>CM036905.1:208066956-209316956 GCA_020800305.1 Porphyrio hochstetteri | reverse complement strand
ACAGAAATAATTAATCCTCTGGCTCCTTTCCTGGCTTTCATCCAGTCGGTAGGGCCTTGTAAGATACAAGCAATAGGAACTTGCTGTGGCCAACCTCACAGTGCTTCAGGACTAGTCCTTCTGGAGACAGCTGCTTCTATACAGTCTTCTCACAGTGCCCCAGTGGCATCTAAATGGCTTTATTTTTGACCAGTTCTGACCATTGGGAATGATAGGAAGGACCTGCATGTGGAACAGCATGGTGAAAGTCCATTGCCCATTCAGGCACTGGCATTCCCTCCAGTGTTTGTCATCTAGCAGCCTGGTCAGTGTCACTGTTGGAGCAGACTTTCACTCTGCCCTTACTGTTTTGGTGAATAGCAGCATGGATCAAACAGTGCTGATTTTGCAGGGTTAGCCAATAGGGTAACAGCACTGTTAAGTCCTGAACCTGGGTCAGCAAAACCCTACAAAACAACACAGACTGGGTGTGGACTGGATGGTGTGCAAAGCTTTGTTTCTACAAGGATTGGGGTGTCCTGATGGACAGCAAGTTGAGCAAGAGTCATCAGTGTGTTTTTGTAATGAAGAATGGTTCTGCCCTTGCAGAACCACATCCTGGGTTGCATCAATAGAAACATAGGTAGCAGGTTGAGGATCATCATCCTTTCCCTTTCTTTAGGACTTTCTCTGTGTGGCACCTGAAGCACTGCATCCAGTTTTGGCCTTCCCAGTAACTTGGAGTATAACCATTCATGCCCTGCAGCTCTGCTCCCCAGGGGATTTCCATTTTGCCTTCTACACAAGGTCTGCCTCATCTGAGAGGCCTAGTCACAGCTGAGGCTGGGCCGTGCCCACATAACAGGAGGTGTGTATTTCAAGAATACTGATTCCACTGATGTTAATGGGAACTTTGTGCTGTGAATTCCTTTAAGCCTGTTTGATAACCACATCTGCACTAACAAATGTTCAAGGCAGTTCTTGGGCAGAGACAAGGGTCTGTGCATGTAGACTCTGCAGGTGGAGGAGATAAAGGCAGAGAGACTTCATAATTCATAACCTTTTTCATAATTATTATCTCCATCAATAGTTTTGTTCAGCTTTTGATTCACTCTGGGATTATTGGAAGAGCTTCCCAGGTGCCCCTTGAGCCTTAAATTCGCCAACACTTTCTGCACCACCAGGCCTCAAGTGTAAGTTATGAGAAAATAAAGCATATAACAAACTCCTACACAAGCTATAGGTTTTGGGCTATTTAAATTACATCTGGGAGAGGGGAAATTGTGCTAAATCTTTAGGGGGTACTTGCTCAAAGAGCTGGAAAGATTCAGTACAGTTCCTCTCTCTCAGTTTTATGGCTTCCTCTCTCAGCTGCAACAATAAAAATGTTCCACTGGATTAGCTGTGTGGCTGAACTGTGATTTCTCCTCAACACTTTTTCACACTCTGAAAGCCTAATGACAGGCAATCAAGAAAATGTTAATTGGGACAATTGCCCCCCAGGGGACCCCAGGGTCCTGGGAAGTTGAAGGTTTTCATTAATTCTGTAGGGCTGGCTGAAAAAAAACCCCCAACATTTCTTATCCCCAGGAAATGTCTTAAGATTGTGGTAAAATATGAATTTTCAAGTAAAGGTAAAGACTCCAGACCTTTTTGTTTAACCTCCTAGGGGGTCTTTTTTAACATATGTTTGTCTCCAGGGCTTCTGTGCTTCTTGATGGTTTCACACTGACTTTACTGAGTGGGAATTGGGGTCTGGAGGATAGTTATGATGCTCCTCGGTGCCTACCCACTGGTTCAAGCACACTGAAGAAGAGCCACTGACCATGTCCCTTCTTTGCAGACGTGCAGCTACCGCACAGTCTGTGACCCCAGGGACCAGAGGCAGCTCCTCCTTTCACTACTTGGTCACCCCAGCCTTCCTACCATTGTGGTTTAACCACACAGTGAACCATGCAGCCTCTCGTTCACCCCCACCTGGGTGGGATGGGAGAGAGAGTTGGAAGAGTGGAAGTGGAAATGGAAGTGAGAGAATGTGTGGGTTAAGACAAAGACAGTTTAATAGGTAAAGCAAAACCTGGGCATGCAAGTAAAGCCAAACAAGGAATTCATTCCCTACTTCCCAAGGGCAGGCAGAAGTTCAGCTATCTCCAGGAGAGTGGGGCTCCATCATATATAATGGTGACTTGGAAAGACAAACACCATCACTCTGAAAGTGCATGTCCCCCAGCTTTATATGCTGAGCATGATGCCATATGTTATGGAACATCCCTTTGGTGAGTTGGGGTCAGCTGTCCTGGCTGTGTTCCCTTCCAACTCCTTGCACAACCCCAGCCTGCTTGCTGGTGGGGTGGGATGAGGAGCAGAAAAGCCCTTGGCTCTGTGTAAGCACTGCTCAGAAGTAACAAATACATCTCTATTATCAACACTGCTCTCAACACAAATCGAAAGCTCAGCCCTATACCAGTTACTCTGAAGAAAATGAACTCTATCCCAGCCAAAACCTGCACACATAACCACCCTGACCAGCTAGAAGGCATGCCATGGCTTTTTCTCCATGTCTTGCATAAGCCCTGATCTCATGAGAACAATAAATCATTGACTGGGTTTCCTTTTCCTTTTGCTTTTCCCTTTCCTTTTCCCTTTTTTCCCTTTCCCTTCCCCTTTCCCTTTCTGTTTTTTCTATTTTTTTTCTATTTTTTTTTTTTTTTTGGTTACAGTCCTCATTGACAAAAATTGGGGATCCTGTCATTTAAACTGCCATGAGTAAGCTCATTTCTACAGCTTGTATAATCTCTTCACACATCTTGGAGTTTTTGCCATGGCTTGTTTGCCTGCTGGATTCCCAGGCAGTCTAGGTGAGCAGCTACACCTATGCAAAGTGGGTTGTTGTCTGCTCTGGGGTCATTTCGTGGCAATGTCTACGGGAGCTGCAAAGGTCTGGAGAAGCAGGGCCATGATATGTGTCTGAGTCAGCAGTAGTTGCCTCTTTTCTTCTGTCCTGCAGGTCTTTAAGATTAATATGGGTTTCCTTAGAGATGGGGCAGCTATTTGCTATCAGTGAAAGTTAATGTACCAGGGGAATTTATAGGAAAAAATGCATTTAGTTAAGAGTTCATGGCTGTTGAATCCTCCCACCCATCACTCACTGTAAGTGAATTCTGGCAATGGAGGTTTTATTATTGCCATGGCTTTGACAGATGATGATGCTTGTCTAAGTAAATGCTTTTTTTCTGAGTGCTTCATTGCCATTAGGAGAGGATTCAGCTGCAGGAAGGTAAAGGGATTCCTCACCCTCCCTGTCACAGCAGGTACCGTGGAGCTGGTGAGCCTGAAGTGACCTCTGTGGTGGGTAATTGCTGAAAAGGGGATCGGAGCAGCCCTTCTGCACCAAGCCTTGGAGGTCCACTCTCAGGGGCATCTCTCTGGCCTGCAACAAGCCACACTCCTTATCAACGACACACTGAGGACCACTAATAACCTTTTGCTACATTAAACATTATTATTTTCTGTATCTGGCCAGTGGTTTTTATGAGTCTTCCAGGAAGCTCAGATACTGCAGCAGCTTCCCTGCAACACAGAGTGTGAACTTGCTCTGTTATCGTAGTGGTTTGTGCTCTTCCAGCAGACGGCTCATTTGGCTAAAGCTCTTGGCTAATAGAAGGAAAAGCCCTCAGGCTGTGCTATGTGTTGCGGAGTGTTGCTCCATCTTCCACATCTCCTCTGGTGTGGGATGGACCCATCTCCGAAAATCAGTGCAAAGCTGAAGGATGAAACTCAGTGAACCCTGCAGGGTTTGATTTGCCACTTATTGCTATGTTGTGTTCTTCAGCTGTAGCTTGCCTGCAGGTTTTTAGCAGTAAATACAGCAGTAGGCTCTCCTGGCTGAAGATTAGCAAACTGGCACTTCACTGGCGTCACCCAGGAGTGGCAGAGCAGGGATGAGAGCTCCTGTCTAGACTTCAAAAGCTCTTCTCTGATCCCTGGGCCACTGTGTCTCTGAGCTGCACAGGAATCAACCCTTTTATCATTTAACACAGTTCTTCATGAGGACTGCATTTCTAATTCCTTATTTCCCTCCTGCAACAGCCATTGTAATCCTGATGAGATGCTTTTGCTAGGTCCCCAGCAGTTGCCACCACTGACCCCTCCGGCACCATCCTGTGTTGTCCCCCTTGCTGCCTTGCACTACTATCCTGGCTTGAAAATGGAAAGCATAAAAGAAACAATCAAATATGTACTTATTTGTTATTCAATTTTAAGTGACATTAAAAGAAACTTAAATCAGGGAATGCACTTATATTTCAGAATTTTCACTCATACCTTTTTGTAGCCTGCTTGGTAAAGGCAAAACAATCAAATATAAGCAAAACACAATCCTTAAAGGGAATGTGGACGCTTTGTATCCTGTGTGAAACACCAAAAAATGTGCTTCTACTGTATGTTAAAAAAAGTTTCTATTCTATTCTATGTGATTTATTCCTGCATTTGTATGTAAATACCATGGGGACATAGCGGGTACTATGATTAATTCTTCCATTTGTTATCTGTGCTGACAACCAGATTGGGTGGCTTTTGCTGTCACTAAAGTGCAGATCTGGACCAAGATCCAGACCAGCAGCTCTCCTGATCCAGCATACCACCCCATGTCGCTGGGAGTGCACCTCAGGAGAGTCAGACAAGGGGGCAACGTGCCTCTGGGCTCCTTCTGTGGACACTGGAGTATTTACCTGAATGCCTTCACATGCAGCACAGTGCTGACTCCAGAGACATGATCTGGGAGAAGGTTTTGCACTGGAGAAAGAGCTGGGAAAGGTTTCTGCAAAAGTTTTGCACTTGTGTTTAATCTTTGGGTATCTCAAAAAACCTTTACAAGATAAATTTAGAAAAGACAGGGTTAAAACAACAGCTAAGAGGTACTTTCTGCTAGAGAATTTCCTTTTCCCCTCTGTTGGTTTTGTCCTCCATCCCCCCACTCTCCCTTTTCATGCCATTGCAGCATCCTTTGGCCTCTGAGGCTGCCAGTGTGCATTGCCTGAGGAGCTGAGCTGCGGTATGTGGTTCGGGGCAGACATCAGCAGGACTTGTGTGTTGGCTTGATCAGAGATGTGCAAATTGCTGTAAGACTCGTTAACCTCATACTGTCCCAGGGTAGTCTTTAACGTGGGAGGTGCATGATCTCTGAGGAATTTAAGGATGTTCGGCTGAGCAGCAGCCTGTCTGTGTGCTGCAGGTGCCTTATTCTTTATACTTGCATTTCAAAAAACCTCATTAACATCCTCTGTGACTCAGAAACACTTTGTAGATTAGTCTGCAGCCAAGAAATTGTGCAAGCTCAGCACCCTACTGCTGATCAGCACCTGGTCTGTGTGCATGTGTGAGGATATCACGGTGGTGCAGGGCTGTGTATACGGTAGAGCTACAGTCAGGAAGGATCTTCAAAGTTTTGTCTCCTTCTGAACTACAGTTTTCATTGCTCTGTTTAAACTTCACTGCTATTTTTTTTTACAATACTCTGACACATATATTAGTGGGGATGTGCTGTATCAGAGCTGCAAAACAGCCTGCAATTCCCCAGGTTCCTCTGTAGTTTTTAATGCCAGTGCATCCATAAAGGAACTCCAGTCCTTCCAAGTTTGTCCCGTGAGAACAAAGTAACACCTTTCCTCTGGAAATACTGTAATAAAACAAAGGGAATACAGCACTCCCATTATGAAGATCCCATGGATGGCCTTTATCATTTATCAAAAAGAAAAGGTGTTCTTGTAATATCTGTTAGAACTGTACACGGGGGAGGCTGCTTGGTGGAGCACATTAATAAAAAGTCAGAAACCTGAAAGATATGTCTTTTTGCAGATTCACAATTGTGCATTAATTTATTTTTGTAGCTTTTTCTCAATAGTCCAGTGGCTTCTGTCATGAAGCAATTTCATTAAAGCTTTGATCACAGTGGTAATATAAAGCCAAGCTTTCTGCAAAGGCTTCATTGCCCTAAAGAGTGTGTAATTGGCCAAATGTCTTAGAAAGTTTTGCTTGGTTTCTCCAGAGCACAAGTAAAAATTAATTACCCCAGCAGTAGCTGCAGTGCCATCATATAAGGGTGTCAAATCTAGTCTTTCCAAATGGCATATTCTAACAGAGCAATAGATATGAGACTTGCCATAAATGTGATTTGTGAACATCATTAATGAAGTACTAGACCTAATTGACTTCTCCTGGCTTTATGACAGCATAAAAAAAGTTCTGCACTACCAATGATATTTCTCTTAAACTTCTCCAGCTGAATCCCTAATGCTGCAGAGCTCTCATACAAGCAAGCTTTCACCAATATATATTTGGGGAAAATGAAACTGACTGTTAGACAACATTTCCAGTTCTTTAGAAATAATAAGGATCTTAGAGCAGTTCTTCCATTGCAGAATGAAATGAAGATGCTTTACAATTATCCCTGCAAACCCAAGCACATTAGAGAAGATCAGCTTGAGGGCACTTACTAGCCTGATCATTTGAGAACTCAGTCACGGATGAGCAGATTCAGGCTCAAGTCCCTCTTGTGATTTGGTTCAGGAATTTGCACTTCTCTCTTTTGCATTTCAGGGAGAAGCATTACCTTTTCTGATGTGATTGCTTCTTCTTGATCTGAAACCATAGCCATTATATTTTTGTCAATAATGATCATTCTAGCAAGGTGTGTTGTTTTCCTACTACCTTTTTTTTCCAGACATACTGAGACTGAGACCTGTGACAAACATATGTCACCATTTGAGCAACCTGGGCTTGGAGGGTGTCCATGCCCATGGCAGGGGGGATGGAACTAGATGGTCTTTGAGGTTCCTTCCAACCCAAACCAGTCTGTGATTCTGTGATTCATACTGGTACTTGCAGTAACAAGTGACAGAGCACTGGAACAGGCTGCCCAGGGGGGTTGTGGAGTCTCCTCTGGAAATATTCAAGGCCCATCTGGATGCCTACCTATGCAATATATCCTAAGGAATCTGCTTTGGCGGGGGGGGTTGGACCCAATGACCTCTTGAGGTCCCTTCCAACCCCTACAATTCTGTGATTCTTCGATTATAATAGTTTATATTGCTGCTGTAAGTATAGAACAGCCCAGATCCAGCCTTGGCTAGTGTTTTTCCAGGATATTAGTATATTTCACTCTTCTATTTTATATGAGGCTTGTGGTCTTACCTTTACTTCTGGGAGAAAAAAAAAAAAAAGGAAGTTTATATACTAAATTCTATGTTATGACTATTATTTTGCTCCACGCTAGGCAGGTTAACTTTTTGTGTGATCTTATTACACATGAACAATAATCTGAATGGTAAAATCTATGTGGAATGAAATGGTTGACTTCAAAGTATTTCCTTGAAACATTTGAAGACTAACATTTAGCAAATTAACCTTCACTTACAAAGGAGGTTGCTGAAATGTCAGATGTGGTAAACAACCCCAACTACTGCTGGTTTGATAAACACTGAGGGAGAACCTTTGCGTTGATCCCAAGTGTTAAATTCAATTGACTTAAACAGTTCATCTAATCCTCTGTTGATTAGCCTTGCTCCAGTTTTGCTGGCAGTCTTGGGCAGAGGTGGAAGAAACTTTCTGTGTCTCTGCCAGGTCAGGTAGCCTAGTATCTGCTTTGGTTGCTCCAAGGTGCCCCTCAGCACAACTTCTGAGTGCTCTCAGAAGTACCTGAATGGGTTTGACTTCCCTGTTCCTTTTCTTCCCTCCCTGGCATCAGAGTTTACAGGATCTGTTGTGCTTTATTTTGTAGAGCTTGATAAACACACAGTCAGCTGAAGAAATGATTGGAGATTCAAAGGTGTGGAAATTCCCAAACATTCGGCATTTGCAATTTACTGATTTGACTGAACCTCAGAGTGATTGTATTAATATTAATCACAGCTCTTTTCTCTTACTTCACTTCATTGCCTCAAATAGTGTTTTGAGATATATATGAGCACCAAGCAAAGCACAATCGAAGGGTGCCTTCAGGGACGCTCTCTGAATCACAACCACGCTCCTTGCAAAGAGAAGGTGACTTCTGGGCTACCGTAGAGATGGCTTCTGCTTGTGGGGACTGGTGTCACTGGTCATTACACAGATTTGCAACAGAATGAGGATCATGCGCATCACTGGAGTAATTCCTATACTGCGGGTAAGTAGCAAGCATCCTGAAAGAGTATTCTCCAATTCCCCCAAAAGTTGGAGGTTCAGAGGGACTAATATCTGTAATCTTAGGGGCCTCTTTCTTAACTAACTTTACTCTTAGCTGTTCAGCATCTCTGATTATCTGTATATCAGCAGTAAGGGTGGAGCTGTGAAGCTGTTCTCTCCAGCTCCACCTCCTGCAGAGGCCCTGATGTCCATGCTGTATACATGTTGGAGGTTTTACATTGGAGCACCCTGTGAGTCCAGTGCTCACCTGTGGTTAGTGTGCAGAAGGTGCAGCTCTCTGATTGGCTTCATTGGTGAGGAATCCAGCTGCTCCCTGAGGCTGCTCTGCCATCCAAGCTGAAGCCTGGAGGAGAAGGTGGTTGCTTCCAACATGCACTTCTGATTGGACTAAATCACTAAATAGATGTGACCTTTGCAGTTAAATTTGAACAGTTAAATGTTTTTTGAGGATAGTTTCTGTTCTTGTACTGCTGCACTCAGGAGACAGATGTAGTTGAAGCTGTAAATTTATATTTAACACTCTGAAATCCTTGTAGTTTTTTTTGGGCATGATACAGCAGTTTATCTTTTGGTTACTTCCCTGCCATTGAGTATGATTTGTGATGTGAACTTTCTTCTGTCTTTCCAATAATCTGCATCTTGTGTATTCCAAAAGCATTATTTACGCAGCACTCTTGACACTGAAATATGCTGTGCTGCTTCCATGGAAACCTCTGACAACATATTACTGTTGGGCTTGACAGATACACAATACCTCATTTTCCCCAATGTCAGTCATCAGAAAAGCCCTACTATGTCAGACCAAAGGTCTATCTGTCCAGCATCTTGTCTTGAACCATGAAAAATTACAAATGACTAGGGAAAAGTGTTAGAACAGGGTAGGAATATATCAATACTGGTATAAACCCAAACTTTCATAATTTTGGAACTTGGATATCAGAATCTTTAATTAAAAGGCCTTTAATAGTTTGCTTTTGTTGTTTGTTTGTTTTGGGGTTTTTTTCTTGTCTTTGTCACTTTTTGGAGCTGCATATTAAACCAGAATGGGATGACAGCAAAATTTACTTTATAAGACACTTTAGGACATCTCTAGTCTGACCTGCTACTCAAAGCTAGTTCAGCTATGAGATCAGACCAGGTTTCCCAGGTCTTTAAGTTGAGTCTTCACAGCCTCCAAGGATGGATACTGCACATCCTTTCTGAGCAACCATTTTATGTACCCACTGAGGTGATTTTGTATAAGAAGTCAAACTTGCTGGGTAAAAAGTCTAGTTAGCTCCCTATTTGGTCAAGGCTAATGAGTAAGAGCAGAGTGTTTGTGGAAATTATAAATACATCCCTTGGAAAAGAGAGTTTTCAGTTTCTGGTTTGTTTTTTGTTTATAAGTCCATTGAAGATGCTTGATGCAGAAAAATATACTGTTAATAAAGTATGCAGTTCTATACCTACTGACCCATACTTAGTTGAAAAGCACAAGGAAGATGTCTGGAGAGTACCTGAAAACCCAGTTGACTGTTTCCCCATGAAATGTGGATGGAGTAGGACAGGTTGTGGGAGGTTGTGGAGTTTGGAGGAGACATCAGATGTTCAGTTTATTTTCCCATGGCCAGCAAGCTGGCACAATGTTGTGCCTGCTGAGACTCTCCTTGGAGTAAGCCACTCTGTTTTTGAAAGCTGGAGGAGGAGTCACCTGGCCAAATGTAAATGCCTACAGAGGAACTTGTCTCTTCGGTAGAGAGACAGAGAGAAATAGTTGCTTTCAAGCCTCATTTAATCTCAGTCTGAAGTAGCTCTCTAAAACAGATCAGATGAACGAATCATATGTTTTTCATTGACTACAGTGGGCTAATAGGATGGCACTTGCAAACAGTACATGTCTAATGGATTCATCCCTTATTGCCTAGAAAAAAAGCTCCACTATATCTGATGGATGGGAAAAGCCTGCAACTTCTACCTTTACAACCTGTTTTCTGTGTCTTTCTCTCTAACAGCAAATGAGAGAATTTTTGTTGCCGTCTCTTCTCTATTTTATCATTTAGAAGTCACCTATCTGAAGGCTATTCCACTTTACATAGTAGATTGAAAGAATTTATTGAAGACAGTTTTTAGGTGGCTTTTGGAAAGCTCTATAAACTGTTGAAGATGGGAAATCCCTGGCTATGTTGTTTCAGAAATCAGGAGCTGGGAAGAATAATATTTCTGTATTTGTTTGGTGTGGTATTACACAGGAGGACACTGAAATGGCTGGATATAGGAAATTAAGAAGTTGTGCAGTCAGACAGGTGTTCTTCTGTGTGGTGCTGGGGATTTGGTGGTGGGACCCTGTCTTTTTTCTTCATTAAATGCCCAAAACCCAAAGATTAGGAGATTGTTCTGTGTGTGCAAAACAGACAGGGTGTAGGGTGGGCTCACAGGGATTTGTGATTGCTCAGTGCTGAGGGTACCGCATGGTATGTCCCTTCTTCTGGGCCCAGTTTGAGTTGGTTCTGTGTAATTCCAAGAGCTCTTCAGTCCAGCCCAGATCCTTCAGTCATGGGGAAGGTGGAAAGAAAAGATGGTGAGAGATGTCCTTTCCACAAAGGAGCAACATGACAATGAATGCTGTTATTTTCACATACCTGTGTTGTTAGAGCTTTACCTTCAGCTGAATGGAATCTTTTTCTCTGGTCTCTTCAGGCTCTTTAGGACTTCCAACAGTCACTTGCACTGGATGGATAGGAGTACATCCTGTATATTCTTGTTTTCTGCTTATCAAACTGCTGAGCATTTCCATATTAGAAGAATAATTGTTTTCCCCCTTTCTGATGTTGGACATGAATTACTGAATTTATCTTGTATCTGCTTAGGCTAGAAGTATTTTCTGCAGAGAGTACTGCACACACTTGGTTTTATTTTCTTGAATTAAGCAAAGATCAAAGATAACTTTTACATGCTTCTTCCTAACTTTGTTATTCATAGATGGAAAGAACCTTCTTTTTGGAATCTTTAATTAAGCTTATTTTGACACCACTTCTTGAGTTTCTTTTCACTAAACAAGTTCTCAGTATTGAAATTTTAGTTGCTTATTTTTTTCTGTTTTCTTTCACAGAAAAAGAGCTCTGAAACTCTATGTTTAATGAATTGGTAGTCAGGAGATATTAACTATACTAGTATTTAATAATAGTGTCAGAATATACAACACTGCTGAAGTACAATCATTACAATAAGAGACTTTAATTTCAAACATGATTACATACAGCTAGATCACTCCCAGATCATAAAAATATTTACTAGATGGCTTTTCTTTACAATAAACAGAATAGTTAATGAGTATAGATGAACATGGCTTTGTTATGATCTTTGAAGAATGTTAAATATTAGCAGTAGAAATATTCGTTTTCTAGCTTTATGCTACTTGTTTTTTATCTGTTACTGAGAAGAAATACTAGCAAAGACTGCCTGGAAATTTTGCCAATATAGTTTAGCTATCTTCTCAAGTGACTCTTTAAATCATATCCATCAAGGTAACTGCTTTTTTCCACCCTGTTTAGCTGGTTTGTGACAAAGATGTAATAGTTCTTGGATTTGTCTTATCTTTAATACTTTTAAAAAATGAACTCTATCAGGAAAAAAATGGTATAAGAGCAATTTTGCTGGTTACCATCATCTTTGTTCATGCTGTGGACATCTTCTGGCACTCGTTAACTCTTGAAAAGTGTTACAGCCAATATAAGACATCCTCCATCTCCAGGGCTGGCCTTTGACTGTTTTATAGCAGGCCAAGCTCTTGAGTTGAGCTCTATGGCTTTCTCACTCGGGTGTCTTTTTCACTCGTGTTTTGCATTATTTCAAATGTCTCTAGTCTCAGGATGCTCTTGTCCCTTTATATGACCCTGTATGTAGCATCTTTTGGTAATTTTTACATGCGTTTAAATGTTTTGCCTGAATTTGTGTTCACAGTCTCTTCTTAGGGACTATTTTACATCTGAGTTCCTTCTCTATTTACACTTTTATTTTATGCTTATTGTTTTAAAAAGAATTTTTTTTGTATATGTAATTTTATAAGGAGTGCACCTCTTTAATACAATTTCAGTTAGCCACATATGCTGTTCCTGGAAAGCTCTTAAAAGCATCAAGTGCTTCACAAACATCTATTGTCAAAAATAACTTGAATTCTCTCTTCTGTCCCCTCCCCTCCCCTCCCTTCCCCTCCCCTCCCCTCCCCTCCCCTCCCCTCCCCTCCCCTCCCCTCCCCTCCCCTCCCCTCCCCTTCCCTTCCCTTCCCTTCCCTTCCCTTCCCTTCCCTTCCCTTCCCTTCCCTTCCCTTCCCTTCCCTTCCCTTCCCTTCCCTTCCCTTCTCACATGTCATCACTTCTGGTACAGTTTGTGTGCAGATGTAGAAGTGGTTTTTAAACCTTCTCCAAGTCCTTAAAACTCCCATAAGGGTTTTATTAGCACCTTTCCTCCAAAGATGTTTCCCATCCTCCTTCCAGAACCATGTATTGTTTAATTTCTTAGGGTCAGAAAGACTGACAGAGGTGGCTTCATTTTGTAGATCTAGTGAAGAAAATACAGCTTCTGTTTAGGTGGGGACATGCTTAACTTTTGACCTGACCTTGGCTGTGATCTAGTGGATAATCTCTTCAGAGAGAGTTTTTGCTTATGCGACTTTGGGTTACTTTATCAAGGAAAACATTTTTCTCTGAGTATGACAGCATCTTCACAGAACACCCTTATCCTGTCTACCTCTTCTTGAGACCAGCACCCCATCAGGGAGGTCTTTAGGGATTCCTGAAGAGCTGGAGAAGAAGTGAAACTGGAGAGGCGGGAGCAGAGACATAAAGGAGAGCCAAAAGAAGTCCTCTAGACAAGCTACTGGAGAATATATTGATTTTCAACAGGAACCGGAGGGCAGAGATTAGGTTAGCTGTGATTTATAATACATGTCCACCCAGGGAAGAAGATATTCCCCAGGCCAACAGTAGGCGACACCTCCTATTCCAAAGAAAGGACATTTCTGGCAGGGGTGTGACTTTAGCTCAGGCAGGTTTGCCACCAACCCATCCTCCCCCTAGAGTCACAGGCTCCAGCATAACTGGGGCAGTTCTGCCATGTGGGAGCTGGTGGTACCTTAAAGAAGATGCTGTGTGCTGAGCAATATCATGTTGCCAGGGGAAGAAAATCCTTCTCGCTCTCTGAAAGAGAACACAACCTTTCTGACTGGCAGGCTTTCAGTTCAGAGTCGTAATGTGTGTGAATGCCCAAGCATGCAGCCAAATGTGTTCAGAATTTGTTAAGCTAATATGTATTTTCTCTATAGGGTCCTAACAACGTCAAGTGATATTTAAAATATTTAAGCAAAATAGCTCATCTGTCCTAGGGTAAATACATTATTATGATAATTCCTAAGGTTGCTGCTCTTCCCTTATATTTCATTATTTGGAAAAGGAGCGTCTGTCTAATGCCTCATTTAAGATTCAATGGAATCTTCTTTGCTTCAGTAATTTTCCTATTAAATTACAACTATTAACACTCGTTCCTCACCCTAAAGGAAACCAATAAAATCACCCAAACTAATGAAGTTGTTTTCAGCAGCAAGCACCTCGTTACGGGGGTACTTCTAATTACTGTTAAAATGAACTGGAACACAATGCCTCCAGAATGGGATATCCCAGAGCTATCAACCCAAACCATAAACATCTGTGCAACTCATAATATCTTCATTTAACCTTTGTAATAGCAACACAACCTCGACTAATTTTTAAATGCTGGTAGGCATTAAAATAAATAGATATGAAAATGTCACTCACATATTATAAATAAAATTCTAATTTATGAGTGCTGCCTCCCAGTGAGGAATTTGACTTTTGACTTTAAAAAAAATAATCATACCACCTGGAGTTTATCTTTCTCTTGTATTGTCTGGTCTGAACTATTTTTTTCCCCTTCTGTGCTAATTGTTATATATAGATACCATCGTGCAGGAGACTATGTTGAGCAGTGATTAGGGTATAACTTGCATATCAGAATGCATGAGCTAACTAGAAAAGCAAAGCTTCAGATCAGATTTAATTAAGATAGCTTACGCTCTCAGTTCAGTTTTCTGCCAAAAGCAAGGGAAAAAAAAAAAAAAGGAACTAACAGCTTCTTCCAGAAACATGATACTCCTGGGATAGGAATTTTGAACTCCATAAGCAGAGTAGCTTTTTCCTGTGAGTAGCCTTCCTGAAATCAGCACTAGTTATGTGAATAAATGGTACTCTGCATAAATTAATAATGCACAATCTGGCTATATAGAAATCCTTGTTCTGGTACAGATTACTAATTGCCCACAAGTCATTCAAATAATGAAAAGAGAAAATGAGTGATGTTCATACAAGATATAGCTTGAAGGGTTTTCCTTTTTAGTTTTCATATACATAAAACTAAAGCTTTAATACCACGGTAAATCAAAGTGGGAATCTTCAGTTGGAGCTTGCTAAAGGGCAATGCCAGCAACTCATGCTGCATTCATGTCTTCACAAGAAGGCGATTTGTCAATACCAGCAGCTTAGTCTATAAACAGCATGCTGAAACTTCAAGTATAATTGTAATTACCATCAATTTACTGCTCGTATTACAGGGCAACCAGGAGGTTGGGAGCAACTGAGATCCACTTCCATAAACAGCAGACAAGTAAATAATGTAAGTAACTGCACTGGTCTATCTATGTTAACATCCATTCATAGATCACCCCTAGGCTTTAATGTTATACACACACAAACACATATATCTATATGTGTATATGGGGAAGCAAAAGCCAAAATATATACCATCCCTTTCTCCTGTTGCTGGGTTCTGAGTGCTGGGCTCTGTAATTCTAACTGAAGTAGAAGGCAGAAGAATATTTTCATAAGCACTGGAAATATTGAGGCCTGATGTCCTTTGGATTTATATCTTTTCACTGATCAAGGGAAGGGAGGTGTGAGAAGTGAGAAAAGAACTTAATTTGAACCTTTTTTCTCTGTGCTCTCTGTTCAAGATATATACCCTCATGCCTATAAGCTCCTGGACTTCCCTTTGGCTGGGGCACAAATTTCCTTTCTCTGCTTCTGGCCATCCATTTATTTTCATGAAATTTTTAGAAACCTAATTGTTTTTCAAAATGATGTCAGTTTGAATAAAAATCAACCTGTAGATTCCAAAGATGTTGAGAAATATGTGGACACAAACACAGACTAAATTCCTAGCTTCATCTCCAGGAATGGAAAAATGGACTAAAATACAGAGGGTTTTTTCAATAAGTTAGCTGGATAACACTGAGTGAGAATATTTGGAGTTCAAGATGTTCACAAAATCCTATCTTTCTATATAATCAGGTCTTTGGTTGAAAAGTGTGTTATGAAGCCACAGAAGCCACAGTCAGGGTGACTGATCACTAAACTAGATGCTATTCAGGTAGACAGAGACAGTTAAGTTTTCACTGAATTGCTTATGATTTACAGAGACAGAAAAATACAAGTCAAAAGGTTGAAATACAAAGAAAAAACCCATATGTTTAATGACAAAGGATATACATCTATTCTTCACTCTTTTTATTCCCTAACACTCTCTGAGCCTTACGATAAGGCTTGACATAAGTGTATCTGTGACCTGACAAACCGGTACACAGGGAGCAAAACAGTGGCTTCGTTCCTAAAGTCTTGTCCCCAAGTTGCAGGGAATTATGCAAAAAGTATTCAGAAAGTTCTTTAGGAACCTCTTTGCATGGTCTGAAAGAAGATAGTGAAACTGTTGTGAAAAAGGCAGACAAGTGACTGGCATTGTTTGTTGCATGGAGAGAACAGGGAGACAGGAGAAGTGACAAGGATAACAGCACCAACTGGCAGAAATGTACCTTTGTCATGAGCAATTCAAAACCTATCCAGGGATATTATCCTGCTGTACGTCAACACCAAGTCTGAGCTGAACTGAAGATGCTGGGGGATTTCACTGGCACTTTATTTTTTTTTTTCTCCTGTTTTAGGTAATATGACTGACAGGATTTTTGGTTTGCTTTGGTTTTATTTTAAATTAAAGATATCCTTAAAAATTAGTTTTGTAGTTGGTTTGCTTTGCAGCTCATGCAGGTTCTTGGAAAGCCTCTGGAGTGAAAGTAAGCAGTATGGTTACACAGCCACACCAGGCTGGAGAGGACTGTGGAGATAGATGGAGCTGTTCATGTCACTCTTACCTGGAAAGGTGGCAAGGATGGGAGAAGCTTTGCAGCTTTCTATCAAGTTGTCACATTCTGGATTTGTGCTGCTTTCTCTTTCAGTTTAAGACATACAGGATGCAGTGCTGTGACAGACAGAGGTGAATCTGGCTGCTCATCCTTTTTTGACAATGGTCAATATCAATGATAGGAGAGGATAAGAAGCCTGCAGCGATAAAACAGCCTCTGGTTCAAAAACATAAGTGACATAAGTACTTTTAATAGTCCTTGGTGAATTTTTCTTCCATTACCTTATCTTGTGTCTTTTGGAAACATTTTATATTAGTAGGTTCCAGGCGATCTTGGGTTTTATTCTCCACAATAAAAAATACTCTGTTCTGAGGATTTTGCACCTTGTTTTTAGCTCTGTGATCTGCATTCTCCCATGACATCCTCATAGGCAGCTTAGGAAGTGTGGGTTAGATGAGTGAACAGTGAGATGGGTTGAGAACTGGCTGAATGGCAGAGCTCAGAAGGTTGTGACAATCGGCATAGAGTCTAGTTGGAGGCCTGTAGCCAGTGGTGTGCTCCGGGGGTCAGTACTGGGTCAGGTCTTATTCAAGATATTCACCAATTCCCTGGACAAGGGGAAAAGGGTGTGCCCTCAGCAAGTTTGCTGCTGATACGAAACCAGGAGTGGCCAAAACACCAGCAGGCTGTGCTGCCCTTCAGTGAGACCTGGAGAGGCTAGACTATTTGGCAGAGAGGAATCAAATGAAATTCAACAAGGGCAAGTGAAGGGTCCTGCACCTGAGGAGGAATAACCCCAGGCACCAGTACAGGTTAGGAGTTGACCTGCTGGGAAGCAGCACTGTGCAGAAGGACCTAGGACTCCTGGTGGTCAAGTAGCTCCCCATGAGCCAGCAATGTGCTCCTGGCCAAGAAGGCCAATGGTATCCTGGGATGCATTAAGAAGAGACTGTCCAGCAGGTCGAGGGTGGTTCTCCTCCCAACTCTGCCCTGGTGAACTGTGTCCAGTTCCAGCCTTCCCAGTTCAAGAAAGACGGGGAAGTACTGGACAGAATCCAGTGGAGGGCTATGAGGATGATGAGGTGACTGGAGCCTTTCTCCTATGAGGAAAGCCTGAGAGAGATGGAGCTGTTTAGCTTGGAGAATAGAAGGCTGAGAGAGGATCTCATCAACACTTACAGATATCTCAATGGTGCCCAGTGACAGGACAGGGGGCAATGGGCACAAACTGGAATGCAGGATGTTTCATCTCAATATAAGGAAAAAGTTTACTACTCTGATAGTGACAGAGCACTGGAATAGGCTGCCTGGAGAGGTCATGGAATCTGAAGATACTCAAAACCTAACTCAAGTCCTGTGCAACCTGCTCTAGGTGATCCTACTTTAGTAGGGATGTTGGACTAGATTATCTTCAGAAGTCCTTTCCAACACCAAATGTGCTGTGATTCAGCGATTGCTTGGAGCTGGATATAAATCTGACAATTCACAGGTTTGCATTATTGATCTGATATTGATAAAAGATACACTGAAATGATCACTGAAAAGGTACACTGAGTCCAAAGTCATTTATGACATTACCATAGCCAACTATTGAGAAAGATGATAGATGTTTCCTGGAGATCTGGGATGTTTGACTTGTGATCAGATTCAAATACATTAATCCAATTTGGATGAGATGCACCAAGGGGTCATTATGGTCAGAAACATGGTGTCCTGGTTTCAGCTATGATGGAGTTAATTATTTTTAGCAGTGGATGGAATGCCATGTTTGGGTGTTAGGATGAGAACAGTGCTGATAGCACCCTGATGTTTCTAGTTGTTGCCGGGCAATCAAGGACCTTTCTCAGCTCTGCATACTTCCTTACTAGTGAGAAAGGAGGGGACGCAGCCAGGACAGGTGACCCGAATTGGCCAAAGAGGATATTCCATGCCAGTTACGTCATGTTCGGTATAGGGGGGGACTGGGGGGAAGAGGGGGAGACAACGCCAGGACGTGCGGTTTCTGGGGCGGTCGGGTTGTCCGGGACGGGCTCTAAGCTGTGCGGCCTGAGTTGTGTGGTTTGGTGAGAAACTGCATTGTGTATCACCAGTTTCATCTATTTTGTGCTTTAAACTTCTGTTATCGTTATATCTAGTTTTCTGTTATTGTTTAGTAAACTATCCTTATCCCAACCTGCGTGGTTCTGGTTTCTAGGTTGTGGTTTCTTTTCCTCCTTTCTTCCTTCCCTTTTCCCCCTCCCCCAACTCTCCTTCCCCCTTCCTTTTAAAAGTACAAGCGACTGTGTGGGGTGCGGCCCTCGGCCGGGGCAAAACCACGACAGTAATCATGTAAGAACGGCTTGTGAAGGAGCAGGGGAGTTTTTCTTTCCATAGCATAGTCTGCTTCCGTGGCACACATATGATTGCCATTAAGAATATTTATTTACCAAGTGTGTTGTTTTCTTACCAGCTCATTATATTAGTCCCTCATTGCGGAGAGATTTATCTGAGGTTAAAAAATTATAACCAGCAATGTTGTGAACTAATAAGCACATCTAATTTGGATGCTGTAAGAGCATTAAATGGAATTAGTGACAGCATCATTTCATTTCATTTTGGTAAGGTTATTATCACCTACATATTCCTTCCATAAAACGAGACCATAACTACTTCAGTGGCTACAATGAGAGCGCACACAGGATTTCTTTGTTTCTGTTTTCAGGCCAGCTACTGCTATTAGATTATGTTCATCATTAGAAAGGCAAAACGGGCTATTAGAGAGAGGCTTTTTCCTCTGGTGACACAAGAAACCTCAGAGATCTTTTGTGCCTTCACAGGAAAGCACAAGGATGTTGGACCAGGATCTACATGTTGCGGCAAATAGTTTTCAGGTGTGTGCTACTGGCAGCTCGTGCCAAGGGAGATGGGGGAATAAGCCCTTCATTTTGTAAAACTTAGACGCAAAGTATGACTTGGTTTCATGGTGGATGTGCTCCCCGACCGCCCAGTTTTTTAACAATTTACCTATAATCCAGGCCACAGAGAACTGCTGAATTTATCAGATGGCTTCCCTTCTTCAGGTCTTCATTCACAAATTCGCTTCTGTGCAACGATGCCCAAGACAGCACTAATGAGTTCGTTGAAGTGCTGGAAGCAGGCTAGCCGTGTTTTTGTGGCACTCTGCCCAGGTTAATAAGCCCTGCTTCTCAGCAGTGCTAATTAGGCAAAGCAGAGGTCTCCATCACAGTGAGTATATTTGTTCTGATGCGCTGTTATTTCAGGCAGCTCCATGCGGTATTGCATTGCACTGTTACACCTACCTTTAGCATCAAGGACATTAAGGGGGAACCCTGTCCAATAGCTCTGTAGGCTTCCAGCTCTCTCTTCCTCCAGTAAATGCAAGCATGGGTTTTAATCATAAATTATATGAGCGATAGTTCTTAGAGGTAGACTTGCCTGACTGAAACCCTACCCTCTGATATGAGTAGAAATACTCTTATTGACTCAAATGGAATGAAATCCTGACCTCACGTGAGCTGTGGGAAGCAGAGAAACTTGTATGAAAAACAGTAAATTAAGCAACTACCTAAGAAGTGAACATTGGACACTAGCCTGACAAGCATTATTGGCTCTTGTCACTAGCCACCAGAGCAAAGGTAGCTGTGCTGGCCTAGGTAAGAAGCTCATTTTACCATTGCTGTACAATCAGCCCACCGCTGTGCCTTGTAGCTCTGGAAATGTGCACCTACAGAATGTGAAAATGCCATCACTGGTGCTGGGGTTGCTGTATTGTGCCTGTCACTTTGCACCCCTGGGACAGCCTAGGTCAGACTTGCCAGTGTGGGTAAGGAAAGCTGGGGGACCCCTCAGGGAGACCAAAGAGTTGATTTGCACATGTAAAAATTATAAGTAAAGAAATAAAATCTGAAGGGTAACTGGGGGCAACAGCAGAATAGGGCTTTTTATGTGCTTTCAGTTGGGTTCCACTGTCTTTTCTGCAACAGCCCATCCCCTTTGTCTTCTGCCATAGCCAACACCATAAATATTCTTTGAAGACAACCCCCTTCACAGAATACCCTATGCCATGCCATGTGACACCTCCCAGGGAGGGCTGAATACCCCTGCCTAGGGACATGCAGGTGCAGGAGACCCTTCATCACTCATCTCTCCATGGTGCGCAATGGCCAGCCTTTGCCTGGCTAAGTATCTCTATGGCTTGTCCTGGTAAAGGTTTCTTTCTTGTCCCTTCCTTCCAAGAGAGTCCAAAGACCACAGGGGGTCTTGGGGACGTGGTGGATCTCATTTCTGTTAGGTAGGCAATAGCGGTCATGATCAAGGGCTCTGCCAGGTTCCAGCCTCTCCTGGCTGATGCAGGAGGACCTGTTTCTGTCCTGCATTCAAAACTAAGGCTCTGTCTCTCAGGGGTTGAGCTTGAAGCAATGCAAGGCTAGGGGAGTTTAACCCTGTTTCCCTGGCCCTATTGCTCATGCACTTCAGTTCAGCCCAGGCATGGGACAAGGCTGGGCCTTAAAACCAGTTGTTGGGTTTTCCCAAGCCGCATTTCCTTGCCCTGTAATTCAAATTTGAAAGCTGGTGCCTAGACATAGTTTGCAGACAGTGTTTTTCTATGCGCATTGTGGAAATTAAATAAGAACTGAAGTAAGAACCTGTTGCTTTTTACAAAGGAAGCTGATTATGCCCAACATGATTGAACCATTACGCTGCCCACTCTGCTTGTTCTGGGGACAGAGTCTTCTACTACAGGTATTGATTGCAAAATTAACATGCTGCACAAGACCAAGGAGTCTCCAAGGAGGCACAGGAGGAGGCATGGTCTCAGCTGAGAGAGTCATCAAGGCATTACTTTGGTTTAACAGAAGTTAAACTTTGCAATGCCCTACTTGTGAAAGCTCAAAACAACCCAAATGTCATCCCTGCAAAATCAGAACCGAAGAGTACTTCACTCAAAGTGTGCTACTTCTAGGCAGAATCCTCCTCTCTTCGTCTTATTTTTTTAAATAACATTATGTGGGCCTGCTTGAATCAGAATATACAAATTGGATTATTTATGCTGCATTTGATCAAGTAATTGAAATAAATTGGTGGGCTAATGATGACTCACTGTTTTGGTGAACCCTCACTGAATAAACAGCCATGACAGGGAATTAGCCTGTTTCATGAAAATATTTTCTGAAGTTATGATCTTTGATCAGCTCTCCTATGGCAAATCAATGTATGAGGACAGAAATCGGGTTGCTGTTTTACTGGAACAAGAGCGTGCCCTGTGGGTGTGATGCACATTTTATGTCTCACCCATAACTTTTAAAAAACTTTTGACAGGGCTAAAAAAATAGTATTTGCCCCCAATGTCTACCTCAAAATAGGGCTGTAATGTGTTCCCTTCCCATAGCTGTGGCTCATCTCTTGACCTCCATCTTCCCACAGGAGTAAGTTCACTCTGTTGCTTGCTTGATGCCCCAGAAACATCTGCTATGGCTCTGAGGAGCACTGGGTGAAATCTCTGCTCACAACACTGAATTCCATGTATTCCCCAAGCACCACTATTTTGGGAGGGGAAGGTTGCATCTTCCTTGCCTGCAGGGGTAGCCACAGAACAGGAAAAGAAAAGGCCACCTCTCCCTGTTTCCAAAGCTGTTGTTCATTAGCACTGGTCGCTGCTCACGGATGCTGCAATGCATGACTAATAGCAGTGGGCTGATGCTCAACAACGTGTATCAGGGCAGGGCTGAACTCTCCCCTACCATGCCTAGGAGCAACACAGTGCTAAAGATGGTCTAAACACATTCTATGATATTATCAGTCCTGCAAACTGCAGTGGACTTAATGCAGGGAAATGCACTAAACACATGGTTCAGCTCTCAGCTTTCAGGATAACTGGATAGAAGTAGGGAAAAGGTATCAAAACAAAACCTTGTTTCTCAGATGATATGATGTATACTGTTGCAAGTAGAAGTACTGATAATCAGGAAACTATTCCACCACATCAATATACTTGACAAGCTAAAAAATAGCTACAAAATTTCATGAATGTGTAAATTGCATTTAAATTAATGTCAGTGCTTCCCCTTGTAGATTCCAAATTAGCAGCTATTCTTCTGTTAATGTAAATTTAACTTCTTCTTGTTGTTGTTCTTTGCTTTTGTACCAGCTCTATTCCAGTAGAAACTCAAGCAGAAACTTCAGAAGGATGCCTCTCAAAGCGTCCAGATGGCAACAATAATTATTTATTATCTTTAGCTGCCATGATTATGTTGCCCAATCTGTGATATTGTAAATCAGTTTTCAGATGGTCATAGGAGTTGTAGCAAGTTTAGTGAAAAAAAATTGCTCATTATATGTTTGTTTGGAGGGAATGAACAATCAGAGAACTGCAGTTCCTTCAACGTAAGTATAGGTATGGAAGTGTAGATCATAGAATCATAGAATGGTATGAGTTGGAAGGGACCCCAAGGATCATAGAGCTCCAACCCCCCTGCCACAGGCAGGGCCACCAACCTCAGGCCTGGATCTACACCATCCAACCTGGCCTTGAACACTTCTAGGGACGGGGCATCCACTACATCTCTGGGCAGCCTGTTCCAGCACCTCACCACTCTTTCTGTAAAAAACTTCCCCCTAATATCTAATCTAAACCTTCCTTCCTTTAGTTTTAATCCATTCCCCCTTGTCCTGTCATTGTCTATCCTTTTAAAAAGTTGAATCCCCTCCTGCTTATAAGCTCCCTTCAGGGACTGGAAGGCTGCAATGAGGTCCCCCCGCAGCCTTCTCTCCTACAGACTGAACAAGCCCAGCTCCCTCAGCCTCTCTTCGTAGGGCAGGTGCTCCAGCCCTCTAATCATCTTTGTGGCCCTCCTCTGAACCCTCTCCAACAGTTCCACATCCTTCTTGTATTGGGGGCCCCAGATCTGGACACAGTACTCCAGATGGTGCCTCACGAGGGCAAAAAAGGGACTCTGGGCCTGGGGGGACCAGCATGGCGGCATGCGTACAATGAGGAATACAACACTCATGTGGCACAGAGTCTGGGTTTCTCTGCAGTCTACACTCCCAAAGTGGGTTCAGTCAAGGGCTCTGCTATTTTGTTTTAACTGGCGCAAAAATTATAGCGTAAAAATGAGAGGAATCACTTCTTTTGCCTAATGCAAGACCAGTTGTAACAGAACTGAGATGCTAAAGCAAGGGTCCAACCCCAGTGCAATTTCTGAGGTTTGTGTATTTTTTATTACAAGCTTGCATAGGCATTGCCCTCCAGAGTTTATTTTTCCCCTTAACCTAATTCTATCCAATCTGTCATATTTTTTTAGTAATGTTCTGAGGCCACATTTTTTTTTTTTTTCCTTGCTGGAAAAATTAGCTCTAACTATTCTATATTTGCAGGGTAATGGTGACATTGGAATCAAGGGAATGACACGCTGATTTTCAGCAAGGCTTTCATAAATTGTCTGCTTGGATTTATGATATGTCACTTGATTTACAGCACTTTTTTTTTGTGTATGTGTATGCTGTGGTCTGTTAACATTTCTACAATAACCCTCTTCCATTTTTTTTTAGCTTCTTGGAGGCTAAAGTGTCACATATTTACAAACATATTTTAAAATTTGGATAACTTGATAGTCGCAATTGATGACTTTTAATAAGAATAAAGCTTCTTTTCCAGATACTGTTTCTTCTTGAGCCCCATATGCCTTTGTTTTTCATCTTACAACTACTGTTGACGAAAGGCACTTTAAATTTTAAAGGTGCTAAAACTTACTCTGACAAATAAATCTGTCTTTGGGTATGTTCAGAATTGCGCCTAAGTTTGATGTATTGTAGACTCCTCAGGGTCTCCAGGTTTTTCTGAAAGATGGTCAGTGGTCAAAGGTGCTGTTTTTATTTTCTCAAGGCATGAAGGCTGAATTTTGTTGTTTCTGTAATGAACCCACTATCGTAACTTGATTGGAGGGAGTTCAAGGAATTTTCTTTCACATCCCTTCAGGCTGTTCACTTATGGCAATTAAGAGTCTATTTATGGCCTAGACCATCATTTCCCACGCTGTAGTATATAAACGCTGTCCAAGTGAGTACCTCTTCCTGCCTGTGTGCATTACTGGGGACTGGTCTTGCCACCATCAAGGGTATTATATTAATAGATCACATTCACCCTCCAGCTGAAGGGAGAAAAATGATGATTCAGATAACTGTTACAAACTCACAGGAGTGAGTTCAGCTTCCACAAAGCTCCGGTTTTCCTTTTGCCCATCACTGGCTAATACTCATCACTAGGAAACCATCTTTTTCTAACATCTGGTGTCAGTTGCCCTGGCTCATGCTGTTCAGTGAGAAAGCTGTTCCCTTCCCTTGTGGTACTTGTTAAACTTCTACATAAAGTTTTAGAGAAAGGCACAAGACAGTTTTCAAAGCCTGCTAAGACAAGGAATATAAGTCCTCGTTGTTTGCTGGTTAATGGGCAATTCCTTTCAACAATAGAGAGTTATGAAGGTACAAGCATGGCAGGGGTGTATTACAACAGCATCAACAATGGAGTTATTAAGTTTAGAAACAGATATACAAAACTAACTGAAAACCCTGATGCTCACTATTTCTGTACTAGATTAACTCCAAGGTCAGTTCTCTCTGTTTCAGACGACAAGCTGCCAGACTTGGAGTGCAGCATCAGTCTTCTGCAAAATCCTATTGCCTTTACTGTCCAGGACCAACCACCATGGCGGGTTTGCTTGGTCTTATGTGGAGGAACCATCTCCATGGCTGTCTTTAATTCCTGTATTCACAGCCACGTGCCCAAGGTCCCAACACCAGGATTCTGATATGATAACCAACTGCTTTGGGAAGTATTCTTAAGCACATCCAGTGCTTAAGAACCAGGGTTCTAGTTGTCTGCAGGATTTCCTGTTGTTTCTCTCTCTTTCTTTGAGTACACAGGAATATAACATGCATAATTTGCAAGCTAGTGAGCTACGAGGTGAACATTGCATGTGACTTGATCTGTACTTTCCTTGCTTTTTTCCTTCTACTTTGAAGTCCATTAGGCTATTTTCTCATGTAATCCAATACTGATGATATTGTTATCATATGTTTTTTTTGTTTGTTTTTTTCCCCCCTTCCCTTACTACAAGTATGTTTCCTAGTAATTTAAAAAATTTTCTTCAAACTTGCAAATCTTCATGCCAGACTTTTACCTAGGTAGCCATGGTTATGCTTCCTATGGTGCAGCCTAGACTTCTATGCATCTATGAGGGGAGCCATGGAAGTGTGTGAAGTTGATTGTAAGAAATTCTAGTAATGTGGCTCATTCTCTCTGCTCTTGCAAGGACAGAAACAATTTCTGCTGTGATTTGGGACTGTCTCTGTGTGGTGGTTTGACCTTGTCTGGAGGCCAGACGCCCACCAAGGCCACTCTATCACTCCCCTTTTCAGCTGGACAGGGCAGCCTCCTGAGAGGGCAGCCTCCTGAGAGGCTCAGGAGTTGAGATAAGGACAGGGAGAGATCATTCCACAATTAGTGTCACCGGCAAAACAGACTCAGAATCACAGAATCACAGAATAATAAGGTTGGAAAAGACCTTTAAGATCATCAAGTCCAACTCAACCCGGAATAAAGTAAAGAAAACTAATTTATGACACTGCCCTGCACAGCCAGTGACACCAGAGTCGGGTAATGAGAAGTGCGGCCAGATGTTAAAGCACCTCCCCCCATCCACCCTTCTTAGCAACTTTAATCATGATTTTACTCCCTTCTTCCCCCCATTGTGGCACAGGGAGGGGCAGAGAATGGGGGAGTGGGGGTTTCAGTTGGTCAGATCCTCACGAGCTGTTTTCCTTCTTAGGTGGAGGGTGGGGGGTGGGGAGGGATTCCTCACACCCTTTCCCCATCTCCAGTGTGGAGTCCCACCCACGGGAGACAGACCTCCATGAACTTCTCCAACATGAGTCCTTTCCCACAGGGCTTCAGCCCTTCACCAACTGCTGCAGTGTGGGTCACTTCCTTGGGGTGCTGACCTTTAGGGACAGACTGTTCCAATCTGGTTCCCCCCAGAGTCACAAGTCCCCCAACAAACCTGCTCTGGCAGCGGTCAGTTTCTCCATGGGGGCTGCAGGTTTCACTGCCAGGAGCTTGCTCCAATGCTGGCTTCCTACGGGGTCACAGTGTTCTTAAGGTGTCTCCACTTGCTCCGGCGTGGAGTACTCCATGGGCTGTAGATGGGATACTGCTCCCCATCATCATCCATGGGCTGCAGGGGAACAGCCTGCTTCACCATGGTCTTCTTCACAGGCTGCTGGGGAATCTCTCCAGCAACTGGAATGACTCACCCCCCTCCCCCCTTCTTCACTGATCTTGGTGCTTGCACAGTTTCTTACATCTTCTCACTCCCTTCTCTCCAGGCAAAAAGCAGCTGCTTGTGTTTTTTTTCTCCTAAATGTGATTCTCAGAGGCCCTGTGACCATCGCTGATGGGCTCAGCCTTGGCCAGCAACAACTCCGGCCTTGAGCCGGCTGGTGTTTGCTCTGCCAGGCCCGCAGAGAGCTTCTGGCTCCTTCTTGCAAAAGCCACACCGGCAGCCCCCTCCTTCTCCACCTGAACCCAGCCACGCAAAACTAGAACACTGTGTCTGGGAAGATTTCATATGGAGATCAAAACGGCCTGAATAAGATTCCTCAGACAGCACTGCTGAGGAAAAAGAACAAATGCTGTCCAAGATATGAAAAGAAAAAGGAAAAAAATATATTACCTATCATCTTGCAACTGTTGACTAAAAGAGCTTACATTTAAGGTTTGGCTTGTCAAGAAATATAGCAACATCTGGTTTTGTACAGCATACTACAAGTCTTTGAATATAGATGAAACAAAAATCCCCTACCTGTATGACATCCACCTCCATGTACAAAATAAGGCTTTTTTAGGCTATATGAGATATTATCAGTTACTTTACTGCCAAGAACTATGAAGAAAGATGCAGCAGAGAATTTGCCACTGAAGATGATCATTTGTCGAACTTCCTTGAATCTTTTGCTGTAACCTCCTTAAGCTCTGATTTAGGAAGGCAGTGACTTCTCTTGAGACTTTGACCGTTGCTGTTATCCTCCCCAGCTGTCTGCTTGGTCTCTACTGCAAGGCTAGGTGAAATCAGTAAATGTGATTTTAGAAAGCCACGATGATGGCTGTCATCTTTCCATTCGTTTTTCATGAATACTTGTGCTGTGCATGTGCTGAGTGGGGACTGAAGGTGGAAATCTCTTAAGTCTTTTTTCAGCTATCATAAGAGATAAGATTGTTGAAGTAATCAAAGATACATGCTGCCTGTGTATTGTTTTAAAGATGTGCCTATTAATTTTTCTCTCAATCTTTTCTAATTATCTTTACATTTTCATTTGGTATTTCTAGATATTTTCTGAGGCAGAGGGACATAAGAATTCTACAAAGGAAATAAAACCTGGAAGGAGGACCCACCAAATCAGCTCTGTTCCTGGATGATTGGGGGGTAGTGTGTGCTTCTGCCAGGATACAAAGGATACACTAAACTTAAAGGTTTGCCAGCTAGGGCTCAAAAGAACTTTCCTAAGGGAAAGAAAAATGCCCCTTTAGACAATTCTCCTTTTCCCTCCTTTATGTGAAGAAAAGTAGCTGAGGTGTGGTAATAGCAGTCTGACACAGCTGAGAATGAGCCTGTGCACAGTAATCAGAGGGAAAACACAGGGACTGGAATTGTCTTTTAATTTGTCCATTGCCTGAGGATGAAAGGAAGCTACTGTCAGTCATAAAGTGCAAAGGAAGATATTCTAGTGTGCTTGGGATTGCATAAGGGTCTCTGTTATCCCCTCCGTGATCTATGAGTAATTTCTGACATAAAACATCCAATTGGCAAAGCCAATTTGAGAGAGAATGATAACAAACATTTATTCTAGGAGTTCTGGAGGAAATAAATAAATAAATAGTTTTAAAAAAATCCCTCCTGCCCTTTATTTTGCCTGGTATTATCTGCTGTACAAATGTCATTAAGTGACATTTCTCTCCTAGAGGCCATCCAGTATCTATGAGGATTATTATTTCCTCCTTCTCCTCTCTCCCACTGAAAACCAGATAGTGGCTGACAGTTAATGAGGGGTTCTCTAATCTGACAGTGCTATGAAAGCTGCTGCCAGAAAAGACCTTGATAATGGCGTAAGAAATCCTTTCTATCTCAAACTACCATTAAGGTGCCCGCCTGCAGCAGGGACGTCAGGACATTCTCCTCTAATCGAAGTTTGTTAGATCTGTATCCTCTTGTACTTCTGTGACCTGTGGTCCTGGTTTTGGCTGGGATAGAGTTAATTTTCTTCCTAGCAGCTGGTATAGTGCTGTGGTTTGGATTTAGGAAGAAAATAATTTTGATAACACACCGATGTTTTGGTTGTTTACACCAAGTCAAGGTGTTTTCAGCTTCTCATACTGCCCTGTCAGCAAGAAGGCTAGGGTTGCATGAGGAGCTGGGAGGGGACATGATCAGCACAGTTGACTCCAACTGGCCTAAGGGATATTCCCTATCGTATGACATCACACTTGGTATATAACCTGAGGGATTCTGGCTAGAGGCAAGACTGTGGCTCAGGAAATAGCTGGGCTTCTGTTAGCAGGGGGTGAACAACTGTGCTGTTCAAATATACTTATTTTGTATATTCTATGATTATCATCATCATCCTTTTTTGTCCTATTAATCTGTCTTTATCTCAACATGTTAGGGTTTTTATTTTTCTAATTCTCTCCCCGCTCCCACTGGGCCGTGTGGTTGTTTTAGCTGCCTGCCACATTAAACCACGACACCTGTTTGAGATGAACCCCTCCCCAAACTGTAGAGAAAATAAAAGAAATTAAAGACATTCAAAGTATAAAGATTTATTAAAGTTTAAATTCCCAGCTGGGATTTTTTTGGCATTGTTATGTTCTCAACAGTTATGGTTGATTTTACTTTTGGTTACTGCATTATCCCAGAGTTACTCTGTGGGCATATAGATGTGTATATGTGGTGGTTTGCCCCTGGCTGGAGTCCAGACACCCACCGAAGTTGCCCTATCACTCTCCTTTTCAGCTGGACAGGGGAGAAAATACATATTGAGAGGCTCAGGAGTTGAGATAAGGACAGGGAGAGATCATTCTGCAATTAGTGTCACGGGCAAAACAGATTCAACACAGAATAAAGGCAAGAAAACTCTAGCTTATTACACTGCCCTGCACACCCATTGACACCTGGGTTGGGTAATAAGTGTGGCCAGATTTTAAAGCACCTCCCCCCACCCCTCCCTTCTTAGCAGACTGCACTTTAGTCATGATTTCTCTCCCTTCTTCTCCCCATTGTGGCATGTGGAGGGGCAGGGAATGGGGGAATGGGGGTTTGGGTCAGTTCTGCACAAGTTGTTTTCCTTCTTAGCCAGGGAGGGTGGGGGGGGGGTCCAAAGTGGATCACAGTGTCTTCTGTATGTCTCCACCTGCTCCAGTGTGGGGCCTCTCCATGGGCTGCCTGTAGGGTCACTGCTCGCCATCATCTTCATGTGCTGCAGGGGAATCTTTCTCTCTGGCACCTGCATTGCCTCCTCCCCTCCCCTTACTTGGCCTTGGTGTCTGCACAGTTTCTTACATCTTCTCACTCCCTCTTTGGTGGCAAAATGCAGCTGATTGCCCAGAGGCACTGTGACCATCACTGATGGGCTCAGCCTTGGTCAGCAACAACTCCGGCTTTGAGCTGGCTGGTGTTTGCTCTGCCGGGCCTGCAGAGAGCTTCTGGATGCTTCTTGCAGGAGCCACTCCTGCAGCCCCCTCCGTCACCAGAACCTCGCCATGCAAACCCACAGTAGAATAAAAACAGAGATCTCACTGTGGGAGGTACTATATATTATGAGGGACTTCCTGAACTGGAGAACTTGCTGTCTAAATTCTTAAGGCAGAGAGGCTCCTTGTGATTTTGTATAGTACATGCTGTTCTTGATTACCTTGCTCTTGTCCATGTGGCATAGAAAGAAATTGTCTTAGTCCTGCGCTCTCAATCCCAGATGACTACTTTGGGACAAACAGATGTTTTTCTGAGGTCACCCCAAAGTATTTCAGAAAAAATGTTTTTCTAAATAATTACTTGATCAGGACTTTTACTTCAGCATGGTCAGCCCTATGGTTTCAATGTGTCACCTTTCCTCTGCACACTGCTGCTGTTGGGGAGGGACATTTCTATTTGTTGAAGAGCAGAAGATGAGTAATACCCAGTTGACCACAGCTTCTCATTGAATTCATGCAATGATGGAACGCTTGAGATCTTTTACTGGGCTTGAAGACGGGGCTAATGCAAACCTAAGTTGGAGGCTATGAGAAAGGTAATGATGGGAAGTGCAGCACACAAAGAAAACTGAGCAGCGAATTTAGAAACAAAGGTTGGTTTTTTTTTTTTCCAGAAAGTCCAGCACAGAGGAATTTTATCATCAACTTGTTCAATCTTTATGAACTTTCTGAAAGGGTTGTTCCTTATATGTGTACATTAGTAGAAAGAGAAACACATCTCTTTGATGTAGGTTCCTTTGCTTTGAGCAAACAGGCCATCCAGGTGCTCAGTCCTTCCTAAGAGGAAAACTTGAATGTGGCAGTCAGAATATACAGCCTTACCCTTGCATTTTCTAGGATTAAACTTCATGCATTCTTGCAAATAGCACTGTTCATTTGTGAAGATGGCACATACAGGTGCACGCTGTAGCCTCTGTATCATTTTCCCCCAGCATATTGTCTGCACACAAAAATTTGTATTTCTATGTCCTTTTCTTCAGATATGTCTTTTTTTCACCTTTACATTCAATTTTAGTGTGCCATCTGGTTTCAACCTACTTAGTGTTATACTTTGGCCTTTAATGACAGAGGACATCAAGTGCAAGGTCCTTATTTTATTGCAAAAGATGGTATGCAGACCTTCTTTAAATGATTTCAAATCATCTAAATCCTCTGTTTGGATGGTTTCAAAGGCAGCCTGAGGTTATCAAGTTTCTACTGCAGAGCTTGATAGCATATCTTGCTCTTCTAACAGGTTAATCTTTTTAAAAGGCCTCTGTCTAAGGTTCTTTAACTTCATAAATGTTCCTTTTTGCCTACTTGAAAGCTAGGAAATATATTTTTTAATGTGAAAATTGCATACAATATTGTCTTAATTTGTCTTGACAGATGCAAGCTGTTGTGTGACCTAAAATTCAGGAAAAAAACCCCAACAAAAACCCTACCTTATAAATGCATAAAATTATTTGTGTCATTTTTATTCTCCAGACTGAGATATCCTTTAATACCTTATGCATTAAAATCTTTAGTCTTGCGTATTTCAGGAAAAGAGCCTGAATCAAGATACTGGGAGTCCAATCTTAAATTTGAAGGGTTTGCAACTACTGGAATAGCTGTAATAAATGCCTCAATGAGTTTGGTGCTACCTTTTACTTCTCCATCTTCGGATACAGCATGTTTTTATGTAGGTAAACTTTCTGAGGCATGGCAAATAACCTCCATGAGTTTCCTGGGGTCAGTCTCCATAGTGGACGTTTCTCTGATTTTGTGATGAGCATGAGGGATTCATAGAATCATAAAATGTGTTAGGTTGGAAAGGACCTTTAAAGTAGACCAACCCTCCTGCAGTAAGCAGGCACACCTACCTTTAGCTAAATCAGGTTGCTCAGAGCCCCATCAAGCCTGACCTTGAAGGGATGGGGCCTCCACCACCTCTCCAGACAACCCGTTCCAGTGTCTCATTACCCTCATAGTAAAGAACATCTTCCTAATGCCTAATCTACACCTACCCTGCTTTAGTTTGAAACCATTGCTCTTCATCCTGTAACTACATGCAATAAACAGTTCCTCCCCAGCTCTCTTGTAGGTCCCCTTCGGGTACTGGATTGTTCTGGCCAGAGACAAATTGCCAGCCGGGACAGATTGTACCAAACCTTTCTTTTCCTCAGCTTAAAGTCCTGGTCCACGTGTGCAGAAAAGCCATGCTTTGGCAGTGCCTGTTGTGCCCCAAGTGCCTGTCACTGTATGAAGGCCACATAACATGGCAAGTGGCAGTACAACTGATTGTCTGGATGATATTAGATTACTTCTGTGGCTTTTATACACACAAAAGGCTGAGTTTCTTGGGTGAATTTCTGAATAGATATTTTATTTCATTAGATTTCAAACTGTGATTTCTGCTTATGTATAGGTCTCTTATGGAGATACGAAATCCCAGTAGGCACCAATCTGCATCTTTAGTCACTTCAGTATCTTTACAGTGTTGTCTTTTGCTTATCCACAGGGAGATAGCTCCTCAGCAGAAGCTAAAATTCTCCATAGAAATACCTCAGCAGTACAGAAAAGATACTTTTTCCATAATACTTGTAGAGTGATTTTGCTAATACTCCCAAATAATTGCACAGCAAGGATTAACTTATCTGTTATACTCTCTATGTTTACTCAGAAATCTAAAAGAAAATTTTTTTTTTCTTTTTGTTAGCAGAAAAGTCTAATTGGAATGAATGAAAAGCAGAAAAGTCTAATTGGAATGAATGGAATGACACTATTAAATACCAGAATGAAGATCACCAGGGAAATAATTTAACTGCTGATAGTCTAATGATACTCTAATGTTAATTCACTGCTTCTAAATAATCAGCAATCAGAAGCTTGAATTAGACTGAGATAGATTGAGATAAGTGCTTGACTATTCAAAGTAAGTGCAAGAGATTTGGTAAAAGTTCAATGCAGTCAGGGAAAAAAAAAATGTACTGCATTAAATCTGCAGGACTAAAGAAATCATGCTTCTATTTTATTTTAAGTAAACACATTATCTTTTGATATATCTTGGTCTTTCTTCATGAAAATCGTGAATCAGGCAGCACTTCAAGCCCTGATTAATATTCTTAATTGCGCTCCCTTTTTCGTTCTTGCAGCTGGCGGATCAGGCAGTGCTGTATCAGTAGCATTTATACTGCTTGTGAACAAATGGAGTTACAGTCTGCATGTTTATTCCCTTTGATCCATACACAATTGGAACAAGGTGCAATAATCAAGACTTGCCTACTTTTTGGTTTGTTTTGGTTTATTTCTTTTTCTTTCCTGTCTCTGTGGCATTAACCCTGATGGGAGAAGATGATAGGACATGGACAGTGAGCTGATTTTGTAATGCCAAGATCTTTGCAGCAACAAGGAGGTCTGGAATCAGGACATTCCAGGGAGATGCTTACCTTCCACCAAATTGGATTGAACATTTCTTAGTGGGAGTGTTAACTGTTTCTATGCTTTTTCATGCTAGTGCTAATTAGGGTGGACATACAATGAATCCAGAAGAAAGAGCATCATATTAGTAAGAAGATGAGTGATGATATCTAATTAGCTGAAAAGTGAATGAAAGATCAATAATTCCCTCTGTTAGCTAGTGGCAAACAAGGAGTGCTCTAAAGGAAAGAATCCTAATTACTCGAGCAGTTTTAAGCTGTTCAGATCTTTCTGCTTTTTTTGTGGTTTAGTGGTTATCTGGTCAAATTACATACCATGTAAAAGAATGACTTTTCTCACTAACAGCAATGCAAACAATTTTTTTAGATGAAAAGCAAAAAGCCTTCTTTCTCTGTGAGGGCTGTTAGAAAAATCAATTAATAAATCCAAGTGGAAGAGTGGTCAGTTAATTTTATAACATCCAGTTTTTGATGCTAAAATTAGATGTCATTTTATGTAGTACATTCAGCATTGCTATTGTAACCTATGCATTTGCAATGAAAATATTTTAGCCTAAGAAAAGGCATTATGCTATGCATAATTCAGTTGGCTTTTGGACGCAGAAAGATTTTTATTTTTTCAGTTAGATTTGTAAGATGATAGGAGTTTTCTTAAGCGTCGTGTAGGACTTGTAATTGCAGCATCCCATGAAGGCACCAGAGTCTGACCAACATAACAGAAGGTGACTGGTTAAAATTTGAGGTTCTACTTTGAATATTCCTCTTGACGGAGGAATATAGGTAATTAATCAAATGATCTCATGATTGCTTAAATGTGACTGTAAAAACAAGAAAAAAGAAGATACATAGTACCACAAATATGGCACCAGCACATAGCACTGCAGTAGGGCCCCAGAGCTCAGACATCATAATTGCTTATCAGCTATTTCTCTGTAATGTTTAGGGACTTTGGCACTAAAATGACTCTGTGATTACAAGAATGATGTCAACTTGCAGGAGTTCAAAGAAGGGGAACTACTGGATGTGATGCTACGAGGCACCCATGTTATTGCCAGGAATACTCTGTGTTTCCATTTAAGACCTATCAATTCCACCCTGGCTGCAGCCTTGTGCACCAATGCAAAGCAATGCAAACTCAGCTCAGTAATTCCTACACCTTCTAGTGATAAGGTGTCTAAGCAGGTTCCCACACTGACATACTTACATATAAGACTTTCTTCTCTTATGGTTTTAACTTCTTTGGATTGAAACCATCTCTCAATTTATGTTATTGTTCTCACTATTAATGGCTGAAGTGACTCCTGACTCCTGCAGGTGTCTGTTTCCCTGGATGAACCAATGGTTCTTCCCATTGCTGTTGCTGTCACTGACCTTGCATTTGTTGCAGTATTTGTCACAATGCTAATTTAAAGGCTGAATGAACTGTTTATAAATTTCTTAAGGTCTCTTCCAACCCCTATGATTGATTCTGTGATTCTATGATTCTCGTAGTTGCTCCATAGTTTTATGGAATTCTTTATGCATTCTGTTCTGGAAGCCAAAGCATGATGGGGTTGCATGCTGTACTAGCACCTTTTTATTTTGAACAAAACTACCTCATCCTTTTTTTTTGCTCCATTGTCTATAATAATTATAATTAAATTGCTTAAGCTAGAATAAAATTCTGTATCTCTTTGATTTGATTTACCACCCTGATGTTCACAGGGCCCAATTTTCCATCTGGCAATACGTGACAGTTATAACACAGTTTGCATTCCAGGCAGGATTGAGGCTAAAAACAGAGATGTATTAGAGAAATTGCCTGATACCAATTAGTCCAGTTCTTGCAGGACACCAAATCAACATGCTTAGCATCTGCAAACCAGGATTATTTTCCTCCTTCTGGGCATGCCAATGTTGCTGTTCCTCAGCATCTGAACTCACAGTGAACTGTCTGTTCTAATAGGCTTCATCTTCATTATAGGGTAATATACTGTTTAAGTGTAAATCAGTAATTATATGTTAGTGCTCTTGAAGTGTGATTTATTAGGAGGAGGCTAAATTCCAGTAAGACTAATAAACTTCTATTTGAATGCTGACAGAAGATGAATAGAGCACCTGATCATTCCTTATATCTTTAAGAAGTGGCTTCCTAACGAAATCAGATACTTTAAATATCTAGATCTCTAGCTCAAGACTTATTTGTCATTTCATTATCATACGAATTACATTTTTAGCTTGGCAAGTTTAGACATAAGGTATTAAGTATGATGTGAAAAATTGACTAGGAGAATTATAAAGATTCCAATATCTCAGCATTTTCTTTGCTTTTATTGATCGCTGTAATCTAGCTGATGTGTCAGCAGCCAAAAAGCATTCTAAGTAAGTTGATATATTAAAAATGATACAACCTTTTATCTAGATTTATATTAGATGCAATCAGGTGACACACCACCATGGTCTACTTTGTGACTTTCAAAATCGTTATGTCAAAATCAAAGGAAACTGGTCTGAATAATATTCATATTTCAGTGCTAGTTGTGCTTATTTATTGATGTTTACCATGATATGGTCGCTAACGCTCATTCTGAATGAAAGCCTGGAGACTTAAAACTGCCCTAAAGAATTAAATTATCCCACAGAGTATTGTTTCTATTTAAATTGGATCAGATGATCCTTGAAGTTCCTTCCAACCTGGATTCTATGACTCTATGATTCTATAGTGTATGCTTAGGCCATACAAAGTGGTTACATCACCTCAGCTATCACATTTTGGCTTTATACAGTTTTTATTGAATTATATCCTCGATAATGCAGGGTGAAATTACTATTAACATATCTGAGTGGTTTTTTTAAGCTTGGCTAGTTTAAATCAGATTTATCTGAAACCTGATGTATCATGTAGTAATCCAGGTGGGGTCTTTCGTTAAAACAAAGTGGTCTCATGTCATATACACTTTATTTGCTAGAAAAAGATCAGATTTCTAGTTGTTAAAAATGCATATGAGATTGGTAAAATTGATATCATAAAAAGACTGAGGATTTCAAAGTGATGTTTCACAGAGATAGGTCTGTTTAATCTAATTTAATACAGTGTCTGCTGCTAAATGTTTAATTTTTATCTGGCAGAACACAGATAAGTCAGGGAGATGTACAGCCATGTAAATGTAGACCTCTCCCTTGTTCTGAACAGGGTAAGGCACTGAAGGGGGCTGGTCCAGGGAGAGACGGGTCTCAGGCAGAGAAGGACTCAGATTCATACTCTGACACAAACTTCCCTGAGGTAAGCAGGGAAAGACCAGTAGGCCCATATTCAACAAAAGAGGTCATTTTCATTTTTAGTTGGTCATAAAATCCTGAGGGAGATCTAAGGAGAGGCTTGTGCTATCCATCTGCTAAATGAAGTTTTACTGTCCTTTTCTGTTTTACAGTGTAGTATGATGTCACAGAATATACACTAAGGGTGACATTTGTGTGTGCCTGGAGATTGTTTCTTCATACTCTTGAGGTGGATGCCATGCATCTGCTTCATTACACGAGAGGGTGCTATTCTTGCTTTGATGTGGATAGGGTTTGTCTAAACATCTGCATCTGTCTGGTACGTTCTGTAGGAAGACTTCAGCAGCAAAGCTGGTCTTAAACTTCTGCACCAGGTTACTTCCTGTGTTCCACCTTTACCTCTAAAAAGGCCCATTTATTGTCTATGTTAGCCTTTATTCTTCTGTTTGAACCCTAGAAAGTACTCAGAACACATTTGACTTTCTCTTTCAGCTCACATCTCTTTTCTCTCTTATCTTCTAATTTTAGCATGTGTTAAATATATAACCAGAAACATCTATTTTTCCCATTGGTTTTGTTAACCACTTCTTGTAGGTAAGGATTTTCTTCAAGTAAAAACATCATTAATGCAGCTGATATGAAAAAGTATTTTCTTCCTGCATGGATATATTTACAATTTCCTTCCCCTCAATATTTCAGCAAGGAAAGTGATGACATTTAATGTTGTTGCCCAGTTGAACTCTTCTTGACATCTAGTCTGTCTGTTGTGCTCGTGCCTATTACAGCAGGAACATACATCAGGTTAACTTTCCCCATCTCTCCAGTGCACCAAGGTGGGCTATAATCTACACTTTGTACAAGTCCCCCTGCTAGGTCCAAAAAATTTTTTCTATATCTCTAACAGCTCATAGCCCCTTGCTGCACAACCTTGCTTTTCTTCACTATTGCCATTTCCAGATTGAATGCCTGATCTTCAGTTGTGTGATCCTGACCACAATATCCTAGTGTCTTTTTAGCTTCTGTTTCTCCTGCTCATGCTGCTGACATACTGCACTTCTAGAAATAAGGGAGATTTATCAGGATTGTGCTACACTTCTTCCAAATCAGCCTTTCTTTGAGAGAAGAACAAGTGCAGTCTTCCATTTAATACTGCTGGTGGCCCTTGCCCAGTTTTAAATATGTGATGCTTGTTTATGCTGCCAGAATGCCTTTTTCTATTCCAGGTAGAGCTCAATCAGTCTCTGCTCAAGTTATCCTGTCCTGCCCTACCAATACTTCTTGAGATGCTACAAGTTGTGGAAACCCATTTGTTCTTTGACCTTTACTAAGACAAGAAGCCATTCTAGAAACAATAGAAAGTGACCATTGTCTTATTTGTAACAGGCTATAAAAGGATAAAAAATATACTGTGTTGAAGGTATATAAACCCCTCAGTGGCCAATAACCCTCAGTAGCCAATAAAGTCAGTTCATGGAACTGAAGCTGCTGATAGCCTCTGCACAGGGGACATTTGGGTCAGTCCCTGCTGTGGAGATGAATGGTTTCCATACAGAATGAAGTACTGTTCAGAAGTAGAAGTGCTTTTAAGAGGAGAAGGGTTTTACTTTTAAGTAGCATAGTTTGAATAGAAAAAGGCATGTGGGGATTTTTGAGAAAGCTGCGTGTAAGGGATGGTTCTCCAGGACAGACCTTAGAAATGTTGTCAAACCTCTGGACTGTGGGGTTGATGCTTTCCAGTTTAATAAAAAATGAAGAGGGTTAGAAGTAGATGTGGAAGACCAGACTTGTCTTAACAACTGTCCTGGGAAAATGCCTTTTTACTCATTTTCTTTTCTAAGGGTCAGGCCAAGAAGCTTTAGTTGCTAGTCTAAAGAAGAGCTGGAAGTGGAACTTTGGAGGTAGGCAGAGATTCACAGAGGGAGACCAGAATCCAATGCAAACAACACAAACACAGAAAACAAGGAATACTGCCTGGAAGGAAAGGTCTAAGTCCAGGTGAAATTGATTTCCTTTCCAGGAAGGTTTGTCACAACAGGACATCACAAAGATTCCAGATTGCTTGGGTGAAATTGCCTTCTATTTCCCCTCAAGCACTTTATTTGGTGCCTATTCTGCTGCCGTATGCCATGATTTCTGCAGACACGGCATGACACGAGACTTGGCATTCACTCTAAAAGGCTTTTGCATGTGTGCTGCTTTCTCGACAGAGATGGGAGAGAAAACCAAGGTACAAGCATATGCCTGCTTGCTGCAGAGGGCAAGTGCAATGGAGCTAGTGGGCTTTTATAGACGTGATTATAGCTGAAAAGAGTCTTGTCTGTGAAATCTGGGGTCCTAGTGACATCAGTTTTATATCAGTGAAGCTTTATTGATTGCAACAGTTATTGCTCGATTCACATCATCTTCTAGGAGATCAGCACCTGGGTTATGTAGCTCAAACATGAGACATCAGCTGCATCTTCATGGCATACTGTGTGGCAGAGAAAGAGGCTTTATGTTGGTAGAGTTCCACTGAAATGGGAACAAAGCTGTGGGGAGATCAGAGCTGTGCTCAGCACCTTGCACAGAATGGTTTCTTCCATCCACAAGCATCAGTGATTTCCAAACCACAACTTGAAACAAAATCCAAATCGCTTAATTACACAAGTAGATTGAGCATGCACATGTATTAAAGTCATGTGGATGACATCATCACTGAAATGGTCAGTTTATGACCCGATTTCAGTACAATTACCCCTCCCTATAATAGGAAATGGGGATCGTGAAGGTTGGTCTTTCATACTGCAAAGTATGACTAAAACCAGCGCCTACTGATCCCACTACTGGAGTTACCCTTCAAATCTGAAGCTTAGTCTTTGTTCTGTGTTCTTCAAAATGTCTCTGGAATGAAAAGTGAAGAAATGTGATTTTGGGAGTTACTGAAAACAGCAGATCTTTCTATCAAAGCCCCAGAAACACATTTGTGACCTATTTCTGACAAGCCTGTCCTGATTAGTGCTTTTATTTATGGAACTGTTATCCAAATACTGTTTTTGGGATATATATTTTTTGCTTCAAAAGAAAGAAGCATTCACATTTGTGTTGGAAATAAGTTCATTTTGAACCAGAGCTGCCACATCTGCATCTGGAACTGTGCCGAGTCTCTGATGGAAGAATAAGCAGATGGACTTCTAACCTTTACAAAGGGTGTATTACAGCAAAGCAAGTGGGAATTAAATTAGTGAAGCTGTTCACTCAGTCATTTTATATGAAAATGGGGAAAGTTCAGACATATCTTTGTATTGGAAACAGTTCTTTGCTCATCTTTTTTTTTGTTTTATTTTATTTTATTTTGGTGAGAGAGAAAGGAGAAATTCTTCTGCCCCATTGGTACTGTAGCAGGAAAGTAAAAATTCATTATTTTGTTCCAGACGCAAATGTCCTTAGTGGGATTTTGAGAAAAGACTAGACTGGAATGTAGGATTTGAAATCACTGAAAAGTGTTTGTGACTTAACCCCCACCCAGCGCTTGCTCACTTCCCTGGTAGGACAGGGAAGAGAATGGGAAGGGTAAAAGTGAGAAAATCTGTAGGTTGAAATAAAAACAGTTTAACAGGTAAAGCAAAAGCTGCATGTGCAAGCAAAGCAAAACAAGGAATTTATTCACTGTTTTCTGTCAACCACCTCCAGGAAAACAGGGCTGCACCATACATAACGATTACTTGGGAAGACAAACAGCATCACTTCCAATGTCCCCTCTTACCCAGGCTTTATTGCTGAGCATGACATCATATGGTATGGGACATTAATTTGGTCAGTTGGGGTCAGCTGTCTCGGCTGTGTCCCCTCCCAACTTCTTGTGCAGCCCCAGCCTACTCACTAGTGGGGTGGGGTGAGGAGCAGAAAAGGCCTTGGCTCTGTGTGAGCACTGTTTAGCGGTAACAAAAACATCTCTGTGTCATCAACACTGTTTTCAGCACAAATACAAACACAGCCCTGTACTAGACACTCTAAGGAAAATTAACTCTATTCCAGCCAAAACCAGTACCAAAAAGAAATCTCATAAAGGCAAAGACATTCCTAGATGACCTCTAAAGGTCCCTTCCAACCTTACACATTCTATGAGTCTGATTCTATGATTCTAGCAGGAAGTGAACCAGATCGTTTTTTTTTCTTGTGCATTATAAATGTGATTCAAATGAACAAGTACAGGTTCTTTTTATGCTTTTCCTTAAGGCATATTCTTTACTTCCTCATTAGATTTGATGTAAGAGATTATTAAGTAAAACTTCTTGACCTTACATCCAAGTCTGGAGGCTGAGGAATTCTGTCTTTGCAGCTTGCATGTTTCACTGGGAATTTTGCTAGGGATGAAAATCTTAGTACTATCATTACTCAGTGTCAACAATATTAAAAAAAAAAAAAGAAAAAAATCATACAATTAACTTGGAAATGGGGCATGGAACCCAAGAAAGGAGTTTTCTTTAGCATCCTGCCTATAACCATTTCCTTAAAGCATAATCTGTTTTCACTTCTTTTGCAGTCAGGGGAAGTATCCCCTCTTCTGGTTTTACACCGAGCAGAGCAAACCAAACATAACTGTAGAGTAGGAGAGAAGCAGGCTCACACAGATCACAACTTTTAGGTAGAACATAAGATAAAAAGACACGAAGAGGTACTACTGCCAGCAGAAAGAATGTTAAGAAAGAATTAACTACTTATTTAGTAGAAAGTCTCCAGTCTGTCTTGTGTTCAGGTTGAGTGGTGCTACTGATGTGCCTCTGGATAAAATAAAGCAAAACCTCATTAAAATGTAGCTCCTGGTGATTCCTGTAAAGGCTGCATTATCCAGAGCAGATGATAGCAATACCAAAAAAGCAAATACATCCATTTTTTGTCTGATTGGCAGCTCCATAATAAATACTACATAACATGCCAGAAATAATATGAGAGTAGGTCATGGAAACACAGAGGCCTTGATATTTCAATGCGCTGGGTTCCAGCCAGCAATGTACATTTTAAACATGGCCAAGGATAAAGATTAGGTTAAGTTATTAAGGTTATACCGAGGATCAAATAATGACATGGCCACAGGCTGAGAGGGAAATCAAGTCTCAGAGCAAGAACTCTGAAGAGAATATGGGATACTAAACTTGGTGTGGCTGAAGGGAATATTTTGATTCTTAAAAGGATAAAGGCCAGAATTGCTGATGAGAGAGATGATGATATCTACCTTGAGTTAAGCAAGGCTTTTGACATTGTCTCTAACAACACTCTTTTATCCAAGTTGGGATATTATGGGCTGCCTGGGTGGGCTATGAGATTGGGGAAAATAACTGGGTCATAGGCCTCAGTAATTAATATGTTGTACTCAATGTGGCGGTCAGTAATGTGGACTTCCTTGGGGGTCCGTACTGTAACATATTACTACATTGCGTTGTTTTGACCCTGGCTGGACTGTCTATCTACCATACAGCACAGCAGTATTTGTCTTATATAGTCTATAAGTATTTTGCAGTCTGATATAGCCACTCTGTCCCTGCCCTCATCAGCTGGGGAGGGGAGAGAAATAAAAGGCTCATGTGTTGAGAAAAGGACACGGAGGTCACTCACCAGTTACTCTCAGGCAAAACAGACTTGGAGTAAAAGTTAATTAAATTAATTTCCAAGCAAATGAGAATAGTGTAATGGGAAATAAAAACTAATTCTTGAAACACCCCCCCCCACCCACTTCTCCTCAAGCTCAACTTGACTCCCTGTTCTCTCCCTCCTCCCCTGCAGCCCATGGAGGCAGACGCCCATGCTGGAGCAGGTTTCCTGGAGGGACTTGTGACTCCATGGAGGACCAGGCTGGAACAGTGTGGGCTTGAGAGGCTGAGAGATGTTCTATGATCTGTGACTGCACCCATAGCAGTGACCCATGCTGGGGCACCTGGTGAAGAGCTGAAGCCCTGTGGGAAAGGACTCATGTTGGAGAAGTTCACGGAGGACTGTCTCCCATGGGTGGGACCCCACGCTGGAGCCAGGGGTCCCACTCCTCCCCCTGGCTAAGAAGGAAAACAACTTGTGCAGAACTGACCCAAACCCCCATTCCTCCAGTCCCTGCCCCTCCCTGTGCCACAATGGGGGGAAGAAGGGAGACAAATCATGACTAAAGTGCAGTCTGCTAAGAAGGGAGGGGTGAGAGGAGGTGCTTTGAGATCTGGCCACACTTCTTATTACCCGACTCTGGTGTCACTGGCTGTGCAGGGCAGCACAGCTCCCTTCTGTGTTGAGTCTGTTCTGCCCATGCTGCTTATTGGGGAATCAGGGATCTCTCCCTGTCCTTATCTAGACTCCTTAGCCTCTCAATATAGATTTTCTGCCCTGTCCAACTGATAAGGGGAGTGATAGAGTGACTTTGGTGGGCACCTGGCCTCTAACCAGGATCAAACCACCACAGGTTTACCTTTTGGAAATGTGGGAATGGATAAACAGGGGAGATTTAGGCTGGACATTAGGAAATATTTCTTTACAGAGAGGGTGGTCAAACACTAGAACAGGCTTCCTACAGCGGGAGTTGATGCCTCAAGCCTGTCAGTCTGAATTGCAATGCCCTTTATAGGATGCTTTAACTTGTACAGTCCCGAACTGGTCAGGCAATTGGACTAGATGATGTAGGTTCCTTCTAACTGCACTATTGTGTCCTGTCCTGTCCTATGCTATTTTTGCAGTGGTGAGATGACAGAAAATGGGCAGAATTTAAAATGGGGAGATACTGATAGAAGGAAATTTTTTTCACCACAGTAACTGCCCAGACATTGTAGGATACCTGTGGAGGTTTCGAAGACCCAGCAGGATAAATCCCTGAGCAGCCCAATCTGAATTCAGTGTAGACTCTACCTTTAGACTAGTCTAGAGCCCCCTCCTCCCCTGAATTATTCTATGGTACTGTGATTTTAGCTGCCAACCTTGCTTCTGGAATTAATGAATTTCTAGTGTTACTGTTCAAGGAAAAAAACGTAGAATGGAAAGAGAATTCAAAGATCCAAAAAGGATTAAAGAAACCCTCAGAAAAACATGCTTCATTATGAAGCAAGGCTGATGGCTCATCTGTTATCTTATACATGTAAGCACGCGCCAACTTGGTAATAGTAGGCCCTTTACCCAAGATTGTTTGGGTGCATCTAACTGTTTGTGCATAAGCATTTCAACTGATATGTGTCCTTAAAATTGTACAACTCATGGCATAATTCTTGTGTGCAGTTAAGTACTGAGGATGCCGATAAAGATAATAATGTATATAGAGAAAGAACAATAGAAATCAGGAAATTATCCTTTAGTCTAGTTGATCTGGTTAGATTTGCATTTTTTCCAAGCATTACTAAGAAAGATTACATGCTTGGGCACAGCATGTCAAACTAGTGAGTAGCTGCAGACAGTATGTAAGCAGTTTGTGATTAGTTATCACAGACAGTGTATCAAGGCTGGCACCTGGGTGCATAGCTACTCTCCTTCACTGGAAATGTGCAGTAAAGGCTGCTGGTTATGCAAGGATTACCTCTAGTTAAGCTCCAACCCAAGGTTTGAAGAAGGGAAGTCTTATGACTCCCGGATTGTACAAATTTAGGTTAGGCTGTCACTGTGAACCTTCTGTTCATGCTGGCAGGGCCACTGGGTGGAAGGGAGGTCATAGCTGGTGTGTCTGTGAGGAACCTGTGGACACAGTGTTTTGGAAAAGATTGTGCTGGTTGAGTGGAAATATTGCAATTGCAATAAGATGACTCATAACTATGAGGCTGTTCAGCCTTTATCACTGAGGGTGGGGGTAAAAGCAAGGCTACTGTCATTTGCTATTACTTCAGAGACATCTGAATTTCTTAAAGCCACCATTAAACAATTATGTCCCTTTACCCAGTACATAAAAGGACACATAATTTCTAAAAACTGTGTTGATGATAGGACAGCATAGAAATAACTCATTTTCACAGTTAAGCAGCACTTTACAGCTACAATCCATCAAACGCTTACAAAGCTCTGCAAGTGCACTTCACATTGTGAATCTACAGTGCTGGATTTATTCTTTATCCATGAGCCTCTTGTGCACAAATATTCAGAGTAGTTTCCATGGTTATGCCTATACCTGTAAAGTAAACAGCATCAGGCCATGGGCACGTGCAGGGGTGTGTGCTCAGCCTCAGCGCTAAGTTGTTATCCCAGTCCTAGCAGAGCTTTGGCTTGCTGCGGCTGGCGCTTTCCAAGAAAATGCTCATGCAGGGCTGTGGAGGCAGCACAAAGCCGGGGGCAGTGCCCAGTGAACAGACTGAACGCAGCCGCTCTGTTTTTGAAGATAAGAGTGTTTAGCCAAAAGGATGGAAGTTGTGCTATGCCAGTTGGCCTCCAGGTTGGAGAATGGTCCCTGGCCCATTTCAGTTACTGGAATAGGCATAGCCCTGGTCGCTGTGTTCACAAATCTGTCCTTAGCAAATTGGGACCCCAGTGACAGTCTCGCCTGCTGCTTGGACACCTCTGGCTGTTGGTACACAAAGTTACAGTCCTGTGAAGGGCAGATGCTGTGCTGCATATTCTCTTCTTTGTGTAACTTGGTCCTGCTGCATTGTGAGAGGATATCCTGAATTGCCACCTGTGCAAATGAAAACTTGTTCCAATTAACACATATAGAATGAACACGGCACCAGATAATTACAGGAAGATATCTTTGGAAGAATAAAAAAAAGTATTTTGCTTTGGAAAATCAATGTCCTCTCACCCTACCTCTTTAATGAGTGTCCAAACCTGTCATTGCAGCCTTCCCGTTGAGACCACACATCCTCCTCCCCAGGCCATTAGCTGTCTCTTTTCATTTGTGTTGCCATGCCATAAAAAATGAAAACAAACACTGTGGGATCACAAATGTGGCCATAATTCTTTATCATGCAATTTAAAGCAGAAGCTAATAACAAGGAAAATGACTAATACTTGAATAGGTTGCTGCATATACAAACAGTGCAATAATTGTCTCTCAGTCTGAACAAAAAGATAATAAAAATGTTTTACAGTGCTCCTTAATTGTACCAAAAATTGAAAATCAAGACTTTATTGCAGAAAAAGGAAGCATTAATCTGTCTGAGGGCCATTTTGTGGAGAATGCTTCCTGGGGAGGTGTGGTGATAATTACTTATCTTTAATAGGTTTCTGGGTTGTGGAACCAAAATGTGGTGGTGAAGGTGGTATAGGGGTTATTTATGAGTCCCTAAGCCACCATGCTCCATTATGCCCCACATCTAATGTGACTTGCAGGTCTGCATTTTCAGCACATTTATTTGGGTCCCTTTTAGCATCCAGCTGTTGCAGGTAGTTGAAGGAAATGTGCTAGCTGAGTCATTCCACAACGTCATGTGAATTTGTTGCTTTTCTCTGCAAAGCATCATTCTGGCAGCTCAGAGTGCAGAAATGACTGTTAAAACATGGAAACATGGTGATGGTCATCGCTTCCATGAATCAGGCAGGCAGCAGAAAAAGAGGGTTGCAAAAGAGGGATGCACCAGATCGGGAAGAGGAGGGGCTTTGTGGTCAGAGAGGCAGCAAAAGTGAACTGGCAGGAGTCTGGCTCAGACAAGATCTAGCGAGAGGAGTGAAGGGCAAGTCGGTTTAAGCAGAGTAGTGGAGGAGACTGAGCCCTCTTCTTGTTTGAGGTTAATGGCAGAATTCTCATTGACCTTCAGTATCAGGAAGGGATATTATATATTAGCACTTTGTTCTTGCCGAAGGGTCAAGTTAATGCTTACTGTAAGCTAATTACTGAACAAGGTGTTTTTGGTTTGCTTTTTTAAAAAATTTAATTCGATAGAAGTCACCCATTGGCATCGCTTTTCAGCTGGACAACAAAACACATGTTCCCCACTAACTGTGTCTTAACTTAGACCTGGAAAGCAATTTTCCTTTTTCCCCAGGGTTCTCATATGACCTTGCAAGAAATATTTTCTTGTTGAGTGGATATGAGAATTCTATTTAAATATAGATGTTCAACCTCTTTTCTATGGTTTGTGTTTTGCTTGTAATTATTCTGCATTCTTCAGGGAGACATTTATTATAGATGTACCAATATAGACCCTAAGTTTAGTTGGCAGCCCCTAGAAGGAATGAATCATCCTAAGAACCACTCTTTAGATATTGACACTTTGTCTCAGTGGAATAAAGTTCAGTCTCTCAATGCCACATAAACCCGTATAGGTTATTTCTGTAATCTGAAAAAGCCTGGTCTATTGAAAATTAAATAGTTCTCTAAGAATTCCAGTTCAGACAGACATGGAATAGTACTCTTACTTATTTTTTTTTAAATTTCCAGTATCGTTGTATTCACACTTTGAGACATGAGCAGAGTTTGAAGGTAAGTTAACATAAAATGTAGGAGGTTGGAAAATACCTGCTGAGCAACCTCTTGGGTGGGTACATACTCCTCACATTTTTCTAATGTACTCTTTTATATTGTTCATTATTATATGCTATGTAAGTATTTTGTATTGTATAAAAAACCTCAGACAAACCCATTAATTAACCAGTAATCTCTTTCTTCACATAGCATGCTTCAACTTGTTCCCTGACCTCTGCCAGGATGAAACCAATTACTTCAGTATGGATGAGAAGGGAGAGGCACACACATGTGACATAGTACAAATGAACAGATAAGAAATGAAAGCACAAATTTAAGGACAAGCTAATAAAATCAGGACATTTTGGTAGCATCTTCAATGCATGAAACACTATGGATATAAAGAAACATTTGTGAAAAGGTTTATGTCACTATGAGCAGGTAGTGTAATTACATATATGGTGACCGGAAAGGGGATGGAAAAATAATTTTCATTTATTTAGCATACCATGTAACTTTGAGGCAAAGGTAGCTCTAGAAGCACTGCAGCATATATGACCATGGCTCAACTCTGAATCCTCCCAGAAATGTGCTGTGATGAACATGCAAACTCCTATATTGGAATTACTTGGGATAAAAGTAGGTTTTTTTGAGGTTTTTTTTTTTTCCTTCCCTCTGTAGCTATTAAATATTGTAATCTATCATCGTTAGAAGAAGTACTTAATGACACTTAAAACATAATTCATCACTCAATCCACAGCAGTAAAAATCCCTAATCAGAAAGCCCAGATAGGAGGCTGGCACCTTTAGAACTGGTCTGTATATGAGAGTTTGATGCAAGAACATACCTTAATTTCAACAATGTGACTACTAAAGGGCTTTGCCTTACAAGGATGGTGGTGATAACTGGGGTATGTAAAGAGTAAGACTAAAATATAGGAACTACTTTGTTCTGTATAATGATAACTGTCTTTCACTAAGTCATACATGTGTGAACTGGTGTGTACTGCCTGAATGTGTAGAAAACCTCATTTCCCTGTGATCGGTCAGTTGGCACAAGTAGGTTCATGTCTTCTACAGTTCACTACTTAAAAGTAACCATATCCTAATAACGAGAAGCCTTTATCTTAGGCTCCAGGTAAATACGAACTGTCCTTTCATTATTAACTAAGGTAACTGTGACCAGTTCTGGGCTCCTCAGTTCAAGAAAGACAGGGAAATACTGGAAATAGTCCAGTGGAGGGCTATGAGGTGACTGGAGCATCTCTCCTATAAGGAAAGGCTGAGAGAGCTGGTGCTGTTTAGCCTGGAGAAGACTGAGAGGGGATCTCATCAATGCTTACAAATATCTAAAAGGCAAATGTCTAGAGGATGGGGCCAGACTCTTTCTAGGGGTGTCCAGTAACAGGACAGGGGGCAATGGGCGCAAACTGGAACACAGGAAATTTCATCTCAATGTAAGGAAAAACTTCATTACTCTGATAATGACAGAGCACTGGGACAGGCTGCCCAGAGAGGTTGTGGAGTCTCCTTCTCTTGCGAGATTCAAAACCTGCTTGCATATGATCCTGTGCAACTGTGCTCTAGGTGATGCTACCTTAGCAGGAGTGTTGGACTAGATCTTCAGAGGTCCCTTCCAACCCCTGAGGTTTTGTGATTCTATGATTCTGCTTAAGTAAACCATTGCATATTGTGCTACCTTCTAATACTTTTTCTTGCTTCCTTCATAAATTTGGAGAGCATCTGTGAGATGGAGAAGGTGATCCAAGGCTAAATATGAGTCATTCTGAGGTGGGCAGAAAGAGCTAGTGGTGATGGGAAGCACACTACAGAGGTAACATGGTTCCCAGGATGGGTAGAGGGAGCAGGACTCACTGGAGCTAACAGAGTATTTTGTATTAAGTGATCTCTATCTGGTATATGAAACACTTTGTGGGAAGGACTAGCAATGGTTTAATTCCTGTGACCTTAATGATCTGTCATGATGCCAACCACATGCTTAGTGGGTATATTCTAGCATAATACAGAAGATGCTTCTCAGGGAACACTAGCTGAGCAGGATGGTTTGCAATTGGAGCACCTCTCCTATCAAGACAGATTGAGAGAGTCGGGCTTGTTCAGCCTGGAGAAGAGAAGGCTTCTGGGAGAATTTATTGTAGCCTTTCAATAATAAAGGGGGCTTATAAGAAAGATGAAGACTTTTTACCAGGGCATGTTGTGATAGGACAAGGGGTAATGGCCTGAAACTGATGGAGGGGAGATTTAGATTAGAAGTTAGGAAGAAATTCTTTACTCTGAAGCTGGGGAGGCCCTGGCACAGGCTGCCCAGAGAAGCTGTGGCTGCCCCCTCCCTGGCAGTGTTCAGGGCTAGGTTGGATGGTGCTTTGGGCACCCTGGGCTAGTGGAGGGTGTCCCTACTTATGGCAGGTGGATTGGAACTAGGATTGGAACTAGGTGGTCTTTGAGGTCCCTTCCAACCCAAACCAGACTGTGAGTCTATGATTCTATGATTGTCCAGTTGTCATCATTTTGCAGATAGGAGTCCTTGGCATGACAGACAGAAGAGGCATGATACTTCTTACAGAGAACAAAGACAAATCCTATGACGTCATGGTGTCAAGCTAGAGGAGAAATGGCATTTCATTTCACATACCTATACAGTCTTCTTGCAGTAGACATTGTGACTTGCTTTCTTTCCACATTTGTTTAGTTATATCTATCCTAGATGCATGGTGAGGGTGACCAGGTCAGACTTTACTCACTCACACCTGACCAAGCATATCCACATTTTTCTCACAAAAATTAAATAATAAGATCAAGACTGAGGCACAGAGACTATAATAGTGACTCAACTATACGATCAAGTATATTCAGAAATGCCTTGTACATGAAGTGACACTTTGTCTCCTAGCTGCTGTAATTACTCTATTTCAACTCTTAAATTACATAGTGACAGGAAGATCAATGGTACCTGTACGATGTAAACTTTTTATCACTGAAACTCCATGGAGTTCACATGTCTACCTGCTCTCCAACTAGATGGTCTCCACATGGATTTTTAATATTTTCTGCTTCTTTTATAATTTAATTTTAATATAAAAATCATTAGAGTTATAAAAGTTAAAATCCTTTCCTTTTCTGTGCAAAACATTAAATAGTATTTTTTCCATCTGGGTGATGTTGCTGATCACAAAACCCAAAGGGTCTCTCTTGTGCTTAGACAGGGTTTTATTTGAGACACTACAGAGAACCCAGTACTTCTTAAGTCTTGCTGGAAGCCAGCCATGTGTTTGTGCCTGTACATCTCACAGAGGAACTGATCTGGACTAACGTGGGCAATGGCTGGTGGCCGATACTGTGTCTCTGGTGCTGAGCACCCACTGTGCCAGCAAGTTTTGACTGCTCCTTGTCACCTGCTTCTGCCTTGCTGCAGAGTGAACTTGCATTCATTCAGTTGCTAAGTATCTTGCTTTCATGTTGCATTCCTCTGTCTTTTTCTCCTTTAATTAAACTTAAAAAATCTTTCAGGCAAGAATTTTTACTTTCCTATAGTTTTATGTCTGGCGTAGCCTGACCCTCATCAAAACTGAGACCTTCTGTCCTTTTACAACTACTGCCACTGGTATTACTACAAAAACTCAGTGGCATCATTAGAAAATATACCTCCTGTATATTTTAGTGCAGCTGACACTCAGCTGATACATAGCTACATTAAGCCATAGTAATATCATACTTACATATCCTTGTTAGTGCTGGTTGAATGATAATATGAACTTTGATTCTTAACTGCTCTTATGAATTTCCCTGGTGAAGTGAGTTCCCTCTTCTTCAGAATTGAGAATAGGTTATCAGAGTTATCTACGAATATATGCACTTAAAGTAGATTTTTACTAGATTTTTAACTTCTGAGGTATAACAGCTACATCAAATAAAGAAATGCCATACTCTTTCAGATTGACTTCAGGCTTTGGTTGCCTGCCTTTTCTTCATTTACCTGGTGTTTGAAATTGCATCTCCTTCTAACCCCATTGCTGCTTCAGTCCCAAAGGAGGCAATAGTAATCTCATGTATCTTCCTTTCCATGTTACCCAGTGACAGATGTTTTTTATCCTACTGATTGACGGGCCCATAAACAAAGCTAATTGCTATGTGTAAGCTGTTCTCAACCTTTTGTAATATAAACGGGGGGTTAAGTAGGCAGCTAAGTTGAAAGGGATGCACTTAAATATATGGCCTGACTCTCAAAAGCCTGGAGTGTGCAGATCACTTCTTGAAGTGTGTAATTCAGTTTTTCATTGACAGCCTTCAAAGATGTTTCATTTTTTTGCACTGAATAACTCTACCATGGTCACAGTGTGCAACCTGCATATAGTGGACTTTGGTGGGGCCTTGGTTCATTCTGAACAGAATTCAGTGACAAACCTACTTCAGCACCAGACCCTGCTTGAGGCAGTGCCTTAATGGTGCATATGGTAAAATGGGAAATACTTTCTATTCTCCCTACAAATGTTTTCTATTCTCCTTATATTAAAGATCAATCTATCCAGTATTATTATGCATCATTCAGTCAAGTGCAAGATAGAACAAAACGTCACTAAAGTGGAGAGCAGTGAAGTCTCTAACACCCCTTCCATCTATGACTGTAAAAAAAAGGTGTGTATGTGCAAATATACAGATAGAGTCAGACAGACCTATGGTTTGAAGACTATTGTGAAGATGTCTTCTGTGCCATCATCTGTGCAGAAGCTGAAGGCTACAGCCAAATGAACAACCCTGCATATGTGATGTCCATTCAGTGAGAATGTTGCACTTGTTTCAGTAAAAATTAATTCAGTTGTGAGGAACAGGGCTGTGAAATTTTTCCTTTTAAAAAGGATGAGAGAATACACTACAGAAGTACTTTATAGGGTGCACTTTATAGGGTGGCTGGATTGAAGAGAGTTTCTGTTGTCTAATTATTGACTTTCCAAATTTTATTTTGTGTTGCTTTTCCTCTTCATGAAACCATTTATATTTCATACTTAGACTCAGACATGTGAAATTGTTTCCTGTTTGGGGAAATATTTGATATTCTGTAATTTCTGTGTGGATGTTCAAGCTATAACATTTCTTCTAGTTTTCAAAGGAATTTATCAGTATTTGAACCAGGCTTTATTTGCTGTCACCACAACTTGCCAAGTAGTTTGTATGTGTATCTGTAAATAAACTGAGCCACATAATGAAAAACACAAATGTGTTTATACTGACACAGCTTGGCAGGATACAGATGAGAACAAGATGTTCTTGCCCAACATATTTACTTTTTAATTTCATAAAAGGTGATATGAAGAGGGGAGAAAGAGCTGTCTCAATGTCAATGGCAGAAGGTAGGTAGACATGATGTGAAGAGTTATTTGGGGCTTTGAGTTCAGTCAGATAAAGATAAAAAGTCAAATATTCGGGAAATGGGCTACCCTGACTGACAATCAGCCTTGACACAGGGGAGGAGGAACAGGTTAATGGAGCGTATGGTGCTATATGCACTACCAACCGTTTTAAAATTGCCATTCTGTGCTACTTTATCTTAGAGATTAGAAAATCAATATTTACTTAAATATATGGTGCATTGCTAGCAAATAAAAGTAGAAAAGCATTTTTTTGCTTCTCAATAGGAAGTGAATGGTGATTAGTCATTTGGATGGAATCAAGGGTGGGAAATCTATGACTGCAGCTTCTTCAGGCTGAGACTGGTGGGTCTTCATAACCAAGTGACAGATAAGAGCAAAGATTTGTTTCTCTGTGGCCCGTGAATCCAATTAGTAAGAGACTATGGCATCATCAGCGTTCTTCAGAGTCCAGTGCGAGGAAAACTCTGCCCTGTGGGGAAGTACCTTTATAAAATGAAGTGCTAATAAAATATTCTATGGTAAACACATTTTCTTGCTCGGAGAATCTCAGGATAGATTAATTGGTGCTTGTATGGACTTTTAGGGCTATATACTTTTAGTACTGAGTTTGCAATAGTTATCATAATCTAATCATAAAAATTTAAATTAGACTTCCAACAGTGAACATTTCAGTCCAAGATAGCTGGAAAAAAGCTCCTCTGCAGTATTCTAAATTTGCTTAAATAAATTTGTCAGCATTATATATGAGCTATGCAATTACTTTACATAATATATTATTACTACTTCCTTAATATATTACAGTGATATTAAGTGTATTTTTGCATATTCATAGCTGTGCATAACAATCATAACAACCACTAAGAAATTATGTGGTAGGACATTGCTTGACAATGTATATTTTCCATTTGGAGCCAAGTGACATGGCAGCATAATGGATTTTTTCAGAGTTTAATGAGTTCCTGCAAAGTTCAAGGTAACACACAGAAGGACTGGCACTTGCAAAGCTAGGTCCTGCATGCAAGTGGTTTGGGCTAGGGAAAATTTTCTGTGTGCTCACAGAGGCAAATTTTGTCTAATTCTTTCAAGCTCATCTGAAGAGACAAAGCTCTCAAAGGACCTTCCATAGAACTAAGTTGTCAGACAAAGGGGAGAGTGACATCGTATACAGCCAAATGCTGCAGGCCACAGAAATCTTAAGTTATATTTATGGATAGACTACTCTGCAGAAGCCTTTTATAAGCCAAAGTAAATTAAAGGACACATATAGAAAGGACATAGTAATGAAAATGCAGCCAGAGCTATGGCTTTGTCTGAACATGGTATAAGCCTTAGAAGAGATGCTTTGTATGGATAAGCCTTGTAATTGTTTGTAATGTAAAAACAAAGGGGCATCATGGAATAAGAAGCATGTAATGTAGGACACCACAGGCAGAGCAGCTGAAACTGTAAATTCTTCAGGCATCACCAAAATAGATGTGAGAAATGCCCTTGTGTGACTGCTTCCACCCGCAGTGTCAGGAGATGCTGTCACATCTGCAGGTTTCTGTGGCAGGATTTCCTTATGCAGAGCTCGTGCTCTTCCCCCCCCCCCCCCCAAAATAACTCTTGCTCATGTCCTCAGTGATCTTATTCCTTATTATAGGCCCTACCACGCTGCACGGTGTGAAGGTGAGTCACTAGTTGGTAGTTCCCGTTCCCTCCGGAGCCGCTCTCCAGCCGGGAGGCACAGTGGCAGCTGGTGCACCGCCAGTCACCTGGCGCACGCCTGTTTGACACAGCACACTGCACACTTTGGCCAGCACTTCCTCAATTTTGTGTTTGAGCTCCTTCAAGACTCGTGGGTTAACACCATCTGGCCCAAGTGATTTACTGAAATCTAATCCGTTTGCTTGGTCTGAGACTTTTGTGTATTTACTCCAGATTCATCTCACTCTTCTGACCAATCTGTTGCAAAGGTGTCAGGTTTTGGAAGCTCCTCAGCATCTTCAACAATAAAAAGCAGTGCAAGGAAATGACAGAGCTTCCCTGTTGTTCCCTTGCTGTTCCCACATACTCCTTTTGCACCTTTGCTATCAACAAGTTGTGGCAGTTCTCAGGTCTGATTCTGACTTTTAATGTACCTGAAGGAGCATGGTGGTTTCAGGGGAGAAAAGCACTATTCAAGTTCTTTTTTAATTATCAGTATTTCTTCTTTTCATTTGACCTGCTATGTCGTACAGGCTTTTCTGTTCTTAGTTGAAACACCTTCCTATTAAATACCAGCCATTTTTAAAATCTTGTCCTCTTGAGCTATGCAAATTATTTTCTTGGACTGCTTTGGTCTTTTTGAATTATGACAAACATTTAATCTCCATTTCTAATGCACTACTTTTGGATGTTCTTCAGGCTTTCATAGACTTTCAGCTTTTTTGGACTGCTCTCTGGAAATTTCATGCCTCCATCCTTTGTCTGACTTCACAAATTTTTATGTAGTTTTGTCTTTTTAAGTTGTATATCCATGTGCAGCGCAGTGTTTGCACTCTGCGAACCTGCCTTTGAATAGCAGACACACGGCAAATCCTCAAAGCAGCATCAGTTGCACCAGGCTTCACTCACAAACATGTCCAAACTCCTGAGCCACCACTTAAAGAACAGCCCTAACCATACAAACCAAGGCTTCCTAAACTATTCTTGCTTCCCAGTCCCCAGTCCTCAACTGCTCTTTCTCCTTCTGCCTCTCCCAAGAAAAACTGCTCTCCAGAGCTTCCTACTCACTGTCCTCTGTTTTCTCTGCTTAACCATCTGTTCTACTACTGCGGCTGTGACACATACTCAGGGTCAGGGCGACAGTACTTGTGTGGGTCCTAGCACTTAGATGCAAATTTCTCATATGCTCCAGGAAACAAAGACTTTCTGGTCATCAGTGGTATTAAGCCTTCATTTCTGTACCTTATGTTCTTGGATGGTCAACATATTTAAACTCAGGCTGTTGTGAACATCTTTCATTCAGAATTATTGCTTAATATCTTGACACAAGGTTCTTAACTTTGATACATGCATCTCCTGATAGTGCTGTGTGACTGGACTACCAGGGCTGTACAGGGCTCCAAATGCCACCTGCACTACATATGTATAGGTAGACTTGGTGTCAAGGCAAGAAATGCAGAATCACTTTGGATTAAATATTACTATTAAATATGAATCTAGGCAGTTCAGTAGATAATCTGTGTTAATGAGTATATTAAATAAGGCATCAAGGAGATAAATACAAAGAGCAGAGGACTGCAATGACCCTTTGCAGTTCTCTTCTTCTCGCTGCCCTTTAAACATGCATCACTGTTTCTTTTCACAGCCTTCATTAAATTAGTTCTTCATTAATTGTGAAGTTTCCCTCCTTATTGTCTGTTTCAGCCTTGTGGCTATATTACCCATAGTGCTTCCAGTGCTGACACAATCATCTAATAATAGAAATGCTGATCACTATAATCTCAGGTGCTGGAAAAGTCCCACCGGTCAAATTCACCTTTAGTGTAACCCTAAAGTTTCCCAGGGACAAGTTTGAGACCTTGCATAGCAGTTCATTTACTTATCAGCCCTGAACATTGTTAATCAAAAGGAAATCTGCTTGTTTAGATCATGGGTTAGACAAATGTTATGGTAAGTTGCTTCTTCCTTCTTGAGCTATGTGTTCCCTGTCTCCCGACAAATATAGCTGTTCTGACATTAAAAAAACAGCCAAAGCAGTAGTTTTTACCATGCATCCTAACACCGTTTTTAAACGCTTCCATTATTTGCTTGGTGTCTCTCTGGTGCCAAGACAGTGAGCATGCATAATAGTATGAGGGTGAACCTTTCAAAGTGTATACCTGAGAAAGTTTACACAATCAGAATGAAACAGGCATTTTTTCTTCTCTTTTCAAATTCTGACATGGTAAAAAAACAGTCAAGTTACAAGTATGTGCTGAATTAGAACTTTTTTTTCTCATACTCATTTTAGTAACTGTATTTGATCTGAATTTATAGCCTGTCATTGCTGCCTACATTCACATAACACCAACTTTTACTGCATTTTAATGTTTTGCTAGAAGAAAAACTTATAGATTAATAATAAAAGTTTGGAAACTAGGAACACCTTTTCCTTGATAATGGTTCGAAGGATAATATAACCTAATCTATGGAGAAATAATTTCCTAAAAGAGTTGAGAGAGGGTGTAGCTGCTATCACAGTAAAATAATTCCAAGACAAAATACTGTGGGTCTGATTATCACCTTCTTGCTCTAAAAGTACATAAGGGAAGGGATTATTATATCATTATTTAGGTGCCTAAAAGTTAGATTTACACAAGATTCTTCATTTATCATGGTAGAGAATTAAGTGTCTTCATGACTTGTTCTATCCAAAGATGGACATCTAAAATAGATCACTATTGCTTCATGGAGGTGGGTTTTTTTCCATCAACTGACTATGAAAATTCTGGGGCAGCTAACTCCATTTTAGACTTCTGGACTGGGGTGAGATGAAGCTACTCAGGTCACTGAGGGCACCAACAGGTCCCACAACCTCCCCTGCCTACCCAGGGGTTGGTGGTCGTGTTCAAGGTAAGCCCTGGCGTGCTGCAGTGATGCCTGTGCCTTACATGTCCCATCCCCACCCTGACCCTCCATGGCATTCCAAGGTCATTCCCATAGCTGCAGTCTTGTCTGGCCATCCCTGGACTGTGTCTGGCTCGGTTCACCATTCTTGTGCCCCCTCTGCTCTTTTGGCTGAGTGTTGTTGAATGATGGTGCATTGGGAAGGGCCATCACCCTTGGGCCTTTGGCTTGACTGCCCTCACCCCACAGCTGCTTCTGCACACCTGTCTTAGGTTTCCAAAACATATTCATAAGTGTGTGAGATGCAAAACCAAAGAATCACAAGATATTTTGTGCTGGAAGTGATCTCAAAGCCCATCTAGTTCCACCCCTCTGCCATGGGCAGGGACAACCTCCACTAGCCCAGGTTGCACAAAGTCCCACCCAACTTGGCCTTGAACACTGACAGGGATCCAGGGGCAGCCACAGCTTCTCTGAGCACCCTGTGCCAGGACCTCACTGCCCTCAGTGTGGATATTTTTTTCCTAATCTAAATCTCCCCTCCTTCAGCTTAAACCCTCTACCCGTTGTCCTATCACTACATGCCCTTGCAAATAGTTCCTATCCAGCTTTCCTGTAAGCCCCTTTAAAATCACTGATCATATAAAGTAAGGAAGGGCATCGTAACTGCAATGCTAAAATATTTAAAAAATTTTAATCATTTCTTCAAAAATCCCAAGATTTCAAAAAAAGAGTAGGTATTTTGGATGCTCAGTCTTGTACAACTTAGATATATCTGATTAGAAATGGATAAGTCTTGTTCTTAGGAAATTTGACCCTTGAACATGTCACAGAAGTTGGACATCTGAAAATCAAATCACTGTAACTGTTCAGTCATTTTTGAAAAACTTTGGCCTACAGATATAAAGAGATAAAGTTACTAAGAGTTGCAAGTGGTTAATACCTTGGAAAAAAATGAGCTGCTGAGGCTGATGCTTAAATATGAATTTCTGTTCCTAAATTTAGACAGCCACTTCTGAAAATGTTGGCTAATATCCATATGACCTAAATAAGTGTCCTGATTTTCGGAGATGCTGAGACTTTTGGCTCTCATTAAAATCAATACCTTGAATACTAACTGCTCCTGTTTCACAGAGTTCTTATGGATGCTGAAATATGTATTTGTGACTTTAAACCTAAGGCAGATAACCATGCACTATTTATTCGCAGGCACAGGACCGTGTGGGTTTTTGACTTAAAGGACTTAGGCTGTAACTTCTTAAATGTATCTGACCCTGAGAAAATGAATTGAATCTAAGCAGAAAGACATGAGAAACTAAGTGGGATGGACCTACAATTTTCTCTCTTGTGTACCCCAAACAATGCTAAATAAAGCTTTCAAGTACCTTAACAACTTTCCTTTTGCTATTGACTTGGATTGAAACAGGAGCTTCTTTCACTCTTTCTTTAAAAGAAACAGAGGGACAAAGCTGAACTTTCCCAAAAAACTTTTACCCACTAGCTATGTATCGTATACAATTAGAAGACCTTACAGTACTAATTGTTTATACAATGAAAACAGTATAGATTGGATGTTAGGAAGCATTTCTTTAGTGAGAGGGTGGTCAAACACTGGGACAGGCTTCCTAGAGAGGTGGTCGATACCTCAAGCCTGTCCATGATTAAAAAGCATTTGGACAATACCCTTACCAACATGCTTTAGCTTTTGGTCAGCCCAGAGCTGGTCAGGCAGTTGGACTAGATGGTTGGTGTAGGTGCACCACAACTGAAATAGTTCTCCTCTCCTCTCCTCTCCTCTATTCTGTTCTATTCTATTCTAAACAGTAGATTTAAAGAATATGCCCATTTTTGTAATCTAACTTTCCCTTTAAGTTTATTTTCTAAATGAAAAAAATGCTTAACTTTACCATGTTTTTTAAGACCAAGTGAAGGTCTGAAGTTAAAATGCGAGAGATCTTATTGTTACAGTGCAGACATGAACAGTGACACTTTGATATTTGTTATATTCAATTTTTGCTAGATAAACACTAAAAGAAACCAGAAGACAAAAACATCTGTTACAGCCTAGGGACATACAGTGGAGCTTTTCAGTGTTACTGCTGGCACATCAACTAATCACAGAGACATTGTTAAAACAAAGATTGTCTTTTAATCCTATAGAAGCATAGTATAATAAAAGCTTAAATAGCCTGCAAACATATTTGACATTGACATACAATGCCAATAAATAAGAGCTGTACAATAGACTGTGAGCTGCAGATGGATGAGCAGAGACAGAATTCATTGTAGTTTCCTATCAGCCACCTGCTATTTTTGAAGCAGGAAACAATAAAAATGACCTAGTGTTTTATTTTATCGTGGAAAAAAATAAGTCTTCTCTGGATTTTCAGAAAAAAACATATTTTGTGGAAATTAATACTTTATGTTCATACTATTTGCAGTTTATGGAGATCAGATGGGTTAGAAATTATGCTGTGTCAACTTTGATTCAAAAGGTCCTTGAAGATGAGCTGTGGATATAATCTAGCACTGATAGAGGATTAGCTATTTTGCACAATAATGAATACCCTGTCCTTTATCATTAAATTTGATTCTGTTCACCAGTCCATGACAGACCCTACAATTGCTATGTACATACAGCAAAGTGTGGACAGAAATAAATTATTTTCATTAAATACTTGGGACTAATCAAACAGAATGTCCTCAGTGACACTGACTGACTATGTTTACATACATTCATTCCAAGATTTCATGTTAAAGCATCCTGATTGCAGTAATTTCCACAATTGCCACTTGGAAAGCTAACGATATTTCCAGTAGTTTATAGGAGAGAAAGGTACTCCCTAAATTAAATGTTTTTGCTGGCATGAAACATAGTTATTCAACAGTACCCTTAAGACTTTTCCCAATGTCGCACCTATTGCCAGCTTCAACTGATGTAAGTTTAAATACCAGAGGACATCAGTTCAGGATAGTAATGAAATGACTTCAGTGGGAACTGAGGAAAAGCTCTGTTTTTTTGCAAACTGAGAAATGAGTTCTCTCTCCCATCCTTTCCAATAATCCCCCTTGCCACTGCAAAAACAAAAGCTCAAGGATGGATAATTTCTACTATATAAAAAAATCAGGGCTTTTTTGTTTAGTTGGTTTTGTTTTGTTCATGGGGTGGGTTTTGGTGTTTGGGGATTTTTTTGTGGAATTTCTTAGGAGGAGTGGGGAAAAATATTGTGTGCAAAACATTTTACCAAACTCTTGCTAGGGAATGACAGCACTTATTAACAGAGCTCCTAGGCCAAGTACTTTCCAGCCATTATGGTTTTTACCTTGTTGAGGATCAGAAAGCAGTAAGTCTTGCAGATACAGGCCTTTAGCTGGACACCAAGGACCTTGATAGCCCAAAGGAATAGCGTGGATAAGACTCATCTCCTCTGGCAGTACAGGAGGTGTGCAGCCCTGGGACAATTCTTTCTGTGCAAGAATGAGTGAACAGGAATAATGTCCCCCTTGCAAACCCTAGGGAAGAGAGCACTTTAAGGGCTATGTGCTGTGTAGCACTCATGTTCTGATTCAGTCTGATAGCTTTATTTGCAGGTCCCTATCTCTTTCTAAAACAGTGATAAGAACGTGTAAGCATGTAATGCTCTCTGCTGTATTGCAGTGAGTTACATGGCGGAGGGATACAATTCCTGTATGACCATATTCACAACTCTTAGTACAGCACAAAACACAGTGAAATCCTGTGGTGTTGATTACCATGGATTGCACTCTTTTTTCGTTTCTCTTTTTGTGTGTGTGTGTATGTGTGTAATAGTAATAGCAGAAAAATAAATGATTACAATTTAATGGAGCATTATAATAATTTTGCAGAATAAATACATATTTTTTTCTTTCAAATTAAAAGATATTCAGACCACCTTATTGTATAAATCAATGAATCGGATCTTTGGAGGTCACTGCCAGTTGTTTTATTCAAACAGATGTGCTTACTGTTTAAATTACAGTAACACTAGATAAGCTGACTTCACTTTGCTATCTTTCACTGTCAAAGCCTGGAATGAAACACACAAAGAAAGCAGAGAAAGTTTTATTTTCCACATTTTCTCTAAGGACATTTTATTTTGTCATTATGAAAGTATTATAATTGTCTTGGAAATTTCAAGAAGAAAAAAAATCATAGGTCAAGGTCATCTTTCCATTTTGCTAACTTGTAATGTATTGAAATTGGTCATTCTGGATGGTATCTGTGTAGGGAGTCAGACCAATCAAGGATTTTTTTTGATTGTGTGAGTCTTACAGGAAAGGGGTTTTAAATGGAAGAACAATGCAATACATTCAGTCGGTTTCACTCTATTCTGATGGTATGGGGGTGAGGTATCCATTTTCCTTTCTCTTTCATGCAATTGTACCTTAAGTATATGGATAGCAGATCTGGTTGATTGTGAATCAGTTCCACTTTGCACTGAATATGTTCAGAATTACAGCTCTTGGAGACTGATCAAAGTGAGAAATACATAGAGACTCAGTGGGACTGTGAGTTTGCTGGTGCCTGTCTGCTGAGCAGGTGTACAAAATAAGAAGGCAAAACACAACTGTCTCCCTTATGCCCAATAGTCATCTCTCTTCCCAATTATTTCATTATTTCAAGTTTCAGGATCATTCCTTTCTCATTTTTTTCCCGTTAGTGCATATCACCTGCAAAGGGGTACAGTCGAAAGATCACTTACAATGTGGATGCTGCATGGAAACTCCTAAAACCTTCTTTGCCCCATTCAGAGCTATGAAGGATTTGCATGAAACTCAGTCTTTGCTCTGAGAAATGGAGAATGGGAAAATGGATTCTGCAGAGGTATTTCCAGGGTAGTAGAAACAATTATTCTTTATCTCCAAGCTTCACTTTGCTAATTTATTGGAAAAAACAGTCAGTAGGTTAGATGTGTAGTCAGTATCACTTAGCCTAGGTCCATGATCTACTGTATTTCAGTGGCTTAAATTGATCACCCACACTTCTTTTTTAGAAGTCATCTAGTGTATGTGATGGTAAAGAAAAGGTGTGTTTCATGGAGTTCTACATACCAGCTATTCTGAAGTGTTTTTATCTTTTCCTAAACAAGTCAAAATACATTTCCTGAGAGAAATTCTGTTTTCTTTTTTCAGTGAATGTGTTACATGAAATGCAAAAACATTTAATAAAACACCCTCCTTCCTCCTGAGAGCTGGAGTAACATACATGCTATTTAATTGTAGTCTGTTTAGCAAACTAATTTACAAATAGTTCAATCTTGTATGATGCTCAATGATTTCAGCTCAAATAAATTTTACATAAATGCTCTTGCGGTGTGTTATACCACTGGATATTCTGGAAGTGATCTGTACTTTTAGAAACAAACTATATGTGAATGTTCTGATATTTTTTCTTTTAATTGGGCTGATGATTTTCTATCTCTGGATAAATATTTGGCTACATTGAGTCCATTTGTACAGAGCTCTATGAGAAGGATAAGAAGGTCCAGGAGTATCTTACAACCTTATTTCAATTTAATAAAAAGTATGAAATTAAGTACTAACAATTCAGGTCATAGAGTCACAAAAGGTTTGAGTTGGAAGGGACCTCAAAGACCATCTAGTTCCAACCCTTTGCCATGGGATACCTTCCACTAGCCCAGGTTGCCCAAAACCCCATCCAACCTGGCCTTGAACACTGCCAGGGAGAGAGTCCCCACAACTTTCTCAACAGGTTGCCCAGAGGAAGTTGTATATGGTAAATAGTGTCCATGGTCAAGTCCACCCCTTAATCATGTGCCCATCTATATATTGCATCACTTCCTTGATGGCCCCAGATGTTGTGGGCCCACTGAGCTGTAAATCATTCACCCTTATGTTGCTGGTCCAAATCCACCTGACCCACTTCAGTCCTAGCAGCCTGGTCCACCAGCTGGTTGCTTTGTTGTTCTTCAGTGGCCTGGTATGCGTCGTAATTTTACAACTGGTTCTATATAGCTGGGCAGCAATATCTTGCCATATTTCAGCAGCCCAGATGGGTTTAATTCTGTGTTGCCAGTTGCTCTACTTCCATTTCTGCAACCACCCACAGAGAGAATCATCCATGAGTTAGTGTAGAGGAAGAGCACTGGCCCTTTTTCTTGTTCAGCAATATCTAAACCCAGCTGGTGCTTCTGCGAACTGACTCAATTCACCTTTTCCTTCAGCAGTTTCCACAGCTTGTTGTATACGACTCCATACAGCAGCTTTCCACCTCTGATGTTTTCACACAATATGACAGAACCCATAAATGGATGTGGACAGGACATATTGCTTCTCATTTTCTGATACTTTATTATATGATGGGGCTTTTTCAGCATGCACCACTTCCTCCTCTGGTGATATTCCAAAATCTTTGCATTCTGGCCAGTGCATAATCACTTTCAGAATTTCTGGGCAATTGGGGTTTCCTATTTGAGCCTGCTGTGTGGTGAGTACGACCCACTTACTCCATGTAGCGTCAGTTGCATGGTGCGTAGAGGGTACTGTCCCTTTGAACATCTAGCCCAGCACCAGCAGTGCAGGGCTTTAGTTCCAATTGTTTCTGAAGCAGCTCAAACCCTGCTGCCAAAACCTCCTTTTCAATTGGAGTGTAGTGGGCCTTGGATCCTCTGAATCCCCACTCCAAAAACACAGAGGCTGACCTTGAGTTTCCCCTGGTGCTTTCTGCCAGAGGCTCCATGTAGGGCCATTCTCCCCAGCTGTGATGCAGAGTGCATTTTGTACACCTTGTCCTGCCTGGACTAGCCCAAGGGCTACTGTGTGTACAATTTCTTGTTTAATTTGTTCAAAGGCTTGTCATTGCTCAGGGCCCCATTTGAAATTGTTCTTCTGAGACACCTGATAGAGAGGGCTCACAGTCAGACAGTAATTTGGGATATGCGTTTGCTGGAAACCTACAGTGCCTAAGAAAGTATTTTCCCCCTGTGGCTGTTGTTCAGACATCTGTGGGAAAGCAGGGCTCCATCGTGCACAATGATTACTTGGGAAGACAAACAGCATCACTCCAAATGCCCCCCTCCATTCCTTTCTTCTTCTTCCCCTAGATTTATATGCTGAGCATGACATCCTATGGTATGGAGTATCTCTTTGGTCAGCTGGGGTCAGCTGTCCCAGCTGTGTCCCCTCCCAACTATCTCCTTGTGCACCCCCAGCCTGCTTGCTGGTGGGTGGTGTGAGGAGCAGAAAACCCCTTGGCTCTGTGTAAGCACTGCTCAGTGGTAACAAATATATCCCTGTGTCATCAGCTCTGAGTTTAGCACAAATCCAAAACACGGCCCCATACCAGCTACTGTGAAGATTAACTCTATCTCAGCCAGAACCAGCACACTATCCAGCCTCAGGGCAGATCTATGGGTGGCATTCTTAAATCAGTTTTAAACAATTCAAGGAACTCTAAACCCATTCAGGAGTCATGGTAATAACACCATGCTGGCTTGAACTTCTCAAATATTCAAATTCTCAAAAGCTCTTGTAACTAGCCTGAACAGATAAGGAGAAAGTATTCCCCTGTCTTCTCCATAGGTTGTGTGATACTATTAATAAATTGCAAGAGATATCATCTGCAGCATGGGCATGACAGCGATGCTACCTACAAATACCAGCTTAACCTCATGATATTATAATTCCATAACTCAATATTAGATCATACAACAAAATGAGAATCCTGATCCCTCTCCCAGAGGTGATAACCAGTGCTGCAGGGAATACATACAACAGGCAAAATTTTACATACCACAGCTATGTGAACAAACAAAACACCATTGTCACCAGTGACTCCTTAATCGATAAATACATATAATAAATCTGTTTTAATAAGCTCTGGACAGATCTGGTTTTAGGTCAACACTTTGAGCCCCACATTGGGCACCATCAAGGACTGTCATGGTTTAACTTCAGCTGGCAGCTAAGCACCATGTGGCTGTCCAATCACCCCTTCCCCCCAGTGTGTGGGGAGGACAGCAGGAAGAAAAAGGTAAAATTCATGGGTTGGGGTAAGGACAGAAAAGGAAAAGGAAAATAGAAACAGCAAAACTTCAAATATACAAAGTGTGTGATACACAGTGCAATTTCCTCACTCCCCCGAAATGTGATGCCTAGCCAGTTGCTGAGCAGTGACCCCCTACTTCCCAGACAGCTCCCTTTATACTGAATATGATGTCATATGGTATGGAATATCCTTTTGGCTAGTTTGGGTCAGCTGTGTCCCCTCCCAGCTTCTTGGGAAAATTAACTCTATCTCAGCTGAAAACCAGGACAGTGACCTATTGTAGTCAAAAATTATTTTCTGGTCTATTCTCAATAAGTATTGAAGTAGATGTTGCGTCTGAAAACTCAGTCCAAATATTATTAAAATATTCTGGAAGATTGACCTTCATAAGTTTGATCTATGTTTTGATGCCATCTCTGCTCTGAGCAGGGGGTTGGACCAAATTACCTTGTAAGGTCCTTTCCAAGCTAAATTTTTCTGTGGTTCTAGTAAGATTTATAGGAATCTGGAAATGAAAAATTAAGCTTAAAAATGCAATTCAAACTGCTTCTCTCAGCTGATCTCTTTACAATGTCATCTTTCAAACTAAAGCATTTTTAAATTTGTAGGCTAAGAATTTATGAGCAGCTGGTAGGCTTGACTGACCAGGTTGAGAACGGTGGATGCTGTTGCAAAGAAAACCCTGTTGACATGGTGTTATTCAAGTTCTATATCCATCCTACCATGGTAATTATAATGGTCCTGAGCCTGAACTTTTCCCTGGGGCAAAATTCCTCTTGAAAGAAGCAAGTGCTGCTGACCTTTATCCTTTAAGAGATTATGTTGTCAAAATAATCTTATGCTCCTGGAAAAAGCCTGAACTGAGCCTATAAAGAGTTTCAAAATACATGATTAATTCAACCTTAGAGATTTCAGCAGCTTGCTTACTTAAACTAGGGTGGCACACAAGCTAGGAGATTAAAAACAGTGTTTCTTTGCCTCTGTTAACATGACTGGCTAGAATGAGGGATCTGGAAACGTAAATAGAAGGATTACCGCTAGCGAGGCACACAGTTCATGCCAATCCTACTGGTATGCATCCGCCTAGGTTCCTAAAGTGTATGGACAGATTACAGAGCAGGTATTACTTGTGACTTGGTCACTCTACAGATCTTCTGGAAGCTAAACTGAGGTTAATAAAACTCTAATCTACCTTCACACTCTTTCAAACTTTCTGAGCTATAAGGCGACAGGTAAAACCAGATAATGAAAACACCTTTTCTGCCTGAATTTATGATTGGAGGCTTTTTCTAAGATATGGCTGCTGCAATTCAGAGTCTATACAAAACAGGTCTTCCCCAAAGAAAAACAAGCCCAAGCCCCTTAATATTAACCAATAACCAAATTGCAGTGTCTTCAAATCCTCCCTTAGTGTCTTTGTTGACATGATTAATATTTCTTTCTTGAGACATGAGGAAGAAAAAAAAAATCAACATGGACCATCAGATTCAGAGCCCTAAATCCTCTTGGTTATGTTCCACAAGGTGCCTTATGGATGATAAGGAAAGTTTTCTGAATGACTTCTGTAAATTCTTTAATCCAAGTACTACTAAAATGTCAGTATTGCTAAAACAAATTTAGGTGGTGAATTTTGCCAGTAGAAGATCTTTGAGGAATTTAGGTACAAAATATTTTGATGGCTGAATATGAGTTCCTCCTTTCATTGGATCTATTTAAGATTCAATTTTAGGATGACATTAACATCTTGAATCAGTGGCCTTCAATGGCACTTAGTGTCCCTAGAGATGCACAAGGGTCTCCTGCCAGGGCACTGATCTAATGGTTATTTGAGAGATTCCCATATACTTTGTGAGTGTCCCAGAAATATCTTTGGAGAGTTCAAGTGGTACTGGACTCTTATTTGTGATCTATGAAAGCAAACCTTATACTTCATGCCTGACAGAAAAAATCCAAGAACTAATAGGTCAAGTATTGGTGTGCATCAATCAGATGTCTAAATTTGAGGTAAAAATACCCCACACTATCTTCTAGGTGATTGGCTTAAGTAAGACCCTGATGTAAAAAACTAAGCCTACTGAGTCAGGATTTGGTTTAATTGATAGTGTCTTGACTATATCCTTTTAAAAATCTAAATGCTATTGATTCAAGTGGATTTAATTTATCACTGGTGCAACATAATTCTTTTCAAATGATCCCCTCTTGCTCCCTCAGGAGCCTGACAAGCCAGCTGACAGAAAATCTTTTAGTTGAGAAAGAGAATATTTAGTATTGCCTAAAGACTCAGCTCAAGTATTTATTTTAATCCATGTTTTTAATGCTAAGAGTGATTGATAAAAAGAGGGTTGGAAGCAATGCTAAGGTTGCTGAATCTGGGGTGAAAAAGTGTTTGCTTGGTGACTTATCTCCAAATGTGTGGTGCGCTGAGAGGAGGAGGTAGGAAAGTTGAATTGCTGATAATCAAACTTAGATAATTTCTTTTTACTTCTTTAATGCAATAGCATTTGATTCCCCCGCCTCTCCTATTTGCTGGAACTATTGTAGCTCAGCCAGTATTAAAGAGCTGAAAAATCAATGCAAGACACAATGTCTGTGAAAGGTCAGAAGTGAAAAAGAGTTCAGCCTAATAATATTTTAAAGTCCTATGGAAAGGATATTTAGTAAAATATTAAAAAATCAATTGAACTTTCATAAAACTTCAGTTTAGTATCAATTCTGAACAGCTATAACTTAGCAAGGGATGAGATGTGAGTGGGTATTCAGATATTTACTGCAGTTTGCCTCGTCTTGAACAGTTTTTGTTGCCCTGAATTGACTGGGGAAGAACACTGTCTTGGAAAGCTAGAGAGATCCCATCTCCCATCCTGATAGAAATGTCTCTAATTTATTAATTGTGCATATACTGCAGTAATTTAAAATGCTGCAGTCTGCAGGTGGCAGGCTTCCAGCTACCTCACCTTCTTTCAGTTCTAATGATGTACATCAGACCAAGAACAGAAATTTGCACACTTCTTAATCCACTAATGTTTGGCTTCAAAAATCATCTCATATTGCTCAGAATTAATACATTTGATTACTTTTCAAATGCAGTTCTGTTTGCTAAAATAAATAATGACTAGAGGATCAGAAATCTTTGCTTAATTTCCAAATTAAAAACCATGACAGCTATTGCCCATACAGTTTTGTAGCCTTTATATCATGTCAATGAATTTCACAAACCATCCATATCTCTCTGGTTTGTATTTTATTCCTTTAATCATTTTTTTGCTGATAGAACATTCAAACCAGCTGATTTTCATTCCATTGGTTTAATTTTTCAGTTCTTCATTCATATTTTCTTGGGCTTCGGCTTCTTTGCTATCTAGGAAATGTCAGATTAATTACGTGAAGAGTCTTTCTGTAACTTTTTTGTCCTTTGGGAATGGAATATTCTTAGAAAAAAAATCTTGATTTCATCTAGAATTTTACACATGAAGGCTTATAGAAACAATACTTTAAAAAGTTTGGGAATACAAATGGGTTCGTCTTCTTTAATTGAGCATCTGTTATAAAGGATACTCTGTCGTAATGGGATTGCTGCTGGTCATAACATGATCATCCCAAATCTTTCAGTAAAATTCCTTCTCTGCTTTCATGGATTCAAACCCACATCACCTAAGCAAGCTGTGGGAGGAACAGCTGGAAATGTCTGAGCATCCAGTACCTTTTCAGGAGAGTAATATACTAACCAGACTTCCTTTGGCCGATGCCCATTCAGTGGTAATTTGTCTGAATTAGAACACAGTAAAGAAAAGAAAGGATATAATCCATCACTATGTCTGAAACATAACGGTGCTTACTCTGTGAGCCCAAGCCCAGCCTGTGTGAGGGGCCCAAACCAAACACCCAAATCAGCCAGGAAGGTCCAGATTTTCTTGGGCAGGCAGCCTGTGAAGTATCACGGGCATGACATCAACTACGTCATGCTAACTGCCACTTTTCCAGGCTGGTACAGATGCAGCACGTGACTCTGTGAGACTCTTCCCAGAATATGTTGTTCAGGGTGAGTCAGGATGCCAGAGTCCAAACCTAACTCAAGACCAGACTTCACCTTATTATTGTTATCAGCAATTGTTGCCACATTTGTGTTTTCTTATCATATTGATTAACAATTACATTCACTTGCTTATTACTATTTCCTACAATTCAGTGACTTACTGATAATATATTTAAAATTTGTTTTCTTTTAAATACTCAAAGGAGATAAAGGACAATTAGGAAGTCCTAATAGTCTAATTATTCCTCTGTGGTTTCCTTTAGTACTTTTTTAGTGTGCTCTTCATCTTATATTAATGCCCACAAATCAATATGTATATAGTATTTCAGATAACATAGAGTAAGCAATCAAATGGTAGTAAATGTGATTGAAATAGGATATAAAATGGGGAATTAGCTAATGGTTTAATTTAATTTATGCTCTGGAATTGTCATTAAAGGAGACAGCATTTCAGCCATTAGTGAATGAGCAAATATTTACTATATTTTAATAGGGAAACTGATGATACCTTACTCAGTGATGTTCCACTTCCTGAATGATGCTGTTATTTCTTTATCTTTTCCAAGTTCTGGAATCTTGATGGTAGAAGTAGATGATTCCCTTTGAGAGATTTAAATCATAAAATCAGAGTAAGGATCAGATTCCAGTGCTTTACTTTGTTGCTTTCCTGGAGAGTGTTTGGAAGACCATCCATGAAAAAATGGGCTACTGTAATCAAAAGCAGAAATTATGGAATGACTAGAAAATTTGCCTTGGGAAGGATGATCACTGTGTCTAGTCTGTAGGTGGAGGAAACACACAGCTGCTTTCTGAGAAGTCAAGTTGGTGAGAAGGCTGCTGTTCATGCATCCTGCCTCCATGCAAGACACATGTAAGAGCAGCCTGCAATGTTCTGCCACGCTATGAAACTGAATTTCATGCTTTTAATTAGCTTCAGATATCAACCATTTCAAAACATGGAAGAAGATCACTACAGACAGTGACTCTGTTTCCAATAGCTATTCTTCTGGTAAAAACATCTGAAATCTGTTTGCTGTTAGGTGGAGTTGTGTAACTGGAACACCTACCTATGCTTGTGATCATTACCCTGGAGTGGAAAGCAAACACAAGTCTTCTCACAAGCACATACCATAAACAAGGACATCATAAAGATGGTCAACTCCCCCCACAGATAAATGCCAGACATGCTTGTCTGGAGCTCCTTTGCGTAATCAGCTAAGATATTAACTTAGATAATAGCACCATCTATTGAGGATTTACAACAATATTTAGAGTAGATTTCAAAATACCATTTGCTAACTATATTTTTCAGGCACTACAAATCTAAATATATATTAATTTAATAATTTTAGCATTGTATCTGACATCTGTTTGTCATTTATTAATGACAATTAATTATATCTTCCTGTTAGGAATCAGTTTTCCATCTAGTGAGAAGAAACTCTTCTTTAAGAAGCTGTCTTTATGTTTTTCTCCACTTTTCACACTTCTATAGGACAAATAGGGCAGTCCATGAAGTTACTCTGCCCTCCTTTCGTAACATGTGTACACATCATGATTCTAGCAGTGATCTATTTTTATAAATGCATAATCTTTAGTTCTGGCAGTCTTACTGCAGCCACAGCCAGTATGTGTTCTCTTTGGTTTTGAATGGTTCCTAACATTGGTATTAAAATTATCACAAAATTACAGTCAGGAATTTCAAAACCGTGAAGGACTATAGGTGATGCTGGCATTCAATGTTCATATTTAAAATTATGGACACCAGAAATAAGAAAACTCCAGAATAACCTCTATATGAGAAAGATTGATATTGATGAGGTAGAGTGTAGGGTTAGGATGTTCTCAGTAAAAACTTCTCCCTTTTGCTTTCTCTGCTTATTGCTTTCTCCGGGAAGCTTTTTTAGCATCTTATCTATAAAATGGAGCATCAAAACTGGGAAGAGTTCTCACAGTGCTCGTGCTTCTGTCCTGTCTAGACTGTTCAGGGCAGGGATATATTTGCCCCTGAATTTGTTGAGCCTCTTGGCACTAAATTAACAGATGCAGGACATTGTTTATGTGAGATTCCTTCTTCCAAGTATGATATTTTTCTTAAATTTCAGTGGTTTTGTTTTTATAAAGCATGTTTACCTGTGCTGACAGAACAGCAAAGCAAGTCTAAAATACAATTTTGCTTTCAGCATAAATTTTTAAGAAACTCCAGTCTGCTCCACCACACAGCTTCCTTCCCTGCATGCTCCTATTTATCTCATGAGCCAGCTCAGTTTTGGGGTGACATCAGGAGCAAGAGAGCATTCCAGGAACTGCTTTTTAAGCAGCCTATTAAACTGGATGGAGGCTTGAACCTATTTCCCTGCTGAGCGTAGAGCTTGCTCTTTCTGGATATTACTAATCTCACAGGCCAAGAAAACTATCCTGAGACTCATTAAGATATTTATGAGGAGCAACATTGTTAAACTGAATGTGACTGCAATCAGCAGCAACTTCCAAAAGTTTATCCCATCCATAACAAGGTCTCCTGACCTTGTCTTAATACATGTGTGAAATGCACTGTGATATAGATAATCAGTGTAGGGGTTTTTATTTTTATAAAGGACATTAATCAACATTTGCAGACAGTCTGATTTGTATAAGTCTTCCAAATGCTGCCTCTATGCCATTGCTTTTGTTAAAGCAATAAAAGCAGGAAGTACAGTTTCTGCATGCTTGTCCCCTTGTTTCTGCAAGGCAGACCCATCCGAAATTTATTCTGTGCTAGGAGAGACCTGTTGTCAGAGACTTGTAAAATATTTGCAGTATGTCATGGCTGTTCTGTCTATCTTTTTGGACACTAAAGTTCAGCAAGTATAAAACAGAAAAGCACACTGCAAAAAAAAAAAAAGGAAAAAAAAGAAAAAAGCTACTTTTTTTTAGATGTCTGAAAATCTAAAGCTGCTAGAAAAATGCTTACTAGGAAGTTGTCAGTAGAAAAGTTAGTTGCACAGTGCTTTGTGTTATTTCTTGCCTATTTCACATTCCTTTTGCCTGGTTTCCCCTCTCTCCTACTGAACTATCTCATCACTTGAGAGTGAGAGCTACTCCACATTGCACACAAGTACAACTGTCAGGCAGTTCAGAGAAGTTTTCTTAGTTATACCTGTGATGTAATAGGCAGCATAAGTGAGCCCAGGTGTTTATGTGTTTCTAGGTGTGAAAGGCTGACAATAAGACCCTTTGTTGTTGAGCTAACAAAGCTGAAATTCTCAGCCACAGACCAAAGGAAACTGGGTTGTTTTGACATTGCAGCAATACATATTTGAGGCCTTTTATAGACATTCATAAAGCTTTATCTCCTTTCAGAATCCCACATCCTAACAACACATAAAGGCAGTCCCACATACCTGGATCAGTACTAAAGTTTCACTAGACTAAATATCTGCACATGGGGAAGAATTTAAGACACAGAGCTGTTTGATAAGCCTGGAGAGAAACTTATCTTTTGGTCACTTCCAAGACATGCTACTTACTGCTTTGATTTCAGCATCTGTCCCTATGCAGCACAGCACGTAAGGACATCCTTGCAGCTTCATATGCATTTAATCACAGGTCTGAGCATAATGAGCTGAAGGGTTCCATTCAGAGGCTGGTTGAATCCAGACTGAATTGACTCCAGGGCTACACAAGAAATTAGTTTGGTGCATTGCCTAAAAAGGTATCTGTATCCATTGGTTTGCTCTAAACAAATGTTGCTGTCTCCACCTCAGGTTATGGATTACATGCATGGTTTTTGTTCTATTTTAAGTAACTTAAAACAAATTACTTGAATTTTTTATCTGGGCTGTGCTCCTGTAAAGGAACATTATTAAATGCTTAATCTAGCAGAACTAGATTGCCCATTTCATGTCATCGATCACTAACATTCTTGAGGAAGTGTAATTGTCTCTGGACAATGTATATGCACATCTGCACGTGGTGTGTGGAAGGAGAGTGTTGTGATTGGGAGATATTTTTTGGGAGCTCAGCACATCAGTGTCCTTTGTTTCACTTTACTAAGGATTTTCTCAATGACTTTGGCCAAACTGCATGCCTGTACCTCAGTTTACTTGTAAAGCCTAACACACATGCAGATAGGGAAGTAACACTGGGTTATTGAAGGTTTCTTGTAACGCGGGAATCACGAGTGCAAAAAAAAGGTGGCAGATATAAAATTAAGCAAAAGGAAGCAGTCAGTTAGCTGTATAAACCCTTGCCACAAGATGTTATGAAGGCCACACCCCTCGAGTTCCAGAAGTGACTGGACAGATTTACAGTTCATTAACGCCTATTAAACTCAGATTTGTTGGTATGGCTTAAGATTCTGTACATCCTCTCACAACAGATTAACAGAAACTGAGTAAAAAGAAGAAAGAAATCACTCAATGTATCCTTCCTCTTTAACTTCTTTGGTTGATTCTGACTGCAGTCAAATTCACTCTGGCCTGACCTACAGTGCCTGTCCTTGTGCCACTATGTTATTTCTTTAAGAATAAAATTTCAGCAACAGGAAACAAGTTTTCTTCCTCACAGAATTTTCTATCCCCTCCCCAGCCCTGGTCTGCCGACAATCAGCTAGAACTTATACATACCTGTCTTGACATACTGTGAGCCAGCACTATAAAATTAAATGGGCTTCTTATTGTGCGTAGTTATCACACACACATGCCGTGGTTGGCCTGAGGCTCTAGCTGGGAAGCTAGGCTGCAGTTCTTCAAAAATTGGACTGTATTTTGATGTTTTCATTCTCACACTCCCTCAGAGTAGTGGAGCCTTGAGCTGGGCTGTGACCTCTTGATGCAACTTTAGTATCAATAATTAATGTTAATGATAAACAATAGGAATGAGATAATTATATAGGGATGTTGTCAGGGCCTGTAGGGACGTGACTAGGAAGGCTAAAGCCCGCTTGGAAATGAAGCTAGCAAGGGACATAAAGGATAATAAAAAGAGTTTTTTCAGATATATGAATAGTAAGAGGATGACCAGGGATAATGTAGGTCCCTTGATGAATGAGGCAGGTGTCCTGGTATCGGGTGATGATGAGAAGGTGGAAATACTGAATGCCTTCTTTGCCTCAGTCTTCACTCCAAAGGCCCCTCGGGACCCGCAGATCCTGGATGAAAGTAGGAGTGTTTGGGGAATGAAGAGCTTCCCTCTAGTTGAGGTAGGGGTGGTCCAGGAGCAGCTCAAAGGGATTAATGCAAACAAATCCATGGGCCCGGATGGGATACATCCACGTGTGCTGAGGGAGCTGGCGGAAGTGATTGCGGAGCCGCTTGCTATCATCTTCTATAGCTCTTGGAGAACAGCAGAAGTACCTGAGGATTGGAGGATAGCCAATATCACTCCAGTCTTTAAAAAGGGCAAGAAGGAGGACCCTAACAATTATAGGCCAGTCAGCCTCACTTCCGTCCCTGGAAAGGTGATGGAACAGCTTGTTCTGGATGCCATTACCAAGCAACTGGAAGAGAAGAAGGTCATGAGGAGGAGTCAGCATGGATTCACCAAGGGGAGATCGTGCTCCACCAATCTCATAGCCTTGTAAGAACTCATCACTGGCTGGGTGGATGGAGGGAGAGCAGTGGATTTCATCTACCTTGACTTCAGCAAGGCTTTTGATACTGTCTCCCATGACATCCTGATAGAAAAGCAGAGAGAGCATGGGATATAAAAAAGACAGGGACCTCCTGGAGAGAGTCCAGAGAAGGGCTACGAAGATGATTAAGGGCCTGGAACAGCTCCCGTATGAGGAAAGGCTGAGTGAGCTGGGGCTGTTCAGCCTGGAGAAAAGAAGACTGAGGTGGGACCTAATTAATGTTTATAAATATCTTAAGTATGGGATGCAGGGGGAATTGGCCAGCCCCTTTTCAGTGGTCTGTGGAGACAGGACAAGGGGCAATGGCTGTAAACTGGAGCACAGGAAGTTCCGCACCAACATGCGGAAGAACTTTTACACAGTGAGGGTGACAGAGCCCTGGGACAGGCTGCCCAGGGAGGTGGTGGAGTCTCCATCTCTGGAGATATTCAAGACTCATCTGGACGCCTACCTGTGCAATATGTGCTAGGGAGCTGCTTTGGCAGGGGGGTTGGACCTGATGATCTCTCGAGGTCTCTTCCTACCTCTACGATTCTGTGATTCTGTGATAGAATCATAGAATCACAGTGGTTTGGGTTGAAAGGGACCTCAAATTTCCAAGCCTCCTGCCATTGGTAGGGACATCCTCCACTAGACCAGGTTGCCCAAAGCCCCATCCAAACCTGGCCTTGAACACTTCAGGGAGGGGGCAGACAGCTTCTCTGGGCAACCTGTGTCAGGGCCTCACCACTTGCACAGTAAAGATATTTGTCCTTATATCTAAGTTAAATATCCCCTCCTTCAGCTTAAGGCCATTACCCCTTGTCCTATCACAAACTTCCTGATAAACAGTTCCCCTTCAGATTTCTTGTAGGGACCCTTCTGGTACTGGAAGGCTGCAGTAAGGTTTCTCCAGAGCCTTCTGTCCTCTAGGCTGAACAAGCCTGACTCTCTCAGCCTTTCTTGTCCATGGGAGAGGTACTCAAGCCCTCTGATAATTTCAGAGCCCTCTGAAATCAATCAAGACCTCTTGATTTACTCCAACAGCTCCATGTCTTCCTTGCACTGGGGATCCCATTGCTGCACACAATACTCCAGGCAAGATCTCACAAGAGCAAAGTCACTTTCTTAGACATGCTGGTCATGGTTCTTTTGATACAGCCTAGGACACCGTTGGCTTTCTGTGCTGCAAATGCATTGTTGGTCTATGCTGAGTTTTTTACCCCCAAAATCCCCAAGCCCTTCTCCTCAGGGCTGCTCTCAATCCATTCTGCACCCAGCCTGTAGCTGTCCTTTGCATTGCCCTGACCCATGCACTTGGCCTTGCTGAACTTCATGCAGTTTGCATGGGCCACCTCTCAAGCCAGTCAAGGTCCCTCTTGATGGCATCCCTTCCTGGAAGGACATCACCACAGAGCTTGGTGTCATTGGAAAACTTGCTGAGGGTGCACTTGATCCACTGTCTATGTAACCAACAAAGATGATAAAGAGTGCCAGTCCCAGTACTGATCCCTGAACAATTGCACTCATCACTGGTATCAACTCGGACATTGACCCATTGACCGCAAGTCTTTGAGTGCAACCATCCAGCCAATTCTTTATCCACTGAGTGGTCTATCCATCAAATCCATCTCTACTTTTTAGAGACAAGGTCTGGGTAATAGCAACAATTTATCTCTCCGTTTTGAAAAGAAAGCTTGATATCTATATTAGCTTTTCTGATCCTTATTTATTAAAGATTTATTCTGTTTCACTACCAAAGTGAACTACATTATAGTGTATAATTGAAGGGTAGCTGCTAGGCACAGTTTACTACTATTTCAAATAAAAGTTTCCTTATGTCTTTTATAAACTGATTAAGGTAGGTGGCTTCCACCCATTATTGCTCCTTGAAAGACGTACTAGAATCTCATTTTTCTCTTGGTTCAAATCTTCCAGAGCACATTAATATAATTTCTTTTTTTTTTTTTTTTTTTTTTTGCTGCTAACTTTATGTCTTCACTTAAATAGTTCTTTTCTAGTATTTATGTCACTGATATATTTATGAAGAGTACTCATTTCTCTTCTCAGGCCTTATTCCATTGGGCTAGACATGTCAAGTATGTCTTGTATTCACTAAAAGATGGTCTCTCTCTTCCCTGTTAACCCCTGTCTAAATGTGGCCCTTTTTGAATTTATCTTTATTGAATATTTTGCGTACTTTTCCAGATAAGACTTACTTGTTAACTAACCTACCCCTGGGGATATTACACTGCTATGGAGAGAAAATTCTATCCTCCTTATCCTGTTAGGAGCTGCTTAAAAGACTTCTGCCTGTTAAAAGTAATTCACCTGACTTACACAGCTAACACATCCAGGGTCATCAAATCGTTGCTGTGTGGACATCCTGTGATGAACATATACACAAAGGTCTTGCTCTGCCATTTACCACAGATGAACACCCATTATATAGCTAAAGTTCAAGTGAGTGGTCCCTGGGGGAGTGACCTTGTTCTTGGTATTATTAGATATTTTCTTATTACTATTATTCCAGTTCGCAAGGTCACACAATGCTTCTTATGTGTAGCATAATTCTCTATTGACAGTGACTCTCTACTCTACTATCATCAAATTTTGTGAGCACATCTGTATTGAATTCATGAATTAAAACATTATTTAATACTTCATAAAGTGTTTTTTGTGGTTATTCTTCCTTACAAATGAGTAAAACCGGTCAATAATATTTTGCCAAGACTAATCTTAAGGAACTGTTCTAGCAACTCACTTCAACTGAAAACATTATTTCCTTTTCTAGATGTTTTCTCATGTTACTTGCAGTGTTTTGTATAAACTCTTAGTTCAATTTATCCTTTTCTGGCTATCATCATAGGGAATGCTTTACTTAGCTTCTTGTAGATGGGATATATAACACTTCTTTGTCTTGGTTGTCAGTGATTATATGAAAGGAATGTAAGAGCACAGACTTGAAGACTATACCTTTGATAAAACTCTGTTGTGTTGCATCCTATTTTCCTTCTACTACTCTGTCCTTAATTCTTTTGTCTTTGAATGCTGTCTGAAAGCCTTGGTTGTTATTGAACATATACTAACAGGCTTCTGGGTACCTGTTGCACTCGCTCCACTCTTCCACTGCCACCTGATGTGTGGACGCAACATTTATGGGGCTATTAGTCACATGTAATGGTTTGGCCCTGGCTGGAGGCCAGATGCCCACAAAAGTTGCCAAAGGTGCTCCCTGCATCCCCCCTTCTCCACCAGAACCCAGCCATGCAAAACTATGACAACAGGATGGAACTGTTCTTAAACATAACTTTGTATGATCAATGGCTAGTCCATCATACGAGAACAAGAAAATAAGCAATTGTTGAAGAGTGTGCTGAATGTCTGATCGTCATATTACATTGACAATAAAATTGGGTTTACATACATACACATAGACTGCAAAGTGGTATTAGTATATCCTTACATATATTATCAGGGTAGGGCATCAGTGCTTAAGCCTTGCTAGAATCTGTAGTGAGTAGACCGTGATGCATATGAAAACAGCATAGAAAGCCTTACAATCTGAGTAACTGAAGCGGGCTTTTGAATGTTTTGAAGAGATCAGCATAACCTGACAAATCCTAGGGCTTTAAAGGAATACCTTAAAAAGGATTGGGTTCCCTTCTGGGTAGCAAAAATTGAAGCACTCTAAGGCAGGTGCTGGACCTTGTTCTTACTAACAAGGATGGGCTCATCAGAGAGGTGAAGGTCGGGGGCAGCTTAGGACAAAGCGACCACGAAATGATCCAGTTCAAGATCCTGAGTGGAAGAAGCAAGCCAAAAATCAGGATAGCTTCCCTGAATTTTGGAGGAGCTAACTTTGATCTCTTCCGCAACCTTTTAGGAGCTATCCTGTGGGCTACGCTGTTAGAAGGCAAGGGAGCCTGTGAGAGCTGGCTAGCATTTAAACAGCACTTCTTCCAAGCACAGGATAGGTGCATCCCTTTGAGTAAGAAATCGGGAAAGAGAGGCAGAAGACCTGCATGGATGAGCAGGGAGCTAATGTGTAAACTCAAAGGGAAGCAGAAGGTTTATGAACTATGGAAACTGGGTCTGTGCACCTGGGAGGAATATAGGGATGTTGTCAGGGCCTGTAGGGACATGACTAGGAAGGCTAAAGCCCGCTTGGAGATGAAACTGGCAAGGGATATAAAGGATAATAAAAAGAGTTTTTTCAGATACGTGAATACTAAGAGGATGACCAGGGATAATGTAGGTCCCTTGATGAATGAGGCGGGTGTCCTGGTATCGGGTGATGATGAGAAGGTGGAAATACTGAATGCCTTCTTTGCCTCAGTCTTCACTCCAAAGGCCCCTCGGGACCTGCAGATCCTGGATGAAAGTAGGAGTGTTTGGGGAATGAAGAGTTTCCCTCTAGTTGAGGTAGGGGTGGTCCAGGATCGGCTCAAAGGGATTAATGCAAACAAATCCATGGGCCCGGATGGGATACATCCACGTGTGCTGAGGGAGCTGGCGGAAGTGATTGCGGAGCCGCTTGCTATCATCTTCTATAGCTCTTGGAGAACAGCAGAAGTACCTGAGGATTGGAGGACAGCCAATATCACTCCAGTCTTTAAAAAGGGCAAGAAGGAGGACCCTAACAATTATAGGCCAGTCAGCCTCACTTCTGTCCCTGGAAAGGTGATGGAACAGCTTGTTCTGGATGCCATTACCAAGCAACTGGAAGAGAAGAAGGTCATGAGGAGTAGTCAGCATGGATTCACCAAGGGGAGATCGTGCTCCACCAATCTCATAGCCTTCTATGATCTCATCACCGGCTGGGTGGATGGAGGGAGAGCAGTGGATGTCATCTACCTTGACTTCAGCAAGGCTTTCGATACTGTCTCCCATGACATCCTGATAGCAAAGCTGAGAGATCATGAGATAGATGAGTGGACAGTGAGGTGGGTTAAGAACTGGTTGTCGGACCGGGCTCAGAGGGTTGTGATCAGTGGAACAAAATCTGAATGGAGGCCTGTGACTAGCCGTGTTCCCCAGGGCTCCGTTTTGGGTCCAGTCCTGTTTAATATCTTCATCGACGACCTTGATGAGGGAATAGCATCCACCCTCAGCAAGTACGCTGATGATACAAAGCTGGGAGGGGTGGCTGACATGCAGGGACACTGCGCTGCCATCCTGCGAGACCTGGACAGGCTGGAAAGCTGGGCAGGGAGAAACCAGATGAGGTTTAATAAAAGCAAGTGTAAAGTCTTGCACCTGGGGAGGGATAACGGTCTGTATCAGTACAGGCTGGGGGATGACCTGCTGGAGAAGAGCTCTGTGGAGAAGGACCTGGGGGTCCTGGTTGATGACAGGTTGGCTATGAGCCAGCAGTGTGCCCTGGTGGCTAAGAAAGCCAATGGGATCCTGGGATGCATTAGGAAGAGTGTGGCCAGCAGGTCGAAGGAGGTGATCCTCCCCCTCTACTCTGCCCTGGTCAGGCGCCACCTGGAGTATTATGTCCAGTTCTGGGCTCCCTGGTATAAAAAAGACAGGGATCTCCTCGAGAGAGTCCAGAGAAGGGCTACGAAGATGATTAAGGGCCTGGAACATCTCCCATATGAGGAAAGGCTGAGTGAGCTGGGGCTGTTCAGCCTGGAGAAAAGAAGACTGAGGGGAGACCTAATTAATGTTTATAAATATCTTAAGTATGGGATGCAGGGGGAATTGGCCAGCCCCTTTTCAGTGGTCTGTGGAGACAGGACAAGGGGCAATGGCTGTAAACTGGAGCACAGGAAGTTCCGCACCAACATGCGGAAGAACTTTTACACAGTGAGGGTGACAGAGCCCTGGGACAGGCTGCCCAGGGAGGTGGTGGAGTCTCCTTCTCTGGAGATATTCAAGACTCATCTGGACGCCTACCTGTGCAATATGAGCTAGGGGGTTGGACCCGATGATCTCTTGAGGTCCCTTCCAACCCCTACAATTCTGTGATTCTGTGATTCTGTGAAATGTGTTGGGATGACTTAGACTGGAGGCCAGGAGTCCCCCAAGCCACTCTATCACTGCCCTCCTCAACTGGGCAGGGGAGAGAAGGTGTGGGGAAAAGCTCATGGGTCGAGATAACAACAGGGAGAGATCACACATCAGTTACCATCATGGCCAAAATAGACTCAGAAAAAATTAATCTTATTTACTACCCTGTAACCCCTTCCCCCACTGAAGAGAGGCAGAGACAACATGTGATGAACTGACCCCAAACCCCATTCCTGGGTTGTGATTGAATGATACATAATGCTGGATAGATTGATCTTTAATATAAGTGGAATAGAAAGTATTTGCATGTTTTGGATTTTAGGGGAGTATGGCTGTAGTTGTTTGAGCTGTTTTGCTGGAGTAGCTACAGAATTTAACCATAACAGTGGGACAGCCTTGAAGACAAAGAAAGTGAAGATAGGGAAGTAATAAATAAAGAGAGCAACAACCAATTAAGAGAAAGAGTATATCTTGTTTTCAGCTAAGAGCGGTTCCTAACTACTTTGTGCAGGAATGTGTTTTTGAGACTATGGAGAAAATCATAAAGAGCAGGTGCTGAAGGAAAAGGTAACAAGTTCACTAAGAGGAAGACATCCAGCCTTCATCCCTGAAGACCACCCAAAGAACCCCTGAGTGTCAATGAGAATACTCTATCTGGGAGGAGTTAATGTAAATGGCTTTCTGAAAATAATTTGCATAACCCTGCCTTTTCTTACAAATTATAATGAATATGTATAGTTAATCTATTTAGTTATATACAGTTATAAATATGAGAAATTATTCTTTAAACAGCATACACATTAGAGGAGTGCTCCCCTGTGTACCCAGTGCTGCAATAAAGGATACCTGATGAGTAGTCACCAAGGCTACTGAGGTTTGATTCTAGCTTTTTGAGGCTTCAGTTGCTGGGGGAGGAGGGACAGAAATGAGGAATGAAGTTGAGCCTGGTAAGAAGGGAGGCGTGGGGGGAGATGTTTTAAGATTTGGTTTTACTTCTCATTATCCCACTCTGATTTGATTGGCAATAATAAATAAGATTAATTTTTTCCAAGTCAAGTCCTTTTTTCCCATGATGATAACTAGTGAGGGATCTCTCCCTGTCCTTATCTCAACCCATGAGCCTTTCATTATATGTTCTCTCCCTTGTCCAGCCGAGAAGGACAGGGATAGAGCAACTTTAGGGGGCACTTGGTCTCCAGCCAGTGTGAACCCACCACACCAGCCAAGTCAGCAGTGACTCCTCCTCTTTGTCACTCAAGCCAGGTTTAGAACAGGTTGACCTAGTAGAAAGCAGAGTTTAACTTTGCTTAGTGCTATCCAATCATTGTGCTGACCCCATCTATTAAAACCTGTCTACCTAAAGAAATTAAGGACAAATCCTTTAGCTTTTTGCCATATATGTTGCTTCCTGTCAGAAAGCTGACAAACATCAGAAATAATTACTCTACCCATTACTATTACTGAACAGCATGTCCATCTCTATGCCTATTCTGACTGCCTGTTCAGCCTCACAGGAGCAGTCAAAAGCGGAGTTCCTGTTATGAATGCATTTCAGTCGTTACTCCTGTGGTACTCTATCTTCTACCACTTATAAATTACTTTAGGTGAATGACATTACATTTGCTGTTCAGACTCATCCTCTTCAAAAATCCAGGCAAAGGACAGGGGACTGAAACAAATTGCTTAAAGCTGCTATAGATGCATTTCACTGGTGTAATCAGGAATTGATGTTACAGTGAGACGGCACATGGTGTCTTTCTTATTAGATTAGTGAGTAACAATTATCTAAGGTACCATGAAGAACTGTTAGCTATAAATGGCATCTGGAGAACACTAAATAAGTGACAGGAGTCTATATAAATATAATTTGGGAATGAGCCAGCTTTACCAAGGAGAGTGGTGAGTTATACTCTCAGACTGTCAACACTAGCATTGATTCCCTGACAGCAGAGTATTGCTTGTTGGGTGTAACAGCCCTAATACAAAGGTAATGGTGTTTTGAAGGAGATAAATAAGGCACGAAACTCTTCTTTGGTTGCTGACTTCAAGTTCTACTGCATACTCTATGAATAACTAGAAGATAGTAAGTAGTTGTAGTACAGAAATACTTGAAAATTACTGACGATAAGGGTTTGCCAGAGACACAAAGTTACATCACTTAATGACCTAATATTTAAGAAATGCTACCAGTACATGTCCAAATCTGTTAGCAGAACACATACAAAAAAAGTTAAATGAGGCAACCTGCCATATTATTGCTAATAAAGTAATATTTTTGACTTCACAGAATAAGGTTTGGATACCCTGTAGCTGGGAGCCGATCACCTTGCCTCAGCATCTGAGCAGCTCAGAGCAGATGAAGATTCATAGGATTCTCACTGGACTGTCACAACTTCTCAAATATGATGGAGAGTGGCTTGGCCATTTCATCCTCCAGTTCCTTTGGGTCCTGTGGATACATCTTATCAGATCCCATGGACTTGTGCACCTTCAAGTTCCTTAGATGGTCTCTAACCTGATCTTCATTTACAGTGGGTGGTTCTTCATTCTCCCAGTCCCTGCCTTTGCCTTCTGTGACCTGGGCAGTGTTACTAGAGCCCATGCTGGTGAAGACTGAGTCAAAACAGTTGAGTACTTCAGCCTTCTCCAAATCTTGGGAAATCAGGTCTCACTGCCTTCCTTACAACAGCTTTTTACACAGTAAGACGTTTCAGCTGCACTTTGTGTTTGCTGGCAAAAACAAAGCTGATTCCTTCAGCCTTCCCTTATAGGTCACATTTCTTAAACTTTTTGGCATTATTTCACTCTCAGTAGCTATGTTTACTAAATGCAAATTGTGTGCAGATTATCTGCATTTTTCCTAGCGTGAGGCCCACAAGAGGACATAGTCTAACAGCATTTAGTGGGATAAATGCATTTCTTCAAGGTACTTTCTGAATACTGCTGGGGTTGAGAGACTTTTTTTGCAATGGCAGGTCATTGTCAGCTGATTGAGTTTATGGTCCACTATAGCCCCACTGACAGACTTATTAAAAATTCTGTTGCAGAAGCCAGTTCTCTCCAAATTGTGAATTGGAAGATCATCTTCCTCACAATATGCTTCTTGCTTCCCATTCTGTGGGGTAATTTCTGTTTTCTTACAGTCATCTATCTCCATTTCTTCCATTATTCTCACTGAAAACTGAAGTAAAACACACATTTTATATCGGACAATTCCCAGGCTAACTTTGACCTTTACCTGTAACATGGTATGCCTTGTTTCATTGTTGTTTCCTTCATGTAGAGAAAAAACTTGGGGCTTTTTTTTTTGGTTTAATATTGTCTGAATGAATAATTTAAATGCTTGGCCTAAATTAGATAGAGAGAAACGTGACACACACTGTTTCCTAGATTACCTATTTTACAAATATTGATTTAAGAGAAACCAACTATGCCTGTAGAAAAGGTTTGCAGAATATATCAGTGTTTTAAAGGAAAAATGTTTGTGGCATTTTCTAGACTACTGTAAGGTAATCCATTAACTACAAATCCTTTAACTAAGAATCCATTAACTAACATTAACTGTCATCTTTGTGTAGCACTTTGTGATATGTGATTTACTGATAATTTTATTGTATACAGTTTAAATGTAGCAGAGAACTTTTACCACACTCACAAATCTATGTTCAATAAGAAATTATGATTTTTTTATTAGTCATTTTGCAGCTCAGACTACTGATTTATGAATGTAAACTTCTCCACTTCAAACTTTAAAGTAGTTACATACACATATTAAACTTTCTAATCATTTCAGAGATAAATTACTTAAAATGTGGGCAATGAGTAGAAAAGATTCTTGCTCTAATACTTCGTGCAGCTGCTGTGATTAGCATCAGCCTTTTAGAGAAAAGGAATAATTATACATCTTGAAATAGTAATTTTCTGTAAATTACACTGGTTGTAGACAAATATCCCATTGTGAAAGGGCCTTGCACAAAATGGTGGAAATATAACTCAGTCCATCCTGTAGTTGCTTAGAAGAGTAGGCAAAAAAATAGAATTGGATTAGTCTAGACATAAAGGTCTATTATTTCAATGAAAATACTGTTGAGATCATGTCTGCTCAATAAGAGGATAGGACTGTAAATCTTGATCAAATATAGTTGTGCCAGAAATAAGGTCTGACTCAATAACAAATACAGGGAAACATGGTGTCATTTTTAGCCATAAGTCCCTTTTTGGGCTCCTGGTACAACACTAATACCATGAGATTTGGACTGTTGGGAGCAGTATTTACCTTTGTGACTGTTGATCTTACTGTCTTCAGAGACATCATGCCATAGTGTTTGTACCAGGTTTTCATCATCCTGTTCGTAGTGAAGGCACCCATCACAATCCTCTTCACTCACACTGGAAAAGGGAGCATTGGTCCCTTCCCACTCCCAATATAGCTCTTCTCTGCATTGCTCGTGCTCTTTCTCTCTTTACATATTTTTAATCAGGTTTTGGCATAGGCAGGGATGTGGCAGACTCTAACACCACTGTAAACATAGAAGCAACTACAAACAAGTCTGAAACAGCCCAAACTCACGGAAATTTGCTGGGTTTCAGTACTGCTGATAAAATATTTGCTGTACCAGTTTTATTGTCTAGCAGTTATGGGTAAGGATCATCACTAAGAGCAGAATTTCTGGCTCTTTGGTTGTCCATTTTCCATTATGTTTTTTTTCTCTCTTGTTTTGACAACAGGAAAACAGGCCCAGGTTCTACTAATAACAATTTCAGAGTCTCAGCGCTTTCTGCTTAGCCTCAAGCAATTTCTATTTTTATGTAATCTAAAATTTTGGACAAAGGGTGCTGAGGCAAGCTTACATGCACAAAACTTTAGTAAGGTGTCCATGGCTGATGGCAGACATCAATTCTAACAGTGAATGTTAGAGAGCAGCAGGTGATGACGAAGAAGTTGACACAGTGAATTTTCACTGTGCTTTTTCTCTTGGATTTTATACTTTTATAGGGAAATACACTTCCATTTAGAATAATCATCTAATATAAACTGAAACCTAAAAAGGAAGTGCAACAGGCTGGAACAGGCTGCCCAGAGAGGTAGTGGGTGCCCTATCCCTGGAGGTGTTCAAGGCCAGGTTAGATGGGGCCCTGGGCAACCTTGTGTAGATCCAGGCCTGGAGGTTGGTGTCCCTGCCTGTGGCAGGGGGGTTGGAACTCTATGATGCTTGGGCTCCCTTCCAACCCATGCCATTCTATGATTCTATGATAAGGGAGTAAGAGGAGGGGGAGAAAGAAGAGGCCAGTTTCACACATTGCCTCTTGTGAGAAATCTGATGCAACAATAATATTAGGTTTTTCAGGTGCAGGAATACAAGAATAGGAACCTGAGAACAATAGCATGAGGCCATGGTAAAAAACCCTGCCCTGGTAAAAACACTTCCACAGTAGCTCAGGTGGAAGGCACAGAGCTACAGGTGAAAGGGAGAAGGTAGGATTGCAAATGTTACCCTTTGCTTTACTGCACTTAAAGCACTGTGCAACAAAAAGTGTTCCAGGCATGCTTTCTCTGTGGCTCAGTGGAAGGTGCAGAAGGGTGTTGAGAAGTGCCTTACCTGCTGCTTTGATATTTAAATAGTAGACCCATAAAAGAATAGAAAATGTTTGTGAACCCTGTTAAGTGAGGTTTAAAGTGATTTACTTAATTCCCCCTCTTCACAATGGAGACAGAAAAAGTTTCTTCTTCAGGTCCTGTTCTACCTTGCTGATTTTTCTGAGTCTTTCTAACTTCTAAACACTGTTTCTTGCCCTATGTGTCTAGTTAGCTCTCTCCATGAATCTAACCTCAATCCATTTCATAGAAATTAATCTGATTATGCCTAGTCCTACAGCAGGTTTAATTACTGGCTGCCATCATCATGGGCTCTTATATTTTTGAAGATTTCTGAAGATTCCTGAAGATTCCTGGAGTGCAATTCAGGTTTTCCAACCTTTCATCACTGCTACTGGTTTTTAACCCACATCATTCTTAATGATGTCTTTTCGTTCTTTTCAATTCTTCTCTTTGTTTCTTTGAGAGAAAAATCTCCCAACAGAATACAGCAGTTCTTCCTGTGCCTCACTCAGAACCAGTGATTGTCTTCTGTCTATTGCTCTGGAAATTCCTGCTAATAATGCTGAGAATTAGGTTTATCCTCCTTTGCACCAGTATTGTATTGTTGACTCACTCAATTTGAGTCCACTATGCTGATAGTTTCCTGCAGTTTTTCTGCATAGACAGATATTCTCTACAGTTTATTTGTGCTCTTACATATATCTCTGAATAATTTTGCATTTGTGCTTATGCATTTCAGTCTAGATGTTTTCTGTACAGCTCCTATTTATCAAGATACTTTTCAAGACTAATCTTGTCTTTCCTATTGCTTACAGCTCTCTAGCTCTAGTAGCAAACACATTCATCCCAGCTTCCAATGAAAATGGCAGTAATACCAATAATAGAACTAATTGGACCTATTTGCCTGAGGACTCTCGTTCTCCTATTCAGTAGTGACCTAGACTCTCACTGAATATAGTTTTTCAATTAAATATGTACCAATCTCACTCAGTGCTTTTTTCCTTGGATTCCTCTTAAGAATATTTTATGGTACAATATGCAAAGGTTACTTAAGCCCAGATGTTTCACAGCTGCCATTCCCCTCATTCCACTGGCCCACCAAGTGAAGGTAATTTGGTTGCACCTAGTTTTTTCTTCACAATTACATGTTATGTTCTTCGTATGTGCTAAGTAGTTATAAAACAGTGGTTTCACAATTTTAACATAATGTTTTCCTGAGAATCAGTGTTAGGTTAACTGGTCTATAATCATCCAGATCTTTTCCTCCTTTCTAGTTCGTACAGGTAGGCAACATGATAGGTAATTTGCAGTCCTCTGGGACAACCCCCAATTTTCTTGCGTTTTTAGAGATAATTATTAATGACTCAGAGCTTACATTGGCTATATTTGTAAGTAATTTAGGATGAATTTCGTCAATTCCTGCTGACTCAGATACGTCTCATTTATCATAGCATTCATTAACCTGTTCTCCCTCTGGCTTGTGCTACTGCCACCTCATTTAAACTAGTTTAGTTAAATGTCTGTTCATGCTTAATCATTTTTGGTGAAGATTGAAGACAAGAGAGTTTATGCTGCACTTTGGCATATCCTTGTTTCTATTAGTGATGCAGCTATAACAGCTTTTTAGAGTATTTCTCTCTTCCCTCTAGTATAATGATGTTATTCTGCGTTTTCAGTCTTTTAGAGAGATAAATGAAAATGATTGTACTTCAAAACTTGCCCAACTTTTAGAACTGTTTCCTTGCTAGACAGCAATACTTCAGCAGTGTTTTGTTTTTTTAAAGAGTTTTTTAAAAAGTATTTTTAAGAATTATGTTTGTAGCACTAAGCAGGCTGAAGTGTTGCTACTGCACTTGTGTGTCAGTACTGTGTGAGATACTTTTATGAACAGCTGATGCTCAATGATCCAGTCTATATTGTGAAAAAAACCCCACAGTTCACTTGCAATTTAATGCTAATTAGAGTGGGGTTTTTTTGTTTTTATACTATGGAAAGTTTAATTTCCTTGGTAAAAGTCTGAATAGTGAAAAAACCCAAAACAGTTATACCAAAATTACTTTAAGATAAAATATTACTTTGTTATCTTGGGCTCCTGATATTTGTGGTAAATTTGCGCCACTGGCTTGACTTCATCTTGTGTGATGGACAACAGGCTCCCTATAAGTAGTTCCAGTTCACTATCATGTGAGCACTAGAATATGTTTGCTATTATTAAAAAAAATTAAAAATCAATAAATCATGTGCCAACAGACTCTTGGGAAAATGTGAGAGATTTTGTTTAATCAAAAGCACAGTTTTTTAGTGAACAATAGTGCTAGCTGGAATCTGTTAACCACCTGTATCCCTGGCACTTGCTGCTCATCCTTTGGCCCTCTCTCTGCCGAGATACATACCAATGATGCTGGATTTGCTGAGGCTGCCTCTTCTTTGCTGGAAACAAGACAGCCCTTCAAGTCTGGAGTAGAAGATGTAGACCCAGCTTGAGATGCATTTGTAGTGCTATAAATTATGATGGCCTGTGACATCCCACAGATTGCGTATTTGATAATCTTCATTCTGACATACAAAGCAATGGGCAACCCATAGCTGAAAGCTGAACTGGCCTTTGAGGATTTCTGGATGGCTGTGATGGACAATACTTTTCAGAAGAAGAATAGCCATCTTTAGTGTTATTTTCCAGCAGGATTCATTTTATTGAGGGCACAAAACAAGGCCCCTGTGTCACACGGTAAGCAATACCTTCATATGACAGCTGAAGAAGGAAAGTCAGAGGCGGCCGATCTTTCCCAGGCCCCATATTTTGTGTCACTGTCTATCAATAAAAGAGTTCAACACTTTTATTAGACTTTCTGATAAATAGGCTTAGGATGTGAAATCACTGAAGGCCATACTTTGATCAAGCTGACAAGTAAAACAATTGGAATTGTTGAGGATCGGAGGGAGGAAGAGAGACAGTCCCATTCTGCAATCTGAACGATGGCGTGGTAAAGCAGGGACATTAATTAAAATGAATCAATTTACTTTTGGTAATCATGAGTGTTTTCCAGATACAGCTAATTATTATGGATGGTTTTGGTTTACGATAAAAGCTTATTTTCTGTACAATCCTTCCCCTTCCTTTTCCACATAATGATGTTAGAAAACTATAACCTGATATGACTGCTATTTTCATAACAGATTATTATGGTAACATATATGGATTAATGGGAGTTTTTCCTGAATAAGAATTGTAGCAATTGGCCCTTGAGATTTCATTAAATGGAGTCAGAAAAGGGGGAACTAATTATGAAAGGAGAAAAATTTCAATACTTTGAAACATGTATGTTGTTGGGTATTGTGTCTCTGGTTTAATGAAAAAATCAATAGCATAGGAACAAAATTATCCAAAAAAAGCAAAATACAATCAGAGTACTTGTTCAAAAAGCTATTTCAGAAACAGTCTGCCTTTGTTCAGAATGATACAAAGAGTTTGGAAGACAGTGTAAAATGTGTTTTAGGAATATAGGGTCAAATTTCTTCCCCTACATAAAAAATAATGGATATGAGTTTTATTTCTTGGAAAAAATTAGCTATTTTATTTAGAAGAATAGGGGAACATAGATGTGATTTTCATGACAGCCTAATGATTCTAGTTGCCTCAGTTATTGACTAAGTGGATACTCTTTACAGAAGTTTGTTTCCTACAGACTGAGTGATGGGCTTTTCTGAAAAGCTGCCCTCTTGAGGGAATGCTCAGGCACATGGAAAATAAGGAGCTGATGACAGACGACATGGCTTCTTCACTAAGGGCAAATTGTGCCTGATACATCTTGTGGCATTCTATGACAGGGTTACAGTGTTGGTGGATAAGGGAAGGGTGACAGACATTGTCTACCGTCTAAACTGGAGAAATGTGGATTTCATGTATGGACCACTCAGTGGATAAGCAACTGGCTGGACATTTGCACTCAAAGAGTTGTGGTCGACAGCTCAAAATCCAAGTAGAGATGTGTGACGAATGGTGTTCCTCAAAGGTCAGCGTTGGGAGCGGACCAGTTTAACATTTTTGTTGGTGACATGGATAGTGGGATCAAGGGCACCCTCAGCAAGTTTGCCAATGACACGGAACTGTGTGGTATGACTGACACACTGGAGGGAAGGGATGCCATCCAGAGGGATCTTGACGAGATGGGCCCATGCAAACTGCATGAAGCTCAACATGGCCAAGTACAAGGTCCAGCACATGGGTCAGGGCAATCCCAAGCACAATTACAGGTTGGGTGGAGAATGGATTGAGAGCAGGCCTGAGGAGAAGGGCATGGGGGTGTTGATTCATGAGAAGCTTAACATGAACTGGCAGTGTGTGCACCCCAGAAACCAAATAGCATCCTGGGCTGTATCAAAGGAAGCATGGCCAGCAGGTCAAGGGAGGTGATTCTGCTCCCCTACTCTGCTCTTGTGAGTCCCCACCTGGAGTACCGTGTCTGGCTCTGGAGTCCCCAGTACAAGAAAGACAATGGAGCTGTTGGAGCAAATCAACAGGAGGCCATGAAAAGATCAGAGGGCTGGAACACCTATCCTGTGAAGAGGACAGGCTGAGAGATTTGGGCTTGTTCAGCCTGGAGAAGATAAGGCTCCAGGGAGACCTTGCTGTAGCCTTTCAGTACCTGAAGTGGGCCTACAGGAAAGCTGAAGAGGGTGTCTTTACAATGGCATGTAGTGATAGGACAAGGGGTAATGGCCCAAAAGTTGAAGAGATATATATTGGTTTCAGATCAACTTCTGTGAATATTCTGAGCATATCCTTCTTTTGCAGAAGAGACTAGCCTGAACAATTTCAGCTGGATTTGATGATGAGGGTGTGTCACTTTAAAAGAACTAAACTAAAGGAAAAGAAAAAAATTCCTTTTTTTCCCACACCCTTAACTATAAACTGTGGTTATGTGTTCAGTAATGTCCGGGCATACCTGACATTGATTTCATGTTCACTGTTGGCTCTGTCAATTTAAAGTGATGTTTCTGTGCTATCCGTGGGGAGCAATGACAAATACAATAGGTGCCAAAGTGCCTCAATGCTGCCAAACAGTCAGACCGCAGGACCTCACCGATTACACGGCTGCTTTTTCTTTGCAGGCCTGTGTGTTAATTTGTGGCTATGAAACTGTCAGCACAGCTTGTGTTGCAGCACTGACACCAGATCTGTTACGCAGAGAGTGTTCCCCAAAGAGCAAACATCATACTTGTGTTTTTTTGAGTGGCACCTCGCTGCTTGGCCAAGTGCACCAGCAAGTTCATAGGATAAAACTTGAGGGTGGGACAGATATTAAAAATGCAGAGGACCAATAGATGCCATTGAGCATGGCTTTGTGCAGGGAGGGAGGAAATGAAGAATAATGTTAAGCTGTGGATATCTGACCACCCTGACATACGCTTTCTCTGGTGATGGACCCTGGCAGCAGTATGAATCATAATCCTAGTGTAGAGATGAGTGAGAAGAGGAAAGGAGAAAACTAGAGGAGCCTTAGAGAAGTGAAGGACTAAGAGGGCAATGGAAGAGGTCTTGAGTAGAGGACATTTAAGCTGGAATGTGTTGACACAAGAGGGTTAGAGGCACTTTATGTTGTGTGCTGCAGGGATGCAGAGATCTTGGGTTCGTGATGTGGAATGAAGGGGAAATGAGGACATGCCAGCAGTATGAAAAAGGGGTCATTAAACTGGACAACTGAGAAAGACTGGGGAAAAATTAAAGATGTAGGAGAAGGATGTGAGGAAAGAGAACAAAAGTAAAACTTAGTGTGTAAATGGATGGAGAGTCTTGAAACTTTCCCACAGCAGAAGACTAAAATCTAAGAAAGACTTTTCCAAAGCCCCTTTGGAGAGAGGCTATAACTGTCCAAACTGTTAAGCTCTGGGAGGTATTACAGAAAAATTCATTTGGACAGACATTTTGAGAGACGTTTTCGTATTCCTAAAAATAACCTGATTCTTTCAAAGTTAGTAGAGCCACCCCAAACCTACAGGTTGAGCTGTGAGATATCTAGCCAGCACCAGGTCAGTCCAGAAGAGATGCACAAATGAATTACATCCAGACAAGGTGAGAGTTTAAAAAAAAAAAAAATTGACTGATGAAATGGATTTTCTCCTCTTAATTTAATTAAGCCCCTTTATTAATAATATATGACGTATTTAATGATAATTTAATTATTTATTTTTCATTATGTTTAAGAAGTCCTCAAAAGGTCCATGGATGCAGCCCAACAGTTGTCCTTGAAGGAATGGTGTGGGGAATTCCGACTTTGCCAGTGTCACCTTGTGTGAGCACGGATGCAGACTGAGATGAACCGCTGGCTCAGTCAGGCTTGCTGGTGGCTCAGAGAAGTGCTAGTTTCCAGAACAGATAATTTTCTAGATGTACATTGACCCCATTATTCCTCTCTTTGCTTCCACAGTGAATTGCACATGTACACAACTGCCCAAGCAGCATGTCAGTGAACACAGAAGGTCCTTTCAGAGCTGAAGACTTCAGTGAGAAAGCTCAAAGAGTCCCTCTGTTTATCTTTCCTTGAGTCATTTTCTGACATAAAGAGTCCCTGCAATGCATCTGTCCTGGTTGATGAAACTTGAAGTGAATTCACCCTGTGTAGCACAGTGTGGAGAAGGTAGGAGTGTGGCTTGCACCACCCTGAGGTTATGTGCTGCAGCCCAGGGACCCATCTTGTAGTCATCTGTAAAAAACCCTATGAGTGAGACAAAAACCAGTTTGCTCATCAGTTCTAGTATTTTCAAACCTCTATCTTGTGTTGGTCTTTACTCCTCAGGTGGTCCACCAAGCAAGGGCTTTCTAGGTAGGAGACATCACAGGCTTTCAAAGTTCTTGTTCACCCCTCTGCACAGTGCCTTGTTTCCCAAAGCTCTTTGCATCAACAAGAAAGAGGGTATTGAAGGGAAAAGGGTTCATATATAAAGAAGAAGCTCATAAGAATTTAAAATGACATATTGAGCACTCTCAAACTCTTGGCTTTTTGGCCTGGCTCCCTTCCAGAGATTCTGGAGGCAGTTTCACTGTTGCCTTGAGCTGATCCAAGTCTGGCTGCCACCCAGAAAGACAGTCTTGCCCTCCACATGTGACAGTGGGATGTTGCCCACCTCCTTCTTTGTACCAGTTGGAGCTTTGGTTTGACAGGGTGATGAGTCTGTATAGGGAACAGACCCAAATAAAAATTAGCTGCTTTTCTGTCCATTTTGTTTACTGTAGGGTTACTGCTCACCTGGATCAGCTCCTGAGACATCAGTTGCAGGGTCTCATGATCATCAGTGTTGTCTTTCAGAAAGAATAGGGAGCAAAGTGTAGACAGGTCTGACACCACACTTGTGGACGAACAGCTTTGTCTTGCAGGGATGCCAGATGTTGTGAAACAAACCCTTCTGCAACAGCTGCTCACAGGAATGTTCCAACCCAGTTTCATCACATCTAACTTTAGACCTTACCGAGGTGCTTGAGCTAGTAGTGTGCTCTACAACTAACAGAAAAATAACTTTCTCCAGAGAGTGTCTTGTATTAGGAGTAGGCAGAGAGAGATGCTTTGTCTCTCTCCACATAACTATCTGGGAAGCCTAACATTACCATCCTTCCAACTTAGATACCTGATGTAAGGACATACAGGAACCTCTAATTATAACTCAGTTTTACTCTCCTTTAGGACTCTTGTAATTATTTTGTAAATTACTTGGTGGAGTTTACAGAGGTGAAGAAACTGGATGTATTTCATAATCCCACTGTACATGAAGATAAGTGTTGCGACCATCTGAGGAACCTGAATGTACACAAGTCCATGGGACCTGATGAGATACATCCCAGAGTCCTAAAGGAATTGACTGATGTAGTTGCCAAGCCACTATCCATGATATTTGAAAAATCATGGTGGTCAAGTTCCTAGTGACTGGAAGAGAGGAAATATCACAGTAATTTTCAAAAAGGGTAGGAAGGAGGACCCTGGGAACTACTGACCTGTCAGCCTTACCTCTGTGCCTGGGAAGATCATGAAACTGATCCGCCTAGAAGCTGTGCTGAGGTACATGAACGACAGGAAGGTGATTCGAGACAGCCAGCATGGCTTTACTAGGGGAAAGTCCTACCTGACCAATCTAGTGGCTTTCTACAATGAAGTGACTGCATCAGTAGACAAGGGAAGAGCTACGGATATCATGTATCTGTATTTCTGAAAGGCCTTTGACATGGTTCCCCACAACATCCTTCTCTCTTAATTGGAGAGATGTGGATTTGATGGGTGGACCTTTCAGTGGATAAGGAGTTGGCTGGATGGTCACATCCAGAGGGTGGTGGCCAATGACTCAGAGTTCAGATGAAAGATGTTGGGGAATGGTGTTCCTCAAGGTTCTGTATTGGGACCGGTGCTGTTTAATATTTTTTTTAATGATATTGACAGTGGGATTGAGTGCACCCTCAGCAAGTTTGCTGATGACACCAAGCTGAGTGGTGAAGTTAATGTGCCAGAGGAACAGGGTGCCATCCAGAGGGACCCAGACAGCTGGAGAAGTGGGCCCAGGTGAACCTTATGAGGTTCAACAAAGCCAAGTGCGAGGTTCTGCATCTGGGTCGGGACAATCCTTGTTATCCATACAGGTTAGAAGATGGTGTGCTTGAAAGCAGCCCCGTGGAAAAGGATTTGGGAGTACTCACGGATGAGAAGCTCAACATGAGCCACCAATGTGCATCTGCAGCCCAGAAGGCCAACCACTGGTCTTCAAGTGGGCCTGAGCTGCATCAAAAGAAGTGTGGCCAGCAGATTGAAAGAGGGAATTCTGCCCCTCTGTTCTGCTCTGGTGAGACCTCACCTGGAGTACTGTGTCCAGCTTTGAAGGCCTAAGCACACCTGTTGGAGTGAGTCCAGAGGAGGGCCATAAAAATGATCAAAGGGCTGAGAACCTCTCATATGAAGATAGGCTGAGAGAGCTGGGTTTGTTCAGCCTGGAGAAGAGAAGGCTCCAGGGGGACCTTATAGCGGTCTTCTAATACCTGAAGGGTGCCTATGAGAAAACTGGGGAAGAACTGTTCATGAGGCCATGTAGCAATAGGATGAGGGGTAACAATTTTATTCTAGAAAAGGGGAGATTTAAGTTGGAGATTAGGAAAAAGAAATACTCAGTCGGAGGGTGGTGGATCACTGAAACAGATTGCCCAGAGATGTACCTGAGGCCCTGTCCCTGGAGATATTCAGGGTCAGGCTTGATGGGGCTCTGAGCAACCTGATCTAGTGGAGATGTTCCTACTTACTACAGGTGAGTTGGTCTAGATGACCTTTAAAGGTCGCTTTCCAACTTAACACATTCTATGGTTCTATGACCTTGATCCAGTGTTGTCAGAGAACAAATAGCATCTTCAGATTCTCAAAGATATTTTAGCACAGTTTAATCTGCAACAGATATGCTGGACAATTTTCCTGTGTTGAAAGCCCCTAAATTATACATTTCTCACTGTCAGAGATAAACCAAAATAGTTGGAAATATATATTTTTAAAATGGAGAACAGAAGTGGCTGGAAATCCCACTTATCAGTTGGAAACATATATGCACTTCTTGGAAATCAGTCCTTAGAGAGTTTGAACCCTTCTTCTCTGCTGTAGTAAATTTCTGTTATACAAAGCTGTATGCAATGATGTTCCAGCTGACATACCTGCCCGTGTTTCGTACCATAAAGCATCCACCCCTAGAATCTAGGAGGGCTACCAAGGTAAACTCAACCTTGTGCCTGGAAGTCAAGCTGGGTCTTGTTTTGCTGTTGACTGTGAAGATTCCAGAGGCCACACTCTGGGTTCAGCTGTACTCCACTTGTTTTCTTCCTGGGAGTTACAACAGCAGGCAGAATCTGACTTTGTAATTGCGGCATAAATTCTGTTTATGTTGCACAAAATGGAGCAGGATTCAGTGTCATCTCTCTTAACTGCATTGGAGCAGCAGGATAACAGGAACAAAAAGTAATAAAAAAAATTTTAGTTACTGGAGTAAGCAGATGACTCCAACTATATTCAGTAAGTAGAATTGTTCAGTAAGAAATTGCCATATTTGCCTGCCTGCTTTTTGAGGCAGAAACACTTAATTTTTTTCCTACTTAGGAAGAGTTTCTCCAATGCCATTTAAACTGTGTGGAGGGTTCCATGCTGTTGTGTTTCAAGAAAAAGTACACTGTTTGCTATCATCAGTCCCTAATGGGAAAAGCAATGAAACAAGTTAATTGCTTCTTTAGAGGGCTGAAATATTTGGGAGCTTTCTCAGCACACATGCACATAACACTCACCCATGCTGCAGATAGTCTTTTCAGGTAAGAAAAGCAAGAATATTTATTAGTTAATATTCTTGTAAGTCACATACAGCTGAGAACACATGTGCTTGAGTCACTATACCTGGCAGCGAACTCTTTTCTCCCCCTGTTTTTGTAACGGATGTGCCATTGACTGAGCTGACGTGAATTCTTCTGGCATCATCAGCTGCCTCTCAGGGCACAGAGTGTTGTGAGGAATGTTTAAAAACTTTGCAGGTTATACCATCAGAAGAGCACAAGCTCCCAACTGTTTGTGCCTTCGTATCGCCTGGCTGATAGCTGTTCAGGCTGCGTGTGCCACCTCCCTTTCACTTCCATTCTGATACTGCCACAGCGAGTCTGTGGGCTTCAGTGGAGTCTCTGCTCATTTGCACTCGCCAGAGATCAGAATTAAGATCGTTAGTCCAGACAGCCTTAATAGAGTGATTGCTGAAGCCTAAATGTTTGCCAGTGAGAAACAGACCCTCTCTACCTTAGTTCATTTGCTCAAATCGAAGGTGGCAATGGCAGAAAGTCACTGCCTTTTGACAACTCTTCTTTAGTTGCCTTTAAATTAGACAACTGTTTCAACTGTTTGCTGTGCTGAGCTGAAAACTCCAACCTTTTTGGGGAGTGATGCTGTGTTGTGAGATGTATTCTGTGAAGGCAGCAAAGTTATTTGGCCAATACTGAACTAATCACTCCTGCAGCATCCTATGTGGGATTTCCTGGGTGCTAATCCTCCCAGCTGGGGTGCCTTCAGAAGGAAAAGATAAAACCCAGGCCACCCAGCAGTCCTTCCAGATGGTAGGAGACTTTAGTGACTGTCACCCTTGTTTCCTAAGCTTTTTCTTCAAAAAGAAAGTATCTGGACATTTGGCTAGGCAGGTGCCAGGCAATTAACAGGGACAGACTTCAGGACAGCATGGGCTAGATGAACTGTAGAGATCCCTTCCAACCTCAAACATTCTGTGAGTCTGTAAACACAAGGACAACCACCAAAACATCTAGGCTACATTCTACTTCCCCAAATGAAACAATGATTGAGCTTAGGGCTACCTCATTTTCACAGGATGCAGATCCAGGATCTCAGCAGAAAGCAGGGCACCTTCTAAACATTATGTCAAAAGAAAAACCTGAAGTCTTTAGTTAAGCACTTTCACAAACTTCCTGATGTTAAATGTATAGAGCATTCAACTCCAGAATGTATAATGAATTCACTGAAATCAGAAGATACTCAGCTTTCAGGAATGGCAAGGGTTATAAATGGAATTTTGATGGACTCTCCAGCTAAAAGGTAAATAAAAAGGAATTTAAATATGTATGCTTTTAAAGAACACTGTACTGTGTTGTTTTTGCACTATCTGATGGCCTTAAACAGTATTGGAGGTGATCTTGTGGTAAAAACTGATCTCTGCAAACTCCATAAGTGAAAATCGGGAAACATATGCTTAGAAAAAGGTTTCCATCATATAAGTAATGCACTGATGTCAATAAAATTACTATTTTTTTATCTTTGAATCCATGCATATGTACATCTATACATGAATAAAAGTAGTAGTTTGAATATATCTGAATCGATGCATTTTTCACAGCTCTGCTAAAGGAATGTATGTTAGATAGGACCACCCAAAACAGAGAGCTTACACAGGCTTTTGGGTTACTAAGGCTCCAAACAAGAACTATTTCACAGGATTGTGCTAGATTTGGGGTAAAACATTAGTGTGCAGTTCTGTGCTCAGTCAATAGAAATCAGCAGTTCTATCAGCTTCAATATTTTATGCCTCTTCAGGTTATGTTTCTTTAAGAATTTTTACAGGTGGAGTAAGGTTTCCCCCCCCACTGAGTGTTAAGCATGAGGGATTTACCATTATCTTGTGCATTCTTACAAAAGTAGCCAAAACTCCCAACCTTTAACTTGTTAATAAATCAAATGAAATAAAGTGATTTTTTAATGTAAAAAATAGTGCTCCTGAGGTCTTTGCTAAGCATAAGCAGAAGTTATTTTTCAACCATGAGACTGGAAATGTTGCTCAAACCTCTCCAAAATGGAAGAGCTTGCACTCAGTATTTTATTCATTTTCCCCTCAAAGGCTGATTTGGAGAGCTTTTCTTGAAGAATATGCTGGCAGACATTTTTACCTGACATAATTCTCACCCAATCTTTAGAAAATATATTTGAAATTATTATCTCATAAACTAGAAGGAGATTTTCATTAAGCTTAAGAAAACAAAGCCACAATATTTGTGGGTTGCAAACTTGAAAAAGAGTACTTTATTTCCAAAATTTGCTGTCTGAAGATTTTATTAACATTTGAGGACAGGATATCATAATAGGCATTACTTTATTTAAACTGTGCTATGTGAGTTATCTCTGATAAAAGCTTAGAAACCTACCTGCAGATCACCATATTCCTTGTTCAGTCCTCACAGTGTTTATTTTTCCTCAACAGTTGTATTTTAAACTGGTAAATACTCAGGAAAAATAATCATTCTTCCTTTTACTAAGTCAACTATCAAGGTCAGATTAAACAGAGCTCTGAGCAACCCGACCTAGTTGAAGATATCTTTGCTTATTGCAAGATAGTTTACACTAGATGACCTTTAAAAGTCCCCCCTAAACTATTCAGTGATCTGCTCCTGTCCCACTGATTATGAAGAAACACGTGACTCACTTTACCTAACTTTTGGGTATAGGAATGCTTAATTGTGGTTCTCTCTGTTTATCTGTAATAGGATTCAGGAGGCAGGTTAGAGTCTAAAAGTGGTTTCATGGAAGTGTGATCACTCAGCAAAACCTGAAACCAATCAAGAATCTGGAAGCATCTTCTTATTCTTATCAAACTTAGAGGGGTTAATTGAATGAGGATCTGGGCTCCATTCCTGATCCATGAAGTGTATTACAAATGGATGTCAAATGCTAGCAGAGTAAGCATTCATTAAGGCAGTTGAAATTTCATAGGAAATCGTTTTTTTGATGGAAAAATTGGTTTTTAGCTATATCCATTTTTAGGGGAGGAAAGGCAATAGCTATGGAATTTTTTCAAATTTAATTTAATAGGTTTGTAGGTTGTTATTTTCTAAAAGAAATGTTATTTTCTAAAAGAGAGTAAACACTTTCTGGTGGGAATCAGTAAAGGAAAAAATAAAAGGCAGCAATTAGCATAGAATAAAATACTGTGTTGGAGAAAGTTCAGGTGGGGTCCAGATTTCACCTCTGCACTTTTATTCAACACGTCATTTGCAAATGTTTCTGTCATATAAAGTAAAAGTAAAAAATCCATATAATCAGAACCCCTATGCATTTTACAGCAGTTACATAACCAAAGTTATTCGTGAATCTGCAAGGAAAGTTTTGCATAAGCAAATGACAGATGCAGCTTTTTGAACTTTTTTTTTAAGTCCTGTGGTTTATTTTTGAAATTGTTCTTGGCACTGTAAAATATTTCTGAAGATCATGAAAGCGTTTAAAATAAGAGAATCAGACAGATTTGCTGATATTTTCCCAGTCTAAATTGGGCATTAATCTCGTGATTGGAACCCTATCATCTCATGTACAAACAACAGGTGGTGAGAGATAGCAAGTTCTTCAATTAGAAATAACATCTCTCTTCTCTTCCCTACAATTTCATAGATATTCTTAAGCAGACAGATAAGTCTGTAAGCTAAAGTAGCATAAGAATTATGCACCAGAACAGATAAATGGTCCATCTAGTCTGGCATCCTGTCTCTGACAGTGACTCATGCCAGATGTTTCACAGGAAGGTAGAATACCCACATAATGCACCTGATTGTGTAATATTATACCATGAGATGAAATCTCTGTCTGTCCCCAGCTGGTGATCATCTTATGTCTGAAATAAAGGCTGTTTGCCCTATAATTTTTAGCCTAGTTAGCGTAATTATAAGGCATATTCTTATTCATATAAAAGCCTAATTGTTTTTTAATCTTACTAAACTGATTTTTGCCTCTTAGATCTTAATATCTTCTTTCAAGTTATTCTGCCTTTTCAGGCACACAGATTTGCTGACTGTGCTCCAAGGGGCTGTGGCAGCGTGTTGCAGCTGGCTCCAGTTCCCCACTTCCCAGGGAGCTGCTGTGCCATGCCAGGAGCAGGCACAGTACCTGGTCCTAGAGACATCACTGCTGCAGTGCTGACACCAAAACCCCTGGAGAGGGTACAGCATCATTCCAACACACAGACACCCACTGCACTGTATTTCGACTGCATCTGTGTCCCACATTCTGCCCTCACCCTTCCAAGTGCCCAAGACCTCATGGGTAGTAAGACAATATAGGGACTGCAGTTGCCTCTGGCCACCAAGCTGAGGGAGAAAAAGTACTTGATGAGTCTTTTCATCTCTCTTAGCTTTTGCCAATCAAGCAGAATCTAGCGGATAGGGCAAAAATGAGCAGAGAGCTTTCAAAACACTGAGTCATTTGGAGAAATTAAAATTTGATTTCATAGTTCTTTATTTTCTTGTGGGCCTCATTATAGAACATCTGTATGCTTCTGGAGATGAAGATACTTCTTAAAGATGGACTGAACAAGTAAGTGAGTTAAATCCAGTTTTTGTCCATCACTATTCTGTTAATAAGTTGACTGAGCTTCATGTCCACTCAGAACCCCCTAAAATATGATCAGGGGAGTAAGTCCAGTACAAAGTTAATACTGGACAAATACAACAGAATGAAAGGATAATTCAGGCAAGGTTACTCTGGGTTTTATACAATCAGACATTGAAAACTTCTATAGGCAGAAGATTACATAACATCTCTTGACAACCTACAACCTCTTCCACTTCTTGACTGCCCTTCTAGGCAAAATGTTTTCCTTATATACATTCTGAACTTTTTTTTTGTGCCTGAAACTCATCTCCACAATCCTGTAACCACAACAGGAACGATTCTGCCCAATGCCATCCAAAAGGCAGATGCTAGACATCTAGACCAGGTCCATAATAGTGAAGAAAGGTGGAAACACTAAGGTGGCATTTTAGACTGTGCTAAGCTGTGTCCACAAGAGGAGGAACAAGACACTCACCATAGACTTCTGTCCCTCCCCATGGTTAGCAGAGTTAGCCTACATTTCATTAGCCTGTATTTAGAAGATTAAATTTTTGTCTAGGCTGAGATGAATCCTATCCTTAAACAGTAATATCTTGGAGCACTCAGAAACCCCTTTAGCCAAGTTGGTGTGGATGACTACACCATTTGGACATTCATGAGAGGACGAAAGGTCTGACTGTTACAGAAGATTTACAGAACAAGAGGCTGCATTGATTCCTACTGCTGAGCTGTTCTAACAAAGCTGATTTTTAATCCCAGTATGAAGGTAAGTTTATTGGTTTTTAAATAGAATGTTCCAGTGCTAATGAACTCATCAATATAAAAATATATTGACTCTCATTGCAATCAGTTGGCTTTATTAAACAGGCATTTGTCTCACCTAAATCCATTATACTTTCTGTATATATCAGCATGAATGAATACAGTAAGTAGCAACCTGTACAACTTCATTGAAAGTCATTGGAGCATCTATACATAATTTAATTACATGCAAGTTAGCAGAATAAACAAACAACAGTGAAACACTGCTTCTTTTTCTTTCATTTTTTTAACTTTCTTTAATGGAGTCTAGTAAATCATTAGCTGCTCCGAATCTGATATACTTACTGCTTTCCAAGTGTTGCAAACAGTCATGAAATTCAAACGTTTCTTGGTTTCAGTAGTTTTATTACTTCATTTCTCTGGCATTAGTTACGGACAAAAGCAAAAAGATCACTTGTAGTAAGTTTGAAACTTGCATGGCATCAAAGTCAACTTGACTTAACCATATGCAAGGATTGTCAATGAATAATTCAGAAGTGCCCCTAATTTGTCATTAACAGATGAAAAATGTCTATCAAATCAAGTTTCTCCTACATCCTGTTTTAAAGCATTACATTTTAGGTCATGATGTGTCATGTCATGATGGTGATATCTCTGATTACAATGTATGCTCATGATTATCTACGGTGAACTAGCAAACGAAATGCTTGTCACAGAGATGTCTTTTCCCAGACTTGACTTTCCCCATGGAAAACTGTGCTGAAAAGAATGACTTCATGTCAGCAAAAAATAAAGACCTTTCTTGTTGAAACACAGGAACCAACCTTTTGCTTTTAAAACCGCTGTAGCTCAAAAACATACTAGCTTTTTGCCTGAAAATTAGTTGCAACCCCAGAATTTTCAATTTCCAATAAGAAAAGCAGTATTATCTCAATACATGTTTAATTATATTGTGTGTATATGTATTCTATATAAAAAATAGTATATAATGTTATCTAAAGAAACTTTTTTGAATGTTCAGTTTTACATTAAAATATTATTCAATTTAAAAAGTAAACAGCACCTATAAATAGTGCTATTTTTACTAAAACTGTGTCTTTCTAACGATAATGCTCCATAGTCTTCCTTTCTGTAGAGTGTTCCCCTCAAGTAGAGTAATACTATCCATCTGAAATTATTATTTTATTTCTGTTACATATTCTCATAAGATGTCAATAACATTTTTTAATTCTTGCCTACAGTTCACCAATTCGTTAGCTAGTTCTTGTTTAGCTTTTCATTATGAAAGCATTCGTATTTTAGTGCTTGCTGAAAAATTATGGTAAAACTTTTATAAATTACATAAGTCAAGACCGTGGGATTTATGTTTGTATTTGTGGGGTCCACGTGTGTGTGTGTGTGTGTGTGTGTGTGAATGAAAGTTAATTAGCATGCTCTGAAAGATATCGAATAAATGTAAGCAACCTTTGAAATATCTCTCTTTTTATATATATATATATATATATATATATATATATATATACACACACATACCTATTTATGCATGCATTTTTTCCCACTTTAATTTTCCAAGAAATTAATTACAAAGTAGGTTCTGGAATTCTATGTGTAGATTTCTGGTGTATGATGAAATATGAAGCCAGATTTTGAACCATTTTGCATGTACTCTAGTCACAGGCAGGGATGGGTAAAGCTGTAATATTCACAGAAGATGAGGGAAACTGCTGGTGGTTCAGCACCCTCCGCTGTAGAGTTTTTGCTGCACTGAGCACTGATAAAAAAGCTACTACAGCCCTCATATCCTCCCATGGTAAATCTTCTTCTAAATCAAAATAGCTATGAAATTATCTTTAAATGAGTGTTTGATTGATTGCTAATGTAGTCTGTAACAGAAAAGGCAACCCTTGCTCCACCCATCATTAAGGACAGAGAGCCTTTTCCTTCGAGCCAGAAAAAGGAATGTTTCCCTCTGGTTTTGGTCAAAAGAGAGCTGCTGCAATTTCATTTGCTTTAATTTCTATTAATTTTTCTTCAAATCCCTTTTCACAAACGTAAATAATTGCTCAGTGTGGGCCTTTCAGCAAGTCCAAGATGGCATAACTCCACTGGTATCAATGGGCGCTATTTGACTTGCACCAACTCAGATATAGCCAGGAAAGTGAAAAATCAATAGTGATTCAGTCCCTTTATTATTTTTTAATACATGGTATCAGTCATGTGTTACAAGTCAATGTCCAGTTATTTCTTTTCTGAGATCAAACTTCAAAATGGACACTCAGTTCAGCATCAAAAGTTGATATGAGAGGCCTTGAGGTCCTTCACCTCAACCTTTCTGAAGCAGAAAGGTAGCACTGCTGACCACCTTTCATGTGCTTCATTTTACATTGCAAGGCCTTGTTCTCTTTTATTGAGATGTCAAATCCAGTATATCGGGAGATTTCCCCATGTGGTACTTTCAAAGCCCATGATTTAAACTTCCTCGTTTTTCACCTGAGATGAAATGGTTTCAATTCTCTTGTCTACTGTAACTAAAATTTCCTAAAACCTGTCAAACTTCATGTGATGATCCAAGCTTCTAGAAACCAGAGATTTAAGTTCAAAAAGATGAACACTGTGGTGCCACTGAAATTGAAGGATATCTTCTTCAAGGGGATGAGGCCATTTTGGGCTTGAAGAAAACCATTTAAGACAAACCATTATTAAACAAAGCATAGGAGGAAATCTACCTTGTACTGTTCTCTCTTCAGTGATTCTTCTTTTCTGCCATGTCATTTGTCTCAATTGGATACGAACCAGCTACAAGGGAAAGTAGCTCTTCTCTCAGAGTTTAGGGATTACAGTAGAAGTGATGGTGTATATAAAGTACATGAAGTTTTAGGTGAAATATGTTTTGTGGAAATTACATTTAAAATGAGGATAAAAAATCTTAATGAAAAAGACGAGTCACTTCACTGCCCGCTTCTGGTAGCTGCACCATAATTGATGGTAGTAATACAGTTATTAGGAATCCAAACTTAGATTTTTTTAGATAACTGCAGGTAATTGGAAATAAAGAGAGGGACTGGCATCTCTCCCAGACTGGATCACATCTCCACAGAAGTGCTGCAGGTGGAGAGGACATGCTGTGGTGACTGCCCTCCTTGCATTACCCTTTGGAAAATGCTCCCTCAAAAATGTTCAAAGGCAGATGTATTATGTCCAATGAAGGATGATGCTAGAGAAAATGAGTATTTCAGGGCTATTCCTTTCTTTTGAATATCAGATAAGGCGGTTTCAATAGTAATGTCAATAGGGAGCAAAGTGCAGGTGAGAAAGGTCTTGTGGATGGGTGTGGTTTCATTTAATTCACACTAAAGAAAATTATTGCGGAGTGATTGGAATATCAAAGGCTAATAGAATCTTATTTCATCAATTCTGTAAAGTATTGATTTGAAGAGCACAGAGCCTGTGCCTTAGAATATACAATGAAGTCATGGTCTTGCTAAAATGTAAATTAATCGCAAAGTATCATATTTATGTTTGCAGCAAACACTCAGGCTTGATTACTAGAAGGTGGCAAAAAGAGGACATTATTTTTTTTTTTCCTTAATTAGATTTGGAACTGGATAGCAGGTACCTAAGAGGAAGATAGAGATGGCTGGACAGTTGACTGCTTCTAATGGTTTTTGAAGGCCAGTGAGAAGGAGTTCAAAGTGATAAAACTAGAGATTCAAACTGAAAATATGGACTTGAAACAAGTGAAAAATATATGGTGTAGAAGCTATAATTTCTGTGACAGAGATGAGTAGTGCTTGTGTGGTTTAACAGCTCATGAAGTGAAGAGTAGAGCAACATTTTTTAGGTTCTGTAAAATCTGGAAACTTGGCAACATCAATGTAAAAATAAAGATGAAAATATGTAACATGGTGAATTTTGAAGTGTACCATGTGCTGTGGAAACAGATTGTGAGCTGAAAAGATGCTTGCAAGCCATTGAAAAATGTTTCATCATTGACTGAAAGACCACAACAGTGAGTTAAGGAGGCATCTTTTTCAAATCTGAAAAAGAGAAAAAAGAGCTGGGAGGGAATTATTTCTCTTGGCACTAAGTTATGAACAAATGAGAAGGTTGTGTGAGAAGGATGGGGATATAAAGATCTCATAGGATCTCTTACAAAGACACTGAAGAATAGACTCTGTTTACAAGCAGAACAACCTTCAAATTATACGAGGGAGTGGAATGGGTTGACATTTCTGAATAAGGTCTCACCAGAGACCAAACAGGGATCATCCCTGTGCTGGAATACCTCTTTCTGAGATGTGTCATGAAAGGACACAGCAAAGGCCTGTTTGAAATTGGTGACTTGGTGAACTGTTAGAAAAGTAGCATGGAACGATATGTGTACATATCAGTAAGAAACTGGTGGAACCTGATGGCATTGGTCCCCGTTGCCTTTGCCATCCTGTTATAAGTCTAAGCAGAGAAGTTCTGTGACTGGACAACGAATCTCTCATGTCCCGGGATGACACTACAGCTCAGCAGCAGAGCACTCATCCCCAAAAGGTTTTATTTCATGCAGCAAGAAGCAGCAGCTGGTTATAGCACATGACCTGAGAGGTCAGCTTCCTTTGCATCTCCACCCTATTTAATTTGTTTGGGGGGCATAAGCAGCAATCTAGCTGCTTTTAATTTTTGATATATTCTCAATTAAGCAAAATGCTTCTGTCTCTGGCACTCTGTCCTTTTCTGCTGCATATTTTGTAAACACAATTCTTTCACTATATTCTCAAACAATTTATCAATAGCATCAGAAAATGATAAAAATGCTCCTTATTATAAGTTAATATATCATGGTAACTTTATTAGCTAGTTTTGTTGGAGTTCTCTTCACATGTTTGATTTTATAGTTCCTTGAAACTAATATTTTTGAATGCAGTGGTTTGTCCTTTATTTTTTGAAATGTGAAAAAATTGGGTTTTTTCTGAAGTTTTTTGACTATATTTTATGCCATTTCTTTTATCTATCCCAATGTCTGTGAAGCATTTAGGCAGAAACATACTTAAAATCCCAATAAAACCCCCTAACTTGTGTTTTTCTAGAAGCTGTGGGTTCAGTTCCTCCTTTACCTACTATTTTTTTAAAATTTTGATTGTACATTATTGAAATGTACCGGGATGCAAGGATTCAAGTAATGTCACCCAGTCTACTGCAATTAGATTTGATATTGTTGTATTCTGATTCTTTAGTCAAAATCAGATCTACTTATAGCTAAAAGGCTGTACACCACTTCTCCTGCTTAGCTGGAAGAGAGTGCTTAGTAGAAGCTGAGATTCTATTTTTGCTGTAGGCTGCAAATTCACACTAATAAGTCATACACAGAGGAAATGTCATATTGAATGAAAGGAGAGTAGACCTCGGTGATTGCTGCAGAATGGTGAGCCCAGCTGGATGAGTCACTCGCCTCGAGAAAAGGGGTCCAATTACACAAACCGGGTTTGCCTTCTGAACGCTTCAAACCTAGGCACCTTCTCATTCTGATTTATCCCACTATAAAGAAAGAAGCTTCTTGGATTTATTTTTCTTCCTTTTTCACTTGGGTAGGATTTATTGCATCATCTTATGTTAAAAATGGGGACTGTATAAGGAATCTGGGAAGACTTTGTTCTCCAGTGACAGGAAAGACATTGTTTTCATTCTGTCACTGCCACTGACTTCCTCCAAGACCTTAAGCAATCTAAGATTACAGAAGTCCTCTGTGTCTTGGCTTTGAAATGATTGTCATGTGATTCTCATCTGATAGTGATTTGTTGTATCCGATCTCTTAAAAGAGTTCATGGGTTATACTGATGGATTTTTGGTCTAGCTTTATAACTGCTGTGCTAATTGTGTGAGGGGGGTTAGATCAAAAAGATTTGGTCAAATGTAGCTTTGTAAAAGTCTTTTACGGTTAGATGCAGCAAGGGGAATGCTGTCACTTCTGAGGGAGAAGACAAATAAATAACATCTGATAGGGAATAAATGGGGTGAACCTGCTAACTAATGTTTGCGAACATATCTGGAGGCAGTTTGGTTCTCAGCATTTCAGAAATCAGGTTTTTCATACCTTTCCTAACTGCAAATTTGGGAATCTAACTTAAAGATTCTATTTGTTTGTAAGATGCTCTGCTGAGTCCTTTGGTATGAAGCTAGCACACTAGCATGGCTCTTGTACACTAGCATTTACAAGAGTCATCACCTCTGGGTTACAATGTCATCTTTCTTGAAATATAGCGTGCAAACAGCATAAACACCTCCTGCCTGGCAACAAACCAACACTGATGTCCAAATCAACTGTTGTGTTCGTGGCCTGTCTGTCCTGGTTTCAGCTATGATGGAGTTAAATTTTTTTTAGCAGTGAATGGAATGCCATGTTTGGGTGTTAGCATGAGAATAGTGCTGATAGCACCCTGATGTCTCCGATTTGTTGCTGGGCAATCAAGTACCTTTCTCAGCTCTGCATACTTCCTTACTAGTGAGAAAGGAGGGGACGAAGCCAGGACAGGTGACTCGAATTGGCCAAAGAGCATATTCCATACCAGTTACGTCATGCTCAGTTTAAGGGGGGACTGGGGGGAAGAGGGGGAGACAACGCCAGGACGTGCGGTTTCTGGGGCGGTCGGGTTGTCCGGGACGGGCTCTAAGCTGTGCGGCCTGAGTTGTGTGGTTTGGTGAGAAATTGCATTGTGTATCACCAGTTTCATCTATTTTGTGCTTTAAACTTCTGTTATTGTTATATCTAGTTTTCTGTTATTGTTTAGTAAACTATCCTTATCCCAACCTGCGTGGTTCTGGTTTCTAGGTTGTGGTTTCTTTTCCTCCTTTCTTCCTTCCCTTTTCCCCCTCCCCCAACTCTCCTTCCCCCTTCCTTTTAAAAGTACAAGCGACTGTGTGGGGTGCGGCCCTCGGCCGGGGCAAAACCACGACAGTTATTTTGGCGCCCAACGTGGGGCACGAACGGTTGGGATAACGGTAGATCTGACCCTAACTATCGCAATTAAGATAAGCACTGTTGTTTAAGCAATCTCTGGTCACGATGTTGTGGTATTTATTTACAAGGCTGTGGCAGCAAAACCACCGCATGCTGTATACAATCCTGGCAGGATTCTTTACTCTCTCAGGTCTGTGGCTCCCGTATTTGTTCCCATACTTCATTATAGTGTATTTTATGATATCGGTCTATGATACAATAATATCGATGATCATGAGCTTAAGCTGGTACCTGTATGAGGTTTTGCTGTCCTGTCCATTCTTTGGACAGGGAGGGGTTAATAACAGCAGCCGGTATGGTGGGGGCACTGCTTTCTTTTCCTTTGGGCTAAATACAACAGCTCTTAGGGCAGTTTTTGAAAATCTTCAATATCTCTGGGATATTCAAACTAGCATTTTGCTATTGGTAGGTTTGGTGCAGATGGTTCAGTTTTTGTTATATATCAAGCATAGGTTTATGAATACCACTGAAGAGCTTTCTCCGAGACAGAATAATCACGAGTGGCAGGGCATGTGGCAAAGTATGGGCGAGTACCTAGGTACTTTCTCACGCCCGATGGTTTGGAATTTCACTCCTGAACAGCTACAAGACCCCGATCAAGTGACTGCATACCTAAGGAAAAATTGCTGTAGGTTTCCCAGAGATGGACACCTTACTGCACTGTGCTGGGCTCTGGCCACTATTTATCAAACACTGCTTGATAGCAGGCAGCACTGTCAGCACTGTCAGCACTGTCAGGGAGAAGGGAAAGGAAACAGACTGGCAGATACTATAGCTGCTGCAACCACTGGGGCTGACACTGCAGCTACTGCAACCCCTGTGACCGACACTGCAGCTACTGTAATCTCTACAGCAGACACTGCAGATGATCTGAAAAACCAATCCACACCAGTGTCTGTTGCTCCCGTACAAAAGAGGAAAGGCACAAAGAAATCAGTTCGTATAGTGACGGATAAGGATGATGATCAACCGGGATCATCTCGAGGATATCAGGATGAGGCAGAACCAGAGATTGTTACCCGATCCCTGACTCTGAGTGAGCTGCGTGAGGTTCGAAAAGATTTCACTCGCCACCCAAGTGAGCACATTATCACTTGGTTGCTCCGATGTTGGGATCACGGGGCCAGTAGTTTGGAATTAGAAGGCAGAGAGGCCAAGCAGTTGGGATCCCTAGCTAGAGAAGGAGGAATTGACAAAGCAATTGGGAGGAGGCCGGAAATCCTCAGCCTCTGGAGGCGACTACTGTCAAGTGTGAAGGAAAGATATCCCATAAAGGAATATATTACATGCCAGACACCTAAGTGTAACAGCATAGAGACATCTGTCCAGCACCTGAGAGAATTAGCTGTACGGGAGATAATTTATTATGATCTGGACAATTCACGGCTTCCCTCTGATCCCGATGAAGTCCTATGCACTCCAGATATGTGGCGTAAGGTTGTACGAAGTGCACCAGCAGGGTATACCAATTCACTGGCAGCAATTGACTGGGATGATACGAATCCGCCAACCGTAAATGAGGTGGCCTGCCGACTCCGGAAATACCAAGACAATGTTTCCCTCTCCGTCATTGCAGCAGTAGAGAAACTGGTTCAACGACTTGACAACAATGTGTCCAACTCCCAACCCGTATGGAGCAATGTTGCAGCTACTGGGAGAAAGCGTCCATCGTTCCAAGAGGGAGAATACACACCACGACGTACATTGTGGTTTTACCTGCTTGATCATGGAGAGGACATGAGGAAATGGGATATGCAGCCCACCTCAGCCCTTCGAGCACGAGTAAATGAGCTGCGGGGTAAAACATTCGCACAACGAGATTCTGCCAGGAAGAAGGCTGCACCAGTTTCTACTGGGCAGTTCCCTAGACCAACTGGAAGGCCTACCTATATGTCTGATGTGCCTGATCCTTTTGAAGGGACCTCTACGTCCTTTATGCAACCAGTGGAAAACAAATATGATCAGCAGCAATAGAGGGGCCCTGCCTCCAGCCAGGTGGAGGAGAGGGATAATCGGGTTTATTGGACTGTGTGGATCCGATGGCCTGGCACATCAGACCCACAAGAGTACAAAGCTCTGGTGGATACTGGTGCCCAGTGTACTCTAATGCCATCGAATCATGAAGGGGTAGAACCTGTTTGTATTTCTGGAGTGACAGGGGGATCCCAACAACTAACTGTGCTAGAGGCTGAGGTGAGCCTAACTGGGAAGGACTGGGAAAAACACCCCATTGTGACTGGTCCAGAAGCTCCGTGCATTTTAGGTATAGATTATCTACGTAGAGGGTATTTTAAAGACCCAAAAGGGTACCGATGGGCTTTTGGAATAGCTGCTTTGGAAACAGAAGAAATTGAACAATTGTGTGCCTTGCCTGGACTCTCGGAGGATTCTGCTGTTGTGGGGTTGTTGAAGGGTGAAGAACAGCAAGTGCCAGTTGCTACGACGACGGTGCACAGACGACAATACCGTACTAACCGAGATTCCCTGATTCCCATCCATAAGCTGATTCGTCAACTGGAGAATCAGGGAGTGATCAGCCGAACCCACTCACCCTTTAATAGTCCCATATGGCCAGTGAGGAAGTCCAATGGAGAGTGGAGGCTGACAGTAGATTATCGTGGCCTAAATGAAGTCACTCCAGGTATGAGTGCTGCTGTGCCAGACATGTTAGAGCTCCAGTATGAATTGGAATCGAAGGCAGCCAAGTGGTACGCCACAATCGACATTGCGAATGCTTTCTTCTCGATCCCACTGGCGCCAGAGTGCAGGCCACAGTTTGCTTTCACTTGGAGAGGCATCCAATACACGTGGAATCGTCTGCCCCAGGGGTGGAAACATAGCCCCACCATCTGCCATGGACTAATCCAGAATACACTGGAAAAGGCTGAAGCACCAGAGCACCTGCAGTATATCGATGACATCATTGTATGGGGCAACACAGCAGAGGAAGTTTTTGAAAAAGGAAACAGGGTAATTAAAATCCTTTTAGAAGCCGGTTTTGCTATAAAACGAAGTAAAGTCAAGGGGCCTACGCGAGAAATCCAGTTTTTTAGGAATAAAATGGCAGGATGGGCGTCGTCAGATCCCAATGGACATTATTAATAAAATAGCAGCTATGTCTCCACCAAGCAACAAAAAGGAAACACAAGCTTTCTTAGGTGTTATAGGTTTTTGGCGACTGCATGTCCCAAACTACAGTCTCATTGTGAGCCCACTCTACCATGTAACTCGAAAGAAGAATGATTTCCAATGGGGCCCTGAGCAACAGCAAGCCTTTGAGCAGATCAAACGCGAGATAGTCCATGCAGTGGCCCTTGGGCCTGTCCGGACAGGGACAGATATTAAAAATGTGCTCTACACTGCAGCTGGGGAGAACGGCCCGACCTGGAGTCTCTGGCAGAAAGCACAAGGGGAGACTCGAGGTCGACCGCTGGGGTTTTGGAGTCGGGCCTACAAAGGATCTGAGGCCAATTATACTCCAACAGAAAAGGAAATACTGGCCGCCTATGAAGGGGTTCGAGCCGCCTCAGAAGTGATTGGAACTGAAGCCCAGCTCCTCCTGGCACCCCGACTGCCGGTGCTGGGCTGGATGTTCAAAGGGAAGGTTCCTTCTACACACCATGCCACTGATGCTACGTGGAGCAAGTGGGTTGCACTAATTACACAGCGGGCTCGAATAGGAAACCCCAATCGCCCAGGAATTGTGGAGGTGATCACAGACTGGCCAGAAGGCAAAGATTTTGGGATGTCACCAGAGGATGAGGAGGTAACACGCGCTGAAGAAGCCCCACCCTACAACGAACTGCCAGAGAATGAGAAGCGATATGCCCTGTTCACTGATGGGTCTTGTCGCATTGTGGGTAAGCATCGGAGATGGAAAGCCGCTGTATGGAATCCTATAAGAAGAGTAGCAGAAGCCACTGAAGGAAAAGGTGAATCAAGCCAGTTCGCTGAGGTGAAGGCCATCCAGTTAGCCCTGGACATTGCTGAGAGAGAAAAGTGGCCAAGGCTCTACCTTTATACTGATTCATGGATGGTGGCGAATGCCCTGTGGGGGTGGTTGCAGCAGTGGAAAAAGAACAACTGGCAGCGTAGAGGCAAACCTATATGGGCTGATGACTTATGGCAAGAATATCTCTGCTCGGTTAGAGAAACTTGTTGTAAAGGTACGTCATGTCGACGCCCATGTACCTAAGAGTCGGGCCATGGAGGAACATGAAAACAACCATCAGGTAGATAAGGCTGCTAGGATTAAAGTGGCTCAGGTAGATCTAGACTGGCAACGTAAGGGTGAATTATTCATGGCTCGATGGGCTCATGATACCTCGGGTCATCAAGGGAGAGATGCAACATATAGATGGGCTCGGGATCGAGGGGTGGACTTGACCATGGACGCCATCGCACAAGTTGTCCACGAATGTGAGACATGTGCTGCAATCAAGCAAGCTAAGCGGTTAAAGCCCCTTTGGTATGGAGGACGGTGGATGAAATATAAATATGGGGAGGCTTGGCAGATTGATTACATCACCCTCCCACAAACCCGCCATGGCAAACGTTATGTGCTTACAATGGTGGAGGCAACTACCGGCTGGCTAGAAACATATCCCGTACCCCATGCCACTGCTCGAAATACAATTCTGGGCCTTGAAAGGCAAGTCCTCTGGCGACATGGTACTCCAGAAAGAATCGAGTCAGACAATGGGACTCATTTCCGAAACACTCTTATAGACACCTGGGCCAAAGAGCATGGCATTGAGTGGGTGTACCACATTCCTTATCATGCACCGGCCTCTGGGAAAATTGAACGATATAATGGACTTTTAAAAACTACACTGAAAGCAATGTGTGGTGGGACATTCAAGCATTGGGATACACATTTGGCCAAAGCCACGTGGTTAGTTAACACTAGGGGATCTACCAATCGGGCTGGCCCTGCCCAGTCAAAATTTCCACGTACTGTAGAGGGAGACAGAGTCCCAGTAGTGCATATGAAGAGTGTATTGGGAAAGAGAGTTTGGGTCATCCCTGCTTCAGGCAAAGGTAAACCCATATCTGGAATTGTTTTTGCTCAAGGACCTGGCTGTACTTGGTGGGTAATGCAGAGGGATGGAGAAGTTCGATGTGTACCTCAAGGGGATTTGATTTTGGGTGAGAATAGCCAATATAATTAATAAAGTAGAAATTATAATAATTGCCAAATAACCCATTATTGTATATTCATTATTGTTATGATTGCTGTCTGTTGTACCATAGCATTATAGCCGGAGTCATACAAGTTAATGAAGAATGAGTGCCATGATGATGGAACTAAAGCCTGGCCTCTCAAGAACTTTTTTTCTCCCTTTGAAAATAAACTCTGACCCACAGACTATGAGCATGGACCATGCCAGGTGTATCAGCCAAGAGCCTGAGATGCAGCATGCAACGAGCCAATGGAACATACAATTATCCTGAGAAACTGTTACGACAAATGGAGCCTGAAAATCATGGACTAAATGAACTCAACAACTTCAGAGGGATGATTCACAGACTGAGGGAATAAGATCTGTATGCACGTATGTGTGCATATATGTGTACATACATATATGGGTGTGTGAAACACGAAACTGGTTGTACCCAAAGAAATTGTTGGATCTGGTCATGACGTAAATGGTATGGAATAAGGGGTGGATAATGTCCTGGTTTCAGCTATGATGGAGTTAAATTTTTTTTAGCAGTGAATGGAATGCCATGTTTGGGTGTTAGCATGAGAATAGTGCTGATAGCACCCTGATGTCTCCGATTTGTTGCTGGGCAATCAAGTACCTTTCTCAGCTCTGCATACTTCCTTACTAGTGAGAAAGGAGGGGACGAAGCCAGGACAGGTGACTCGAATTGGCCAAAGAGCATATTCCATACCAGTTACGTCATGCTCAGTTTAAGGGGGGACTGGGGGGAAGAGGGGGAGACAACGCCAGGACGTGCGGTTTCTGGGGCGGTCGGGTTGTCCGGGACGGGCTCTAAGCTGTGCGGCCTGAGTTGTGTGGTTTGGTGAGAAATTGCATTGTGTATCACCAGTTTCATATATTTTGTGCTTTAAACTTCTGTTATTGTTATATCTAGTTTGCTGTTATTGTTTAGTAAACTATCCTTATCCCAACCTGCGTGGTTCTGGTTTCTAGGTTGTGGTTTCTTTTCCTCCTTTCTTCCTTCCCTTTTCCCCCTCCCCCAACTCTCCTTCCCCCTTCCTTTTAAAAGTACAAGCGACTGTGTGGGGTGCGGCCCTCGGCCGGGGCAAAACCACGACACTGTCTCACAATTTTTTCGTCCTATCCAGAGTGAATGTTTTTGTCTACAGCATCCAAAACGTGTGGCAGATTGCTAAGTATGCTTTGCCTTCTCTGCTCAGCTGGTGGTCTAAGGAACTCTAGACTGGTCTCAATATCACAAATATCCAAAGTCATCAAGTTCACCTTTGCATTGCAGGGAAAAGGAAAGCAGTTATATCTCTGCTGTTTCTATTTCAAAGAGCCTCTGGAGAAAGATATAAGCTGGTAGCTGTAAACTACCTTTGCTTTCATCCACCTACTGTTCACTTTATTAATTTTTATCTATTTGCCATCAGCTCTCATAGTTGGTATCTGTTTTTTAAGGTTAGGTTCTATGTTCTTTTGCCTTGGAGATGATTCCCTATTAATAAATTCCTAGATAATGTGAATTCACAGAGATGCATTTACTATTTCCATTTGTAATGCCACATTGAAAAGACATTTCAGTACATTTTTATAGCTCCTCGAAGTCCCACATGCCATTCTGCTGGAGAATTTTGTGTGTTGGAAAGGATCAGGGTTCAGCAAAACCCCCCCATATTTCTTTAGCCCTATTTTAAACCTGAAGTGTTATTCAATAAACAATATGCAGGAAAGATTAAGAAGCTGGGGAAGGAATTCATGCATCAAAATAGTATTCTCTAGCCTGAAAATACATGAATATGGTTTAGAATTGTAGACTTTTCTTTGTCTGTACTGAGGACTAGGAGTTCCAGGAGATGCCCCAGGGAGTTGAGGAACATAATAGACTATGTATGTTACTGACTGGTACTTTTGATCAGCAATTTCTCATGATAGACAGGCAACCTTAGTCAGTCTGCCTAGCCAGACTGAAATACTGTGTGAGTTCTGGTGGAGTTTGAAAGCTGCACAAAGAAGTTCAGAGTCCCAATATTTTGATTTTTCTGTGCATTTCTTAAAAGCTTGCTTATTTAAAGTGGAAACTCCCAGCAGGTCCATTCTCACATCTGACATGCACTGTTAGTCTGCGTTGCTTCCAAAGTCTCCTCCTTCTTGTCCATCTCTGTCCACGCTGTTCATGTGTACTGTTTATTTGCAGAATGATTGTGTTCAGAAACAGAAGATGATGACTTCAAATCCTTTTCAGTAAAATAACACTTTGCAAAGGCAATCCTCTTTTTTGCTATTCAGTTCCTGCCTCATGTCACTGGTAAATAGACAAGTTTTCTTAGAGTAATTTCACTATCTTAGTAACAGTTGGTTTCAGAAATTAAAAAATTCATAAAGGTACTTGCAAAACTTAAATTTTCAAGTCCTTCTGATTTTAGATTTTATTATTTTGCATGTACTCACTATAGAAGCAGTTCCCCTGTTTCTAAAGCTGAGGCAAATCACAAGTGTGAAGGAGAAGCTTTGCCTTGCATTGCTCTCGCCTTGAATTGCTCTTGTCTTTGTTGAAAGCAGTTTGCCTTTCTTTGGATAAATTAGAGGCCTTCCATTTCCACTGCTGTCAATCTTGTACCTTTTATGGTCTTATATGTAAATTAAAAATAAAAGCAATCTTTATGCAGATGGAATAATTGCACGTCTAGTAGCTTGGTAAATAAGGCAGCTGATTGGAGAAGTGATTGCCTTTGACTGTCAGATTCTTTCCCTGTTGATGAAATTACAGACTTCAGAAAGTTTCTAAAAGAATTAAAATCTAAGTGTGGCTTTTCATATTAGTTTTCTTTTCCTCAGTGTATTATTGTCACATATATAAATCTTTGAAATCTCATCTGCAGCAGGTATAAAAGAAGTTAGGAGAGAGACATTGCATTATGAAAAAGAATAGCATAACCCTAATTTAGATGAACTGGAAATGACACCAGTACCAGTGAATAGTGGTTAATTGCTCCTATGGTTTATTGCTATTTGTAGCCTTGCTTAGAGGATGACAGGACAGCCATCCCTTGGCATAACAGGATCCACTGTATTGTAGTTAATTCCACCTGGCTCAAAATATGAAGCAAAAGGTGGTCGCTTGCTTCTGGAGGATTCAGTACTCACAAAAGGTTCCTCTGAGTTGCAACCTTACAGGAAACTTAAGGGAGAGTCTATTTTTTGAGAAATGCCCAACATGGGCCAAAGGACTTTATGTGGCATGTGTCTGCCCTGGTGTTTAATCCATGTGCTTTTCCCCAGGGCATGGCCAGACCAGGGATGCTGTCAGTGGCCCTGGGTGTGTGAGCTGTCTGTCTGCATATTCAAACTGGAGAATGGCACTGTGAAAAGCAGTGGCATTCATATTATGGAGAAAGGGGAAAATGAGGCAATTTGCTGTGAATCCATTTAAGCAGAGCTTCAGCTTCAGGGTCATGGTCTCACCTTTTGCTTTTGGCTCCCTGGAGTCTCACACTTGCCTGTTTACAGCTAATATATTGCTTGGTTAAGTGTTTGCTTTTCTTCAGCAGTGTCTGCATTTCGGTGACATGTGCAATGATCCTGACAATATGGGTCTAATGTATACAGACACTTGTAATCAGAGCTAGAGTATAAGAGTTTGGTGGGCTCGTTTGAAGTCACACTATGCTGAATACAGAGGACATGGTTTTCACTGTATTTTACTAGAAGGATACCTTTTCTTAGCTTTTACCCTTTTGAGTACTTGATTTGAATATTCCGGGTTATAGCTTATAATATGAACGAATACAGTAATACAGCTGGTTGTATAAAACAATTGTCATCCCTGGATCCGAGTGGAAAATGGTATTCTTTCAGGATTACTGCTTTCCTCTGGTGCAAGTGAAGGACAAACAAGAAGTTTACATCCTTTGAACCAGCACTGTGAGTTTGCTCACTCCTTTACTTATTACAGAACCTTGTGACACTTAAAGGACTGCTTGAGAAACACTTTCAATATGAATGAGGGATCCTTGCATGGCAACTGTGATAGCCTCCAGTCAGAACAGAAAAAAAGTCCATGTTGTTTACTTTATGTTGTTTGTGTTATGCAATGCAATGTATTTGCAGACAGAATAATAATTGTAATGTGATTGTCTGTATTATGCAGTTATGTTGCCTTTAGTATGCAATAAAAGAGATCCAAGGACAGCATTTTTGTGACCTTACTATATTACTGATTCAGTCCAGACCAACTAACCAAAAAAACCAGCAAAACCAAACAACCCCTAAGAAAAAAACAAACAAAAGAAAATTCATCTGGGGATGTATGTTTGGCATCTTTCAACTTGATCTGTATATACACCACTCAGGCTTAGATTTGAGGATTGTCATGCTTCTTCTGACAGCTCTGAGGATACAATATGGCAGATGAAAGCACAACACAGATGATACAAGGAATGAAAGAATCAAGATCTAACAGGGTAAAATAAATAGATGATGGATTATAAATATGTAGAAAATTACCATAAATAGTGACACACACCTTTTTATAAGCTCTCACTCAACAGATCTAAAAAGATAAACAAAAATCAAAAAGCCATGCAAATCCTGGTAAAGCACAATAACCTCCGGCAAACAAAGACAAGCATCATATCTGATAGATATTGGTATAGATAGATAGATAGATAGAAACTGATTTTTGAATACTACCAGAATAAACTTCTGTTAAACAGAATCAAAAATAGGCTTATTAGCTTCTCATGAAAGCATTGTGCTTCCAGTCCTGGTGGCTTCCAGTTCTGGTGTCTCCCTGACTCGGAACATCTGGAACAGATTCTGTATTATGGCTGTGCTCCAGTCTACATGGCATATTTTGGGATAAATGATGAGGTTGCTGCATATAGGTATAACCACTGTGTTGCCTCTTTCATTTGCAGGTGTGTCTACAGGTGACAAAACAGGTTTGAGGAGAGCTCAGGCCTGTCAGTAGGCTGGGACTGTTTTCCAAGCAATTTGCAACTTCTGACAGGGCAGAGGAGTCTCTTCTCTGATGCTCTCTCTCCAAATCTGTTTCACCTTGATCTAGGGGTTGTCTCTCACAGAAGGTGACCTGAATGTGTTGTGAGGACCTTCCATTCAGGTCTCAGGGACACAATAGGTTTTTGTAAGTCAGAGCAAGAGGCTGTAAAGCCATAGAGGGCACAGATCCATTTAGAGCCTGTGGAGCAAGGTAACCACCACCAAGTTATCCTTCATCCACTGGTAACCATGTAGCCAAGAAAGAATATTAGAGGGTAGGCAATGACTCTTTACAGATGTTGTAGTCTCCCTGGGAACCAGTCATGTCAAAGTCATGGTCTTCCAGAGGTGAAGCAACAAAGCACTATCTCACGGTAAGAGCTAGGATGCAAAATGTTCCAGTCCTCCTGGCAGTCAATATAGGGGTGTCAGTGGGCATCCCTTCTGTAAGTGTTTTCTCTTTTTCCATTTAGAAACAACTCAATTATAACTCTTCCTGAACCTGGCATGAGGTAATTTTTCCTTCCCTCACATTATCGTCTGTCATCTGCCCTTTTGTCTTGCTAATGATTTGGAATCAGTCTGCCATAGCGGCTGTGGATACGCTACCTGCTCGTGTCCGGGTAGGCATTGCTGGAAGGTAACATACCAATAATATGATTCATTAGGAAAACTTCATGTAGAAATAGCTTAAATATGAGATTTAAAAGCTAGACACGTTGACCAGGCTTGTCACAAATAAAATACTGTTCTCTTTTATTTAGGGCTAGATTGCAGCTTGGATTAAGCACCTTTGCAAAAATATAAGTGGGAATAAAATTTTATTTGACTTTCTGAATTTTAAATGTGGGCATGAATGGACAAAAAGGGCAAGGGGGAGAAGTTGAAATTTTCTCACTCTCCAGAACAAACTCTGTTTTACAAATTACCTACATTTAATGTGAACATACAGGGTTGTTTTGGAATAACTATCTATGCCCAAACCAAAACACTCATTCAGAGGGGGGCACCTTTTTTTTTATTTAAAAAAATAAGTATATTTCAAAAGTGACTGCTGTTGCAGTAAGGTGGGGGTTGGTAGCCAAAGGAACGTTGATGCCCCAGCCTTCTTTCCAGGCTGGGAAGCTAAGGGATGTGGATGGAGAGGTCAGTTATTTGCTACTAGGCTGAGTCAGAAGAAAATGATCATCCTACAAAGCAGTGGGAACTGAGATTTAATGCAACACAGTCCCCTCCATGGATTGATCTGAGACTAGTGTGACCCTGAGCAGATTTGTGCCTTTGGGACATAATTTGACCTTTATGGACTAATGAACCACAAATGATGATACATAAGTCCTCTTACTGCCCTATATTTAAAACTAATTCTTTCTTTTAAATATTGAATAATCAGACTCATTTACAGCATCCTTTCCTTAATTTTTAAATTAATTTGCATATGGTACATTACGAAAAAGCCTGTTTAGTCACCTTCTGATTTTCAGCCTGCTTTTGCATAAACACTTTTCTTTTGGTGTGTTGTCTGCTTGGTTTATTTGAATTCAGTTGGAAATCCATGCAGTGTTTCAGCCTCTAAATGATACATTATCTCTCTCTTTCTCATCCCTGTCAGACTCTGCAGGCAAGGACTGGTTGCCACAGCAGTCTGTATTAAAGCCTTGGTTCTGGATGATGAAACCTCTATAAGTGTGAGCTTTTTTTTTCTTTTTTTTTTTTTTTTAATGCCACAGTAGATTCTCAAATTGTATTCTGCCTGTGACTCGGGTTCCAAATGCATCTTTTGAATAATATCTTCAGGGTATACAGCTGTTGAAACTTCAAGAAGTGTGACAGCACATTCAGCTTCTATCAATCTGGATCTGACCTTTTTTCACTTGGCTGAAGTAAGAATCCTTTTGTAAGCACTTTTCCATATCTCAGGGGGATAAGGCTTCTTCCCCCTGCAGGGCTCTTTGGCTTTCAGTGGGATCCAAAGACCCTTCAAACCTTCCTTCAGCTAAGGTAATTCATCACATACACCAAGAAGGCAAAAGTGCTCTTTTTTTTTTCCTTTTTGTCTTTTTATTTTTTTTCTCAAATGGTAGGTTTTTCATTGTTATGTGGCCTATGCTTTTCCTTCCACTTGTATTTTCTCTTTCCCTCCCCAAATATCAGCCAGTGGGGAAGGTGTTTTGTTTTCTGTCTTCTTCTGAATGAAATCCGCCTCTTTCATCGAACTCAGTAGAATCCACTGATTTTATTTTTATTTAATTTTTTAAAAGCTCATTTATTCATATAGAACCAGAACCATAGCAAATTTTCTATATATTTTTCAATAGTGAAAAGATGGGTTAGGGGACAAAATAAAGGTCAGGACTTAGATGGCAGAGGGAACATGTAGGAAGCATTTTTGAGACACACTATCCAAAAACCATACTGATAACAGATCTAGTAGCAGTATATCAATAGTCAAACTCCCTGGAAATCCACTTCCAGAGTACAGGCTTATAAAGTAGTTTTCAGGAGGTATCTTCCATGGTGCTATAGGCTGGTCTTTAAATTCTCTACAAGACTTAAAAAATCTAGTCCTGTAGTAGGAGAAACAAAACATTTAATTCATAACGTGAGAAAAACGAATATAACTTGAAGGTATCTCGCCAATCTGGGAGTCTTATGTCCATATAAATAGTATCACAAAATCTGTTGTCAATGTCCATTACACCCTGATATGAATGAGGGAGGTGGAAATATAGTGAGTGAAAGCTCTTTAGTTCTGAGCTGTGTTATTTTTTCCTCTGGAACTTGCAAGTACAAAGGGGCTATAAAATAAACATAAAAGAGAAGGAATCTGTCATGCTTCTGCCCCATATTCCCCTGTCTCCATTTGAAGGGGCCTGTGTTGGATATTAAACCTTCTGATTTACATCATTTTTCCTCTAAAATCACCCAAAGTGATTTCTAATCTTATAACAGAAACCTCAAATCTCAGTGGGACAGAAGAGTTTCTTTCAGCCCATGGTTTCTTGAGCAAACAAATGTATAAATTGTAGATCTGGCTAGACTATGACATTTTTGAAATTTATGTCAGGTTTTGTCAAACTGCTCTTGACCACCTCCTTCCCCCAAAGAGGGATTCTGAAATCTGAAATAATTGAAATGTTTTAAGCACAGTAACTATATAATTTAAAATATGCATTTCCTTTTATTTTTTAAAGATTTTCCTTCTAAAAATATGACAACTGAAATGCAAACCGAAAATATTTCCTATTGAATTGAACAAAATGCTTCACCTAACCCAAAGCAATTTATTTTAACATTTTGCTAGGTGTGCCACTGAACTGACATGTCAGCTATTCATGCAGCTTTCCTCTGCGTTTTTCTGCAGTGTCTTTGGACACTCAGTATTGCTGTAATTATTTTTTCTGTCTTTTTTTCTTCCCTTTTCTCCAGAGAAGAATTAGGGCAATGGGAGTAGAGCTGGGAAGCTCAGACTGTTCTATTAGATTCTCATTTCTTTTCCTGTTATCGCTTTCTGTTGTGTAACTCATTTGCGAATAATGAAAAGGTTTCTTCACTTCCAGCAAAGGTGTTTTATCTAATTGAAAGCAACCAGCAGGTGGTTCATGTAAAATCTCATTAGCCTATGATTGTTTTTGACACCTCTTTGAAGGAATGCTACATTACCTTACAATTGGAGATACACCCTGTGTCTAGGTTAATTGTCATGGATTGTAATATGCAGAATACTAACTTTTTCAAGATTTTTTTTTTCTTAAAAGAGAGGTTATTTTTGTAGTCTAAGTTAGCTCACGATCTTTCTTACAGAGCAGGCTGCAACCTTGGTATCTTCCTCATGCCTCTCTGTGCTGGGAAAGTGCTCCAGACTACAGCAACAGGATAAAACCAAGCACAGAAACCAAGTTCAGTAGTCTGTGGAGACAGGACAAGGGGCAATGTCTGCAAGTTAGAGCATAGGAAGTTCTGCACCAACATGTGGAAGAACTTTTTCACAGTGAGGGTGACAGAGCACTGGAACAGGCTGCCCAGGGAGGTGGTGGTCTCCATCTCTGGAGATATTCAAGACTCATCTGGATGCCTACCTGTGCAATATGTGCTAGGGAGCCTGCTTTGGCAGGGGGGTTGGACCCGATGATTCCTTGAAGGTCCCTTCCAACCCCTATGATTCTATGATTCTATGATTTCCAATTGTGACACAACCATTGAGCATATTTCTAAAACCTGAGGCTATATCAGAACATCATGTGTCTGCTCACATGCCAAAGGGCAAATTTGTTATTCCATGGAGAGGATCCAAAAAGTAGAAACAAAAAACCAAGATATCTGCTTGGACACTGATGTTGAGAGAGGGAACACACCCTTATTCAGTCTCTCTTAAGTATCTGCTCCTGGGTCATTTCTTGCTTTTTTTTAAAACTGTGGAAATCCTAATCTGCTGGGGTAGATTCTAACTAAAGAGTGACAAACTGATCAAAAAATTTGAGCAGATGTGGTGTGACCCTGAAACTCTTCCTGAGCACTCCTGAAAGGTTGTCCTGGCCAAGACTGTGGCATTTGTTTACATTAGTGCTATAATTTAAATACTGGAGGAAATGTTTGTAGTCCTTTGTAGGATACAGATTTAGTCTAAAACTACTGAGAGGAGTTATTTTTATGATTCTCTCGGAGTGATTACTGTGGATGTAAGGCCCAGAAGTGTACTTATTTTCTGTTTTTTTTCATGTGTATTTTATTTTGACTTGTATATCTCCTACTAAAATTTTGGGAAGATGCTATATACATTCACATAAACAAATGCATATTCATGGTATAATAGAAAAATGTTGACTTAAGTTACAACTGTCAGCGCAGTGTTTATATTCTGGCTTTTCCTCATACATAAAAAATGAAACGTGAGAAGAGTTCATGTAGAACAATGAACTGGGATGAACACAAGCTGTACTTCGGAGCTCATGCCCAAGTTGGCAGGAAAAAAGAAAATTCAAATAGTCAAGTAAGTCATTCTGACTCATGAGGAAAATCTTGGTCCTACAAACTCAGCATACAAGAGAAACGATTCCTTGATGTCAGTGAGTTTCCCAGTTACTCTTGGCATTTTTGTTTTCCAGAAGATTTAACTGTATCGCCAGAGGGATTAGCAATCTTCATATTGTCGAATTCTGCTTCTGCTCTTCACTAACCCCAGAAAAACAGATTCTCAATTAAAGATAACCGGTGGATGTATAATGTGATTTTCATAGTCTGTTATCTGTTAAGGGTGACAAGGATTTCTCTCCTCAGCATTCCCTCTAGGTCCATAAAATACTGTTTGACCCTGAAATAATTTTCACAAGGTTTCCCTTCTGAAAAATAACCACACTCCAATACGTTCTCTTCTGTCATTAAAAGAATGGTGACTCTACTCTGCTTCAGTGTCTCCTTCCTTTTTAGACTGAGGTGAAAAATATCTCGGGAGTATCATTCCAGTTCTCTCTCCTGGGTGTTTAAAATCTGGTTCCTGATGTGGGGAAATAGAGAATTAATTTTTGTGCAAAAAGGACAGCAGGGCAGTTAACCTGATCTAGTTGCACAGTATCTGTCATGGTATGTGTCTGTACAGCCACCTCACCGGATTCAGTGAGTTATTTGCAAAATAATTATATACAGGGTAATTTATAGGAGTGGGGATTTATCATCAGTGTTTTATTTGTTATTTCAAGTGATTTTACATAATACAGAGCTTTTGTTTGCCACAAGAGAATAACAGCCACCTCTCTGCAGTGAAGCCAAGAAAATGTAGATACTTTATAAAAAAAATAGTAAATACGGAGCTATAAATTAATGGGATACATAATTAGTGGTTGTGTCTACACCTGTGAAAAGCTGCTTAGCACATCCTCATCAGTCTCTGAGACAGCTGGAGTGAAGAAGTCCAAGTGCTGATGAAATGGAAGCATAAAATATGCAATGGGTGCTGAGCTCAGCCAGGGAGTAAAGAAGTAATGCTTTCAGTGACATATATCACCAATAAAAAAGAAGTCTTATGTCAGCAGCCCAGATGTTACCTAGGTGTGGAAGAATACTTAAGATGCCATTGCATGAGATACAATGAGATACAGAGAAATGTAGATAACAGCTTCAGGTGATAATGGAATTCTGAGACTCAGAGCTAGTCTAATCTTTTAACATTTTTTCCTTTTGATTTGTTTTGCTTTTTTGGGTGTATCAAGTGTCCCTGAAATTCTAGCTTCCTTATACCCTGACTATTATAACTGTTCTTCACTGAAGCTATAGCTTTGGTAAGAAAGAGGTGCAAATAAGAGACAACTCCAGAAGGGTTCAAACCAGTGAAGACAGAAGCAGCAGAAAGTTGTAAGTGAAATCTCAAGGGACAAAAAGACTCCTGCAGCTTGCTTTTGTTGCCTATGATATTCAGCACACGAACAGGGTCCCACAGCATCTGGGGTTGATCCTATTTTCAGTAGTCAGTCACTTAAAATTTTGTTACAACTCTGATGAACCTGCCTAATTGTGCCTGGAGCAACAGCAGGTATACAGTAACATTTAGCCTCAGGTTTTATTAAAGGAATGTTTAAAAGATTTACTTAGATGGTCTAGTCACAGGTCTTGCTGCCATCTAAAGAGGTAGTAAAAGTCTATTGACATTACCACGTGAACATCTTTGCTATGGTCCAGAGCTGGAGCTGTGGATACTGTGCATGTACATGTACTCTGACTACAGAAACTGTGGCATCTGGACAAGACAGATCTGATGCTGCAGGAGAACTGCATCAGTTCCCAACCCTGCAAAATATCATGCTTCAGCATCATCAGCCTTAATGTAGTTACCTATAACTACCTGAAGGGAGGTTATAGAGATAGGTGATGGTCTCTTCAGCCAGGTGACAGGAGATAGGACAAGGGGAAATGGCACGAAGCTGTGCCAGGGCAGGTTCACATTAGATGTTAGGAAAAAGTTCTTCACTGAAAGAGTTGTCAGGGCCTGGAACAGGCTGCCCAGGGAGGGGGTTGAGTCACCTCCCCTGGATGTGTTTAAAAAAAGGGTAGATGAGGTACTTAGGGATATGGTTTAGTTTAGGATGCGAATGGTTGGACTTGATGATCTTCAAAGGTCTTTTCCAACCTTGTGATCCTGTGATTCTGTGATTCTGTAGTGGCTATTGCTGCTGCTGCTGGATTATTGTATGTATATAAGGAAAATAAATGAATGCAACTTTCACTGACCTAATCACACTGATAAGGACAATTCTTCCTAGGACAATGTAGTGGATTTCAGTTTTCACAGGAAACATTCCAGTGGTTGTCTGACGTTAGCAATTAATTCAGACTGATGCAGAGCAATAGTTGACAAAATTCTTGTGAAAACTATAATCATTATACACATTAAATCCAGAGAAATACCTGTTGATTTGCTTTCATGCAAAAGTAGAAGTCTCCCTCAGTTTACTAAAGCCATTATGCAGTTAGAGCTGTGTAAGTATGCACCATCTGGAAAACATCAACCTTATAAAATATTTGCTATACTCAGATTAATAATGATTCTTAGGCTTGATAACCTGGTGACTAGTGGAAATGATTTCAAATAATTCCTGAAGAGTTTCATGAGGATGCTATTGGCTTGAAGAGTGGTTCAAGCTGCACATAACTTAACAATAAAAATAGCAATCTTTTGGTACGTGGAACTAAACTTGACACAAGATCTGTCATAACCAGTGTCATATTAAAGAGAGTTTGGCAGGAACTAATGAACTAATGCTTTCTCTCTCAAAAACCAGTATAAATAGTGGCAAAACTCTGTTTCAACCAGTGTTTGGGTTAAATTTAAATAAATACCAATGTTTGGGTTTTGAAAGACACTGGGAGTAGGGAATGGCCATGAACACAGCAGTCTTCTATGTAGAAATCACAGGAATTATTTTCTGAGTAAAAGAGAAAACGTGAACTTAAAGACAATCTTGTATTCCAAAGAACTGCATCTTGCAAGATGACAAGTACCAATAAGCACCTTCTTGGTGACTTCTTCCCTACAACAAAAACAAGGGTTCACTGGACATCGCACTCCAGTGGAAACTGCAGTTTACCAGGCTCTTGTATATGTGCAAAACACTACAAAGCCATGTGAGATGGATAGTTCTAGTTATGTTCCTTCTGGGATGGATCAACTTCAAGGATACCACAGAATCCTGAACATTTCTAAAACTGAACAACAATGACAGAAGCTGAACAAAAAGTGCTATCATATTACTTACTTGTACCATGTGGCGAGTCAGTTTTAGAAAAGGGAACTCAATGTATTTTTTGTCAGTAAGGAATGGACACAGAGTAATAACAGAAAGTAAGGCTAAACCGGTGCTCAAATTCACTCTTTTGCCCCAAAGAATAACCAGATAGTTGTCTAACCTGTTCTTAAAAACCTTCTGTGAAGATTCCAAAACCAAGTCCTATTTTTGCATCCTAAAGTAATCTTTCTACTAGCCAAGTTATTCCCCAAAACTTCTTTAAAACTCTTTGACAATTTTTATCCCATTAAACCATAAACCATTCACAGTAATTTTTTTTGTTTTTCATCTTTGTTGCTATGCAGTTGATGAATACTCTCCAGTCCTCGGTTGAAACAACCCCCAGTCTCTTAATTTTTCCCTGTAGATCATATTTTCTAGGCTTCAGAGTATTCTCAGTGTTTTCCTTGCTTACATCTTTCTCAGAGAGTGGTGTCCCAGAATAAATGTACTACTCTATCTGAGAGGTTAATGACAAATGCATTGGAAGGATTAGATCGGGTGTCTTTCACAAGATATTTCTCAAATTTTTGTATAATGCTTACCTGGTTCTCCAATAAGCTAGTACTGTTAGATGCCTATTCATCAAGGGATTTCCACGTTTTTTCTGTAGCACTGCTTTCTATGTTGAGCATCATCCCACACTTGTGGAAGTGATTATTTTGGTTAACTCTAGAACTTTCTGTTTATTCACACTGAATTGCCCTCCATTTCTATTGGAACATGCCTCCAAATTCTCAGGCTCTTCATGGATGCTAATTCTGTCAGCATGGTCCTCCCCAAGTTGGTGTTGTCATCCAAGTCACAATGAAAATATTTAATATTATTGGTTGCAGATCCCTAATTTTCCCATTTTATCTTTCCATTTGATGGCAAATAATGAAGAAATACTCTCCAATTATCATGTCCAAGTAGCTTTTAATTTCCCTAGTATTTTCATTTGTCCATGTTTCCCCAGGTTACCTCAGAACATCAATCTGAAATAATGGCAAAAGTCTTGTTAAAGTTGGGAGTGAATATCAATACTTTGTCTTTATTCACTGGATTTGCTGTTCTATGATAGAAGGAAATAAAATTGATTTTGACTGATTTGTGTGGAGCTGCTGCTTGGTACTTGATTATCTCCTTGATGCTTACAGATTGTTTATTTTTTTCCTAGGAATTCAAGTTAAACTACTGAGCTATGACTATTACATCCTCTTCTACTTTTCCTTTTTAAAGAGCTATTTTTTCCTCTTTTTCCTTTGCCACTTCATTTGTTCTCCATGAGCTTTCCAGAATAATTGCTAGTGGCTCTCAGATGCTAGTGGCATTATCCAGTTTTTAAGTACCCTCTTAACTTCAACAGGCTTTCCAATTTCATTGAAATACAAATGAAGATATATTATAAAGATATTGAGCTTTTTGAAATTTGGAGATAAGCCTATTCTCATTCTTAAACATATATATATATATCTTCATGTAGATGTAGATGTAGATGTACATCTACATTTATCTACATAGATATATATGCATATAAAAGATGTGTTCCAAAGAAAAGCATTGCATAAGTGTTGAAGCATCTTTGCATTTTCCCAGCAGTGGGCACACTTCCCTAATTATTGTAGGTATAATTTTAGCACAACTGTTAAGAGTGGTACCTTTCAGGATGTAGTTGTACAGTTCTATATGGGTGTCTGGAACGTATGGGGATGGAGGATAAATCTCAGCTCTTTTTCCACTTCCCACCTATCCTATTCTGGTTAAAGTATGTAGGAATCAGTGATGGAAATCTGTTAATGCAGTAACATATGTTTTCATTTAAATGTTGTGGCAGACAAAATCATTATCTCAGTATCTTTCAAATTCAGGGAGCTAAAACTGTGCTATTCGGGTGGACAAGAAGATCAGCTAAAAGGTGGCAGCAATTTAAGGGTAAATGAATATAGAAGGATAAAAGTCTTCTATCAGATACGCCCACCCAAGGGGAATCTTTCTTAGGGAAAACAGTGAATGAAGATCTTTTTCACCAGCTATCTTATTGCAGAATTTTCCAAAATGCTCAAAACAATGCCATATAGAGCTATGTTATGGCTCAGGAGGTTACCCAAGATGATCTTGAGTGTAGATAGAGAGGAACCTCAAATAGGATGATGAGGGTGAAGAAGAAGGTGAAGAGTTTTGGCAGACATAATCTATCTCTAAATATGAGCTACTCCTCACTGCTATAAATTAACTTATTCGGTCATGACAGCCCTTAGAAGGCTGAACTGATGAAAATTATTAGTCAACCACAAGCTACAAGTCCTGAGACAGAGCATATTTTCCTTTGAGGAAAACCTACTCCAGAAGTACCAGCTACCTGTCCTAGCCAGAAAATTAGTGTCTTGTTTAACACTGGAATTAATACCGACTCCAAGAGAACCCTCAAAAACTCTATACTGCTTATATAAAACCAGAGAATTTTAACCATAAGAAGGGATCCTCTGTTAGCCTGTCCTGTCTGCTAGTGTTACTTGCACTTTGTGGGAGCCTTCATTACCTGACTGAAGTAATGTGCGGTGTCCATGAAGTTATAAGGGGTCTTGTACTTTGAGCTGATAGACTTAAGAAGGTTAGAAAAATCCTTTCTAGCTTTTCATGCATAAAATGTATTTACTCATTATCAAAAAGAATAAATCTTGTGAGGAAGAGAGCCAGGCATTTGCTCCCAGCTATCACAAAATGTTTTTCCCCAAAATCAATAGCACATTCAACAGCAATGCATCAGACAGTGGGCAGTTATATTGAGTAATTATTAAATTAGACTCTCATCTGTCCACATCTATTTGTATTTCATTCTCTATCCTATTCCTTATACCTCTTTCCTATTCCTTATACAGGTGTAACAGGTAATGAAGCTAGAAAAGTGTTGGTTTTTTTTGTATTTCCAAAGGCAACTGTAAGCCTTAATTGTGATCATAGGCTGTATTTTAGTGGGGGATGAGTAGTCAGGATTTTCAGAACCTTTTGGAAATTGCAGTGACAGAATTTAGATGTGTTTCTCAGAAATACCATGTTAAAAGACAGCACCAGAATTGCTTAAAAAGCCATCTTACTCCAGAACTGAATCTCTAATTATCAGAAGTCACAGAATCACAGAATTGTAGGGATTGGAAGGGACTTCCAGAGGTCGAGTCCAACCCCCCCTGCCAAAGCAGGTTTCCTGGTACAAGTCACACAGGTAGGTGTCCAGACAGGTCTTGAGTGAGGAGACTCCACACCCCCCCTGGGCGGCCTGTCCCAGTGCTCTGTCACCCTCACCGTGAAGAAGCTCTTTCACATATTGGTGTGGAACTTCCTGTGCTCCAGCTTATGGCCTTTGCCCCTTGTCCTGTCCCCACAGACAGCTGAAAAGAGGTTGGTCAATTAGCAATTAAGTTTTTCTGAACTATCCCAGTTTTCTAATTCTGCAAATTTGGTTTGAACATATTTCCTTACACTTTAAATTCAGGTCTAGGATATGTATGTAAATTCAAACTTTTTTAAAAACAAACTCAAAAACCCCTCCCAAACCCTTAAGTATATTTATTAAAGAGCTGCATTGTCCTCCTTGGAGAGTTTTCTCCTTAGAGAAACATTAAAGAATACTTTTCACCTGTGATATGAAAGAAAAACATATATGAATTTGTGTAGAGAACTTGATGGATTTTAGATAGCAGAATTCCAGTACATATTAAATTTCTAGGAATATAAATAATATAATTTAGTTTTTTTTAAAGGAAGTAAATATAAAAGGAAGAAATATCAAAATCCAAGGGCAGAAAAAGAATGCTTTTATGGGATGATGATTGTTCTCCACCTTTCAATACAAAATTACAGTACTCACAACTTACTTTGGGTTCCCAGCATTTTTCTAGATCAGAAATATTCTTTGAGCAGTGAAAGGTAAGGAATATATACCTATGCAGCTAAACCAGATTAATTTAAAGGCATAGAATATATCAAACCTTTGTTCTCAAAATATTTATGAGTATTAGAAGTTAACAGAATACCGACTATAATCCATTTAGAATAGCACCGACTGTAAAACCAAAGAACAATAAAATTGTATAAGGAAACAATAGATCTGAAGGAAAAATACAGATTGCTCTCAGGGTCAAATCCCTGACTAAAGTGCAATAGATCCACTGAGTTAAGAGAGTGGCCATGATTTACAATGGCCAATGATTTGCCCTGTATGTCTCGCACTCTGACCTTCGCTAATGCCCAGGACCATTAATTCTCTTTTTTTCTCCGAGACACTGATTTCAGTGGGGAATTGTGCCCATGAAAACAGGGCAGAATAGGGCCCTTTCATTTTGAGTTGCCATTTCCCAGCTGTAGAAGTGCAGTTTATTAATCAGAACAATCAATAGTCCCCTGACCCTCAATGTACCCCACTCAAGTGAAAAGACTTCACCTCTACTTTTGATTAATCAGCACCAAGTATCTATTTCTGGAATAAGTCTGTCTGAGAAATAGTTATACTAAGTTGATTTAGGGGCTGATTTCACTCCACTTCAGAGAGTTTCTATATGAGGAAGTTCTTTTGAACTGCTTGGGACTCCTGAAACCCGGGACATTATTTCCATTGTGTCCAACATTATGTGGGTCACTCCCTTCAAGGATCTGCTCTCAATCCATTTGTACCCCAGCCTGTACTGATACTGGTTACTGCACTGACCCAGATGCAGGACCTTGCATGTGGGTTGTCACAGTCACCTGTGTCAGTACAGATTGGGTGATGAAGGGATTGAGAACAGTCCTGGGAAGAAAGGATTTGGAATATTGATGGATGGAACATTTGGCATGAGCCAGCAATGTACGCTTGCAGCCCAGAAAGCCAACCATATCCCAGGCTGCATCAAAACCAGTGTGACCAGGTATGTGATTCTGCCCCTTTGTTCCACTCTAGTGAGACCCCGCCTACAGTACTTTGTCCAGCTTTGTGGCCCACAGTGCAATAAAGGCATGTAACTGTCATGGCAGCTTACAGGAAAGTTGGAGAGGGACTGTTTACAAGAGCATGTAGTGACAGGACAAGGGGTGGATCTCTTTTAATCTGAGAGTAGGTTTACTCAGACATTAGGAAGAAATTCGTTAAAATGAGGGTGGTGAAACACTGCAACAAGTTGTCTGGAGAAGTTGTAGATGTCCCATTACTGACAGTATTCAAGGGTCTTTGGACAACCTAATGTATTGAAAGAAGCCCCTGGCCATGGCAGAGGGGTTGACCTAGGTGATCCTTCCTAGGTGGTCCTTCCAATGCTCCTTCCAACTCAACCATTCTATGATTCTGTGATCTCTCTCTTGCTTTGTTTGTACAAGTCTCTACTTGAAATTGTTCTTGCACTAGGCAGTGGCTTTCCTAAAATGTGATGGTAAAAAAAATTAAAATGAATGTGATGGTGGGAGAAAAGAGAGTCGAGTTTGAAAAGCAAGGCTGGACGGGCATGTTTGCTTCAGAGTTTTGACTGATCGATGTGTATAGTGCAGAGGCTCACACAGCAGTCAGCACTTGCCAGTTATTCCCTTGTTACCTAGTCAATGAATCAACTTAATGAGAAAAGGTAAAGTTCAGCATTTCAACAAATGCTTTCATACGTCACTTCTGAAATATGCCCTATTACCTATTTAAACTGTGGTGCACTCATTTTCTCCCACAGACTCACAGAGAGAATTAAATTTTCTCCTTTTCTGACATTGCTATTTACTTTTTTTGCCTGTCGGTCACTTTAATGTCAGTAGATATTTTAGGTTTCTCTCGTACCTTAATGAATCTGCCTCCCAGGGAGGATGTAAGTAATAAACCCATAACATTTTTAGTGCTTTGCATTGATGATGGTTTATGCTTTAATTTAATATTTTTTTCTTAAAAGTATTTTTATATATTAAGAAAACAGCAGCTTGTTAATACAGATGTCATCAACAATGCCAGGCTGATTAATTCTGGTACCTAATAACATTATATTTGGACAATATGGCTATACCATTTTTTTTCCCTTTTTTTTTTTCCTTTTCTAGTTTAAAATTTTTTCATGAGAGTAAAGCCAATGGCCTGGTCAGTTAAATAGTCCTAAAGTATCATATGATAAAGCAAATGAGACATTAAAAAAAATATTATTCAGCTAATGATTGCTGGAGTAAAGAGTGGGAAGCAGAATCAGTGTGCTGTTGTAAAATGATTTTTTCTGTGAATTTTTCTGATTCAAGTGAAAAATATACACTTCAATCCTCATGCATAGCAGATTCTGTATTCATTTTAAGTAGCTCTGCAAGAGAATGCCAGTATATTGAGATGCCCCAATTAAATTTTGTTGATGTAGTGAACTTCTTTATGGCTGAGCAATGCTACTGCTGGCAATTAGACTAACAGCATAGCATACATCACTCAGAAATAATCAGTTGACTTTTGCATGGCAATATGAACGAGTTTCAGATGTTAAACACTTTCAAACAACCTTTTTTCAATTATTCCACAGGTTTTCAAGGAGCATGTCCATCTTCATTTATTTTAATCAAGGAAGTGAAGGACCTGTATTAGAATATTTTATTATATGCAAAACCTTGTAGAAATCATGTAAGCAGATGTTATAAAAGGACTAGATATGCTTATCTAGAGAATACGAGAAAGACATAAAAAAGACACCATTATTTCCCTTCTCCTCACCCCTGAATAAAAGGGAATGACATTTTTAAAAATATAATGCTTACCAAGTCATTTCCACGCATTCAATGATCATCCTAATTCCATCTAGAATCTGTGCTGCCTCAGATAAAACTGAATGGCTTTAGGGTGATGTGCTCAAGGTGATAGGAAGATCAAGAGAGCATTGGAAAATGAGAGAAAAAGGGAGATGTTTCTTTATATTTTGATAAAGTTAAATCAAAAGAATAAACCCTATTTGTGCTTGCTAGACTATTCTGTGCCTGAGAGGCAAGGTTTACCCAGTCTCTGATCTCAATGAATAATAGGGGGGTAGTCCCCTCCCGCCCCATTCTGCACAGTCTTTGTACATGATAGCACAATCCCCACTGACATTAATGTTTCTTTTTTTCCCTTGGTGGATTTGGAAAAACTCCTGATTGTTTAATACTTTGTATGCAGTTACATAAAAAGGCTGCAACCTTTTCCTCACTCCAGTCCCAGGGCTGTCCCAGTTTGTAGGGAGCGATATATTACAGTAGTTGTTGGGAAAGCTGTCTAGGGAAACCACAGCCCCTTGGTGCAAAAATAAGGTCCTCAAGATACCCTTAAGTTATCTGTGCTCGTGTTCCAGCAAATTGTTAATTACTAAATGATGGTTATTAGTAAATGTCGATGTACTATGTGCTCAAGATGTACTCAAGATTGTGCATTTTGTAGGACCAGCTGTGGAAACAGTCCCTTGAACCCAGGAGCTGCTCATGTCAGAGGTGTGATACTGGGAGAGATCAGCTATGGACAGACACAGTCTAGACAAGGGTCAGCATTTCAGAGCACAGTGGCTGGTGATTCTCAGCTTCAGTGGCTGGAAAACCCCGAAAGCTCAATTACCATCCACCTCTTTTAGGCATTTGGTGAGAAATGGTAAGATTAGTGATGCTTAATTCTAGTCACTTATGATGGAATCATTTCAGAAGAAATCAGAGCTGTTTGGTCATCTGCTTTAAACATCTGTTTCAGGTGAGGTGGTAGTAATGTAAAGTAGCTTATTTCTCCTTTCTGAATATAAAGGAACTCTAGATGACTAGGTTAGATCTAAGTGCCTTACTGACTTATACATTTGGTTAGATGAGTAGTGTCCTAAATTTTTCAGAAAGTCTACTGCTTTTGAATGTGCAGAAATCCCAAGAAATCTAATAATCAGCTCATCAATGCCTTTTTCTTCTTGTAAGATTCATCAGACTGTGTTTGAATTACCTCTGAAATAGAAGTAGAGGTTGAATTGCAATTTTTAGCTGACTCATCAGGCTCAGAGATGAGATTCTGCTGATGAAACCTTTGTATTTAAGTGAATGTATCATTAGAAGTAGAAACTATCACAGCCTCAAACTTCCTCATTCAAAGCAGACCTAAGCCTGAAACATATGTTCTGTACTGTGCTTGAACAGGACCAGTATAATGGCAGATTTATCTGAGGTTTGGTTGGGTTTTCTTACATTGCCTAGGTGTTTGTGAGCACTGATTTGCTCCATTTTTTCCCTACTGGTGTATCTTCAATGTCTTTCATTAGGACAGAAGATGTTAATGAGGAAGGAGCCTTCTACTTGCTGAAAGTTATGATTCTCCGCCTTGTGCTTCATGGATATCTACCCCTGTGCATATTTCTGGATAAGATGGCTTAACACACCACACATGACAAATCATCTACCTCATACGTTAAGCTTCCAAAATAGAGAAGCTTCTCTGCTTCCCTCTGGGTTTGTCACCCTATATGTGGCAACCAACCTCTCTCTTTCTCTTTGACTTTTGCCCTGTGACCCAACCTCTCATCTGGCAGGAGGACAATGTCCAGATGCTTCTGCCACCAAAGCACTGATTTCAGGAAATGTTAGTCACCTCAAATCTGCAACTGAGAGCATGTTGCACTTTCTGTGGTAGGTTTTTAACTGACATAAAGTTTTCTGGAACATTCTCTCCTTTAGTAATGGCATAAGTTTTCCGATTAGTATATAGGTCACTGGTGAAACTGAAGCGTGAAGTCAGAGAAAATCTCGCTCATTCCTTTCCATCTTCCACTGGTAAATTTGAAGGTCCTTGAAACAGTTTCTGACACACAAGTAGTTAGCAATCTCCTGGATTCCGAAATCACTAAGGTAATAAGTATGGAAGATAAGAAACTGCAAAATGATGGGCTGAGGATAAAAATAGACTCAGAAGTTATTTCAAATGGCATAGAAAAAAACTCAGCCCTGATTTACTAGGGACTATCTCAGTCAAAATCTGTTTATCCACTCATGCCTGTAATGGTGCTGTACAGAGAGAAGACTCCCATAGTCTTCTCTCTATTTATTACTATTCATTACAATAATAATGTACAGCAAATTTCTCTGCTTATTGAAAGAAGGTTGATGTACTGTACATGTCCTAATTGTAGATACAGAAACAATGCTGTATTTACCCTGTTTTGCTCTTCCTATCCTACACAATCGCCCTTTTTTTCCCTCCTTGTGTAGTTTTAGGGCAAATTAGAAAATTAAGTGTCAAGTGTCACCTACCCTCCCTCTCAATGTAAGGTGCTGGAAATCACAAGTACCTGAAAAGAAGAAATTTGCTTATTTTAGTGTAGCAAGTGGCAGAGGATATCATGACTGGAAAGTCCATGAGAGGGCTTACCTTCCTTTTTTCCTTCTTCTCCTTCCCTGTTGCCATGCCTTTATTCTGAAATCAAAATCAAGTTGGTGCTATTTAGGATGCAATGCTTGAACGTTCTCTGATCACTTCATATTATGCTCTTGTCATCTCTCCAAGAGTCATGTGGTTCACTGCCATTAGTCAAAATCAGTTCAAAGAAATTTTTTTCCTTCCAATAAGCAAAATCACATGTGTCAAGGGCTGTACTTATGTCTTCAGTGAGCCAAACTCAGTTTTTCATAGTTCTCTTTGCATGAAGAACTAGTTTTTTATAAGTTTACAGGTGCCAGTCACTGTATATAAAGATCCCTACTGGATATGTTGGATTTTCTTTTTTTTTATTTTCCCCCTTTACCTCCTACCGTGCTTTATTCAAGCACTGCAGAGGGAATCTGGAAGCTCGAGTTCTCCTCCTGAGAACCCAGAGCACGCTCGTGAACTGCTCCACGGTTCAGCTTTGTCTTTATGCAAACTGGGAATGCCTGATATTAATTTTCTCCATACAGCTGTTATGGTTTGGCACATTAAGCTTTGAAAATTTGAAATTACGGAATAAAAGGCATACTAATATTGTTTTGCTATTTCAAACATTATTATAACAACCCACATTTTAAGACTATTTGGCCTATGTACTGAACAAATCCACTCTTTGCATACAAATTGCTCTCTGTGCCCCTGCATGCATACCCTACATTGGCTGGTAGAAACATACTCAGATGGGCCAAATCTTGTTCTATTGTACAGAAATGAAATTGCCTCAGGGATTAATTTCCCCCAAGTGTTTTCTGGTGTCAGATTATAAACTACTCAAGCACATGATTAATCGCAAATCTTCAGAGATTCTCTTAGGAGGAAATATTATACTATGTCTTAAGATCAGCTATTCCTGTTTTGGCCTCACAAATACGCACGCAGAATAAGAAGATGCCTTTTATTCTCATAAGAATCCTCTAAAGGTCAGTTTAAGCAGGCTGACACAGTTATAACTAGGCAAATTTCTCAAACTGATGGCTCATTTTCTTTGGAGAAGGGTGTTTAGTCAATAGATAAGGCAGTACTAAGAGCTCTGTACAACAGCATGTAATTGATGGTCACAAACCACTGTCAGAATGGAGGTTTTCACAGGCCCACCCATCTGCCCCAGAGAACTGTGGCTTTATGTTGATTTCTCATTTCTGTCATCCTTACAGGCTGTAATTCCACCTTCTTTTTAATTTCCAGTCCAGTTTTTTTTTTACTTATATTTGCAGAGTTGAAAGCAATTCGTATAGTATTTCTCAGTCTGACTCATGGTAACTGCTCAGATGCCTGGTCTCAGCTGGCTTTGGCTGAGTGAGGGAGTTGAAACCACTTCTGCGGCAGTCAGCACAAATTAGAATCTAAATAGGTGGTTTAAGCTAACCTTTCTTCTGTCAGGGCGAGCTGAAACGCAGAACGTTGGTCACTTCCTACAGCATAAGCAGCAATTTCTTAATACTTATTAACATAATTGCTGTGATCATCTTTACTGTCAACATATTGCCTGTTAAGGGGATGAATGAAACTTAGAAAAAGTGTATTAATATTATGCTGAGCATATCAACCTTGTTTGGGATCTTGTAATTTGTTGATTCTTCTTTTTTTATTATTTATTTTTAAAAGAAAGCAAAAGGTATTTTTGATTCACTGGGTTGTTGTGCTGGGTTTTTTCTGGTTTGGGTTTTTCTGTTTGTTTTGGTTTTGTTTTTGTTTTAAATAAAGGCATTTTTTTTTCCAGATATATTAGAATTAGCAAAAAGTATGGTCTTGCTCACATTGTTTAAAGATTGGTTTAAGCTATACCAGAAAACACAGTTTTGCTTGTAGCTCCTATACCAGGAAATTAATCCAGTTTTATGCCTGGCAAACTTCTAGGTTATACTAGATCTGGAAAAATCATGGATTTTCTTTCGGTAAGTTATTTTATTACCACACTGAAATGCAACCACTGTCTTCAGTGGAAGGGGAATCAGAAAGTTTACATGTTTATATTTCCTTATCTAGTGTCTAGCTCAGCTCAGAGAGAAACTTCAACTTTCTTCTATCTTGTTGCTGTGTTGAAGGTTTGCTTTCCTTCTTCTTGACATATTTTGATATTTGCCTTTATAAGAAGTTCTTCAATTGAACCATACACCATGGAAGTAGAGCTGGGCATTGCTCTTTAAGAAAGATTTGATCTTCCAGGACATTCTTAGATTTAATTTACTGAAAACTTTTTTTTTGAACCTAGCTGAAAAGAAGTTCTCCATGTTTCTTTCTGTAGGAATAATTAGTGAAAAGGAAAATGGCAGGTTCTTCTATCCTGTATGGACTTTTTTACTATTTTGATTCTGTCTACTCTCATATATATAGCTGAAATTCTAAAATGTCCAAAGTTTTCAAATGAAGGATAAATATACGTAACTACAAAAAAACATCAAAACCCCAATTACTTTAAGAGCAGTAAATAAATTAAAAAATACTTTGTTTTTGGTTTTGTTTTTGGTTATTTGTTAAAGGTAAGGACCGTAGTTTTGGAAGGAAAATTTCATTTTATCTTTTTTAAACCCACAGATAGGGTTGCAAACATGGAATTCATGAATACCATGGCCCACATTATCATGATTCTGATTAAAAAACAATATTTGGAACTGTTTGGGAACAGAAACCAAAAGAAAAGTATACCTACACAAGAAATGTTATCAAAACTTTCTGTGTTAAACCCCCTCAGGCATGCATGTATAAAAGTGCTTCTCATGGCTTAGTATTATAAGCTGTTTCAGTTAGTTTTCAATTCTTATGGTAGTGAATTTTATTTATTTTTGTGGAGATGATCAACAACTAGATATACTTGATTTATCACCCCTACCACTAGGACCACATCCTGCAGGGCGGTCAAACCCCTGCAAGCCCATGGAAATCACTAGGGGCAAGTCTCCTGAACTGGGCCTTATGGTTTTCTGGTCTAAGGCCTACAGGACATCAACTTTGGGTATGGTTTATTATAATTTCTGATGATTCTCAGCATGGCAAGATTGATCTCTCATGTAAGAGACCTCAGTTACTGTCCCTGTGTCTCTTTTATTTAATAAGTATCAGCTCAGTAGCCACCCACAGGGCTCCGCTGAACAAGAGAACAAGAAGTGACCAGAGGTCCAGCTGCCTCCAACAGTGACCAGAAGAGAGGCAGTTCAGGGACAGGATGCAAACCTGACTGCTTTCTGGCATCCCCCTGCATTTCCCAGCATCCATGCGTGTTGCAGCCTGAGCAGCAGCAGTATGTACATCCCTGCACAGCACTTTTAAGGTCTTCTGTTCATGAATTTATCTGATCCCTTTGTGAGTCTGCTGATGCTCTCTCCTCAGCCTCCTGTGGCAGTAAATTTTACAAATTCACTACCTGCTGTGTGCAGAAATACTTTCTTTTGACTATTTTAAACTGATGTTTTTTAAAACTAGTTTCACCAATGCCTTTTAGTCCTTGCATTGCAGGATTTGCTAAACAACTCTTCTGCATTCAACTTACCCACTGCCTTTGAGAGTTTGCAAAACTCAGTTCCTCCTCCCTAAGCAGACAATCTCTAGCACTAGCAAGTTGAGGCAAATTATTCATTCTCTCTTTTTGGATCTTCTGAGATCACAACTGTGCCCAGTTTGGGGTCTGCAGTGCAGGAAAGACACTGATGAGTTGGAGGGAGTTAGTGGAAGATCCTCAAGATGGTAGGACTGGAGTGCTTGCCCTGTAAGGAGAGTCTGGGGAAGCTGGGCTTGGTCAGCTTGGAGCAAAGGTGGCTTTGGTGGGACCTAACAGCTTTATGCAAAAATTTAATGAAAGGTGTTGAGAGATGATAGTCAACAAACACAGGAAATGCAACTAAATATAAGGAAAACATTTGATAGTGAGGGAGGTCAGAAACTGGAGCAGTACCCAGTGATGCTGTGGAGCTTCCATCTTCAAGAAGTGGTCAAAGCTTAACTTGCACACAGACCTGCAAAACCCAGTGTAACTCTGAAATTGGCCCTTCTTTGAGCAGGGTTGGGCCAGATGTTCTCTACAGATTTGTTCCAGAATCTTTGATCTGCCATTTTTCCTGGGACGTTTGAGCACCACAAGGAGTTTTTGAAATGTTGTGAATGATAGTTTGGAGGAAGGAATTAGGCAGGTCTGACGAAAAGAGAGATAGCTAGTCAAAATCCCACCAGCTTTAGCATACTATATGCTTGTATCATCTCTTGACTGCCCTCTTTGACACTTTTGAGAGCTCCATACAGTACACAAAGTAGCCTGAAGGACCCAAGTGCAGTCCAGATCTGTTTTCAGTGGTGACCAGCTTTCTTTTGTCTTCAGAAGAAAGCAGAAGAGCATAACCCTGTCCTAGCTGAAGGATAGAGTAATTTTATCATTGGATCAGGATTTATTCCATCATGATGTTTTGCCTTGATCAGGATAAGCAAAGACTACATCAGGAAGGTGTTAAAAAAATAATTGTGATCATTTTATTGCTAAGGGTTGCTGCTTTTGTGAAACCCATTGATGTCTTTTACTATCTTCTTCTTACAGGATGAGTTAAAAAGTCACCAGTATAGAAACATTCCTCCACTTCCTCCTCAGTTGCGTGGTTTTCTCTCTGCCTTTCCTTGTCCTGCTTCACTGTTGCACTTTTAACTTGGCTGCCTGTAGCCCCGGCTGCTAAGCTAATGCTTTCTGGTTTGTATTCGGATTGGATCTGGCATGTCTCCAAAGATATGTTGTTCCAATGAATGTACAAAAGGGATAAGTCATCCTTACCCCTCTGCTCTGCCACTAAGCTTTGGTCTTTCCATTTGTTCTTGCCTCTAAGCCCCATGCAGCATCCCTAGAAGTCAGTGGCTTCAGAACAGAAATTCCCACACCGTGATTTTGACTGAGGTGTAACCAAGAGGTCCCAGTGGAGAGCAGAAATCTGCTGTGCTGGGCAGTGTGGGCATTTGTTGGCTGCACAGACATCCCAGAGGTAACACCACTCATACTCCCTCCAGAAGCACAAGCCAAATGGAGCTGAATGAGCCCTGTTGCACCTGGGCTAGATGTGGTGGTGGGAACTGATGAGCTGGGGGGCAGGTTTCAGCTGAGCAGGAACAATGGTCTTCGTGTACCAGCTAGTATTTCTGTACAATGTGCACACAGTAGCTTGTGGATGCACCCAAACATCTTATTGTGAGCTTGAGGGTCCCTGCAGTGTGCTCTGCTGGGCGATGTGGACGTGCTTACCATCCCTGCCTGACAGGCAGAGGCTGCAGGAGAACTTATTTCTGTATTATTTCCATGGTTATTTTTACAAGTGGGAAATAGAAGATGGATTTTGCAGGGTTTCTTTTTGTTGCTTTGTTTAGAGCTGTGGGAAATGAAAGATCCAGGAAGACTCAAGGTCGGATCCTGCAGCCATTTACACCACTATCAGATCACTCTCTTGACTTCAGACAAGAGGGATTTAAAGGAATTTTGGACGTGACTGAATCCCCATTGTCAGGGGACACTCAGACCAGTGTTTTATTCCTATGGTACCCTTTCCTTCTGATCATCAAGGAGTTTTGGAGAGAAAACTGCCTTCAAGCCTTAAGGTTTTTGTCTCATTAAATAAACATACAAGGTTAAATTGCCAGGTTTTAAAAGATACATTCATAAGCAAGGACTTATGCAGAAAACAAACATGGATAAAATCACAGTTATGTAATATTTGCTACAGAAAGGTCTAAGCAACTAACCATTTCACAGTAAACTCTTTACCAAGTTTGCTGATATGCAGCCATGTAGAAGATGCTCAAATACCTCTCACAGCCTAAGGCTTGTGATGAGAAGACATTTTGTGGTTTCAAGTTGAAGAGATGAAACAACACAATAAAAACTAACCCCCTTCCTCCACGATTTTGCATTTCTCTGGCTCTCTGGTGTGAGTTTCTGGCAGAATAGTTTTTCCTCAAGGAAAAAGAATAAATCACTGAAGTAGGTTAAGGATAGAAAGAACAGCACAGTGTGCAGGATGATTTTGAATCTAGAGAAAGTGAGAAAATTTGCAGGCACAGCACTTGTTTGCTTGCCTGAACTGGTTTCACTGAGAATTGCCTGCTGAACACGTTTGTGTTTACTGTACCTAATTGATAATCAACCAACGTAACATCTATTCCAGGCTGATGTCTGAAGTGTCACATTAGTTTGTTGTGTTTCTTTGACCTTAATTTTAATTAAATGTAATTGTTTTGGCTGCTGCTTAAATATAGCTGGTATGTTCCAATAAATCACTTTTAGATATTGCATTAGTGGTGAGTACTGAAAATCAAATTGAGCTCAGGATGAAAATGTAGCTTGACTCTTTTAGCTTGTGCTTACTTAGCCAGAAGGTGTTACAGGGTAGGAAAATATTTTAATGGGCATTTTATTTCTGAGTTACTGATTCTGAATCCATAGAAACCATGACAGAGATGTGTGCAAATAATATTGCAGATGGAAATTTACCCAGCTAAGCATTCTTCACACTGGGACTCAAGTGAAACACTGGCACAGGTTACCCAGGGAGGTTGTGGCTGCCCCCTCCCTGGCAGTGTTCAAGGCCAGGTTGGATGGGGCTTTGGGTAACCTGGGCTAGTGGAGGGTGTCCCTGCCCATGGCAGGGGGGTTGGAACAAGGTGATCTTTAAGGTCCCTTCCAACCCAAACCATTCTATGTTTCTATTATTCAAATGTTAATCTCCTAAAGTGAGGGAGTCTGGGGTCCTTCCAGGAATCAGTCTTGAATAAAATATTTATTATTATGGAAATGCCTTTACTGGTAAAAAAGAGAGGTGAAAACACCCTGATTTGTCCATTGTGATCCACAGTAAGAGTAACCAGTGGCTCCTCCCAAAGGTTTACTCCAAAGACAGCTGTAGTTACTGTGTGTGTGCACATGACACAGAACTGTTGTTTCTTCTTGATGCTCTTTAATGCACTGTGTTGGGGCACTCATTAAGAGCTTTACCATTCAAAGTCTTTGAACATTCAGTGTCACCTGGTAGAGCATGCTCTGATTTAATGGTGGTGGTCAGTGGGTCTATAAATGGTGTCCCCCAGGGGTCTGTCTTGGGACTGGTTCTCTTTAACATCTTTATCAATGACATTTGTGATGGAATTGAGTGCACCCTCAGCAAGTTTGTGGATGACACCAAGCTGAGTGGTGTGGTTAACACAACAGAAGGAAAGGAAGCCATCCAGAGGGATCTTGACAGGCTTGAAAGATGGGCCCAAATGCACCTAATGAGGGACCTTACACTGCAAAGTGTAAGGTCTTGCATTTGGGCCAGAAGAATCCCAGACATAGATACAGACTGGGAGAAGAGCTTCTTGAGAGTAGCCCTGCTGAGAAGGACTTGGGGATTCTGGTGGATGAGAAACTTAACATGAGCCAGCAGTGTGCTCTTGCAGCTCGCAAGGCCAATGGTATCCTGGGCTCCATTAGAAGAGGGGTGGCCAGCAGGGACAGGGAGGTGATTGTCCCTCTCTACTCAGCCCTCGTGAGGCCCCATCTGGAGTACTGTGTCCAGATCTGGGCCCCCAGTACAAGAAGGATGTGGAACTGTTGGAGAGCGTTCAGAGGAGGGCCACGAAGATGATTAGAAGGCTGGAGCACCTCCCCTGTGAAGAGAGGCTGAGGGAGCTGGGCTTGTTCAGTGTTGAAATTTGCAGTGTTGAACTGCAAGCACTTCCAGTACCTGAATCATAGAATCATAGAATCATAGAACGGTATGAATTGGAAGGGACCCCAAGGATCACAGAGCTCCAACCCCCCTGCCACAGGCAGGGACACCAACCTCACGCCTGGATCTACACAAGGTTGCCCAGGGCCCCATCCAACCTGGCCTTGAACACTTCCAGGGACGGGGCATCCACTACCTCTCTGGGCAGCCTGTTCCAGCACCTCACCACTCTTTATGTAAAAAACTTCCCCCTAATATCTAATCTAAACCTTCCTTCCTTTAGTTTTAATCCATTCCCCCTTGTCCTGTCATTGTCTATCCTTTTAAAAAGTTGAATCCCCTCCTGCTTATAAGCTCCCTTCATGTACTGGAAGGCTGCAATGAGGTCCCCCCGCAGCCTTCTCTTCTCCAGACTGAACAAGCCCAGCTCCCTCAGCCTCTCTTCATAGGGCAGGTGCTCCAGCCCTCTAATCATCTTTGTGGCCCTCCTCTGAACGCTCTCCAACAGTTCCACATCCTTCTTGTACTGGGGGCCCAGATCTGGACACAGTACTCCAGATGGGGCCTCACGAGGGCTGAGTAGAGAGGGACAATCACCTCCCTGTCCCTGCTGGCCACCCCTCTTCTAATGGAGCCCAGGATACCATTGGCCTTGCGAGCTGCAAGAGCACACTGCTGGCTCATGTTAAGTTTCTCATCCACCAGAATCCCCAAGTCCTTCTCAGCAGGGCTACTCTCAAGAAGCTCTTCTCCCAGTCTGTATCTATGTCTGGGATTCTTCTGGCCCAAATGCAAGACCTTACACTTTGCAGTGTTGAACATCATTAGGAGCATACAAACAGGAATCAACTTTTTAAATGGGTAGATAATGTAAGGACAAAGGGGAATGGATTGAAGCTAAAGGAGGGAAAGTTTAGATTAGCTATTAGGTGGAAATTTTTTTTACAGAGAGAGTAGTGAGGTGCTGGAACAGGCTGTCCGGAATGGTGGTGGATGGCCCGTCCCTGGCAGTGTTCAAGGCCAGGTTGGATGGGGTCCTGGGCAACCTTGTGTAGATCCAGGCCTGGAGGTTGGTGTCCCTGCCTGTGGCAGGGGGTTAGGACTCTATGATCCTTGGTGTCCCTTTCAACCCAGACCATTCTATGATTCTGTGATTCTATGAATATCAGTGAGAAACAGAGTACTTTACTGGCCCTAGCACTCTCATCAAGATGGATGGACCTACAAGGACAGGCCTTTGAGGGTTCCTGGTCTTAGTCCTGCTGCGTCCTCATGTATTTGCTGCACTTGCCTGTGCTTCTAAACTACTCATTCTGTCAAAAGCTCAAGATAGAAGATTATATGAGGAAATGGTCCTTTGATTTGCTTGCAAGTTCACTCAGCCTCAACTACCATCATCGCTTGAGACCTCTGATTAAACCTCCTTACTGATTTTCCTGTACTCACTTGTGTCCCATCTTGCTTCTGAATTCCTCTGTTAACACACATCCTTCTTGGTCCTCCCAACACATTCCAGTTCAACTTCAACTGCCCGTGCCTCACTTGCCCATCCCATAGTCATTAGGCATATATCCATATTATTTTGTAACTGCAATCAACGATTCCCTTTGGTACTTCTCCAGCCTGTCCAGGCCTAGCCTGTCCCTTGGGCCCGTTATAAAAGGACTTACTACCAAAAAAGACACAAATAAAATAGTTCTATCGTTGTATCTGATAGCAAAGCATAGAGATCAGGACTAATCCAATTACAAAGCCAGCTAGAAAACTTAGTTTTTGGTAAAAATCAGACTCTTAAGTCTCTCAGTGTGATCTGAAAAAAGTAGATCAGGCTTGTGCACTAAACGTTATTTGTAAACTTTTGCTTGTTTAAATTTGGGCCAGGTATACTTTGTCTTCTTGACACAGTGATTTCAGCTTATTTCAAGAGGATTGTTCAGTGGGCAGGATCTGTCCTTTCTAAGACTGATGTTGGAAAAGGACTAAGTGTTACTGCTGTGATAGGGGTATTAACCTCCTGTGTCATCACTGTTCTTTAAGACTTCAAGCTCCTTGGGGAAATGAATGACTTTGAATTTCTGCAGCATGCAGCATAATGAGCTTAAACTTTTTGGTTTTAAGAGATTTTACTGAAAAGAAACACATTTTAAATTATAATAAATGTCATAATAGATATTTGTAAGCTTCTGTAGACAGCAGCAGGATAAATTCCTACTCACTATAAAGTAGGGTGGCAGAATCAGGTTATGTTCTAGTCACTGGCTAGAGTGATTGTGTTGTGTTATGTGAATTAAGTTTAATTTAATGTCCAGAAGAGAGATACTTCCTCTCCTGGTAAAAGTGTTTTGGAAAACTTTAGGCTAATAAGGCAAAAGTTAAAAACATTATGTCAGGAATAAGCTCCATCAACCCAGTAACCAAGGTGATGTTAATGACATCAGCTAAAGGAACTGTACATGAGGTGGTTTTATAAAACCCACTATACTCCTTTTTTATTTCGAAACTGAGGTTTAATTGGTTACAGTGTAGCTGAATTGAGCCAATAAAAGGTATAATTGATTATAACCCCTATATAGCACTAATAGCAGCCATTTTTTATTGTATTGGCAGCCAAAATTGCATTTCCTCTCTGTCTCAGGTCACTTACCATCCAAATGAGCATTTGTTAATGGAACCAGATCATTAGTAGCTGTTTTACTGATTTCCATGTCACTGCTTGAGTGCACATTTAAATGTACATGAAATGTTCAGGCTTGGCTTCTTTTGCCACCTGAATATGAAATTCTCTGCATTTTGACAAACTGCTCATTTTGCAGGTTGCAGAAGAACTGCAAAGACAATGTTGACCACTAAGTAGGTTAGTCTAATTACTCTGACAGAAAATTTGGGTCATTGTTATGAAAAGGAAACTGATGAAATCATTTCCTCAAGAAAATACAACTGCTATGTTCTTATATTTTGGAAAGACACCATGTTTGATTATATATTTTTTTTCTACACTGATGTGAGGGGAAAATGTCTGCTTTCTGGGAAGATTACACATTTCAGCTAATTCAACATATTCCTCAATGCCCTGGACAAGGGGACAGAGTGTACCCTAAACAAGTTTGCTGATGATATAAAACCAGGAGGAGTGGCTGATACACCAGGAGGCAGCACTGCCATTCAGAAAGATCTGGACAGGCTGGAGAAGAAGCAAATTAAATTAAATGAGGACAAGTGAAGGGTCCTGCACTTAGGGAGGAATATTCCCAGGCACCAGTACAGGTTAGGGGTTGACCTGCTGGGAGGCAGCACTGCATAGAAGGACCTGGGAGTCCTGGTGGACAACAAACTCTTCATGAGCCACCAATGTCCCTGCATGGCCAAGAAGGCCAATGGTACATTGGAGTGCATTAAGAAGAGCAGGTCAAAGGAGGTTCTTCTCCCCTCTATTCTGCTCTAGTGAGGCCACATCTGCAGAACTATGTGCAGTTTTGGGATCCCCAGTTCAAGAGGGACAGGGAACTACCGGAAAGAGTCCCATGGAGGGCTCCAAACATGATTAGGGACTGGAGCATCTCTCATGCAAGGAAAGGCTGGGAGTGTTGGGTCTGTTTAGCCTGGGGAAGACTGAGAGGGGATCTCATCAATACTTATAAGTATCTAAAGGGTGGGTGCCAAGAGGATGGATCCAGATTCTTTTCAATGGTCCCCAGTAACAGGACAAGGGGGAACAGGCACAAACTGGAATGCGGGAGATGCGGACATACACACAGGGATCAGTGTGATCAGGTGAATGCCATTTATTCAAACCGTTCGTCTGCTCATACAGTCCCGCGCCATGTGCTCGTGTCCGGATAGATCCACCCCACCGTGTGCACACGTCCAGCCCCTATTGGTGGAGCGCATACGGTCACGTGCCCTGATTGGTTATAAGCCTTACGCGCAGTTGTTACAATTCAAAGGTTGGATTGCTCATGTGCCCATTGTCTGCTAAAAAGCCTCCAACACTGGAACACAGCAACTTGTCTCAACATGAGGGAAAACTTTGGGAGTGACAGAGTCCTGGGACAGGCTGCCCAGAGAGGTTGTGGAGCCTCCTTTTCTGAAGACATCCAAAAGCCACCTGGATGTGGTCCTGTGCAACCTGATCTAGGTGATCCTGCTTTAGCAAGGGGGTTGGTCTAGATGATTTCCAGAGATCCCTTCCAACCCTGACCCTTCTGTAATTTGTACCCAAATATACATGTGACCCATCTGTGTAAAACTGAAATTCTATTTTTGGTGTGTATTGAGATAGATGAGCAGCAGCTCAACAAATACTTACGGATCCAATGTGTCAGGCAAACTACTCACGACAGACAGCCTGACTTCAACCCTGAGCCTGGTACATCCCCTGGGCTTGATGTCAATTGCCAATAGGGAGCACAGGACACATGGGTGGATGGATGTGAATAAAATTCAGGGCATCTGAATGTGGAAGAAAGAGATGGTCTCCATCCTCACATAAGCAAACTTTAAACAGATTTCCATTTAGCAAATGAATGACTAAGCTGCAGAGGAATTACCTGGCTTGCCAGAAATCACAAAGACTGTAGAAATATCTGGCATTTCAATGTGTGTCTCTTGGATGGCACTCCAGCACAGGAGTCCCAGGTTCTGTTTTAATTTCTGTGCCTTTATCCAGGCAACAAGGTGATAATTGGCACTGGGATTATTTCACATAAACTCATTACACAGTAAAAGAGAACTCAGCATTTTCCCCAAGATTAAAATGTTTTATGTAGACCTCTGGTGTGGTAAGAAAGCTATATGAGAAATGCAAAAGTTTAGAAGTAAGCATATTCATACTGAGCACCACAGAAGTTGTGAAGATTTTTATGAAGCACCAAAGACGGACAATTAGATCACTGCACAGCAAAGCCCAGGATCAGTGTCTTGCTCTGATGAAAGCTTCCTTCTTCAGCTTGAGCAAGTAATTCAGTGTATTTTTCACCTCTCCTACACTGAGCCATCTGTTAGTTAGCCACATTGGCCAAGATAGTAAGTGATACATCACATTCCTTTCCTTCTAGTGATTTTTCAGAATGAAAACAAACAGCCTAACTTCTTTTCTCCAAATGCTGAAATTTTTAACATCTTAATAGCTCTCTGTAATTACTTAGACAGTAGGAGAGATGGCACAGGCTTCCTACTGATACCAAATCTATTCAAGCCTGTCATGACAAAAAAACCCTCCACCAAACCCTTTATATTTTTTTGATGTGACTCCACAAAACCTCAGTAGCATTTTGCTCCCTATAGGTTGTCTGCTAGTCTCTTAGCTTAATCCCCCCGCTGTTCTCTAGTACTGCCAATTCCCGAGTGGTTTATACTGGAGCAAGCAAGCTGGGAGTCTTTTAGTCCAGAATAAAACCACAGAGCTTAGACTGGAAGGCAAAAGGCATAAGAAAATTCTTAAGCAACTCACAAGGGATTCTTCCTCACTTCCCCTCTTGTAATAATATATAAGATTATATGTGACATTTTTAGTATCCTCCACAACACCGCTATATTACATTATAAGGGGAATAGATAATATATAGAGGGTTACTCTCCCCTTGTAGGATATCTTTCCTACCATCATATGCTGACAACAAATCTACTGAAGGGTTAACATGTGTTTAAAATAGGGCAGGATTTCTGCTTCTTTAAAGCTTAACTGTGTGAAATTCTAGACAGGTCTGACTTCCAGAGCCTTTGAATTTTTCATGCAATTTTCATTTCTATTCATGATTTTATACTAGGAAAGGCTATTTTATCTAGTGCTGTGGAAACCAAACCACATGTTTAAAAATCAGAGATTAGATTATTATCTATTATAGAAAGGGCTCATAGGGTCTCATGTTTTGGAAATTCACAGAGCCCATCCATTTTTCTGGAAATGCCTGGTGCCAGACAAAATAAAAAATACAGGACCATTGGGTTTGGGGGTCCTTCCTTCCTTTTCCTTCCTTCCTTCCTTCCTTCCTTCCTTCCTTCCTTCCTTCCTTCCTTCCTTCCTTCCTTCCTTCCTTCCTTCCTTCCTTCCTTTTCCTTCCTTCCTTCCTTCCTTCCTTCCTTCCTTCCTTCCTTCCTTCCTTCCTTCCTTCCTTCCTTCCTTCCTTCCTTCCTTCCTTTTCCTTCCTTCCTCCCTCCCTCCCTCCCTCCCTCCCTTCCTTCCTTCCTTCCTTCCTTCCTTCCTTCCTTCCTCTCTCCCTCCCTCTTTCTTTATTTCTCTCTTCCTCTCTTCCCATCTCTCTTTCTCTCCCTTCTATCTCTTCTACATTCTCTTCTCTCTTCTTCTCTTCTCTTCTCTTCTCTTCTCTTCTCTTCTCTTCTCTTCTCTTCTCTTCTCTTCTCTTCTCTTCTCTTCTCTTCTCTTCTCTCTTCTCTCCTCTCCTCTCCTCTCCTCTCCTCTCCTCTCCTCTCCTCTCCTCTCCTCTCCTCTCCTCTCCTCTCCTCTCCTCTCCTCTCCTCTCCTCTCCTCTCCTCTCCTCTCCTCTCCTCTCCTCTCCTCTCCTCTCCTCTCCTCTCCTCTCCTCTCCTCTCCTCTCCTCTCCTCTCCTCTCCTCTCCTCTCCTCTCCTCTCCTCTCCTCTCCTCTCCTCTCCTCTCCTCTCCTCTCCTCTCCTCTCCTCTCCTCTCCTCTCCTCTCCTCTCCTCTCCTCTCCTCTTCTCTTCCTCTTCTCCTCTCCTCTCCTCTCCTCTCCTCTCCTCTCCTCTCCTCTCCTCTCCTCTCCTCTCCTCTCCTCTCCTCTCCTCTCCTCTCCTCTCTTTTAGCTGATAGCAAAGACTACATATATGTGTGGATTTATTTAATTATGTATATTTTAGATATGTGTATATATATATATACACAAATGTATATTTGCATATACATGTCTTTGAGTAGAGATGGGAGTATATGTGTGAATATAAAGCTTTCATTTATTAAAAAAAATTAACTAAGTAGAGTGAACCAACATTTTAAGAAAAAACTTGAAGGAAGTTAACCACTTAAGTGAGAAGTTTGAGATGACTTGTGGGTAACGAGGAGTTTAGCAGCACCTTGATCACTGCCAGGGCACAGTGGTATCAGTGCACCTGAGCTCAGTCTAGGGGCTTTGCCAGGCTCATTGGTGGCTCCTCTACCTGCTTTCTGCCTAATTTCCTTCCACCACGTGTGCACATGACTATTTTGGTGTAAACCTGGGTTTGCATGAGGAGTGGAAGGAACAACTCTTTTTCTTCTGCTGCTGGAACGACGATGGCCCTTCCTCCTGTCCTCATCCTTTGGTCACTCTGCTTCATGCTGGATCCAGCAATGCTATTTAACTGTTTCATTGTTTTCTGAACTAAACAAAAAAGACAACAAAACAACCCAGCAGTTACTGAAGGCAGCCAGAAAGAAGGAAAAATGAGAGTCATAATTATCCTGACGGGACAATTACATTCACTAGAAACATTATAAATGTGTGTAAAAATCACAATAGCATTTTTTTAACCTGGGATATTAAAATGACAGCTATTTATAAATTTGTCAATAACACAGAGTCCTTAAGTATATGTGAGTGGTTTTCAGATAGTAAATGGAATGTATTTCACAGTGTCCACCTCTGTTTTCCACATGAATATTTTATGAATCTAAAATACATCCATATCATGATTAAACAGGTGAACCAAATGTCAGCATTTGGCTAAAAATATATGTAGATGGTATATTTTCTCTACAAAGTTGTACAAAAAAAAATTAACTTATTTTTAAGCTAACTGCCCCCTAAGTGCCACACACCATTGAAAGTGATGGGTAGCTTTACACTGGATTTAGTTTAAGGTGGAATATTGGAGTGACATGTTAAGGGAGGAAACAAAATCTTCTGAAGTGCACTTTTCTGTACACAACATACCCTTTTCCCTTATGTGTGACATCTGCAGTCAACTCTCTGACAGAGCTGGAGTTGGCCTCTGGGATTAAGGCTTCCAACATCCAAGATGACTGCTTTAGCCTTTGAACTTTAAGGACAGCCTCTCTCCCTGTCTATCAGCTCCTGTATTCCTGTCTCTGTGACACAGTATTTTATTATACATTGCAGTGGGATGACCCAGGCTGGAAGCCAGATGTCCCCCAAAGCCACTCTATCTCTGCCCTCCTCAGCTGAGCAGGGGAGAGAAGATGTAATGAAAGGCTCGTGGGTCAAGATAAGGATGTGGTGTGATCACTCACCAGTTACCCTCACAGGAAAATCAGACTTGACTTGGAAATAAAATTACTGTAATTTATTACCAAGCAATGAGGCTAGGGTAATGAGAATTAAAACCAAATTTTAAAACACCCCCCACAGACCCCTCCCTTCTTCCCAGGCTCAGTGTAACTCCCCATTTCTCTTCCTTCTCCCCCCATCAGCACACGGGGATGGGGAATGGGGGTTGGGGTCAGTTCATCACATGTTGTCTCTTCTGCTCCTTCTTCCTCAGGGGGAGGACTCCTCACACTCTGCACCTGCTCCTGCCTGGAGTCCCTTCCTTGGGGTGTTGACCAGGACCAGACTGCTCCAGCCTGGTCTTCCACAAGGTCACAAGTCCTACCAGCAAACCTGCTCTGGCATGGGCTCATCTCTCCACAGGGCCACATGTCCTGCCAGGGCCTGCTCCAGCACGAGCTTCCCACAAAGGTCATAGCCTTCTTCAGGTGTCTTCACCTGCTCCAGTGTGGGGACATCCATGGGCTGTAGGTGGAACCTCTACTCCTCATCATCTTCCACGGGCTGAAGAGGGACAGCCTACTTCACCTTCTTCTCTGTGGGCTACAAAGGAATCTCTCTCTCCAGCACCTGGGGCTCCTCCTTCCTCAGTGACTTTGGTGTCTACAAGGTTTCTCACATCTTCTCACTCCCTTGTATCACAGCAATAAGCTGCCACTCCTTTTTTCTTTTCCTTCTTAAACGTGTTATCACAGAGGCACTACCGCTCTTACTGATTGGGTTGGCCTTGGCCAGTGGCGGGTCTGGAGACAGTGGGCATTGTGTCTGTCAGATATGAAGGAAGCTTCTAGCAGCTTCTCACAGAAGCCACCCCGGCATTCCTATCCCTGCTACCAAAACCTTTCTGTGCAAAAGCAAAACATACATCCAGCCTGGAACAGTTCTGACAGAGGGTGAGAGTATCTCCCTGGTGCTTAGAAACCTCTCCTAGTGAAATTTAATCAGAGCTTGATGTATTCCTGTGTGAAATGTTGCTTTTGAAGAATCAGAACTTTCTTTGCATCTTCTGATGTGACTTGCCAACTATAGGTTGGTCAAAACTTCTTCCTTCTTCCCTGTGATATGTAAATGGATTTTCATGGAACTATCATTAAAAAGTTATGAGAATTATGCCACAATTTGAACAGAGTAAGTAGGGATTCTCCTACCATACCAGTCTGTGAGTGACAATTCTGTAACTTCAGGAAGGAGGCTTAAAAAAGCAGATCTAGGACTTCTTCCTGAGGCTGCTCTTTTGAATCTGTTGACTCATCTTCCTTCCATTGCTGTCATTTAATACCCCTCAGGGTGGCTGGTGCAGAACTGTGTGAGGTCACAAGCACTGCTCAGCACAGCCCAGCCCCAGTCCTTGCGCAAGTCAGTGTTTGGCAGGCTCCTTGATGGAGATGTTGTGGATGATGTGTTGGTCATGAATCGCTCACCCAAGCTATTTCTACATGCTACTTAGCTCTCTAATTCCATTTCTAAAAGATTGCTGGATTAAACTCCCAAATAAATCTGCACCAATTTCCCCTATTAACTAATAAGAAACCATGAAAATGAAGGAAACTTTGAAGGTGGTATGTTGTTAGAAGCAGTCTCCAGAATTTCACCCTAAGAAGCAAACAGTGAATGGGAACATGTCCTCCAGCCTTGGGGATCATGGGTGAGATAGCTTAGAATAAGTAAGAGATTATCCGGGGTACAATATAATTTTCTTACATTAACATAGAGCTGAGTTTGCAAGACTGGGATAGACAAGGCTTTGAAATATAATAGTTTACATGCAATTGCTGCATTGATTTGACAGGGTATGACTCAGCAAAGAATTTAGGTCTCAGCACTGAGACATCAAAGCAAATATGTATTTAGAAATGGTATTCAAGAGACTAAATATTTGTTTATGTAATGCCAAAAAAAAAAAAAAAGCTACATTGTGCTCTTAATATAAAAAGTAATTCTCTTTCAGGGAGCAAACTCCTCAGGAGTATTGTTTTGTTGCTTTTTTTTTTTTTAATAAAAAGAACCCAGCTGTTTGTATCCACTAACTCATTTCCTCCACCGAATTGTAAGAGCTTTCAATAAAGAACTGTTATAGGAAAGTGCAAGGCCCACTCTGTATAATAGCAATTTCAGTGACTTTGAAATATATTTAAATTTTTTTTCTTGAGAAGCTTATTGTGATGTATCAGTATGTAGCTGTCATTAGTGTCCCAGCTGCTGTTTCTGACAGATCTCATGTTTGGCAACTTAAGCATACATAATGCTTGACTGAAATAAATGCTGTGCCTGGGGTGGCCTTTATTGCTAATGTCAGTAGATACCAAAATTTATTGTTCACGGGATATTCTAAGATATAATGGTGAAACTCATGGCTGAAGTAAATTATGTTTGTTCATAATAATGGCTGACATTTCCTTTTGTTTCCCTTGTTACAGTAAAGCAATTGACATTTTTAAATAGAAAAAAATCAATGATAAAAAAATCTAACTAATCTTCAATTTTTGTCTTCCTTGACATGTCTGCTTTATCTCCTCACCAAAATGGTTGTTTAGTTATGTTACCTACATAGAGAAGCATACAAACGAACTGTTGTTTGTTATATGACAGAACAAAATAAAATGTGAGTGAATCATTGCCTCTAAAGGGAAAAGTCAGATGCTACTGAATTATCAGCTAAAGGATGCTTGATTCACCAAGCAATGCCAAACTTGATCAGCTGATATTGCTAGCAAACATTTCTTAGAAAGTAGAAACTAAAGAAAGCATACAGATTTAATCTGGGAAGGAGTAAAAAACCACTTTACTGCTACTATTGACTATCCTGAACCAGAACAACAAAAAAAATACTTCTCCAAATACATATTCATTGCAGAAAGAGGAAACTTGTCTTCATCTGATATATCCAATTGCATCCATCAAGCTCCAAGGCCAGAAACGTTAGAGCACAAAGTGAGTGTTAACCATTGCAAAGGGGTGAGAGGTTATGCCTCGTGCCTACACACAGCTGAAGGGATGCTGATGAAACAGTGGCAGGGAAATTTCAGCCTGCCATGGTAATACATTCTGGATCACCTGAAAGATGTAAAGGTGTAGAAGCAAAAGTCTGGCTCAGAGCTGCTATCTGGCCAGACATACTGGAAGGAAGAAAGCAAATATTTTCAGTAATGTAAGGAACGACCATTCATTCTAGCTAATGATGTCTCTTACACAAAAATCAATGCCAAAGTCTTCCTTTGCTCCAGTGTATTCCCTGCCTTTACCAAGCATGGTGTCAATCCGACTGCTTGTTGAGCTGGCAGCAATCAGTGCATTTGCCATGGAGTTACACTGATTGACAGCACCGGGGAGTCACCCTGACCATTGGTGCTAGGAGGGGACTGCATGGCTTATATGATGGGACACATTGCTGACAGAACAGGGGTTGTTGTGCTCTGGAATTTGAATCATGAGGTGAGGGATGGAAAGTATCTTGGAAAGAAGCCAGCATGATAAGTAGGTTAATGGAGGGGATTCTGCCCCTCTACTCTGCTCTAGTGAGACCCCACCAGGATTACTGCATACAGCTCTGGCGTCACCAGAACAAGAAAGACATGGAGCAGTTGAGTAAGTCTAGAGGAGGGCATGAACATAACCAGAGGGCTGGAGCACCGCTCCTATGAAGAAGGCAGGTTGAGAGAGTCAGGCTTGTTCAGCCTGAAGAAGAGAAGGCTCTGGGGAGACCTTATAGTGGCCTTCCAGTAGCTGAAGGGGTCTACAGGAAAGCTGGAGAGGAACTTTTTCATCAGAGAATGATAGGACAAGGGAGAGTGGTTTAAACTGGAAAAGGGTAGATATAGATTAGATATAAGGAAAAAAACCTTCCCTGTGAAGGTGGTGAGGCCCTGGCACAGGTTGCCCAGAGAAGCTGTGGCTGCTCCTGGATCCCTGGCACTGCTCAAGGCCAGGTTGGATGGGGCTTTGGGCAGCCTAGGCTATTGGAGGGTGTCCCTGCCCATGGCAGGGGGGCTGGAACTAGATGTTTTTTGAAGTCCCTTCCAACCCAAACCAGACTGTAATTCTATGAAAACCTTTTCTTTCACGGTGTCTTTTGTAATGACAAGAGATATCTGATACTGCAAGTGAAAAACTATTCCCATGGGCAATGTTGATAAACAGTTGTTTACATGTATTCAGAAATGAAATAGTCATCCCAGCAGCCTTTTTTCCTCCTGTCTTTAACACAGTCTTTTTTCAAGAGCTGTTTTTGAAAGGGACTGAGCACAGCAGTGTTGTTGGTGATGACCACAGCCCTGGCAGTTGTGTCCTGTACCATGCAGGGCCAGTGGTCACACAGAGTACTTAGCTCATCCATCCTGTCGACAACCATGGGTTACTAGAGATGGCTTTTGGAGAAGGTGTGCATGACATCTCCTGAGACCAGATCCTGCAGAATATGGGTACTGGTGCTGCTTTCCCTGAGTGCCCTGATCACCAAGCTGAGTGAGTACGTTTGCAAAATGTCTGCAAAGTCCTCTTCACCCTTTAACCACTCCCCAGGCACAGGCAGCTGCCTAATCAAGATACCTAACTTTTAGATGGCAAAACTTAATGCATGACAAATCCCTCGCTGCATGCCTGTGCGTGTCCAAGTGCATGGATACGGGAAGAATTGCTTCCCTGTGGCCTCTCGCTCACAAATTTGAAACTACTGGCACTTTTGTGTTGGCCACAAAGCAACAAATGACTTTTATACTCAGAATGCTTTGGAAATTGCCTGAGCAGTGACCGATAGATCAGCGTGTTGCTTTGCTAATACTTCCCCACTCGGTTTTAAATCAGCAGAAATATAAATGGCTTCATTCTGTAATTTTTATTTTCCCTTATTGCAAAGTCTTAGAAGGCTTCATGGTCTTTTGATGGGCTTGGGAAATAGTTATTAGTCATCTCCTTCCCCTCGTACTAGGCAGCAGGCTGTTTAATGTTAAATCTTCCTGTGAGCTCCAGAGGGCTACAAATTAGCACTCTGTAGAAAGCAATGAGGGAAGTGATGGGCATTGGTTTATATATCCCATATAAGCACCAGTTCAGCATATATGTTTTCACAGTAATCTTATTAAAATACTGTAAATCAATAAACAAAAACTGTAAAACCATAAATGCTCAAACGCTGTGTGATTAAATTGAGTGAATCAAAATCCCAGATGCTATTTTGGTCCTGTGCCGTGCTGAGATTTTGTTATTGTTACTGACACCACAACATCTGCAAGGATAATTTTTACGTTCATTATATTTACTGTGTTGCTGAGGGAATTAGAAGCCCCTGAAGTACATCTTAAAAGGTTTTATTGGACTATAAAAGACTCTGTCACTTTAAACTCCATTAGCTGAGCTCTTCAGGTTTATAATGAGATTCTTCGGAAGAGGCCAAGACAATAGAGCGACAGGGTCTTATCCCAGCTCCTCGCATGTGGTGTGACATATCATGCGCTGACCCAAGAGAAAACAATTGATGCAAAAGGTTCATTGAATTCATGGCCTTGGAACAGCAGTATGGATTTGGCAGGGCTTCCGTATGTCGCTTTGTTTAGAGCCGTGCCATGCGTCTGCCTCCCGTTCTGGGCTGACAGGCAAGATATGTGATTGTGCAGGAGGATCTGGGGATATCTGACTAATGTCACGCTGATTCTTTCAGAACTGTTTCTGCATTTCACATATAAAAATGTATTTTACTGATCTTTATGCAATGGGGACTGCAGCAGCATCTGAAGGACTTCCCAATGACTTGGACAGTTTTGATGCAGGTGGTACATCTACCAGAAAGCCTCTCCAGTTTTGCAATTCTTTAAGTTTTTTCTACCTTTTATTTCCTACCAGTTTCCCAAAAGGGGGCGGAGGAGAGGGGAAGAGTGTACTGTGCCAACAAACAAAAATGATCAATGAAAACATTTGTTCATAACACAGTTTTCCAGAGTTTTCTGAGTTTTCTAGCTCCAAGATATGAAATGTTGCAATCATTGATTTTAGGAGGCATCTTGGCATGGCTGAACCCTTTCCTTGCTTCAGCTGTTACAGAGAGGTAAGCAGCTCTGCAGGGTGATGCAGCCTTTTATAAAGAAGCTCTTGAAGATGGTGAGCTGCACCCTCTCAAGTGCCTCTTGGTTATAGTAGCCTGGAGACACTTAAAATGACCCTAGATAATGACTTTGCACTTAAAGTTCACTAAAATGGGTTAAAATTAACTTTAGCCTTACTCAATCATTATCTTTTGCACATGAATTTGTGCCATGGTCTGCAAAGGCAGCACTCTAGGGCCATTTTTCAGACACTGTAAGTGACAGAGAGTTGGACATTTCAGGATGTTGCTGCTTACATGCCAGAACATTATAAGCTGTTGCAGGAACAAGAATTACAAGTAGATGTTTAGTACTCAGGTAGAAAGGTCCCTCGTTCCCCTTTGTCCTTACCAAAAAATGAACCAAAAATCTCCCAAGCAACCCAAATCCTATCTTTCTGTCTGTATCAGAGAGAAAATCTAGTCCTGATCTGACAGAATTCTGCTAAAGCAAATATTTTCTATGGCTGGTGAAACTAAATGGTAATTCAAAGCTACAGAATCACTAGCAAATTATTATATTTCTCTGTACTAATAAAAACTCAAGACATAAAGCATAGCAGAGAATACATCTTATACACTGTGAGTACTTGCTTCTTTATTAAAAAACCAAAAGTTTTTTATATTTTTTCCTGAAATCTTTATTACAAAGAAATGATATTATCAAAACAAGCCAAGAAATGTGACTAAGTCACTGATGTTTTGTGTTTGGTCTAAGGGTTACATGAATTAACATGTGTACATGGATTCCATAATGTGACATTTTGTCAGTACATCTCTGCATGAACATCAGCTATAAATCTATATATACCTGGTGTAGATGTCAAGGTCTGTATATTTCAGGTCTCCAAACAGACTACAGATCCAGATCTTTCAGATACAACTCACTAATCTTACTGGCAAAGCCTGTTTTATTGATGACAACTAATTTCTACTATGTTGTTAAAATTTTGCATGACTTTTCCCATGTACAACAACTCCAGCAACAGGCATCACAGGTTTATATTTACAGATTACTATCTGTGGATCGGTAGCACTGCCATCTCATGATGATAATGTTGTATGCAATTTTTTGGATCAGCCTAGAGTTTTGATTTGACAGGATTTCTTACACCACTTGCCTATTAATTCTTAGATGATTAAATTACTCTCTTCTGCCAGACAGTTAATGAAGCTGGATTGCACCCTGCAAATCTCTCAGAAACTCTGTGAAGATACCCCAGACTGCTCCATTGCAGACACCAGCTCAGGACCAGAGATCTTCAGAAAGGTTTGTTCCCATCTGTATAAACCCTCAGTTGCTGGTGGCATTTTGAACCTGTATGTTTCTGCCATAATCACACCTGCAAATGGAGGCAATAGGTATGTTCTGGGAGTAGTGAGATGGCAGAAGGAGCTTACAAAACTGTATGGTTCTACTTCTAGGAGGTATTTCTGGAACAGGCATTACAGGACCCATTGTAGTCCAACAAAACCCAAAAGACAGGTGAAGAAAGAACAGAGGAAGAGAAGAGAGTGAAAGAGCAGCAGTTCTCTGACAAGCAGCTTTGGTCTTTTCCATGAATAGAAATTTTGCCGTTGATTTTACTGGGAATAGCAAAGGTGCTAGCATAGTAATGGGAAGTGTGCAGGATGGGGATTTGTGTAAGAACATGCTGGACTAGTGCAATTTGAATGCCTGTCTTGTTGAATCACTTGTAGACTTCACAGAAGAAACTCGATTTAAACCTGCAGTTTCATATGCTTTTATCCTGGCAGCAGTTCATACTTGCAACAGGGAGAGAAGGATTTTTTTGATACCAGTTATTTTAAGTTTCCGCAGCAGTCAGTTTAAAAGGGACGGAGTCTCTTTCCACATCTGCAGTTTTAGTGTGGTGTAACTCCACCAACGCTTAGAGAGCCACAGGGGTTGTCAAGCTGAAGTGTTATGGCAGTGAAGTGAGAGAAGCAAAATATGATTGCCACCCCAATGAGAACAGAAAACTTGTTGACCATAAATTGCTGTTAAGTTGTGGTTCTGTTCTTATTTAATTTAGCTGTGTGATTATAAAATTCCTTTTTGCTGTAGACTGATGATGGAAGACCATAAATAGTCTAAACCTGGAGTGTGTTTGTTTCATTTTGGCAGAGACAGAGCTGGCCAATATTTCACTTTGCCTGTGGGACTTGTGAAAGGTCAATAAACCCTCCTGCAAAAGTGCTTCGGGACTTTGCATGAAAACAACATTTAGCATCCATTTTTTTTCCAGTCTCATCCATGGAGACTGGCCTGACATCCCTCCTCCTGATCAACTTTTTCCACTTTCGCTGCCCATGATTTTCTGATTGTCTCTCACTCCTTTTCATGCACAAGGCAAAACACAGGCAGCTCTTTATAACAAGAGCATCATTTCCTTAATTGGTCTCCACCATTTCTGAGGGGGTTTATTTTGAGTAACTGTAGAAAATGTATTTTTGAAAAGCCTTTATTGTAGGTCAAAGAATATTTGGAAATTCGACCTTCAGTATTTCTATTTGCTTTCTTAATTATTCTTTTAACTGGATTTTGCTTATTATTTCATGCTTTTTTTCCCCCTCAGCTTCAATGTAGGACTTTTTTTTCCACAGCCTTCCCTTTAGTTTATAAAAAGCCACACTTTCCAGCTCTGAACAATAGCAATGCGTAATGCCCTTTCATCTGTTTTGATACCAGCAAGATTAAATTCAGGGGCACTCATTCTGCTTGTTCCTTAATTACAGGCTTCTCTCTGGTTTCTAAACAGTTTCTAAAACACATTTTATCAAAAATCAAAGTAGTAATCATTTGTACTATTTCTGCATGTTGGCCTGTTTGATTTCAATGTATTAATAAATTCTCAGAGCGTATCTGTGTTCCAGGAAAGTGTAAGAAATGACTACAGAAACCATCCTAATGTGGTACATCTCTTGGCTTCATAAAAGGAAGGCTTTTGGTTATGCTGTGCAAAATGTTGTAAAAATAGAGCCTTCACTGTAATAGGCAATTCTGATTCTAAAATTCTGCTTTTCTGCATTTCCTTGATAAAGATTTTCTCGATAAAGATTTTCTCTGTTGAGCCATGGTGTTGCAAACAGCAGAAAGGCCTGAGCCATGGGGCATGGTCAACTGGTTTTCTGTTGTACATTATGTGCCCATCACATGTGTACACACATGTGTATCTAGGACAAAATTATATTATGCAGACATGGATGAAAGGAATATTTTTGAGATGCATGCTTCCAAAATATCGTGTTTCATGATAAAGGCTGAGCCTGCGAATTGGTTCAGTAGTTCCATGTGTGATAAAATACAAGATTACAATTTAGCAGCAGAACTAGCCAACAGCTGAGCCAGTTAAACAGCCCTATCAATGCTTTTGTATCTACTTTAATTCAATCAAAAGGGTCTGTTGAAGTGACCTCATCCATAGAACATCTGAACAGCACTCATCCCACATGGATCTCTCTCTGTGTGCCCACTCAGAAGCACATCAGGATGTCATGGTGGGTCTTGGTAAAACTAACTGGTAAGGCAGAGTAAAGCAAAGATTTGTTTCTATACCACACGCTACTGCTCCCCCAAGCTGCAATAAGATAGTGAGAACTGGGATATTTAGTGAGGCAGCCCCTAGACAGGAGGATTATGCTTTGAGACTGGGACCACAGACACATGCTGAGTTACATCCCACTGCTCAATTCCAGGAATTACGTGTTAACAGGAGTGCTGTCAGAGATAGGAATCGTTCCTGCATTTATATGACTGAAGGAGAACTTGAAAAGAAACTTCAAGAGCCAGAAAATGAAGGATTTCCAGCAGTGGGTTGGTTAATACATTTAATAATTTTCTTTTGGCAGTCTTGTTTCAAAAATATCTATGTTTGTCTTCATTCTTTCTAGAATGAGTAGGAATCAGCATTTGCTTTTTAACTTCCTGAGATCTCCATGCCGAGCTGACTGTACAAAGTTGCCCTGCGTGTGCTGCACTGCTAGACTTTGGGATATTCGCCAGCTCCCAGGTGCAGCTGCACACATTCACCTCCTGCTGTACCCTGTCTCTGTGCCAAGATGAGATGCGAGAAAAAGCCATGTCTCCCCTTGTTGCTTTTTTTCCTTGAGAGGAAAATGGGGGGTGTGGGTAGAAAGGAGTCAGAGCACATTTCTGCCATGTCCCTACCTGGACAGCTGGAAGGGAGGACCTGGGTATGCTAACCCCAGGGGTCCATGTACGGTGTGAGCTCCTGGGGTGAGCCAACATGCAAGTAGAGTGGGAAGTATGTGTAGTTTAATATGAATCAGGAATTTACACTGCAGTGCCAGAGCTGGTTTCAGGAACTCATTTTGCCATATCCACTTTTGTTGAAATTCTCCTCTGGCAAACAACCACCAGTGCCTTTGGTGTAGAGGGGCAGAACCTTCATTAAAATGTACTTTGACTCTGAAACCCCATTGTTTCCTGGTAAATGCTTTCACATGAGGTGTTGTGGCAAGGACACCGCCTCAGATATTTCCTTTAGGATGGAGGAGAGGGGAAGCACAGAGCCTCCCCTATGCTGTGCTCTTCAGGGATACCTGAACCCCTGAGCTCCCACAACAGAGCTCTGTGGCATCTGGGGATACTGATTTGGATCCAGAAGCTTTGAGGCTGTATTTGCTTAGTGCTGTGCCAAGCTGAACAGCCCTGCTTTTTAATTTACACTGTATCACCTAGTGCTTGTGTGAGGGAGTTGTCTCTGCACCCTACTGCCTGGGCTCCAGTCGGGTTGCCTTGGCACTGCTGTAGTCCAGTCTTTAAAGCTGCCTTGCATGCTTTAGGACTCTATTTGCTCACCTTTTGGGCCAGAGGTGGTTTAATACTGTATTCTCCTGTGCTTCTTAAAATGAAGAAATTCAGCGTGTAGCCAGGACAAGCGTGTGGGACAGTGTCTGCACAGTGTCTGTCTTTTGGGACTGCTCAGTTGCTTAGAGCTTTCCAAGGAGCCATTACAAGCCAGTGCTGGAGAGTCACCCTGAGGCAGGGCATCACCTGTGAGACAAAAGTAACCCTCAGGCACCCAACATTTAGGAAAGCAGTCTTGCCTTTTGGTATACATAGGTCTACCTGTGTTTAGAGCATTACCACCATTTTACCTTCTCTCACCTTTGTCTCACCATGCAGCCTTCACAAAGCTTTCCTACTAGTAGGAAAAACACCTCAAGAGAGATTCATCTGACCGTATGAAGTTATGTACAAAGCAGGTCTTTACAGATGAGTAACTCTCCTAGAGTGAGGTAGGCACATTTAGGGTGCAATTAATCCCATCATTAGTGAGTTGTTGGAAATCAGACCTGAAAGTGGCTGGGACAAGTAGTTCGAATGCAGACACCCCCCCTTTTAGGCAGCTACGATGAGTTTAATTTCACTTGAAAAAACCTGTCTAGAAATGCTCATGAACCTACTTTTTATTGAGCTTGAAAACATGACATGAGGAAGTGGTGGCACTGCAGGGATACTGTTGCTGATGGAGAGAAGGAATGGAAATGTTTACAGATATCCTGGTGTTTTTACAGTGATTCTTTTGGCTGGGAAAGGATCAGCTACCAAATGTGTTTAATATAGCGACAGATCTCACACTGCTTTATTAATTTCCTCTGATTCAGACAAAACTAGCCTTTCACTATGCCAGCCATACAAGATGCCTCATTTCCCAAGATTTTACTAATAACAGAACTCTTTAATTGCCTCATATCTGTTATGAGGGATTCCTTTAAGCAATTCAGAGTGCTGGTGGCCTTTATGCTGCCAATGGCCCTGTGGTCGCATTATCAGTTTTCCCCAGAGAGACCTCCAGGGCCTTTCTCACAGAGCTGCTCCCCAGGCAGGCAGCCAGTGCCCAGCCTGTGCAGTTACAGTGGCTCACCCTTCCCAGTTGAGAGACTTTACATTTGTCCAAGTTGAATTTCCTGTTGACCTACTCCTTCTGCCTGTCTACGTCTGTCTGGATGTTAGGCTTGCCCGTCAACATAGATTGGTCCTCCAGTTTGGTGATACCTGCAAATGTGACAAGAGTAAACTCTGTCACCTACTCCAGGTCACTAATGAAGATGTTAAACAGATTGCAGGGTTGACCCCTGTAGTATTGTTGTTACCAGCCTTGAGGCAGAAAATGACCCATCAGCCACTACCCTCTGAAAATGAATATGCCACCAGAATTTTAGGTTTTGGTTTGATCCACCCATCCAAACCATGACATCTCAACTTGGACACAAGAATATTGTGGGAAATATGTTGAAAGCCTTGCTGAAATTGGGATTAATGACATGCACTGCTCTTACTTCATCTATGCATCTAGTAATTTTATCTTAGAAAGCAATTAGATTGGTTAACATTGATTTACCCTTTTTAAATCCATGTCAAATCTTCCCAAACACACTATTCTTCATCTTTGTAGAACAGTGCTCCAGAAGGACCCTTTCCATGATTTTCCCAATGATTGAAGTGAAATTGTTCAATATTTAATTCCCTGGAGCTTCCTCTTGGGCTTTTTTTGAAAGCAGGTGCAACATTTACCTTCCTCCATTTGTCAGGGACCACCCCCTCATCTTCACAGTCTATTAAAGATGATAATCTGGGCAGATTACCGAATAGGTATTGTCTTCTGAGAGCAGTGACTGAACCAAAGCTTGCCATGAAGCTTCTAAATTTGGTACGGTGACCTGAATAATGCAGTTTACTTGCATGCACCTGCTTGCTCTTTGCATAGCCTTCATCCCACACATCTCTGTGTTTGACAGTTCACAGCCAGATGACATCATTGTATCAATCTTTATTAACTTGAATTCATTATTTAGACAGTACAAGGTCATCTTGCATTTGTCTTATTATTATTTGGGTTTAGTATTTTGGAACATTATAGACTTAAGAATTAACATTCTCTTTGTTTCTTAGTCATAATGTAATACCAAGGGGAGAGAGGAAAATAAAAAGGATGGTGAAAATTAAAGATTTTTCATTATTATACACATTAACTTGGAAGGAGATTTATTTATTTGCAGAGCAAATACTACTCATGCTAAACATCTCAAGTATAAACCAATCATTAAAGGCTTACTAATGGCACATTAATTAAAGGTAAGGTAATTACCACCACTCAAAAAAACAGCTTTTCAGCTTGAGTCAGATATATCAATCAAGTGTTTAAAACAGGTATTAATGAGGTCTGACAGCTCATGTCCTTCTTCCAGCAATCACCTGTGTTGGATATATTCAGCAACACTATTGTCATCTAGTAGTGATGTGCTAAATTCAGATGATGGAAAATCCATTGTGTCACTCATGAAATTGTTTCACTGAATAATTATTGTCATTTGAAGATTGACATTGTATTTCTTACCCCCAATTTGTCTAGATTCAACTTTCAGATAATAGATTTCTATATTCCTTTATCTGCTAGCAGTATTCCTCTGCTCTCTGAAATATTTTCCTGTGTACTATGTGTAGTCTGTGGTCAAATGATGGTGTAATCTGTGTTTTGAGAAATTAAGTAAATGAATTGTTTTGTACTTAAATGTAGCTTTTGAAACCTCAGTTCCATCTCCTGGCTTTTTTTTTTTAATTTCAAATTTTTCTCCCTCTTTTCAAAGTATAAGGCTCACCAAATATTTCCAGAAAAGGTCTCATTAATTCTATGTGTCATAGTAATAATCTCTCTTTACTTCTCTTCACTGTACCCCTGCTGATTTTATGCCAAAGATTGCACCTGCTTTCAGAGTTGCAATATCAGGCAGAAAGACATAACTCTTGCCCTGCAGCATAAAATTTGTGTAAAGACTCAGGGCCTGAGATCATCACATAATTTAAACAAAATAACAATGACAGCAGTTAAAAATGCATTATGGAAACAAAACAAGGCCACATTTTTTCTGGATCTTATGCAGGGTGAGATGAAGAGTGCTCACAGCCTGTCTAAGACTACAGGAGCATCATGGGGCTGTGACTAGCAGCACAGTCAGTTGAGAAAATGTTTTTGTAGCTTTTTCTCAGCTGTACAACTGCTCTTCAGCAAGTCATGCCAACGGATAATCCCACCTTTGTTCTGGACAGCAATCCAACCCACTTAGCTCCTGGAACTGGATAGATCTCCTGCTGTGACCTTGCTTGAATTCGAAGTCTAACTCAAGTTTTGGTCCCAGCTTCCATGGCTGCTTTAAACTTTCACAGAACCACAGAGTCACTGAGGTCAGAAGGCACCTCTGAGATCATCTAGTCCACTCACCTGCTCAAAGCACTGTCACCTGCAGCAGGTTGCTCAGTGCTGTGTCCAGCCAGGTTTTGAATATCTCCAAGGATGGAGACTCCACAGCCCCTCTGAGGAACTAGTTCCAGTGCCTGACCACTCCCACCTTGAAAATGTGGGTTTTTTCTTATGTTTAAATGGAAATTTCTTGTATTTCAGTTTATGCAAATGTTTGTTATTCCTGTGAATGGGCACAACTGAGAAGAGTCTGTCTCTGTCTCTTCAATGTCCCCATCAGGTATTTATACACACTGTTAAAAAATCCCTTTAAGCCTTCTCTTTCCCAGGCTGAACAGCCCCAGCTCTCTCAGTCTCTGTATGACAGATGCTCCAGTCCCTTAATTATCTTTGTGGCCCTTTTCTGGACTTGCTCCAGTATATTTGTGACTTTCATGTTAGGGGTAGCCCAGCACTGCAGGTGTGTCACTCCAGGGTAGAGCCAAGGGAAAGGATCACCTCCCTCAATCTTCTGGCAATGCTCTGCCCAATGCCACCCAGGGTTCTGCCAAGAAAACAATAAAACACAGTTCTCTTGAGAACTGCACGCACCTCTCGGTGCCAGGAATGCAGATTTGTGCCTTTCTACATCTCTAATCAGAGGTTCATCAGATTCCTTTATCTTTCTTTGTTTCTGGTCTCAACACCTATCTTGGCTGTATGTAGAATACTTTCATCAAGTGCAGCAGAGGGTTGGTCATTGCACGTGCTTTGAAACACTCCCTGGTGATAGGTGTCCAAACTCTCCCAGCTCAGCCTGGAACCAGACTGTCCTGCCTTCTACTGTTTGGGGGTTTTTTTTTGCAAAACCAGAGTGTTGCTGCTGCTATAATTTCTAGAAATAGGTTGTCCTGCACCATTAAGAGTTCATTGTTAAAAGGGGGGAAGAACCTGGATTCTTGTCACATAAAGGGTAAGTGTATGGTGCATGTGTGAGGAAGCTAAGGCTTCTGAGTTGTTAGTGTAACATGAGTCTGCCTCTCAAAGGGAATTGGTGGTTGGAAACAATGAAATTGCTTATATGATTTAGATACCATTTGAATATTAGCAATGGCACTTAGTCATTCTGGTATCACTGTTTTGCTAAAGTCCACCCATTCCATGTTTTAAGGGTAGACATGTTTCTAATGGAAATATTCGTATTCTTCTCTCCTGGAAAGGTTAAAGCAGAAAAAAAAGAAAAAAAGAAAAAGCCTGTTTGTTTTGGTTTGTTGTTGCAAAACTGAAATTCATCTGCCTGTCCAGTTGTCCTCAGAGATGCAGGATGTCATCTCTCCTCAGCCTCCCTTGTTCTCCACCACCTTTGAGTCCCTTGTTTTCCATTTCATCTAGTCATTAGAAGTGGCAGTTCTGAGGCTTACCTCTCAGGACAGTGAAAGCAGTTTGCTGTCTGCTTCCCATGGTCCAAGCACATCGTGAGGTTATAGAGAGGTAGGTGATGGTCTCTTCAGCCAGGTGACAGGTGATAGGACAAGGGGGAATGGCATGAAGCTGTGCCAGGGCAGGTTTAGATTGGATGTTAGAAAAAAATTTTTTACTGAAAGAGTTGTCAGGGCCTGGAACAGGCTGCCCAGGGAGGGGGTTGAGTCACCTTCCCTGGATGTGTTCAAAAAAAGGGTAGATGAAGTACTTAGGGATATGGTTTAGTTTAGGATGTGAATGGTTGGACTTGATAATCTTAAAGGTCTTTTCCAACCTTGTGATTCTGTGATTCTGTGATTTGTATTAATCTCAACAGAAACATCCTAGTAGATTCTGTCACTTTGGAGCTTAAAATTTTGACTCCTGTTCCATTTGGTAGCAAGTGTGTCAACTTGTGGCTTGTGGACTAACTGTTTTCAAAATGTTTTAAAATCAGCCCCTACGAGCCTAGGTTTCTCTGCATGCAGGTGAACAAATATGAAAATCAAGATGCTTTTATAGGAAAGAAAGCAGAAAACAGCAGTTGCCCTCATATACTTCTGCAAGCAAATACCATGCAGTAACTTACTTTTCCTGTCAGTTTGGCAGGATATATATATTTTCACCAATTTTATTCCTCTGCTGAATTACTTCCCTAGTTTTTATAAATGACGACTCTCTGTGCTGCCTTTTCTCCGTATGTTGTATACAGTATTTGCCTTGCTATTAATAGTACTGCCTGCCTCCCTTTCATTCTTAATGACATTCATTTTCCAGAACAGACTGAATGAGCAAGTTCCGCAAAAGGGAAGAAGGAATAGCAGATGTGAAACACTAGGTTGGTCATTTTTCTGGGAACATGTACCAATCAACAAAGCTTACATCAGCAGAGGTAGTGAGGCGATCATTCTGTCAGGCCCTTTAGACTAAACTGATCTAGGTTTACCAGACCTAAATATCATATAAATGGCTTTACTCTCTGTTCCCTTCTTGACTAGGGAGTGTGGCAGGCCTGGAGCCAGCTAAGGGGAGAGTGAAAGAGTGGGAACTTCAGCTGACTTTAGACTGCATGGAAGCAAGACCTGAATATCTCAGGTAGGTTGCAATGGTTAAAATAGACAAAACAGAGAACAATACCTTGACCTTGTTAGAGGAAATCCAGACTTGAATTCTTTATAAATTTTAAATCTTTAGCTATTGAAGTTGAAACCTTGGTCTTAGACTTGGTATCTGTTCAGATGTGAACTCAGAGCAAACAATACGACTGTCTGTAATGCTTGTCTGTTTCAAAGCAAGGAAAGGATAAATACCAAATATTCTCCCCACAATAAATTGCAATTGGACAGGTAGGCAGTAGAAGTACACAAAACTCAAATAATGCCTTCATCCAAAGTCACAGGGACCTCTTCCCTTATAGGCACTTCCAGAAATTTAGTAGCATCCAAGGTGATGAATTTAAAACAGCTGCTCTCACACTGGGGGGGAGGTTGTGTTAGATGTGTTGAGGTTAATTGGATGTGGCATCTCTTAAAAGAAAAGTGTTATCTTTTGATAAGTTTTCCACTTCTCGTTGGATACATGTGCTGGTTTTGTCTGGGACAGATTTAATCTTCTTCACAGTGGCTAGTAAGGGTCCGTGTTTTGGATTTGCGCTGAAAGCACAAATGACACTGCAAGGTTTTAGTTTCTGCTGAGCAGTGCTCACACAGAGCCAAGGGCTTTTCTGCTTCTCACACCACCCCACCAGCAAGCAGGCTGGGGGTGCATAAGTAGTTGGGAGGGGACACAGCTGGGACAGCTGACCCCAACTGACCAAAGGGATATTCCATACTGTGTGATGTCATGTTCAGCATTTAAATCTGGGGGAAGAAGAGGATGGAGGAGACGTTTGGAGTGATGATGTTTGTCTTCCCAAGGAACTGTGATGAGAGATAGAGCCCTGCTTTCCTGGAGATGGCTGAACATCTGCCTGCCAATGGGAAGTGGAGGATGAATTCCTTGGTTTGCTTGTGCACATTGTTTTGTTTTACCTGTTAAACAGTCTTTATCTCAAAGCATGAATTTTCTCACTTTTTCACTCTTCCAATTCTCTACCCCATCTCACTGGGAAGAGTGAGCAAGCAACTGCACAGTGCTTAGTTTCCAGCTGGGGTTAAACCATGAGAATGCAGTAGATTGTAAAAGTTGCTTAGACCCTTATATAGAGGTCTTGGTTTTGTGTTTTGTGTTTTTTTTTTTTTGGGGGGGGGGATGTTTAGGTTTTTTTGTGGGGTTTTTTGAGAAGAAATACAGTTGTCCACATTTAAAGTCTAATTACCCACCATCACAATCTAGCAGCTTTCCTCCACGTGCTGCTTGTTTTGGTCTGATGTGGCATGGCTCCTCATTTTCAATCTCTTATTTTTCTCAGTGTTAGACTCTCACTTGAAATTATGTTTGTCTATGCACCAATATAAATTAAAACACTGCTGTCATCACCTGTCTGAGAGAAATTCAAAATTGAGGCTTATTTTTCATTCAGAAAAAATACCTCATATCTAAATAATATATTGTAAAATCTTTCACTCCACTAGTGTCAAAAGAGATTGATTCAGGATTAAGACCATTTTTGACTGAAAAATTTGTGAAATGTGTGAAACAAGAATATGTTTTTCCACAGCCATGGAAGTTGGAGTTAAAGCGGCAAATCTTATTGATCATTCTATGTAGTATTCGTTGTAATGATGTTGTAATAAAAGGTTCTTGTGGACAAGGCAGCATTTTTATGCATTCACTTCAGTAATGAAATGGTCCAGTTAAGTATTTAGAGGGAATAAATTGAAATTCTTTGAAGAAAACTTAGCTAGTGGTTAGGGCTTTGGTTTTGGTCTTAAGATTCAATCTCTGCAATGTTGAAAATGTGTCCTGGTAATTTAGTTTCTACCTGCCTCAGATATTTTTAAGGATAATGTAGTATTATCCTTAGTGTATAAGCCTCTGAAACTTGTCTTGTGGTTTTATGGTATACATTGAGAAATCTTTGCTGTTCTGTGTGTGACTGTAGGTCACACAATCTAGATCTGCTCATTAGCAAAACTCCCAATGGTGTTAGTCATTAAGCAGAAGTGTGATGACTTCCATGGGTGCAGAAACATCACTAGAATAGTGACTGGAGCCCTGAGAAGCAAGTATCAGAGGGACTTGAGGGCATCAGTAGCCCTCACCTGGCATCCCCCTCTACTCCCTGTCCATGGGCATATGAACCGCATTTTTAGCTCAGGTGGTGACCATGAGTGCCTCCCCCATCAATACCATAGGTACCACTGGTCTCCAACTCTGACTACGGCCCCATCTGTTGGTGGGACCACGCCAGCTCCAGCTCTGTCTCCAGTCGCATTTCCTTTTCCTCCTGCCAAGGCTCCCTGGAGGCAGCCCACCCAGTGCCCTGCCTGACCCTGTGGAAGGACCCTGTAACCTTGCCTGCTGTATTTGGAACCTGTGGGATGTTACTCCATGAACTTTGCTGGGATGCCCCTTAGCTTCTGGCTCCCATTTTTCCAGAAACAGTCACCCACTACTGCACCCTGACAGCACGGTATTCCTTGGTGATCAAGCCATCTCCTGTTCACTGAAACATTTTTTGTTGCATACCAAATGACCCTTTTCAAAGTTACTTAGTCAACTTCTTGAAGGGTAGGTTTCTACTTAAACGTTTGTTTTCAGTTATGTGAAGCCTGTCAAATATGACACTGAAATGGTTAGGAAGGGAATTGTTCAGTGACGTCTCCATATAGAGATTTCTTTATTTCTCCCTGCTCTAAGAATGACTAAAAGGGGTACTTGGCATTGCACACTGATGTAGGTGCTCCTCAAATACAGGCATTATCATTGTGGCATTCTCGGTAAACTGTAGAGCCCCATAAAGAATAATGGTCTAATAAATGGACTGCCATAAAGTTCCCGAGGCTGAAGTTTTTACAAAACCCCACAGCCTTAAAGCATTTGCAGACGATGCTTATCCTGATATGAAGTTTCAAGTTCAAATTCTTCAGTAACTGTTTTTCGCTTTCATACTGCCATCTAACATGGTACATCATCTAATTACATTCATTGCAAAGTTAGTGGTAGAGACAGTGTACCAAGTACTATGAAATAGGTAGATAAACACAAAACATGGCAGAAAAATGACCAGTTAAGGTAATTTTCAACCCCATTTCTATAATTTTGTGCCCACAAACCCCCTGTTACCGCTTTTATCAATACAAAACTATTTGGGATCAAATTCTGGTTTATATTTGGTCTATTTCCCTTTTTGGTTGTGGAAGTGGAAGCAAGCACAGGCATTTTTCTGCTAGAAATTATGATTATGGAAATGTCTTTCCTGAAGGATCATTTTCTGTAACAATCATTAAAGCAAGACACACCTGATATGTTTCTTTCCTACTGAAACTTGTCATGTGGCTGGGCAGGCTGGCTCTTGCATAAGTCATGATGGACACTCTGTTCTGCATCATTTCCTTGGGAGTGCAAATATTGTATTGGCTCTAAGATAATATTTTCATCCTTAATGTAATTTAGCTAGGGTTTAAGTATTGTTGAATATAAAAGCCAATGTCTTTGACATTGGAACCAAATGAGGGGTAGCCTATCCTGAAGAGAAACCTGGTTTGCTGACGGTAAAGTGTCCAAAGGGAAGATGGGCTGCCATATCCACAAATGGAGTCCTTTTAATATAGTCCATAATATACTAAATTATAATCTGACTCCCACAAATACCTAAAGGCAGGAGGGAATGAGTACAACAAGGCAGATACTAACAAGTGCATTTTTTACTGGTCTGCTACGGGAGACCAGATCCAGAGTTTCAATACCATTTTAAAACATGGAAATTTTGATGGCCAATTTAAAGTCTCATATTTCTGTTAAAACATACTAAAAAGCCTTTTATCTTTTAAAAAAGGTTGGCCTTCCATTGTGGCAACTTTTATCTTCCTTTCAGCTTACCTGTTATAGGTTTTCTAGCATATTGGTCATGGTGAGTGGTGGCACCAGCTGAGAAAACCACCCTATGTGAGTATCACCCTGCCTCCAAACACATCCTAGATTCAGTAGCTTGCTTGCAAAATTTTTATTGCATTTTGCTTTAGTTTGAGGTTTTATTTTTGGAATCTACTTTTCAATCTCAAGTTAATATCGCAAAGCAATTTATAGAGTTAAAATGTTATAAGTATTTCATAGTGTTACGCAAAATATTCTGCCACTATAACAAGTGTCTTCATTCTTTGTTAAGATAGATGGATTAAACCCACTAGTGTTCCAGTATCACTGAGTGGCCATTGCATATTCTAAATTCACATTTTGATGAATACTTCTGAAGCCATTGCCTCTGTCTTGCTGCAGAGGAGAAAAAAATCCACCATGGAGAAAAAATATAGCCACGGGCAAGAACAGAAGAAATTCTTGTAATACCTAAGCCTGGGAAGAAGAAAGAACATTTCCTCAACAAAATAAAAGTCCTCTGTAGGAAAGGATGAGACTGATTTACTGCAAATAGAAAGTGTAAAGGATCACTAGGATCAATGTACCCTCCTCAGCTTTCTGTTATTTTTAATGGTTTGCCTAATGCTGTTGAGAGTTGAATTTTCAGGTGCGGATATGATACTAATGCAGGAAATACAGCAAATAATGAAGAACAATGAAGCTCGACACAGAGGGCCTAAATCATTTAAATGCCTTTTTCTAAGAGACAATGTAGAATAGCAAAGAATCCAACGAGGTAACAAATAGAATGTCACTGCAGTGTGTGACTAGGAGTTCGAAATAAATTTTGGGAGTTATTATGGAGATATTCCCCATGGCCTTCAACCCACTGTGCTTTTGTATTGGAGAAGGCAAACAGAATTGCCAGGAATGCAATATAAATCAGAGAAGATAGTATTATTGTATATAAAGTAGTTAGACTGCACCTAGAGCACTATAAACAACACTGAACATCACACCTAAGAAAAGACATAAGTGCCCATGAGGGTGCAATAGGGAGCAGACAGATTTGGTCTCAAAGGCATTTGCCTGAGGAACCAGGGTGTGTTTTTAGCAGCTGAGATAAGATTTTGTGCTGATATAGCAGAAATTCTCCGAACTGTGAAAAGGATTAATAGAAAAGGCTGAGGTAAATCTACCAAATACTCATCAGCTAAGCAGAGATTGCCCAAAACATTATGGAAATTTGGGCAAGCATCCAATCGGTCACTTTTGTCCATCTTTAGAGCTCCTTGCTGCTTCAGGAACTCCCTGCAGCAGATGTCTACTCAGGGTCACTGAAGTGTGAAATAGTTTGGAAATTCAGTCCGATGGTCAGTAGTTGCTGGAGGAGGGTGTTCTGAGACTCCCTGAGCTTGTGATAGCCCAGCAACCTCTCCTGAGCAGGAACTTCTCAGTGACATCTAACCCACTGGATATCAACAGCATCCAGGCTGTCTGTTTTAATGCAGTTTATCTACCAAGGCATCTTTGAAGCTGGTCAGGGGCAGGTTAGTCCATTCTCCTGGGGAAAAAAAAAGGAAGGCTATAGGAATCATGGACATGGCCTGTGGTTCTCTACATCCAGTTAATTTTCCACCTAGTCCATGACATAACACTGACATCAGGCAACCAGGATGGCCCAAGATCCTGGAGCATTAGACTCACCTATCACAAGGTACATAAGGTTGACACACAATGAATTTCAGCCAGGAATCTCTCTCTAGACAAATGTGAGATTGTTGTAGGAATAATAAAACTATGAAATGTAACATAGGAGTTCATCCCAATCCTTTTGGAGTTAACCTCTTTGTGCTTCACTTGTGTGGCAGAAATATATGGAAGTGCAAGGACAGCAATGCTGCCAAGGAACCTTGTCATGATATAGGCTCTGCAGAGAGGCTTAATGTCCCAAACATGAGTGAGACCAGGAGATCTAAGCCATTTGCAAACATCACCACTCCCAGAATATGTAGTCCTGCAGCACACATAGCAGATATTTAAATTATTCAAATTATTTCAGTTTATGTTGTTTTCTGTAGAACTTTGTATAGGAAGAGAATATCTGACCTTCTTTAACTAAAATTTGAGCTATAAATCCAATTGCTGCTGTGGATTTATGCCAAACATTGTTATCTGCTGTGTCTAACACAAGTAAGCATGTAAATTTACCATCTACACTCTACTGTATACCCTGTACTATCCTTGTACGTCTCAAATACACGGAGAGCTTCAGCGTGGCTACCAAAGGTCATCTGAAGTCTTTGACCTTCCAGAAACCAGGATGCCTTGTCTAGCTGGAAGAAGGACCTTGTCATGTGAGGCATCTGCATGCCATAGCAGCCTGTGATTGCAAAAAAAAAAAGGACTTGGTGATCCTTTCTGTCCTGGATACCACCTTTTCTTCCCTTGTGACTACTAACTGTGGAAATGTACCAGGGCCTTCAAAATGATGGAGCAGAGAGCTCTCATTTGCACAGGAGTGTGAGAAAAATGAAAATTCAGTATGGAGAAGGGTTGTTTAGCCTATGTTAGTAGAAGCTGCACTCAGTGGTTCTCAATGAACTGATGATAATGATGGATATTTTTATGGAGCTTTTGCTATCCAACAGCAATATAAAACATTGGGTTTTGAAACTATCAAAATAAGTCAGTAAAAATATTGTTTTCTGAATCTTTGCTGGTTTTCATCTGCACACTGACACAGGTAAGACTGATGGCCTCTGCTGTACAGATGACACATAACATCTCTTTGGTGAGAGATGACTGCATGCAGATGACAGATGCGTGCACTGTCATTTAGGGTGTGAAAGTTCTTGATCCTTGGTATATCTATTGCTTAAAGGATTTTCATCTCACAGCTATGGAAGAAATTACTATGCAGCAGAGAAACATTCAGAGTTGCTTTAAATTAGAGATGTAGGAGCTGGCAGCAGTCCAAAGCATAGGTTAAATCATGCTGTGAGGCACTCTGTGTTGAAAGAGGCTGCTGCTGGTGCCTGACAGAGCTCATTTAAAGCTGGTCTGTGCTAGTTGCACAGTGCTCTGCTGGAGAAGACATCCCTTTAGGGCTAAGCTCTGACTGACTTGCACAGTGGGAGAGAAGAAAAATTTGGAGTTCCCTCTCAGCTCTCGGGTAAGAGCAAACCTGGATTCAAAACTTAAAATCTGAAATGGTTCTTCACAAGAATTTCAGGATCTCCAAGGAAAAGCAAAATAAAATGGGGCAGAAAACATAAGAACTGAGGTTGTGGCACTCAGTCCTTCCCTTGTTGGTGGATTGGCTTGCTGGCACAGATAGCATGTCATGACCCTCCACTGTAGGGTCACAATGTCTCTGCTCTCCTCATTATGATCCTGACTGCCAGGTACATTTGGTGCTTATACCATAGGTCTCTTCTTGAAGCATGTTAGATCTGACTGATGTCAGAAAAAAACACTGTTCTAGAAGTTAAAGGGTCTGATCATCTGAATATATGTTTCCAAGTATATTTGTTCAGGAAAAAAAAAAGCTTTGGGTTATTTCTGTGGTTGAATGACTAGAGATGGCCAGATTGTGCCTGAATTTAGTGAAAAATTCCAGCCCTGAAATGAATCATTATTTTAAAAATCCAACAAAGAAATGCACAGAGGGCCTGATCAACACAAACCTTGGACTTCTGTAGTTCTGTATCATAGAAATTCACGACAAGTTATTCAAGATTTGTGTCTTTCTTAAATATAAAACAAGACAACACTATACAACATGCAAGCAAATGTTTAATATATAGTAGAAAAAAGAGTTATATAAATCTGTGCACAATAGGATTGCTTGACAGGTAATTTGTAACCTTTTCATAAAAGTCTAATAACAATAAAAGATAAATATAGAGCTACATTTTAAAACTGTCAGGCAAAGATTAGATAGGGTAATTGGCATTTGTGTTCTGGTAAAGGCTGCTATACAATTATTTCTTCTAAAAATATTATTACGCTTTGAGCAAAGTGCCATCACTGATCTGTACAGTGACAGAAGAAGTTTTCAGGTTTATTAAAACTAAATTTTCATGCAACATTAGAGTTCTTATTTCGTCTTTGGTGGTCAGAAAATTTGGACTGGAAAAGTCTGGTACTTCAGTGTAATCAGATATGAATCCCTTAAGGGCTAAATAGACCTATTATTAGTTTACTGTGCTACTTTTATCCTTAAAGCAAAATGACATATATAAAGAAAAAAATAGGTAGATAGCCATAGGTGGTAAAATTCTTTACATTATTACTAAGCACAGAGGAAACATCAATAAATCATATTAAGTTGATTATCAGGATACACTGAACACTTTATGATAAGTATGAACATGGTGAGATGTCAGAACTAGACAAAGTTCCTTGCCTGTATCAAGTCTTAGCTTTGTAAAGATCCCCGTTTTTCTGGGAGCTTTTTTCCGATTCTTGATCTTGCTGGGATGCATTCCTGCTGCATCTGAGGGCAGATGGAAGCAATAGGACCTAGAGCCTGAGGTGGAACGGAAGGACAGATTGTGTTTGATTAGGTTTAAGGGGAGAAATTAACTGCAGAGCACGAGTGACACTACCTAGTATCAGTCAGCACAAATATGGGAGATAGCAGCTCTCACTGTACCAGTAGTCTCAGATTGTGCTTGTATGGCCTGAGAAAGTCCACAGATGGAATGTAATTACTAAAATGTACCTGTATGCAATCCCAATAAACCAGTTCATTCATTCACCTACAAAAGACAATTGCATTTTCTTGGTCCATGAGAAGCATGGAATAGTTTTCGTGTGTGTGAAAGCTACAAGGTCACTACCATATGATGGAGAACAAAGGGGAGAAGGACTGTCAGGAGCAGAGCATAGGTGGGAGATGACAACGATTATCATTTTCTCCTTCATCTGCCTGGAAGAAGAGGTGCAGCTGTGTGCTAGAGGAATGTGGCCAGCTTGATCCTCCAGACTGTGGTCAAGGGTGTCCTGCAAGCCTCATGGTCTAGAAGAAAGGTAAGATGGTCTTGAATAAGCAGATGGTTGTATGTAGCCTGGAATGTATAAGCCGGCTTTGAAAATCAGAATGAATGTTATATTTCCAGTAGTTTGCATTTATTAGTACATGAATTGGCCAGATATTTTAAACCTACCCTCTAAACTTCAGATGGAGATCCACTAAATATGATAAATGCTTGTGGAGTTATTGCTGAAATGACTTCAGTATCTTGAGTAAAATGTTTTGGGAGCTTATTAAATTGGACTGGAACAGCTGTTTAATATATTCATGAAGGTTGTATTGATTGTAGGATGTTTGTCTTAGAATCAAACGGTCATAGCTTCAAAATGCAAGATGTTTTGAGTACTTTTAATATTTCATTAATCTTTACTCTGACTGCTTTGGACATTTGAGTTTATGGATTGTTCTTTTAAGTTAAAAAATGCTCAGAATTTAGCTACTTGAACTAATATTCTTTTAACACTATTTGTACATTATTTTCTCCAAAATGCAATATGCAAGACACGAGGGAAATGAAACTGATTTCATAATGGATAAGGCTTCTGAAATGAACAAAATAACATACACTCAAGTGTACCCCAGTGACATCGGCGTGGGTCAGGCTGTAGCACTTTTATACAAACTAATCAACATCTCACTGAACTCAGCTGATCTGTCTATAGGATTAAGGTACTCCTAAGTGTCAGTAAAGTGAATCATAACAATAAAAGTTAGCTGGATTTGTTCCTCCATGAGTTATCATTGAAGAAAGCGGAGAGTTTCTTAAAATTACTCAATGAAATTCTCCAGATGCTGATCTTATTTCCTATATTTCTTTGTAAGCTGCTGTACAGAATGTTGCAAGTAGCATGAACTCTGTGCAATGGACTGTACAGAATGCTAATTAATTGTGATTAATTGATTTTTACTTTTGTGTGGACTAAAACTATTCCACTTAAAGTGAAAGTGTGCAGTTTTACTACTAACAAAGAAAGGAAGAAGAAGGCTGCTTTTGATGTGCCAACTTTAAAGAAACTGTACCTATATAGCATTTAGACTTCAATGACTGTGCAGCTCCACTCCTTTCCCTCTTGCCTTTCCCCTGGGGACACTTAATACCCTGTAGGTAAAGAATCTTAACTGGTCTGTTACTCTTATTAAGGTGGTTTGACAGAACTTTAAGGTTACATTTACAGCTTCTTAAAATCCCATAGTACTTCCAGATCAGTGTAAAGCAGGGCACTGGGAACTCCAATGCTAAAACTGTACTTCTTGTGAATAGCTTGTAGACCATTGCCCCTGTTTTTAAAGAAGGGAAACTGGGGTACAGAAAAGTGATTATTTTGCTCTAGCTCAAGGCAGGTGCTGAAGAAAATATGGATTGGCTGCCCAGCAGTTTAGCATGCTGTTTCTTAAGTCATACTGCCTTTGCAGCAAAAGGTGAGTTCTCTCTGTTGAAGTGTTCTGTAACCTACACCTATATATAAGCAATTAAAAGTATTTCAATACCAGTTTGAGGTATTTGAGAAACCAAGCATTTTTCAAGGAGGGAAAGAAAAAGATAAAAAAAAAAGTGTGTGTATGTGTTGGAGTGGTTCTATCAGTAGTAGTTATCATATTGTGCATCCCTTAAATGTGTCACTAAAGGAAAATGTGTTGTTCTGCTTATCTATGTTATTATTGCCTTGGAGGAAGGTGTATCTTATACATTGATCAAGCCTCAGGCATGGGAAAAACTGGAGCTGCTGAAGGCTGACTAGAGAAAAGAAATATGTAGTCATATCTAGCCCCATTTCATAAACTCTGTTCTGATCAGGACAAGCAGGAGAAGTGGTCTCTGCGGTTTCAGAAGTGTCAGAGGGAAGAGGTTTTTGCAGGCTTGCTCTCAGCATTAACCTTTATCACAAATACTGCTGAAGGAAGCTATGGCACAGGCCCAGAACAGGGTTATGATAATTCAGAACAACTTAGCTGAAAATCAGAGAGCTTTCAGAAGTTTATTGGGTTGGGAATTTCAAATCTGAAAAGGTGAAGGTATTAAATCTGTGCTTATTTACTTTTGATTTGTGTAATATTTGCTCCTATAGTCAGAAAAACAAATTAATAAAAATAATACACAGTAGGAGAAATGCATGCACTTGGGAGAACACATGAGCTGGGTATAGGTTAAAAAATAACATAATTAGCTTTCTACATGTTTTGTTTATCTGGGAATATGATTATATTAATATCAAAGATTAGGCATAAGCACTGATACCTAGTGGTTTGTACATGGACGTGTACTGATAAACAATGAGTGCAGGGTGTAATTCTGACATCACTCATGAATCTGTGAATTTAATTTCTTGGAGAATGGCATGACTATTATAAAATACATGGAGAGACATGTATATATAAATACATACACATACACATGCGTGATTCTCGTTCTTATCTCAGAAACAATGATTAAGGAAAAATCTCACTACAAAGTCTTTGTTACTGGGCACTTCTGCTGCTGGAGTGATGATTATTTATCCCCATGGCAATCTTTAGCTTGATTGGCATCAAGACCACCCACTGGTATGTTTTAAGATATATTCTCAAAAAATTTGAATTGTCATAGCACGTAAGCCAATAGGTTGATGACAATATACATCCTCTGAAAATCCTTACAGGTCTGCAGGATTAAAAAAAACTCGGGTTGGTAATTACAATTTGAAAACATGCAAGGTGAAATTGGGAGTAGAAAGGTCTGAAACAGTTTGACTCAGTGGCAAGATGAAGTCAAAGAAAGTGATCGTGCTGGAAAGGGCCTGCAGGTAATTTCACAATATAACAAGCCAGGGAAAAAAAGGCCGGAGTGATTCAGAGTTTCATGTTCAGAGGTGGCATGTTTCAGAGCAGCATAGTTATATTTCTTCTTTCTATCACTGTGGTATAACCTTAGCCAGCACATTGTGTTCAGTCCAGAGCACATAACTGCCAGATAGATCCTGATGAATTGGAGCTTGTTCTTAGATGAAAAACAAAAATGATTAGAGAACTGAAAGGACTTTTAACAAAATGTTGAAGGAGCGAGATATTTCAGATAGCAAGTGGAGACTTTACCCGTCTGCAAGTTGGGTGAGTACAAATCTGCAGGACTGACAGCAAATGTTGGTGTTAAGAGAGAACTAAAACAAAGAGTAGATAGCCAGGTCAAGAACTGAAAGAAAGCCTCATCAGATATATAAACCTGAACAGGGCAAAGCACTGAGGTCTAATTCTATGCAATTTTTCAGACCTCCAAGGCTCACTGAATTCAGTTTGATATTTGTTATCTAAATACCTTCAGGGTTCCTCAGCAAGGCTTGCTGAGCCAAACAACAGACTGATGCATTTGTGTTTTGTCACTTGTACATACCTCAAGCTGCAGCATGGGTTTATGTGTGGAGTCTAAAGACCAAACAGCATGCTGTTGTGGTTCAATCTAGGAACAGTTTTTGACACTTTAAAAGGTCAAAAACCAACAGGAAAGGTGGTAGGATCAGTGATCAGCAGTTGCTTTCTGCTGACACGGTGATATGCTGTTCTTGGTTTGGCACAATGAAAAACAAGCTGTTTTTGAATTGTGAGTTGAATATGATTTTATGCGATAGCTGGTCATAATTCACATGGATTATCTCTGAGAATGGACTCATGCTAAATCTGAATCTGTGTTTGGTTGCTTAGCCATGACAATGAATCTATATTCAATATTCCTGAAAAGGATTTTACACCAAAAAATATTTGTAATTAAGTCCAGCAGGTAATGAACAACCCTAAAGAAATAGTTCTGGAGCTGAGGGTGTCAAGCATAGTTGCACATAAGTCCAGAAGGGACACAATGTTGAAGAGTTAAGTTAATAGAAGGTGCCTATTCATTTCACATCCACACCTATTTTGTTTAAGATCTCATTAAAGGTTGGTGTTGAATCTTGCATTCCAGTGACACAAGCAGGATGTGGTTTGCTCTTTTAGATGCTGCTCCTTACAGTACTGTTGCGTTGTGGAGCACTTAGACATTAGAGAAATGAAATATCCATTGGCAGTGGAAGATTTCTAAGCAGAATGATTTGTGACACTGATTTCATTGACTGAAAATGTTACTTGGAGCAGTTTTCAGCCCCAGGCTGTTAAAGGGCATGTGGGTAAGGAAACAGCGAAACTTGGATAAAAAATGAGGTTGTTAGCATCAACTAAGAGGATCAGGCATGATCTTCCTAGCAGGTCTTCCTAGGTTCGGTTTTCTACACTTTATTGATTTCTCATTCTTAATTTATAGCCTGGTAACAGGTAGACGGCGGCCATCTTGCTATCCAACAGTAGCCTTGAAGAAATCCAGTGGCAAATGGGATGACATTAGTAGCATCTAGTTACCATTTCCTCTTTTCCTTTCTCTTGGCTTGCTTTCTAGACGTCTTCTGACTGGTGTTGGCTGTTATTGCTTCTCTTTAGCAAACATTTTAGAACTAAACCATGGAATTCTTTCCATTTTCACTGTAAATTTCAGTCCTACCTAGTGCATCTCCCATGTACTATAAAATGTTTTATTTCTTTGCTGACAGATAAGGGGTTCCAGTGAAGGAAGTTTGAGGACACTACGATGTCTTCTTCTTACTTATTCTTCCAGATGCTTTTCTTTTGCTATTTTTCTCCTTCTTACTGTCTAATATGGTATTGTATTGGAAATGAGGAGAAGGAAGGATACATGTAGCATAATTTAAACCACAGGATGGAATCTAGGAAGTAGCCATATTGGAAAGGTTTGTTTTCACTAATTTCTAGTGTGGTGGTGTATGATGAACCAAACAAAAGCTGTGAGATGGACACTTAGAGTACCTCCAGGTAACATTTCTTATACAGACGACTCCTCTGCCATTACATTTTGTCCTCAGACTTTAGTAGGCCCTTAAAAGGTTTATAGCATCCACAATGCAAAGCCTTAATCATGTAGCTGTTGCATGCATAGGCTTTTCATGAAGCCTTAAAATAAATTTATACAAGAAAGCTAAAACATACTCTGGAGTGAGTTCTATGTTAAAAGGGAAAATAAACATTTGGTATTTCATTACAGGATCATGTAATGCAAGGGTGAGTAGAGGTGAGACTACAGTGGAATACAGAATACACTTTCCAGAATTAATATAGTTTTAAAATAAAAAGAAAGGATGAAAACTTTATGTTGTCCTGGGGGGGTAATACAGTTTGGTTGCTGAAGACTATGGGTAATTGGCACAGTGTACCCTATATGTTGGTCTAAGCCAATAGATCAGTCGAATACATATTTATAGATGGATATCTTTTTCACAGTGCTGTTTATGCTACCTCTATATCAGGAAAAAAAAATGCAACCGTCCTGCTATAGACCCTTAAAAAATTGAGTTCAGATGTATGTTAAAGTTATATGGCTTTTTATTAATGAATAAAACAGTAATGGATCTCCCTCTCTTTCTCTCACCAGAACCAAATTACCCTGCTATAGTCCTTCACCTTCTTCATTTCATTAACTGTACAAGCTTAAAGCAAACAAATGTTTCCTGGACTCAGGCCCACATAGATCTCATTTATTTTGGGAAGCCCCTGGAGGAACACAGAGCTGAGGGCACTAGGCACACTATAAGGGTCCTTGAGGCTGTTTTCACTTATTTCCAAATGTTTTAAGAGTTGCCACAGGACCACCCTGCAAATGTGCATGGAAAGAACGTATGGCTTTGTGTTGCAAAGGAAGAGACAGATGTCCACAAAATAAACCTGTGAGGATAAGTACTCCACAACTGGCAAGTGCCCACGTAATGAGCCCTTGGGTCCTTACACCAGCAGAGTTTGTCCTCACCATGGGAGAGACAGTGTGGAGCTGAGTCCATCTGGGCTTACCATGGATGCAGGTGCTCATTCTGCAGACTCTCTACACAGGGCTGAAAATGATGCTGCGAATGAAAAATCCCTGCCCCTGCACCAGTAAAATATAAAGACAGTGCTGAGAAATCGCTGCTCAGTTTGGTGATTTACTGTATCATTTGCACAGGAACAGGCAACAAACCATCATGCACCGAAGTTTCAGACAAACGGATCACAGTAAATTGTTCTTTATAAGGATGGGACTAATATTCCCTGTGTGTTTGATTTATACACTAGTAACTGAAACTTTATTCAAGGAAATACGGATGAAAAAGGAGGAGGAAGAATTAATTCTTGCAGAGTACCAGCCAAAGCATTCACATTGCAGCCCTCTCTAGGGAATGAGTGGCTTTTCACAGGGATGATGGAAGGCTCGTGCTCCAGAAAGACTTCCTTAGGGCTTTTCCAGTCTTAGCCACCTGTACTGGGTGCTGCAAAGAAAAACTGTGTCCAAAACACTACCTGTTCCCTACCCTACCTATGCCCTGCCCTTCTGGCTCACTGATGGAGAAACATGGGCAGCTCCAGCCTTCCTCGCAGCACTGTGCCTGCAGGCAGTTCCTCAGCATAGTAAATGCTGTTTGTCTTCATCTGTTGTGAGGATCCACACAGCCTCAGGAACTGCAACTGGGTCCAGACAGCAACCCTGTCAGTATATGGTGTTTCTGCTGTTCTTGTCAACTTTGTTTCTGTTCCTGCTGTTACGCTGGGAATCTCACTTTGGATCTATAGGGAGCATAATCTGCACATATGGAAGAAAAATAAATGCTGTTAGACCAATAAATATCATAACTGAATAATCAAAATTCAGCAATGATATTTTTAGCCTAATCACAATGGTATGATAATATAGAAAAAGCCTCATACACTCAGAGTCTTAGAAAAAGCATCTTATTAATATCTGCCCCTTTTCTCTAGTGTCAGACTTCTTCAGGGACCCTGGCTATGAAGATTGATAGATTCTGCCTTCCTCAAGTAGGATGGAGAGTGTATGTGTGGGTCTGTGTTAACAGCAATTCATCAGAGTCCTGGTGAATATCTCAGGAGACATTTGATGTTCAAAGTAGTGGTCCCTTCCTCGTAAATACAGGGATTGCTCCACTCAGTCTTGTTTTCATGTATTTTTTATATGTCATAGGTACATATTCTCACATACTTTTCTTGGTTAAGCTTGTGTTGTAACCGTCAGTCATTAACGTAAAAGATAACTCCTGCCAAAGAAAGTGATTACCCCCATCACAGAAGTCCATTTACACAGAAGCAGATGTGGGTGATGTGCTGGGCAGAACTTGCATACAATCTTGCAGAGGCAATGCTCTTGGACCAGGCCTTCCAGCGTGTTGTGTTGCATCTGGTGGAAATCTGTCAAATAAATTTGCAAACAGGTACTATTGAAATCCCAGTCAGGAAATTTAGTATTCTAGAAGGAAGCATAAAACAGAAAAACAGGGCTTAGCTAGGTCCATCTCTTATGAATATTGAATTGGATGGAGGGACTTTGGGAGTGAAGGCAGCTTTGCTGAGGAGGCTTGGCTTCAGACCTGTTGGTCAGTGCTCAGCCAACAACTCTAAGTCTTTGCACTTACTTGGAAGGCAGAGAATGAATTGCACGAGACTTTTGTACTTACTGGCCTTGGACTGTAGTCACACCTTTGAATAGAAATGTGTTAATTGTATTACACTGTGATTCAAGTATATCCTGATTAATCTGAAATGTCTGTGAAATAGCGGTTTTACGTGAGCTTCTACTCCATAAGTACTTTGACTGGAGAGGTGAGGATTTATTACAGTTTGGGGTAATGATCCGTCTGTTATGGATCACAGTCAATCATTATAATTTTGAAGTGAAAAATGAAGCGCAATTGAAAAGATTTGTTTTTTCCTTCCAACTCATTTGTACCACTCCTATTCAGATTATAGAATTTCAATAGAAGGCTAGGAAATATATTCCTGCTGATACAGTGTCACATTGAAATAGTGTACTCTTGATAAGGTTTATTTGCTCACTATTGAGTGGTGTGGGGTTTTTTTTCAAATCAGAGGTAGAGATGAGACTGCCTTCTGCAATATCATGGATGCAGCTGAACTTTACAAGGAGCCCCATGTAAGATGAGCCCTTAGGGATGATAAAATATCTTTCCTATCACAACCTAGCTGTGGGAAGCATTGACACATGAAAACATGTGGATGGTGCAAAACTTTGACAAAAGCTACAGGACATTTTAAAAGGAAGAAGGAGATGAAGTAGGTAAGGAAGTATAGATTCATTTTCCTTTCTGTGGAAAACAGGAGTGTGGTGCCCTAACGTGGTTGCTGTGTTACCCATCAGTGGCTGCCTTTACAAGGTTTCCTTCTTTAAGCACGGGGTGAATGTTGAGACCTGACTCCAGATGGAGACACCTCAGTTTAAGGACTTTGATATGTTTTTTGCTATTTTTATGCAGTATCTAAGACATCCCAATGGGGCTGGTGGGTAAGACACAGAGCCTATGGGACACCCCACATCAAATGTCAGCTGCAGACCGTGAGTGATACCTCAAAGCCTTCAAGAGAGCAGGAGGCAGAAAGCAGTGCTCCTGCAGAGCCAACTGCCTCCATCCTGCACTGTCTGTTGCCCACCATAGTGCCACAGGTGGACAGGGATTCTCCAGAGATGGAGTTTTAACAGACCAGTGGCAATGGCTATAGGGAAATATGGCAGCTGTGCCAGTACATCCCTTCTGCGTGTTCTCTTGGCTGTATTTAACACATACCTCTCAGCTTGCCAAACAACAAGAAAATATTAAAGGGATGTTAGAGTACTGAAAATATAGCTTCTGATGTAAAAAGGTTTTAATAAACACCATTTATTAACAGGTAGGCCAGACTCTGAGAGAATAATCCATATAGATCCATTGATTTCCATGGATTAACAGTAGCTAGTGTGTCTTGGAAGAGATTTACAAACTTATTTTTTAAAAACATATACCTATTTTGTTTTGTTTTGTTCTCTTCTTGCTATTGATAAGAGTCTTTTCAGCAGAGAAGAAATTGATTTAATAAACAACTACACACAAAGTGCTGTCAAATGCACAATGTAACAAACTGCAAGAAATAGAGGATATTCTTCTTTCACCTATAGTAATTTTCGGAGTTGCTTGTAACTATAACAGGCACTAGATTTTCAGGCAGAAATGAGATTTTCATTTTCACGGTGCCTCTTCAATTTCTAGAGCTACGCTTTTAATATCTTTCTCCAGCATTTGTTTTAAATATAGAGCATTTAATGATAGTTTGAAAAATTGTATTTGCTTTCTTATGATTTATTTATTTGTGAATTATTTGATAGGTTGCACAAAAAAGACAGTGTATACTTTTATTACCCATATTAAGTATGCTCAGAGTGCACTAAGCAAATCACAAAATATACAATATATCTTATGTGACTGCAGTAATTCGCAAAGCTGTTGTGAATTTCCCAGAACTGTGAGGAAATGGGGAAAACCAGACTGTCTTGAGCAAACTTGGTAAACAAGATGTTCAAACTGATGGGCTTAAATAAGGAGGAGGTTTAAATTCAGAGAGAAGATAGGATGCAGTGTCTTGGCAGCTTGTTAAACATACTAAAGCACCTTTCACCTCACTTCCTTATTTTGGTACATTCTTATATGTCTGGTTTCCTCCAGCTCTAGCCTATGTCCTCCTAGTGCAGGTGATGAGATTATAGTCGGAGAGGAGAGATGAATCTGACTACTTTTACTAGAAATCTTTTCTTATTTTGAAGGAGAAAACACTCTGAGTAAAACCAAACTTTTGCTGTTGGTCTGCTACAAAATTCAAACTTGAGAACCATGCTCTTTCCCCATGACTGAGCATTTGCATTTGATATTAACTTTCAGGAGTTCTATTGGTTGGCAGCATTTCTGAAAGTTAGTTCTCATCATTCAGCATATTGTCCAGGGCTGACTGTCAATTGTGGTCTTTCTGATTTCAGAACATCTCGAGATGCTTTTCATAGAATCAAAGAATAGTTTGGGTTGAAAGGGACCTCAAAGTTCATCTAGTTCCACCTCCCCTGTCATGGGCAGGGACACTCTCCACTAGCCCAGGCTGCCCAAAGCCCCATCCATCCTGGCCTTGAACCCTGTTGGGGAGGGAACAGTCACAGCTGCTCTGGGCACCCTGTGCTGTTGTCTCACTACTCTCACAGGGAAGAATTTCTTCCTAATTCCTAAATCTCCCCTCTTTTAGTTTAAGGCCATTACCCCTTTTCCTATCACTCCCTACCCTTGTAAACAGCCCCTCTCCAGCTTTCCTCTAGGACCCTTCAGGTACTGGAAGGCTGCTCTGAGGTTTTCTCCAAGCCTTCTCTTCTCCAAGCTAAACAAGCCCAACTCTCTAAGCCTGTCCTCATAGGAGAGATGCTCCATCCCTCTCATCATCTTCATGGCCTCCTCTGGACTCACTACAACAGGTCAATATCTTTCTTGTTGTGGTGGTTTGACCCTGTAAGGAGATCAGATGCCCACCAAAGTCGCTCTCTCACTCCTCTTTTCAGCTGGACAGGGGAGAAAATATATATTGAGAGGCTCAGGAGTTGAGATAAGGACAGGGAGAGATCATTCTGCAGTGAGCAGCATGGGCAAAATAGACTCAAGATGGAATAAAAACCCATAGAATTTATTACACTGCACACACAGTGAAACCAAAGTTGGATAATGAGAAGTACAACCAGATCATAAAACACGTCCCCCCACCCCTCCCTTCTTTGTGGACTCACCTTTATTCATGATTTCTCACCCTTCTCCCCCCAGGTGTCATGGGGGAGACAGGAATGGGGGAAAAGGGATTTCGGTCAGTTCCTCATGAGTTGTTTTCCTTCTTAGCCGTGTGAGTGTGGGGAAGATACATTACTCACAGCCTTCCTCTGCTCTAGCATGGGGTCCTACCCACGGGAGACAGTCCTCCATGAACCTCTCCAATGTTAGTCCTTTCCCATGGGACTTCAGTTCTTCACCAGCTGCCCCAGCATGGATCACTTCTATGGGGTGCAGTCATAGAATCATAGAACATATCTCAGTCTCAGGCCCAGACCACTCCAGCCTGGTCCTCCATGAAGTCACAGATCCCCCCCAACAAACCTGCCTTGGTGTGGGCCCCTCTCTCCATGGGCTACAGGTCCTCCCAGGAGCTTGCTCCAATGTGGGTCACAGCATCTTCCATTTGTCTCCACCTGCTCCAGTGTGGGGTCTCTCCATGGGCTGCATGTGGGATCTCTGCTCCCCATCACCTTCTATGGCCTGTGGGGGGACACCTGTTCCACCATGGTCTTCTCCATGGGTGGCAGGGGAATCTTTCTCTCCAACACCTGGGGCACGTCCTCCCCTAACTTCTTCACTGGCCTTGATGTCTGCACAGTTTCCTACATCTTCTCACTCCCTTCTCTGGTGGCAAAAAGCAGCTGATAGTGGGGTTTTTTTTCTCCTAAATGTAATTCACAGAGGCACTGTGACCATCACTAATGGACTTGGTTTGGTCAGTGGTGGGTCTGGCCTTGGGCCCAGGTGGTATTTACTGTCAAGCCTAGGGGAAGTTTCTAGTTGCTTTTTGTAGAAGCCACCCCTCCGCCACCCCTGCCCCCCCCCCCCCCCCCCTTCCAGCAGAACCTTGTCGTGAGAAACCACAACATTTGTACTGGGGACCCCAGAGCTGGATACAGTACTGCAGGTGGGGTCTCATGAGAGCAGAGTAGAAGGGCAGAATCATCTCCCTCGACCTACCAGTCACACTTGTTTTGATGCAGTCCAGGACATGATTGTCTTTCTGGGCTGCAGCACACATTGCCAGTATATGTTGAGCTTTACACCAATCAACATCCCCAAGTCCTTCTCCTCAGGGCTGCTCTCAATCCCTTCTCCACCCAGCCTGTAGTTGTGCTTGGGATTGCCCTGACCCATGTGCAGGACCTTGCACTTGGTCTTGTTGAACTTTATCAATTCCACACAGGCAGACTTCTCAAGCCAGTCAAGGTCCCTCTGGATGGCATCCCTTCCCTCCAGCGTGTCAGTCACATCACACAGCTTGTTGTCATCACCAAACTTGCTGTGGGTGCCCTTAGTCCCACTGTCCATGTCACTGGCAAAGATATTTAACAGTGCTGGTCCCAGTAGTGACCCCCAAGGAATACCACTAGTCACTGGCCACCACTTGGACATCAAACCGTTGACTGCAGTTAGTTCAATACAGCCTTCCATCCATGTCTTCCCATGAAAATCTGTGTTACCAGCAGCACTGAGATGGAATATGATGAGTATGAGTCAGCAGTGTGTCCAGGTGGCCAAGAAGGTCAATGGCATCCTGGCCTACATGAGGAGCAGCGTGGCCAGCAGGAATAGGGAAGTGATTCTACCCCTGTACTCAGCTCTGGTGAGGCTGCACCTGGGGTACTGTGCTCAGTTTTGGGTCCTTCACTACAAGAAGGACATCAAGACGCTTGAGTGTGTCCAGAGAAGAGCTACAATGCTGGTGAAGGATTTAGAAGACAAATCTTATGAGGAGCCCCTGGGGAGCTGGGATTGTTTAGTCTAGAGAAGAGGAGACTGAGGAGAGACATCATTGCTCTCTACAATTACCTAAAAGTTGATTGTCATGATGTAGGTGTTGGTCTCTTCTCCCTGGTAGCTACTGACAGGACAAGGGGAAACAGTCTGAAGTTATGTCAGGGGAAGTTTAGGTTGCATATTAGGAAAAAAATTTCCTTACTGGATGGGCATTCATTATTTACGATGTTTGTCTTCCTGGGGAGGTGCTATGTGTACTGAATTCCTGCTTCCCGGGAAGTGGCTGGACATCACTTGCTGATGGGAAGTAGAGAATATTTTTTTCCCTTTTTTTCTTTGTTTCCATGAGCAGCCTTTAGCATTTGGTTTTGTTGGGTTTTTTTAAGCTGCCTTTATCTTGACCCATGAGATTTTTTTCCATCTTATTTTTCTCTCCTCTCTGGCCTGTTGGTGAGGGAAATGACAAAGTGGCTTGGTGGGCACCTGGCTTCCAGCCAAGCTCAACCCACCACAAATGAGGAATGTTTTTAACAGACAGGCAGAAAAGTACTTTCCATCTATGTTTATCATGTGTCACTGCTCTGGAGCCTCAGTATCTTTATTCACACTCAAATTTCAGTAGTTTTCAAAGAAATTGGAGCATTCTAAAACAAATCAACAAATGTGTGTACACATACACATACATATGTATACATATATGTGTGTAAATTGCTGCCAATACCTGGGGTTTTTTTTTCACAAATGTGATGATAGCTTAGTTCTCCACAGCAGTGAAAAGGAAAAAACTATTTTTACCTTAGCTCAGCCATTTTCAATGACTGCAACTAAGATTTCAGTATTTCATAGTACTCATTTAAGACTTATATTGGGGGTGAAGGTAGCAGACAAACGAGGCTGTAATGGGTTAGGCATCAGAGAATGTTGGAAAATACAAATAAAGATGCATTTTTTATGTGGTGCTTTTCCCCCTCTGTAGATATTTCCATGTTGAAGTCATCAGTTTGGTAACTATGAGTTATCTCTGGAACTTTGCCAACATTTAAAATTCACAGTTGAATAATTTTCAAAAATTTGACCTGGCTTAAGACTAGTTCAACTTTTCAAAATAAATATTCAGATCATCAGAATTTCCCGATAAAGTGATAAAACATGCAATACTTTTCTGGTGGAAGAAAATGTTATGATCCAGCTTTGCAATTTTTCTAAATGTTTTATGACAGACAGTAAATGTAACTATCTCCTACTGACTCATGCAGCAGGTAAAGTAATATATAGTGAGGTGTGGATTCATCAGTCAACACCTTTAAAGACATAAGAGCTGCGGATTTTTATTTTTCTTTACACTTTAGTTAGATTCTTTGCCTCTGCAGTGAAATTGCATCCATTTCAGAGGTGCTCTGTACTACACTCAGTATCTTTTGGGACACTCTTTGAAAAGGGCACGTTACCAGAAGAATGAAAAGCAATATAGATCTGACTTAAACAGCCATCAGACTGCCAAAAGGATGCGATAATCTGGGAGACTCCCAAACAGTGACTGGTGAAAGGTGATCTGCTGAAGAAATGTTTCAGCTGCTGGACTGTTTTGGAGAATGTTGAGATAGAGAAGCGTCAAGACATCTTAGAGCTTTCTTAGACTTTTATTTTGTTGTCTGTCTCCTTGGTAGGATCTGCAGGTGTATTGCAGTCCCTAGCAGATTTCAAAACTGGGGAAAAACATTATTCTTTTATGTTGATAAAGAACAAGCAGAAAAGAATAAAGGCTTTTCATCTATTTTCTTTCAGATGAATGAAGATGGATACAAAATATACTTCAAATTCTTTCTGTTTTGATTTTCTACATTAGAAAATATATTTGAAATTCACATTTACATTTTTAAGTAAGTGTTGGGATGATTGAAAACCAGACATAAAAAGTATGTAGGTGATTAACATCTGTTTAACTGGAACAGTTGGTATAAAAGCTTTCTTCATCAAATATTCACCAATCCTCTCTTTTTCAGTGTGGCTAAGAAAATGATCCTGTGCTTAATCTTTGCAGCATGTAAAAAAAAAAGATGTAGACTAAAAACCCGAAATGATTTAGGGTGTGATCACTGAAGGCAAAAAAACCCCCAGTGACCAATACCTGACTTAAATTTTCATGGGAAAAAAACACCAAAATAAAGATTACTTCAAGCCTTCTTGCAGCTGCATTTATATATCACACAGGAACATGAAGGAACTAAACTATATTTTTCTTCTGTTTACTGACTAGATTTTGAAACTCTTTAAAAAAAGGAATAATTTGAACTTTTTCAAATGTTTGAGTCAGTGAAGAGGTAAGTAGTTAGGATAGTATGTTAATACGCAATAAGTCATATATAAGAAGTAATTTTACATCTAGAAAGTGGACAGACAAGGGAAATATTTTTTTAGAGGATGGTTCTTGATTAAAAATAATAACACTCTGATATAATTAGTGCTGTACTTGCTGGTTAAAACATGGTTAGGAATCCACTCCATTATTTCTCTCACTTGATTGACTTGCACTGCTCAGATTTGCTGGTAGGGTCTTGCTTCTTGCAGTGCAATGTCCCAGGGTTTCGTTCTGCTTCAGACACTTTCATGCTGAGACACTGTGACACACAACAGGCTTTTAAAATAACGCCAGTGTTTTCTATGAGGTCAGTGAAGAATCTTATTCAAGACACTCTTTGTGTCTGGCAGAGAGTAACAATGCCGTCAATGATATGTATGGTCATATATATTTTTGGCATCCTAGTGGGATTTTATTTCCTGATTATTAAACCATCCTTTTTGCTGAAGGTTTCTCCTGAGAAAGGATTGGCATCCTTAGTTTAGATGATTGCAATAGGTCACTTAGTGATGGTAACTGCACACGCATGGGGGAATGTACACTGAGGTCCATCTTCCCCTCTCCAACACTGCCTGCAATAAAGTTTCTTACTGGATGATGCAGCTGTAAACTTGTTGAGTTCCCATCCCCTTCATCATCTCATTTCTAACTGTGGTTTTTTTTTCCTCTCTAACTTTATGAACACTTTTATTACTGGGCAGAATACCTATTGCCTTTTGTCTTCCATTTTTATTGTATTTTAGGACCCCATCACATAATGTAGTAGCTATCTAACTGGTGCACACTTCAGTGATATTCACTTTGACCATTGTTCCTAAATTACGAAAGCTGCCGGTATAACAGTGTTGCTAACAAGAGCTCCCATTGAATGTTGATGTTTCTTTTCATTAATTGAATCCAGACAAAGGGATCATTAGTGGGATTCTTGCTAGCACTGTGTCTAGGAGAATGGTGTCAACAGTGTTGGCCGCAGGATATGACACCTTCGCTCCCTTTCTGTAAGGGTGGAAAGCATCCAGGCTGAGCAGGGGGAGCCATGCAGCTGTCTCCTGTCAGCAGTAAGAGACAGCCTCCCAGTGTGCTGGCGTCCTTTCAGCACTCTGCGCTGCTAAGGCTGAGATCTGACACCATGTGGTGTTGTTCATGGAAATAAGCCTCTTTCTTCCTAGTCTAAGGATTGATTTTTTTCTGGGACAAAATTGCCACCTCCACAAGTGAGTTTGGAGATGAGAGAGTCTGCACCTCTGAGCACCTGGATGCAGATGTGCACTTAGTTGTTCAACTCCGAAACTCCTTTCTCTCTGCCTTGGCCCTTCTAAGGTATGTCAAGCAGAGGCATAGTTTTACCTCACTCTACAGTACTCCCCATTACCATTTCTTATAATGGAATGCTGGGAGGGGAAGGGATTTCTGCCCATCTTTCTTGCTCCTTTTCTCTTTCCCATTGCTTGTCAATGAAGTAGTGCAGGACAACAAGGTTGTAGCACAAAATAAAGTGAATGGCCATCCTTCTTTGGAATAAAGCTTCACTTAGTTAAATAGCTTGTCTATAAAGTGGGGAAGAATTAGAATTAGGCAAGCATCCTTCACCTTTTGTGTTCCAAGCTTCTAGCTATTTTAATTTTCCAGGATCACCTGAGCCTGTTGAGTTTGACCTAGCAGCACTCAACAGACCAAGTGGTTCTCCAAGCTTTTTGCATTCACGATATCCTTTGGCAAGGTGTTCCACCAATCAGTTGGAATATGTTGCATGACAAAATGTCTTTACCCTCACTTTTAACTGTCTCCCATTAGCTTAATCTTACACACCCTTGTTCTTGTATTGGAAAAGATAGTGAATGTCCAATCTTTGTCTGCCCTTTTGAAAACTCTGGATTTTCAAACCCACAGTTATATCTCACTGCAGAACATCTCTTGCCATCTGAACAGTACAATTTGTTCTTTGGGTGGAAGTTATTCTCTACCTTGGATTTCCTTATTGACTTCCTTTGAGACTTTTAACTGTGTTACTCTACATTTTGTTTGTGTGTTTGTTTTTCAGAGATGAGAAGCCAAAGTATCAAGGTGTGAGTGCAATCTGGCATGATATTTTCTATTTTGTTTTCTGTTCTTTTTCTTATAATTTCTAGTGTTTCTTCTCACTGTCTGAGCTGCCTTCAGTTCTGAGATGGTGTTTCCATGGTACTGTGGATTGCAGCCCCAGTTCTCACTGACCTTTGCTGACTTACTATAGATCTTTTGGCTGAAATAAACCCTAAGATAACTATGTGTGAAAGTTTTGTACATGATCCACAATTTTTGTGGATCAGTCCACATCTACTGCTCCAAGTTCCTGTCGATACACTTGGATAGCTATATGGCAAAGTCTGTAACCTTATGTCTGTTTTATACCTTCCCCCAAAAAAGCTCTGAGAATAAACACATGCATATATCCTTAGCAAATTCCCAAGCACTTAGGAAATATGGCACAGGACTTTCTGCAGTCTGTGTGCAAGTGGATTCAAGGGCAGATGAAAGGATGTGGGAGGATCCTGGGTCATGAACATAGCTAAAGGATGGGCTTCCATAGAAAGCAGAGCAGTCTAGTGGTGCTGCAGAAAGCAGCCTTCTACTTATGCTTTCACAAAGAAGCTGAAGAAATCCAGATCATAAATTTTTATATGCTGGGAAGGGATTCTGGGAAATTATCAGTCTATAGCTACCCTGTTCTTATATTCTTCCCTAGCTATCTTATTTTTAGCCCCATTGGAGACAGAAGGTCTTTCATTCTTCTGTTTATGTTCCTTGGCTGCAATGCAGCAGTGTGTATCCTCACTAAACCACCTTCACTTTTCTGTCACTGTAATGGGGGTAGAGGGAAGGAGGAGAGGAAGATATACCCACTTTCTTGCCAGATTTCTGCTCTAGCTGTCTCAAATCTGGGTGAGTGAATGGTAAGAGCAGCTTTTTCATAGTCTGTTGCTTGTGCTTTGATTCTAATTATAAATAAGAAATGCCTCAGTAACCATGAATGGTAAGTTCATGGAAACTTCTTTTCTAAGTGACTTGCTAATTTCCAAACTGCAGAAAAAACAAGAGTTTCCTGTTAAAGTTTGAGTTCTCTTGCTCATCCCAAATTTTCTTTATGTTGTAAATACCCTGTTAGCCAGTTGTCAGGTGCAACTGCTCTGTGAGCCCCTTTTGACTGTTACTGCATGCCTATATATATGGTAGCTATCTCTTGTGTCCTTGCACTGTCTGTTGTATCCACATTATTTGAGACTGGGTATATTTTAGCAGCAGGCAACATAGGAATTTTTTACGGACATTTCAGAGAAGTCATAACTCAACATCCCAAAGATCTTTTTTTCCTCTATAATACAATAAAACATCCTCCTTTTTTATTTAGCTGAAGTGTCATTGGATTCAGGTACATTTTTTTCCAGATTTCTTTGCCTCTTTTGTGAGGTTAGAAATAAAATTAACTGAAACAAATTCCATAAAACACAAATTGATATATTGTAGGCATGAATTACGCGGATAACTGTTCCACATTTTAAGCCTGTCGCTCTAAAGACTTGAAAAATGTATGCATCTGAAAACAGGTAATTTGCATTGAGTCCCAATACAATGTGTTAGAGCAAAAACACACCCATTGCTAAACTGTAAAAGCTTGAACCACATCCTCCTGTGTTTCTTACTGTTTATGGCTTTAAGCTGCTTAGATAACATTCACTAGGTATTTTTGGTGGCTTTTTAACCTTGGGGTGTTTTGGGGTTCCTTTAAATATTTTTTTCCTTTTTTTCTTTTTCTTTCATTCCTCAAATGCAGAGGAATGTGAATAGTATCATGTTTAATTTCACTAATACTTAAATTTTGGACATATTTTAGTAGAATTGGTGTAACTGCTGTAGTGACTATCAGTAATTACTGGAAATTGAACTAGCATCCTCAGAAGTAATATACATCAGTTCCACTTTTGTTTGTTACATACCTTGCAATAAAACCCTGAATCCCCAAGGATGGTTGCAACAGTTTGGAAGGAGGAGGATGCTTCTGACTCTTGGAAGAAGGTTGACTGTGAGTTTTGCATGGCATGCAGGGAGTTCAGCTTTGGCAAAGTGATAACCTTGGGAATAAAAGGAGCATTTAAGAGAAATCTATAAGGTTTTGGTTTAACTAGCTTGGCATTAGCAGGATGTCCTTATTATATGTGATGTCCCTGTTATTTGTGAGATGGGTTGAGAACTAGCTGTCGGACTGGGCTCAGAGGGTCATGATCAGTGGAACAAAATCTGAATGGAGGCCTGTGACTAGCGGTGTTCCCCAGGGCTCGGTGTTGGGTCCAGTCCTGTTTAATATCTTCATTGACGACCTTGATGAGGGAATAGCATCCACCCTCAGCAAGTACGCTGATGATACAAAGCTGGGAGGGGTGGCTGACACGCAGGAACACTGCGCTGCCATCCAGCGAGACCTGGACAGGCTGGAAAGCTGGGCAGGGAGAAACCAGATGAGGTTTAATAAAAGCAAGTGTAAAGTCTTGCACCTGGGGAGGAATAACCGTCTGTATCAGTACAGGCTGGGGGATGACCTGCTGGAGAAGAGCTCTGTGGAGAAGGACATGGGGGTCCTGGTTGATGACAGGTTGGCTATGAGCCAGCAATGTGCCCTGGTGGCTAAGAGGGCCAATGGGATCCTGGGATGCATCAGGAAGAGTGTGGCCAGCAGGTCGAAGGAGGTGATCCTCCCCCTCTACTCTGCCCTGGTCAGGCCCCACCTGGAGTAGTGTGTCCAGTTCTGGGCTCCCTGGTATAAAAAGGACAGGGATCTCCTTGAGAGAGTCCAGAGAAGGGCTACGAAGATGATTAAGGGCCTGGAACATCTCCCATATGAGGAAAGGCTGAGTGAGCTGGGGCTGTTCAGCCTGGAGAAAAGAAGACTGAGGGGGGACCTAATCAATGTTTATAAATATCTTAAGTATGGGATGCAGGGGGAATTGGCCAACCCCTTTTCAGTAGTCTGTGGAGATAGGACAAGGGGCAATGGCTGTAAACTGGAGCACAGGAAGTTCTGCACTAACATGCGGAAGAACTTTTACACAGTGAGGGTGACAGAGCCCTGGGACAGGCTGCCCAGGGAGGTGGTGGAGTCTCCTTCTCTGGAGATATTCAAGAGCCGTCTGGACGCCTATCTGTGCAATATGAGCTAGGGAGCCTGCTTTGGCAGGGGCGTTGGACCCGATGATCTCTCGAGGTCCCTTCCAACCCCTACGATTCTGTGATTCTGTGATTCTGTGACCATTGCTTTTCCCACCAGAAATAGGTTGCATTGTGACTATGCTCATTGGTTTTCATGTTCTTTCTCTGGGGCAACATGAGCATGCACAGAGCAGATACCCAGGAGTATATAATCTGTGCTCTGTCCGATTAGTGGGATGATTATGCCCTGAGGTTGTGGTTGATTGGCATGTGGCTGAAGAGGCTGGTGGTGAGGCTGGAGCGCTGAGCCGCAGGAGGTTGTACTGCATGGAGGAGGCTCTGCTGGTTCCATGGGTGAGTAGAAGCTGATGCATACACCACTTCTTTCTGGGAACACGATGGGCTTTTAGCACACTTGTGCCTTGTCTGCTGTTTATGCACCATTGGTTCTCTTTGTGCCTCTGTTATCTTGAAGAATAATGTAGGCAAGGCACTGCAGAGTGACTGAGGGATTGCTATTCCTCATCTGTATATGAGTCTACTTATCTGGACTAAAGGAGAGCCCACCAATAAATCGATAATATTTAGGTCCTTCAAGGGCATAGACTCTGTAAAAAGTAAAACAGCTGCCTAGAGGATAGACCATTACATAACTTAAAATAAATAATAAAAAAATAATTAGACTCACAGAACAGTTTGGGTTGGAAGGAACCTGTAAACCCATATAGTTCCAAACCCCCTGTGATGGGGAGGGTCACACTTCACTAGCCCAGGTTGCCCAAAGCCCCATCCAACCTGGCCTTGAACACTGCCAGGGAGGGGGCAGCCACAGCTTCTCTGGACACCCTTTGCCAATGCCTTGCTGGCCTCACAGGGAAGAATTTCTTCCTAATATCTAATCTAAGTCTACCCTCCTTCAGCTTATAATGATTACCCCTTGTCCTACCCCTCCCTGCCCTTGTAAACAGCCCCCTCCAGATTTCCTGTTGGCCCTCTTTAGTACTGGAAGGCTGCTCTAAGGCCTCCTTGGGGCCTTTTCTTCTCCAGGCTGAATAACCCCAAATTTCTCAGCCTGTCTTGACAAGAGAGGTGCTCCAGCCCTCTGATCATCATCATGGCCTACTCTGGACTTGCTTCAACAGCTCCATGTCTTTCCTGTACAGAGGACCTCACAGCTGGATGCAGCACTGCAGGTGGGGTCTCATGAGAGCAGAGTAGAAGGGCAGAATCATCTCCCTCGACCTACCAGTCACACTTGTTTTGATGCAGTCCAGGACATGATTGTCTTTCTGGGCTGCAGCACACATTGCCAGTATATGTTGAGCTTTACACCAATCAATGCCCCCATGCCCTTCTCCTCAGGGCTGCTCTCAATCCCTTCTCCACCCAGCCTGTAGTTGTGCTTGGGATATCTCTGAATGTGCAGGACCTTGCACTTGGCCTTGTTGAATTTCATGCAATTTGCACGGACCCATCTCTCCAGCCTGTCAAGGTCTCTCTGGATGCCATCCCTTCCCTCTAGTGTGTTAATCGCACCACAAAGCTTGACAGCATTGTTACACTTGCTGAGGGTGCAGTGGAGACTGAGCTGAGGATTCACTAGACTTGAGTTTTGTGCAGAACCACAGGGTTTCTCTGTCAGTTGATATTGTTTGTCATGAGGGCAGACAAATCTTTTGTTTCAGTGATTATGAAAACTAAAGGAGAAGTAAAGGAAGCAAATAAAAAAAAATGTGCATCCTTTAAAAGGAAAGTATTTTTTCCTGCTTATTTTTCCATAGCTATTCTTTTCTCCAAAATTTACTGCACAAGCACAGAACTAGCAGTCTTAGGCACCGCCTGGTTTGAAGTCTTCTCAGCAGAGAACCAAAAAGTGAACTGCCAAGGGGAAAGCTTTTTTCCCAAACTTGAGGGAGGGGGACCTTTACAGTTACTATTTGTATGTGGCTAACTGTGACTTGCACTAAAAAGCCTGTCAAACATAATAAATCAACAGGAAAAGAGTACAGCCACAGAAAAGTTAAAGTTGTATTGTCCATTAAAAAGAAGTCTGTATTTCAAAGCCCTGCTGATAGTGCCTGGCACAGCACAAAGACTTCCCTATTGCAGCTCAGCCTACTTGATCTGACAATTGAACCTGCAGAAACAGCTATTTGTTAAAAGTGAAAAAAAAAGAAAGAAAAAGTTGTGGATTTAAAAAATAAGTAATAAACAACAAACCTCAAGCAATGACAGTAGCAAAGTCATACTGGTTAGTATCAGAGGAAATTAAAAACAAGCCAGAAAGGGCAAAGTAAAACTCTTTCTGTAACCAGTTCTCTTGTTTTCCATGTTCTAATGTCCCAGTGATGTTTTTGGATCATAGAAAATGCTTATCTTAGTACTAAATTTTGCAAAAGTATTTTGGTAGGGATTGCTAGAATCAAGATAAAAGAGGTCTTTATGCATTCCTTTTAAAAAATTTATCAAGAAATTGAAAATAATGTTAAAAACTCCTCAATTTGTTTTTTAAACAAATGTTAGTTTTAAAAAAAGAAAACTAACCACCTAAACCCAAAAAGAACTCTACAAAATATATAGCTGATTTTTTGGGGTTAGAGATGTAAGAGGCCAACTATGTCTTTTAATCAAGGTAAGCATATACAGAAATACTACAAGATCAAGATGAGTCTGCATTTTAGATGTCTTCCAGACAATAGTCATTAACAAGTCATAAGGATATACCTCATTAAGCATATAACATATAAGTTATGGGGTAATTTAAAAATATTTCAAACTCATTACAATAGAATGATTAAAAAGCAGATTTATTTAATAATAACCTGTATTTATCCACGACATTGAACTAGAGTTTCATTCTGTACACTTGAGATCTAAAATGTGGCAACTTTGTACAGTTTCTTCAGCTTACATACCAGACCCTGGATCAGAAGAGGCTTCTTCCCTCTTTAGATGCCACTGAGGTGGGCAGTTAAGGAAAGTAAATCCTTACAGAGGCAGGCACACTGATCTGGCAGTGAGCTTGTGATCTGTATTGATGGGTGTCTGCAACTGCATGAAAGTATGGGAAAGCTTCTGGGGCTTTGTAGAAGTTTGTTTGTAGAAATCTCAAGCCAAGAGACTGCCCTCCTCTCATACTATTGAGAATCTGCAAGGTTTATTTTCCTTTCCATTTCAAGTGAGAGTTTTGTCTTGCCAGAGTGGCCCAATTGTATTCTTTGAATAGTGAAGAGCTGTCAGACTAAGGAGACGGTAACTCTTATACAAGTGGGCTCAACATCAATCAGATAGTAACAGTTCTCAGATAGAGACTTTGGAACAGGTCAAGAAAAGTAACTCTGAGCTTGTTCTCCAGGCTTCATGGAAATTGCCTGCATGAAATGCATTGCTGGTGTGTCACCCTCATCATCCACGCTGGGTACCTCTTAGGAGGTCATAAGGGCCCATACCTGAATTACATTTGCACAGAGATCGGAGTGCAATTGCACCTTACTTCTGCCTTGGGCTTACCTGATGTCAAGTCAGGATACAGATGGGCACTCATGCACACTGCACAAGGATTTTTGAAGCACTCCTGGGGCCAAATTTATTCACACAAACACATATGCACACATAAATTCTTTTAGCTTCATGGGGACTGAGATATTTGTTAGCTTTGGCAAAGAAACATAGAAATTGTGTTGAATTGTGTTTATGTGGCAAGGTTTTGGCAATGGAGAGCTGCAGGCATGTCTCTCTGAGAAACGGCTGGGGCTTCCCCCATGTCAGGCACAGACAATTATATCTGGGTCTGCAGTGAACCCACTGTAGGACACAGTTGAGCCCATCAGTGAAGTTGATGGCTGCTCTGTGAAAAGGGACCCATAGGTGAGTCCACATCGGAGCAGATACTTCCCTAGAGGACCTACAGCCCGTAGAAGGCTGATGTTGGTATGTGGACACGAAGTGAGAAGAAAGGAGCAGCAGAGAGAAACTGCTATGTTTTGACCCTGATCCTGTGCATCACCCAGTGCCTCACTGAAGGTGTTAGTATAATCTGTGGCAGCAGAAGGTTGGGTAGAGAGGAGTCTGGAGTAAAGCTGATCCTGAAAAGGGAGTTGGAAAGGTGTTTCCTAAGTTTCTAAATGTTTCTTTTATGTTGTTTCTATTTAACAATACCCAGAGCAATTCCAAAATCTTTATATTAGTTGTCAATAAATTAAATTAAATCCCTCCAAACTGAGTCTGTTTTGCCCACAATAGCAACTGTTACCCTTATCTCAACCCATTAATCTTCTTGTTCCCGTTTTTTCTATTTTCTCCTCCTGCTGGGATGTGGTGGGGTTGGAAGGGGACTGTGTGAGTCGCTGTATGGATACTTGCTGTGAGCCAACCCACCACAGACATAGAAATAATCAGAGAACCACAGAATAGTTTGGGTAGGAAGGGACCTTAAAGATCCAAAACCCCCCTGCCACAGAGAAATGTATTGTTCATGGATAGTATCTTTATTTGTCTATTTCCCAAGTCTATGTGACTTTTCATTTGAGAAAAAACATTACAGTGACAAGAAAATATTCACCAACATCTCTAGTTAGAGTTCTCTCATTATTCCATAAGCAAAAATTTCACAAATTTTCACAAATTCACAATTTTTCAGTGGCCATCTGTTGATAGCATGCACCCAGCCATTCAGCCTGGAGAAGAGAAAGATTCTGAGGAGAACTTAAAGCAACCTTGCAGTACCTGAAAGGTCCTACAGGAAAGCTGGAGAGGGACTGTTTACAAGGGCAGGGAGTGTTAGGACAAGGGCCAATGGATTTAAACTGAAGTAGGGGAGATTTAGATTAGATATTGGGAAGAAATTCTTTACTGGTGAGACACTGGCACAGGTTTCTCAGAGGAGCTGTGGCTGCCCCTTGGCAGTGTTCAAGGCCAGGTTGGATGGGGCTTTGGACAACCTGGGCTAGTGGAGAATGTCCCTGTCAGAATAGATCAATGAATTGATGAAGTAATTTATAGTTACAATTAGAATTTTGTTCAAATGATGAGTAATGACCATGATACAATCTATCACTCTCCTGCACAAATCCAGTGATATGAATGTCACATAGAAATAAAAGGTGTGGAACAACAGATTGGAGCCGTATGTTCATTCAGATGCCTGTTCAAACTCTGCTTTGCAAGGAAAAGTTGGAATATTTTGCAAGACTTAATTGCAGAGATATTGAGACCACTGTTTGTCACGATGACTAATATTTTCTTTTTTTCCTGTCTTCACCCACCTAATTGTTTCATCTGCTGTCTCTTGTCTGATACAGAATCACAGAATCACAGAATCGTAGGGGTTGGAAGGGACCTTGAGAGATCATCGGGTCCAACCCCCTGCCAAAGCAGGCTCCCTAGCTCATATTGCACAGATAGGCGTCCAGACGAGTCTTGAATATCTCCAGAGAAGGAGACTCCACCACCTCCCTGGGCAGCCTGTCCCAGGGCTCTGTCACCCTCACTGTGTAAAAGTTCTTCCGCATGTTGGTGCGGAACTTCCTGTGCTCCAGTTTACAGCCACTGCCCCTTGTCCTATCTCCACAGACTACTGAAAAGGGGTTGACCAATTCCCCCTGCATCCCATACTTAAGATATTTATAAACATTGATTAGGTCCCCCCTCAGTCTTCTTTTCTCCAGGCTGAACAGCCCCAGCTCACTCAGCCTTTCCTCATATGGGAGATGTTCCAGGCCCTTAATCATCTTCGTAGCCCTTCTCTGGACTCTCTCCAGGAGATCCCTGTCCTTTTTATACCAGGGAGCCCAGAATTGGACATAATACTCCAGGTGGGGCCTGAGCAGGGCAGAGTAGAGGGGGAGGATCACCTCCTTCGACCTGCTGGCCACACTCTTCCTGATGTATCCCAGGATCCCATTGGCCCTCTTAGCCACCAGGGCACATTGCTGGCTCATAGCCAACCTGTCATCAACCAGGACCCCCATGTCCTTCTCCACAGAGCTCTTCTCCAGCAGGTCATCCCCCAGCCTGTACTGATACAAACGGTTATTCCTCCCCAGGTGCAAGACTTTACACTTGCTTTTATTAAACCTCATCTGGTTTCTCCCTGCCCAGCTTTCCAGCCTGTCCAGGTCTCGCTGGATGGCAGCGCAGTGTTCCTGCGTGTCAGCCACCCCTCCCAGCTTTGTATCATCGGTGTACTTGCTGAGGGTGGATGCTATTCCCTCATCAAGGTCGTCGATGAAGATATTAAACAGGACTGGACCCAACACCGAGCCCTGGGGAACACCGCTAGTCACAGGCCTCCATTCAGATTTTGTTCCACTGATCACGACCCTCTGAGCTCGGTCCAACAGCCAGTTCTCAACCCACCTCACTGTCCACTCATCTATCCCATGATCTCTTAGCTTTTCTATCAGGATGTCATGGGAGACAGTATCAAAAGCCTTGCTGAAGTCAAGGTAGATGACATCTACTGCTCTCCCTCCATCCACCCAGCCGGCGATGAGATCATAGAAGGCTATGAGATTGGTGGAGCACGATCTCCCCTTGGTGAATCCATGCTGACTACTCCTCATGACCTTCTTCTCTTCCAGTTGCTCGGTAATGGCATCCAGAACAAGCTGTTCCATCACCTTTCCAGGGACAGAAGTGAGGCTGACAGGCCTATAATTGTTAGGGTCCTCCTTCTTGCCTTTTTTGAAGACTCGAGTGATATTGGCTATCCTCCAATCCTCAGGTACTTCTGCTGATCTCGAAGAGCTATAGAAGATGATAGCAAGCGGCTCCGCAATCACTTCCGCCAGCTCCCTCAGCACACGTGGATGTATCCCATCCGGGCCCATGGATTTGTTTGCATTAATCCCTTTGAGCCACTCCTGGACCACCCCTACTTCAACTAGAGGGAAGCTCTTCATTCCACAAACACTCCTACTTTCATCCAGGATCTGCAGGTCCCGAGGGGCCTTTGGAGTGAAGACTGAGGCAAAGAAGGCATTCAGTATTTCCACCTTCTCATCATCACCTGATACCAGGACACCTGCCTCATTCAGCAAGGGACCTACATTATCCCTGATCATCCTCTTAGTATTCACGTATCTGAAAAAACTCTTTTTATTATCCTTTATATCCCTTGCCAGTTTCATCTCCAAGCGGGCTTTAGCCTTTCTAGTCACGTCCCTACAGGCCCTGATAACATTCCTATATTCCTCCCAGGTGCACAGACCCTGTTCCCATAGTTCATAAACCTTCTGCTTCCCTTTGAGTTTACACATTAGCTCCCTGGTCATCCACACAGGTCTTCTGCCTCTCTTTCCCGATTTCTTACTCGAAGGGATGCACCTATCCTGTGCTTGGAAGAAGTGCTGTTTAAATGCTAGCCAGCTCTCACAGGCTACCTTGCCTTCGAACAGCGTAGCCCACGGGATAGCTCCTAAAACGTTGCGGAACAGATCAAAGTTAGCTCTTCCCAAATTCAGGGTAGCTATCCTGCTTTTTGGCTTGCTTCTTCCACTCAGGATCTTGAACTGGATCATTTCGTGGTCGCTTTGTCCTAAGCTGCCCCCGACCTTCACCTCCCTGATGAGCCCATCCTTGTTAGTAAGAACAAGGTCCAGCACTCGCCCTCCCCTTGTAGGTTCCTGCACCATCTGTAGCAGGAAATTGTCCTCAACATACTGCAGAAATTGTCTGGACTGCATACGACTGGCCGTATTGCTTGCCCAGCAAATATCTGGGTTGTTGAAGTCCCCCATAAGGACCAGGGCCTGGGATCTCGAGGCTACTTCTAGCTGCTCATAGAAAGCACTATCAACCCACTCCTCTTGATCAGGGGGCCTATAGCACACACCCACAACAGTGTCACTCATACTAGTGTGACCCTTGATTCTTACCCACAAGCACTCGACTGATGGGTCATCTTTCCCCAGGTGGAGCTCAATACATTCAAGCTGCTCTCTAACATAAAGAGCAACTCCTCCACCTCGCCTCCCTAGCCTGTCCTTCCTGAAAAGCACATAGCCATCCATGACAGCGTGCCAGTCATCCAGGCTGTCCCACCACGTCTCTGTGATCGCAATGAGATCGTGGCCCTGCGACCGCACAAAGATCTCTAATTCTTCCTGCTTGTTTCCCATGCTGCGTGCATTTGTATAAAGGCATTTTAGTGGGGCAGCAGGTGCAGGTATCCTCAGCAGATCACAGTGAGATTTCCGACAGGGGATGGGCAATAGTGGCTCCACTGAGGGGTCCTCAGGGCAATCACCAGAATTTTCCCCACTATCACATGGAACAACATCCCCAAGTCCGTCACTGTGTTGCTGGCATTTACCTTCTTCCACCGCCAACTCACGTTGTGTCTCCCAAAGCCCATGCCTAACCCCAAGAGCCATCATAATATCCCCTCCCCCCTTCCTAACTAGTTTAAAGCACGCTCAATGAGCTGCTGGAAACTCATTGCACAGAGACTGTGGGTTTCATTCTGCATTCATACAATCCCTGGCATAAAGAAAGTCCTGCTAGACAACTGGTCTTAATGAGTACTGTGATAGTACTGACAATTGGATAGATTTTAGATTATTGATTTTTTGATTATATTTTTCTGATTATTAATTTCACTAAATATGCCAATTTTTGTATTATTCTATAATGTCAAAATTTTAAACATTAAAATGAATATATTTTGTAACTTTGCAAAGCAGTGGACTTCAAATGATGAACATGAAAGGATTCCGATGGATTCTGAAGGTACACACTTGGTTAAGAAAAACCCCTATATTAGAATCCAAGAAAAAAAAAAGGTAAAAAGACTTAAGTAGAGTCATAAAACACTTTGCCAGCATCCTTCCATCCTTCTAAGCATCTAGGCCTCCATCCAATAAAACTCATAACCATCTGTGTGGCTTCAGTCAACTGTTACACTACTGAAAGCTGTGTACAAATCAGCCCATGAAGTTAAGCATGTGCTTAAGTGTTTTACTTGCAAGGTTACAGGGTCCTATTCAAATATGGAATGAAATAATATCACCCAGGTCCTGCAGAATGTGAGTCCAAGTCATTGCCTTCTGCTGGGTTGGAAGTCAGTTTTATTCATGTGGTTGCCAGCGTTCAGGCATGTATTTGTAAGTTCTTCAATATAAGGGTGGTAGAGGCCCCATCCCTGGAGATATTCAAGTTCAGGCTTGACGGGGCTCTGAGCAGCCTGATCTAGTGAAGATGTCTCTGCTTACTGCAGGGGTGGGTGGACTAGATGACCTTGAAAGGTCCCTTCCAACCTTACACATTCTACGATTCTATGATTTGGTGTAAACCTCAGTGTAGAAGTAATTACTTAGCTGAAGACTGGTGCCTCTCACTTTCTGAACTCAGTTCTTGAGCTTTTTCTCCATGAATGGTCATGAAGTACATTTAGTCATATAATCGTTCTTAGTAGCTTTCAAACTGCTGATCTTTGCAAGTCAGATTATACCTGATTTTGAAAAGTAAAAAGCCATTGTTTTGCCTCAGGTCATTAGTGCTCTAATTGGCCATTACCTAACCAGAAACATATATATATTATTGCTCATTATAAATCTCTCTCTGCCTTTTTTTTTTTGTGCCAACTGGAAACAAGACAAAATCTAGCTAGATCAGGTACACTTTAGATTTTTTTTCTTTTTCTTCCCAAAAGCCTCCATTCCTAGTTTGAAGGTGGATTTTCCTTCAGTACTTAAAATGCTGCTTATGTTTACGTTTGAATTGTTTGCACCAGGACAGTTGAGTTATCTTCCCTAAGAAAGGATTGAGAGTAGTTGTTCAGTTTTCTGTAAGTTGTTGTGAGCAGTCAATCGTTAAAAATGTTCTGATAGCCAAACCCAAAACCCAGAGTCTGGAAACATTTGGATCTTGTCATCCTGTTAAAGGAGAAGGGTGTGTGTGTGAGAGAGATTGATGCCAATAAAAACAATGACTCTCTGGCAAGAGAGCTATTTGAAAAATAGTTTCCTTGGAAACTGCTTTATACTTCATACATGCTATCTTTGAGATAACAGTCTTTTCTTATCAAAACACCCACATGGCAGAAAGTACCTGTTTGTATTTTCCCCCTCTGTTTCAGAGGGAAAGAAAGGTTACAAAAAATTGATCAGTTCTGAATATTTCCTTTTTTTCTGATCTGTTCCTTCCTAGCACAATTATTCTCCCTCCCAAAAGGAAACGCGTGAAGCTTTATCTATGTCAGTCCCACTGCTTAACTGACGGTAATGATGAGACTTAGCATTTAAAGGCTGAGAAGTGATTTACTGTCTCTGAAAACACATTTCATGATTGGGAAATGCCACAGAACTTGTTTCCATTCCTGATAGAGTCTTCTGCATTTAAAACGATGATCGATGTGATAATTATGTCCCAAAGTCTAATACAAGTTTTATTTTCTGGTGGTGGCAGTTGATACCAACATTATTTTCCTAAAGCTTGCTCATGCCTTTCCTTTCAACCCCAAGACATATACTTATGCGGTTTAATGAATTGTGAACCCTTAAAAACAAACGAACCCTCCCACCTTTCTACAGAAAATGGAAGCAGAAACATCTTCTGAGTATTTTTTTTCAATTTAGAGTCACCTGACTGCCTTTTGTATTTTGAACATGTTTTGAACATGTACTTGTTTTAGCAGTCTGGCATACAGCATTATTATTACGGCCTCAAATTTTAACAGTAAACACAGCTTTCAGCCAAGCATCAAAATCTAGCTGCTGCCCCTACTTGCTACTACCTGTGAAAACCCAAATGACTCACACGAACTGTGATGAAGTGAGAATTCAAGAAGTGGCCTCAAGTGGAAGTTACTACAGGTGCCTAGACTAGAAGCCAGCTCCACACCTGGGCTGGAATGCCTAGCAGCCTCCAATGCTTTGTGATGCTTATAGCCTGTGTACTTGTATATCATAGGATCTGTCTCCATCTCCTTCTCTGCTTTCTCTTAGCAGTTTAAAAGTTTATGTTGGGATTCATCATACCTAAATTCAGCTATCAAAAGGAAAAATGTTTTGTCTGAGATGTCTATGGTCCTTACACAGTAAACACAAGATAATTCTCAACACCTTACAATATTTGTATAGAGTAGTCTTCATAAGTACCTCTCAGACATGACTCTGTCTTCACATTGTCTGAGGCAGGAGGCTCGATGACTAGTTGAACTGGGTGTGGAAGTTTTACTCCTGATGTATGTATGTATGTAGTGCAGGAAAACATGGTCCAGGGATAATGGCACTGGCCTCACACTCCTTGCAGAGACCCTGCTTTCAGAAAAATAAATCAATCTAGAAGAAAAATAAAAAATCCACAAAACAAAAGAATTAAACAGTTCTCCTTAACAACATATCCCCAAATCAATTTTGCTACAGAATCCAAATACTCAGTTTTAAAATTGCAGCTCTAGAACAGAGTTCTGTATTGTTTTAATGATGGTCTCTGGTTAGGAAAACTGTAAGCCAGGATGTTCTCCATCTCCTATTCACAATAATTCCTGAATATTTATTTATTTATTGGTTTTTTTCTGTGTGTCTATGAAAGAGAAAGTTTCTAAATGAGTGAAAATTAAGCTAGTTAATATATGTAAATCAAATGATGATTTACTGCTTTTGAAACAGGTGGGGTTTTTTATTACTGCTTTTTTGGCTGGCGATCCACTGAATGCTAAGTATGAAATAAGGTAACCATCTATAATTGTATAAGTACAGCTGTATTGCAGTCTTTTTTGGGAGAAAAATATATCTTCTTACTTATATGTCAGTGGGAAAGCATCTCTAGTCTTGCTGAGAAATAAAAATGATGGTATTTGGCTTAATCGGTCTTTATCAGTGATTTCTGTTTACAACCCTGAAATTTTAGATGGTGAGCTTTCTCCCTTTATTTTTTGTTTCCTTAGCTTCATATCAGATAGGAAGTTTAAAAAAAAAACAAAGAAAGAAAAACAACACCTTGGTGAAACTCTGAGTTATGTAGATATGAAAGCCTGCTTGGTAGCCTAATGTTATTGTCTAAAAATTCAGAGAAACTTGCTAGTACTGGAAAAATTGATTATGCAAATACCAGTGACTCATGCTGACCCATCTTTTCTTTGGCTTTACAGCTTTGCAGCTGCTTGCTTTTGCCTTGGTAAAGATAATCAATTAGTTCAGTCTGGATTATAGGGTTTTAACACAAGCAATTTCACTGGATGTGAAGTCTGTTGACTTAACTATAGACTTGATAGAGGTTGTAGGGAAAGTTGTACAAAACTGAGTTTGCCAGAGCAAGTCCAAGCATGCAATCTTTTTTGGAAACAGTACGCTCTTTCTTTTTATCTCAGAGTCTGTAATTTTTAGTGATACAAGTTAGCATCAACTGCCTTTGCATGCTTTGCTAATCTAGGTGTGGCTCATTAGAATCGTGATCCTGTATCTGCTGGAGTCAGTGGAAGATTTTTCCAATTAGGTCTTCAGGAACAGCATCAAGTCTTAACAAAAACACTGTGCTCTCCCAGTTAATTTTATGTATTATCTCTTGGGGAAAACATAGCTGTTTTTAATTTCTTTTAATGATTAAAAGATTGTTGGATTTTTTAGTTTTAGGGCTTTTCCTGACTGAAAGCAGGCACCTTGCAGAAGAGCCTGATTTAAAGACTTCAGCCTAACCTGGGATCCTCATCCCCCTCTGCAGTACCTGCAGAGGGAGAGCCACAGCCACCTTCACAGTGTACTTTGCATCTTAGGTTCAAAGGACTGTCTGGAGATGTTCTCTTTTCACTGACCATAAAGTAAAAATATACTCAGTGCTTGGGATTTGGATCTTACATGTGTTATTTAAATGTTGCTACTGCTATATTATGACTGTCAAATATGGAACTAATGTTTCTCTGTACTGATTTGGAAAAAGCTATTTAAGGTTTTATGCTCTACTGCTGCAACCTATGTAAGCCACTGAACTCTCAGCCTATGTTATTTGGTAAATCTAATTTCCTTGACTTCAGTAAGGATATATGGGAGGACCAGGAAATTTTTTCTTTGCTTTTGTTGTTAGAAACATTCCAGATTTAACACTTCTCATGATTATTTTGAAAAACATTCACGTGCAGGCTTATGTTCCTTTGGCTTCAGCATGACCCAAGTTCAAGCTTTAAGTATTTAAATACGATACTGAATATGGCCTGCACTTCTTTATTTATGTGTTTAAGTAGAGTTAAAAAGCTTTAAGAATGGTAGTAATCACAAAGAGTCAAGAATTAAAATGTTTTGTGAAACACATGAGCATTTTAACCTGTTTTCAGTCTTTGTAGAATGAAATAAAAATCTTAAAATATAGCCATAAAAAGGAATGAAATTAACTCCCGTGCTTGGACCCTGGCAAGTGTGTCTGTACTGCCTAATTTTTTCCTGCTGTCCTGTTAGTTACTGAACTGTTTATGCAAATTGAGAGTGCTCCAGCCAGGGAATGTGCGAAGAGCTGCTTTTATAGCTTGGAGATTAAGGCACTCATCTGAGCTGTGGGTAATCCTCTTTCAGGATCCTGCTGTCAGCAGGAGTAGTTTGTGTTCCCTCCTCATTTTGACCATAAATTTCATCTTTCATCCTAGGTTTTTTGTTCCTAAGGAACTGTTGGGTTTTTTGGTTGGGGTTTTTTTTGGAGGGGTGGAGGGTAAGGGAGTGGAAAGGGAGAATAGCTTGGTTAATTGTCGTTTTGTACAGGAAAAAAATGCAAGAGAATAGTCAAGAGTAGCAACAGAACTGCCTTGATAACGTAAGCTTCCTTTAATACTCTGGAAATTCTGATCTTCCCTGGGTAGAGTGCTCTATGTATTTTGACAAAGGTATCATTTCACCGAGTAGTTCGAGTATTAAATCCTCATAGCCCTTAGCACAGAAGTTTAAAAAAAAAAAAAAAGAAGAGGAAAAAAGAGACATAGTGACAACTGGCAAATGCCTAGCACAGCTGCATTATTGCCTATAAAATTGGGAATGTAACAAACTCATATCCAGGGTAAATGAGCTAGATAAACCCATAGAGTATGCCCTCCAAAAATTATTTTAACTCATCATCAATAATGAGAAAAGTGTCTAAATACCTTAAAGGGACATTTGAAATTTATGTGGTTTGACACTTAAAAAATTTGGAAACATCCAAAGTAGTGTGAAAATAACAGGTCTGGGGGTTAACAGAAATGCACAGCAATCTGCAGTGTAATTCTCAGTCAGCCAAGATTTATTTCGAAAGGAAAACTTCAAATAAAATGCCAATTTAAGGAAGGCAATGATGTCATTTTAGAATATAAACAAAACCTATAACCGGGGAAAAAAAAGGCATGAGGAGAGGAAAATTGCATTGTGTTAGTGGCTTAAAATGTCAACTTCTGCTCCGTCAGCTCCTGATCATAGTTCAAGATTCAGATAGCACAAAAATGTGCTTTGCAGCCTGCAGTGGTTAAGACTTTTACTGTATGCTGCATTTGTATTGGCTATAACAATTTAATTTGAATTTGTTTCCAAGGAGCTATGTCTTTGTCACTTTATTACTCTTTTATTTGATACTTCTTTGGAAAGTTAATAGTTTAATTAATGGCTTCATCCTGAAAGATACCAAATGTTCTGGTCTCTTTCCAAGGAAGAACTTTTTAACATGCTTCAGCGTTGTATGCATTAGTTTTCAGGATAAAGATGTAGAGGATATATATCTTCAGGTGTATGGTTCTGCCATCTTCTGCTGCTTCTCTTTTAACAAATCCTCTGCTCTCAATTTCAGTTTTGTCTGTTGTACATTTTGTTTCTGGGCATCTGTCAGCGGCAATGATCTGTGCAGGATCTGTTGAAGACAGCTACATTTTTGATGCTCCTTATGGATGTATAGCTGCAGGTTCTGTGCAGTCAAAAGAGATCTTTAAGTTTTTGTCCCAGAACTGTTCTTCTCCATCTTCTGTTTTGACATCACAGGACTACATCATCATATTGCCTATCACTCACGTGTGTAACTTGGGCAGTAGTTTTACCTTGAGTATCTCTAAGCTCTTCCAACTGGGATATAGTGACATCTTTCAGATTATTTCATCCATGGCCTTCAATCACATGACTAAAACTGTCTTACAGGCACTTGTGCATTAATTACAGTGGGATGTTTCCCAGTGGTGAAGTGCACTTCATTTATCTCTTCTTCTCCCAACATTGCCTGCTTTCCCTTCAGCACACTGTAATTCTCCTGACCAGATCAAATGGCAACTGTGAACGAAGACTAGAGGAAATGTTTCCAGTATTTAAAGTTGGAGCAGACAGCTATTAGACAACTATTTCTAATCTTTTTTTTTTTAACTTGAGTTAAACAAAATGTAAAGATAGATGTGACCAGTTTCACTGCTGCATATGTAAACTTATAATAAGGTGATTTATAGTGATAGTTCCGTGGGTACTAGTGTTTTACCTAAGTCACACACTATATATGTTGTTTTCTTATTTTCTGTGCATAAGACATGCTTGAGCCTGTAAAAAGTACACTACAAGACAAGACATCTGCCACCTACAAACTAAGGAGCTGTTCTGCTGAGTGTCATTCTCTACCAACAATCTTCCATTTCATGTATTTTAAGAGAAGCCCAGTCTTCAGTACCTCTATGGCTGTGTCACTCTTCAATTTTCATCTACCTCAGAACACTGACCCTTGGTTTACTCAAACTATTCATAATTTTTTTTCTTCTCTCACCTCCGGACAGCTTGAATATAGTGCCTATTACTATCATGTGAATTTTCTCTTTTCCACTTCCATTGTAAACTCCCTTCACATAACTAAGTGTGACATTTCTGACATTTCTGTGACATTGGTGACATTTCTAATGACTTCTTCCTGCCTGCATCAAAGAGCATAGTCCAATTTCGTGGCTGGTGACCTATCAGGTGCTTTAACACCCCTGATCATTATTGCAGTCCTGATTTCATTGATTTTCTTGATTGCAGTCTGTTTTGTCAGCTTTTGCAACATCATCACCTCCAATTTCCCTTATTATTGCATGAAATGACCATCAGGGTGTCCTCCAATAATGTAATGCCATCCTTCTCAAACCCATTCAGAATGTTAATGGATAGTCTTTTTGATATCACAGAAGTCTTGAGCTTTTTGGAAAATGGTGTAAACTTCTTACATAGGCAACTGCAACTTGAAACCAAACAAATTCCATCATTTTCTAATATTTTGGCAAAATGTTTTTCAAAATGTTATTTACATTCTTAGTTTTGTTAAATACAAATGAGAAAAGAACAAGCATTCCTTTTAAGCGTTCTACCTCCTCGGTCCTGGAGAGACTAAAAATGAGGATGAGGTGGGAAAATCTCATTCAGTTAAACTCAGAATCAGAATTCTTTTTATTTTAAATCTTCAACAGTGTCAAAAACACCACAAAATACTCCTACAGGAGTTAATGTTCTCAGACCTTCTATAAACTCCACAACAAGGAGACAAACTGAGCGACCGAAATGGCAGCTGCTATCCCCTTCTCTTTTGCTTGTAATACATTTGTAAGACATTATCCTCTCTGAGACACGTATTATTTTTATGTTTATCTCATGTCGAAGACAGCTGGGCCACAAATGGAATAGTGACTTTTGGATATGAATTCAATATAATTTTAGAGCAATAATATCTGCTTCTCTTTTCTCCTCTTAGATATCCTGTCCAGATCTTTCATATTATTTTTTCTTTTCTCCTCATAACCTTGCTTGCATTCTTTCCTCTTGCATAGAGGAAACTCTTCCACATATTTAGCATCTAATATACCTTTTCTCCTATCTGTCCTGAGAAGTCAGTTGCTGTGTTAGACCTCTTTAAAGAACGTCTACAAAACTAGAAGAGATCAGGCTGCTGCTTCTTTAGATGGGCATTTTTCAGATGTTACTAGGTTCTCATTCCTAACAGGCAAGTGTCATTTACCTTGCTAACCTGGAGACTGGTCCTGTGATGGAGAGGAATTGAGATGAGTTCTCCTGCTGTACTGAGTACAGGTAACCTCACTTTCCATGAGGCAGTGTAGTCTAGCTGACAGGGAAACACTGCACAGCCAAAGAAGCATGACAACGGTAAGCCCTTGTTAAAGTAGGGAACTGTAATTAATTATATTGCACTTCTGTGAATAGTCCTTCACTAAAAAGCTGTTTTCCACTACTGGTGAACTTTATGGAATATCTTCTGTAAAGTACAGTGATTCCTTTTTGCTTGTGGCAAAAGAAAAATGCAGAAAAGGAACAGCTAGGATTTCAGCTGTGTTCATGTGGATATTTTTAAAAACTCTTTCCGTGTGTGCCAGATTTCATACATTTTAGGCACTTTTCAGAGTTCTGAGGGCCAGTTGGCTTAAGTGGATTTACACAAATCTCTGGGAGCCACACTGCTTTTATCTCTAGCCAACATTAAAAAATCAGTGGTTGCTTTCGAAAATTTACAATTATGTCCCCTGTCTCCAGAAGCCCAGGGTAGTGCTAGGTCTTCAATCCTCCTCCATCACTCTCATTTCAGCATTCCCATCACCTTCACAGCAGCCTGGCTTTTTCTTTCGCTCCCTTTTCAAGCTAGAAAGTATATTAATAAAGCGTGGTGTTTGTTATTGCTGTTTTCTGCATATGCAAGGTTATTACCCTGACCTCCTGGAGGAGAAGAGTCCAGAAATGCTTTATTCAGACCCATGCATATTCAACACAATACACACTCATGAAGGGAATAGATTAAATAATGCTTTAGAAAGAGCAGGCATTCTACGTATAAATACATTCTGTTTATATCTTCCATGCTGACCTCCAGTGAATGAATATGCAACAACACCTCTCCTCAGAGGTGTACCTGTCATGAGATGGGGACAAATGCTTTCATGTCTGCCAGTTACTGAAGCACTTCACGGGGCTTCACTGGCTATTCTGAATGGAGAAGGGCAAGTGCTGGTGCCGTGTCTGTCTTCCTCCATCAATAAAGACAGTTAGTGACATGAAGCAGAAATTCAGCCTGCACTGAAAATACTGGGGACCATGTGAGGTTGTTTGGAACTAATGCTGATCGCCGGATAATTCAGAAATGATGATGAAAAGCTCATGACATGCCTGAAAGATAAATGAATCAGAGATGAGAGCTGGAAGAGACCTGCTATGTCACCTCGTCTATAGCCAGCTGCCAGGGAAAGATTGCTTCTTGCACACAGTGAAATCAGACATGAAAACTTCCAGCCTGGGTAAAAAGAGGGATTTCTTTTCTGTTTTGTTTGTTGGGTTTTTGTGTGTGGTTTGTTTGTTGGGTTTTTTTTGGAAAAAGCATTAGTCAAAAGGTTCAGCTTGTGAGACATGAAGCTCAATACAGATTTAGCCTCACCTTCACCAATAAAGATTTACCCCACTCTGTACTTTCCAACAATTTTCTGATTCAAGACAAGATATCTTTATTCTTGTTTTTAGAATCTTCACTTTTTAAATGTTTGCTTTGATGTTTTTATATAAGGACTTTGAAAAAAACCAAATACTAATATTTTCACTCAGGAATTTCCATGCAGAATATAGTCTGTATCATATTATTTATTATACGGATAAAGAAGTTTTTACACTTGGTGCAATATAAGTAGTGATGGTGATGAGCTGATGAAGTCAAAACTGTGATTTGTACTTGACAGGGAAAAAATAATCCTGCTTTAAATGCTATTGCTGGACAATAATTTCACAAGACTCCTAGCTTGGCTCTCTATTCAGAAAAATTTTTACAAAGTTACGTTTCTGTCTCCAGCTTTCTAGGCACATGCATGAATATCAGCAGCCTGGCATCTCTCCACCTGTTTCCCCATCACACAGTCTATTCTCTCCAGCAAAACCCCATATAAATTGCTAGAATCTCAGCTAAAATAAAGTGCCTTGGATTATTTTCCTTATGCACTCAAACAATTTCTGAGGATTATGGAAGTACAGTTTTTCCTTACAGCATTGGAGGTGTCCAGGCTTTGTCATTTAGCTCTTCTGTATCTCTGCTGTCCGAGTTAAGGTGGCAAATTAGGAGCTGCCAGTCTAAGAAGTTGTCACATATTATCTGTAACGAGAGTTGTTATCTTAGAAAAATTAACAAAAGGCTTTCGTGTTGGTGGCTAAATCTTAAATGGATCAGGTCTAATGTAAATTCATCCAAAACCATGCATATAGCAGAGTCTATGCATATAGTTAAAGTCTTTGAGTAGCGTTATTTGAAGTCTTTGTTGGATAAAGACCAAACTGGATTTTACATTCACGTGTTTTATTTACTTGCTTCCTGTTCTGAGGCACAAGGAATGACAGAAACCCAATTTTTATATGGATTTTCAGAGGTGATTGAATTTCAATTAGAAATACCACTTCCCCCCCATTTGAAATTTGCCTATGAAGGGGATTTTCAGGATCTTTTTAGTTTACATGCTGGTTAGGTAAAGACCATGTTAGAGGTCTGGCAGCAAGTAAATACAGTTTTAGCAACAGTTTGGGGAAATGTAGTTGCTTCTTCTGTCTATGCACACCGTAGTAACAAGTTCCAACAAAACAAAACTTAGAATTATTTTTCAACCAACTCGATATTAACAATTTTTTTTCTCAAATTTCCTTTTTTTTTCTTTTTTTGTTTTTCTGTCTCAACTGTCTAACAGGTTGTATTTGTTCCTATTTACATCAGTGGGACTGCTAAAGTAGGAGGTGGTGGTCTTTGCTTCATTAACTTCTAAACACTGCTGCTTTGAAAAAAGGCTGATAAATTGAAGGCTGTTCAGAGAAGAGCAACAAAAATGATCGAGGGCTCCAGGAGGGGTTGACTTATGAAGAAAGATCTGAGTAACTGAAGTTTGGGTTGGCAGAGGGGACAGGATAATGCACCACAACATTGACATGAGGCAGGTGAGAGAAATTATGTAGTGCAGCAGACAGGGATGTAACTAGGAGTAATGGGATGGAATTGCAAGAAGAATTTTTTCACTAAATCTTTGTGCAAATAACCTGACAGTGAGATGTATCAGGCTGTGGAATAGTATCCCAAGTGGTGTGCTGAAGCCTTGTCACTTGAGTCATTTGGTGCTGGCGATGACAAAACACTCTCAAGAAAGGGAACTGTCTTGTTTGCTTTCCTCTAACACCAGCATCTGTATTTCTGTAATGCACAATTATGAATTCACTGCAGGAGAAGCTCTATTGGCAGAGGTAAGACAAATATCACTGTCAATAGCAGAGAACACAGGAGTATAACGGCTACATGTTTGGTTGGTTGGGTTTTTTTTTTTGAAAATGTTCTCATTTCCAAGTTTGGCTTTGCAAAGCTCCTCTTTACGTTCACACATGTAAGTGTGATTGAAAGCTGTGACAAGACGCTGATTTCAGGCACACAGGGGAGGAAATCTAGTCATTGTAAAATAAAAACAAGAAAAAAAGGTAAAGATAATAAATATGTCCCATGGGGAAAAAAAAAAGCAAGTCGTTTGTAAGCTCAAACAGCCATCTCAAATGAGTAAAGCTACTGTTTCTTGCACCAGCTCATGGTCTGGCTCACAGTCTACGTAATAATGTTTGAGTTAGAGTTTTCTCTAACACTGCTCTGGCCCTTCCACACAGTGCTCTGTCAATTGCTTTCTTTTCTCATTGCAGATTGTGTTATTTAATGTTGCAATCTGCCTGCACTGTATTTTATAGGGGGTCAAGGACAGTTAATACCTACATGAGCGTTTATTTCACCCTGTGACTGTACAGCCCATCACATATTTGACTGCTTCCCTTCCATTCTGCTCCCTGATCTATTTTGTACAGGGATTATGCTTTTTAACACCACCCCCCCCAAGCTGTTTTGTATACATAAGAGCGGGTATTAAAACTTAAAAAAATCCCCTATCAGTGGCTGGGTTATCAACAAGCTGTCTGAATCAAGTTTTTATTCACATGCTTAACCACAAATCCACAAATATATTTGGGGCTCTGTCTTCTGCTGAATTGTACACATATGAGTTTCCAACACATCTTTGAGAATCTGGGTCCAGAGCTGCATACAGATTTTCTGCAATAGGTGCTTAGGTCTGTGAACGCTACCATTGAAGAGAAAAAATTTCAAATCATGATCTTGGTTTTCAAAGGCTGACAGACACTGGCTTCTTTTCCAGCTATTGAGTCAATTGGCTGTGAAACATGGGTTAATAATCTGCAGAAGGCAATCTCTGTATGTCCTCTCTCACTTGACCGGAGGTTGTTGTATAGCAAGCCCTGATGACAGGTCAGTATTTCGTTACTTTATTAAACATACTTATGGTAATGTTAAGGTTGGCATCAGAATATAAAAAGAAGAAACTTATTTTAGGTATCTCTCCCTATCTGTCACACACAGATGTGTGTTACTTTGGAAGCTTTTGAGATCTAAAAGCAGTCTTAATGTACTACGACAAATCAGTGTTTCTAGTCTTTGCTTCTTGCTTCTGCAGTGTTCAAAGCTGATTTACATCTGTATTGTTATCGTTGCTGTAAAGTTATTTGTAGAACTATTAATTAAACAGATGAAGTGTGGAAGCATGATTCTATTTTTAATAACTACTCAGATGAGAGATCTAATACTACTCAAGTGCATCTTTTTTCATATAATAGAATCTCTTGCTCTACCTAGACCAAAAGAAGGAAATTCAGAGAAGATAAAGGCCAAGATATAAAAATAACAGGTTTTAGAATATACAATAAAGTAGAAAAAATACCTTTTCATGAACAGATGTTACTAAGAGAACAAGGGGAGGGAGAAAGGAGGGGGACTGTAGTGCACTCAGTACTGAAATGGTCTGATGGTGAAAAGCTTTTAGTGAAAAATGAAAGAGCTTTGTGGAAACCAATTTAAGATGCTATTGTTTACAAATTATTCTTAACTCCAAATTACCCCCAAGAAGGTACATATTTCTTCCTCTCCTTTATGAGACTGCCAAAATTCAGTATTCTAGCCTGCTTCTAACCTTCCCCATGAGGCTCATTCCAATCCTCCTTGGAAGTCTTAAGAGTGGCCAGACTGCTGAAATGCTTGGCACTTTCATGAAGATGATTGAATAAGAAAACATTACAATAAAAAAGAAAAAGGTGGGGGGAGCACAGCTGTGATTTTTTTTCATTCTTTTCCTGAAGATGTGTTGAGCTTGAGGTATGGTGTTCAAGTAGAGCTGGTTTATCTTTAAGAGAACAGCTCTGTACCACACAGAACAGCATGCCTCTGAAGAGGCATACTTCTTTAGACCCTTTAATGCAGAGATTAAATGGTGTGATCTGACCCTGGGCCAATTAACAAAAACGTCATTTAAGCTGAGACGAGGATAAGTGTCTGTTTGTGTAGACAAAAATGTGAAAGAAAAGAAATATGTTTATTGGAAATATATGAGTGAACTTACGAGAAATACTTTTGAAAATTAAACCTTATTGCACGATCCTCTGCAACATCAAGTAGGAGGTCAGAGGTTTGCATTAGAGAATGGTGTAAAATCATCCTAACACAGGTGATTGGCTTTCAGTGTTTTGATCTAAAGCTCTGATGTCACTCCTGTTGCTTGAAAAGCAGGAACAAAAAAGTGCCTATGTAACTCACTAAAGGATATATTTCTTCCTCCAGAGCTCCTGCCTTTCCTCATGGCATCTCAGGACTATTCTGCAGGACCGCCAGCCAAGTCATAAAGAGGGAATACGGCAGTGCATGGAGAGGTTAGGATTATTACTTGGAAGTAGGATCCTTGAGTTTAGCTTGTATTCCAGGAAATGTTATTTATATAAAATATGAAAGAGTCAACAGAAGAGTTGGTAATTCCTTGACAAAATTAAAAAGGAATTCTTTGAAAATGTCATTTGGTTCTCTCTCAGACAGAGGAATGAGTTTACCCTAGAATAAGAGCTGAAATTACTCAGTTAAGTCAACTAATTACGCGAATAACTTTTCTTGGCTAAATCCACATTTTTAATTGTAAAACCACTGTGAAAGTTCTTTCTAGTTGTCGTGCTCCGTGAAAACAACTAGAATATTCCTCACTCTCCTGAGACTATGCTCTGACATGGCCTATCTACTTCTATTGAAGAAATGATTAAGGTAAGATTTCTTGCCCTGTGTCATATTGGCTTAGGTCTAAGTCCAACAAGATTTTACCAATTCTCTTGGCTTTAAAAATCTATGAACCTAGTGCACACAAAAAAGATCAATCAGTATCAACTCAACCTGGAATAAACTCCTTCTGCATTTCTGAGTCCAGGTCAAAATTGTCACCTTGTTTTAACAGGCTGATCTAGGAGCAGTAGAAGGAAGCCTACCCTTGTGTCTCAAAGTTGCTGTCCCACAGGGAATCTCTGATGTCTAACAACGAGCTGTTTTGCACTCTATGCTTTCTAGTAGTCACAAAACTATTATTTTCCTTTTTTCATCTGGACACCTACTTATGTGAACCTAATGACAACTTTATCTTTTTGATAGTTTGTCTCTGCTGCCAAATGTAACTGCAGTTTTTTCTTCAGCAATTTGAGGGAAGGAAGTTGGAGGACATGGAGATGTGGGCACAGAAACAGTGTGATTGCATAATCATGATTTCCATAGAAAATCAGATAAAAAAATCCTCTGTAGCCTTTTTCAGGCAGCTGTTTGGGATTTAGCTGCCTGCTCCAGTTCTAAATTCTTCTCTTTGTCCCTTTGGCTTTCATTCTGATCTCTCATCTGACACTGTGCAGATGAAAACCTTTATCTGTGTAATACCTGCCCCCTGGAACATCTGTCTGGGTCTCCTCAGTTCTCCACCTGATTTTAAGTCTCATGCCAAAACTTATGTTCATGCTCTCCTGGCTATCCCTCCCAATCCCATTTCCCATTTGTAAGGGTACTTTTTTGCCTTGCCAGATGTATTGGGATGCATGGTTGACACAAGGTAATATATACATTGTTCAGGAAATTTGCTATTTCACTCTGAAGGGTATGAGGATGGTTGGTATTAAGAAAAATCCCACCACAATCTTTCTCAAGTGATGCCTCCCTTCAGTCACTGAGAGGATTTATCAGAGGAGTGCTGGATTAGCTGCAGCAACTATAAAGTCATCAGAAAGAAGGATAACCTGCTTCCTCTAAGCATTAGTCTGCCACGGGTTTGGTTCACATCCTGCAAGGTGGCAGACCATTTATCTTGGGTGCTGAACAACTTCTATACTTCTCTAAGTTTGTGTGATGAAACTGGTGGGTGCAGAGATAGTGGAGTCACCCATGCCTATGCAACCTGTGTTGGGGACTGAGGGATGCAGACACCCAAGATCAGTCTAGAAACCATATGTGTCACCCACTATCAGAAAGAATAAGCTTATGTGCCAGTCTGCCTCCACAACTTTCAGACATTCATGTGATGTAGGCCTGAAAAAAGGTGGATTTACTGCCCTGACTTCTAGTTATTGATTTATTGTCTCTTTCTACTGGTTTTGGCTGGGACAGAGTTAATTTTCTTTATAGTAGCTGGTTCAGGGCTGTTTTGGATTTGTGCAGAAAACAGTGTTGATGACAAAGGGATCTATTCATTCCTTCTGAGCAGTGCTGACACAGAGCCAAGGGATTTTCTGCTTCTTACACCACCCCACCAGTGAGCATGCTGGGAGTGCACAAGGGGCTTGGGAGGGGATGCATCTGGGACAGCTGACCCCAACTGACCAAAGGGATATTCCATTCCATATGACGTCATGCTCAGCATGTAAAGCTGGGGAAGAAGAAGGAAGTAAAGGAAGTTTGGAGTGATGCTGTTTGTCTTCTCAAGGAACTGTTATGCATGATGCAGCCCTGCTTTCCTGGAGGTGGCTGAACACCTGTCTGCCAATGGAAAACAGTGAATTAATTCCTTGTTTTGCTTTATTTGCTTGTGAGTTTTGCTTTTGATTTACCTATTAAACTGTGTTTATCTGAACTCACAAATTTTCTCACTTTTAATCTTCCCATTCTCTCCCTCATCCCACTTGAGAGTGAGCAGCTGCATAGTATTTAGCTGCCGGCTGCACTTAGACCATGACACTCTTCAACCTTAGGAATTCTTGCACTGTGCCCCTTTAGAGTAGACAAAGCCTTATTTCTCTCCATTAACTTCCCCACTTTCCAAAATATTTATAACTAGCTCAATACTGCAATTCTTTCTCTCTTTTATTTTGCTATGGGGAGCTCAGGAGAGCAGTCCCTTGCTGATTAGAAAGACTGAATAAGTACTCCAGCTTAAAGCATCTGATTAATTCATACGACACATTTCCTCTAGGAATTTATATAGTGGCCAATAACCTTAGTAATCAAAGTCAAAGGAGTTACACCACCTCATGGCATCTGAAGATAACAGTCCATCTGACACCAGATCCTAATTCACGGGTGTCTGATAAGTGTCTGAAAAGAGCAGGATAATTCTGGTGTAAGAAAAAGTAGTTTATGGCAACTTTTCTAGGCTTGATGTTGTGTTATGTGCACAAGTAATGCTATTCTATTACCTTCTAGAAGATTTCTTCTACTAATTTCTTTGTAAATTAAGCAAGAATCATTTAAAATGAAAGTTTTTCTCCCTTCAAGCTGTTAAAAAGTGATATGGGAATACAACAATGTTAGAATTTTCACACTGCTATGGACGCTTTGAGTTTTCATTAAAAAGTTGATGTTCTCAGTGCCTCCAGCCAAAATTCTAAACAACATTAAAGCAGCATCGTTCATGCTGCTATAGGAAAGGCTGCTTCTGTGTTTCCCTTTCCTACCCTGTTTCCATTATGCTGGTTTAAATATTCATTTTGAATTGAATCTTGGTATACAGTGCATCATGTTGCCCTTGGAATTATGGAGTTTTTTTACATTGTGGTAAAAGGGGTTTTTTTAAGGAAGAAAATACTCTTCCACTGTGGGACACTTTGGTTGTAAAAGCCTTGCTAGTTTCTGCACCCACTGCTCCCCAAAAGCACAAGATTGTATGAAAACTGCCTTACTTTCCAGAAACAGTGGGAAACCTACCTGCATTGACATGATAGAGAACTACTTGAGTGGAATTCCTCTCATGTAACTTCAGTCATGTAAGAATTAAGCATGTAGCTGAATTTCTATTAGCAGGCTGGCGCCGTAGCCAATGTCACCCTCTAGAGACACCTGGTCATTTATCGACTTTATCTTCTTTCTAGAGTTTGCTTCTATTGCCCTCCAAACCTCCTTAGTTTTATTCCAGAAGTGGCCATTAATTTGCTAGCTAGCAGTAACACTGTCTGCTCCAGAGCTTGCCTCTTTTCTATCACCATAAATCATTCAACCAGAAATTTGATTCAAGGATGGATTTTTACACAGGTTTCATTATACAGATCATCCTACAAGGCACAAACATAACTGGTGTGCTTGTCACCAGCTAGCAACCAGAAGCATTCAGCCATCCACCAGCCCATGTCCAAAGTACCTAAGCTAAAACGGCCCTTTGTATATAAGCCAATGGTTATAATTTCCCTGTTGCGTGACTGTAATTCAGTTCTGAGTTAATTACTTATATTCCAGGCACACATGCTCAGGTTCCAATGGGCAGCAGTGTGCTGGATTTAATTCATGTTATATATACATTCTGAAATGTTTGATAGCTCTTAGTTTGCACATGTAACAATATTACCTTTGTAGACCTCTGTTAGTTACTTGATGGGCTACAGGTTTACTCATTTCTCTCTTAACTGCATCAGTCACACTCCCCAGACCTCCTCTGTTTCACCTGCATAGTCATGATAATTAGATGTCATCTTTTCCTTTTTTTTTTTCATCCCCTCCTTTTTCCTCCCAGCCCTGTAAATCACTGATTTAGCATCACACCATGGAATATACAGGGAGACTAGAAGATTAATTTAGACTAGCTTCTTATTTTTTAGATATGCGAGTTTAATTCCAATCTCTTTTCACACTGCTTAACTTGCCACTGAAGAAAACAGGTAAAAGCCATTCTGTCCCACACAGATGAGAACTGTTACTCAGTCTGACCTCCTTGGTCAGCAGTCTTTGGGAAGGGATGCATGGAATCTTCTCCTGAATCATAGAATCATAGAATCATAGGGGTTGGAAGGGACCTCGAGAGATCATCGGGTCCAACCCCCCTGCCAAAGCAGGCTCCCTAGCTCATATTGCACAGGTAGGCGTCCAGACGAGTCTTGAATATCTCCAGAGAAGGAGACTCCACCACCTCCCTGGGCAGCCTATTCCAATGCTCTGTCACCCTCACTGTGTAAAGGTTCTTCCGCATGTTGGTGCGGAACTTCCTGTGCTCCAGTTTACAGCCATTGCCCCTTGTCCTGTCCCCACAGACCACTGAAAAGGGACTGGCCAATTCCCCCTGCATCCCATACTTAAGATATTTATAAACATTAATTAGGTCCCTCCTCAGTCTTCTTTTCTCCAGGCTGAACAGCCCCAGCTCACTCAGCCTTTCCTCATACGGGAGCTGTTCCAGGCCCTTAATCATCTTCGTAGCCCTTCTCTGGACTCCCTCCAGGAGATCCCTGTCTTTTTTATACCAGGGAGCCCAGAACTGGACACAATACTCCAGGTGGGGCCTGATCAGGGCAGAGTAGAGCGGGAGGATCACCTCCTTCGACCTGCTGGCCACACTCCTCCTAATGCACTCCAGGATCCCATTGGCCCTCTTAGCCACCAGTGCTGGTTCATGGCCAACTTGTCATCCACCAGGACCCCCAGGTCCTTCTCCACAGAGCTCTTCTCCAGCAGGTCATCCCCCAGCCTGTACTGATACAGATGGTTATTCCTCCCCAGGTGCAAGACTTTACACTTGCTTTTATTAAACCTCATCTGGTTTCTCCCTGCCCAGCTTTCCAGCCTGTCCAGGTCTGGCTGGATGGCAGCGCAGTGTTCCTGCGTGTCAGCCACCCCTCCCAGCTTTGTATCATCAGCACTTGCTGAGGGTGGATGCTATTCCCTCATCAAGGTCATCGATGAAGATATTAAACAGGACTGGACCCAACACCGAGCCCTGGGGAACACCGCTAGTCACAGGCCTCCATTCAGATTCTGTTCCACTGGTCACGACCCTCTGAGCCCAGTCCGACAAGCTTGATCTTGGCTGGAAAGGGGTGCATGGGTACATCATTTACTAACTTAAAGTCTTCTTCTACACTCTCTGCCCTCAATGTGCATACAGGCAATGTCTTGTAGACAGATCTTGAGCATCTTATGAAAGATATGAAAATAAAAAATGCGATATAGTTAGTAATAAGTGCCATTGAAAACAAATGTTTTTTATAGAAAATACAGTGTAAAGAGTCACAGTGTAGGGCTGGTTTACTTTTCTTGTGTCTTTCAGAAAGTGTAAGATCATCCTCTCCCAAATTGCTGACAACCTCAGAGCTAAATTAGAGTGATTTTATACAGTAGTGTTGAAGTATGCTGGAGCCTACCCTCGCCACCCCCCCCCTTTTATTTTTTAGAAACATTCAGGAACAAAGCAGGCTATGTTAAGCTGGGTTTTGAAATATGTGGAAGAAATGTATTTCTTTTTTTCCTCCCTCTTTAAATAAAATGACTTCTTAGTGATGGGCAGTGATAGGACAAGGGGCAGTGGGTGCAAGCTGGAGCATAGGAGGTTCCATGTGAACATAAGGAGAAGCTTTTCCACTGTGAGGGTGATGGAACACTGCAACAGGCTGCCCAGAGAGATTATGGGGTCTCCTCTGGAGACATTCAAAACCCTCCTGGACATGTTCTTGTGTGACCTAATCTAGGTGATCCTGCTCTGGCAAGGAAGTGGGAATAGATGATCTTTCGTGATCCCTCCCAACCCCTTAACATTCTGTGATTATGTGAATGTTTTTTGCTTTCCTTCAGCAGTGAGAACACCCAAGTCAAATTTTGTCTTGCATCTAAAAACAACACCTGAGGTTACAACATCAACGACAGTAACAAAACTACAAAATGATTAGTTCATTTTATGGATGGTTGAACAGAGAAGGTATGAACAGAGTTTTTATTTTCCTTCATGTCAGTAATGAAACACTAATCATATTAATGCATGCTCTTCCAACAAGAACATGTCAGGTATATGAATCTGCTTTTATTATTTTGGCAGAAAATGATGATTTGATTAATCTTGTGACTTCTTTTTTTGGTGTATGTGACTGTTATCAGCTAAGCTACAAGAGAAAAACCTTTCAGAGTAAAGAAGACAACATTGGTTAAAAAAATGACAGATCTTGATTGCACAGTACCCCATCATATGGAGGGATCACATTAAAGCAGAGGCAACATCCATCTTGCATCTTCTCTGTATAGTTTCTTTCTTAATTTGTAGCAAATTAATTGCAAGATTCATGTAGTGGTGAATTTCATGTAATCTCAATTTCTTGTATGAGAAGTAAACATTCTGTCTATTAATCTATGCAAATTTACTTGTTAAGAGAGAAGAGCTAGTCCTACTGATTGAAATCTGGCCCATCCTAGAACGGGTAAAATAAACTCATGCTGCATCATAATCCTTGGCCCTATGCCCAGGCTGTTCACAATGTTATATCATTAAATTGTGACATTCTGGGTGTTCAAAAACTTACTAGCTAAAGGTAGTCAGCATAGCAAAGTCTTATATCCGACCTGAGTACCCTGCTAATGTGCTGAGATGGACAAGCCTAGAGGCAGATTGTCTTCTTGGTAGGTCGTTAGAGGATTCTTCAGGGTTTAGCTTTGATTCCAGCTGCTATCATGGGATTTCTGGTGTTCATGGAGACTTTCCTCCCACTTTACAAGCTGTCAAATGTCTGCTCATGTAGGGGAGATACCACACACACACAGATACATACACCTACATCTTCAGATGGCCCATTGTTAGTAGCAGCTGACAATTAGCCTACTTGTGGCTTTGTGAAAGGCGGTGAAGTTTAAAATAGCTGACTGCTGAAGAACTGGAAATGTTAAACAGAGACCTGTGCATATATACCTGTGAAATGCAATATCTTTTTATATACCCCTGCCTTTATACTTGTATACAAAATTAGCAAGTTTTCCTTTCTACCGACTCACTATATATAACTATATATCTTGTTTATATAATTACTGATATGACTTTCTGATTTCAGTCAGAAGACTATTAACCAAAACAGGGGCAGCAGCAGGTAGTGAGAGCAGAAGAGGTGCATTTTCTTTGAGCAAAAAGCAGATAACTCCAGTCTTTATCTGAGCTAATTACCCCAGGCTCTCTTTGTAGGCAGTGGAGATAGATTGCTCATTTTATTGTTCAATTCATCTAATCCTGAAGGAGCCATAAAAAAAAACATCATATGAATCTCATTCTGAATGTAACTGTCTCCCTGCTGACTACAAAGAGAGCTTAGGGCAATGAGCTCAAATGTAGATGTCTACACTGAATTTGTCTACTTTTGGTTAGATATAAACATTTCCAAAAATGCTTGTGCAGACAAGCTTGGCAAGTTAGAGTGAAGGTCTCTTATCTACAGGGACTCCAAAGGAACCCTGTATGATTAGCTTTAGGCTGTGATTATGTGCTATGAAGACATTGGTAGTAGTACCATGTTAAGCAACACCTGCCTGTATCTCTTCCTAATTCCACAGCTAGGCCAAGACACGCTTTGTAGCTTAAGGGACTATGCTGTCACCTAAGCAGCAAACTTTTGTACAGTTAATGTAAGCAACAATAACATCAGGTGTATCAGTTTGCCTACATTAACTTCATGAATGGCTGTCACAGAACAGCCAGGGGGAGAGTGTCCTATGGCAGGGAGAAGACGAGAGAGGTGATAAAACTGGGAAGCTGTTATTGCCATCAGAGCTTTGTAGTGTTGAAGCTGAAGATTAGGGGCCGTGTTCTTGCAGAGCTCTTAGGCTATCCAAGCTCCCTTCCCTCAGCTGCTTACTGCTGCATTTCCCCTTAGCATTGCACGTTTTCCAGACAATCTTTAAAGTTACATCTGAAACATCTGGTTTTTTTTTGGGTTTTTTAAGCAGTTTGTGTTTGTTTTTAAGCTGTGTGCTCAAAAAGGCTCAGGTTTTTAAGCAGTAAATGTCATTTTGATGGAAATGCATGCATTTGCCATCCATTGCGAGGTGATGCCTACTGTGACCATAAAGCTAAACTTCATTGCCTTGATAAATAGTTCTCTTGGCTGCTCAGCAAAAGGATGTTCTACAGTCCTTAAACTAGTAAGCTGTGGGCTAAATGCCTTTGCAAATGGTCATTCATCTTTCAATTTTAATTTCTACATGAAATTATCTATCAATTTTTCAAGGAAAAAAATAATCATGAAGACGCCTGTCTAGCTAATCACACCTGCCCTTTGGGCCAGCACTGGAATACTTTTGTACTACAACGGTAATGATTAGTTTGAGTTGTGCTACTGTTGTTCTGGTGTGACAGATAATGTGATATGATAAGCATCTGTTTATATAATCCAGGAAAAACATGGCATCATGGAGCATGCACTCTCCCAGAACAAATATCAATAGACTCCCTTTCCTTTCAATGGATTCTCCATAATTCTAACTGATATCTATTTTATCCAAATGCACAGCACAGTATTCAAATTAGAAATACTGAGGTACGTCTCTTATTTCTGATCCAACCAACAAAAAGGTTTGTGGATTAAAGTATTTTAAGTTTTTTTCCTTCAAATGTTCATTGTGTTGTTTAACAATGATGCTACATCACAAAGAATGCTGTGTAACATATAAGCAAAAAGCAGGTAAAGATATATATTGTATGCCTGGTAAGTACTTTATAGCCTGGGGTACAAATTCTTGAACAGAGTAAACAGAAGTATCTCTTTGAAGTAACTACACTTGCACAGAGTACACTGACAGGCAGGCTCTGGGGCAGGCAGGCAGGCAGGCACAACACACTGTGGCAGGATGATTTTGTGCCAAGCGGCTTTTTCATTTCATTCCTCACAGAAACTTCCTCCACTTCTGCAGGCTGTAAATAATCTTCTGTTCCCTTTCCCCAGCTACCTAGATATACAACCTAAATCCTGGACAAAAATCCATATTACAGAGAAAACTTTTAAACAGGACAGGGGATGTGTGTAACAAATGTGAATACAATGGCTGTCAGCAAGCGCAGCTCTCATTGACACTACCCTAGGAAGCAATGGAAATATATTGGGTAAAGAAAACTTCCTGGATAGCTTGTTTCTACCCATTGTGCCTCCTGCCCTGAAGAAGATAGCCAGGACACAAACCAGGATGAGCTTTTGGTGTGTCCAGTGCTGAACAAAGGTTTTTCATGCACTGATCTGCCTGTATCAGTGACTGAATGCCTGAGGACAAGGGATTTCCTCAGGAAGGTCTGAGCCCCGAACACTGATGTAACTGGCTGCCTGCTGTGGAAGAATGGCAGGTCTCACCTTCAGTTCTTCCTGATTCTCTGGCCAAGGACTTTTCTGAGAGCAGATTTTTTTTCAAAATTTAACTTTTGGTAGTATATTATTAACTCCAGGGGTAAGTGGTCACTAAGCTGAACCAATTAGGTAGGTGAGGGAGCTAAAACAGTTGTGACCTTAAGAGAACAACTCCAGGAAAACAAGTCATCTTGTCCTTCTATTAGTGATGGGTGTGCTCAGAATGAGGACAGATGCTGGGGAAAGGGGGAGACTTTCTCAGAAACAGCAACTGTAATTGCACCTGTCTTATCCCATCAGGGATGATGAACATAACTCCTCTGCAACATCCTCTCGCCTCCCTGTCTCAGTGGTATCCATTCTGACTTGGTCACCTGCTGCATCATAACAGCAGCCTGGTTCCATCTGAACCCAGCTTCATATAAAGAAAAAAATAGTTTAAAAAAAAAAGAACAAGGAAAGAAGACTACTTTTGTAAAATACTTGTTAGCGATAAATCTGCTTTATTTTTAAAGCTTATGTTTGTTTATATATGTGACCTATATAATCTATCTAACCTAATTTGTTTTCTTTCTCTCTCATTTTTTATTTTTATTTTATTTTCCTTTCTACTCTCCTAAGTCTGGATTTTCATTCTAGATTACACATTTAAACTGTAGTTTTATTCTTGCATAGTAATGATAGAATTTCAGTCCAATTCCCAAAGTAAGCAACTTGTAATGGAAAACTTGAAGCCCATGCATTTGACCTGCATAAGAACAGGAAGTGCCCAATACCAGAGAAATATGCAACATTTGTAATACTGTGGATTCATTTGAAATTTCTCATTGTTCTTCCCTAAGTTGACTGGTGCCTAGTGAAATCCAAGGCATGCCTACTATCAGTCAGTATGTTGCAAAAAGGACTAGGATTAAATTCATCTGACAAATGTAGAGATCTACAGTGAAGGTGTCTAAATCTGAGCTAGGCCCCGTAGGCTCTCATCATTGTAGTTGGAGGCAGAGAGATATTTCTAGGGTGCCACACTGAAAATTTAAAAAATAAGCCAGGTGAAGTGCTCCCCAGGGAAGCCCGTTTTCCTCCATTGACCACACAGGGAGCTCAGAATGACTATTTGGGATGTAGGCACTCTAGATATCCAAAATGCATAACTCCTGTCCCTCGTCTTTGGTTTGTTAGTCATGTAACATACACATTTAATCTATAAGCATCTTCACAAGATGTTGTTCCATGTCTGCATCCCTTTCCCTCTCCTCTGTGAGCAGTAATTTGCTGAGAGAGCAATTTAAGCTTCAAAGATCTGGTGTGGGAAGAAAGCTTTTGCTTCTGGCTGCCTACCTCAACAGGAAAAACTGTGTGCTTTTAAGACATCTGTGCATAAGGACCCTGGTTTCATCAGGGATAGAGTTAATTTTCTTTCTAACAGCTGGTGCAGTGCTGTGTTTGGGAGTTAGGTTGAGAGCACTGTTGATAACACACTGATGTCTTAGTTGTTGCCAAGCAGATAAGGACTTTTTAGCTTCTCATAATGCGGGGGCTGGGGGTGGGGGGGAGCGATGCGGTAACCAGGAAGCTGGGAGGGAGACACAGCCAGGACAGGTGACCTAGACTGGCCAAAGGGATATTCTATACCATATGACATCATGTTCCATTTATAACTGGAGGTGTGTTGGGGGAGTGGGGGGCAGCTGGGGATCTGGTACAGCAGCTGGGGTTCTTGTGCAGCATTGACTTTAGGGTGATGGCTGAATACTTGCCTACTGATGGGAAATGGGGAATGAATTCCTTGTATTGCTTTGCTTGCACATGTGAGTGGGTAGGCTAGGAAGTTTGGGGGTCCTGCACAGCAGCTGAGGGTCTCACATAGCATCAACTTCAGGTGGAGAGAAATTGTGCTGTTCATCACTTGTTTTCTGTACATATTATTTATATATATTATTATGATTTTAATTTTTTTAATCTATTCTCTCACTTTCACCATAATGATTCTCTCCCCCATCCTGCTGGGGGGCAGTGAGTAAGTAACTGCGTGGTGCTTAGTTGCTGGCCAGGGCTAAACCACAACAATAAGTAACTGCAAACTGAAAACCTCATGTGCAGTACAATCAGGACCTGTGGGTGGAGAGTCAGGAGTTCAGCTGCCTAAGGACTGATGTCATATTTGCTGCCAATCCCCCATGATTGTCTTCTTCCCACTCTGTGACAGCATGTATGCACCTGCAGTTAGCAGGATCAGCGCTCAGACATTGATCTTATGGTGGTGGCACACATCAGCAGAGGATGTCTGGCCCAGCAGGTGATTCAGTTTGCTTTCTAGGTCCCAAGCTCCCTTACAAAAACGGGGAAGAAGTGGGTGCTTTCAAAGAGTGCATTAGACTGCCTGACTGGTGCATCTCTCTGCCTTCTTCAGAGGACCTCAGCTGTACCTCACTGATTCAGTGACTGAAAAATGTTAGATTCAGCTCCGAGTTTCAATAGATGAACAGTGAATTTTTCTAACCTCCTGACCTCTAAACTTTCTTGAATATACCTGTCATTCCTGTTTAACATTTAATAGGTGCCTTGCAGTGTGACAGGCTTTATTACTCTTGAATATAGGAAATTTCACTTACTGGTATCTGAAGGACTAGAGTGCTGTCACTCCAATGTAAGCACCCTTTGGGATCAGGGAGAAATAATGATTTAATGAGGGTGGGGGGTGGGGGTAGGGCAGGAGGGAACAAGGGGAGGATTATTAAGTTTTTTGTTGTTGTGTAATTTTAAAAAAAGACCTACTCCTAGTTTTAATGGTTGCTATTGAAAAAGTGGCAGTGAAAGGAGTGGTTAAAATCTGATCAGATCTGTTTTACAATCTGCTGTTGCACGCCTTGCTAATTGTAATGTATTAAACATTACAATATGCCACATATAATCCAAAATAATAAAAAGAGGCATCTATGTTGTGTCTGTCTGTAACTGGTGGGCTTCCCTCTCTAACAAGAAATTGGCTAGCTTCTGTGATCTGGAATTTGTCATGATCAAAGCACATTTTGAAAAGAATGTAGAAGATGATTTTGCTTAAAAATCAGCTGCTGAAACAAACATCTAGGCATTCATTTATTTCTCCTATGGCAGCATTAGAATAATTGGCAGGACTGCAGCAAGTGTAACAGTAAAATGTATTTGTGCTTCATGCTGCAACAAAATGATTTTAGTAGGGGCTAGCACAACTTGAATGCCAATAAGGTACTGAGAGCTGTGAAACATAACCACCACACCATATTTGAGGTTTAGGATTTACTCAACTTACTAAAAAATCAATAATGGGATCGTTTGTAACAAAATCTATTTGCTGAGAAGGAATGTCAGTGCAGGTATTCATCACAGGAACGGGATGCCGACAGTACAGTGCCAAGGATACAAATGAAGGTCTTTTACAGTACACTTGCTAATAGCTGACAGTTTCAGAAGTCTTGGAGACTAGAGGGATCTTAATGGACAAAGTGGATGAGAAGACATTATGGAGTGTAAACATCCACAAAGTTCTTGAATTAGTTTTGAACTCACGTTTCCCAAGACTAGCTGGAATCACCATCCCCTGTCTTCTCAATGTTTCTTGTTTTCTCTTGTGAATCCTGTTTTCTGGCTAAGTGAAAACATTTATAGTAAAAGCCCTCAATTTTCGTCCCAAAATCTGTTCTGGCCCATGGTAGAAATGTAGTTTTGTATCCTTTTTATAGTTCATTAAATTTTTCATTTGTATTTTTCCTTCTCTGCCTTAATTGTGCCTCGGCTCATAGTCTCTCTAAATGAGAATGCAAAACCAAAAGTATCAGCATTTAAAACACAACTGTGGATTCCAAAGGAAGGGTTATACAGCTATGTCATCCAAATCACTGGTTTTGGAAGAACTAGAAGTGGTACGTTTTCGAGCTGGGTATCCCCAAATAGAAATACCTCAGTTTGGCAGGTACTCACAAGACTTGGTCTTCAGTTGTCTTCAATTGCTGGCTATTGCTTGAAACATATAGTTCTTTACCTTGTAGAAAGACTAATCAATAAAAATTAAATTTGTTAGTTTTAAATGTCAATTCTGTTTCTAGGTATGTTTGGTGAAAGAATATGTCTACAAATGTGTAGGCAAATGTCTAACTAAAAGGTTCTTCATCCTATCTGAAGGCACCAACATTCTTGTAAGAAGAGTCTCCTCTGACTCTTCTGGCTCATGTTTTGCATTCATAAGCAATTCTGATGATATGGATCAAGCAATGTCACACATTACTTCAATGTATGGACTGTTTATCCTTCCTCTGTTATCCACCTGTGGCCCTGCGTGGGGAAGAAGACTGTCCCCTTTGCTATGGTTTACTCTTCGAGGGTGCATTGTGTTGGCAGAAAATCTGTAACCTCCACCAGACAACTGGCACCATTTTCTATGTTCTGATATCCTCTGTATCTAGCTTTGGACTAAGTATCTCCTAATATATACTTATGAGAGCTGCAAGTGATTAAAACTACCTTCTGATCATCTTCATAGGATCATAGAATGGCTTGGGTTGGAAAGCACCTTAAAGTTCATCTATACTTCTTTGATGTTGCTTGTCTGTGTAGTCAGTAGGAACTGCTAAGCACAGACCAAAGTGAAGTTTGTAGTAACAGGTTTGGACACAGCATCTACCTTTGGTTGTTTTGTTTCTGTGTGGAGCCAGAATCTGACAGTTCTGAAGAGCAGGGGCTGAACAACTCATAACAACATAGATTTTAGATATCACTGCGGATGGTCTGAATATGGATCCAAGATGATATGACTTCCCATCAGAATTTAGAAAAGAAGACAGGGAATGAAGTTCACCATAGGTAAAAAGATAAATATCTTTTAAAAATTTGAAACTGCTAGTTGTGGATCAGCATTAGTATTCAGGACTTGCAATATAAAGTTGGAATTATAGAGAAGAAAATGATTCAGTGTATTAAGGATTAGTAGAAAGTGCTAAGGATTCAGAATTTTCTGGAAAGACAGCAGAAGATTGGTGATAAGTTTCCCTGCTTTCTTGAAATTGATGGTTTGATTTCTGTGGTTGACAAAACAGTTTTGGAGGCTGCTCCTGGAAGGACAATAGAAGAGCAGTAAAAGAGTGGGACCAGTGGGTTAAGTGCCCAATTAAACTCAATCGCATATCTTGAAACCACCACTACAGTTGCAGCACCTGGTATCTACCATAATCATTGCAAGTCAGTTGGCACAAAAGGTAAAAAATTTTTTACAATGAATACCTACTACGCTGAATCATAGTACTATCAAAGAGTTCTTCAGCAGTGAAAACTCAACAGTGTGTTCGTATCGCAAATAAGGATGAAGTTTCTAACACATCTTTTATATCGCACAGCCCACATCTGTCTGACAATAGTGAATCGAACCTACAAAAATGAAATAACAACTAGAAAGTTCATAAATGTTTAAGGTGGAAGTGGAAACAGTCAATTCAAAAGATAAAAACTTGTGAAACCTATAATTCTAAATGAATGCCTGAATAATGACAGTTGTGTCAGCACAAATGAAAACAAGAGTTTAAACTTTGCTGTTAAGAGAAAGAACTCGAGGTTCCTACAACAGGAAGTTTTTTCTGTTCCTTTGCAGCTTCTCATACCAAATAAATGAACCTTTGTGTAATGAGCCAAATTTGCCACAGATTTTAGTAGTGTCTCTAATATGGTGGTAGATGGTGTAAATCAGTGCAAGATTTGGCAGTAGGTGTTAACTGGAATCTGTGATGTTTACATACTTGTATGTATGCAACCCTTGTATCCTATCTGAAACCACATTTCTCTTGTGCCTGGATGAAAGCATGAGCTTAATTTAGCCTCTCAGACTATTCCTTGAATTTAAGTTACCCTTAGTCTTCACTCTAATTTAGAAAAAGTGTATGCTAAGAAGTCAGTTAGAAGACAGAAACTAATGACATCCAGCCATTAAAACAGATGTTTGGCAATTCAGAGAAAAAACACCTTGCATAAGAAAACTGACTGCTGATGCATAACAAGGCAGTTTTTCCAGATCTTCACTTTTAGGACAATTTGAGGGAAGGGTTTAGCAGAAGACATCCAGTCAGCTTGGAGAAGCTCTCTCTCATTGCTCAGTGTATGTTGGAGGAATGAAGTAAAAGGGAACAGGATTTTGACTAAGGACAGCTCAGCAGAGTTGAGAGAAAGGTCAAGGACAGTATATGATACACTACATATTTTAATTTTCTCTCTTTATTCTTTTATCTGTCTTTAGGAACAATTTATCACCTTTGCAAAATCATCTTGTGATTTCAAGCACTGGTTTTATGTACTGGGTATGACTTACCAAAACAATATTTTCTATAAGTATTTTATTTTTCTTTTCCTTCACTTTATGTTGAAATTTAGTACAGTCAGGGACAATGCAGAACTACATATTCCCAGAAGAGCTCAAGTACCTCACAGGTTTACGTAGGCACTCTCTCGAGTGCAATATGATCCTTCCTCTTTCCTGGCATGGGTTGTAACCATTATCCTGCGTATTCTGTATTTGTGTTGGTGTATCTGGGGTGCTTTGTAACTGCCAGATACCAGTATAATTCCTGTGTTTGAAGTGCAGATTCTGAAATTAATCTTAGTTCGTGAAATAATACGGACAAGTACTGAAATATCTTCTCTCCTCTGTTCCTTACTATGCATTAAAGTAAGCAACTACATGCCCTTGAATAACTGGTATACTAAGGTGAGGACCTTCTTTTATATAAAATCATCAGAAGACCAGTGAGTAGGCATGTGACAAGAAGAGTTACTGATAGGGAGTGAATACACAGTAGTCCAAACTTATTTCACAGAATCGCAGAATCACAAGGTTGGAAAAGACCTGTAAGATCATCAAGTCCAACCGTTCCTGTCCTATGCTAAACCACATCCATAAGTACTTCATCTACCCTTTTCTTAAACACATCCAGGGATGGTGACTCAATCCCCTCCCTGGGCAGCCTGTTCCAGGCCCTGACAACTCTTTCAGTGAAGAACTTTTTCCTAACATCTAATCTGAACCTGCCCTGGTGTAGCTTCTTGCCATTTCCCCTTGTCCTGTCTCCTGTCACTTGGCTGAAGAGACCATTGCCCACCTCTCTAGAACCTCCTTTCAGGCGGTCTTCCCTCAGCCTCTTCTTCTCCATGCTAAACATTCCCAGCTCCCTCTGCCGCTCCTTGTAGGATTTCATTCTCTTCATCTAACATACATAAAAAAGTGCAAATATTAGGATTCTGAACACTCCACATCACAGCCTTTAGACATTAAAAGGGAGACAGATAGGTACCTCCAGACAGCAATGCAGAGAAACAGAAAAGATTTAATGGTGTCATTAAATATACCATTGCAGTTCTTTCCAAAAAACTAATTGATTATTTTTAGCTACCTACAACATTTCATATTTGGCCCTACTGAATATTTTAATGTTTTTTTAGTTCACATTTCCAAGAAGAAACCTGTCCTCGAAGGTATTAGCAGCTACCTATGGCCCATGCTCTGACATTTCTATGTGCCGGAGGGTAGGAAGGCCCTCCAGAGGGACCTGAACAGGTTGAATCGATGGGCAGAGACCAATGGGATGAAGTTCAACATAGTGAAGTGTCGAGTCCTGAACTTTGCTTGTGAGCAGGGTGGCTGGAAAGCTGTACAGAGGAAAAGGATCTTGGGGGGTGTTGGTCGACACTTGCCTGAACATGAGCCAGCAGTGTGCCCAGGTGGACGAGAAGGCCAATGCCATCCTGGCCTGTATCAGGAATAGCGTAGTCAGCAGGACCACAGAGGTGATCATCCCCCTGTACTTGAGTCTGGTGAGGCAGCACCCCAAATACTCTCTTCAGTTTTGGGCCCCTCACTACAAAAAAGACATTGAGGTCCTGGAGCATGTCCAGAGAAAGGCAACAAAGTTGGCGAAGGGTGAAGTGTCTGGAACATGAGTCTTATGAGGAGTGTCTGAGGGAACTAGGACTGTTTAGCCTGGAGAAGAGAAAGCTGAGGGGAAACCTTATTTATCTCTATAACTACATGAAAGGAGGTTGTGGTGAGCTGGGGGTCAGCCTCTTCTCGCAGATAAGTAGCGATAGGACAAGAGGAAATGGCTGCAAGTTGTGCAAGGGGAGGTTCAGGTTAGAAAATAGGAGAAATTTCCTCTCAGAAAGAGTGGTTGGACATTGGAACAGGTTGCCTAGGGTGGTGGTGGAGTCTCCATCTCTGGAGATCTTTAAGAGCAGTCCGGATGCCTATCTGTGCAATATGAGTTAGGAAGCCTGCTTTGGCAGGGGGGTTGGACCCGATGATCTCTCAAGGTCCCTTCTAACCCCTATGATTCTATGATGATTTTAGAGTTAACAGGGAAAATGCCATCCTTTATATCCACAGTCCTATGTGAATATAAAGGATCCTTTATATCTTGTAGTCCTATGTGAGGTTTCAACTTTTATACGACTCTACGGATTTTCTTTATTCTTTCCTCATAATCTGATTATTTATGTTTTAAAATATAATTTTTTACTGAAAATACTTCCACTTCGCTATGAAGGAAAATTGTAATATCTTGAGGTGGTTTCCTCTTCCAAATTCACTGTCACAAATTCATTATTTAGATTGAACAATGAAAATATCTGATTTAGAGAATCAGGGATAAATCCTTGATCCCTTTGCATTTTGTGTGGATATTTGCACTGCTGAAAGTAAAAATTAACACTTTCACATTACTTATTATTTTTTAGACATTTTGGCAAAGATTAATTCTACTTGCTTTGAGAACTAAATAATCTCAAAAATAATTTCAAATTTTTGTGAGATTTATTATCCTCTAGAGATGCTTAGAGTCAGGATAAAGAAACAAATTCCTAATCTTCAGACATCCCAATCAAATACCCCCAAAATCAAAGGCATTAGCACAGCAATTATCACAAAGGTACTTCTGTGAAAGATCTGCTATTGCTTCAAGTTATTATGTCCAACTTGGAATAAATCAAGCAAAATGCAGGATTTGTTACTTGTATTACTAATTTTTACCATGACAAGCACTGATTCAATCCCAGAATCTCTAGACTTAAGGCAGGAAAAAATATTTGCTTTTTTTTTTTTTCTTTTTTTTTTCTTGGAGCCATGGAACTAAATTTATGATCATGTTAAAATGTTTAGAAAGTAAGCTTAAATTCAGTATGTAAACCAAAATATCTTCATGCATTTGATTTACAAAAATAAAGAAAACAAACAACCAGTTAATGGCAATATATTTGAAGAACAAAAAAAAAAGAAATAAAAAAGAAATCATGGTGTACATTTGTGTTTAAAAATGATTAGTGATAACTGAGTAATGAAGGAAATATGAGGGCAAAACCAGAAAGGAAGTTTCATAACACACAGTATTTTGTTGTTTCTTGTATCTGGGCCATCCTTTAGTCAGAGCAATACACCACAGGCAACTGATAGATTTATTCAATGAAAAGCTCTTGCTATATCCTCCTGACTGAGACAACTGGGAAATGTTTCTGATCTCTTCTGCTATTATTGATAAAATCTCATTTACATGAGTGTGCCCTGTTAAAAACCAAAACAGTTGTGAAAGATTACCAGCAACAGACTCTGGCCAAGGTAATGCTTACAGCATGTTTGGGCTGAAAAGTTTAAAGGTAGGAAATATTTTGAGGAAACCTAGTGGCTTTCTGGAGAATCTGGATAACATGAGTTTTCAGCCATGAAAGCTTAAACATTACACTGCATCTTTTGATGGGATGAACTAATTTTTGCTGCATATTAACACCATCAAATAATATCTCAAAGCTATGTCTTGACTACACCTGATCCTGCCTCTCTAAGTCTTTGTATTCCTTAAATAGACAGCTGAAGGTTTCCCTTCTGCCATGAAGTCTCAGGTCAGTGAGCTAAAGTGATTGACTGCCTCAGTCCCTCCTGGATGCCTCAGGGGAGGAGCTGTGCTGAAAGCACACCAGGGACAAAAGCTTTGTCTGATGTCAGTAGTCCTGCTGGTGCAATGTGGTCATTGCTGGATGCCAAAGTTTCTAGAGTTTCATGAGCTGCTCTAAATTATGATGAAAGTTGAACTGTTCCTAAGTCTATGGACTGGAGGGAGGGAATACAGACCTGACTTGTTTTGCAGTCTTTGAGCCTGATGCTTCTGTCATGTTACACCATCGCTTTCAGAAAGGTTTAGTCACCTACTATACTAGTCTGATTTCTGCAGACCTTTTCTGCAGACCTTTTATATTTGCTACATATATTTGGTCTACATGTCACCAGGCCTGCTGGTGACATATGAGGTATACCTGTCTTGAGGAATGAAAAGGATATTTCCACAGGAGCTAGCAGAAGTCACTGAAAGAGCTTAAAATTAGTTTTAAAGGATGGAGGGATTAAAACCAGGCTCACTAGGGATATGCCTGTTCATGGTACAACAAGGTTTGGGAGACAGTGTACTAGCAAGGTCCTTTGGTCTGTCATCTTAGTGGAAATGGAATCATAGAATCATAGAATGCTTTGTGTTGGAAGGTACCCCAGATATCATCTAGTTCCAACCCCCGTCATAGGGAGGTGCACCCTCCACTAGATCAGGTTGCTCAAAGACCCATCCAACCTGACCTTAAACACTTCCAGGAATGGGGCTTCCACAGCCTCTCTGGGCAACCTGTGCCAGGGCCTCACCACCCTCAGAGTAAAGAATTTTTTCCTAACATCTGATATAAAACTACCATCTTTCAGCTTGAAAACAGGGAATAGAGATCCATACAGCAGCAAAGATGAAAGGGTTATCAATGCATTAGAAGCCACAGAAGGACCTCAGAATGGCCACAAAGTGATTCGGGCTTCTCTCCCCTGCCATAGTTTAACCCCAATTAAACATCATGTAGCTGCTCGCTCACTCCCCCCACAGTAGGATGAGAATTGAAAGAAGTGTGAAAATTCAAGCATTGAAATAAAAACAGTTTAATAGCTAAAGCAAAAGCCATGCAGACAAACAAAAACAAGAAAGTAATTCACTACTTGCCATCAAGAGGCAGGTGATCAGCCATCTCCAGGAAAGCAGGGCACTACCATGTGTAACAGCTACTTTGGAAGACAAACACTGTTATTTGAATGCCCCCCCCCCCCCATCCTCCTTTTTCCCCCAGCTTTATAGGCTGAGCATTATGTCATATGGTATGGGAAATCCCTTTGGCCAGTCTGGGACTTTTGTATCTCCAGCCTACTTACTGGTAGTGTGGTGTAAGAAGAGCAAAAGGCCTTGATTCTGTGTAAGCAGGAACTGATACATTTCTATATAACGAACACGTTTTTTAGAACAACTTCAAAATGAAGCTCCATGTTAGCTACTATGAAAAAAAAAAAGACTTTGGCCTGTTTAGGAGACTGGCTGACAGAATCCCTTGGGAGGCAGTCCTGAAAACCAAATGAGTCCAGGAAGACTTAGCAATTTTCAGGAAGGAAAACTTAAAGGCGTGGGAGCAATCTGCTGCCATTTGCAGAAAGACAAGCTGGCTGAACAAAGAGATTTGGCTGGAATCCATGAAAAAAAAGAGTTTATGGCCTTTGGGAGAAGGCAGCAGGCAGCTCAGGAGGATTACAAAGATGCTGTGAGGTTATGCAGGGATAAAATTAGAAGGGCCAAAACCAACTAGTACTTAATCTAGCTACTATTTTTAAACACAATAAAAAATGTTTCTGTAAATAAATTAGCAGCAAAAGGATGACTAACGAGAATCTACATCCTTTATTGTATGAAGGGAGAAACACAGTGACAAAGGATGAGAAAAACGCTGAGGTACTTAAAGCCTTCTTTTCCCCAGTCTTCAGTAGTCAGACCAGTTCTCTGTTTCCCTGAGCTGGAAAACACGGATAGGGAGCAGAAGGAAGCACCCATAATCCAAGGAGAAATGGTTAGCGTCTTGCTATACCATATAGACACAAATAAGTCCATGGGGCCAGATGGGATCCACTCAAAGATACTGTGGGAGCTGGCTAAAATGCTCACCAAGTCACTTTCCATCATTTATCAGAAGTCCTGGCTAACAGGGGAGGTGCCTGTTGACTGGAAGTTAGCAAATATGACACCTGTCCAGAAGAAGGGACAGAGGGAGGATCAAGGGAACTACAGGCGTGTCAGTCTGACCTCAGTTGCAGGGAAGGTTGTGGAATGGGTGCCTCCACACAGCACATACAGGACAAGCAAGTGATCTGGCCCAGTCACCATGGGTTTATGAAAGGCAGGTCCTGTTTGACTAACCTGATCTCCTTCTATGACAAGGTGACCCATTTAGTGGATGAGGGAAAGGCTGTGTATATTGTCTACCTGGACTTTAGAAAGCCTTTGACACCCTTTCCCACAGCATTCTCCTGGAGAAAATGGCTGCTCATGTCTTGGACAGGCGTATGCTTTGCTAGGTAACAAACTGTCCGGATGTCAGGTCCAAAAAGTTGTGGTGAATGGGGTTAAATCCAAGTGGTGTTCCCCAGGGCTCAGTAGTAGGGCCTGTTCTCTTAAATATCTTTATCAATGATCTGGATGAGGGGATTGAGTGCACCCTTAGTAAGTTTGCAGATGACACTAAGTTGGGCGTATGTGCTGATCACCTCGACAGTAGGAAGGCTCTACAGAGGGATCCAGAAAAGCTGGATCTATGGGCTGAGGCCAATTGTATGAGGTTCAACAAGGGTCAGTGCCAGGCCCTGTACTTGGTTCACAACAACCCCCGGCAATGCTACAGGCTTAGGGAAGAGTGGCTGGAAAGCTGCCTGGCAGAAAAAGACCCGGGGGTGTTGATTGACAGCCGGCTAAATATCAGTCAGCAGTGTGCCCAGGTGGCCAAAAAGGCTAACAGCACCCTGGCTTTTATCAGGAATAGTGTGGCCAGCAGCACTATGGAAATGTTTATCTCCCTTGTACTTGGCACTGATGAGACTGCACCTTGAATTTTGGGCCTCTCACTACAATAAGGACATTGAGGTGCTGGAATGTGTCCAAAGAAGAGCAACGAAGCTGGTGGAGAGTGTGGTGAGCAAGTCTTATGAGGAACAGCTGAGGGAACTGGGTTTGTTTAGCCTGGAGAAAAGGAAGCTGAGGGGAGACCTTATCACTCTCTACAAGTACCTGAAAGGAGGCTGTAGCCAGGTAGATGTTGGTCTCTTCTCCCAGGTAAGAAGTGATTGGACAAGAGAAAATGGCTTCAAGTTGTGCCAGAGGAGGTTTAGATTAGATGTTGGGAAAAATTTCTTCACTGAAAGGGTTATCAGGTACTGGAACAGGCTGTCCAAGGAGATAGTTGAGCCATTATCTCTAGAGGTATTCTAAAGGCATGTAGGTGCGATGTTTAGGGACATGGTTTAGTGGTAGACTGGGTCATACTGTTTACAGTCAGACTCAATGATCTTGAAAGTCTTTTCCAACTTAACAGTTCTGTGATTCTATGAACTTGTTTATAAAGGGGAGTGGGAACAAAACAAGTGAATTTATTTAGACTTTTTAATATTCCTGATGCCAATTCAGAACGAGTAAAAATGATTGAGGCTTCAAAGTCACTACCACATTGAATAGAAAGGTCTTCTCTTTCCTCTTCTGTTTTTTTTTAAGTGGGAGAACGAGACAGACAGAGCCATAATGCATGTATACATTGCAGCTTTTGTGGGTCTGACTGCCTTTATTTATGGAGATCATTCCTCATGTCTGGTTCTCTTGGAAGTCTTATCTGCCCTATCTATCATCAGAGATGTTTCTTCTTGACAAATACGCTTTAGGGGATGAATCAAACATTATTGAGCTGTCACAGCTTACAGGTAGCTCGGGAGACCTCCTCTCCCAGATTAGTTCTTCTCTTGCCTTTGGATATCTTAATAGATTCTTGTATTAGAATTGAACTTGGGTCAGTAGTTGCAAAAACTGCAAATTGGAGCTGCAGTTCTCTCGGCAAATCAGTCAATTTTGCCAGGTGCCTTGTGTCAGGCAGCTTACAATACCTATTTAATTATTAAGCTGGGAAGAGAAAACTGACTTCCCTGAGAGTAGCAGGGGCATTTTCATTTAGGTACCACGGAGAATGTGAAAGCTGGGGAAGCAAGATGGAGTCTTTGTAATGCTTTTTATCAGGCATATAATACCAAATCTGCGTGCTCTAATATACATGTGGAACAGCTCCTCATTGACTCTCTGAGGTCTAGGGACTTGGCCCTAGCCTGGTGAGGAGTGTGCTTGGCCAGGCCTTTGGTGTAAGGCATGGAATGGATCACCCACTACAATTTTACTGTGAGTTCTCATCATTGCCTTTCCTTTTGTTCAGCTCTGGGCACCCATGTCCCTCAGCAACAGCTGAATCGTGTGCATGCTTGGCAGACATACGGGGGCTGAAGAATTTTTCTCAGTGGATCCTGTGAAATGCCGAAGGTTTGTAAAACTGCTGTCAAAAAGAGCTAGAGCTCTTTATTAATGAGCACATAATCAGATGTTATATTTGCTCTCCCACATTACCTCTCATGACTCCCTAGCTTCAAGTATCCCATGGAGAAGCTATTTTTACTGTGCCAGACAATTATTCACATTCCCTGGATGCCTCCCAAAGACTCAAGCAATAAATGGCCCATCCTTCCCTTTCCCTGAAACTTCACAAAACTAGTCTCCTTCTGCAAGCTTAAAACTCCAGAGGCTGAGGTCTCCTGCAGAGGACTGCATACGAGCTTTCTAATACTTCCAGCCTTGGCCCTCACAGCAGGAGTTAGATGCTACTGCCAGGTTTATTAGTACAGACACCACTGAGTTCCCTCATTTCCAACCAGTTCAGGACACAATCAGATGCTGAATGTCTCTGTCTCTCCCCACTCTTGTAATTTTGAGGAGCACAGACACATGAAACTTTCACAATTGTGGGAAAAAAAATAACAAGGAATCACTAGTTAAAACCATTTGTCTTTTGGACAAGGGGATTTTATATGCTGCTTCTAGGGAAATCATCTTTCACATCTCTCTAAGTCTCTTTCTGCAGCTGACCCACTTTCATGGAGGACAAGATCTTTTGCTTAGGGATTTCAGTCCATACTGCAGTTTGAAGCTAAGGCATTGGAAACAGTAAGATTTATTCCTGCTGAACTTGCATGCTAAATTTCTGTACAAAACTTGATTGCAACATACTATGGAAATATATCCATCACAAACACCCTCCAGAAGAAGCGGATCACCTTCATCAGGACCTATAAAATTTCTGGTTTTCCCAAGACTAGAAATTTAGAACCCCTCAAAAAAGAAAATAAATTTGCACGTAACCAAAGACCATGCTTTAAAGCCATTTATTTATAGTAGTACACATTTATGAACATTGTATGTATATAAGCCTATATTTATGTATGTTTCATTGCAAATATACACATATACACAGATTTCTAAAATAATAAAAAAGGCATTTGCTTACATATACAATAATAAACAACCTCCTGCCTCTAAATGGCCAATTAGATGAAATGGGCCTTTAAATAATAATATCCCAGACCATCACTTCTGAAAAAGTTAAAATGCACACAGAAATTTAAAAATTTATGTATTAAAAAACACCAGCTTTCTGATGTATAGGTTTCTTCACTGACTTCAGTTTCTATTATTAGTATTATATCCAGATATGTGTTTGTGAACTTTTGCAGCATATGACCCTTTTTTTGTGGAAATCTTCCCTGAACTGTGACAAACTAGTTCCTGGAAGTTAGAAAACAAACACCCCCCCCACCCCCCCCCGCCGAACTTCTGCTGTAATTATTTCTGCAATATTTAAGGTGCAAGTGGCTGGTGGACCAGTGGATCTTAAGTAGAAGGTAATTTAACTTATGCATTAGCTGAGGTCCTTTGGGCAATGTGGGAACTACCCATAGCCTCAGTCAAGGGAGACATTTATATTGTGAGTTTTGCGTTATCATGGCATGTTCTTGCTCCTATAGAGTCTTAAAGGTTCACAGCTAAATGCAATTTGATTGCACTGCTCTGTAAAATTAGGTCTTTCTCTTCGCATATTTTGCTGTCTGTGGTTTCAAGCAACGTTTCCAACCAGAAAGCCTAAAGAGCGATCTGAGTCCTCTCAGCATCTAGCCTTTTAGCTTACACTGTTGCGAAGCCCGTTCAGCTGTTTCTACCCAGCTTTCACATGTTTAACTAAGCGTGCTCTTTACCTGTGACTCATGGAGTAACTCCAGCACTTGATTTACACCTTTGTGACAGCAGTCGCTGTGCCCTGTACAAACAACAGCAGTTTGCTACACGTAACACTAGAATATACGTCACCTTGTATATTTTTATAAAAGTACCTGAGCTGTACTTAATGCAAAGGAAAAATGTTTCTGGCTTGGTTTTTTTTCTGTGTGGAGTAGGTACAAGGAATCTGCTGTTTTCTCCCTTGATTAGCCACTGTTTGACTGTTAAGGAACTACTGAAAAAAACATTGGTTTTCTCCTAATGCAGTTATACAAGTGGCACCAACTGTAAACAGAAAAAAACAAATTTTGGCAGGTCAGCAGGAATGATGTATCTTTAGATGTAATGCGTTGGTCTGATTCCCAGGCAGCTGATTCCCCCTTGATTATTAAACAAGAAAAGAGCAATTGTTTGGATGAGCCTTTTGTTCAGTGCTCATGCAGCGTGTAGCACAACAGGATGCTGGGCCTTCAAAAAACGATGATTGATCATAACTCCTTCTCCATGCCTGTAATGGGTTTAAGCAGTAATTGTTGCATCAATGCCAAAAGATTTACAAAGGTCAAAATCAAAAGGGAGAGCAGACCTCTGTCCCTGTCCCTGCCACCAGGAGAGTAATTGTTATCAGTAGCTCCAATAATGGGAAAAGTGCTGAGCTCGCTTATTTGGCCTGGCCTTAAAAACTTGATTATGTTTCACTGGTATGAATACCTCACTGGCAGGCGCTGCATACTGATGATAGTCATTTTTCTTCCTGCTTGATGTTGACCATTGCAGCTGTCCTTGTAAAAAGAAACCCGTGATCTCATTGTTTCAGCAATGCTCTTGCTAAACAACAAGAGACTCATATATCCTCTGATATTCCAGCAGCGGTGGATAGCCGAGAGTGGTGCAATAGGAGGAAAATTGCTCTTGGTTGGATCACACTCTGTCACCCTGAAGGGACAGAGAGGCTATGCTGTTTTGGAGACATGGATGCTTGAAGACATTTTGTGTGCATGGAGGTGATTGTCAGGGAAGCTGGCAGTGCTACTTATGCTTTTCATTTCAGGCTTGGACTGCCACAGATGTTCTGACCAATGCTTGGTCAGCAGTGATATGGCCATGACACAGGGAATGGGTTAGGAGCCAATGGTGATAAGGAAAATAGTGGCACTTACTCCTGCCTTCCTTCATGTTTGTGGCTTGCCATGCAGCCCTGTTGCCCTGTAATCTCCTGTGAACATCATCACTTCTGTTCTTGACAGCACATCTGTTTTGTATGTGCAGGGACATGCCCTCCTGCATTCCCCTTGACTTTGCCATATATAGGAAAGATTATCTTAATATGAGTCTGGAACGGGCTTGATCCTTTTCATTTCCATAGGTATGAGAGCAATGCAACTTACTTTGTTTCCAGGAGGTCCCTCCTACCTTCTGTTGTCAAGGCTGAAGAATCAAGCCTATCTGATTAACTATGTACTAATTTATCAGTTTTGGTGGTTAAAATATCCACCTCTTAGTTACAAAGTTAAACTAAATACAAATTAATTAATCTATGGATGGTAAATTCTGCCAAGGCTGCTTCAGTCTAACTGAGGACTTTGTCTCCTAAAAAAAAAAAATTGCTGTATTTTTGTTTGTGTAAGATTTCAAGAGACTGAAGAAACAGCAAGTGATCCTGCATCCTCCCCTAAGGGCCAGAAGACCTACAGACCGGCTCAGGTTGGGGACATGTGTGGTCACTGTAAGATAAAGCAGAGGGAAGCTGTGGGCTTTAGGGAAGGCAGACAGATGGACGGAGGGTTCCTCTCATGAGAAACACATTTCAAAAAGCTCTGATTACTGCTAATTAAATAAATCTGAAATTATTCCCTGAGCCACTGGAGCTCAATCTCTTTTTCAGACTTGTTCCTAAAAGTCAACAAAATTACAGATGGTGGCTGCTCACCAAAACACGACAATGTGTCCACCCCCAAGGTAAAGCCATGTTCATCTGCATGCACTTCTAACTTGCTGGGTTTATTAGACAAGTTCTCCTAGACTAAAGCAATTGGATTACATAGTGTATATCCTTGGACACTAAACCCAGCTTAAAATGATGTTTACATTGACTGACTTCAGAGGGTTAGTTTCAGCTCACTGGATGAAAACGAAGCTTTAACTATTGTGAGTAACTCTATTAGATGTTCACATTCTTATAACCAGGTCAAAATTACATTGACTTAGTTATTCTGCCACAGTGTTGCGGGTTGGGAAAGCCTCCCTAATCCCTAGGATTCGTCACCGTTGAGGTCTGAAGGTTTTGAACCAGACCAGAGAGTGTTAACTAAGTAGTTAGAACTGAACACAGAAAAGATATTTTTCCTTGTAATAGTATTTTCCTCCAAACACTTAGTTCTAGTCGTATAATCTGTTTATAATTCTTCCTCACAGTTTAGATACAGTCTATCAAAAGTTATACTTTAAAACCTTTGTTTATTAACAGATTTTTAATACTTTTTCAAACACAGGTACATGGAGCTGATCTTTCTAGAGAAAATAATCTTCTCCATTACTTTTATGGATCTGCCTGTCAGTAGGACTGAGTTCTTCCTGGTATGTGATATTTTCCTTTACATCCTTCTACGTCTCATACACACATATATAGTATGGTATAATGATCAATCTAAATTATGACAAACACCACCAAAGCGACTAGGGAACTGATACTATTATGGTGCCACACTCCTCTCAGTACCATGTCCTGTACTTGTTGATTCTCTTTGCCTCCTTCACCCTCTTACCCCTACCCATCTCTTCTGGGAGAGTTTTACCCTTTCCCTTCTTCCACTGCACTGGAGGAAACCAGATCATTTGGATTTACCAGGTCAGTATGGAGCCCTTGGTTCCAGGAAGGAAAATGGATCAGAAAGGGGGTTGTCAGGGTGAGGTGATGCCTAAAGAAGTGTGCAGAAAGAAAAGAACAAAAGTGCACTGACACTGTATTTGACTCCAGATTATACATTGGGAAAAATCCACTACTTGTTAGCAGCAGTGGTTTAATGAAGAGTGAAATAATCCCATGTCTCTAGAAATGCTTCTGAACCCTTGCCTACTATAATAGTTTTCTGTTATAGCTATTATACTAAACAGAAGCTTGATTATCTACTGTTCCAAATATTTTTTTTTCTCTCCAATGAAATATGTTTAGGTACACAACAGTGTATTTTTTTCTCCCTCATAACTCTGGAATTAAACCTGACCTCTTTGAGTAAAATTGAGTTACTATTGCCTCTTGTAACACCATTTACAAAGGGGAGGATTTATTTCACCTACCTCCAGCCACATAAAAATTAGATATTTATCCTAAGGTAATACTTTGGGCTGTCTAAACAATCAATAGAAAGAGTTAGGTACCTCCAGAAGTTCGGTTGTCTCACTTTACAATATAAATTTAAGATAAGTGGGGATGCATGACTGTAGAAAAGGACACATGTGACACACCAACAGCTGTAAGCACATAGATGAGGGAAGAGCATACAAGAGAGGGAAATTCACCTCCCATTTCCAAACCCCCTCCATATTCTACCATTGCTTGACTCAGATTGCGATTTCAGAACACGTTCAGTCTCATGGACTAGCTAGAGTAGCACCAGACAGTATCAGCACCATAATACAAATTTAAGTCAATGGTCTTTTGTTTATAAATCAGCTTCAGTTTGGAACTGACTTTGTATTTAACTATAAAGCCTACAAAGATGCCAAACATTCTGTTCATCACTTCCAAGTGGCTCTACAATATAACCAGAACAGAGCACCATTTCACATCTATTGACAGAGAAGGCATCAGTTTTATGCAGTCATTTATCAAAAGAGGAATACACTTTAATCCTTATACTTTGAGCTCTGCTATACTTGTCTGTGCAGTGTTTTATAATACCGGGGTATTCCTGTTTGCCATTTCTGCATTCATTTTATCCTTTATTTCCTCTTTTTACTGAGCTCTTGAATTGCGAGGTTTTTAAAAATTTCATTTTACATTATTGAAGCTTTCTTTGCAAGCACTAAAACATGCAACTGAAACACACCTGACATTCTGTCCATAACTTTCCTTTCCCAACTAGAAATGAATGATAGATTCATCAGTTTCTAGATACCTGTTTGTATGCATCTACTAGTGTCAGAAGACATTAATTTCAGATTTTCAAAAATAAGGGAAGTATACCAGAACAGATCAGTACAAGCATTGTTTCTCATGGTCTTTACCCTCATCTTCAGTTTTAGTTTTGCTTGGAGTCACAGTATAGCAGTAAATAGATCTTTGAACTAGATATGTTTGTGTATTATTTTTGTCCAATATATTTCCTATGTTTCCACTTTTTCATGGCTTTTAGTGAATCCTATGGACTGACTCACCTTTCTTTTATCATATTCTTAAAGTCTTTCTCTGCCTTTCCAAGGGTGATTGTAAAGCATAAAGAAAGACCATCTTTCTGAACCAAAAGCCTCTCAAGAAAAACTCAGTGCTATTCTTAACATGTTTGTTTTACTTCCAAAATTCTTAATTATTATATGGTGGAATTAACATTATTATAATGGTGATTATTTAAGAAGCAGTATCCTTTTAGCAAAACAGTATTTGCATACCTTCATATCAGATACAAAACCAGATTCTTCCCACCTTAAAGGGAAATCAAAATTGTCTATGGTACTAGGTATAAGCTAATGTACAAGATCAGATGGGTGGCAAAGACCCCATTACTTAGTTATTCTATTTCATAATGTGTCTTTAATTGTTGATTTATTTGAAACAGCTTATAATGTCCTTCACAATAGTGAACTACAACTGCAAAGAGATCCTGACGACAGACCTAATATAAAAAATGTAAGAAAGCTTCATTTCTGGGTTCATGCCCAGTTTTTTGACAGCTATATTAATCAAGTGAAGGTTTAGAGGTAGGAAACAGCTTTAAGAAATAATGAGAAACTAGAAATAAGATATTCATGTTATCACAGTTTAGTTAGATGAAGCTGGGTATAAGCCAGGATTTGAAATTGAAGATGCAGAAATTAATGACAGAGAGTGATAAGGGTTGTAAATCACACGCATTTACATGCCATCAGCCTTGTCATACAGGAGGATTGTACCATGATTGACAAGGGAAAAAGTATTAATTTGTAAGGATAAAGATTTTGTTGTTAATAGAATTTGATCATCTGAGTCACCAAAGGTACAGAACTGATATACTTAAATTACGTGAGAGTGAAGCATAATCATACAGCAAATGGGTTTCACAAAGTGTAGAAATCCTTTCCTCTTCCACTGTAAATATTTGTTATTCTTGTGTATGTCTTTAGTGCATTTTTCAGACAGTCTCGAATACTTTCTGGGCAGGATGTCTTCCACGTGTTTTATACCTTCTATGTTTTAGACTGTTGAAACATCCTAAGTTCTCTTTCTTTCTGATTTCCTTGGGTACAGTAAAGGGAAGCTCTTCTAGCTGTGACTGCTCTTATCATGTACTTTAAAGTGGATTTGGGGCAGAGGCTGAGGCACTCTAAAGGATTATTTGAAGTGGGGGTTTACAAGATCTTTTTCTCGCCTGGTCTTTTTATTCCTGTAATGGGAGCCGTGATACTCAGGAACTGGGTGTGATCCCTAACAGGCAACTTGCAGAAGGGTCTAGTTAATTTTTTTGCCATAGGTTTTTGAAGAAGATTGACTGTGATGTTATCTAGCCCATGAATTTTTTCTACCTTTCTGTATTTCTTCCGTAATCATGTTCCATTTAATACGTCACTCTACAGTTGGGAAAACTGTGATTGCTCTCTGCAAATCTTGTAGCTTCTTTCTCCATATTATTAATTTAATTAAGTATTTTCTGAATACAAGAGCCATCATAAAAGTAACAGAAGGTGAGCAGCTGCTGGACATGAGTTTTTAAGAGGAATTCAGTGCTCCGTCTGTAGTGTGTACATCAGCACATATCTGTAGGTTTCCTTAAAAACAATGGCCAGTTTAGTTTTCCACTCATTATCATATGGAAGTTATAAACTTCTTAAGGTGTTGTCACAGAATTGTGGACTATTTTGGCACGTAATAATTTTTGTGGTTTTTGCCCAGATCTCTATCTATGCATCCTACCTAATCATGTCCAGATTCCTGGATGCTGTGTACACGCTGCATATGCAACTTCCAAGCCTCTTCAACCATGGTTTTGAAATGAACCTTTCAAACCCATAGTTTGAAAATATACTCTCTGAATTGGACCAGAAAAATCAGGTGTGGATGGATTTGTGTTACATGCTGTAATCCATCATGCCATAGGGAACAGGAATCACTTTTGAGGTAAGAAAATTTAGGCTTGAGTGCAGAAGGCTAAAAGAAAATTCCTGTTGCTTGTCCTACCCACATACTTGTGATTCCTCATGTTCCCACTCCTCATTGGTATACTGAATTTTTAACAAATCTATAGCATTTATACTCTTAGCATGCCATCAGCAAAAAAGCTCAGCTAATTAAAGAAGAAATGAGGCAAGGAATGAGGAGCTCAAATCCTTCCTCTGTCCCATTGTCTTAGATGCATTCTGACATCTTTATTTTTTCTTCTGTGCTTCTGTTTCTTTATTTGAAAAGCAAAGGTACCACATACTAAGGAGTGATTCCATGAATAACAGCATGAAATATATCAACAGGTAAGATAATACAGACAAAAGCCTTTACTAAACCAGGCCCTCAATAGTCAGGAAAGATAAAGGCTGAGAAAAAGGTAAGCAAGAAGCAAGGTCAGCTATGACAATTTAATTTTTTTTATATAAAATTCCAGAAGTTTTAGGCATTCAGAGACTGCAGTAATGAAGACACTAGGAGCACCAGAGGGTTACAGTCACTGCTTCTTTTGCTGAGGGTGTAGGACAGGACATGGTGATAAAGTTTTCAACATCAAGTTGGAAAGTAGCAGCAGTTCACACAATTAAGCCGATGACTCAGTGAATTGCATCTTTTAAAATTTCCCTAGCTCTGACACATCATGGGGTGACTTTATGTCCTACTGTTTTCACATCCTTGTTGATATCTTGAATTAGCCAAGCATCTGTTACTCCAATGAAATCAGATATCTGTTTTAATACGGTTGTTTTCAACACTGCAGCATGTTCCGATTATTCTTTATAATAGAAAAAAGCAAGCATTCAACTCTATTCCTTTTTCTTTGTTGCAAAATAAAACTATTTGTTCCATTTGACTCAATGGAATCAGTTAGATTTACCTACCAGTAGCTTTTATCAAAGCTTCTCCTTATCTGATTTGGTATCTTTTACATGAAAAAGTGATTAAATTCAGAAAAGAAATAATCTGAAATATATACCCATTGAAAAAATTTCTTTGGCTCTTACTGCACATTCTTGGGGTAGTAGTAATGGTAAGGATTTTTTTTTCCTCAAAATATAACATTTTCTGACCATACTGCCCTAATTTATCTTTGAAATATGTTCTTTGTAATGGTATTCTTTGACAGGATGAGTTCTTTTGCAGGTCCAGCATGACTTTCAGCTTTTAACTCTCAGTCAATGCTTAAAATAAAGAAGCAAAATTCTGTCCTGGGATTTGTGGGTATAAATTTGTAGCAATTCTAGGGAAACGAGTGGAGTTGCTCCAAACATACTCTGTGTAACAGAAGGGTGCTTTCTGGACATGCATAAAACTTTTCAACTGTCGGAGGAGGAATGCTGCACTTCCAATACATTAATGTGATTGATGACTTTTGTAGACATTGATATCTTCTCATAAGTGTTCTGCATTTTTCACAAGTAATGTGTGGGGTAACCCACATCTTCAAGGGAATCAAACCAGCATATTTTTCTGGACATTAGGGCAGATACACCTTCTTTAAGCTTCTATATGGACCAACACCTTTAAGTAATTTTCAACAAGTTCTGAGATATAGATCACAATAAATACTCCCAGATCATCTGTTCTAGCTATGGTGCCCCTCATCAAATGATAACACAAATTATTTCCATAGGTTACATGTGTTGTATACTCATGATGTCCCTATAGTTGAAATCAGAATTAGATGTTTAATCTCCATGCTAATAGGCATTTAATGAAGTGAGTCCATTCTGTGTACTTTTTGCCTAATTGCAGCTTATAACACCCTGTCATAAAACATCTATCGGAGTCCAAAATGTAAATCTGTTAATGGAACCATTTATGATGTATTTGGGGCTTTTCTGTAAAACACTGTGAACATCACTAAGGAGATAATATGCAAAATGTTTCCCTAATATAGATATGTGTGCCAAGCTGTTAGATTCAGCAGTGATATTGGTGTTCAATAATGCTATGTAACTGCTCCAGTTCAGCCACTTTCTCCTTAAAATATATTGGATGTGCTATCTTAAGTTAATGGGGAGTTATCTGGATCTGTGGAGAATATTTTAAAAGCTAGGTCTTCTGATTTACTGGACGTATAGTGTGACAAGGCCTCTAAATGTTGTTGAAATGTTACATTTCTAGTCACTTTGTAGGTTACAAGAAGAAAATTTTAAGAGAAATGGCACAAAGCTGTCAGCAGAAATGCTAATTGATGCGTGTCACAAAGGTCAAATGGAGATTTTTTCTCACCAACCTCACAAGTTATGGATACATTTGTTTTCTTTTGGGAATTACTCCCATCTACGTAAGATACTCTAGAGATCTTGTTTTAAAGAAGTGGGAAAAGGCATTTACTCAAACTATAGATTACTCACCAGTATATTTACTTATTTTAAATTATAGAATCATGGAACATCCTGAGTTGGAAGGGACCCATAAGGATCATCAAGTCCAACTCCTGGCTCCACACAGGGCCAGCCAAGTCAGAGCATGGGACTGAGTGCATCGTCCAGATGCTTCTTGAACTCAGCCAGGCTCGGTGCTGTGACCACTTCTGTGGGGAGCCAGTTCCAGTGTCCAACCACCCTCTCAGTGAAGAACCTAATACATGATTTGAAACCATTTTTCTGATGCTTATAGTTAATTTTGAAGATATAGTTTCTTATTAGGGAATACATACAAAGATATTACTGGGAATTCATTTATGCCAACCATGACTATATCCTTCACCTGAATTTTACATACAAACTTCTGGGACCTTTTCTCTCCTGCACTGAAATGTTCCTTGGAATAATCTAGATGTTCTTCTTTGTAACTGTCCACTTAGTTTAGTAGATTTTTTTGCCTGATTTACTTCCTTCAAATGCTCTATTCTGTTAGAAGAATAAGACATATGCTACTCTATAACATCTAATAATTAAATTCAGTGTATGCTGTTCCACTCTCTGAGCGAGCTCTGATGTGGCTTGAATTATAGTTGAATTTCTTGGTGGTTTAGAGCATACTCACAACATAGTCACAGTCAGGTCTGAACATATGCTTAGACATGAATGAAAAAGGTCACCATTTTCTGGTTAAAGCAGAAAGCATATTTAATGAACAGGAAATGGCCCACACTTAACCCAGGGTACTATTTAATACAGTTTAACACAGATTACTTCTAACAATGTTACACTTCTGACACTCCATCTCCTAGTAAGAGGAAGAGAAAGCAAATACTGTTTTCTTGGTGGGAAGTGGTTTTACACTTTAGGTAACAAAGATCTGGAGGAAAGGCCATGCTCCTATTGAGCTGCTGGGTAGTAGGCAGAAGTGTGAAGTGCTACTTGATCTGCCATGCAGGATAAATTAATGTGGGCCAAAGTCACAGTGAAGGGATGGCAGAAATGTTGTCAGGGATCTTAGCAGCTGCACAGAATTCAGGACTTGAGTTCTAACGTTGGACAGCCCACGTCAAAGTCCATACAGCTGCATACTCTTGATCATTCCTTGGGTTGCACAGACTTTACTTTCACCCCTGAACATAGTGCAGGTATATTCACTCTTTCACTCCAGCATAGTCCTTACTCACTTTTATCATCTAATCCATTCACCATTCAAGTGAATGGACTTTCCAGACAGTTTTAGAAAAGGGAAAAGTGTAACTGAGCAGGCATAAGATACTCTTGTGTGTGAGCAGTCATACCAGATTGCTTGTGTCTCTTGATTCATGCATGTGCATTTATAGGTAAAAAGAGTGCTCCAGGCTTGTGTCTCATACCCTGTGGAGAGGTTCCTGCCCCATTTGCCTGAGGCAGGGCTGTGGTCTGCATGGCTGTGTGGGGTATAAGGCAACTGTCGGCCGTTTGGATACTGCTTAGGTTGTCTGTGGACTGTTACTTGGAGGTCTGTTTTCTAATCAAAAGGAAGAAAATATTGAAGGGCAGAAAGATTTGTGAGCAGCCACATATACCATCAGAAACTGTTTTCCTCCTGTCCTGCACTGCATGACTGGATGCCTTGGCCCAGTAATTTCCACCTGTCCAAAAAGAAAGATCTGGCATAAAGTACTTTTCTCCTGTTCTAAAGACTGAGTTCAAACTCCACTGAAACTGGTAAAATTACGTCTATTGAATCTAAATGTCTTAAGATGATATCCCAAAGACATAAGATAGGAGTAACGATACATTGCATTTAAAGCTTTAGGATAGGTTCCAAGAAAACTAGATATAGCTTCTTTATGGTTCTGGACAAATACCTCATCTCTCCTGTCTGTACACTGAGGGTAAAACTGCTGTAACTCATGTCAAAATCCTTACAAGGATAAATCCATAAAGTCTCAGGATTCACTGACATATATCGCCAGGGGGACTATATTGATAGATAAAAGCCACTATGCTGTCAACAAATGTCTTACTGGTACATATAACAATTGATGAGCTTTTCTTACTCTGTTGGGTGTCCTGAAAACTAGGAGAATTGTGGCCCATCTCTGTCAGTTATTTTAATTGTGAGCACTATTACCTAAGTGCAAAAATTCTAGCCTGGAGTGCTCAAACTGGCATTAATTAAAGAGTAGGACTTGTTTTACCAATTGGAATAAGTAGATATTTTCCTTGTCTAGCAAGCTGTGAACTTTTGAAAGGAGCCAGACCAGGAAATAGTTATGATGGCTTGTGAGCTACAGGTTATTATTTATGAACAATTCCAGACACGTTCCATGATCCAGTTCTCCATGGGGCCTGAAATTGAAGTAGCTGTTTCATTTTTTGAAATCGAACAAATTGTTTTGTATTGTTCCATATAATGGCTGGGAATATGTGCAACAAAAAGATATAACTTTCAACATGAGTTGTGACTTTTTTTTTCTCTTTCTTTTAAATTTGAAAAAAACCTGTCAGCCAAGAAATAAACCCTCTAACCAGTCAAGAAAGACAGCAGGCTTTGTCACAATGTCTAGCAAAGAAGCTGACAAAATATTTTATGAAAATGAAGTGATCTGTCAAGTTTGGTATGTTCAATGGGTTCTTCATTGAAAACCCTCTCATTTTAGAGCAAACTATCAATGAAAGGTCAGGAAAACCATTTGAATTTACTAAGCCATATAACAAATGCCCATAAAATATGCAGGAAACACTATGAAAAGTCGGTATGCTTTTTATGTTTGGGTGACTTTAACAGCCATTGAATAATATACCTCCAGATCACAGGATCACAGAATGACTAGGTTTGAAATGATCTTTAAGATCGTCAAGTCCAACCATTCCTGCCCTCTACTAAACCATATCCCTAAGTACCTTATCTACCTGTCTTCTAAATACATCCAGGAATGGTGACTCAACCCCCTCCCTTGGCAGCCTGTTCCACATCCCAACAACTCTTGTAGTGAAGATTTTTTCCTAACATCTAATCTGACCCTGCCCTGGCACAGTTCAGTGCCATTTCCCCTTATTGATGTTTTCAATATCATTTCCTATGACTGTGTTGATGGAATCAATGTATGCAAAGGTGACTGATTTGACTACTTGTGAATCTGAGTGTATAGTAGACCAACGTAACAAAACGAAACTATTTTGTAGCGCTTGCAGTTATAGCTACCTGACAAGCTTATCACGGCTGGGTACTTCCAAGCTGATATACTGGATCTACCTAGTGGACCCTCGGTACTTGCTTGCTGGTAGAATGATGTGTTTGTCTTTAGAGACATAGTCATATATTTAAACTCTCTGCTTGACCACCTTTTTGCAAGTGATGCTAAAAATTCCTACCTCTATTATTCTCCATAATAAAGATGTACTTTTCCCAGACAATGCAAATGTTCAAATTATTCAGATAGCAGAGCAAAATGACTTTGTGAAACAGCTTCTTAAATCTAACATACCTCTCACTTACAAGGAGACACTAGCCAAAGTGTATGCTCAGCATCTTCCTTGCCTGGTGGTCTGTTAGATACTGCATTTCCTATTGCAGTCAACCTAAGCGCAAAATCTCAGAGAGAATATCCATCTTTATTGCCATCACATTTCTTAGACTCACTTTGTCTTTGATAACTCTGTTCAGGATCAGGACATACCCTTCTTCGGCTCAGGCTTCCTTCCATGTTTGGTCCATGATACTGTAGCTCCCTGTAAAGCTCTTTAAAGATGTCCTTATGCTCCTTCTTATCCAAACCATTTATTCTTTGCTTCTACCCTGTTCCTTGCATTTACTCTGCTCTACTCATGTTTCTTATTGCATTTCATTAGAAGAGATCATGAGGTACTGAGTAATCCAACTCATCTATCCTGAGAGGCATTTCTAATTAATGCCATTTCACTGATCTGCTTTATACTAGTTTATTAAAAAGGAGAATTGTGCGGCATCAACTATGCTTGATTGATCTCCAGTGCCTGACCTTCAACAAAAACCTCATGAATTATGAGTTCAAAGTGGAAGATGGTAGACAGCATGATGTATTTTCATGAACAATATGGAGTTTGTGCTTTAGTACAGATAGGTGGAGCAGGATTCCTCTCACCAAATTTAGATGTGTATAGTGTAGATACCACAGCTGAGCACGTTATTTGCAATTCCTTTGTGGTCAGTGGAGAAAAACAGGCACTAAATGGACCAAAATAATCTAATTCAAAAGTAGGCTTCTGCAGTAGGTGAGGGAAACTATGTCATTCCCCCCATTTGCTGTATCTGGACCTCGGTGAGTTGCCCTCAAGAAGTCAGGTGAGATTAATCCCTCTTAAAATATGCACCAAACTAACATGTCTTTTACTACATCGCTGCATAAAAACCCACAGGTGACAAGTCAGAGCAGAATCCTCTCCAATGAGGTGATTCAGCAAGTTCTGGCTCTGTAGAAACAGAATTTAGAAAATGCCTCCAGTAAACCCCATCCCCCACTGCTGCTGTTTCCTGAGAGCTGCAGTGCTTATGCTTGGCTCAGAGAGAGACTTCTCCTCCCCACACTCAAAGTGTCTCAGACCTAGGTATCCCTGTTCCTGTTTGCAAGAGAAGGTAAACTCAGTCCTCTACAAGATCCCCACCATCTCTACTGTGAATGCATCAAACCTGTTGGAAAATATAAATATATGGACCCGGTCCATTACCTGGCTTTTCCCTCTAAACCACTGTGTGTTTTATTTCACAGTCCTCATCTAACATTTACTATTGACAAATGTTTCTACTGAATACCCATTGATTACATGAGGGACAGATGAAGCTATGACATTGATGAGGAGGTAATACTGTGGTCAATCAAGAGTATTTGTTCTGCACAGAGCACTGCTGATGCTGCTCCCAGAATCCTGCAAGAAAATCTATCCCTGGGTTATACTGTATATTATGCTAAATCTGTCATGTCTGTGGAGAGTAGAAATAGCTTGTTTACTTACAGTAAATATCTGTAGGCATATGAGTTGGGCCATAGCCTATTTTACATACGGGAAAAATAAACCACAGCACAATCATTGTGGGAATGGCCAAATTTGAACCGTCATTAGGAATATCAGGCAACAATCTGTACTCATCATGTCCCAAATCTACTGAAATGCTCAAGATGAAATTGGCTTTTAGTCAGTACTGTTCTCTTTCTCCTTTGCAGACACAGTCACAAACACAGTTCTGCGTCCCTCCTACACACACTGTGAACTGTATAAAATGTCATTCTTTTCCTCTGTCTCTGAATCAGCCCTAATCCAAACCCCCATGGCTCATGACTTGTCTATTCCTTAACCATTAGTCTGTTTTTCTCCCAGAGGAGTTTGCAATGCATTATCAGTTTCAGCAGTGCTCAGAGTCCAGATAAGACAAGCAAAAATGTATGAAAATATTATCTAGCAGTCATCTTATGAACAGCACAAAGAAAAAGAAATACCGTGACAAAGACTCAATGCCCTGCAGCTTCAAAGCGGTGTAGTCGGATAGCTACACCAGAGATCAACCCACTGGTAATAACCCCTCGGGTTTCTTCTGCACAACTCGTGCCCTTCCAAAAGCTTTTCATGAAGCCATTCTCTGTGGCTCTGCAGAGCAAAGATTATCTGGAGCTTGTTGGACACTGTTGGCTTCATGGCCACAGGGATATTGTGGCAGCAGCTACTCTGCTGCACGAGAGGAAACTTTCATTATTAAACACTAAAAGAAGAAAAAAAAAAAGGTATAAAGAAGACAGGTCTTTCTTCCTCAGGGTAAAATATCCTTCTTTCAAGCTGTTCAACAGATAGGAGTGAGCCAGTCGGCTCGTATACAGTCATTAAGAGCATCTACCCACTTCATGCTCTGCTGGGAGACCGTAATAAGCTTTGTCTGTCAGATCTTCTCACCTCACCTGTTAGCTAAAATAGTCTGCTGCGTGGGGGCCTCTTTCCTTGTGCTGGAGAGAACATTTAACTTACTGCTGCCAGCTCGGTGGGGTGCACTGTGCCTGCCCGTGCTCTGCCCACCCGCCAGCCCCAGGCATGCCGTGCCACCCAGTGCATTCATCCTGCATCTGAAATGGGCTGGTATGAACCCCTACTCAAACAAGTTAGCGGCTGCTAGAGTATGATCATGGTCTCACTTCTTTTCTTACTTGTCTAGTGACCTCTTTTCACACATCTGATTCCCTTTCTCCAGCTCTTTTTACAGTTTGTCTCTTTTTCAGCCTCTGAGTTGCCAGAGTCACCATTTCCCCATCAACTATTTGAGATTTTTATACTTTAAAATGTGCTGGTGGTTTTTTTTTTTTTTTGCTTCCATGTTATCATATGTATGATAACATAAGTATGAAACAGATTCCTTTTTATAGTTGATTTTTTAAAAATCTTTTTCTTTTCTTTCAGATTTTAGATATCAACCCTTCTTTAATTATTGTTTTACCTTTGCCATCTGGAGTTCTGTTCTTCTCTCCCTCCCCAGTGCTTTCTCACTTTCATCTTGTTTGAAATTTTCAGTGAACTGTAGCTTCAAACTGTAATAATCACTGAGTTCCTTGTGTTATATCATTTGAAGAGGCAAAAAAGAAAGTGAAGAATCAGGGTTTCATTTCAAGAGCTCCTGATGTTGCTGGGAAGTGTGGGTGATCAGTTTATAAACAAGTTAAAGAAATGTTTCTGTGTGGGATTCATAGGAGAGCAAGACTCACTTAGGGCCTTAGTCATCATCCAAATGAAGGCTGATTTCCTTCACAGCCCAGTTAGACTCCCTGTTGTCATTGCTGACAAACAAGCCACCTTTCCAACTAACTTCTCTTATACTAGCATCCATATTTTTTCTAAAAAACCCCAAAACTCCAAACAAAAAACCCACCCAAAAAACCCAACCAAAACACCCAAAAAACCTCCCACAAAACAACAAAAAATCCCCCACAAAAAAGACATTTGGAAAGCTTTCAGGATTCTTATGATCTTAACAAAAAATAATCTTCAAATGCAGAACTTTCTGCAAGGGTAAGCAGCCATGGAGGATTTCTCCCCTCCCTAATCTCTAGCTCCTTAGTGTCAGAAGTAGGCAATGACTTATATCTGTGCAGAATAGTTGTCAAAAATGCCTTTTAAAAATCGTAGTATTACACTTATTTTCCTTGGTTGAAAACACATGTCCACAGTACAGGAAAAGGTTTAAGGAATTAGGTTTCAGGCCCAGTCTTAAGCAGTTCCCCAAGAATGATCTCACATCTCCTCCTCTCTTGAAGTTACTCTTTTCTATTCTTACACATTCCCAATGTTAGAGAGCTCCTTCCTCTTTGGGAAGATAATCTGTCACAAGACTTAGACAGTGCTCTACCAGATTTTTGAACTGAAATTTCCAGCGACTGCAAAATCTTAGTTAACATTGTAGCCAGACACGTTTTTTGACTCTGGAGAGCTCTAATTCCATTCCCTAGGGATAAGTGGAGTGTCATCCACGCACAAAATGAGTAATGAAGGAGTTTCATGAACTCATAATTTTACTGGCTACTGGAGCTGTCTAACCATAGACTGTGGATATGCCACATAAAAGTTTGACCCATCTAGACAGTACTGCCAGGGAGGGAGAGAAGGGATTCTGGTGATCTAGTGTAACAATTCTGGAGATATGAATTTGTCTCTTGTTTTTTATAATGTGCTTTTTAACTAGGTGTGGCTAGAAATCCAAAGAGCTATAGCAATAGCTCTGAAATGTAATTGAAAATTCTTTTGATCATCTCCGCCAGTAACCTCTCTTCTGAAAAGCTGAATCAAATATCAATAATGCAGTTTACCTCTTCAGCAGTAACTGGATCAAGCAGTGCTAGAGAATGTGTCATCAGTACATAGAGGTATCGGTAAATTATGAAGCTTATCTATATATATGTTACATGAGAGAAACATTGAGTCTGATAATCCTGAATGTGTTTGTATGCTGTGTAATCTGTAAAATGGAGAAGTTGGTCCTTTTGGTAGCTTGTTGGCAGGTTGAGTAAGTTCTTATATTAGCCCATTTCTTAGATAAATCTTTATGCTACTCAGAAACATAAAGAAGACTGTGGCTTGAAGGTATCGGTCAGCTGAAGGGCTGTCATATTTCAAAATTAAATATGGTTCACCACACTAAAAGCTTTCTTGTTCAGCCCCAGACATAGCATGGAATTTCATCTGTGCTAACAAATGCCCTAAATTTGCTGTTTTTCATCACTTTAACTGCATATTATGTGCCCTGTAAACTCCATTACTCTACCAAAGGTGTACTTAGTCATGCAAAAAAATATTTAAGGCAATTATATCAAATTTCCCCTCTCCAGAAGAGTAGTTATAGAAATAATTCATAACACTACATGAATAGCAATAGGTGAGAAGTTTGTTTAAATTAAAAGGAAATGAGAGAGCTTTATGCAAATAACATAAACATTCTGAAGATTTTGACATTTTAATTGAAAAATAATTAGAAGTCTTTTTGTTACTTGAAAAGATGTTGTTAAATGTTTTTAGAAAGTTGAGTAATTTGGAAAGTTTTTTAACTGTCTTTAATGATTATAAAATATGCTCACAGAGTATGAAACTAAAGTATTATAACGTTGGAGGTGGTAAAGTTGGATTTAAATTTAGATTGTTTTTTATTTAGTGCTCTTCAAGAAATAGTCTTGTTACTGAGTTAGCGAACACCCTATAGAAAATAAAATTCAAGTCCCAGATCGCTCCATACCTCCTGTTTGATGTCTCTATATCATCTTTTTCTGTAAGAAGAGGAGTTTTTTTTGTTTGGTTGATTGTTTGGTTTTGGTTTTGGTTTTGTTTGGTTTTGGGTTTGGTTATACTATGTTGAATTTAGGTTGTTTGTATGTAGCTGATGGCACCTAGTGAAAGGTAATTCAGATCTCCATCTCACTCTTTAGATGTTAAGGGAATATAAAATTTTATAAACAATTGCTACTAAAGCTGGTTGAAAACCACATTTATGGGTTTTGAGAATGTTTTGTATTTGTTCCAAAAGCCAAAAACATCTGTGAGAAATGAACAAATCAGAGCCTGGAGCAAACCCATATATAATTACGTTGGTTTTTGTTTTTTTTTTTTGAGGTAGGATGTAGGAGCAGATAAAATGTATTAGGTCATTTAGTTCAGCTTCCACAGGCCGGTTCTTAGCACTTCCATGCTGAAACAGCTTCACATATGCTGCTTGTTGAAATGAGCACTCCTTTCATGCTGCTTTCTCCTCAAACTTCTCATTGTTTTTGACCAAGAGAACGGCCTGGTATATGCTGAGGATATGTGCCTGTTAAGAAGCTGCAATGAGAGCAGGAGAAGGAAGGGTTGTGCAGACAGCAGAGTTGCCATAGTCAGAAGGCCACACTTGGGAATATTTAGGAAAAAGGGTTAGAATTAAAGGAGACTTTTCACTAATCCTAGAAGGCAAAACATGTTTAGGAAATTTTCCATTGGAGAAATAAGTTTTAATCACAGACAAACCTTTTTGTCAGGAGGTGTGAACAGTGTGAACGCCAAGCAAACCAAGATGCCTGCTCATGTGCTGGGGAATAAACCTATGGACAGACTTCAGGCAAATTGGAAAGCACCATCTGTTATACTTTTGCTTATTTGTTTAACTTCCTTCTAATGCATCAGGTGTGATGCATTACCCGGGGCTGTCTGTGTATTTACCTTACCATGTTTCATGCTACTCTTGAGATCCAGACCTTGATCTCTTTTACTGAAGCCCTCGATCTCTTTTAATGATATTTTTAAAATGCATTCTGGATTACATTTTAGAGTTTACTGTATTTTTCTGTATTACAAGAAATCTGTTCCCAGGGCTAACAACTTGTTCAGTTACTGTAATACCTGTTCCCAGGACTAACATCTGGAAAAAAGTGGTGACCAGTATAAGCTAGGGAGAGCTTCTCTTGGCTTCCTCTGGCCATACAGTGCCTCTGTGTTGTCTCTTTATGCCCAGAGGAATATGTTTGCTTCCTGAATTCTGTATAGGAAAAATAAAAAGACCTTTCTGTGTCCACTTCTGTAACTCTCACATGAACAGATAGATTTAACCTGCCCACCACAGGGTGCTTCGAAAATGGCATATCTACTTGCAGTCTTCACTGTACAGAAAAAAAAACTTTTGGATGACAATTCTTTTAATTATACAACACAGGGCAATAAATTGCTTAGTGAGGATGTGCTGAACCACAGTAGAATATTTCAGGCAACTGGCAGGCAAGGCTGCCCTTGCTCTCAGTTTTATTACCAGTGTGGGTGTTTATTTCCCACCCTTTTCCTTCCAGGTCAGTAAATTCTCGTAGAGGACCATTTACAGTTTCTACGATCTGTGTTATCCAAAGCTATAAAGTTTACAAATGAATGGGGTAAACCTTGGCTGCCTAGTTTTCTGGGTCTTGCCATCACAGCACATCCATCTTATTTACTTGCTAGCTCTCAAGAAGTCAATGAAGCATTGTGACTTCATGAGCAATATTAAAATATTCAGATTTATCCCTGTGACTGAGATTGATACCATCACGGATGCTGAGATCTGTCTTTCTGATATCTGTGGCAGCTGTGATCTCCCTGTTGTTCTGCATTTGATAGAGTTATTTACAGCATGGCATAATATGTATGAGAGAAACTCAGATGAGAAAATTTGGTTTTGTCTGATTCCGAAAAGTTTTAAGTAATTCAACAAGGTACAGGTGCAGCAGAGACTCGGTGCTTTTATTTGTTTACCTCTCTCACTGGCAAGGAGGGTTTGAGTGATCATACAGGTCTTAAGAAAATGTTGTAGCCTCTCCTCACAAACTACAGATGTGAATTGTACAAAATAATTGAAATATTTCAAAGATGAACTGTATGTATTGTCAGTTTGGTTTGCAAATTACTACAAAGTTACATCAGTGCTTTTAAGAACTCTGGCAAACTGTATAAATAGGAAAGCTCTGCTACAGTAAGCAATACTTTTTGAGAGTATTTGGTGAGACCTCTACAACAGCAACAGAAAGAGAAGAGAGGACACTGCTCTTCCTTTGTAGACACTTTTGTACTTTGTCCTGCACTTTGGTCATAACAACCCCATTCAACACTACAGGCGTTGGGGAAGAGTGGCAGAAAAGGACAACTTTCTGCCTGGCAGAAAAGGATAACTGAACATGAGTCAGCAGTGTGCCTAGGTGGCCAAGAAGTCCAAAAGCATCCTGGCCTGTATCAGAAATGTTGTGACCAGTAGCACTAGCAACTGTGCCCCTGTACTCAGCACTGGTGAGGCTGCACCTCAAGTAGTGTCTTTAGATTTGGTCCCCTCACTACAAGAAGAACATTGAAGTGCTGGAATGTGTCCAAAGAAGGGCAACAAAGTAAAGTGTTTGGAGCACAAGTCATATGAAGAGCAGCTGAGGGAACTGGGGTTGTTTAATCTGGAAAAGAGGAGGCTGAGGGGAAACCTTATCATTCTCTACAACTACATTTAAAGCAGGATGTAGTAAGGTGGAAGTTGGTGTCTTCTCCCAATTAACTAGCAATACAAGAAGAAACGGCCTCAAGTTGCACCAGATGAGGTTTAGATTGGGTATTAGGAAAAATTTCTTCACCAAAACAGTGGTCAGCCTTTGGAACAGGCTGCCCAGGGAGGTGGTGAAGTCACTGTCCCTGGAGCTGTTCAAAAATGTGTAGATGTGGCACTCCAGGACATGGTTTAGTTGACATGTTGGTATTGGACCATGACATGTTGGACTTGATGATCTTAGTGGTCTTTTTTAGTCTTAAAGATTCTATGATTCTGTGATTCTCCACCGTACCCCAGCCACCTTTTCCTGAACAGTTCTGTTCTTCAGTTGCACCAGTCTATTGAATGGTTCAAAAGTCTGAAAGAGGCTCATTTGTTTTGAACAAATTGATTTTAGTTCTACCTATTTCATCCAATGCTTAAATGACTTTTTGTGATCACCATGCTGAAATTGCTCATCTCTATCCAGTTTTGTCATGGCAAAGAGCAGTACACACATGCTGAAGCTGGCACAGTACTCTGATCATCAGTAGGTTGTAGGATCCTGTCGTGTAGCAGCACTGGAAGACCCTGTGCATCTAGCTCATGTAAAAATTTATAACCAGTTCTTCAGCTCCACAAATGAGTTTTTAGATATAAATTGTCATACTCTATCAAGGAGCACAAGGAATGGGCTAAAGTGATGTCCTAGGTTCAGCTAGGATAGAGTAATTTTCTTTCTAGCAGCTGGTGTAGCGTTATGTTTGGGATTCAGGATGAGAACAGTGCTGATAACAGACTGATGTTTTAGCTGTTGCCAAGTAGTCAAGGATTTTTCAGCTTCCCACACTGGCCTGCTAATGAGAAGGTGGGGGGTGCACCCAGGAAGGGGGAAGGCATACAGCCAGGAGGGGAAGGGACACAGCCAGGGCAGCTTACCTAGACTGGCCAAAGAGATATCCCATACCACACAATGTCATGTTCCATTTATTGCTGGGGGTGGGCTGAGTGGCAGCTGGGGGGGCAGTTGGGGGCCTGGTGAGGGCCTAGAGCAGCAGCTGTGGGGCCTTGGATGGCAGCTGGGAGTTTTGTGCAGCATCAGCTCTGGGGTGATTGCTGAACACCTGCCTATCAATGGTGTGTGAATGGATTTCTTGTATTGCTTTGCTTGTACCTGTGGGCTGAGTGGTTAGGCAATTTGGGGGTCTTGTGTGGCACCTGGGGAAGTCTCTCCCATGCAGCCTCAACTTCAGGTGGAAAGAAACTGCATTGTTTGTCACTTGTTTTATGCACATATTATTAATATGTATTATTATTATCTTCCATGTTTGTGTGCCAAATGAAACTGTTCTCTCACCTTTTATCTTCTGATTCTTTCCCTGATCCTGCCGAGGAGGGTGAGCAAGTGGCTGTGTGGTACTTAATTCCTGGCCAGGGCTAAACCATGACAAGTGGAAACTGTAAGCTCTTGTTGACTGATTGATCTCACTCTGAACTTTACATGGAGTGAGCCCCAGTTATGTGCATTTCTCATATGTCAACAAAAACTGTCAGAGGGGAGCTCACGCAAGAAATGACCTTATACTGAGCATGTAGCAAAAGAATACACAGATAAACTACAAGTAAACATAGAAAACAGATGTCTGTTTTCCAAATTTCAAGAGTTTGCTCTAGCGAAGTACAAAAATGGCAGCCCAAGAATCTATGCCAATCCGTGTAACCTAGGCACTGAAAGCTAATTGAAACAGTAGTGAGTGATGATACACTCTTGTAGTTTTGAACATGAAATGAGTTTCCTTCAAAACCAGGAGTACCTCCTAGAGTCTTAAGGCTGTCTATCAATTTCATAGCTAGTCTTTTTCTTGCTGGGATTTCAAGTTTGCTGTCTCTACTTGTGCTTTCAAGCCACAGGGTAGGATTTTCAAGAAGGGTCTTGAATGTAGTTGAAGTTAAGGTGAAATTTAAAATTTAAGCCTTTTTTTTTTTTTTTTCCCCAAGATTGTAGTTTTACATTATCTTTCATGACAGTGAAGTGAGGATGAGAGGTTTGTTGTATATTTTAAGCCATCTAATCAGCCTTCTGGCTTCCCTTTATAATTCAGAGGTGTTTCCAGAGGGCTTCTTCCCTGTCCAAAGTATACATCTGTGATAGGTGCATTACTCTCCAGATGTGTCATTCTCTCTTTATTTACAATTTAAAGTATGGTGATAACTATCTTAGACTACATGACTGAGTTTTTGATGGGTAAAGTTAGGTGAGATGAAACTATTCTCAAGCATCTGATTCAAAAGTCTTTAAAGTTAGCAGAGAGTTTTTGCATGGATTGCTCAAGGCTTTGGATCACTCCTTTAGAGCCCAGAAACCTGTGTTTGAATTCTACGCTCTTGAATCAGAAGTTGCCAGACTGACTTAGAAGATTCCTAGAGGAAACTACTGTTTTGTGAATCACTGAGAATAAGGTTTGCCTGTGCATCTAACCTTCCCAGCTCCAACTACCTTTCCCAATACAGCTTGTTTGACTTGCTTTTTTTACGTGTAGCATTTTGTATGCATGTTGTTCCTGGTTCTGTTAGTTTGTCTGCTTACAGTCTCATAGAATCTTTGTAAAATCAGGTTGCTGCATCTCACAAGGCTGAGAAAATATGTGACTAAAGTAGAATAATAATGAACGTAATACAGAGGGTAGCATTTTATTTACTGGCTTTTTTTGCTGTGTTTTGTTGAGGGGCTAGGCTATATCTGCATATTACATTATGTGCCATTAGATGACAGCATAATGCCTTGCCCTTTGTTTTGCTGAGCTGGAACTTAATATTCTTATGCTTTGTTTCTGTTGTATTTTAGGTTGTAAACTCTTAGGGAGGAATTGTCTTTTTTGATATTTGACAATAAAGCATTTGCAGAATAGTTTCCTCATACATACTGAGGGCATATCATTTTGTTATCTATGAATAAAAAAACAAATCTGAGGGAACAGTAATGCTATTAAAGGGCAATTTATCTACAAATACGCAAATGCTTTTTCAATTGTCTTACTATAATCATGCAACCATTTTGAAACATCTACCATTACAACATTTCTTTGACATCCCTGTAATGTGGCTATTCTCATTTTGCAGATAAGAAACAGAGAGCATAGAGAATAATAGGAATAACAACAGTATAAAAATTCAGATACCTAACATACATAGCCAGTATCCCTAAGTTTTGTCTTTAATCAAAGGAAAAAAATGCAGTTCCTCAAGGGTGATTTAGAGGAACATTTTATAGATTTGTTTTGAGTTGTCTTTTTAGAAGTCTTACTGTGGTGATTTGACCCTGGCTGGAGGCCAGATGCCCACCAAAGCTGCTCTATCACTCCCCTTTTCAGCTGGACAGGGCAGAAAATATATATTGAGAGGCTCTGGAGTCGAGATAAGGACAGAGAGAGATCATTCCATAATGAGTTGCACAGGCAGAACAGACTTGATGCAGAAGAAAGGAAAAAAAACCTCTAATTTATGACACTGCCCTGCACAGCCAGTGACACCAGAGTTGGGTAATGAGAAGTGTGACCAGATCTTAAAACACCTCCCCACCCCTCCCTTCTTAGCAGACTTCACTTTAGTCATGATCGCTCTCTCTCTTTCCCCTCCCATTGTGGCACAGGGAGGGGCAGGGACTGGGGGAATGGGAGTTTAGGTCAGTTCCTCAAGAGTTGTTTTCCTTCTAGCTGGGAGGTTGTACTCCTCACACCCTTCCCCTGCTGCACCATGGGGTCCCACCCATGGGAGACAGTCCTCTATGAACTTCCAACATGAGTCCTTTCCCACAGGGTTTCAGCTCTTCCCCAGCTGCCCCAGCGTGGGTCACTGCTATGGGGTACAGGCATAAATCATAGAATGCCTCTGTCTCTCAGCCCAGACTGCTCCAGCCTGGTCTGCCCCAGAGTCACAAGCCCACCCCCCGTCAGCAAACCTGCTCTGGCGCAGATCTCTCTCTCTCACTCTCCCCACAGGCTGCAAGTGCCGCAAGTGCTGGCAGGGGCTCACTCCAATGCGGGCCACCTGCCTATGGCAGGGGGGTTGGAGCAATATAATCCTTGGGGTCCCTTCCAACCCATGCCATTCTATGATTCTATGATTCTATGATCTCCTGTATGTCTCCACCTGCTCCAGCATTGGCCTCTCCATGGGCTGCAGGTGGGGTCTCGGGCTTTTCCATGGACTGCGGGGGATCACCTGCTCCACCATGGGTTTCTACACAGGCTGCAGGGGCATCTTTCTCTCTGGCGCCTGGAGTGCCTCTTCCCCCACCTTCTTCACTGGCCTTGGTGTCTGCACAGTTTCTTACATTGTCTCACTCCCTTCTCTGGTGGCAAAAAGCAGCTGCTTGCTTTTTGTTTCTCCTAAATGTGATTCTCAGAGGCACTGTGACCATCGCTGATGGGCTTGGCCTTGGTCAGCAACGATTCCATCCTTGAGCTGGCTGGTGTTTGCTCCACAATGGTGTCCCTGAGTCCCCCTCAGGTGTCCCTGAGTCCCCCTCAGGTGTCCCTGAGCAACAGGTTTGGGGCCCTGACAGTTGAGGAGGAGGTACCTGAGGAGATGAATGGAGCCCCTCTGCCTCAGAGAAAGCGGAGGCCTAGAGTGAGGCGGTCATCTGCACACCTTGAGACTGCCTCTGTTAGGCAAGAGAGGAAGGTAGTCGTAGTAGGAGATTCCCTTCTCAGAGGGACAGAAGGGCCTATATGTAGGCCAGACCCTACACGCAGGGAGGTGTGTTGCCTCCCTGAAGCGCGGGTCAGGAATATTACCAGAAGGCTACCAGGCCTGGTAAGATCCACTGACTATTATCCCTTACTGATAGTTCAAGCAGGCAGGGACGCAATCACAAAGTGTAGCCTGCAAGCTGTCAAAAGGGAATTCCGGGACCTGGGGCGCTCTGTTGAGGGGGGCGGAGCCCGAATAATATTCTGCTCTATCCCCACTTGTGGGAGGAGGGGCTCAGAGCAGGACAGGATAACCCACGAGTTGAATGTGTGGTTAAAAGGCTGGTGCCGGCGCAAGAACTTTGGATTCTTTAACCAAGGGATGGTGTACTCTGCTCCTGGCATGAGTACTGCTAATGGGGCTCACCTGTCGTATAAAGGAAAGCGGATCCTCGCCCAGGAGATAGCAGGGCTCATCGATCGTGCTTTAAACTAGTTAGGAAGGGGGAAGGGGATATTAAGGCGGCTGCCAGGGTTAGGCTTCGGGAGACACAACGGGAGTTGACGGTGGGAAGAGGTAAATACCAACAGCACAGTCGTGGACTTGGGGACGTTTTTCCACGTGAGAGTAGGGAAAATTCTGTGGACTGCCCTGAGTACTCCTCCGTGGAGCCACTTTTGCCAGTCCCCTGTCAGAAATCTCGCTGTGGGCCGTTGAGGATACCTACATCTGCTTCACCACTGAACTGTCTTTACACAAATGCACGTAGCATGGGGAACAAACAAGAAGAACTAGAGATCTTTGTGTGGTCGCAGGGCCATGATCTCAACGCAATCACAGAGACGTGGTGGGACAACCTGGACGACTGGCACAATGTCATGGATGGCTATGTGCTTTTTAGGAAAGACAGGCTAGGGAAGCGAGGTGGAGGAGTTGCTCTTTATGTGAGAGAGCACCTAGAATGTGTTGAGCTCCACCTGGGGAAGGATGAACCTTCTGTCGAGTGCTTGTGGGTTAAAATCAAGGGGCAAACCGGTATGGGGGACATTGTTGTGGGAGTGTGCTATAGGCCCCCTGATCAAGAGGAGCAGGTAGATAACGCATTCCATAAACAGTTAGAAGTAGCCTCAAGTTCCCGGGCACTGATCCTTATGGGGGACTTCAACTACCCAGATATTTGCTGGGCAAGCAATACGGCCAGTCGTATGCAGTCCAGACAATTTCTGCAGTGTGTTGAAGACAATTTCCTGCTACAGATGGTGCAGGAGCCCACAAGGGGAGGGCGGCTGCTGGACCTTGTTTTCACTAACAAGGATGGACTTGTTAGGGAAGTGAAGGTCGGGGGCAGCTTAGGGCAAAGCGACCATGAAATGGTTCAGTTCATGATCCTGGGTGGAAGAAGCAAGCCAAAAAGTAGGATAGCTACCCTGAATTTTGGTAGAGCTAACTTTGATCTCCTCCGCCACTTAATGGGGGCTATCCCGTGGGCTACGCTGTTTGAAGGAATGGGAGCCTGCGAGAGCTGGCTAGCATTCAAACAGCACTTCTTCCAAGCACAGGAACGATGCATCCCTTTGAGGAGGAAATGGGGAAAGAGAGGCAGAAGACCTGCATGGATGAACAGGGAGCTATTGAGCAAACTCAAAGAGAAGCAGAAGATCTATGAATCGTGGAAAAAGGGTCTGAGCATCTGGGAAGAATACAGGAATGTGGTCAGGGCCTGGAGGGATGCAACTAGGAAGGCTAAAGCCCTCTTGGAAATTAAGCTGGCAAGGGACATAAAGGATAATAAAAAGGGGTTTTTTAGACACGTGAACAGTAAGAGGATGTCCAGGGATAATGTAGGTCCCTTGCTGAATAAGGAGGGTGTCCTGGTTACGGGGGATGCTGAGAAAGTGGAGATATTGAATGCCGCCTTTGCTTCGGTCTTCACTTCAAAGGCCCCCCGGGACCCACAGACACTGGATGAGAGTAGGACTGATTGGGAAATGAAGAATTTCCCTCTGGTTCAAGTAGGGGAGGTCCAGGAGCGGCTCAAAGGGATTAATGCACACAAATCCATGGGCCCAGATGGGTTACATCCACGTGTGCTGAGGGAGCTGGCGGAGGTGATTGCTGAGCCGCTCTCTATCATCTTCAACAGGTCTTGGAGGACAGGAGAAGTGCCTGAAGACTGGAGGATAGCCAATGTCACTCCAGTCTTTAAAAAGGGCAAGAAGGAGGAACCTAGTAACTATAGGCCAGTCAGCCTCACCTCTGCCCCTGGAAAGGTAATGGAACAGCTTGTTCTGGATGCCATCTCCAAGCAATTGGAAGAGAAGAAGGTCATGAGGAGTAGTCAGCATGGATTCACTAAGGGGAAATCGTGCTCGACCAACCTCATAGCCTTCTACGATCTCATGACAGGCTGGGTAGATGGAGGGAGAGCAGTGGATGTCATCTACCTTGACTTCAGCAAGGCCTTTGATACTGTCTCCCATGACATCCTGATAGCAAAGCTGAGAAAGCATGGGATAGATGAGTGGACAGTGAGGTGGGTTGAGAATTGGCTGTCGGACCGAACCCAGAGGGTTGTGATTCGTGGAGTAGAATCTGACTGGAGGCCTGTTACCAGCGGTGTTCCCCAGGGCTCGGTGTTGGGTCCAGTCCTGTTTAATATCTTCATTGACGATCTTGATGAGGGAATAACATCCACCCTCAGCAAGTACGCCGATGATACAAAGCTGGGAGGAGTGGCTGACACGCAGGAGCACTGCGCTGCCATCCAGAGAGACCTGGACAGGCTGGAGAGCTGGGCAGTGAGAAACCAGATGAAGTTCAACAAAAGCAAGTGTAAAGTCTTGCACCTGGGAAGGAACAACTGTTTGTATCAGTACAGGCTGGGGGATGACCTGCTGGAGAAGAGCTCAGTGGAGAAGGACCTGGGGGTCCTGGTAGATGACAGGTTGGCCATGAGCCAGCAGTGTGCCTCGGTGGCCAAGAGCGCCAATGGGATCCTGGGATGCATCAGGAGGAGTGTAGCCAGCAGGTCAAGGGAGGTGATCCTCCCTCTCTACTCTGCCCTGGTCAGGCCCCACCTGGAGTATTGTGTCCAGTTCTGGGCTCCTTGGTATAAAAAGGACAGGGATCTCCTGGAAAGAGTCCAAAGAAGGGCTACGAAGATGATTAAGGGCCTAGAGCATCTCCCCTATGAGGAAAGGCTGAGTAAACTGGGACTGTTCAGCCTTGAGAAGAGAAGACTAAGGGGGGACCTAATCAAAGTTTATAATTATCTGAAGCAGGGGATGCAGGGGGAATCAGCCAGCCCCTTTTCAGTGGTCTGTGGGGATAGGACAAGGGGCAATGGCTGCAAGTTGGAGCATAGGAAGTTCCGCACCAACATGCGGAAGAACTTTTTCACAGTGAGGGTGACTGAGCACTGGAATAGGCTGCCCAGGGGGGTGGTGGAGTCTCCTTCACTGGAGATATTCAAGACCCACCTGGACGCCTATCTGAGCAATATGAGCTAGGGAGCCTGCTTTGGCAGGGGGGTTGGACCCGATGATCTCTCGAGGTCCCTTCCAACCCCTACAATTCTGTGATTCTGTGATTCTTGCAGAAGCTACTCCTGCAGCCCCCCTCCTCCATCAGAACTCAGCCATGCAAAACTACAACACTTACCACGTACAGCTTCCAAAGGGCTGGGACACTGACTTAAAGAATGATTTTAAATCTTAGCTGATGCTCTTAGATGTCTGTTTCTTCCATATCTGCCAGTTGAGCTGGGTTTGCTTTACACTTGGGCTACCTCAGTACCACCACGTAGGCCAGAGCCATTTCTGTGGAGTTTCCAAGCTTCTGTTTTGGCTTCATCTCTATCCTCATTACTTTCTGGCAGCAGGGAGTCAGCCCTACCTTTTTCAAGCTGCTTTAGAGATACACATTATAGAATTGTGATGGGAAAAGTAAGAGCTTTGCTCACCTTTCCCTTTAAATTACCACACATCTTGACAAAAGTTTTTGGCATAATATTTTCAAAATTTAATTTTCCATTCCTCTGGTATGTGCATTTTACCTTTGTAGATTCGCCTTGCATATACACTGAAATGCCCTGTGCCATCTCTAAATTCTGTAAGAGGGGAGGGATGTGGATCTGAGCTCCCATTTCCATGCTCCTTTCCATGCAAAAAAAAGCTCAGTGTGACTTCTGTACAGCAGAAAGTTCTGTGTGTGCTTTAAAACCAAGAAGATATTCTTTTTGTCACTTTTTAAATCACCTGTCACTCAATTTGATAATCAGACTCTGGAGAAGTTCTTAAAGAAAATACTGTATGCAATAATGACAGGTTGTTTTTTATACTAATCTTTGTCTATGTACATGCATTTGAAAACAGAAACATCTATGAGAGAGGTTGAATTAAGAAGCTCCTTCTGTTTTTATAAAACTGATGAAATATTTTACAAAGAATCTGCCTACTCAGGCACAATCTGCTCTATGCTGTAAACAGCATGAAGAAGCTACCATCCTTAGAGTTTTTGTTCTAATGAGGAGTTTACAATTCAGTCTTCCACTGTTGAGATAAGAATGACAAAGAAACAGTTTAGGAAAATGGAGGTAATTACAATGCTATTGGTTTTTAAAAAGCAGCAGCAGCAGTGTTTTAAGACAAAACAAAAGGGAAATAGAACATAAGACAAAATTATGGAGAGACAGGAGAGCAAAGATCTTAGTAAGAAGAGGAACAAGAAGAGGAAAGTCAAATGAATTATGTTTGGGCTTGTACTGGGTGAAACAAAATCTTCTTGAGGTTTCCTATTCTATTGAGAAAGAAATTAGCTATCTGAATGTGCTAAAAAGAGAATACAATAATGCGTGTCCTCACAGGTGTAGATTGTGCTAGCAAGATGCAGTTAAGACTGCGAATGAGGACAAATTTCTCTATTGCAAAGAGGAATAAGATGAGAAGCAGCAGAGCAGATACTCTTCTGAATGTGAAGAAGCATTATATCTGTTTGAACCAGTCTATTGAGGCAACAGAATGCCACCAAGGAAAAAGCAACTAATCCTCCTCTTTGTATAATTGCTACTAACCCTAACAGCAGTTGTGCAATTGTATTCTCTGGCTGGCTTTTCCTACTTGGGTTTAAGATGAAAGGAGGAGAGTAGTGAACTAAGACACTTCAAGAACTACATGAAAAATTGAGTTTGAGGTTGTTTTATGTAGGGAAATCTTGGGAATACATCAAACTGTATCACTATCCTGTTGGTGTGTAACCACAGTTGGAGTCAGGAAGTGCTACAAAATGCTTTAGAAGATGTTGGCTGTAGTTGTTCAAGAAATGAAGGCCAAATCAGATTAATGACATTGCAACTCCTCACATTTGAGGAAATCATTCTGATTAAGTAAAAATATGTTAAAATTCTGTCATTCTTTAAAAAAAAATAAACATTTCATTCTGTCTCGACTAAGATACCAATTCTCTAATAGGATGGAGTCCAGCAGATGGAAATTTTATGCTGTGATCAGATGGGTCATGCTTTATTTCTGTCATTGAACACAGGATAGGTATTTGAGATAAATAAATTCTTTCCTCTTTGCAGAAACATTTGTCATCACACTTGGTTGGTATAACTGAAAAATTAATTGGGTTGGTGGCAAATTTTCCTGTGGATGTATTGTGATACACCTATAAGATGATGCTGTAAGCACTTCCCTGGGTTTCCTTATGCTTTACAGATTTTTATGACTGATGTAAACTTGTGTGACAGGTGTAACATGTACTGTACATAATGCGGTCATTTCGTGACATGGTAACTATTCACATAAATTTTGGTTCCTATGCTGAATTCAGCGAAGACTGAATTTTATTTTTTCTTAACAAGCATCAAGAGAGGTAGAACAGGGATTCAAAAAAAATCTCTGGATTCACCATTTACCTGAATGAATATCATATGACTACGTAATTTACCTTTGTTCATACGAATGAAGTGGAAGAGAAGGGCAACGTTTTTAAATAAGGAGCTGAAGTTTAGCAAGTGGCAGTGGTGCACCATGAAACCAATGTAAAATTAAATAAACTACAAACCAATGACAAGATGGTGTGATTGTCAGGGGTTCCTAAAACATCCTGTTTTACTTCCTCATATTTTCTTTTTTTCCACCTTCAGCAGATATGAAAACTGTAAATGAAACCCCTTTACAGCTGATGTTTACTGGTTTTATCATCACGCTCAGTGTAAGGGTCCCGTATAAACACTTTGTTGCAATATCAATTTAGGATTGCAGTCCTTCATTTTGAATACATTTAAGTGATTAGCAGACAAAACACCTTACAAGAAACCAGCAATCTAACAGAAGAATTTTCTGGGATGTATTACAGACCTAAAAAGTCTTGTTTTGAATACTTTGCAGGAAAAAAAACCAAAAACCAAACCAAAATTTTTTTACTTTTTCTGCAGGCATGGTTTATTATTCAGTGACACCACCACCATATATCCTCATGATCTCAAATGTTACAGCTCTGATTCTCTATTTGTAAGGGACAGTAGTTTACTCTTTGCGTCACAAAATTAATTTTAGGACATTGACAAAGACTCGGTGTCAACAAAAGTTCCCCAATTTATCCCAGATTGTTTGGGCTGACAGGAGAAGTGTTTGTCTCAAAACCTTGAGCTGTTACAAGAATATACAGGCAGGCTTTGTGTCAGATGCCGGACTGACACAGATGAGGAAGTGCTCACATAAGAAGTGTTTCTACATGAACAGCACTCCTCTGAGCTCCCTCTGCTTCAGCATAAATTGTGTGTCTCCTCAAACTTTTCTACTGTCCTTGGCATTAGGTTTTGAGTTTGTCTTGGTATTAATCCTGAGAGACAAATGAAGATGTAGAGCTCTGGTTCAATGTTAGGTATCGCTATCGCTTTCTGACTTGAGCCATGAGTCAGAGTGAGGTATGGAGGAAGTGTTTTGAGGCTGGAAGCCTTTGTGTAACATGTTATTTAGAGACTCCTAGGAGAGTCCAATGAAGGTCCAAAGCAGAAATGTACTGTAGGTTCTGACAGGTTGACAACCTGCTTGTGGTGATTGAAGAATAAGCAATACTGGAGAACTGAAGCAACAGCTCACCAGAAAGGAAGAAATACCCACTCCAGAACATATGTTGGTGACATTCAGTTCGTCTGTATTTTGGGTTTAATATCAAAGCGTTGAAGCTCACAGGGTTGTTGGACTAATGCTGCATTAGACACAGCAGATTTACAGCCATGTAATTAATTCTCTGGGCTCTGTTAAGTGTGATATTGAGAGACACAGTCACTCAGAGCCAACTGGGATGCACAGGGATATCTGGGGCCTCCCCCTGAGGTTGGCATATATGAAGTGGGGTCTACAAGAAATCTGGGGAGGGACTTTTAGAAGGGCATGTAGTGATAGGGTGAGGGGGAATGGTTTTAAATTGGAAGGGGGTAGATTTAGATTGGATATTAGGAAAAAAAATCTTCACTACAATGGTGGTGAGGCACTGGAACAGGTTGCCCAGAGAGATGGTGGATGCCCCCTCCCTGGAGGTGTTCAAGGACAGATTGGATGGGGCTTTGAGCAGCCTGGTCTGGTGAGAGGTGTCCCTTCCCATGGCAGGGGAGTTGGAATTTGATGATCTTTATGGTCCCTTCCAACCCTAACCATTCTATGATTCTATGATTCTATGGAAGGCCTGGAGGTCTTCTCTGTTTGTGTGTCACAAGTGGGATGCCCTTATGTGTCTGAAGTGACATTAGATACCTCAGTGCAGGCAACTAAATGGTGTCCTGGATCTTTATTTAAGGAACTCAGAGAACTAGTGCACATGGACAAACCCATGAGCACCACACATAAACATGTCTGTGACAGAATTCAAGCTGAACTTCTTGAACTGAATCTTACTCAATACCTATACCTATGAGGTCTTTCAGGCTTCAGTTCAATTTCCTTGAAGCCCAATTCAGGCCATAGAGTTGCGTGACATATTCTGAGAGACAAGCCTGGGTGTCTATCCAGGACCTACACTGTTTGGTCAAAAAAATTGGGTATTCCTTGAGCCAGGGGGAAGGATGACAGGTTACTGATTCTCCAGTCACCCAGATGTAAAATATACACTACAGCTCAGTCCTCTGCTCCAACTAATTTATTAGAAGTGACCCAAGTTGGCACAGTCTGCTTTAAGCACAAGTGGAAACAGTGTAGTGTAGTGAGTGTGCAGTGTATGTATTGAGTAGTATGGAGTGAGTAGCAGTGAACTGCTGTTGCTGATGAGCTGAAGACAGATCAAAATACAGCCTGGCTAAATAAGAAGACAGATCTGTCCATAAAATATTGATTGATAGATTAATTGATGTGTTATGAGCACAGCCATTGATGTTAGTTATTTCCTCTGGAATTATTCCTTTTTTTCTTTATGCCAGTAAAATGTCTCATCTAATTATATCTACAGCAGAGATGCTGTATGCAATTTATCTATTTTAATGCTCTACATTTTTATATATATTCTTCCAAAAAGATTATGGTGCATTATTTTGTTATAGGAGCACTTGAAAATCCAGATTCCAGTCATAATGCTTGCTGGATAAATTTAGAGAAACTCCATCTGTATTCCTGTAGTTACTCTGAATTTTCTTTGGTGAACCCAGAATTCTGTCTGTGTTTTAGTGTTGTTACAGGATTTTGATTAATTTATTTTATTTAAATGTTAACATGAACCAGATTTTTTTTCCTCTAGAAGAATAAACGCACAAATAGATGGCTCTTTGCCTATGATACCAGGTCAAGTCCCTGAAGTGGTCATATGTAATTATTTTTCCAAAAGCGGCTTGGATTTTTTTGTTGCTTGTGTTGTGCAGTGTATCTATGGAGGAACACCCCTGTTGCAGTATACTGTCTAAAAGTGAAGGAGAACATATTGATACATAAGACAGACTGCAACAGATTGCATAAAGGAATTCCACACAATGAGGCTGACCTCCTTTTGTATCCCTTTTATCTTAGCAGTGCCGAGGCACAACCTTCGCCGCAAGATAATAAAACACTCAGTGTGATCCAGATTGTTCTTTAATGAAAGGATTCTCCCCTTGCTTGGTTAGAAGATTTGGCTAATGCAGGAGGAGGCTACAGCCAGCAAGGTCTTTCACATGTAATGTATAATTGATGCAGGATTTGACTGGCAGCAAAGACTCATCTTCTAAAGTTATTTTTATCAGCCCTTTCCTCAATGTGGTCTCTCTCATCTGGCTTACAGTTTAATGATGAAGAGTCCTTTGAGCAAAATCCTTATTTTATTAATGAGAGCTTTCTTGATTTAACAAAATAATAATTCTTTCTTAGGCTGGCTGCTGCTTTTCATTTGTGGCTGATCTGCCAGTATGGATATTTTTACTTATTAACACTGCGAACCTGGAATTTATTTGCTACTGTGTATGTCGAAGCAGCAGATGAAGATTTTAACACACTCAAACTCCCTTGTTCTTATTTGTCTATGTACTATAGGACTTCTACTCATCATGTGGACTTGAAAACAGGGAAAACAAGCATCAGCTGTGCTCCCCAGCTTGGAATAAGAAATGCAGAGCATTGAGGCCCCAACTGAAAACAGAGTTGGAGTGCAAGCCTAGCCAAATAGTTGCTGTTTGAGGAGATATGGGGAGATTTTATTTCACTTGTTTACTGATGTTCATTTACTGCACAAGACAAACTTATGTTCAAGGACAATATTCGTCTGTTTCTTCTGAGTGATACATATTTTCTCTTCTTCTATATTACAAAGAATTGTCTGCAATTTTATCAGATGAGAAAAGATCAATATTTCAAAGTGAATGCCAATCAAACAAATGAATGCCAATCTACCAAATGAAAGTAACCTACCAACAGAGAAACAGTCCTCTGGTTTAGTGAGATTCAAAAGAAAAACTGGTTACCATGCAGGTAATCTGGATTACCGCTTTGGCATGTAAACATGTGGATGGGGCTGTTTACCACCTCTGAACAGGTAGTATGTGGGATGTTTTTGGAGCTGCATTCCAAAAGAAAGTTTTTGAATTTGTGGGGGAAAGTAAGGAGTACTTTTGGGTGTAGAACAGAAATTGTAGGGGACAAAATGTTCAGGCCAAGGGAACTGAATTGGAGACACACAGTTTAAGAAAAGTTCAGGCAGAGTTTTGCTTATTACTTTGACAAGCTCACCAATGATTTTTTAGCTTTCAGAAAAATGCTGTATTGCTGTTGGCTTTGTGATGGCAGTTATTTTTTCATAGCAAGGAGGACTCAGGGGAAACTACTCTTGGAGGTCATCACAAATCAGGAAACACACTCCTTGTGCAGCTTGGAGCAGCTCCTTATCTACTCTGGGCAGGCCTATGGTAGAGAAAAGGGTGAAAAGTGTGTGGGTCTACATTAGGGACTTGTATCCTGGGCTAGGAATTTGAGATATAAGGGATCAAGACATATTTTGCTATTTCAAGGCCTGTGCATTCTTTCCTCAACTTTATACACATGGAGACCCTGATAACATAAACTAAATCTTCTGGCAACAAACCTCTCCCCTGCAATGATAGGCAGATGAAATCCTATGAAGAAAAGTCATCTGACGTTTTTTCTTATGTCTTCCTTTCTTCCTCCAGATATGTTGGATGGCTAGTCTGTAGGAGGTAAAAATACATGTAAAAAAGCATACTCAGAGAGCACTTTTTACACTGTCCATTTGTTACTAATTTGTTGCATCCAAGCTACAGAAAAAGTTGCTTGATCTCCAAGCAATTTATTGTATTCAAAATCTTGTTGTAGGCAGAAGCAATGCACTTTGTATGCATAGTCATAGATTTATTATTAGTCTAATTAAAGTCATAACAGCCTAATCAGGGAATTATTATTATTCCAGTAACACTGATATTATTACTTACAATGCAAATTATATACAGCTAAAGTGATCTGTACACAAACTTTCTGGTATTTAGTCCATTCTCTGTTATTCTCACCTTTTCTATTATCCCTCTGGATCTTTCAGACAGAAGTGGAGGGTATAGGGAGCCCACCATCACGAACCCTTCACTGGGAAGAGCTGATGGTGACTGTTTCTTCCTCATCCCTCTCAGATTTTCTTGTGGTCGACTGTGTATGTTTACTGACATTTGTATGTGTTTACACTTTGCATCTGAATTTACTGTGTATGGTACATGTGTTCTATTCATGTTGGATACTTGTTCTCTCTTTGTTACCCCTTTTTGGCCCAGATCTGTTCATAGCCCTGGCCCTCTGGTGTAATCCTATGCCTATACTTTCCAGTCCTCTGCTATCACGCCATCCATATCCTCTGTGTGCTGTGTTTTGCTCTAGAGTCATGGGTATCCCATTCTGCTCAGTCATTACTTGCTATTGCTGTCTATATAGTTAAATATATAGAAGTGTTACATTGCAGAATCATGCAAAGCTAAAAGGAAAAGTCGTCTGAACATTAGACCATGCCATTAGATTTAAAAAAAGCTCATACAAAGTCCTGAGACCTGTGTCATTATATAACATAAAGCCTACAGCTCATTAGAAGCAACAACAATGCTACACTTGCCTTGCTGTTAGGCTACATCTTTGCCTTGGGCTTGTGTCCTCTGAGGGAAGTATCGACCAGTCAGACTCACCTCTGTGCCTGGTAAGATCGTGGAGACTCCTGGAAGACATTTTGAAGCATATGGAAGATGGGGTTAGAGACAGCCAATATGGCTTCACCATGTTGGTGAAGGACAAGTCATACCAGACTAATCTAGGAGTCTTCTATGGTGAAGTTACAGTGTCAGTGAATAAGGAAAGAGCCATGGATATCATAAACCTAGACTTTTTAAGGACTTCGATACAGTCCTCCATATCTTCCTTACCCCTAAATTGGAGACATATAAGTTGGTCTGCCAGAGGTACTGTTAAATGGGTGACTCAGATGGCTGCATCCAAAGAGCTACAAAGACTCAGTGTCAAAATGGAAACAAGTGATGAATGTTGTCTCTCAAGGATTTATATTGGGACCAATACTATTTAGTGTCTTCATCAGTAGCATAAACAGTGAGATCGAGTGCACCTTCAGAAAGTTAGCAGATGACACCAGGCTGACTAGTACAGTTGGTTGATGAGAGGGAATGGGTGCCATCCAAGTGGATCTTGACATGCTCGAAGAGGGAGCCCATGTGAACATTATGAGGTTCAACAAAGCCAAGTGCAAGGTCCTGCACATGGGCCGGAGCAATCTCCAGTATCAGTACAGTCCAGTTTATGGAGGAATTGAGAGTAACCATGTGGATAAGTATTTGGTGATATTGGTGTCCCAAACATAAGGATATGGAGCTGTTACAGCAGATGCAGAGGAGGGCCATGAAAATGACCAGATACTTGGAATATCTCTCCTGTGAAAGAAGGCTGAGTTGGGCTTGTTCAGCCTGGAGAAGACTCTGGGGAGACCTTATTGTGGTCTTTTGATATATAAAGGGAGCTTGTAGGAAAGATGGAGAAAGACTTTTTACCAGGGCATGTAGTGATAATACAAAGGGCAATGATTTTAAAATGAAAGAGGGGAGATTTAGACTGGATATAAGGAATAATTTTTTTTTGTGATGAGTGTGGTGAGACAGTGGAACAGGTTTCCTAGAGAAGTTGTAGATGCTCTATCCTTGGAAGTGTTCTAAGTCAGGTTGGATGGGGCTTTGGGTAATCTGCTCTAGTGCAGGGTGTTCCTGCCCATGGCGGGGGGTTTGAACTTGATGGACTTTGAGGTCCCTTCCAACTCAACCCAATCTATGATTCTATGAAGGGGCAGTTAAGATGGTGCAGGCTCCTCTGCTCCTGACCTGTCTGCAATGCAGGCAACTCCTGTGTGAGTTCTGCAGACACAACCTCTCCTTTGTCTTTCACTGTGTTCAGAACAGCCAAATTTATTTGCCAGTAAGAAGCCAAAGTTAAATCAAGAAAAATAAATAAAAAAGCAGGTACATGCTCTTATTTCCTTCATTTCTTTGTTACTTGCACTGAGGGAGGGTGAACTCACAATCTGCTCTTGTTTTATATTCCTTCTCTTTGTATATAATTGAGCTCTGATTGCCTGATGTCTGATTAGCTCAGAGCAGGAGTAAATAACTGGTGAGAAAAGACGGTTGCTATGGTGCTTGGTGCTAAAGCTATAAGATTCCTGGTCCTGAGTAGAGATTTTTGTGTGGAAGGTTTTTTGGTTTTGTTGTTTGAGATTTTTTTTTGTTTGATTTTTTTAAATTCATGACTAGTACAAAACCAACTCCCATTTCTCCTGGTCACCATCTGCTTTTTCTCTTTTTTCTTTTTTTTCTTTCCTTGTCTGAACTATCCCTCTCTGTTCTCCCTCAACACCTGTTTGGTTAAGTAGCCATTTCCCTAAAGTTTTGAGACACAAATGTGAACTGACACTGCTAGTCCCTTGATAAAGGCATTTTTAATGCTTGAACAACTCCTAGCTGTAGAGTTAAAACAGAAAAAAGGATTTGTTTTTCACCTTCTGACAGAAATTTCAGTCCCAAAACAAGACAGATTACATCAAAATAATTGTTTTGACGATTTAACATACCAATAATAAGCATGATGATAGTAAACATTATTATTTTTTTTAACTTACGGTGGCTTTATTTGCTATGAGAACTGTGCTAAAGACATTATGGCTTCTTTTTGTCTTCATGCTGAAGTGTGTTATTTCTTTGATCAGAGAATGGACACAATCCATTCTGCTTATCAATAGGAAGTAATCTGGAGTGACCAAAAGACATGCATAATCAGATAATTAATTTTGTTAGGTATGATCACAAACATTAGGACCTCATCCTCTGATATTTATTTACATAGGAACACATTCTGTAAATAGCCGTTGCTCCACTGACATGAAAAGGTTGGTATCAGTTGAAATCAGGTGAGAACAAAGAGGAATGCAGATGGAATTACTTCCAGTTAGATATGACCAAGAGTGACAAAAAACACTGAGCTCCAAATATTTTGTTCCTTTCTGATTTGGTTAAATGTCACTGAATGCAAAAGGTTCTGGGCCCCCATCTTTGTATCCCAACCTTTAACATGTGAGGAACTGTCAGCACTGAGATGTTTATTTATACTGTCCAGAGATGAGTACATGTCCACTAAAAGCCTGTGGTCTGACTTTGTTTCAGTTTATGTCTGAAGCCCATTTCCCCAGCAAAATGAAAGCATCCATGTCTTATTTCAAGCCTAAATTTCCAGAGCTGCCACCAATCTAGGTGATCTCTCTGAAAAGCCACCTCAGTTTGGAAGAATGGCTTCTGGGCAGTAAAGATGTGTGAATACCTTTGAAAATACGAAGCAAACAAATACCCATCCCTGCTTACTGTTGCAGGGATGATTCCACATGCTCCACAGTCAAGAAAGCCACCAGAAAGGTCTCTGATCACAGCAGTTATAAAGTGACACATTGGGTGCACATGCAAAAAGGATTTGCCTTTCACATTGGGTTTCTCAGCATGTCTGCAGATGAGGTTGCTCAAGCACGTTGCAGAAGAAGTTTTCAGCATTTGTTCTCTGGTGTTTCCTACAATGTGTAAGTGCTTTCTAGTCAGGTGCATCACTCACACTTATTGAGTGTCTTGATATCTCATTCTCTGACAAAAGTCATGAACATGTGTGAATTTTTTTTTCCTTTTTTTTAAATTTAGTTTTTCTTTTTATTGCTGCAGTGCTTAGAATATCCTACAAATTCAGAGCGTTGGGGGATTAAGTGCATCTTAAATGAGTAAGTAAATACTTTCCTGATCCCAGAGAAACTACAGTCTAAATGTTAAAGGTTGATAACAGAAAGAAGGAGAAGGCAGACTCTAGATCATGTCGGTACTTTCCACTTCCCAGCTCCAACTGTGCTGCCTAACTTGCTCTCAACAATCTGATATTTCATATCGTTTTCTCCCTTCTTGATTCTACTTGTAGTGGTTTATATCCTGCTTTGCTTTTACTACTATAATCTGTATTGTTTATGCTATCTTCATTTTCTGTCAGCACGGCTTTCCTATTCCGGCTTTGCTGTACTGTATTGCCATATAAATAACTAAGGAGGAGGCAGCTGTAGCAGAAACTGAGCTGTGCTGGGTTTTATAAATTTCTCTTGTGAAAATTAGAAATCACTTGACTAATATAAATTACTTTGCTGGATGAAAATCCTGACATGAAAGTGAGTCTTGCTAGTGCCTGGGAGGGAATAGAAACAGGCACTGAATTTGGTGCTATTGTACCAGGAATGTATCTCCCATTAATTTCTGGAAGGATAAAGCACATCATCAAACATCTTATCACAGATGCAGATTTCTTTAATCTTGAAACAAAAGAACAAAAAATAGAACATAAAACAAAATCAGGCACCAGGTGAAACAAAACCAGCCAAAAATCAAGATGATGCCAAGCTTTTATCATACCACTGTGAAAGATATAGTCCGATAACTCATGGTAAATTACTGTGAATTAATCATCACTTTAGTGAAGATACATTGCACAATAATTCTCTGGAGTCCAGTTCTATAACATGCTTTTATAGGAAAGTTTGGTGTTTCTGGGAGATGAGTACTCTGTATTTCTCATGAGAAATCACTGGGATAGATATCACAGACTGGCTGAGCTGCTTTTGTTTAGCGTTTTCAATACTCAAGCATTGTGATTATAGCAGAGAAGTGCAGTACTTCAGAAAGCAAAGGGGATATTAAATTGTAGGGAAAGTGGAAGAAATGATGGGCCATCCTATGTATACACTTGACAGTACATTATTGAGCTTGGTCGATTGTTACGAAAGGCAGAGGAGTGAATTTGAAGGAAATGCATGCCTGCGTCTGAGGTGTATATTTGAACAGCAACAGGTCGGTCTGGGATTGTAACCTGTCCGATAGTGAGCTGTGCCTGGGTTACTCAGAGCTTGTACCACCAGGCTGGACTACTCACCTTTCTCCACCAACACAAATGAGATATGTGCAAGGAGGCCCATCGTGCAGTTCCAGTGACTTCCAATCCATTCCAGTTCTGGTCTTTCTCCCTGTACCAGCCCTCTGCTAGACCTCTTTAACCAAACAAAATAACTTCCACTATCCAGTGTTTAAGATACTCATCTGGATTGCCCCCTAGGTCTGTCAGATAATTTGTAATTCTCATTTGCTTGTCTCTATCTCTTGTGGAAATATTGCAATATTACTTTAAATATCACCTGGTGGACATAAAATTGGCAGTGGCGCTGCAAATAAAAAATATTAACAAGCCTTTAGGTCCTTAGTGGCAAGGAGACATAACTATACAACTCCCTGAAAGTCCTGCCGTGATTTAACAGAGGTGGTTTCAAAGAATTATTGTTCAGGATGTGTGTTGTGTTTATGTCCTTGTTAATGCTTTCAAATTCCTGGTTTGATTTTTCTATGCTTGCCTTTAGAAAATGAGCAAGTTGGAGCATAAAGTGGGAAGCGCTTCACAAAACTCCCCAAATGCTCACAGCCTACAAAAAGCCAACCCAGTTTCTGCAATAATTCTGCATGCAATGTCAGCTTGTGTATTCTGAAACACTTGGATGGAAGTCTGGCTACAGAGAGATCTGGACAGGCTGGATAGATGGGCCAACGCCAATGGAATTAGGTCACACAAAGCCAAGTGCCAGGTCTTGCATTTGGGTCATAATAACCCCAAGCAGTGCTACAGGCTTGGGGAAGAGTGGCTGGAAATCTGAGTGCCTGGAAGAGAGGACCTGGGGGTGTTGATTGACAGCTGTCTGAATATGAGCCAGCAATCACAGAATCACAGAATTATCAAGGTTGGAAAAGACCTAGAAGATCATCCAGTCCAACCATTCACCTATTACTACTAGCTCCCACTAAACCATATCCCTCAATACAACATCCAGTCTTTCCTTGAACACCCCCAGGGTTGGTGACTCCACCACCTCCCTGGGCAGTGCATTCCAGTGCCTGACTACCCTTTCTGAGAAGTAGTGCTTCCTAATGTCGAGCCTGAATCTCCCCTGGCGCAGCTTGCTACCATTCCCTCTAGTTCTGTCACTGCCTACACGGGAGAAGAGGCCGACCCCCAGCTCACTACAACCTCCCTGCAGGAAGTTATAGAGAGCTATAAGGTCTCCCCTAAGCCTCCTCTTCTCCAGGCTGAACAATCCCAGCTTCCTCAGACGCTCCTCGTAAGGCCTGTGTTCCAGACCCCTCACCAGCTTAGTAGCCCTCCTCTGAACGCGTTCCAGAGCCTCAATGTCTTTCCTGTAGTGAGGGGCCCAGCTGGCCAAGAAGGCCAACTGCATCCTGGCCTGTATTAAGAATAGCAGGGTGAGTAGGACTAGGGAAGTAATTGGGGAAGAACTCTTCACAAGGGTATGTAGCAATAGGATGAGAACTAATGGTTTTAAACTAGAAAAGGGGATACTTAGGTTGGATATTATGAAAAAAATCCTCTCTATGAGAATGGTAGATCACTGGAACAGGTTGCCCAGAGAGGCAGTGGAGGCTCTATCCCTGGGAATATTCAAGGTCAGGCTTGATGGGGCTCTGAGCAACCTGATCTAGTGAAGATGTCTCTGCTTGCTGCAGGGGGGTTGGACTAGATGGTCTTTAAAAGGTCCCTTCCAACCTTACACACTCTATGATTCTAATTGACCATCTCTACTCAGCACTGGTGAGGCCCCACCTTGAGTTCTGAGTTTGGCTTTAAGCACCTTGCTACAGAAAAGACATTAGGGTGCTGGAGTGTGTCCAGAAAAGGGTGATGAGGTTGGTGAGGGGACTGGAGAATAAATATTATGAGAAGCATCTGAGGGAACTGGAGTCGTTTCGTCTGGAGAAAGGGAGGTTAAGGGGAGATCTAATTGCTCTCTACAACTACCTGAAAGGAGACTGTGGAGAGGCGGGAGGTGATCTTTACTCACTAGTGACGAAATGGCATGAAGTAACACCGGGGAAGTTTAAATGGTATATTGGGAAAAACTTCACAGAAAGGGCTGTTAGGCATTGGAATGGGCTGCCCAGGGAAGTGGTTGAGTATCCATCCCTGGAGGTATTTAAAAGACTGTTAGATGTGGTGCTGAGGGACATGGTTTAGTGTTAGTTGGTGAGTTGGGGTGATGGTTGGACTTGATCTAGAGGGTCGCTTCCATCCAAGACAATTCTATGATTCTAGTCTTTAAGAACTGATTACAAAACATCCCGAAAAACTAGGATGTCTGTGTGCATATTATTAATTTTTGTGAAACAAATACAAGATAAATGAGAGAAATAAGGGTAGTGAGTTGTGAGTGAATAAACATTAAAAAAAAAAAAACAACCCTTCCAAATATCCTCTGCATAAATAAGAAATTGAAAAGATGCATTTGCTAAATTTAAGCAAGAAGTTGTTTGTTTTTTGCTTTGGGGTTTTTTTCCCTAGGAAATGAATGAAGAGGTGTGATCTGTCTTTTAGCAGAAACATAAATGAGAGATTTTGATTGGGTCCACAGAGATATCAAACATGAAAATGGCAATAAAGGGAGAACAATTGGAGGAAGCTGAATGAGTCACAGAGCAGTGCAGAATGATTTCCTTAATCTCCGCCATGTGTTTCTGCTAAATAACTCCTTATTTTGTCTTTTATAATGCTGTGACAGGTCTTAAATTGTTAAGCTCCTTTTTTTCAGATTATATGATAGCTATAGGAAATGTGACAGGATACACAGCTACTGCAAATCCAGCCCTTGCAAATTTAGCGTCTGTTACCAGCTCCAATCACATATGTGTGCTCTAGACATGAAAATAATCTTACTAATTTCAATTATGCTTGCATACATAAAAATAAGCAGACACATTCATGCATTCTGGAATGGATTATTTTTTGCCAAATATCTAGAAGCAAAGTGGGGAGATTAATATTTTTCAAGATATTTCACTGACAGCTTTCTCATTTTCTTCATGTCATTAAAATATTAATTTTAATATTACAGTGGCATAAGAAAAAAAACAAATCTTTATCTTGTCAGACTAACCTATTTAATACCGGTTTCTGTATTGAAAGTGCATGTACTGAGCTATTACTCTTGCACTAACAGGAACGTGTCATTTTCTGTAGCATACAATAGGTAAAGATGCATGAGAAGTTTCAGCTGATCACTATACAAACTGCAGCTGCTCATGGCTCAGATTTCAGTATGCACTGGCCAGAAGGTGGTGCCTTCAGCCATAGATGTGCAAATTGGGAAAGAAAATATGAATATAAGCTGTGAACACTTTTCTGCAGTGAATGATAGAGGAAAGCAGAGAATTCTGTGAGCTTTGCTAATCACAGTCAAATAAGGAGCCACCACAGTCAGAAAGAAGCAAGTGCAAAATGGAATCTTCTTTCCTACTTCAATACTTTTATTTACCTTACTCTCTAAAACAGATTTTTCTTCTTGATTGCTGCACAATGGTAACACACCTTGGAAAGAAAGAGCAGCAGTTTGTTCTACTGGTATGAGCAAAGGGACTTCCACCTGACTGCAGGTTCCTGGGTCACAGTCTTACCCAAGTTTGGTTTAAGAAGCAGCGTTGTAAAAGAGGAAAGCAAGCTGAAGTGTATGTGTCCTTCCCTTGAAATAGCTCCCGTTCTTTAACATCTACTTTGACTTCCACTGATGGTCCTTAAAACAGCAGAGGAAAAGGTGTTTGCTGTTATTTAGAAAAGCACAGATAGCACATGGAAGTGTTAGAAGGAAGTGACAAATTTGACCCTGTGTGGTGGTTCAGCCCCAAGCAGTGCCTGAACACCACACACCACTCACTCGTCTCCCCCCCCAAAGGAGAAACAGACTGAGCCTCCATGGGTTGGGATAAGGACAGTTTGCTGACAAAATCATGGTGAAAGGGGAACAATAACAGCCCCTGGCAAATTACACTCATACCTGGTGATAACAGAATACCTTACCAACTAGACAATAACACAGTGCTGCACCTACAGAAGAATCAATCTAACACTACAACCACATTCAGACTGCGCTCCTGGACCAGCCCCTTTTATAGGGGAGTGATGTCAGGTGGTGTGGAAAACAGCCTGAGCTAACTCAGCTCACTTGTGCTGGCTGCTTGGGGAGGTAACTCTGGCCTGGCTGGAATCAGGACACTCTGCAAAAAAATTTGCTTTCTGTGTTGCCATAAGAATAAGAAGACAGATTTTGAATGTCTGGCACTATAGGGTTACACATGTGTGTGTGCATCCAGTGTCTCATTAGACACGTATGTAGTGCTGTGCTGCTGCTCTCCAATGACTTTGGCAGATCTTAGGGAACTCCCTCGCTGTTTAAAGCTCTGATGCTCAATTTCTGCACTTTCCCTACATTTACAACTGTATCATTTCACCTCTGACTAGTTTTATTGCCCTCAACAGGGTTATTTGCATATGTAAAGTTTATTAACATACTTACCTAAATGTTTGTAAATTAAAGCCGTGAAGATTAACTTCTAAAGGTTTGATTTGAAATTACACTCCTTTGATTAGAACTCTGCTCTTTGTCTTTAATAAATCTCATTGAGTTGCTTGACCTCTAGATGATCATCCTAATTATCATCTCTCTTTTCATGTTAATTAAAGATGTGATGGGAAAAGTGAGGTAATGGTGAAATGGAAGAAAATAAGAAAGTTCATAACACAATCCAGAACATTATTTTTGGTGAATGTTGACTGTATCAATAGCAATTAAGTAAAAGGTTATGTACACATTGGTGTTTTATTTATTGTGATCAATTAAGCAGAGTTCCTGGAAAACAAACAAACAAAGAAACATGCATTTTTGTATCAGTAGCTAGTATTTCTTCAGACTTCAACAGAATTAACTTTCTGTTCCAGTTCTTGAAAATCTCTTTAGATGAGGTCTTTAGTTTTGTTCTTAATGAACATGTTAAGCTTTTTAGTTCTGTTGATTGAAGCAAATTAATTTTGGACTTTGCTAATTGGGGACAACTGTCAAATTCTTCTCCAGGGATGAACAGGAAACTAATAAAGATATGATATCTCTAGAAACGTTTGAAGTTTCTTAATCCTCAGGGCTCCCGTGTCATTGTCCTCAGATATTCTGGGGTAGCAAATTTTTTCCTTTCTCCCCAGACAGGGAGTTAGCACAAGTCTTACACAATATTTAAACACTGTTTAAAAAAACTTTGGTATATAAAAGGTGTGTATTTTGCTTGGAGTGAATAGTAACCCACTGATCTAGTCACAAGGTCCTTTCTCTGACATTCTTTTCAGGGGATTTTTGCCTTTGTAAGGGCTTCAGACTAAGATGTATGGTAATAGAAACTTTGGTGTTTTCTATTAGTATGGATAAAGAGATTATTGCTATAAAGAGATAGAAAGCTAAACAGTGTTATCACTTTCTGAAGATTATATAGTTTATTAAATTTATCTAATAATTATTAATTCCACACCTAGAGGATTTAAATTGATGGGATGCTTTGAAATAGACTTTGGATACAAGATGAATTGGACTCTGTCTATTCTTTACTCAGAATAGGCCTTAAAAGCTCTTTGGGGAAGATCCTTTACCTTTCCATTTGTATATGCACATACCTACCTCACAAGTGAGACTATTAATAAATAAATTTTGAAAACATAGCATTTGCATAATAAGAGAAGTCAGTTGTAGTCAAATCCACAGTCTGGATGACACAGGACTTGCGAAGCCATTGCTGTGTAGCATAACTTACAGCGTAAATGCCACAGAAACTGTGCCTAATACGGCTCTATTCCCCATCCTCTTGTTAAAATGGCACCTGTTTATAAGAGATAGCTCCATCCTAGGGAAGGATTACTCAGCCTTAATAATTCTTCTTCATTTTCTTCCTCGTCACTGTCATAATTCATGCTGCAAAGGCTGGAAAAACAAAGGTCTCCAGAGGCTGGCATGGAGATATTTCTGTGTCATGTACAATAAGCATTGTAAGCAGATTCAGTCTTTTACCTGCCCAAGCAGGGTCACCATATATTCTGCCTACATTGAAAGGAAGGTGCGAGTTCCTTTGCAGGGTGATTGAGGCCAGCCAAAATTGTCTTAAGGAAATGCCTTTTTCTTCCTGTTGTCCCTAGTAAACATCAAGGGCGAACTTTTATTCCCTGCATCAGCAGAGCACTGCTAATTGCAGGATGGAATTCAGTGTGCCAACTCAGAAGCAGGTTGTATAGAAAGCATCAGAAACACATCAGAAGCCAATAGAACTGAATCAATTTATACTAGCAGAGATCGAGCCTGGCTTGTCTGGCATGGTCTGGTGAATGCAGCTGATGAATGGAGCAGCCATTTTAAGGATTTCAGTAGAATTGCCTTAGGATTTCCAACAAAATATTTTTCATCAGAAAATCATTTTTTGATACAAAACCAACTCTTTTCCCAGGAACCAGTCTGTCTGGATGAAATAATGAGTTAAAAACCAGAAAATGTTCTCAAAATGGAAGAAAAGAAGTCTCTCTTGGGCTTTGCTTTTTTGGTTTTGTGGTTGGGTTTTTTTTTTTTTTTCTTCTTTTCCAGAGTACTTTTTCTTTGGAGACGTGTTCTTGTATTACAAATGTTATATTTAAAGCATAAAAGTTAAATTAAAAGATCAGCTTTTTCAGGGTGCAGGCTTCTGAGAGATTTCTTGAATTTTTACTGCTACATTTTCATTTTTTGGGGGAAATATTGAACTGCCTTCATTTTCATTAAGAACTTGAATAGATATGGCTTTCATTGTTATAAACCTTTCCGTGAAATACAAATCTGAAATCTTGTACACCCCTGTTACTCTTGTTTCCAGAAGAGAGTCTGATGCAGGCAAGGGCTCTCTCAGGGCATATCTGCACAGATGGGAGCAGACTCAATATGCATTTGCTCCATGGCCATATTGTTACAGAGCTATTTTCCTCAAGATAACTGCTGCTGAGCATAATCTTGGAGTTCCCAGCTTGCCCTGCTGTATTTATATAGGCAGGCCAAATCCTGCATCCCAGGTTTCCAAGCAGACATGTCATGGATGAAATGAGGAGTGAGAGTTGAAGAGAAGTGTAGCAGGGTCGTAACAGGGTATAGGAAGGAGGAAAAGGAAACTTGTACAGTGTTGATATTGCTTAATGGTACCTGAAAAGGTGAAGAAGGCTCATGAGAAGGAGCAGAGCTTCTTTTGGTTGTTGGGTTTTGGTTGTATTTTTCTTGTTTTGTTCTTTTTCCTTTGACAGCAAGTGTTGGGAACTAAGATTAATTTTGTGAGAAGGAGGAAAGCATCTAAAAGGGTTAGTAGTTTATGTGAGAGTTACTGTAGGTACCTGAAGAGACACCGCAGTGCAGAGTTCCCAGGGGACAAGTATCGCCAGTTGTTCTCCTGTGGCACAACAGAGATAATCTTTATGGATTGTCATCTCTTAGAGCCAGCTGTTGCAAAAACCTGTAGTGGAAAATGGACCCAGTTTATCCCTGCCTTAATGAGCATCCCCTTTTCCTCTTTACCAGCATTTCCTAAATGCTACCAGTCAGCTCTACGCTGTAATAGATGTGCCGTGGGAGAAAGCAGACATAATCCCCACTGCAAAGAGTTCAGGATCTAAATAATCTGCTTCAGTTTATCAGGCTCTGAGTGTGATAGCAACACAATCATCAGCAGCTGAGTAACTCAGTGATGGTTATCAACAGATGTTCATCCTCAGTGCTGTGGGACTGAACACTAAATGATTAATAATTCCCATTTTAAAGTAAAACACATTTAGTGAGAAATCAGGATTTGCTTGGCTTTTGCTGAGCATTAGTGTAACTGAGATATAAATGAATAAATAAATAAATAAATGAAGTTACAGTGCTGCAAGGCAAAGGTTAGCTACGATTCTGTTCCTTATTTATTTAGGATAAAGGATATTATTTGGAGAAAATTCAGAGAAAATAGGAATGTGAATTTAAAAGTAGCATGAATAATGTAAGTGGACATGAGGTTGGACCCAGGTAAAAGGATTATCTTTAAATACTGGATCGAGGCAGAAGGATGGCAGTTATTGCTATCAAATGTATTTAACTACTATAAAGGTTATTTTTAAAAATTTGATTCAATCAGCATAAATTCATATAGTCACATTTACATTAAAGTATTCATCAATAAACATAATGCAAAATTACCTAAGTAATTAGTGAGGGGACAGGACAAGTGATGAATGACATTTTTTTGCACAAAGGGAGTAGGGAAGCATATTCATCTTTCAGTAAGGACAGACAGGATGTAGTCCATTGTGCTGATGGAGCACTACTATAAAGCTAAGGGTGCCCTTGTCAGGAAATATGACCATTGATTCTTCATTTTGGCACCATGTTTCCAGACTGGAGCCATGTCCTAGTGGGACTGGCATATATTCAATGAAGCAATGAAGCCATCTTTTTTTCCCTCAGTTCTCCCACATGACCACATCACCTCTCCATAGACCTTGCTGTCTTGCGCCCAACAGTTGTTGATGTGCCTCCACAACTGCTGACTGGAACTGCCATTGTAACATCTGCTTGTGGAAATCCATACAAACGTTCAGTGACGTATGGTAACACTAACAGACTGATTACACTTGGTCAGATGGAAGATACATCATACCATCTGACAGACAGCATTGTGTTGCATCCAGACTGCTGTTCTTTGCTCTTTTGCCATATGGGCACCATGATACTACCAGTAGAGACTCTGGCAAGTTCAAGAGTGACTACAGGATTTTTTGGGGATAGGTGAAGGGCATAGAAAGGCAGATATAGGTCAGCTCTGTCCTTCATGGCTGGCGATGCCAGTAGGTCTTTTTGCCTTTTTGACTGCAGATTCCTCTCCAAAAAATGAGTGTTTCTGGGAAGAGGTGGAATCCATCTTATGAAGTGCAACAAGAACAACTTTGCCAACAGGCTTGCTAATTTACTGAGGAGAACTTAAATTAACTTTGCTGGAAGACAGACATAAAAGCTAAAGTAGGAGGACAGAGGGGAAACTTCATGATTTGATAATGTCTCATATTCTTCTGGAGAAAATGATGAGAACAGAAGCCCACTTGAAAGGCCTTTAGATAAACCCATGTAGTATGGGAAAGTCGCAGAAGTAAATATAAGTCCCTGAGCAGCTGCAGGGCTATGATATTAATGAGATTAAGGATATATTGTGGAGTCCTGCACAACTAGAGTGCTGTGACAGGTGTAGAGAGTCTCTGTAGGAAAGACAGGCAAGGAAGACAAAGGGCAAGCTGTTGTACTTTTAAAAAGGAGCTCAGATGCATGGAGGTTCTGCATCATGTTCAAAGGGGAGGTTAACAAGAGGACATCATGGTGGGTGTCTACAGGCCACCTGATAAAGGGAAAGTGGAGGCAAATGAAAACTGGAAGAAGTTTCATGATTTCAGGCCTTGGTTCTCATGGGGAATATTAGCCACTCTGACACCTTCTGGAAAACAATATGTTGGGATGCCAGAGATCTAGATTTCTGGTGTGTGTACCAGTTTTTACTCAGGTGTTGAATGGGTTGCCATAGGATGTTTTCTGATGATCCTGTAGGTCACAATGAGGAAGAATTAAGACTCAGCAGATCAGAGGCAGCCCTGGTTGTACTGACCATGACATGCTGTAGTTTTAGATCCTGAGGAAAGGGGGAAAAGTGAGTACACAACAAAAGTTTGAGTGCGAAGTTCAGCTTGATCTGGTATGTGATAGACCTGCTATTCTGAAGGGGAAAGGGACCCAGGAAAGCAGACTGATCTTCAAGAACAACTTATCCTAAGGTCCATTATGTTACCACTGCAGTCCTGGTATTTGATATCACTCAGTGGATTCTTCCACAGACTTAGGCACTTGCTAAAAGCAGAATGAGGGTGTCTCATGCATTAGTGCTTTTAAGAGACTGCGTATTGAAGCAAATGGAGAAGAGATTATAGGTAGGATAACCAGTATTTATTATGCATGTCTTGTTTTCTTCATTTCTCTCTTTAATGATAGACACTATTCAGTAGAACAGCTGTAAATTAATAACTTTTCTGAGATTATTTTGCTTAATTTAAACTTTGCATAAACAAAGTTTGGTAAAGAACTTTACATGTATCAAACCATGGGATTGCATACCCGAATTAGCACCACGGCAATTATTATTATTATTTGCCCAATTACACTCTGCCGCCATTAAGCCATATTTTTGATGGTATTTTGGTGTACTCTTAAACACTGTTCAACAGTTTATAGTTCCTTTTTGCTCAAAGTGTTCCACAGTGCTATACAAATTGTTTCATAATAGAATATATTTTCTATGTTTGAATCAAAACAAAACAAAAAAAAAATGCCCACTAGAGGTTTATTGTTTCAATGGTTAGAAAACCATGCTTGAATTTTGTAGCATACTTTAAGAAAACATAATTATGATATAAGACACAATAAAAAAGATAATTTGTCACACATTTTGATTACTTTTATTACATAATACCAAGCTTGAGGGTTAATTATATTTTGTAATTCCATTAAAAACATAATCATTTTTTGTATGCCAAAATATCCTATTTATCATAGTGCTGAGCTCCCAGCTCAGAATACTGTCATTAGAAGTTAGAGCACTTTACAAAATTGGTTATGTGCCAGTCCTGATTTAGTGATGGGGAAGATGAAGTGGGGAGGATTAAAGTGATTTACTTATGGTAGTCAGCACACCAGTGGCAACTAAGGGAATAAAGCAAAGTCCCAGTAGGGTACATTCCTCAGCAGGTAACAACATCAAGATGTTTTAATGGTCTTACATGCTTTATCTTTTATCTATATGGTATTTGTTTTGAATGGAGGTGTAGTTTTCTGAGAGTGCAATTTTCAGTATCTTGTCTCCTTGAAGACTGGGGGTTTTTTTGTTTGTTTTTTGGTTTTAATGAATAATGTGTTTGAAACAAGACTTTTCAGAAGTGAATGCAGACTTTGGATCTCAACAATTTTGGAGAGGCTATCTGTGGAGTACTTGAATTTTCAGATGTTACTGAATGCTTCCTGTGAATCTGTATATTTTTACTTGCTACAAATCAATAACATTTTAACAAAAAGTTCATCTTGCTTGGCTTCATATTCCGGTAACTTTTTTTTTTCATATATATATATATATAATAAGTTCTAATTTCCCTATCTTCTCCAACTCAATCATTCTATTAATTTACTAATTCCCCAGTACTCTGCCATCCTATTGTCTCTGTCAACATTTCGGTATGTTATCAGATTTATTACAAATATCAAACTTATTAAAAGGAATAAAATAATTCAGCCTCTGAGCCCTGGCTTTAGCTATGACTTTCTTCATGTTTTTTCTGTTGTTTCTCCTAAGTGATGATTGCCCCAGTTATCTTTATTTACCTCTTACTCCCTTGGTAACTATTTTGATTTATTGGAAAATAAATCTCAGTCTCGAGTTAAGTTGCAAGCAGTAATATTGTAAAAACCAATATGGATAAAATAAAAAACAATGCTCCAGAACTTTTTCTAGCAGACCCTAATTGAAAATACCTTCTTATTCTGTGGCTTTCTTTTATTGTGCTATTAAAAATGTTTACACAAACCTGAAGTTTCCCTTCAAGTAACCAAACCATTCTATGATTCTGGAAGTATGGGAAGTTTTTTATGGTTTTGGTTTTGTTTTTTTTTTAAAGCATTGTGCAATTATTTCTAAGTTATTCACTTATCAAATAAACAGCACAGGTTTGAGAGACTAAATTTTCAAAACTTAAAATGTCCTACTGGCAAGCCTAAATTAGTTAAGAAGCTGAATTTTTTTACTTTTAGCCAGCTACATAAATGGTATACACTGGAGCCAAGGCATAATGAATCTCTTTCAATTGTATACCAAACCCCCCACAAATATACTGAACAACTAACACCTGACTTCAAATTAAAACTTTGTTCATTTCAGTCACACTTATTCTGCCTAGGACAACATTGGAACTGGTGAAAGTTGATAACAGTTCATTTATTATGCATTGGGGAAATGTTAAAAAAAATGCACACTTTTAGAATAGAAATACTTGTGCTGACAATATTTGTGGGGAAAACATCATGAAAAGAAAGATTTGAAGTAAATTTCAAACATCGGTGTTGATGAGTATTTGGAAAGTTGTACTAGATTTAGGAAAGCCTAAGGATTTGGGAGTTTTAAAGGAAAATCAAAGGTTTCTTTTTTTTTATGTATTGTTTATTTACAAGCACTGGATTAAGATTTTGTACAAATTTTGTTGGTTTTTTGAACTCATATTTGAGTTCAAAATGTATTAGTAAGACAGATAGCATTGTTCTTCAGAGGCCACTGTGGTCCATCAAGTAAATAATTCATATTTTGTGCTGTATAAATACATAATTGTGTTTTCTGCGGTGAATGATAAAGGATCCAAGTTTTCTCTCCTTTTATTAGCTTTACATAAGCATTAGGGACACCACTCCAGAGACAAAGGGGAGGGAACACAAAGCCTGCTTTTAGATAAATTATGTACATTTTAACCTCTGTCTCTTTCTATATTTATTACAGACAAAACCCAACAACAGAAGAGAATGTTTTCAAGGCTGTGAATCCTAGAACTTAAAAGCTAGAAACTGCTAGAATTAAGATTGCACTATGGGTTTTATACATGTGGGTTTTCTCCCACACCCACAGGACTCATGACTCAGCCAGTTCCTCAAATCCTTCTGTGAGTACAGGAATATTAATCCTCTCATCATCTTGGATAGTATAGTCATCACTGTGGCGTCCACAGGCTTCAAAAATATTAAATAATATATTCCCATGGTACCTTAATGGAGGGAGGTTATTTCCCAGTGTCTTAGATGAAGATCTGCTGCGTAAGAAAGGACCAAGTTTTCATTAATCGGGGCTGAATGATTAGGCACCCTGATGACTTTACCTTTCTTTTCCTTTTTCTTTTTCTTCCTTTCCCAAGAGGGTACTTAGCTCTATATTGTATCTAGTGTGATCAAGAACAGCTCCTAGCATCTCTCAATGCAGCTGTGAAGGATTAGAATCTCTGAAAATCAGACCCTCGAGCACCAATTTAGAAACCCAGAAAACAACTCAATGTTTGCTTTAACCATCTGGTTCTTGGTTTCCTTTTAGCCAGATTATCCCCTTTCCCTTCCTTGCTTTCAAAACCAGTTTATCAGGTCAAATATCCCTAGTCGGATGTACAACACATTGAACCTGAGTCAGCCCTTTAGCATGGAGAGTATCAGCACACAAGGGCCATGCCTACCTGCAATATTGCTTACCCTTTGACTTCTGGGCTTAGCTAATAACTAATACTTAGGTGTTTTCTGAGCTATTTCTCAGAGAAAAAAAATGATTAGGTATTTTTTAAGTTTCATCCTGTATATCTGCATACAAAATACTTTTTTCTGAACACCTCTGGAGCAAGGGCGGAGTGGAGAAAAAAGATCAGCCTCCCTTTTTTTAATCTGTGTTTGGTAAGAGTTTTTTCATAGAATCATAGAATCGCCTAGGTTGGAAGAGACCCTTAAGATCATTGAGTCCAAGAACAGCCTAACCCTGCCTAGTCCACCTCTAGACCATGTCATTAAGCACTTCATCTGCACACCTTTTAAATACCTTCAGGGATGGTGACTTCACCACCTTCTTGGGCAGCCTGTTCCAATGCTTGACAACCCTTTCAGTAACAAAATTCTTCCTGGTATCTAACCTCAATCTCCCCTGATGCAATTTCAAGCCATTCCCTTTCATCCTTATTGCCATTTCCTCCTACATTCTGCAAGCTTGCCTTTCCAGCAAACTCCACCACTGAGACCATGTTAATGAGGACCACTGACATTCCTTCCTACTGGCTTTCTGTTTATCTCAAATGTCACCATAGTTGCTGTCAGTCACACTCTTATACTAACTAAGCAGCTACCTATTCCTGGTTGCAAAGTTAAGAGTAAACTTCATTATATCAGGTGATGACCTATGGATGACTATGGATTTGTGGGTGCTGGGCTGTAGCTTGACCCAAAAAAAAAAAAAAAGGACTCATTTTGCCTGACTTTAGAAGGCTACATCTGGATCCTAACCTAGGGTCCCTTTGCAATGTACAGAGATATGGGTATTCCTGGAAGACAATTAATTGATTTTATTGTATATATTTACTTTAGGATGAAATAAAGCACTCCATAAAACCTTTTGTTTTCCCCTATCAGCTAAGTTAGCTAACTACATTGGATAAGTGATGCATAGCAATGATACATCTTCAAATTTGGAAGTTCTGAGCAGACTCTAAAAAGCTTTGGGGACCTTTCCCAAAATTTTCTAATTTTTCTCTAATTAAATAATTAAATCAATAGTTCAGAGTTGTATATTTGGTCAGATAAATGTCATATATCATACCAAGAAAACAAACCTTCCTTTGGATGTGTCCTGGTAGAATGCACTAAAGTTCAATTTCTTCCTTTCTCCTTTATCCATTAGGATAAAAAAATGTTTTGACCCTGAATGTGGAGCTCTGCTCATACCTGTATGTGAAAACGTGTACACCTTGAACAATGGACAAGCCTGCATTGGGGTCTGCACCTAAGAGGAAGCCAATTCCCCAAAGACCACCCCTTAGCTTTCTTATGCAATCTATTTACTTTGGCTGGTGGCTTCCTATTGTTTCCAGTTATGAAATGAAAAGCATCCCACTGCTTAGTAATTAACATGTATTAAAGCGTCCTACCATTTTCATGTGCTTTATCAAGGTTTGTGATTGGCAACAGTAATTATTATGAGAGTTTTTCATCTGAGGTCTAGAATTGTCGTGTGGGTTGTTTTGTGTTTGTTTTTTAAACAGTTCAACATTTTCCAAAAGAAAAAAAAAATCCACCGTGAGTGCAATATTATCATAGTTCTGGCATCGTTCAAGCAAGAGTCCTTGTAGTTTTAAATGGAAAATATCTGCAAACAAGGTTTGCTTCACAAATGGTTCTTGGCTTTGAATGTTATCTTCCCCATTGTTCTGGGTAAGGGCAAAATTTCTTGTTTTGCACATCTTGGGTACATTGCTAGGTTGGCAATTCATACTTCAGTTTTTTTGTTTATTATGTTTGTCAGATGGAGTTGCATTCTCGCTGGTGAACTGACACCTGGAGAAAGGTCAGGATGTTTTTAATTCTTGTATGCTTTTTTATAAGGTTAGTGTATAGTAGCTCTGCATTCATCTATAAAAATTGGAAGAAAACAATTCTTTCAGCTGGTTGAGGATGTATTTTCATGTAGATGAGTGCAAGGCTTTTCTTCTTTTGCTTGTCTTCTGGGTTTTTATTAATGGGATTATAGAAGGTATATTGGCCAAAGGTCATTCCTCTTTCTGCCACTCTCCTTTTCAGATGCAGAACATATTTATTTCACTTTCAGGACTGAGAGCTTCTGAGTGAACCTGAGATTCAGTGACCAGGAAAAGGGCAGTGCACAAGGGAGCTGCGAAACTGGAGTTGTAGGATTAGTGAAGCAACTGACATTAACAGTGAGTCAATGGGCTACATGCAAATTCAGATAAAATTTAACTGTTGAGAGAGGAACTAAGAGCAGGGAGATATTTGCAAAACCAATTTTGGATTTAGCCAGCTGTCATATCAACCACTACACCTTCACAAGAAATCTGGTCTAAATTTCTAGATGTGTGTCTATCACTCCTGTTCTGTCTAACTAAGCAAGAGGTTATCATGGCCTTGCTTGCATATCTGTTATGCTACAAAGAAAAGAAAACTGATTCTTGTGTTGGTCGTAAGAAGACCGAAAAAATCCTTCAGCAGCATAAGTCTGCAGCAGCTTCATTCTAAGGGCTAATGGGGAGGATAAAAAAAATATCCTTTCTCCCATTTTGTAAAAAGGGTCTTTGCTAGATGTGGAGGGGTTCCTATCAAAGGAAAAGGTCTCCAAGGCTCAAGAGACTGGAGAAAATATTCTTATATTACTTCTTTTCATCCATTCTAAGGAATAACAGGACTTTTCTCCTTCCAGAGCCTCTGCCTGCTGAGACTTGGAATTTATTCCAATTTTTCCAAGTCAGGCTTGTTTCCTTCCGTGCTATTCTCAGATCTTAGGGAGGAAATGACTCTCCAGAGCCCTACTCCTTCAAAGGGGTCCAAAAGATGACCTATAAGAGCTATTAACCTCTTCTATCTTTATCTCCACCCACTGCCCCCTTTTGTATTTTGACGTCAGTATTCAAATTAAACATTCCCTTTCTGTTCAACTTTCATTTTTCTTTTCATTTCAAAAGAGAAATAGTCCTCTGAATGCCATTTTCCCTTTTTTTTTGAGTAATTTTATGTTATGCGCTTCAAGTGAAAGTTAGTATTATCTGAAGGAATTCTAACATCTCCATTGAGGACAAACTAATAACTGTATGTTGAAGGAATGACAATAATTATGCAATATCTTTTATGGAGCAGCTCAGGTTATGCCTGGCAGAAATTCACAACTTGTAAATGTCAATAATGTCATGAGGAGATTGTATTGCAAAGACATAAATTCTTTCTGATTCACTGGATGAAAAATATAAATGACCTGCAGTAGTCATTCAAATTGGCCTTTTTGTGATGGGACAATAATTTTCTGTGAATGCTGATATTCAGGTATTGTTCTGAGTTGACCATCTGAATTATTTCTCAAATAAAATTGAATACATTGATGGTTCAATAACCTAAATATTTGGCTCTACTATACCTGCCTCATCTCTTCCTCGTTCTGGAGGCCTAACATTAAAATCCCCCCCAAAAATTTATAATTAGTTATTTTTCATTACAATTATTATTAAAACTTCATGAACAACTTAAAATTAATTTAAAAATAATAAATTTTCTGAGGTTTATGAATGTTGTGGTTTAGCCTCTGACAGCAATGAAGCACCACGCAACCTCTCAGGCAATCCTCCCCACCCTGGAGTGGGTGAGAGGGGAAGAGATTTGAAAAAAAAAATAAAACTCATTGGTTAAGATAAAGACAGTTTAAGGTCAGCAAAGAAAAAAAAAAGATAAAAAAATATACAAAATGAGTGATGCACAATGCAATTGTCCACCAGCAGCCAACTGATGCTCAGCCCATTCTGGAGAAGTGATCATACTTCCAGCCAGCTGCCCCAAGTTTATATACTGAGAATGACCTCATATGATATGGAATAACCCTTTGGACAGTTGGTTCAGCTGTCCTTTCTGTGTCTCTTCCTAGCTTCTGGTGCACCCCCAGCCTTGTCACTGGCTAGGCAATATGTATGAGAAGCTGAAAAGTCCTATACTTGGTGTTAGCATTACCTAGTAACAAACAAACATCTGTGTGCTATCAACACCATTCTCATTCAAATCCAAACCACAGCACTTTACCAGCTATGATGAAGAAAATTAACTCCATCCCAGCCAAAACCAGGACAATGGACAAAACCTTCTGCTAGATCTAATAAAACAAGTAAGGATATTCATACTGTATGCATTGTTCTAAACACAAAACTGAAACAGCTGAAAGGATCACGACCATCTGCAAAATCACAAGCTTCTTCTGAATTGCCTTATGTATAATAACATTGAATGATGAATTCTCAGTTTTGGGCCTCAATTTCAATAGATTTATGGGCCTACTCAATTATTTTAAACCAAGAGTTAATTCAAAGACAAATTATGTTTAAATGAGGGAAATAGTAAAGATTTCCAGCACAGAAATATTATTTTTGGTTCTATGGCTTGTCTGCTAGTAGAATAGAGAAAAAGGATTTCAAATCATCCCAGAAGTGCACAAAAGGACAAAGAAAAATACACAAAAAAATTCTAAAATCAAATAAAATTCTGACTGGATATTAGGAAAATAATTATTTTGATAATCAAAGACTGGAACAAGGGTCAAGAGTGTTAGTGGGCTAAAGACCTCCATCTTCGGACATAGTGAGGATCTGGCAAGGTCCAGAGCAACTACATAATTACCTCTGCTCTGAGCAGACGGCTCAACCAGGAACCTCCTGATATCCCTTCTAACCTGAATTATTCTATCATATGTTAAATATGATAGAATTTCACTTAAAATCTATCATGATTTTAAGTGAAACATCCTCCTTTTTACATAAGTTGTCCATATGCATGCACAGGAGGAAATAAAATTATACTTGGACATGATCGGTAAGAATCTTCTGGTTTGAAATTACAACATGAGGCTGTGATGATAAAAATGTTTAGTGCTGGAGGATCCCATTTTTGGTACAGGAACTATGCTTTTTTTCTTAGAAGTGAGTTCTGTTCATTTCCAGAACTCTCAAGCTACCCCTTGGTGAACGGTTTCCTAGGAAGAAGACAGAGCAAGAATGTATTGGGAGAAATAGAGGACAATCCTTCATCTATCTTTAGCTCCTGACTCTGTGACCATATTCACTAGCTGCAGTTTTCTGCTATGTCAGGGATGCATGGGAAATTATCCCATGTGTAAATTTACCCTGTCACTTTTAGAATAGATAAGTTTTATGTTCCGTCCTCTAATTCTTAGGAGGTTTGTTTCAAAATCTTCTTCTTGAGGCTAAAATTTGTTTGCTATATAACAAATAATTGTCCTTTCTTTTGGAGCTTGTTTTTGTTGGTGTTAATCTGTTATTTTGTTGAGACCAGTTATGGCTCCATTTTTCTCCAAAAGTAATGGGATGTCCGTTTGCCTCACTACATTAGGAGCCTTTCTGTTCACACGTTTGGCCTCAATACTCCTTTTCAGCCATGTGCAATGCAGTATCGCCTGCTTGCAAAGACCTTGTATAATGGCCGTAATATTTACCTAGATCTACTGGAATATTCTATCTGCTATGCCTATTTGCAAGCACATCATGTTGTAGTCATGCTGTAATTGGCGAAGATCGTGGTCATTCTCTCCTTTTGTACTTCAAACTGATTTTATAGCAGCAATCCTTGGGTTTAGCCTTTTGTTTTATTTCTACTGCAGAATGCAATTCACATTGTAGTCTAAGTCCTCAAGGTCGTCCACTGCTTCCTCTGTGTTTATCTTGAATGTCTTTGCTATTGATAATGCTTCTCAGATTTGCTTCAGTGACAAATTTAATTTGCATAGTCCTACTTTTTGTGCCAAAATTTCTTAATGAAAGTACTTGTTAAATCGTGACCATTTCTCTGCTGGTACTATTTGTTCAGTAATCCCCACTTTGAAACACCATTGTGGCAAAATTTTCTTTACTCAGTTTTGCGGATTCTTCTATTTCACTGAATCACAGAATCACAGAACATTAGGAGTTGGAAGGGACCTCTGGAGATCATCTAGTCCAACCCCTCTGCCACCTAGACTAAATCACACAGGAACACATCCAGGTGGGTTTTGAATGTCTCCAGAGAAGGAGACTCCAAAACCTCTCTGGGCTGCCTGTCCCAGGGCTCCATCACCCTCAGAGTGAAAAAGTTTCTCCTTACATTCCCATGGAACTTCCTCTGCTCCAGCCCCTTGTCCTATTGCTGGCCATCACTGAGAAGAACCTGGCTCTGTCCTCCCAACTCTCACCCTTTACATATTTATAACCATTAATAAGGTCACCCCTCAGTTTCCTCCAAGCTAAGGAGACCCAGCTCCCACAGCTTTTCCTCATAAGGAAGGTGTTCCACTCACTCAATCATCTTTGTGACCCTGTGCTGGACTCTTTCAAGGAGTTCTGTGTCCTTCTTGAACTGAGGGGCCCAGAACTGGACATAATATTGCAGGTGTGGTCTCACTAGGGCAGAATAGAGGGGAAGAAGGACTTCTCTTGACCTACTAACCACAACAATTCTAATACACCCCAGGATGCCATTGGCCTTCTTAGCCATGAGGGCACATCGCTGGCTCATGGTCATCCTGCTGTTCCCCAGGACCCCCAGCTGCCTCTCACCTACGTTGCTCTCCAACAGGCCAGTCCCAACCTATACTGGTACCTGGTGTTGTTCCCCAGATGCAAGACCCTATACTTGCCATTGTTATATCTCATTAAACTTCTCCCCACCCAACTCTCCAGCCTGTCCAAGTCTTGCTGAATGGCAGTACAGCCCTCTGGTTTGTCAGCCACCCCTCCCAGTTTTGTGTCTTCAGCAAACTTGCTGACTGTACACTCTATTCTCTCATCCAGGTCATCAGTGTATATATTGAATACCACTGGTCCCAGTACCGACCCCTGAGGGACTCCACTAGATACAGACCTGCAGCCAGACTCTGTCCCATTGATTAAAACTTGCTGGCTTCTTTCCTTCAACCTGTTCTCAATCCACCTCACTATTTGGCCTTCCAGACCACACTTCCTCAGTTTAGCCACGAGGATGCTGTGGAAGACAAGGTAAAATGCTTTCCTGAGGTCAAGGTAGATAACATCTACTGCCCTACCATCATCTATGCACCTGGTTATATCCTTATAAAAGCCTATCAGATTGGTCAAACATGACTTCCCCTTGGTAAAACCATGTTGACTGCTCCTAACAACCCTCTTGACTAGCTCAGTTACCCAGGTCCTCCTTCTTGCCCTTTTTGAAGAGTGGAGTAACATTTGCTTTCCTCCAGTCCTCAGGCACCTCTCCCTTTTCCCAGGATATAGCAAAATTGATGGATACTGGCCCAGAAATTACTTCTGCCAGCTCCCTCAGCACCTTTGGGTGCATCACAGAATCACAGAATCACAGAATTATCAAGGTTGGAAAAGACCTAGAAGATCATCCAGTCCAACCATTCACCTATTACTACTAGCTCCCACTAAACCATATCCCTCAATACAACATCCAGTCTTTCCTTGAACACCCCCAGGGTTGGTGACTCCACCACCTCCCTGGGCAGTGCATTCCAGTGCCTGACTACCCTTTCTGAGAAGTAGTGCTTCCTAATGTCGAGCCTGAATCTCCCCTGGCGCAGCTTGCTACCATTCCCTCTAGTTCTGTCACTGCCTACACGGGAGAAGAGGCCGACCCCCAGCTCACTACAACCTCCCTGCAGGAAGTTATAGAGAGCTATAAGGTCTCCCCTAAGCCTCCTCTTCTCCAGGCTGAACAATCCCAGCTTCCTCAGACGCTCCTCGTAAGGCCTGTGTTCCAGACCCCTCACCAGCTTAGTAGCCCTCCTCTGAACGCGTTCCAGAGCCTCAATGTCTTTCCTGTAGTGAGGGGCCCAAAACTGAACACAGTACTCGAGATGCGGCCTCACAAGTGCTGAGTACAGGGGGACAATTACCTCCCTGCTCCTACTAGTAACACTATTTTTGATGCAAGCCAGGATGCCGTTGGCCTTCTTGGCCACCCGCGCACACTGTCGGCTCATGTTCAGCCGTGCATCAATCAGTACCCCCAGGTCCATTTCCTCCACACAGTCCTCCAGCCACTCCGCCCCAAGCCTATAGCGCTGCCTGGGGTTGTTGTGGCCAAAGTGCAGGACTCGGCATTTGCTCTTGTTGAACCTCATGCCATTGGCTTCAGCCCAGCTCTCCAGCCTGTCCAGATCCCTCTGTAGGGCTTCGCTACCCCCAGGCAGATCCACACTCCCAGCCAATTTAGTGTCATCTGCAAACTTACTGAGGGTGCACTCAATGCCCTCATCTAGGTCATCAATAAAGATATTGAAGAGGACAGGCCCCAGCACCGACCCCTGGGGAACACCACTCGTGACCGGTCGCCAGCTGGATTTAACTCCATTTACTACCACTCTCTAAGCCCGGCCCTCCAGCCAGCTCCTTACCCAGCCGAGGGTGTACCCATCCAAGCCACGGGCTGCCAGCTTCTGCAGGAGAGTACTGTGGGAGACAGTGTCAAAGGCTTTGCTGAAGTCTAGGTAGACCACATCAACAGCCTTTCCCTCATCCAGCAGATGGGTCACTAGATCATAGAAGGAGATCAGGTTGGTCAAACAGGACCTGCCCTTCATGAACCCATGCTGGCTAGGCCTGATCCCCCGGCCATCCCGCACATACCGCATGATCTCCCTCAAGACTATCTGTTCCATAACCTTCCCTGGAACCGAGGTCAGGCTAACAGGCCTGTAGTTCCCCGGATCCTCCTTACAACCTTTCTTGTAAATGGGAGTCACATTGGCAAGCCTCCAGTCTTCTGGGACCTCACCAGTCAGCAAGGAGGACTGATAGATAATGGAAAGCGGCTCGGCTACCACCTCTGCCAGTTCCCTCAGCACTCTCGGGTGGATCTCATCTGGCCCCATGAACTTGTGGCAGTCCAGTTGGAGTAGGAAGTCTCTGACTGTTTCTTCCAGAATCACAGGGGAGTTAGCATGCTCCCCAGCTGAGACTACCAGGTCAGAGAGAGGGGTACCCTGAGGATCTGTTTGACCTTTAAAGACAGACGTAAAGAAGGCATTCAGAACCTCCGCCTTTTCCTTATCCTCAGTGATCACATTCCCAGCCTCATCCAGTAAAGAGTGGATATTCTCCTTTGTCCTCCTCTTACTGTTAATGTACTTATAAAAGAGTTTATTATTCTTTTTCACCCCAGCGGCCAGGTTAAATTCAAGCTGGGCTTTTGCCTTTCTGATTTCACCTCTACACATCCTGACAACTTCCTTGAATTCATTCTCAGTTACCCGTCCCTCCTTCCGCAGGCGGTAGATTCTCTTTTTCTCACGGAGCCTCAAAAGTAACTCCCTATTCATCCACGCTGGTCTTCTTCCCCGCCGGCTCATTTTGCGGCTCAGGGGGACCGCCTGCTCCTGCGCCCTTAAGACTTCCTTCTTGAAGAGCAACCAGCTCTCTTGTACCCCTTTGTTCGCTAAGACTGAATGCCAAGGGACTCCCCCTACCAGTCTCTTGAACAAATCAAAGTCTGCCCTCTGAAAGTCCAAGGTAGCAGTTTTACTATTCCCCCTCCAAGCTCCACCATGAATTGAGAAATGTATCATTTCATGGTCACTCTGTCCAAGGCAGCCCCCAACCTTCACATCTCCTACCAGACCTTCCCTGTTCACGAACAGCAGGTCTAGCGGGGCAGTTCCTCTTGTGGGCTCTCTGACCAGCTGCATCAGGAATGCATCCTCTGTGCACTCCAAAAACCTCCTAGACTGCTTCTTCTGTGCTGTGCTGTACTCCCAGCATATGTCAGGGAAGTTGAAGTCCCCCATGAGCACAAGGGCTGATGACCGTGCAGCTCGTGCCAGCTGCTTGTAGAACACCTCATCTGTCTCTTCATCCTGGTTTGGCGGTCTATAACAGACGCCCACCAGGATGTCTGCCTTGTCAGCCCTTCCTCTGATCTTTACCCATAGGGATTCAATGTTATCATCCCTAGTCACAATCTCAGTGGCAGAAAAGGATTCCCTAACGTATAGAGCCACACCACCACCCCTCCTTCCTTGCCTGTCTCTCCTGAAGAGTTTGTAGCCATCCATTGCAGCACTCCAGTCATGGGAGCAATCCCACCATGTTTCTGTTATGGCAACCAGGTCATAGTTTGCCTGCCGCATTATGGCTTCCAACTCTTCTTGCTTGTTGCCCATGCTGCGTGCGTTAGTGTAGACGCACCTCAGCTGAGTCCCTTGCCTCTCTCCTAATCCCAATACCACTTCCCCAGGCCGATCTCTAGCAGACCTGGCTTTATCCCCTTCCCCCTTCCTATCTAGTTTAAAGCCCTTTCTACAAGTCCTGCCAGCTCCTGGGCAAGTATCCGTTTCCCTTTCGGAGACAGGCAATTCCCATCAGCTGTCCTCAGGCCAGGTGCCGAGTAGACCGCCCCGTGATCAAAGAATCCAAAATTTTTGTGTTTGCACCAGCCTCTCAGCCATGCATTTATTAGATGGCCTTTTCTGCTTATCTCAGTGTTTGCCCCTGCCACCAAAGGAATACTGGCAAACACAACTTGTATGCCCGCTCCATCGACTAACTTCCCCAGCCTCCTAAAATCATTTTTTATAATCCTCAGGCTTCTATCAGCAAACCCATCACTGCCAGTCTGAACTACCAATAAAGGGTAGTAATCGGAGGGGCGGATAAGGCTGAGGAGTTTTCTAGAAATATCCCTGATCCGTGCCCCGGGAAGGGGAAGGACCCATGGATTTATGGATGTCCAGATGGCTTAAATGATCCCTGACCCAGTCCCCATCAACCAAGGCAGACACATAGTTTATCCTGACTTTCTCTGGGGCTTCAGCCATCCGGGGCTCCTGCAGTATAGACAGAGGCAGAGAAGGCATTCAGTAACTCCACCTTCTTACCATCCTCAGTCACCAGGGCATCCGCCTCACTCAACAGAGGGCCTACATTGCCTCTAGCATTAGTTTTGTCTCCAGTGTATTTGACAAAGCCCTTTCTGTTGTCCTTGACCTTCCTTGCAAGGTTTAATTCCAAAGAGGCTTTCCTAGTTTCCACCCTACACGCTTTAACAACAATCTTATATTCCTCCCATGTTTCATTTTGCTGCAACCTAGGTAGGTTCAGCATATTGTACCTCTTTTGTCCCTTGGATCAGTTAGTTATTTTATCAAAGATGCACATTACAAAATTAAAGCATGTTAAACCTTAAAAATGTAGCAGGAATGACATGCTAAACCAGGAAAGAAAAAAAAAAAAGCAGGAATGGATATGCACTGCAGAAAGTGGAATAGTGTAAATACAATACTAATGCCTTTTTGTAACACAATGATTGTATTTTGTGCTCTTTTAAAATGGTTTAGTTTGGTACTCAGTGTTATTTTCACTAGCTTGTTACGCCTGCAACAAAAGAAGAAATCTTTATTTTTGCAATTGTTAAGAGAAAACTAACCTGATTTCACTGAGCACAGCTGTCAGAACACCGAGACAGCAGTACTTCTCACTACCAATAATCTCTGAGAAGTATTTTAAAGCAAAGCTTTAATTACATTTGTCATTTCTGAGTCTCCAGTCCAAAAGTGTTAAAATAGAATTTTAAGCAAAGAAATTATTTTTGGTGTTGCAGCACGAACACAATGCACTTATCATGCTGAGATTTTTACCTTTTCAGAAAAGCAAGTGGGAAACAATTTAGGCCTCAAAGGCATACTACATGTGAGTAAATTAACTAGGAATATGCTGATATTGGAAGTTACCTTGTTACCCAGAAGTCTAAATTAACTTTACATTTTATCAAAGAAAAACAAAATGATGTTATTTCTGTTAAGTTGAAACATTTGGTCTATAAATTACAATTAGGTTAGTAAGCTACCTTGAAAATCTAGTTGTAGTAATAAAAGCACAGTGCTAAGTGTACAGTTATGCTCAGTATAAATGATCATTTTGTACCTACAAGCATCAGATGCCCAGTGTTAAACAAACCTGAGCTAGGAAATGTGTGGAGAATGCAAACATGTCCCCCAGTGTGCTGTGTGGGACCTGTGACCACCTGTAATATTTTTCAAGTAATTGTCCTGACCTAATTTGATAATTGAGGTGGGTTGGTCCCATGCCTATTGTCTGGGTTTTGGCTAGGGTAGAGTTAATTTTCACAAGGAGCAAGGAGAGGTGAGCTAATCTGGCCAAGGGCGTATTCCATATCATGCTCACTATAAAAGGGAGCTAGTCTGGGAGGGCCAGCTCTGGGATGGTCTGAATGTGGGCTGAGAGTCTGGTGGGTCCTCAGGTCAGTAAAGAGTCTTGTGTTACCAATGTTGTGTACATTCCCTTAGAAGTCCTATTGTTGCTCTTTCCTTCTCCCTCTGCTGTCCCAGTAACCTCTCCTTATCCCAACCCATGAGGTCTGCCTGGGTCTTCCCATTCTCCTCCCCACCTTGACCGGGTTATATGGGACTGAGCAGCCATGTGCTCAGCTGTCAGCTGGGGCTAAACCGTGACACCTAATGTAGAAGTGGGAGATGCAAGCAGATGATGCACATTCCATAAGAAGAGAGATAGTGCCAATGACATTGGTAGAAAAGAAGCACAGTGTTAGGCTCTGGAAAACTAGCTCATTTGAGCTTAACTGCTCAAAAGAGCACCCAGGTGATAATGAAGGTAGTCCTGAAAGTTGGACTACCTGAAAGCAGATAATCCTGCTTGTTCTGAAAACCTATCAGGTACAAAGGCATGAGGGATGGAAGGGCATGTAAAAAAATAAGTCAATAATAGCTGAAAAATTGTAAGTGTTCCAGTGATTGGATGATGATGTTGTTGGAGGTGATTTAAAAGGCCGAAAGGTGAGTGTTTACTGCTCAAACCATCTTGACTACCTTAACTGTTCCACATGTACATTCAGCAAGGGCTGGGCTTGCTTCCACTTAGGACCTGTAGATGATACAACTAGATACATGGTGTCCTTGATGCTGTCCCATGGTTGGTACAGAAGACAGGAATGACTGTCTACATCGCATTGTAGATACTGGCTCTGATTTACCTACTTCGTCATGGAAAGGCTGCACTGATCCTGCTCCTGTGGCAACTCTTACTGGGCAGCTGCTTTTTAAGCAGGGCTGAACCCTGTTTTTTGCTTTCAAATATGTTTTGTAGTTTCTCTGTTCTGGGCAAAATTTTCTTTTTCCTTTTCCTTCTCAAATTGTCAAACTGCTGAGCTGAATAAAATGAATGAATGTTGCTTTTAAACATTTTGGGTAATTTGTATTCTTTTTGCAAGTGCACTGTTTTAATCACATAAATAATTCACAACTTTCTGTCCAGACCAACCTGTAAAGCTTTAAACCTTCTTTATACACCATTTTAAGCTTATGCAGTAGGGGAGTCTGTCTGTTCTCAACTGCTGCTGCAAGTCAGTGTGTCTGGTCAGCATGATACTATTGTAAAGAGAGCGTGTACAATCCATGGATGTGTGATATCTCTGGTATGAGAAGTCTGGCACACAGCAGGAAAGAACAAATTCCCTTTGCTGGTGTGATACTGCAATGGTCGGACTGCAGTCAGAGGTGTGTAATCATGAGCAAGCACTGCAATGACAAAAGAAACTTGTGTCTGCCTGGCTTTGCTGGGTTCTGGTGCAATCAATTGCTCTACACATTGAATGGAAGAGAGCACAAAAGCAGCTTCTACCTACCCAAAAAAGACCACGAGCCTGTTCTTCCCCTGCCTTAAGATACTTTATAAATGTAACCTTAAAGTCATTAAAGAAACCTCTTATTTTTGAAGTTTATGAATTTCTGATCTAGTCCACTGTTTGGCTCTACAGAATCCTGATTTAACAGCTGTTAACACCTGTTGGCAGCTGAGCATGTCAGCGTTTTGTAAGGTAAAATCACCGAACAAAATGAAGGTTTGACAGCCAAAAAGAATTTTTCAATAAATTCATGGATCTGGTGGTAGAATATAGAGAGGTAAATGTAGTGGGGAATGCGGAGATTGATACTGGAACTCAGCACTCACAGAAGTACTGAGCTTTGGAAATACTTCTATTTCCTTATTAATTTTTTATTTTTACGGTAAAGGGCTACATGTTGGAAGTAGATTACAGATCTGGTGATATATATAAGCACCAGAACTGTACTGCTATCTGTCCAGACATCTTTCCTCACCCTTAGGGAAACCCAAGACATCTAATTCCGGCACCTCTGCCGTTAATACATGGACTACACATGATATATAGGATTGGAGTATGTATAAATAGCACTGGAGGCCTGCTGAGTTTTCTTTATTTTCTCTCTTTACTTAGTTTTTCCTCATGAATCCCCAACCTGATGCTATGTGGAGTATACTCTTCCTATATTATCTATTAATAGGAGCCTTTTGCTAGGCTGTGAAGCTGATTCTTCAATGTTTGTGTTCCTCATATAAAGTCAGGGAAGTCAAAAATGCAGTCTCGAAGGACACAATTCTAGTGGGAAAGGAATTAAGAGAGGTGGCAGTTTCCCTGAGAAACTGACATTACAACAATGCAAACTATTCCAAAAGAGAGTAAGGACAAGGAGTGTAATAGGTAGCTGACTTCGTTACCCATGAGCTGACTTCAAATGCAGCAAAGAATCGTGTGGGCTTTCAGTGAGTAAATTACAATGGCCAAAGCACAGGCTTCACAGTCTCTTGCAAGGGAAAATTAAAAGTAAGAAATATCTATGCCTGTGGTAGGAAGGGAGAATTTTTTGATCTACTTCTCATGTGAGTAGAAACTATCAATAAATATGTCAAGAACAGTTTAATATTCAGTGTTTGGGTATTGTGCTGTTTTCTCTAGAAATGCCAACAGTAGGAGATAGTGAGCACAACCAATTCCAAATGAAAAAGCATGGATTTCTGACTTAGAATAGGGGAACAAGTGTATTAAATTATATTACACTGATATTTTAATCCATCTTGTCATTATGAGTTTAATCCTTGGGTATTTGAAAAAATATTTCATGTAGCCTGAGGACCATTAGTGTTTATCTTTTGGAATTTTGTAGATGGGTGTGATAATAGAAGATGTGGAAAAGAGTAAAACTGTGCCACTCTTCTCAAAGTGACTAAGAATGAAATTATGGAGCAGGCAGGTTAAATTCAATCCTCAGGAGGAAAAAAAAAGGAAAAAAAAGGCATATAATATGATTATTTGTAAGTATCTGGACGATAACAAGGAGATGAGCAGCAGAAAATAGAGATTTGTCAAGGACAGCTTGTGTCAAACCTATCTCCTTTGCTTCTGCAAATAAAGTAACAGACTCTGTAAGTGGAGTAAGAGTAGTAGATGTCATATAACTCAATTTTTAGGGCTTATTCTGGTATAAATCAAAGATGTTAAGTTTATTTTCTCCTGGAGAAAATGTACCTCGATATATCAAGTCCACTTAAGCAGTTCCAGTGGAGTATCTTTATAACCTGGAGAATGTGAACACAGAAGCAACAAATCTTTGGTAGCTGGAACCAGCAGAAGTAACCAGACATAACAGGATGAATAAAGTATTATTGAGGAAATAAGTCTCACCCAAAATTTAGTGTATCATTTTAATAAGAACTATATGGAAGAGCTTTATGCTTGCAAAAAAACCTGTGAGGGAACCTTGGGCTTCTGAGTGGGTACATTTTTTTAATACAAGGTTGTCAGAAACAGGTAATCAACAGTTTCATACCTGCTAAAGTTTTTTTTTCTCAAGGTGAGTAACAAAAAATAGAGACACCAAAAAAACACTAGTCAATTCCAATTTGATCATTATTAATATTTAAACCTACATAAAACTTTACTAAGTTAATGGAATCTATTTCTGAATAAGACTTTTTTTTTAATTGGATAACAAAAGGTTATCTGAGAGATGTATTGTGTTGGTAAATATGAATCAGAACTTCTTATAGATTCTTATCCTTCTGGAACTAACAGTTTCAGAATTTGAATCTAAACTCATAACTTATATTTGGCATTGACTAAACTGGCGATGGAAAGAGTTGCAAGCTCCAACCCACCCCTATGTTCAATAAAAGGTGGTCTGTAAATATTGGCTAACATGGGTCATGTTTCTATGGATGCTGCAATACAGCTTCCCATGTGACAGAATTTTAAATTTTCTCTTCAAAGAAAGACCTAACAGAAAGAGTTTCTCTTCAGGAAGACCTAATATTTTTACGCAATCTAAGCTTTCTACATTTTTCTTTTTTTAAATGAAGAAAAGCATATGGCTTACAGGGGAGTATTTTGTACCATAGGTTCCTGTTCTCTTATCCAAAAGAAATCTCAAACCAGTTGATACGTTCACTTCCAACACAGCTGGAACTGATAGTAAAGCTATCAGTGGTACAGACTATCCTATAAACCTTCTTCATCTCAATGATGATTTTGTGGGAAAAATGTTTCTAATTAATATTTTAATAAATATTCTGGAACCTTGGTTCTCTGTAGAGATACTTCATGAAATTTTAACTATGAGGGAAAGTAAACTTACTGAATTTCAATACACAGTTTCAGGAGGAGAAGGAGGAAGTGAAGGAGGGGAGAACCCACACTGGAACAGAGGAAAACTGTGAGGAAGGAGTGGCAGGGAGACACATTGATATTCTGACTGTAAGCCACAATTCCCCACTCTACACTAATCGGAATGCGAGTGGGGTCTGGAGTGATGGAGTGAAGTTGAGCTTGGGAAAGGAGATGTTTTAACATTTGAAATTTTGATTTATCTACTGAAATGCATTTTAATTAGTAATAAATTCAACTAATTTCTCCCCAGTCAAGTCTGTTTTTCCCTATCTTTATCTCAACCCACAAGACCTCTGAGTCTTAATTTTCCTGTTTTCTCTCCTATGTCCTGCTGACGCTGGGTGTGAAGAAGTGACTGGGTGGGAGTTTTGCTGGTAGCTGGGGCCAAACCACTACACTTTGCAAGGTCATGAAGTATAACAGCAGATTAAAAAAGTCAGTGGCAAATGTTCAAAGCTGTGCTGAGCCCGAAGGCCAAGATACCCAGCCCTTACGTCACTTGTGGACTCATAAAAAGATGAAAATAGCAATCTCTAGGGAGAGCATGAATAAGGAAGGGTGGTTCTGCTGCCGAATTAACCTCCATTACTTCACCTCTCTTCAAGAGGAATGTGTTACTGACAGGTGCCCTAGAACAATAATCATGTATAATTGCATTGGAAGTGATTTTGTATCACATGAGATTAAGCACCAATTTTTTTTGTTAACACCTTAGAAAAACTGGACTGTTAAGAGTTTTTTGCTACTTTTAAGAAAATCTCCTAGTATTATTCACTTTCCTGCTTTGAAGTGCCTGAAACAGCCCTATGACACTATTCTCTGAAGCAATGATAAACCGGTAAAGCAGAAGGCGGTTAGCATGGCTGAACTGTGTTTCCTTGATTCATTTAATTGTTTTCTGATTCCTTTGTCTCTATTGGAGGGTTGTGGAACATAACATTTTATTTCAATATATTCATGATGATGGATACATAATTGCAAAAGACTTCCTGGAATACAGAAAGTGGTAGAAAAACTAATTCAGACCCAAGAAAAGATTTTAGGGTACAGACTCTGAACCAGACCTATGCCTCCATAACAAACATTTCTGCACCTCCATGCCAGGCAGAAAGTCTGCACATCTGGAAACTATACTCTTCTAAAGCAATACATTTTTTCTCAAATAAAATAGAGACAAAAGAGAAGTCAGTAAGTTTCTACTCCCTCATCATTTTTCTAAAAAAAAAAATCACATGAACTCCTTAAAAACCAAGTTGTTGCTTTCTCAGAATGACAAGGTACCATCTCCGTAATCTGTTTACTTCTTTTTTATATATTAATTTAATGGAAGAGTAATATCTGCATGCCACATGGCTGAGCCATTGCCTTCCCCAAGAGTATGGACAATGATTCCAGTACCTGAAAGGTGCCTGTAAGAAAGCTGGGGAAGAACTGTTCATGAGGGCATGGAGTAGTAGGATGAAGGTTAATGGTTTTAAGAAAAAGGGAGATTTAGGTTGGAAATTAGGAAAAAGTTCTTCAATATGAGGGTGGTAGATCACTGGAACAGGTTGCCCAGAGATGTAGCGGAGGCCCCATCCCTGGAGATATTCAAGGTCAGGCCTGATGGGGCTCTGAGCAACATGATCTAGTGAAGATGTCCCTGCTTACTGCAGGGGGGTTGTACTAGATGACCTTTAAAGGTCCCTTCCAACCTTACACATTCTATGATTCTATATTGTCAGGCACTACCACTTTCTCTGAATCATATAATTGATAAAAGCATTTTCCTGAAATGTAGCTTGAAGCTTTGGAAGGAAGGGCTCTGAGTAGTGTTGTGCCAGTGATCCTGCACCATCGGGGAGAAACAACATTTACACATTTTCTCTTGCCAGATGTAGAGCTGAAAGGCTCTGTAGTAGCCTTTGTGATATGAGTGACTGCTTACCCAGCCCAAAGTGCAGCAGCATGGTATCAGAGAATGGTATCAGACCAATGTCAGCATCTACATCTGAGTATACCGGGCTAGATATCTTTATAGTAACCACAGAGAAACGAGAAGCTTAGGGCAAGGTTCATATCCTGAATCATACCTGTCCCACAAAACTAATGTATAATTCTTATATCTCTACTTTGATTATAATGTTCAAATGTAAATGCCAATAATGTAATTTTCTAAATTTTAATGTGACAATCTCAGCTGTAGACATCCTCAGCTGAAATGAAAGTATTGATGCTTTTCCTCATTTAGCCTCTTTTCCCTATTTTATCACAGTGATTAGGACCAGAAAAATTGCGGTGGTCCTGCATTTTAAGAATTGATATTACTTTGTGACATTTCAGTAATAACCTCTGGCAGTCTTTGACAGGGAGTCTATGTAATGTGTAGGTGGTGAATCTCACATATTTTGAATCTAGTGCCTCATCTGCAAGTTTACTTCTACCCATCACATAAATAAGGATTATGCTCATACAAAAAGAAAATCTCACCTGTTTTCTAAACTGCCTATTTAGCTGTAGCTGCTAAGATCCTGTGTGATTTCATTCTCTCTATGGAATTATTCTCTTTTAAAAATACCTCAAAAAATGAACAAACCAACCAACCTCCCCCTCACACAAGAGATAATCTACAATTCAGAATGAAAAATCTAAAAAGCTACATGACTACCTGCTTCAGTGGAGGAATAGCTCTGTTAGAAAAGAATTTTTTACTAGATGAGCACTCCCTGTAATGACAAATGAGCCCATCAAGGATAAAGGCAGAAGCTTCCTAAATGGCCATTGGAAGTACACTTTTCCAAGCTCTTCATGCAAACTCCGAAAAACCTTGGTGATACTGGTAATTAGCAGATTTACAGGTGCCTGAACTATCTACATTTCTTGCTACCTGTAGCCAGCATAAATCTATTAGGTGGACAAACATATCTTTTCCATCTGCAGAGTTCATCCTTCTGAAAGTGGCTGAGGCTTTCTACAGCTATGGCTGGAAAATTAGTTTGAAAAATGCCTAGACATTATGCTAGCACAAAAAACATCCTTCAGGGTTGGGTTTTTTTTTCCAGTGCTCAGACACAAAAAAAATTTTGATCTCGAAACACATTGTAGTAGATGACATTTAAATAAATATGCCCCAAATATATTCTGTTTTTCTTTATATTGTTACCTACAGTAAAGCTATAAGTAGACCTACACAACTTTCTATAGTTTTAAATTTCCATTCTCAGGCAGTCCTTAGCAGAAAAATTTTCTAGAAATTTTTAATTTTCTATTTTCTTCTTATCACAGAATTATAGGGGTTGGAAGGGACCTCTGGAAATCATCTAGTCCAGGCTGGACAGAGAAGGATCACCTACAGCAGGCTGCACAGGAACGCATTCAGGCGAGTTTTGAATGTCTCCAGAGAGGGAGACTCCACAACCTCTCTGGCCAGCTTGTCCCAGTGCTCCATCACCCTCATGGTAAAGAAGCTCCTCCTCATGTTTAGGTGGAACTTCCTGTATTTAAGTTTGTGCCCATTGTCTCTTATCCATCACTAGGTACCACTGAAAAAAAGACTGACCCCCATTCTCCTGACACCCACCCCTCAAGTATTTAGAAGTATTGATAAGATCCCCAGTCAGTCTTCTGTTCTACCTTCTCCAGTAGCTCCCTTTTCTTCTTAAATCAGGGATCCCAGAACTGCACACAATATTCCGGATACAATTATGTCTAAGCTTCAAAGGCAAGGAGTGTTAAAGCTTTGTAGATGTTAATGGGACACTCAGTCTTGCATTAGGTATTAAATTCTCCAGTCAGGGCACTAGGAGAATTAGCCTGTTACTTGACAGCATGCCGTAAGCTGTGTTACTGCAGAATGCTGTCAAGAAAAGCTGGCCTTATTACCACAGGTTCTGTCTCTTTAGCTTTTCTTGTGAATCTCATGTTCATGTAGCCTTGAGGTAAATTAAGTTGATGATGCGATGGAGATGCAAGCCATCAAGAAATTTTTGGAACCAGCTTACTCACAATTACAAAGTCAAATGAAAGGGAGGGTTGGAAATGAGTAGTGGCAATTAGGAAGAGAGTGGGATTTGCTTTCAGAAGGTAGTCTGAACGTTGAAAAGTGCTCTGTCATACTCAAAGACAAGATCTCCAGAGTTATCAGACTTGACCTCACATGATATCCGAGGTGAGAATACAGAAGAAGCTGTCTTGGCCCCCAACCTACTACTGCTTGAGTTGTGGATGTCTACGTGTCAAAGGTTTTGATTTTTACATTTAGACACCATGTGGAATGGCTTCCAGAAAAGCACTGGAATAAAAATATTGCCCCATCCACCCTGTGTTGGAGGGGAGAAACTTTAATATCACTTTTCACATAAGCTACCTGTCCTCTGCAGGGATGTCTGGAGTGCACACACCGCAGGTAGAATCCACCAGTGTATGCTTTTCCTCTTTTCAGCTGTGATAGAATTAACTTTTTTTCATAGTAGCTAGTGTGGGGCTGTGTTTTGGATTTGTGCTGAAAACATCGTTATTAATATAGAGGTTTTTTTGTCACAGGAGATGTATTTGTTGTTGCTGAGCAGTGCTTTCACAGTGTCACAGACTTTTCTGCTTCTCACGCTGCCCTGCAAGCAGGATGGCTGGGGATGCACCAGGAGTTGGGAGAGGGACATAGCTGTGACAGCTGACCGCAGCTGACTGAAGGGAGATACCATGGCATATGGTGTCATGCTCAGCACATAAAGCTGGGGGAAGAGGAAGGAAGGAAGTGGGATGTTCAGTGTCATGGTGTTGTCTTGCAAGTAACTTATGCATGATGGAGCCCTGCTTTTGTGGAGGTGGCTGAACACCTGCTTGCTGATAGGAAGAGGTGAATAAATTCCTTGTGCTGCTTTGCTTGTGCATGTGGCTTTTGCTTTACCTATTAAACAGTCTTCATCTCAACCCATGACTTTTTCAATTTCGTCCCATTAACTTGGCCTTGTGGAATCTCATCAGGTTTGCATGGATCCTTTCCTCAAGCCTGTCAAGGTCCCTCTGTATGAAACCTATTCTCTCAAGCCAATCAGCTGCACCACTCATCTTGATGTCATCTCCAACCTTGTTGAGGGTGCATTCAATCTCATTGTTTATATCATTAGTGAAGATATTGAAATGTAATTGTCCCAGTATAAGCCCCAGAGGGATACTATACATTATTAATCTCCATTTGGATATTGAGACATTGACTTTAAATCTTTGGATATGAACATTCAGACAATTTTTTACCAATGAAATGGGGTAGGGTAGCTCTTCTTTTCCGGAAATCTTTGACACCAATTTATATAAAACCAGATGGGATTTGCATGTAAGAAGCTTTTCAGAGGTACCGAAGTTACATTCTCATGAGAGTTTGTAATTCAGTCTGTCCTGTCAGGTAAAATTTAAGTAAAACCATGTCATGAAACACATACTAAAGTACTCACTTCTCTCAAGTATTATCTGCTGTAGGTGCCACTGAAGGGACAGACAAATTAAATTCCAGACTAGCCATTAGTCTTTTAATTAGTGTTCCCATTTTGTAAGGGAGAGTACCTGGTGCCTAAATCAAAGTTTTGGCTTTTGAAATCAGCTATCAGATTTCCTATACAATCTTTATTCATGGAGGGTCATATGTTTATGCTGTGAACAGCATCCTAGGTTCTCTTCCTGGTTGGACTTGGTGATCCTGGTTGGACTTGATGATCTTAAAGGTCTTTTCCAACCTTGTGATTCTGTGATTCTGTGATTCTGTGATTCCTCCTTCATTACAGTCTAGCAAGTGTTGGACTTCAGACATCTTCAGAGCACATCTACACAATCAGGTGAAACAGTGCTTGGATATCCTGTTTCAGGGTCTGTATCTTACTGCCTGGAATCTGAGCTCCAGGAAGCTCAATGGATATAAATTGGTAGAAACTTTTAGGTAACTTTGTAAGTTCTGCTATTAAGCATAGCACAGGTCTCACCTTTATGGCGATTTGAGAACATCAGAGGTGCCTAAATCGTAGATTTAGGTGGTTGTGGCATATAAGTGGCATCTTTGAGGGTGTAAAATAAAATCAAATGCTTGGTTTGCTACCATATTCTGTAAAGATTTTGTAATTCATGGGCAACATCTATAAACTAACTGCCTCTCCCCATTTATAAGTCTGTGATACTCATTGATTTTTTTTAAGACAAGATATACTTACAGGTAATGAATCTTTCTATTGCTTAAGAATTTTCAGCTGGAGGGACACCCTTAGCCACTGGATCCACTCTGATGCTTTCATGAAGTCATGTTATATAGCAATAAAAGTATCAAACTCCACTCAAAACACGATTTTTTTTTTTCTTTTTATTTTGACTCTCAGCATTGAGATTGGGATATACCTCCTAAACATTTCTCTGTTAATGACAAAATTTCTTCTAATTTCTACAGGAAATTAATTCAAAGGCAGTCTTGTGCTTAATTTCTGCCAAAACAGTCCTTTATAAAACATATATTTCCTCTTTCCTCAGGTTGCTCACCATTCTCCTTCTCTTCAGTTCCCATTTTCCGGTGTATTTATGAGTCTTGGGGTACCTGTCTGTTTCCATTTTGTCAGTTTTTTCAAGTCCATTCTCTTGTTTTTTGTTCACAAGATGGGCCTCATGTTCCTTATAGTATTCTATAAGCTTTCAATCTCAGTTCAGCATTTGGAACAGGAATTATCATGACTGTAAACAAAAGTCCAAAATAGGTTTATTTACTGTCTGTCACTGTGCAATTAATACTTGTAAATCACAACTGGACATGCATTCATCACTCAGTATATGCCAAGCTTTTGTTGATGGTTTTTATGGTCTGATCATCCCAGCAGTTATTTATGATCTTGTGATTTACTGAAAAACAAGTGTCTCCTCTCTCTCTTTCTCCTTGTTACTATTGCAGAAGTCTCTTCCAGACACAAGCTCAAGGCACAGATTAACATCCTTTTCAGGTGGGCTCAGTATTTCAGACCCTTTTTATTTCCTTGCCAAGTGTTGCCCCGAAAGTGGGGTAATTACCCAATGTGCAGTGCACCAGTACACACACAGAGTGGAGGTATTTGATTTATTCCACATCTGTGCAGAGATGGGTGCTAGGTCGCCAGTGCACAAAGCCAGCACACATAATCTACAACTTATCTCATTACAGGGTTAGAAAAACCCACCTAAATTTCTGCTAATTGGTTAGTAATCATCTACTATTCTTCATGCATATTCAAATTAGCATGCATATTCCTTGAAGGAGTGTGTGGGTCGTTTGCATAGTCCTTTAATTGGGAGGGTGGCAACATTACTGCCTGTTTTTGTTGCCTTCAGGCCTCCCTGGTCATCCCCCTGCTCTGGCATCTGCTGGGGCAGGAGTTTTCCCCTTTATCACTCTTTCAGGTCTTCTTCAAAGATACTTTTTAGCAAAGCGTGCTTCTTATCAGCCCTTCGGCTCTTCTTCAAAGGCAGAGCTGTGAGCAAAGCAAGGTGGTACACTGAACCCTGAATTAACCAGTGTCTGAGCACTAAGCCAAACACATTTCTGTCCCCATAAAGTGGAAAATTCTACCTTAGAGATATCACATGGAGTTTGGCAGTTTCATGAGAAGCACTGAGAGAAACTCACTAAGCTGCTGCTTTTTCAAATCTGCACCGCCCTTGTATGGAGTTAACACCTCGCTCTCAAATCCACTGCAGGTGTTGGGGTCCTAGATATTAGCTTGTCCTGTAGAATTAAAACAAAGTCAATATCCTCTCAGAAGGTCTCTAGAAAAGCTTCACTGTGAAATGTGCCTATTGCCTTATCTCAGTCATTTAACAAGCTATTAGTAGTTTAGTCAAGCAGAGGAAACAACTTAACTGAACTGCTTAAATAACATTAGCAGTTCCACTCCAAAGAGGTGAAGTTCAGAAGAAGATTGAATCTGCTTCCTCAAGAATCATTCAGTGCTGAAAGGCAGGAAAAAGGAGGAGAGAATTTAAGCAGTAATGAACCCCTGAACAGACCTTAAGTACTAATGGAAATACAAAATCTAGCATGCTTCCTAGAATTTCTCCTACAAAATCCAATTGCAGATGTAGCATGTGACTATGCAGGCTAATAAACATCTCCAACTTGACTCCTGAATGCTGGTAAGGAGAGAAATGTCTGACAGATTTCATCTTGGTATCAATAAAAGATTATTTAGGTTTTATTCTATTTTTAACATATAACTCTAACAAGCCTTTGGAACTTTCTGGATGATTTTTCGTGTTGTAAATTATTGTGGTTTTTCTTTGAGGTTTTGATTTTCATTTTGTTTGGGTTTAGTTTTGTTTTGGGGTGCTTGTGGGGATTTTTGTATGTGGTTGTTTTTCTTCATGAAATTTTTTCACTGTCTGATTTCCCTGTAGCCTGGATTGAGTGATTGGGTGACAGGTACTTTCTGAATGAGAATCCTAAAATCATTTTGTTGGAACCTTCTTGAATATCTCACCAACCCATTATAATTCTCCTAGAAAGATGAAGGTAAAAAGAAACACACAGCTGCATATACTAGTTTAGGAATTAACAATGATGAAGTAACTCAACATATGTGCTTTCCAGGGCCACTACTAGCTAAAAGAGTTTCTTGGCATGAACGGTGACAGCGGGAGCAATGCCAGAGTCCTGAGGATTAGGGAAGTGTTTGCACAGGTTTGTACTCAGCACTCTGTCTCTCTGTAATGGTGTCAGTTAGTCCTTATGGACCTACTAGATCTTTAATGCAGGGGTGGAAGATCACGCTATGAACTGGAGGCAACGCCTGCTTCTGACCATCTACTAAAGTTAATTTTTCAGCTGGCAGCAAAGTGCTGAGTTAGGTCCCCATTCAGTCTATCTCACCCTTCCCTGCTCAGGTTTGTGTTTGTGACAAGCACTTTTTCTGGGAAGGAAATTAAAAGAAACTGGAGATTGAAGTGATCCTTAATTATTGAGAGAGGTTTTATTCTCCCCTGATTTCACATGAACTCATATTCTACCCATCTGTGCAATACAATCTTTTGTCTTCTAGCCAGTGTCTCTGAGAGTAGATAAGTGTTTTGGATTAGTGCCTTACAATATGCCAGTCATCTGAAGCCAATCTAGTTCTCTTGTACTTACCTATAAGACATATAAGTCATTTTTGTCTCCTGGATATATGTGACACTTAAAAACTGTTTGCACATTGTGATATATATTTATTTATACTAACCTGGTAATTTCAGTAGTTTATAAAATTAAGTCTTTGATAATGTATTTTTCTTTGGCACCAGACAAATGATAGAAAAATAAGATTGTGAAAAGCTGAAATTCACTTGAACTCTGGACATCTTTCTTGGTCTCTTGTAGTGTTTTCTGACACTAAAATTTAGGCTGTTAAAATGTTATGTTGATTATTGTAACATGTCCTAGTAATTTGAAACTTGGATAAAAGCCTGTTGTAGTGAATCTCAGTAAAAAATCTTTTGTAATTTACTCATTGACTATAAACTGCTTAGACCTACAGAGCTTCATTGAGATTAGAATCTGTGCAACTATACATTAAAGAAATAATAGCATATGTAATTTGCAGATTATTTTTCTTTTCTATTTTCAGAAGTTTGACCAGAAAGGAGCATTAGTTTATCAGATCAGCTGCTGAATTCTTCCATGCTTGTTTTATATTTCTGAGCTTCCTAGTGCTAAGATTTGATTTAGTGATATACTGTTTTCAGCTCAACATGAAGAGACGGATCACTAACTGGTCCCTATGTTCAGATAATCAATAATTTGTTTGAATTATTAAAGAGTCTGACAGTTTAAAAGCGTGTCTTTTGACTATTTAAATTTGTAAAATTTCCCTTCCTGATCCTGTTTTAATCATGATTTCTTTTGCTAAAGATTTGCTTAGTATCAGCTATTTTCTCCTAATGAAGATAGTTCTGCGCTGTAACAAGCTTACAGCTAAATAGATGGAAATCATCAGTGCTCTCAGGATAAGAGCTCAGGAATGACTGATAGCTATTTCCTGTGATATCTCCTGGTGGCTGGAATTTTCTCCAAAAGTCAGATGCGAGAAATATTTTCCAAAAGTCAGATGTGAGAATAGTATGCAGTATTCTCCTATCAGTTTCATTATTTTTATATCCATAGGTAAATTATCTCCAAGATACTATGCTTCTTTGCTTACAAATTCAGAAAAGAGTAATTTTTTTCTTATCCATAAACTGCCTACCAAGATATGAAGAACCAGCTCCTAAGATAGATATTTTTTCCTTACTAATGGTTTTCAATCCATGAATACTCCCTTCGTAAGGTATAGCTTTCCTATACGTACAGCTCTAACTGTGGCTGCTTTAAAAGATTTAGCATAGTTCAACACATCAGCTGTCTTTTCTTTGTAATTAATTATGTTTTCAGAAGTCTTTTTGCCATCAAAACATTTTATCAGCAGTTATTTGAGATTCACTTTTGCATATTCATAAAAGGTTTTAATAGTTCCCTAACTTTGATCCTTGCAAATTGTCTGTAGATATGTGATCTGTAGATGGCAATCTCCCTGTTGTTTTTTTCTTAGAACTGTCGGTCTGCTACTGATGTCTTTAATTTGTAGTACATTTATATTGCTAATGTGACATTCTTAATCCTAAAATAGCAATTGTAAAATTCAAACAGTTATAAAGCTCTGAGAATAATATATGTAAATAGTTATCATTATCAAAGAACAAATAATAATATCAAAAAATTAATTTCTATAGCTGTTATGTTGAAACTATACTCTGTGTCTATGGACACAGATTATAATTGTTCAGACGTAGTTCTTCCTTCTCTGAGCACCAAATATTAGTTTCAAACAGTGTGGGTAATAGTGGATCTGTATATGCAGAACACAATTCTTTCATTGCTATATACACAAAGCTGGTACATGATTTTTCTTCTCTCTTGATAACTAAATAGATCTCTGGTATATTTTGAATTTATACTCTGTGACCTTGAAGCTCTCTACCTAAGAGTTCTTCTATAGGAAGTATAATTAATTGCTTGGAACGCAGTGCAATCATTCTGGTTTTCCAAGACAAATTTTGCCATTAGTACATTGTGCTAGGACAATCACATCTTCTCTGGTCAATAGTGAAAAAGGTACTACATCTACCTATCCATCTAATATACAATAATCAAGAGTTATTCAACATTGGAAAGTAGGTTGAGTGCCTCAGAAGAAAGACATGAAATGGAAATGCCAAAAAATTACGTATGCGAGGAATGACATCCATCACCAGCTTCTGACCTAAAGCTTTCCCATTGAAGCATATTAATTACAGACTGCATATTTCAAACCAAGGCTCATCATATAGACCTGCAAAAACCCTGAAAGAGTTCCCTGTACAGAAATCTGCCTCTTTAAAGAGATAAGAAATAGAAAGTGTCATACACAGTAGGTGTTAATTGTGTTGCTTATAGAGACAACGGAAACCTTTTAGATGCTATGGTGATGACAGAAACATAAAAAGAGACTAGTTACATTGATATCCCTTTCTTATTATAGCAGTGTGGTTTTTTATTTATTTTGTTGAAATTCTGATTTCAAAATGGTTTGCAAAGTTGAGCCCTTATTCTTGCAGGTAAGAAAATATTAAGAGAACGGCTCTAAAAGTTGTTGTTTTGGTGTCAGGTTTTTGTTGCTTTTTTTTTTTTCTTTTTTTTCCCTTTCCTTTTCCTCTCTAGAGTGTGCTCTTTGTTACATGATTTTTGGGGAAACAACTGTAGTTCAGACAAGTCCTATGTTCAACATGAAAAAAACCCATTTTGACACCATATTTAAAAGTCTGTCAAATTTAAAGTTTCTGAATAGAAAGCAATTGAAAAATATATAAGCAGAATTACAAAGCAAAATATAAAGCTCTTTTTGTTATGTTAATCAGATATTTCTTACCCAAAATATTAATGATATTTAGAAAAAAACAGTTACTGATATACTGATATAGACAGACCTGTGAAATCTTTGTTCTGACAGTTACTACATGCAAATATCATGGGAAGTTAAAAAGTACAAAGGGATCTGGATGGATTTAAGAAGATGGGAAGGAACAAGAGAAATAAGGGTGATAGCAGTGAAAAAGTTTAAAATTTCTGATTGCTACAGAATCACAGAATCACAGAATCACAAGGTTGGAAAAGACCTTTAAGATCATCAAGTCCAACCATTCGCATCCTAAACTAAACAATATCCCTAAGTACTTCATCTACCCTTTTTTTGAACACAGAGTTCAAATAATACCCACCAAAGAAGATAAGACTTGCTGTAGAATTATAAGAATCATGTTCATAGAATTAATTTTGTCAGCTGCTGAATTTATACTCTTGATTCAGCTCTTGTATAGCAACACCATTCAGGACTTAAGTAGATATGCTGAATTGTGGCATGCTTGTTCCAACCAAATGATCTCCTGGATTTTCAGTGAAGTTAAGAAAAATACAGTAGTGATGCTCTACAGAGGGGGATCTAAATGTTGTAGGGAGATATTTTATCTTTTACTAGACTCGCTGAAAATGTCAGTAGTACAGTTTCTAATAGCAATGGCCCAAACTGTTTAGACCAACAGATTTGCTGAAATTTGTTGCCCATTTTCCAGTCAGTCATTTATTTGACTTTTATCAATGTTTTTTTTATGGAACATGTCTAGCAAATGTCTGTGATAAGAGACTTTTACCACACTCAACTGAGCATTCAGTGGCTTTTTACGTGATCGGTAACTATGCAAGGTGATACATGAGATCTTTCCATGAAGCAAGAACTTGGATGCATTTTATATGAAACAACCATGGTATAAAATTTAAAAATTATCTGTCAAGCATGAACCAGATGTTAAGATGCCTCCAGCTTTGTGCCTTATTTACCAACTATGCTTGTCAAGCGTATTACTGAGTTTTGTGGCTTTTTTGTGGAAGGGGTATTTATTTTCTATTTGTTATGAAACTTGGAATCTCTTGCAGCATACTGGAGAGTATGTCCAGCTACGTTCCTCAATATGTTTCTTAGCCATATTATAATATGTAGTAAGTATTAATGCCATTGAAAGTATCAGTTACAGATTGCCTTTTCTTCCAGGCAAAATGAATTAGTCAATAATAGCTTCCCACTTTATTGATACTGGTGCCTTCACACAGCTTTAACCTTACTATAAAAAAGCTTCCCTCCAGCCCTGCACATCCCCTCTAAAATTGCATTATCAAAGGAAATCTCTTTCTTGTGCCTTGTTACCATACAATTTAACTCTTTACCATCTAAAACCATTAAAACAGAGGCTATGACAGTGCAATTCACTTCTTTAGTGGTCTCAGGCCAGGTAGACATTTTTGTATGAATTCAGTTTTATCTCAAGATTTTGGTCTCAGCAATTTTAAAAATCCTTCAACTTTTTCCTGTTTGCTTCATATAGAAACCCACAGGACAAATATAGCTTTGCTCAGAGACAAGTATTTAGAATGGACTCAAGCTTTGTTCTGCTTTAAGCAAGAGGCAGTGATTCCAGACTTCTCTGAAAAGGTCCCAAACATTGTTGGCAAGCTGGAGCTCTTATTAATGAAGCAAGTGGTAAGGCACGGGGCACGTTTTCATCCAGGTACCACTGTCCTTATGAAATGATCCTTTTATTCCTCTTGGTGATGCCATATTGTTTATGGATTAAGAAATCACAGAATCACAGAATCATAGGGGTTGGAAGGGACCTCAAGAGATCATCAGGTCCAACCCCCAAATGAAAAAAGGGAAAAATATCTCCTGAAACACTTCTCAGCAAAGGTTAAGAAGGAGTTATGCTTTGTTTGTTTTGCTTTTTCTTTTCTTTTTTCCTTTTTTATTTTTTTATTATTTTCCTAAGAGTAAGGCAGTAAGACTCATACAGGAAAGATTTCTGAATAGCTGTGAGGAGGATTCCCTTTTAAATAAGGGATGAGATGACAAGAATCATCGTTGCCACTTCAGACTTCACTGTTTCCCTCAGAGATGAATTTTTCCTTCAAAGTTGAATGTAGAGTACAGAAGTTTTATTGCCTTGGGATGGGAGCAAAAGCCAGACTATTCAGCTGTGATCTGCACCATGCTCTCCTTAAGTAATCTACCCCTGCTGACATATGTTTTTCCCTTTGCTGTAATTATTGTTGTTTGCATCTGGCCAGTAGACCGAAATATAACCAAAATTTGAGTCTGTAATCAGCCCTATTCACCCAGATCCTGCCTACCTGTGCCTTGCTTATTTCCTTCTACTTTCTTTGTATGTGCCTTGTTTCTTAAGATCCTTTACAATATACATGCCGAGTAACACTCAAGCTTGATTTACATGTACAATGCATTTGTGCACAGAGGAGCAATCACACCAAGTTTATACACAACCCATCATTAATCTGTTCAGCGGTGCATTCCCATGTTAGCGTGGAGACTCATTGACTTTCCAGAATCACAGAGGGCAAAATTCACTGCTGTTATAAGGCCTTAGCATGAGTTTTCCCCTCTGTGATATGTGACTAATATTATCCACTTAACATCAGGAGGCTACAGCTCTGAAGCTCAATTCATTAACATTTATAAAATATATCAAAAACTGGAAGTGAAATATGTTATCTGCAGAAAAAAATCACTGCTAAAAATATAAGAAAAGATTATGCTAGCAAGTGAATTGTCCTTTTCCATTAGCAACGGTGCTTTTCCCATCCCTGCCATTCTCACATTTTCTGAATGTTTTCTGTTCTATGAAATCTTGCATTCATTTTGTTGTCTGATTTTTCAGTCAAGCTCAGAACTTTCTCCGCAAGACCTCAAACAAAACCAGACTGAAGTGAAAAGTGGCTGTAACTCAGCTCTCAGAAGCTCTTGGAAGTAATACCATCAAACAAAAGTAGCATCTAACAAGACATCCTTCCCCTACTGTATGGTGCTGCAAATCTTCAGTCAAACAGAAAATTTTACATTGGTAAGTATCCCCAAAGTTGATTTGGCTACTGAATACAGTTGAATTATCTGTGAAACAATACTAATTGTTTGTTATGCATTAAGATTACACAATATACTCTTTATTATTTTACTTTATTGACTTAGATACTTGCAGAAATTTCAATTAATGTCAAATTGCTCGTGAGCCTTCTGCCATATAAATTCACTGAAATATCTTAAAGCTGTCTATAAGGAGGCTACTTTACTTAAACATAAATATATGATAGTCTTGTGAAACTTGGGGAACAGTGATTTATTCTAGGGACTACAATACAGAAAGGAAACTATAGTTTCATCAAGACCATATTTTCTTGATAGTGGACAGTACTCTTGCATTAAGATTTGCAATCCAATTTTCATAAGCTTTAATTAATTATTTAAAATGTTACTTATCTATTTCAGTCTATTTAAATACAGCTTTTTAATTAAGTCATAACTTTTTTTACTGTATTAAAATTAATTTTAATTTGTAGCTCAAACATGGTAGAATCAATATTTAGCAGATATTTGCTAAAGTCTGTTTAAATAATGAAAATATTCCTGCCATGGTTGTAAGTAAATGAAGAAAAACACCATGAGTTTTAAGAGATTGACAAAATGAATATTTGAGGATTGAATTTCATGCTGTTTCTTAATACAAGACTTCTGAAGCTGCATACGTACGTTATTTCACTGCTCAGAACACAGACAATTCTTATCCAGCCTTTTGTAAACTCTTAGCCTTTCTCTAATTCTCATCATGCTTCTCAAAGAAATTGTATTTATGACTCAAAAATTTTACACCTTTCCATTCATTGCAATTTATTCTTTAATAAAATTAATTAAGTCAGAATGTTTAAAATAGAGAGCCTGACTTTTCCTGACGATGGGATTGAATCACAAGATGACACAAAACTTTCAGCACTTTGGGAAAGAAATTCAACCACTGAAAATCTCTGACTGCTCCAGCTCCATCATCTGTTAAGAAGTTTAAAGTCGCAAGTCTGCAACGCTCATTAACAGTCACTACAACCAACCCCTGCCATCGAGAATTTAGGTCTATGTATTTCAGCAGTGATTCTAAATTAGTTTTTTAGGCTTCTTCTATTACAAATGAAGAGATATATGAACCTCATTGAATGGGTCAGATCCCTCTCGGGAATCTTCATTTCTCTTGGTTCGTTTGTAGCAAAGATGTGCTCTGCACAAGCGGCTGATTTAGGCTCTTTGAGAAGTTCTTTCTTCCATGTCACAGCCTTGCCTATGTTACGAGTCTGGGAATAAATTTTGTGTTAGGCAAAAATTCTCATACACACATGTAATTTCAGGTACAAAATATATATATATATATATTACTTTTCTTTTAATTTTGATGATATTTCTCTCATAGAATCATAGAATGGTATGAGTTGGAAGGGACCCCAAGGATCACAGAGCTCCAACGCCCCTGCCACAGGCAGGGACACCAACCTCAGGCCTGGATCTACACTAGGTTGCCCAGGGCCCCATCTAACCTGTCCTTGAACACTTCCAGGGATGGGGCATCCACTACCTCTCTGGGTAACCTGTTCCAGCACCTCACCACTCTTTCTGTAAAAAACTTCCCCCTAATATCTAATCTAAACCTTCCTTCCTTTAGTTTTAATCCATTCCCCCTTGTCCTGTCATTGTCTATCCTTTTAAAAAGTTGAATCCCCTCCTGCTTATAAGCTCCCTTCAGGGACTGGAAGGCTGCAATGAGGTCCCCCTGCAGCCTTCTCTTCTCCAGACTGAACAAGCCCAGCTCCCTCAGCCTCTCTTCATAGGGCAGGTGCTCCAGGCCTCTAATCATCTTCGTGGCCCTCCTCTGAACCCTCTCCAACAGTTCCACATCCTTCTTCTATTGGGGGCCCCAGATCTGGACACAGGACTCCAGATGGTGCCTCACGAGGGCTGAGTAGAGAGGGACAATCACCTCCCTGTCCCTGCTGGCCACCCCTCTTCTAATGGAGCCCAGCATACCATTGGCCTTGCGAGCTGCAAGAGCACACTGCTGGCTCATGTGAAGTTTCTCATCCACCAGAATCCCCAAGTCCTTCTCAGCAGGGCTACTCTCAAGAAGCTCTTCTCCCAGTCTGTATCTATGTCTGGGATTCTTCCGGCCCAAGTGCAACACCTGACACTTGGCAGTGTTGAACTTCATTAAGTTCACCTGGGCCCATCTCTCCAGCCTGTAAAGATCCCTCTGGATGGCTTCCTTTCCTTCTAGGGTGGAATTGTACCCTGAAAAAAAAAAAAAGAGAAGTAACACTGCTCAGCTTTATGTAATATTTGATTTAGCCTTCCATTTCACCATTTAATGAAGAAATGCTATAAGAAGCCTAACACAGAACAACTAGGAAACAGGCACTCAGCATTAAGTACTTTGTCTTCCTTATATAAATGAAGAATGAATAGAGGGGAGTACTTTGACGACTTTTTAATACTTATTGATATAATTGACTTTTTCTTTTTTCTTTCTTTTTTTTTTAATTAATAAATCAAACTTAGGATACATTCTTGGAAATAATTACTGTTTTGTTGCCATGATTTTCCAGATCACTGGAAAAAAAAAACTCACTTAAAAAAAAAACAACAAATGAAACCAAGAGGGAAATAAAAATGATCTATAACTATAAATCATTTTGAACCAAAATATCTTGTTTTAAAACTGATTTTAAAATGCAGAGCTTTGAGTTCCTCTAAAAAGAAAGTGGCATGCGTAATTTCCCTCTGATTCCTGTGTTTCATAACAGCCCAATTGTTTCAGTTTCTGCATCATTCCTTGTATATTCTGGGTCTCACCCATATTTTGCTCTGAAAAATGAGTCCTAGAAATTACATGAGGTGTTCAAATGAGGTAAAAGCTCACCAACAAACCTGGCCAATAGGAGAGAAAAGGAAATAGAAGTGTTACATTCCTCTGGCAGTGAAAATATCTCAAAAAATCCTAATAAAAACTTCAACCTCATTTAATGACTTCCTCTTTATCTGGTCTTTTTTATAGTCAGAAACAGAAAAGGATTTTTGGCCAGTATTAATAAGTTAGAGATAAACTGACTTCAAAGTTAACTGCACAAGTTCCTTGTCTGTGATATAGAAATTTAAAGCTCTTATTCATAATTTTCCTTTATATTTTAGTACTATTATTTGTAAGAAGTAATTATCTGGTAAAAAATATGCTCAGGGTATTATTTGGAAAAGTGAGACACCTATATTTATCTCAGTTCCTCCTATTCTCATTCTAACAAATACGTTTGGTGGAGATTATATGTCACTTTACCTTACCCCACAGAGTTAACTAGCCACGTTTTAGATGTTATTGGACATCTTGCTAGGACCCTAGATGCCTCTTCAGAAGCATGTGCATATCATATCTCCTTACTTAGGTGGATGACTTGTACTCATTTCAGGTGAGAAAGTTAGTTGTCTTCATAGTAGATTGAATGGTGATATGTTTTGGTTTTGTGATCAAAACTGTTGATAGCACAATGATGGTTTAGGTGTTGCTGAGCAGTACTTACACAGAGACAAAGCCTTTTCTGCTTCTCATCCCACCCTACCAGTGGGATGGCTGGAGCTGCACAAGTAGTTGGGAGGGGACAGAGCTGGGACAGCTGACCCCAACTGACCAAAGGGATGTTCCATATGATCTGACCTTGTGCTTGACAATAAAATCTAGCAGAAAACAAAGAGGAAGGAGTGGACATTCAGAGTTATTTGGGGTATTTATCTTCCCAAGTCATGATGGAGTCCTGCTTTCCTTGAGATGGCTGAACACCTGCCTGCCCATGGGGAAGTGGTGAATGAATTAATGGCTTTGCTTTTCTTTTGTGTATGACTTTTGCTTTACCTATTTATTTCAACCCAAGAGTTTTCACTCTCTTAACCCTTCTGATTCTCTTAACCCTTCTGATTCTCTACCTCATCCTGCTGTGGGGAAAGAAGCAAGCAGCTGTATGGTGTTCAGCTGTCGACTGCAGTTAACAACAATATCAAAGAGCACCTCCAAGAGCACTAGACATGCTTCTGGTCAAACAAATCTCACTGCAGATGTTTTCTTGAGGGTAAGCTCTGTCACTTCATGCCATTCTTTGGCCATATTGACTGTTGGAGAGCTTAGACATTTGTTGTACAAGGAGAAAATTACACACATACATCCTATATGTAGGTATCCTTCTCTAGAACTGATTACCCTGTAAATTTTCCACAGAATAAAGGATCCTTCCAATTATGGATTATTATCTGCTACTACTGTCCTAATAACCATCCTATCTGTACTTCAAACCACCTCAAGAGAGAAGGTTAAACACATTCAAACAACATAACAGCAAAATGAGGTCTTCTGAGAACATTGGTAGGCAGGGGCTGGAATCATGATAGAGATAATATCATCTCTGCCAACACAATAGTCCATCTCAACATGCCCAGTAGCCCAGTTGTACTTACCAATTTGGAATTTCTTCATAACACTTGGACTGCTTTAAAGTGTCTGAGCATCAATGAAATGTTTTTGGTTTTTTAGGCAAACTTATAATGAATTTTGTATATTTTTTTTTATTTCACACTGTATCCTGCAATTCTGTCTTTGAAATTATCTGCTGCAAGATGACAACTTGATTTTTCCTGTAGTTTGTCACAAGGGAGTTAAATTGTTAATGCATTCTATTCTAATTTTATTAATATTGGCTCAACTGGCATATATTTTACTCAGAATGTCACTGGGCCCTCTTACTTCAAGGAAAAAAGGCCATTGATTTTTCATTTAAAAAGACACAAACCAAATTTGTCTACAAAAGAATAATTAAATACATATTTTGCTTAGTTTCAGAATCTATTTTATTAAATATCCAGTCAGAAATTTATCCAAAGATGACTATTAGCTTATACTACAAAGACAACGATGTATTCTAAATGCAAACACATATATTAGTACACAGAGGAAAAAAGTACATATAGATACAGTGTGGATCCTTGGCTTTCAGAAATCAATATCAGTTTCGCTCCTGACCTCACTAGGGACAGGATTTTCAATGCAGTATTTGCAAACAGTAGCAGAGGGACAGAATGGTAGGAAAACAGACCCTCCTGGTATCCTAAGAATAGCTATGGGTGGAGCAGCAATGTATCAGCTTCCTGATAATAAGACAGATCTCGAACTTCCCCTTTCAGTGACACCACATACTTCATTGGGAGTTTAAGTTCAGTTTTGGGGCTTGATATTTTTGAACCCACACATCTTTTCAAGGAGGCTGGCAGCATGGCTTGTGCTTGGTAAGAGAACTTCTCTCAAGCAACGGTCTGAAATGAGGGTTTCCATTCATAAGCAAAATGAAGAAATTATGTATAAATTACATGAAAACATAAGAGAAAGTGGAAATCTGATTTTGGTTTTCTTGAACTTTCCAGCACACCATAGATAGCAGATGTTTTGGGTCATGCTTCATTTCATATTAATGACTAAGAGAAAAAAAAGTTTATTTTCAGGAGTGCTAAGTGGCTGTGGAGTCGATTGCTTCAACAAGATTTCATCAACTCTGCAAATCAATTTTATAGGCTTTATATCATCAGCTTCATGTCTTGTCCACTTCTCTTAAGCACGTAGGTTGAGCACATTGTGTCCAAGAAAGGACAATAAAGCACAAAATCTCGTCAGATAGTATGTACAGTAATATGTTCTAAGAAGGCATTCAGTATCTTAAGAATATTGATATGCTTCATAACACTGTGCAAATGATTCTTACCCCACATACTGCTCATGTAGGCACTTCTAATCTTTGTTTGATATTATTTCTATGCTTATAGTAAAAGAAATGCCATTTAATCTAGGCACAGTTTTGAAAGGATTTTGCTAGTATGTTATTTTTTAAGCTTGAAACCACATATAAGAGCATGGGAATTGAACCTAAGAGGTTAAAAACACCAGTGTCTGCTTATCTGTTATACAAATATTGTGGATGGAGATCTGCAAGGTTGATGTGAGAAGCAGCCAAAGGAGGGAGATTTATGGCAGCAGGATGGCCCTATTTTGGTGAGAAAATGAGGAATAAACTTAGAGATGGTTTCTACACAGAATTTTGAAGGCCACGATGCCCAAAGTGAGACCATTTGCTTCATTAACGGTGAAATTAATATTAAAATTGACACCCCTCAATATGCTAATGAGCTAAAAGGAGTACATGTTAAACATATATAACTATAGCACTCGGCTCTCTACTCAAATCATGTTAAACGTCATCTATCATCTGTCAGCTAAGACTGGGATTTAAAGGATGTTGAGGAAGTCACACTTTGAGTGGGGAGGGGAAAGAAATCGAAGACCCCGAAGAGGCAATCAACAGGCTGTGCTCCTCCTCCACCGAAGACAGGGACACCTACTTGGAAAGCAATTAAAATTTCACCTTTTTGGTGAGAATATCAGGAATAGTATTGCTACCATTATAATCATATATTAGCACTGTTGCAGTCAGTTCATTTATCAACTGCAGTCCAAAACTCTGTATATCTGTCGCTTTAATAAAGTTTCTCTTAATTTCAGCTTTACAAAGCTGTCTCAGTGAAAGTCTTTTTGGGGGTTCTGACAGGTAAACATTAACTCTGATATGTGGTTACATATATATAATCCTTTAGGCATAAACTGTGAACTAAATCTTGGAATAAGAGTGGACCTAGCCGCACCTAGGCTGCTCTCTGAGAAGATTAAAAAGTAAGGGGGTTGCTTCTGAACCTCATGATTCAGTGGGAGGGCCTTGATCATCCACACATCATACTCATACTGTTAACGTGAAAATGAGCTTCCTACTTTTACTCATATATGTGGAGCCTGGAAAAGAAAATGTAAATCCATGTGTCACAGGAAAGAAATCCAATGGTAAAAGGTCAAGTTCAAATAAAGCCACACAATAGCTTTGATCTCTAGCAACCCAGAGGATTGAAAGGACTGGTTTCATATCACCTGTATTTTTCAGTACAGGGACAGTCTATACTTAGCTGGCATTCAGTCGAAATGCCTCTTCCCTGGAGCGTCAGTCTCCAGTTCTAACATACTTAATTGAAAGTGATCTAATGTCAGATATTTGACTATTTGTTGCCAGCAAAACAAATAATATGCTGTACCACAGGGAATGAGATGAGTCTGGAGGCAAAGGTGAAAGTGTTTCAACATCCTCATCAGCTGGTATATGGAATAAAATATTTATTGCCCAGTGCTATGGGTAGCTAATTAGATCCTTCTTTCCACTAAAACCTATATGACATAATTCTTCCTTACTAAAAGAAATTCCTTTCATAGCAGGTTTTTGGGCTTGTTTTGTTTTGTTTTGTTTCAACTGAATTCTTTTTCCAAATAGATTTTTGCTTTCAAAATTTCAAATAAACAGAGACATAGGAATAGAAATTGTGTGACAGACAAGCAGCGGTGATCACATGTAGAAAGTCACAATCACAAAATTTTGTTTGGAAACAGGTAAGGTTGAAAATTAACTCATCAGATCCTAACTGGAAAAGAATCTTCTTAACAATTTTTGATGTTATTTAAATTACTTCAGAATTCCTGATAAGATACAATGAAAGGTTTTAGATCATTTCTGAGGGTTGTCAGCATTTTACCCATCATCTCTTTATGTCTCTTCCCTCATGTCTTATATTTTACCCTTTAAATTCTTGGGAAGTCAAAAGTCAAACAGTCTATATCTTGCTTATTAATCATGTTGGTAGGATTTCAATGGCAAGAATAAAACCCTATTTTTTCTTTCTTATATGTTTTTTCATTAGTTTCTTTTTGTTTCTGAGGTATGGCATTATGGGTTTGTATTCCAAAATTTCAGTCCTTAAATACATTGAAATCCTATGCTTGGAGACAATGATAAGCATGTAAGCTGGTCATCTGTGTAAATAAGAAGTATTTGAAGACCATATTTGAACATATCACAAATTTATTAATGTAGAAAGTTGTGATTATCACCTACTGATTCATCTGTAGAATGTTTTGGCTTTTTGTATTCCTTATACCTTTCCATTTAAACTGTCTCAAACAAAAAAATTTTGAAAAAAAAGTGCCAAAATTTAACATCTTAAAAAAACCAAGAATAAGCAGTTTAATATGCTTTGGGATTTATACCCTTAAGGTATTTCTTTCTTGTTGCCATTGTTCTTTATTTCTCTTGTGGATAATTTTTTACAATAGAGGATGCCGTATTATTGGTAATGCAGATTTCTTTTGAACTAATATAAGTAAAATCCCTAGACCATGGGAGCTATAACCTCAAAAATGCCAACACTGGTACATCAAAAGGCCTTTGAAGGACCAGAGGTGTAAGATTATTTTACCCATTTAGAGGATCAACCTGATGTAAATCTTTTTTTTATTTCAATGCTCTAGTCACCAACGCATTCGTTTTTCCAGATAAAAGCTAGATACATGGCATAGCTATGATTCAAAGTAAAAATATTTCATGGGCTAAACCTTACATCCTCCAGAGAGTACGAGACTTTGAGTTAGCAGACTTTGAGTCAGCTGGAACATGCTGTTTCTTCTGTTGTGTTGGCACACAGTGCTTCTCCAAAGTGCACAGACCTCTGTGAAGGGGGAGTCCCAAGAAGCAAATGGCCTGAGCACCTGCTGCAATGTGCAGAGAGAGGGTGCAGTTAGCTCTAATATTTTAATTCTTGTCCCTCTCAGGTCAGAGAGCTGCTGACTCAGGCCAGCCAAAGTGATGTCCCAAGGGGTACTTATTTGTTAGAGTGACGGTCGATGCTGATAGGCAGGTACATTTGGTTTGGGGGAGTACAGTGAAAGCACTGACACTGCGTGTCTTCTATCCCATCTGGCTCCTAGGTTCTTCCATGCCTCTGCATTTGAAGGCACAGACTCTTGTGCACAGACCTGGATGAGACTCAGAAGAAAGATGAGACTGACACATTTGTTGGCTAACCGTCAACCATCATGCAGTTCTTCATCTGGAAACAGAATTTGGACTCTATTCTGCACACAAGGTTGCTATGATTTTGGCTGCCAAATACAGAAAAGATACCTCCATTCAGAATGAATAATCTCATCTGTGATGCTCAGTCCAAAGGACTAGGGACATTTTAGGTGATTTGTGATTACATTATGATGACTATTCTGAGAAGTGCTTAGAAACATTCCATCTTACACTTTGATGGAGGAGAGATCACCTTCTCTCTGCTGGACATATTGTCCAACTCTGTTTACTGTTGCCAAAAGGTTTTTGCTCATAAACGACAACAGCTGGACATCAATATTTTATTTCGTCTTGCATGCATACTCATGAGAGGTGCATTGAAGATTGTATCTGCACACATACAGAAAACCACTAGAGGCCATCATACACCTCTCTGTATAAACACAAATACATTTCAATTAATGTATAAAATTGACACATAGGAACCTGTTGATGTCCACAAAGATAGGATGTCCACTGCTGGGATCTTACAGATGGAAAGGACAGGAGGAAAATGCAAGTGCCAAATGTACATATAAAAATAACTGCTTAAATGAAAGAAAAAAAGATATTAAAATGAGAAATTGGTAAAACGGTGTTTAAGGGATTACAGCTGGAAGTAATATATATGGCTTTACTTTATCTACAGCTATGAGAGAAGAAGCAGTTTCCCCACATGACAAGAGAGTATAGCTTTGACCTCCAAATGTGTTTCACGGCTCACAGCAGGCTTCCACTACTTTGCATCTATTACAGCATATTCCCTGACATAATTTGTCACATCTATTTGTTTCCCAAGGAAAACATATTAAGGTACAATTAAAATGAAAGCTTAAATGTAAACAAGGAACAGTATTTGTATTTTCTAATGAATGTATAAATTCTACCATAATGCAATCGCACTCTGTCTTTCTGTTTGATCCCATTAAAATCAACAGGACTGCATTTGACTTTAGCAGGAAATTCATCCACTCCATATCAATACTTTCTCCTTTATGGGGTTTTTTTGTGGTTTTTTTCCTCTTTTTTTTTTTTTAATTTTATTTTCTTTTCTTTTTTCTTTTTATTTCTTTTTTTTTTTTTTTTTCTGTTTTCCTATATGCATTACTGTAATGCCTTGGAGCCCTCTTGTATGGACAGAATTTCCAATGTGTCAGGCACGAACATGATCTAATGATTAGATTGTAAATATTAATATGTTTGCCTGAATAAAAGCTTCCTTCAGTGATGGCATTATTGTAATTCTCCCTCTCTAATAGAATAGGGTCATGGCAGACTTATGCTTTGGAATCCTCTTTGACATCCTTACTGCTGTCTTTTTTCTTTTCTCTTTTTTTCTTTTTTTCTTTTTTCCTTTTTCCTTTTTCTTCCTATAATGCTTTTGTTCAAATGAGGAATTCTCCCACAATAGGACCAAGACTAGAGAAACCCAGCTAGATTTTCTCAGGACCAAGGTCTGGGTGGTGGTATTCAGTCTTTAAAAAGAGTTCATGACAATGACTGTTCTTACCTTTCATAGTAAGGTGTGAGATGTACCATGGACATCCTTGTTTCAGAAATTAAAAATAAAATTCCTCCATTGCCAGAACAAAGGGGAGGAATAAGAACTAGATGTCTGCTTTTTTTATTTCTTTATAGGACCACGTTGGAACAAAAATATTTTCTCATCGGAAAAGAGAAATTTCTTCCTGAGCATTTAAAATTTATTTATATGAGCTGATGTGATATGTAGAAGATACTAATTAATATCCAAAGTTTTAATTCCAAGTGATACTTAATACTGAAAAGGGGGAGTCGATTTGCAGTTATGATAACACAACTGCACCTATTCCCATTCAGTGCTAGTTCTTGTCTCCGGCTGCCCAAGAGTGTCTCAGTCCATCTGCAGCTTTTTCTAGCTACTCATCTAAAGCAAAGAAAAGACATGTGAAGTTCTTACTCATCTTGTTCCAAGAACCTTAGTGCACCCATGTGATGAAAAACATGCTCTTCATCTTTAGTATCACTGTCAGGTACTCCATTTGCTGTGAGATTTAAGCAAAGAAAATCATATCCTTCTGCATCACTGTGGCACATCACTTAAACTAATAAAAATTCAGATAAATTTCTGTGCTACTCGACCATAAAGATAAAAATGTATTAGGAACCCATTTTAGTAGGCTCCTTTTACACATGTCTTTTCTTTTGTGTAAAGATTTCTATTTGGTCACCAGTTCATTGTAGTTTTTATTCTTGACCACTTCAGGTGAAGCACAGTGTTGCTGCTTTTCCTCTTGCTTTTCATTTAAAGCTCTTTATTTGTCATTGTTTTTTTTTTTTTAATTCTTTCATTTAATGTCAATCTGTTTTGCTTAAAAGACCTTTATTTTTCCCCTTGTGTGCTCATTCTGTCGTTTGCTCTGTTTCAGTTTGAGGTATCAGGTTTATGTTTTAATTATTACTCTTGATGGCTCTGTATCCTGATACTATTTTAATTAGGCTGACTTTTCTTAGAAGGTTCATAACTTACCCCAGAAGCTATGGACTGTAGGTGGAAATAGTATTCATTTTATAAGGCGTAGGCAGCAATCGTTACCTCTTCAGGTTTCAGAAACCTCAATTCTATTCATTGGGTTTGTATGTTGACTAAATGTGCTTGCAGAGTAAGCAGTGCAGCCATGAACTGAGCACAGTGCTGATGAGAGTTGACTGATAAGAAGCATTAGGCTTTTCATCAGGGTCTGAACAGGCAGCAAGGTCAGTCCACAGCCGATGGGCTTATTTGATGAAGAGGTCTGCAAGTAACTGCCCAAAGAGTTCCTTTCCTTTATACATTATCCCAGTGGCTTGGGAAATTGAAGTAAAAGAGCACTGTTTTAATCCTATCTCAGACTGAAAGTTTTGAACTCATTATTCCTGCTTCCTGTGAAGAACCATCCTACACTTCAAGAGCAGATTTTTTTCCATGATTTCCATCACATGTCATCTGCTTCTCTTTACAGAGAGACACTTGGTTTGATGTTTTTGCCAGTTGTACTATTTGTTGTATTCATAAACAGATCACTGTTACAAGGATTCATCAAAGCTCAAATTTTTCTAGAATTGCCAGCCCAGTAGCTTGATTGTTCACCTACTTTTTGACAGCCTTGTTCAATTCTTCTTGTTTAATTTTTATGGGAAGCACATTACTCTTCTACAATTTAAAATGGTCCCATCATGCATCATGCGATGCATGGAATCCTAGAAATGCTATTTGAAAGGGATTTCTTGAGGTCATGTGTAAGATCCATCTTGAAGCTGACCACTGCCAATGCTAGAGTACATTAGGCATGGCTTTCTCTTACCAAGTCTTGACAACTTCCAAGGACAGAGATTCCACGTTCAGTATGGGCAAACCATTTTTATGCTGCACCTGTCTAGAATTTTTTTTCCCTATGCCCAGTCAGCAGGAAAGAGCATCTATAGGATTTTGAGATTTTTTGGTCCATTGGTTTTGTAACTATGCTGCAAGAAGCCCTATGCTGCTATTAACGTTACTGTTCCACCTAAGCCATATAGAGACTTATTTTAGGCCTTAAACTTATTTTAACCTTTTTGTTTGTTTGTTTGTTTGTTTTTAAACACAGCTGACTTTAATACACCTTTTGAATGTTTTCAGTGGACTTGATACATTCAGTTAAAACTACAGTGCTTAAAACAACAGATCTGTGCATCTGTGGGAAGCTTGATGAATGCAGGAAAATTCAGAATAACCATACCTGCAACAAATGACTGTACAGAAGCTCTGGATTATTATGAAGTCCCTTACTTAGAAAGTGGATGAATGCATGTTTTTAAGATACGATGAGTAGAAGTGGGCAGCACAGGCAGAAACCAAACTTCATATCTATTGTAATGAAACAATTGGTCTGTGCGCTGAACTGAAAGGCAAGTGCAGCATTGCATCAGGCACAGAACTTTCAGTAGTTAAAAAAGATAATTAAGAAATATTCTTAGATAAAGCATGAATATACTTGGAAAAATGGAGTGGATGATCAGTTGTTAAGAACCTTTAAATGGAGAGCAAATAAAGGCTGATAGAGATGCAAGAAAAAAACTTATATTTGAAAGATATTCTAAGACATGGGGTGGGGGTGGTGGAATGGAAAAGGAAGAAATGAAACGTGAAGAGGCCAGAAAAGGAAGATATAGTGAGGAAGAAGACCTAAGCACCAAAAGATGAACAAGGACTTTATCTGAAGAGGTAAATTCAAAATTGTAATGCTAGTGCTGAGGAAGAGACACAAGATTAATTGAAGTCCTGGGTCTAAGAAATGAAGGAGAACAAAGAAATAAAACCGATAACTTATACAGAAATTATATAAATTTATTGCACCAAATTTATTCCTGAAATCAATGGAGTTGTGAGGGGCTGGATTCAGCTCAGTATGCTTCTCTTATTTTATAAATAATAAATGATAAGACATGATAATTACAGTATTGATCTACCTTTTACATTTAACTGTTTTATTTATATTGTTTTCATTGCATGCCTCTGGAGAGTTCTATGCCTTTGCATTTTGTATTCTGAAATCTGTATATTGAGATTGTTTAGTGTAAATTTTAAGATAGTAAAGTATCACTTCAACATGATGGCAGAAGCAATAATATTTTCTTTGGTGCATAACACTGTTAAACAGGTTGAGTAACCATGAGACTGAAGTTTGATTGTGCTTATAAGGTCTGGGTTTTGGTAAAACGCATTGTGTCTGGATTTACAGGTGTGACAATAAAAAGAGTTAAATATGTTCAGTGAAACTGAGTGCCATCATGCATGCAAAACTAGTGTAATACCAACATCACTCAAAATCAGAGTGATACCATTTTGTATTCAGTTTTAACTGAAGCAAATTATTCTATAAGAGACAAAGCAAATTCAATCTTTGACTCTGAACAAATATGAGAAACACAGATACTTGTTCCATAGATTTTCTCACTATATGAGTAAGAAGGTTGGTGGGACATTTTATAGACATGGAATACATTATAGGAAACTTCCTTGGGGACATAGCTATATCTCAGTTGATGCGTACCTGATTTGATAAAATGATATTAAAAAAAAATAAATCAAATAGACTGGTGATTCAGAGTTTTTGAATTTCTACTTATGTTTTTCAAGTCCAGAATTTTGTGTACAGGTTTTATCAGCTGGGGTTATGGTTCCAGCTTTCACTTTGAAAGTTTTTTTGACCCTTATATGCTCTTCAACTTCTTCCTTATCATTCTCACTCCTTTAAAGGAACATTCATGTTTGAATTACTGACAGAAAGACAGACGGTTTCTTGTCTCTGATTCTCATCATACAAATGAAGTTGCTAGAAGTATAAGCACTGCATAAAAAAAAAAATATTGTTCTAATATTTTGATTCCTTTTCTGGTTATGAGATATTCTGTATAGTTGCCTCTGGTCTCCTGCAGAAGTCTACAGACACAGGAACTTTGTTGGATTTGTTATTCAGTAAGTTTTAATCTAAATCTACAACATTTATGCAAATGCTTTTCTGTTGTTATTCAGAACAAAAGCAGGTAAGCACACCAATGTACAAAGCTAATACTCTAGGATCCCAGATTAGAGGGCAGTTCTGAGATACTCATACGATCAGTCACAATTAATATTAAACACTTTCATGTTCCATTAACAATTTTATCGATTAAAGGAGATTGTGACATAAATTGTCTTAACTCAATCTTTACAACCGCTTTTAACTATTATGCTCTATGATCTCAAGTGTTCTGCTTCTAGTTTTATAAAGATTTTTTTGTTAGGAAAATTGTTGACAGGAAATACTCTATTCCTGTAACCCCTAGATATGTACTTTTTATCCCCTAAGCACAAAGGACAAAATACTGCCTTACAGTCCCTGTTTCAGAGTTAGTGAACTTGACACATGGAGTGCTGAATGTGGCATCCTCAATGCCATAGTGCAAGTCTCAAGCAAGCCAGTACTGAATATATATCTTCTGACTCCTGGTCTGGTAATTTAACTAGCAAGTTTAATAACTAATATAATGTAAAAGGGTAAACTGGTTGGTCAATTAAAGGATCCCTTTAAATCCAAATTATACTGTTAGCGAAAATATTTTTGACAGCAGAAACCAAATCCCAACCCTCTTGTCTACCATCTGAAAGACATAAAACCACCATTTGTCATGGCCCTCTGCATCTTGAGTGATCATCTGTGACTTTCTGATCCCTTGGAATAGAATTGCTGGGGGCTGAAGTGCAGGAGAAAACAAATATCACCATTTCAGGAACGCAGTGTTGTTTTCTGTTATGTCAAAGCTTATATATTATTGTCAACGGCCCATTAAAATGTGGTTAATATGTCTAGGAAGGCTGGTCTTTCTAGCTCTGCATTGTTTTAAAGATATGTCACATGGAAGTAATACACCAGCCAGTTGCTTCCTGGAGTAAAATTCTGTTCTCAGACATGGCTATGAATTTTAATTGGCATTGAGGGGAATGATTCAGATAGATTAAGTTAGTTCCAGTAAACAGCCTCTACTTGATTCTGGAGAAGTGTCATGTTGCACTGGGGAAGGATGGGACCGAACATGAAAGGAAATGAAATTGTCCCGCAGTGGTATGTTGCCTTCTGCAAACTGTTGCTACTACATGTGTTTCTGAAATGAATGCAAAATCATCATTGCTGTCTTCCAGCAGTGACTAGAGCCTTCATCTGAGATTGGGATCCTCATTATTAAACAAACACAGAGTGAGATGCTCTGCTCTGCAGAGCTCACACTCTAGAGACAGACAAATGGTGGTAGGATAAACAAGGATGTAAAGAAGCAAGGTAGTAAAATATCAAAGCAGAGGTTTGTAGAAACAACACCAGAATGTGCTTGTGATTAAAAGTAAAGCTATCACTAGCACTTCAAATGCTTCAGGTTCTGTGAATATTCTCATTAACTGTTTTCAAAGATGTTTCACTTTGGGATGATATTTTCTCTGCTTTCTTTCTTTCTCTCTATGTGAGGACCTGTATCCAATTACAGCTTCAAATATTCTTCATAGTGTAGCAGGCTTGTATATTATAACTGTTCCATACGTGGATAAATGTGTCACAAAGAAAAAGGGATGAGAAGATAAATCAATTGCTTAGAGGTTGGTTATACTAATTATGTCAAGCCTTTATGGTAGCTTCTCATGCAAAAGTTTTTAGACTGTTACAGTATAAACTGCCTTATGAGAAACTTAATATAAGTATACAACTATGTATAAATTTATAACTATCCTTTAATTGTCCATACACTATGGATTAAAACTCACAAGACAATCCATCTATTTGGATCCCACCTAATCTTCATTATCTAATCTCCACTATTTGATAGTCAAGTGAAAACATCATGTTCTCAAACTTCTGCTCAGTGACCATGTAGATTTACTGGTTATGAAAATCCATAGTGCCCCAGGCTGCTTCTTTCACTCCCTGACTTCTGGGAGTGTTCTATCCACTCAGCAAAGCAGTTCCTTGCATTCTCAATGTATTAGCTGTACAGCACGATTTCCCCAGGGAAATAAAAGGTGTATTTTTCTGAAAACACAGCTTAGACCAGCCCTGCAACTCTTGAAATCTAAGGAAAATTTACCCTACTCTTCAGTACTGGTAAGCTGAGTACCTTTCCTTGTTGATTACTTGTGTTTCTTATGTGTCAAGTTTCTATGAAAATATTTGGTTTTCAGTTCTTAAAGTCTCCAAGGGACTAACTTAAATTTACCAACCCATTGTTTCCAAAGCTCAACACTTTTTTTTTCATGAAGCTGGCATTTCTGATAGTTTGGAGAGGAGTAAAATCTTTTTCCTATAATTTAAAAGGAACATAAGACTCAGAAGGACCTTCTGGATTGCCAAGTTTAATCTACTGATATCGTAGTCAGTAAGTATATAGAATTTCATGCATGAAATTATTAAACCCAGTTTGGGTTGTTTGCTTTCCTTCGCAACATCCATAAGAAGGCTATCCAGAAGCTTACTGATTTCTGAGAGACCTTTCCAAAAGTGCTATGCACTGGGCTCTCTAAAAGACAGAAAGCTTTTTTGGATTCATGATTTTTCAAGAAATCCTGCCTAATTTGTTTAAAGCTATAGCTTTTTGAATTAGTAATGTTACTAAAACCCCTACGTGAGCTTTCATTTAAAACACAAATTTCAAGAAGACTGACAATGTTAGTCCACTGAAGAAAGTGTACTAGAAAGAAACAATCTGATAAATAATGTGCTTCTCTGAGAGCAGGTTACCATCTCATTGTTCATTTTTATATTAAAATAAGCTTTACCAAAATTGCAAGCAAGATTTTCCAGTCCAGGCACCAACATCTGCTCATCTTTCCTTTTCAGTGAAAGGACAGTGATAGTACTGATGATAATATGTTGTTTAGCGTGTCACAAAAAATCTCTTTTCTGAATGCCTGCTGAGAGAACGATTAATTATTTGTTATACTTTCAAGGAATAACTGATGTAGCTGTGCTTGTTTAAAATGGTATTGGTCAAAATAATTCATGGAGGTTATTCTCATGAAGGAGAGAAAACTATAACAAGCTGTATCTGAGCCTAGTATCTGTGATTTTCAGCAGATGTGTGAACTTCATCCACTCTGGGTAATCAAATGCCCTGGATGCCATGAAATTCTGCAGGAACTCTGCTATACATCCAACCGTAGGAACCGTATGTATGCAGTGAAAAAAAGAAAGGCTGCTCAAGGGATAAGGTTTTGCCCATATTTATTTTGACTATGTATTTCCTGGCACATAGTAGGATAACGAGCACATGATGAGTACACTACAAATAATGATTATAAGCAGTTTATCCATTCAGAGATATTTAACTAATCCCCTCACTTCCTCAGAGTAAGCTTATCTCTGTTTACTTCTGCAAAGATCATTGCTGCAGTTGTATTTTTTAAGGATTAAAGCGAGCCTGACAGGTTAAGCTTTAGTTTTAGTTAAGAAACAGCATGGAGTATATGGAAAATGAAAAAAGAGAGATTTTTCTTCATAGAGTCAGTTCAGAAGATTATTGGGCTTCTTCCATTCTCCAGAGCACATATATTGAAAGACCTGCATACAGACATCTACAAGCAGCCTGAGAAAGGAGACAGAAGAGGAATGTATGTAAGAGATTCATCATGATAAAGAAAATAAGAAGGAAAGTAAGGGAAAGAAAATAGAAAAATGCACTAAATGTGTATGATGTGACACACACACCAGTAGCTTTGTTTTATAGTGTGTCAACAGCCAGAGACCATACCAAAAGATAGTAGAACCATACAATCTGTAGGGTTGGAAAAGACCTACTGTCAAGTCCAACTGTCTTTCCAGTACCACCATGTCAACTCAACGATGTGCTGGAATGCCACATCTACATGTGTTTTGAACACCTCCACCAGCTCTCTGGGCAGCCTGTTCCAATGGCTGACCCCTCTTTTAGTGAAGAAAGTTTTCCTAATATCCAATCTAAACCTCATCTGGTGCAACTTGAGACCACTGAAGTCATGCTTTTACAGGGAGAAAGGAGAGAGGGCTTCAATCTGTGTAGTAAGCTGTAGACCCATGTAGTATCTCTAGTTCAGATCACTTATATGCTAGATGCAAGCTTCCTGGAGAACAACTGCCTAGAACTTCATCAAGGGTCATTTGCTTCAGTGGGTGCTGAGCAGTCAGTGGCAATATCTGCTTGCTTGGGATGGAGGAAGAAAACTTTTCTGTATGTTTCAGAGCAAAGACCAAGGTCATTATGCCAGGGACTAAGGGATTACAGAGAAGTATCTCTTTTGCTAGAGTTACTCTACTAATATTAGTGAACACGTGATGTCCCCAGCTAAGCATAATGTTCTAATCACTGGGTCATGAAGTGTTTAATTAGGGGTACAATCCATCCCTGACACATTAAGGAAGATGGAGTTTTGGTAGACACTGGAGTTCTGCTTCACAAAACATGGTTGCTCTGTATTTTTCCCAATTTGCAGTGCACATCTGCATTCCAAAACCTAAAATATTTCCAACGGCCTGTCTCCTGGAGGTTTGCCAGTTCACTCAGTGTACACTTCAACATATCCAAGTAGAAGAGAAAGGGCAGAGTTTGTGCAGCCAGCAGGACTAAAAGCTCTGTGGGAACTATGCTGCTTTTTCCACAGAAACCACATACCACTGAGGTTCCCTCTGCAGAGTTTTATCCCTGTCAGACAGCAGCAATCAGCTTGCTGAAAAGTACCAAAGCTCTGCAGAGGCATCTGCTTTGATGAACACCCTAGCACACACTGGGACTTTGGTGTCCCTAAATATGCAGACTGGCACCTGTTTGGAGGATAGTGTGGTTTATGTCATGTCCAAGTTCCCTCTTGTTGGAGATTAGGGCATGCAGCTGTAGGGGAGAGGGCTTGGTGCACCTGCATATTTTATTCTGATGAAGAGCTGGGCACTCACCCAAGGAACTGGAAAATGTTTCCAAGTGAGGTGACTCAGAGAAATCCTACCTAGCAATGACTATCAGTAGGAAGCAAAGACCCACAAGGAAACCAGGAATATGTACCAAGTGATATGTGGTGAAGGTCAAATAAAGTGCCTTTTCCTCTCTTTGGTGATGCTGTAATGTTGCTTGGTTTCTTGCCATTCCATTTAATATGGCAAAAGAGATTCAGGCAAGGCAAGAGAAACCTGTGAGCGCCTGGCAGCGGGGTTGTGGTTAAATTATATATTTTTATCAGTTAATCTTTTTACAGATAGAAGTTTTTCTGAATGAGTAAATCAGGTTCCACAACAATGAAAATTAATCTCCATGCTGGCAAAAGTGAGAAGAAATTAAATTCAGCTACCACAAAAAAAAAAAAAAAGGTGAATTTGAGAGCATAGCTCTGGGAAAAGGGCTCTTCAGTTGAATAGAGCAGAATGAGGAATGGGGTGTGTCTTTGGGGTAGTAAACGAGCAGTTCCCTCCTTACATGCTGTAGAAAATTAGAAGAGATTATGGTATTTTCTTATATTCCTATTTATCCTACACCCCAGGACTTTGACCCAGAAATGTCAATATGCAAAACTGAGACATTTAGAAGTGGAATGGTAAATTCAATGTTAAATCTGTTCTTTTCTACAGGTGGTGGATATCTATGGTAGTAGAATAAAAAGCAAAATTTGCAGAGGAAAGTGTGGTCAAAGAACAAAAATTATTAAAGGATATAGAGATGCTGTTCACATTAACTCTAAACTAAATTAAACTAAACTAAAATATGTGGTATTGCACAGTACAGAGAAAGACTGCAAATCAGGCTCTCAAGTGGTTTATTTCCAGTGATGTCAACCTAACTTAACATTTTAAAGTCTACATGTTATACTGTTATACACCAGCTGAAAATCTGGTCCAACATTTTCTATCATTTCATATCATTTCTCCAGGGGCATAGCTTTGAAATCAAACTCTTGAATCATAGACTCATACAATCATTAAGGTTGGAAAAGGCCTTTCAGATCACTGAGTCCAACAGTAAACTCAGCACTGCCAAGTCCACCACTAAACCATGGCCCTAAGTACCACATATAAACATCTTTTAAATACCTTTAGACATGGTGACTCAACCACTTCCCTCAACAGCCTGTTCCAATTCTTGACAAGCCTTTTGGTGAAGAAACACTTTCTAACACCCAATCTAAAACTCCCCTTGTGCAGCCTGAAGTCATTTCCTTTTATCTTACCGCTTGTCACTAAGAAGAGGCCAGCACCCACCCGACTACAACCTCCTTTCATGAAGTTGTAGAGAGTAATAAAGTCTCCCCTCAGCCTCCTTTTCTCCAGGCTAAACAAACCCAGTTCCCTCAGCTGCTCCTCACAAAACCAGTTCTCCAGACACTTCACCAACTTTGTTGCTCTTCTCTAGACACGCTCCAGCACCTCAATGTCTTGAGTCGCTGGCCTGCTCATTTGGATCAATTCCCTGGAAGGTGACCACAGCAAACATAGAGCATTGTTGACAACTATAATATTTTGATGCCATTGCTTCACAGATGCCAGTATGATTTAAAATAAACTCCAGCTGCAGCAAACCCTTCTGCTGATTTCCCTAATGAACTGTGAACCTCCAAAGTGTTTCTACTGACCTTGTGTTGAATATGCTTTCAGAAATGAAAATAGTGCCATTTAGAAGTGAATCTCATTTCACTAACTATGTGAACAGTCTGTCACTTACTGGCAGAGCTCAGACAGCTGTGACAGTGAGGGCCAGGTCACACCAACCTCCTCTCAAAGAGAAGGAGAGAGAGAACCTATGGGAATTCAGAAAATAAAACACCTGAAGTACTGAAAGTGTGTGTTATGTCTGTTCTTGGAAATTACGGTTGAATGGTCCATCCAGGCATTGGCATTAGGGATTTAAACTCTTGAATTGTACTAAAATACTTCGGAAAAGTCTTTGAATGAGGGTATCCTTACTGTGGACACCACACCAAGCATTTGTGTTAAAATTAATCCAATTCAGAGACTACATTTGGCAATATTACGTATATTGATGGTTGGCTTTTTGTTAGTTGAAATGGGAGGAAAAAGATAAACAAATCTACAATGAGCATTTTCCTGTTTCCTGGGTACGTTGCCACATCAGTAAGAATATGAAATCTCTGTTTCATGGTATTGTCATGTAACAACTCTAAGCTAAATACATCACTCTAGATAAAAAGTGTGTGGGAGAAAGAAAATTTACATCATTTAGTGGAGTTCTGCCTTCCATAACAATTTTTGAGCTTTCTACAATATTGGTTTCTAACTTAATTTGCATATTTCAAGGCCATATTAATTTTAAGGCAGACTCTGACTTGTTCTATAGTGGGAACAACTTATTTTATAAGTAATGTCATTAAGAACAATAGAAACTTTCAAGGACTAAGAAATTAATTAACAGGAACACAGATATCAGACTTTGTTTCTTTTGTGGCAGTCTTTTAATAGTAAAATGCAGTTCTGCTACCCACTCTCATTTACATTTTTTCACATGAGCTTGGCATAGGATAACCATTAGTGTGTTCCCTTTTAACCACATTTCTTCAGCAGCTTTTTTGTTTTACAGTCTCCTTTGTCAAAGCATTAGAAGTGAATCAAATAAAGGGATCAAATAAACTCCATAATCTCCTCACTTTTGCAGTACGGTACCCACAATGACAAGAAAAATGTTCCTAAAAAAATTACTTCACTGCCCCATTTTACCCAGAGAGGTTTGACGGTTCCTTTATACTTACATATCATGGATGGTTCGTAGTTGGATGCACAAGGAAAATAGTTTACTGAAACTAATCCCATCAGTGGGCAGACCTATTTGTATTACTCTGGCAATGTTCCTTGCAGTAGCACACTCAGTTGTAAAGTAGCAGGAAAGCGATCTCTAATTCTCATAATATTCACATACCACCAGGAGGAATATCGTCTTTGTTAGTATGGAGGCCTGCAGCCAGAATCTACTTCAGCAGACCAATTTTCCAGTGTGTCAGTAGGATTAATCTCCTGTCAGTATCTGTACCACTATGGCATTGAGCAAAATGGTCTGAAAAACAGGGTTATGTGGTATTTTTTTAACATTATTTGTTGTCTTCCCAAGAGTTGGTTGGTCACAGAATTGCTTATAGGACATCTCTGGAAAGAGGCTTTAATTTGTATCAGGTTTCTTATTCTAGCCACTTAATTTTTTCATCAACAGAAAGAGTTTGACCAACAATGAAATGTTTCACATAACGCAAAATGTTAAACTCAGATTGATATGCAATATAATTTATAGTATCTGCAGCATAAATTTTCATGAAATAAAAGAAACCCCAAGCAAAATACAAAGCTTCCCAGTCAGTTTCTGTGGAGAATTTTTGTTTTAAAGAAAGATTTCCCTCTCCTTAAAAAAGAAAAAAAAAAGAAAAGAGTTAAAGAGTTTTGTCTGGGATGCAGTTTGAGTGGCTGGACTAAGCCACTAAGCTTGGACCAAGTTTTGCACCTAATTCTCCTATGATAAATACAAAAATTCCTATATAGTGAATGGAGAACAGTAGATGTCTTTGGAAGAGGGAGAACTGCTCTATTTATCTTAGCACCTGAATGTGAATAAGGCGAAATTCAGGCTTTGTACTGAGAACAACCAACAGAGCGAACTTGCAGCTCTTAGATCTCTCCGTCAGCCACAGGACTCTTTAACCCAATCATTCTGGAGTGAGACCCCCCAGAAAGAAGCAAGGTTTCGTTCTAGAGAAGGTTGAAGCAAACTGCTGTTGCCGAGTGTTACTTCAGAGTTACAAGAGATCTCTGAACTCTGAAAGTCATAAAGGAAGATTTAAAAAGAACTGAAAAAGGAAGGAAAAAAGCCCTTCAAAATAATAAATATTTATTGCACTTGGCCTGAAATATGAACAAAGTATTTAGCTATAGAACAGAAAGATTGTGGGGAAAAAAAAAATACAATGCTTCCAAAATTCAATTTGTACTCTTTTCATGAACCCCTTATGAAGTGCTTGTCCTACATGCTGAGTGAGAAGCACTGAAAGTATTATCACAGCATGGTTGTTTAGATTCAAGACAGATACTGAAATATTTATATTGTCCTCTTAAAACATGAGATATGACAAGAAGTATCTTTTAGATAGTTGTTAATGGGGATTCATTTTTATGTGTTTCCTTTAATTTTGACCAGTGTTTTTGGCCTACAGACCTGTATTTTATCCTCGCTTTTTCTCCAGAAAAATTGTCTGAATTCTCTTATTTAAATTTTTAATGCAATTTTTTTTTTTAAAGTGTGCTTTTCTTTGTGAATTCTATACAAGGTAGGTGCTGTGAGAGTCTTGTCAAAATGCAAATACCTTCTGATTTTGAAACTTTCTGATGAGAATTGCACTGCTTTTTCTGATACTAATTGTGCACTATGGCTAACTAATTCATGAATAAAAAGTCCATTTTTTTAAGAGAGAAATTTTATTTGCCTCTTTAAAAAACAGAAAAACCCAAAACAAACACCTGAGAAAAAAAAAAAAACACCAAACAAACTTCCTAAAGCTCTTCAAACAAGTATGAGCCTGATTCTCTATTTTTGTGTACTTCATCTATAGCTTCATAAAAAATTGTGTTTGACAGCAAAGCTAGTTTAAGCTCATGTTTCACCACCTTCAGCCAATTATCACAGAATCATAAATATCCTGAGTTGGAAGGGATCCATAAGGACCATCAAGTCCAACTCCTGTCTCCACACAGGGCCAGCCAAGTCAGAGCATGGGACTGAGTACATAGTCCAGATGCTTCTTGAACTCAGCAAAGCTTGGTGTTGGGATCACTTCCCTGGGGAGCCTGTTCCAGTGCCCAACCACCCTCTCAGTAAAGAACCTCTTCCTGATATAGAATCATAGAATATGTAAGGTTGGAAGGGACCTTTAAGCGTCATCTAGTCCAATCCTCCTGCAGTAAGCAGGGACATCTTCACTAAACCTAATACAACATAAACCTCCCCGTCGCAGCTTCATGCTGTTCCCTCAGGTTCTATCCCTGGTCACCAAAGAGAGGAGATCGGTGCCTGCCACTTTGGTCCCTCTTATCAGGAGGCCACAGACCACCATGAGGTCTCCCTTCAATCTCCTTTTCTCCAGGCTGAACAAACCAAGGTAGTTCGGCCTCTCCTGACTTCTCCTCCCAAGCCTTCACCATCCTTGTTCCCTTAAACTATTCTTACCCCTGTGCAGCCCTTTGACACTGCTTGGTTGTGCCAATACAGTTGATTCAGGATGTATATGTAAATGAAATGGTCCAAGTTAGAAACAAAAATCCAAACAAGGACCAGTAAATTTGATTTAATTGTTCTGTGAGGGGTGAAGGGTGTTGTACAGTGGGTGCAGTTATTGCAGCATTGCTCACATGATCTGTTCAGTTACATGCATAATTTGATGTTGGACTTACTTCGAATATTTTCGTGGTACCAGTGGTGACCATGTCAGTTTGGCTTTTCCAATATATGTCTATTCCAGGAATTAACTTCCATAAATGAGAAAAATCTGCCATGACAGTCAAATGGTCTCTGCTTGAGAAAATGTTTTGTTCCTTTGAAATATGTTTTACATTTCAGCAAAATTTCAATGGAACATTAAACCTAAGGAGATTCACTTAGATTGCAGAAGCTGTGCTGTCTTTATGCATGAGTGTCAAGCAATAAAGCATGTACACCCCCTGTGCATTCTCTTGGTAGGGGGCCCATGGAAACTGCCGCTTTCAATTTTATCTAATGTTTACACGCTAGGCAGTCTTCTTTCAGATATTGAGGGTGTCTTGTTCCTAATGTTCAGGCATATAGACCAATCCATCACATGGAACTGTCAGTGACATTTCTAACCCTTCTCTGGTTTTGTCATTAAAGTGAGGAAATAAACATGAGACCCCTATTTTAGCCCTTTGTTTTTTCTCTGTTAAGGGATTATTCATTCACTTTCATCTGTGAAGACACGAATTACGAATGAATGACGGTGCATTCGTTTTGTACCTAGAGTCCCATAATTCACCTGATCTGTATCTGAATTTACAATGTGTTGGAACTTCAACATGCTTTAGGACAAAGATTTTTCTTCCATCTATGTTTTCAAAAGAGTCCAGAAATAATTCTTGTTCATCTATTCCTAGTAGGATGAAGATTATGATGAATGAAACCTTTTTTACAGCTCTTTAGCCTAAATAGCAAAGGTACAAGGACATTGATTTTAGCTCTAGATAGAACCTGATGTAGATCACTCAATACCAAAGATACTTAAAAGTAGTACATGTTTCCTGTAATAATAGATCAGATGGACATTTGTAAACATATTAATGTTTAGAATTAGATATTTCTGCAAAGCCGTCAAGGGAGGAATTCTCTGTTAAAAAGAGATACTGAAAAGCAAGATGCATATGTCACTTATTTTGAAGTACGAAATAAAATTTCAGATTGGATTTCAGCTAGAAAAGGCCTCCTAAAATGGATGCAATTTGGAACAGATTAAGATATAGAAATATGCTCTTCAGGGCTGAAGTGTGGACAAGGGGGCCATAAGGTGTTCTGAGAAAAAGCGTGGGTTCTCTCCATGACAAACGAAAAGTAGAGGCTGCTAGAGAGCTCTTTATGTTATTTTTACAAAGACCTTGGGAGAGTTAGAAGGAAAAGATTTGCAGGGAGATATAATATCCTTTATTAGATCACAGAATCACAGAATCACAGAATAACAAGGTTGGAAAAGACATTTAAGATCATCAAGTCCAACCATTCTACTAAATATCAACTAAATCATATCCCTAAGTACTTCATCTACCCTTTTTTTGAACACATCCAGGGAAGGTGACTCGACCACCTCCCTGGGCAGCCTGTTCCAGGCCCTGACAACTCTTTCAGTAAAAAATTTTTTTCTAACATCCAATCTAAATCAGCCCTGGCACAGCTTCATGCCATTCCCCCTTGTCCTATCACCTGTCACCTGGCTGAAGAGACCATCTCCCACCTCTCTATAACCTCCCTTCAGGTAGTTGTAGGTGGTGATAAGGTCTTCCCTCAACCTCCTCTTCTTTAGTCTAAACAGCCCCAGCTCCCTCAGCCGCTCCTCATAGGATTTGCCCTCCAGCCCCTTCACCAGCCTGGTTGCCCTTCTCTGGACACGCTCAAGGACCTCAGTGTCCTTCTTATGGTGAGGAGCCCAGAACTGGACACAGTACTCGAGGTGTGGCCTCACCAATGCCGAGTACAGGGGCACAATCACCTCCCTAGACCTACTGGCCACACTGTTTTTGATACAAGCCAAGATGCCATTGGCCTTCTTAGCGTCCTGGGAACTCACTGCTGACTTCAGCCTGTAGTCAACCAACACCCCCAGGTCCTTCTCTGCCTGACAGCTCTCCAGCCAGTCTCCCCCAAGCCTGTAGCGCTGCATGGGGTTATTATGTCCCATGTGTAGCACTCTACACTTGGCCTTGTTAAACTTCATCCCATTGGTCTCAGCCCATCGGTCCAGTCTGTTCAGATCCCTCTGAAGAGCCTCCCTACCCTCAGGCAGATCAACACTTCCTCCTAGTTTAGTGTCATCTGCAAACTTAGTGAGGGAGCATTCAATCCCTTCATCGAGATCATTGATAAAGATGTTGAACAAGACTGGACCCAGGACTGAGCCCTGGGGGACACCACCTGTGACCGGCCTGGTATAATTGGTATAACTGGTATAATTATAAAAACAAATAGGCAGGTATCAGGCACAGCTCAGGTGTACTCCAGCTCACAGAAAAGACCTTTTATTTGAGGAGGACAGGTAAAGAGAAACACCTTTCTAATTTTTCTGAACATGTCACCTGGAAGTTGAAAGGGCAGCTTTTCAAGAATAATCTCCTATTTAATTTTTAACTGGGTGACCAGTGTTGCAGAGAGTATTCAAGTTCATATCCAAGCACAGGTTTATGCAGCAGCACGGTGAGAGTTTTGTTCTCCTTTTTATTTTTAATAATTTCCTCATAAAGTTTTTGTTTTTTTTTTTTTTTTTACTGTCATGGATCTTTTTGCCAAGCTATCCAAGAGCTTTTACAATGAGAAAACAGGTAATTTAAAGACTCAAACTGTGTATGTGTTATTTTTTTTCCCCTCCATTTGTTTTGCTTGGCACTTAGTGATACTGAACTTCGTTGACTCAGTTTTGTGGGACTGCAAACCTTCACAATTACTTTCACTTTTGACTACCATGAGCAATATGTTTGTCCTCAGCAAAATTTTCCACATCACCATCCAAAAGAATATCTGTTTTGACGAACATCACAAGTTCTAGCTCAAATCATTCAGCCATGTCAATGACAATATCCTTCCACTGTGAAAACAGTATTCCTTGCCATTTTGCTACAGATTTCTCTCTTTATCCAGGAATTTTGCAAGAGCGTTTTCAAATCCAAACACACTATGCCCATTAGATCCCAGTTATCTACACAGTTACTGATTCTTAAAGAATTCTAAGAGTTTTTTGAAGTATGATTTACCTCTACAAGAGCTATATTTTCTGTCTTACTGCTCCATGTACACTTATGTTTCTGCTAAATCTACCAAGTTTCTAGCAATTTGCAGACTACAGAAGTCAAATGTACATGCATATAATTTCTCATGTCTTCCTGAATGATCAATTTTTAAATCTGTAACTTTTGTCAAATTCTACTCCTTTACTAATGGTGGTTTTAGAAATAAATTATATAACATAGTTAACAATTACACAATTTACTACATGAGTTCCTCCAGAGCTCTTTAATGAATAACATATGGTACTGGAGACATTTTACTCTTCATTTTATTAATTTATTCTAAATTCCCTTCCACTGACAGTTCAGTCTGAGACTGCTTCAACGACTCATTTGTCATAGGAAAATCTCCCTCTGACTTCCAAAGTGAATGCTGATGGCAAATATTCAGTCAGATTTTCTGCTGTGGATACGTTTTTGCTATTCTTTTTACATCTCAATCATTTTCTTCTCAGCAGGCAGGGGGAGAAAATATGTTTGAAAAGCTCATGGGTCAAGATAAGAGTAAGATAATGAGAGATAAGAACAAAGCTAAAAACACATTCCACCCACACCCCTCTTTCTCCCCAGGTTTAACTTCACTGCTGACTCTTTTACTTCATGAACAGTGCAGGGGGGTGGGGAGTGGTGTTGTGGCCAGTTCATCAGACGTTGTCTCTGACACTCACACACAGAATCACACACACAGAATCACAAGGTTGGAAAAGACCTTTGAAGATCATCAAGTCCAACCATTCTCATCCTAAAATAAACCATATCCCTAAGTACCTCATCTACCCTTTTTATGAACACATCCATGGGAGGTGAATCAACCGCCTCCCTGGGCAGCCTGTTCCAGGCCCTGACAACTCTTTCAGTAAAAAGTTTTTTTCTAACATCCAATCTAAATCTGCCCTGGTGCAGCTTCATGCCATTCCGCCTTGTCCTATCACCTGTCACCTGGCTGAAGAGACCATCACCTATCTCTCTATAACTTCCCTTCAGATAGTTGTAGGTGGTGATAAGGTCTCCCCTCAGCCTCCTCTTCTCTAGGCTAAACAGCCCCAGCTCCCTCAGCCGCTCCTCATAGGATTTGCCCTCCAGCCCCTTCACCAGCCTGGTTGCCCTTCTCTGGACACGCTCAAGGACCTCAGTGTCCTTCTTATGGTGAGGAGCCCAGAACTGGACACAGTACTCGAGGTGCGGCCTCACCAATGCCGAGTACAGGGGCACAATCACCTCCCTAGACCTACTGGCCACACTGTTTTTGATACAAGCCAAGATGCCATTGGCCTTCTTAGCGTCCTGGGAACTCACTGCTGACTTCAGCCTGTAGTCAACCAACACCCCCAGGTCCTTCTCTGCCTGACAGCTCTCCAGCCAGTCTCCCCCAAGCCTGTAGCGCTGCATGGGGTTATTATGTCCCATGTGTAGCACTCTACACTTGGCCTTGTTAAACTTCATCCCATTGGTCTCAGCCCATCGGTCCAGTCTGTTCAGATCCCTCTGAAGAGCCTCCCTACTCTCAGGCAGATCAACACTTCCTCCTAGTTTAGTGTCATCTGCAAACTTAGTGAGGGAGCATTCAATCCCTTCATCGAGGTCATTGATAAAGATGTTGAACAAGACTGGACCCAGGACTGAGCCCTGGGGGACGCCACCTGTGACCGGCCTCCAGCTGGATTTTGTTCCATTCACCACCACCTTTTGGGCCTGGAAATCCAGCCAGTTTTTAACCCAGCTGAGGGCCCACCTGTCCAGGCCAGTGGCACTCCTTCCACCCCATGTTCTTGCTCTGCTCTAATGTGGGTCCTTCCCATTGGCTGTAGATCTTCACCAACTGCTTCTGCATGGGTCCCTTCCACAGGGTACAGACTGCTCCAGGGTGATTCCCCCACAGGTTCACAAGTCCTGCCAGAAAACCTGCTCCAGTGTGGGCTCCTCTCTCTATAGGGCACAGGTCCTGCCAGAAGCCTGCTTCAGCATGGGCTTCCTATGAATTTACAGCCTCCTTCAGATATTTCCACCTGCTCCAGCATGGAGTCCTCCATGGACTGCAGGTGGATATCTGCTCAAACATCACTGTCCATGGGCTGCAAGGGGACAGCCTGACTCACTGTGGTCTCCATGAGCAGCAGGGAAATCTTTGCTGTTGTTCCAGGAGCACCTCCTTCCCTTCCTTCTTCACTGACCTTGGTGTCCTCAGAGTGGTTCCTCTCACATCTTCTCACTCCTCTCTTCAGCTGCAGTGCAGGATTTTTTACCCCTTCTTAAATGTACTAACAGAGAGGTGCTACCAGTGTTGATGATGGGCCCAGCTTTGAGCAGCAGTGGGTCTGTTTCTGAGGTGGATGGAAGAGTCTGTGTCCTACTTGGGGACGGCTCCTTTTCCCCTCTCACAAAGGCTGCTGTTCCAGCCCTTCTATTACCAAAATCTTCTCATGTAAATGAAATATAATGTATATATTTTATTTTTACTCATACTTTTTTCAGCATCCTTTTTTGTTTTTATATTAAAAAAGACAAAGCCAATGTTCTTTTTTATTTCCCCTGTCTGGATACAAATGATACTTTTAAAGGATACTTGCTTCTTTAGTGAGGTGCTCTGTATTGACTGTTATCATTCAGGAATGGGATCTTAGTGTTATGATGAATAGCTCCATGAAAATGTGAGCTCAGTGCTGACAAAAAAAAAAGTGAATTGAATCTTAGGAATTAAGAAAAGAGGAGAAAAGAAAACAGAAAACATAATCATATCAGTGTGAAAAGCTGGTATCCAAAAATCTAAAAAAGAATGCAACAGAACTGGAAGAGGTTCATAGAAAGGCACCAAGAATAATCAAAAATATAGAATGGGAGTCAAAGGAATTCATAAATAGACCAGGACTCTCCAGTCTGAAAAGTGACAATTGAGGGAAGGCTTTGAAAGAAATCCGTACAATCATAAGGGAAAAGGAAAAGATAAAAAGAGACAGATGGTTCATTTTCTCTTCCAAAGGAAGAATGAGATTATCACATGCAGTTAGCAGGTGGTAGGTTCAAAGAAAAAAAAAAAAAAGCAGCAGGTAATTTTCTACATAATGTGTAGATAACCCTCCCTCACCAGGCCACTTTTCTTATAGCATTCTTTACTGTACACAAAAAGACACTGAAAGCAATATGTGAATGACTTACAAGGCACATAGCAATTATTGAATGCCAGTGCATCCGACAGGGAGCAATGGTTGCCATTCCAATGTCCTCAGGCCCGTGAGGTGTGGGAGGAGTCTCTGGATCAGCAGTTGAATGGTGTTTGGGAAGTAGCAACCCTGTTGTGCACTGGCATGGTTTAGTCTTTGGTGCTGTCAAAAGGGAGATGCTACCACTTTTCCACAGGTCTTAGTATTTTCATATCAGTATTTTTCCCTAGAATCCCTATGTTGCTAATTGTCACTGTCTCACTTCATTTCCTGTATTTTACTTTCCTTGGCTTGCAAGGCATTAACTTAGATACTCTCTTGCAGTTGAGAAACAGGTTACTCGGTAAAACTGAGCCAAAGCTGCCTGTTAAGTTAGAGGCAGCTGCACTTTAGAAGAATTTTGCTCAGTGTATTGTGGATGCTAAAGGTTTGTATGCACTGAGAAAGCAACTGGACTAGTTCATGGACAAAAATATCCCTTTGAGATGCTAGACAGAAATACCAGACACCTGATTCTACTAAAAAGCTTCAAAAAGCCCCTGAGTAGTAAATCACTGGGGACTTCAGAGAGTATTCACTGCATGCCTCATCATTTTGATCTTCCTTGTCATCATTGATGGAAGTGGGACATGAGGTCTCGCTGACCTTCGATCTCGCTCAGCACAGCTGCTCTCATGCTCTAAAAACTTTCTTCTTTCTTCCACATAGCCACCTGGTCTGGTTTTAGTTCTTTGATTTTTTTTAACACCTTTTTGCCAGAGGTTGTACGTTTCTTGTTGCATGACAATTTTAAGCATTTTTTTTACATTTTCTTCCCCCACTCCCCTCAAATATTAATTACTCCTTATAATTTGTTTTAACCATGCTTTCTGGGTTTGGTTTTCATTTTCTTTGGTTTTCTTTCAGAAGCCTCTCTGATACAAAGGTGATGTTGTTTAGGGAGGAGGGAGAACTTTTTAATCGTAGCAGGATTTTGAATGAGGGAATTCTGAGAGAGCTTGGTTATTTTTGTACCTTACGATTTCACACTTTATCAAAACTCATTCTAATATTTTCTCAGATAATCTGAGGGTTAATTAAAGTGTCCAGTTACTGTAATCTTTTCTTACCTTGTAGTCACCTTAATGTTAGCATTTCTGAGTCAGTATCACAGGAACATGATGATTCAGTGTAACCCGGATAATACATTACTTTAAGCATGAAATTTTAGTTCACATAAATTTTTGTAATCGTTATAATTAATATATAGGCTATATTTAACTTATAAAACTGTTCACTAACAGCCTGATCTACTTTGCCAGTCCTATAGGTTATATAGTTTTTTCTCAAGTTACACAAGTGATCCATTTCTCAGCCCAAGTTTTTCCATGCTTGTTATGTTCATATCCTCACTTCAGATCTGTCTCTTCGTTCATCTTACTTTATAGATTTTCAGTATTTATAGACTTATTTTTAGACTTCTGGTATGATAGAAACACATGTTTTCCTTTGATCTAGTTGTCTATTTTTAGGTCCATATTTACATAGTGAGGTTGTTTTTTGATGTTCTTATCTGAAGTTTATTGAATCCTTTCTTTTTTTTGAAGATGGAGATTTTACTCTTAGAAGATGAATCATCTCAGACTGTTTTCTTTTATTCCCTTGTTAGATTCCCCTTCATCTTTATTAAAACAAAAATCAACCCAAACCCAACAAACTCAGCTCTTTTATAACTTTTAAGACAAATACAAATGTGTGTTCCATATTGGCCTTTTTTATTATCCCTTTTTTAATAGGATCAATATATTTCAAAGGTTTCTAAAAATCATCCACTCACTGCTTCACACTACTGTCCTGGGATAAAGTTGTAGGTGTATGTGTGCATTGTGTATCACTTGTTTTGTATATTCTAGTAGTAGGAGTAGTAGCAGTAGTAGTAGTCGTACTAGCATCATCATCATGATCATCAATGGTCATAATCATCATCTTTCTTTTCTGTCCTCGAGTTTGTTTTTTTCTTTAATTGTTTTCTGCTTTTTGATCCTTTCCCCCACACCACAGTGGCTGGGCAAGTAAGCCAACATTTGTGTTTTTTTAGCTGTTAGCCATGTTAAATCACCCCAATTACTTTTACAACCATCTTTTAACGTTTCCTTGTCAACTTGTGTACCAAACCCCAGAAGCTTTCTAGAGACTACTATTGTCAAGACTCTATTTTTACATTAAAATTGAAAGATCAAAATTTATGTCCTTTCCACTCCCCCACTATGTCACAAGTACTTCACTGACAATGGAAAACAGGTAGAAACTTCGTGAGGTCCAGAGATTTTTTATGCAACAGGCAGGTGTTAGGCTTTTAGAATTGGGTATGTTCAAGTGTTAAAAGTTACCTTAACTGTGTACATTAAAGAGATTCTAAAAAAAGTTTGCCCCTGTCTTCTCTCTACAGTGCCCTAGGACACACCTCCAAAGAGTTATTGATTATTTCCTTCCTTTACCTCCTAAGATCATGAAATAATGAGCAGGATACAATTGGCTGCTACTGAAATCTCCATGCCTCTCCCCTCTTGCCTTTCCCTTTCAGCATGGTGTTCACGAAATGGGAAATTCTCTTAACGACCATGAGGGCTAGGCTAGGCCTGCTGCTTGAGTAGGTTAGTCTGGAATAAAGTGAACTCAGCTCAGATTAACCTTAAAGTACAGGCTGGAAGGAACAGATGTATAACTGCCATATATCACCCATGTTACAAACCTTACTAATCATGTTGATTTGGTAGTTTGTGTATCAAAGGGGAGCACTGCTGACAGAAAAGAACTCACCCACTTAACTGAATGGGAGCTAAAGACTCAAAAAAGAACCAAAAAATTGCCACTGGAAAGCTCCAACAAAGCACATCCATTTTTCTTATTTACTGAACATTTTCATTCTACCTTTTAAAGCTGTCATACTTCATTATTCTTCATGTTTGGTAATAGATCTTATGGTATTGCTTAAGTACTACTGAGTCGTGTCCCCCCCCCCCCCCCTCCCAAAAAGGTTTTTCATTTCAAAATGTGCTGTGCTGTTCTAGAAGAGCTCTGATAAGATGGCTAATGCAACTGCCTCTTGTTACAGGTCAACTTGTATGAATCCCATCTCCAGTAACGGAGAGAAGTACATTAAGATAGAGCTGATTGGAAGGAATCATTACTGTTTATTAGAACAAAGATCATTCATTTCCCACAGCTTACAGTAGATAAATACACATGTGTATCCAGTAGAAATCATGTCAGTTCAAATAATTTTAAGTGATTATATTTTTCCTTAGACAAATAAAAACTGAGCTTGAGATGAAACATAGTTAAGTGTTTTAAATATTTTAAAGTCTGTATTTGTGCTGGTTTTTTCAGTTTCATTGCCAATACTTTTGCTTTAGAAATTATATTTGCATGAAGAAAAATAATAGCTAATATAAATCCTGACTAAACTTTGTTCTTAATCAGAAGGTAATTAAAATAATCTTTAAAATAAATGAAAGCAACAAGCATGTCACGCTCAAAACTGAAATTCTGACCCATGGGAACATTTACTTTGTTTCTAAAACCCAGGATTTAGATTGTGTGGAAGACAGTAACATGTCAAAATAAGTTTTCGTACTGAACTGAAAACAATTAAAATACCCATTTCTCCCATAACGTTTTGTAAAAAATAGTGTATTCTAGTTAACTAGAAAATTTTATCTATAAATATATTAAAAAACCCTTATAGATTCTGTTCTATAATTTTTTCTTTTTCTTTTTTAGATAATTCTTATAAATAAATACATCTTTTTAGGACCACACAATTTACTGCTGAGTAGATTAAAAGAATAATGGAGACCAAAGTGAAAACACTTCCAATAAGGAATTTGTGGTCACTTCACAGTTTGACAAATTCCAATCTTACACCACATCAAACTGCACATCAAGCACCTCTTCAGGGCTTTGGAGAGCCACTAGAATTCCAGTTACAAATATTAAAATCAGATTTACTCTTTTAGGTTGTTTGTGAGGGTTTTTTTTGGTGGGGGGTTGTTTCTTTCAGTACAGGCAATTGGAATAAAATGTTCTTCTGTTCCTTTTTGGAGAGGTCTTTTGTTCCTTTGATAGCATTTTGTAGCAAAACCACTTTGTCCTAGATGTTTCTGTAGAGAAAACATATTATAGTGAAGTGATGACTACATATTTGTTAAACTAGTTGTTCAGGATCTCCTTCTAGTGAGTGAAAGATATAGATAATTTCAGATGGTGACTACATTCCCTTAATGATGAAACTTATCATAAATACAAATGTCCCAGTACAAAGAAACTGGTATTGAGGTTTCCACTAAATAGAATATCTAACTGCTTTGAAAATTGCCCAAAATGTGAATTTAAAAAATTGCCTTATATTTTCACTTATTTCACTACAATATTTCAAGTACTCAGAAAAAGGAAAAAAAGGAAAAAGAAATCTGCATTGGCAATGTAGTGATGCTTATTCTGATAATTCTATCAAAGTCAGTATCTGGCATTAAAAACTAATTTCCCATGTGATTTTTTGCAAAGGTGCTTGGTCCATGTGCTCACCTACATTTCTTTTTCTTTGAATATACTTTTATATTGAGCCAAAAGGTCTTTTCATATTTTACAGAATATTTTTTTGCATAATCTACCACATTTATGTATTTAATAGGGATAATTCATATATATTTTATTAATGTGATTGTTTTATGGTTCACCTGGGACATCTGACACATTCAGAGGTTACTAAGGATGATAAAAAAGCAGACTTTCTAAATAAGTTGTACTGTCCTGAAAACGGTGTGTAGCTGTCATACTTAGTAGATCAGATGGTTTATAGCAGAACTTTTGAAATGCACCCCCAGAAATAGCATGTTCTTTAGAAAAGCATGTCACTTCACATATTCATATGGTGTTTGTAATAAAATGAACATTCACTATTTTAAAATCATGCCTCATAAAAAAGTGATGACGAAATTTAGCACAAGATCTGTCACTGATACATTAAACTCACAAATAAAATTAGGCAAAAAATTTATGAATTCTTATTCATTTTTTTTAAACAGGTAAAACAAGTTATGACTCTGAGTTTTATGCCATATTATGAAATCAACAGAGGTTTCATAAAGGTGAAGCTATGCATTGTTGACCTAAGTTTGTTATGTGCACTATATGACCAATGTAAGAATTTTCTTTCATGTATTCAACTCTGAAATAATAAAAACAAGGCTCTGTGAACTGAAGAAAATGAGGCCAAACTTCCCTTGAATAGACCTATAGAGATCTTTTTTATGTCAATGTCAACTTCTGCATGCATGCAGGGGCAGCATGCTGCAGGCTGGTTTTGTTTATAAACCTCACTGTGGGGTTCAGTGCCTCTCCCTTGTAGTTAATGGATCAAGAACAATATATACCAGCTTCAGGTTTGGTACTAAATGTGCTATATAGAAATTAAAGTGAAAGCTTATGTCCTCCAGTGTCCTATCAGAAACCAACCTGTCCTTTAAGCCAGATTCAATATAATTGCATGCATATTCTCTGAAACAAATCTCAGGCTAACTGTAGGCAAGATAGAGCAGCGAATCAAAGAGAAATATTATATTTGAGGATTCAGATAACTTGTATCTGGAAAAAAATTCTCTTTGTTGATGTTGCTGTTGGAAATACACTATTGTTTTTTAAAACCTGGTCCCCTAGGGTCCCTCATATTTTACATATTAGGGGAAAAATATTCAAGTGAATGTTTGTTTCTCCACTATATCACTCCATGAAATTACATAAATAAATGCAAGAGTGAGAGGAAAGGTTTTTTTGCCAGCAAAGGAAAATGGATGGCAAAATTCACAACAACCAAATGAAATTGTTCATTCTGAATTTGTTTCATTCAAAATTTGGACATGACTAAACACAGTGGTTTCAAAAAGCATATATGAGACTTAAAAATTTATTGTTGGCTCAAATTCTTTTCTGGAATTAATATTCATAATACTTTGGAGAATCTGACAGAAGGCTTTACCTCACAGTCATCATGAGAAGGAAACTCCAGCAATGCTTGAAGGAAAAACTTACATAGCTAATTGCTACTCATGAGGCCAGTGCCCTGCAGAGCCTGGATTTACCTTATTAGTCTCCATGTCCAGTTTTAATCTGTAAGCATGGATGCTAGGGTCTGAGCATGGCTAAGGGCTTGTATCTCAGTAAATCAATGCTTGAATTAGTTTCAAAACGTGATGGATAATGAAAACACAACTGAAGCATGGGCATTCATCAGCAAATATCCCACAATCCAGAAGTAAACTTTTATATCTGGTCTTGGTCAGTGAACTTCATCCTTCAGAGCTGGTAGGGTAGGCCATGATTTAGTCATGTGCCACTCAATCCCTCTGCCACTTCTTCCCCCCCTTCAGGCTGGGGCAGCATGTGAAACATGCATCCCAAACCCACTGGATTCATTAACTGTCCTCATGTACCCTTTACTGACACATACTTTCACCTGCCCTGGGTGCTCAGCCATCCCATACTCTTCTTGGTACACAAAGATATTTTGCAGAAGATGTACTGGTCCACCTGACATGGGCCCTCAAGGTGTCAAACCCTCTCTGTCCACAGCTGATGAGCTCCTGGAAGAGGAGGTCTGTCAGTTGGCAGCTTTCCTTCCTACAGGCCCTTCAGATATGAACAGGGAGCAATAGGAGTTACATGTCTTCCTTTGGCTAACTGGACTTAAAGCTGTAATGAATTGTGATCGGACCACATCTCTAGCCTACCACAGGTATCATCTGTGATCTTGAGAAAGCTACTTAGTCTGACATTATTTACCTCCTATGTTTGCTCATGTTGGTTTAGTCAATAAAATTTTCAGGGCATCTTGCCTTTTACTTACCAGTGTCCAGCACATTGGGTATCCCATCTTTGGTGGGATCTCTATAAACTATTTGGCTACAGATAATGAATAATAAGAGCATATTTGCCATGCAAGAGCAATGAATGCAGAGGCAGAAGGAGGAAGACAGGTCCTTATTCTTCTTTAGTGCTTGTTATGCGGCTTGAGAAGAAACCAAACATCTTTTGTGTGGGATTGGAAAATAACATTTTTATCCTCAAAGAACAGCAGTACCACAATCTGCTGTTTACACAGTGAAGAGGCAGCTGTCCATCTATTTTATGTCTGGTTATCCATGTCTCTCTACATTTCATCACAACAAGTACTTCTCCCTTAGAATTTTGCACATATTGCCTCTGGCCAGTGGACTTATTTCACTCTTTTAAAGTGGTTTGGGAGGAATCTTATGAACATATAAAATAATGTTGTAATATGTGTAACACTGTTTTCGTGTCACCCTAATGGAAGAGCAGTGGGCCTCCAGACTGCAAAGCTCTGCAGTTGCTAGTCAGAGTGTTGTGTGTATTTTTATACAAGTGACAAAATGCCTGGATGGGTACCTCATTTCTTGTGTGGATTTTGATTCTCATCTCCACCATCACCACTACACAGAGCAAGTGACTGTCAGTAGTGGAAGTCTTCTCACATTCTTCCGAAGAGAGGAACTGCTTTACTTCTACATTTTAAGTTAGTTATTTCATTTTTTTTTGTTTTTATAATTAGGCAAATGAAGCACAATGCAGCAAATTAATAGTGGAACCTGATGCAGCTGTGGCTAGGCATGGGGATTTGCAGGAATGCCACATATTTCTCTCTTCTTTGATCTCTAATGGAAGAAGTTTGGCATAAGACTTTCCTGGTGTACTGGGAAATGCAGCCAGGAGACTAAAAATACTAAAACTCAAATTCACAATTTTTTTAGGTGTTGTTTCCCACTGAGTTTGATGGGAGAGAGGTGACTAAGCTGCTTTGAAGATCTGAGACCAACTATGTTCATCAAATCAGTGTCAAGCTGAACTCAGGTAGCTCAACTACTAAATCGTTTTCTGTCTGAACTTCTGTATTTCTGTGGCACTAAATAAAGAACAGATATTTTAGCAGATCTCACCAATGTGAATTACTTTTTGTTTGGAGCAGTCACAGGAACTGGAGGATACCTGCAATGTAACTAGCAATGTAGAAAGACTTTCACAATTATAACAGACACACAATTACGTGTGCACATGGTCATTGCAATCTCAAAAATCCATTATAGTAGTGAAAATTCATGGGCAAATCCAGGTTTCTTGTCTTCTCCCTGAGGAGTCCCATATAACACTTCAAAAGGGAATCCTCTGACCATGGCATTAGCATGCACAGAGCATGGGGAGAAATATCCTCACTCAGGCATATGTCTTCACAGCAAAAGTGTTTGTGCAGTAGAGGGGAAAAGATTTCTTGTAGAGGGACCATGAAGGAAAAGAAATAAGAGAAACATGAGTTGGCCCAGAAATTGCTTTAAGGGAGTTGTTTAATGAATGCTGAAAGCTGTCTCCTTGCACACCCAGTGCTAGTGCAGAACTATTTAGTGTTCCAAATTTACTGCACGAGGGCAGCCTGATTTGAAATCACTAAGCAATGACCTACAGCAAGCAGGAATCTAAGCAAAGTTCTTGGATGATATAAAGTAGAACCACTCTGATGATTTCAGTGTACTTCACTTCGTTTACACCAGAAAAAAAAAAAATTAAAGCAGTCTATATAATTTAACAAAGAATCTGAGTGGGATTTAAATTTTATTAATTGTGTTACTGAAGTCCGTTAATCCCTAACTGAAGCGTTAGTGGCTATTATGCAGGTAATATACAGCTTCATAAAGACACCATCCTGCCCTGAAGATATATCACATAATAAATAAAACAACCAAAGTATGTTAGGAAAAAGGTCCCTGCAAAAAAAATTTGGATAGCAGATGAAATGTGTAAGAGGATTAATATCTGCTCTTCTTTTAAATTTTTCATGCAAGTTTATAATTCATATTGACATGTTCTGTTTTGATATGGATTGGGAAAATATGGTTTATGATTAAATGGTTATTCAATTTAAGATAATATTGTGTTACTGGCATCACCTTGTTTGTGTATGCTTTCTTGTGAAACTACTGGAAAACACCAATTCTCCCCCCCCCTTATAGATTGTGCCTAATGTGGTTTTCTATTTGCTTAAATCACTTAACCTTGAATTGGTCTCTTCATTCAATAATAGTAAATAATCTATCAATTAAACTATATAGTTTGCTACATTCTTATAATAAACAGTGGTCTTTCTGTGCAATGATTTTCTTTCATGACCCAAGGCTGGACTGACCTGCTTAGCACCCACCATTATGCTGGATCAGCCCTAGAAAACTACCCTTTTCTAGGGTTGTTAGGAAAGATTATTTCACAGAAACGGAAAGAAGGTCAACTGTTGGTGTTCCTAAAGAAAAGAATATTGTTTGGAGAAGGATAATAGTAACTAAATGAAGAACCCCTGAGGCATTATGTGCTTTTGAGAATACTCTATCAAAACTATCAATTATGCCGTATTTTTAAAAATCCTGGTCATGCAACTCATTGCTGCTATTTGAGCATATAATTCAAAACCGAGTGACACTGATCGATTAATAGTCAACCATGCATAGTATAAATAAATCAAATGCAGGGAAAAAAGAAAAAGAAAGCTTATTAGTAAAATGCACTACATATGAACATGTATATTTTTGATTGTTCTAATAAAATTGATGGCATTTGTTGAACAATAAAACATCGAATGTCATATTTACTACATAAACTAGAAAAAGAAATCCCCTTGACTTTAATAGTATGCACCATATTCAATGCTTAAATTAAACCAGGTATTTATAGGAATACTTTAGGCTGCTCTGTTCTTCAAAGCTTTTAATTTGGCTTGGAAAATGTAGAGCTCAGTTTTAAGTATTCTTTAGTTTACTAGCGGAGATTATAAAAATCTTTCATACATATACTCTGTGTTTAGAGTAAAGATAATACAGGAACAAGATGTGAAATGATGGATCCCAGGTACTCTGACTCTTGGTTGATTTCCAGTCTGCTACATGGTTATATGCTACTAGGTTTTTAAAAAAATTGTTAGATTGAAGCACCAGTGTGCTAAGTGATTTATAAACACAGGTTTATAGATTAATAAAGAAAGAGGTTCCTTTCTCTTCCCAGGCCTCTTTAGCCTAAGGGAACTTAATACAACTAACATAACTCTGCTATTACATTAATTGATTGAAACAACAGATAAAATTAATCCAGGAGTTCTTACTGCTTTATCAATTGGTACCAAACACTTCAGTTTTAGCAATGACGGGTTTGGGTTTTTTTGTTTGGTAATGCGTTGGATAGAAATTTGAAACTATGTTTTATATATGCACACATGTGATTGTACTTAAACATGGCTTCTCATTAGAAGAATGGGATTTGTTCTTTTATTGAATGTTTTCTACTTGAAACACTCCTTCACTCATACTACCAACTCAATAGCTGAATGCCTCAATGTTCACACATAGAATCACACAGAATCACAAGGTTGGAAAAGACCTTTAAGATCATCAAGTCCAACCATTCTCATCCTAAACTAAACCATATCCCTAAGTACTTCATCTACCCTTTTTTTGAACACATCCAGGAAAGGTGACTCAACCCCCTCCCTGGGCAGCCTGTTCCAGGCCCTGACAACTCTTTCAGTAAAAAATTTTTTCCTAACATCCAATCTAAACCTGCCCTGGTGCAGCTTCATGCCATTCCCCCTTGTCCTATCACCTGTCACCTGGCTGAAGAGACCATCACCAATCTCTCTACAACCTCCCTTCAGGTAGTTGTAGGTGGTGATAAGGTCTCCCCTTAGCCTCCTCTTCTCTAAGCTAAACAGCCCCAGCTCCCTCAGACACTCCTCATAGGATTTGCCCTCCAGGCCCTTCACCAGCCTGGTTGCCCTTCTGGACTCGCTCCAGGACCTCCATGTCCTTCTTATGGTGAGGAGCCCAGAACTGGACACAGTACTCGAGGTGTGGCCTCACCAATGCTGAGTACAGGGGCACAATCACTTCCCTAGACCTACTGGCCACACAGTTTTTGATACAATGTTACCTGAAGATGAATAAGAAGCTATAATTGCTTCACAAATTAGTGAAAACCCAAAGCTGAAATTTCTTTGCAGTGATGCATATGTTATAATTTTTTCCCTGTACTTTTCAATTATAGCAAAAAAGTTCTTTAATTTATAATGTGATATTTTATTGGCATCACAACCTTTTTCTCAAGTCTGTATTTGAACATGCCATAGTGTTTTTGTCACATTGAAGCTGAGGTAGAAAATGAACATTAGAAAATATGAAGGATCATACTGTTATCATTTAAGACAAAAGAAGTGTTAGGATCATAAATTGCCACTTTGATGCCTGGACATGTTGAGCATCATGAAAGAAAACTATACAGCTACTTTAATATCTTATATTGGAAATACGTAATTATTAAAGGGTTCAGTTTAATGATCTCAGCTGTGAAATGTCAGAAAAGAAGCTTTCTATACTATTATTATTATTATTTAGTTGCAGGTGATAGAATATTTAATCACAAGGCTGTTAATATTGTCTCTTCATTTACTCACTTGAAACTGCAGTTGCAGGTGGTTCCATCATCCTCCTAGCTCTCCGCTTCACTGTCTCCAGTAATTCCCTGTCTGTCTTGAACTGGGGACCCCAGAACTGGACACAGTTCTCTACATGTGGCCTCACCAAGGCACAGCAGAGGGGGAGGAGAACCTCCCTTTACCTGCTGGTCATGCTCTTATTAAAGCATCCAAAGTACCATTGGCCTTCTTGGTCATAAGGGCACACTGCTGGCTCATGGAGGACTCCAAAGTCCTTCTGTATAGACCTACTTCCTAGCAGGTCACCCCCTAACTTGTACTGGTGCTTCCATAGGAAGCATATATTCCATATAGCATATATCTATATAAACATATATCTATATATATTCATAGGAAGCATATATATTCTTCCATATCTGTAGGACTCCACACTCGCCCTTGCTGAACTTCATTTGGAACCTTTCCACCCAACTGTCCGGCCTGTTCAGGTCTCACTGAATGGCAGCACAGCCTTCTGGTGTGTCGGTCTCTTGTCCTGGCTTTGTATCATCAGCAAATTTACTGAGGAAATTTTAGAAAACTGCTTAGAAAAGTAGAAGCAAAATCTTAGATATAGACTTTGAAGGATTAGAGTCTTATTAGAGTCCAGACTGGTCTTAAATCTATGTATCATCATTTAAGTCAGTAATGTAGTACATTGTATATACAGGACATTATCTGCATACACTTTGATTTTTTTCTCATTTAAGAATCAATCTTGCAACTGTTCTCCAGCTTTACCAAGTGTTGCACTCAAAGCACTCTTTTCAGTCCTAAAATCATTTCAGCAAACTGAAAAAATAATAAAACCATAGAGGTGAGCTGGAGTCACCTTCCCTCTGTCCACTTAGGAGTCTTAAGATTCAGATATTGTTCTGATCCACATGGAACACTCTTGGGTCCTTTGTCTGAAGGTAATGTTTTGTCAGAGTGATGATATGGGCTGCAGGCATTAGGTATAGCAAGTGTTTTTATTGTGTGCAACAGAAGGATTATATACCAGAGCTGAATGTAAGATAGATTTAATTAGAAGCCGGGGGGGAACTGAAGGCTTGTGACAGGAATAAATCAATGTTTTTGATCATTAGACCCTGTGCAGATTCTGCTGCTGCAATGGAAAACTGGTGCACGCTATTTCCTTCAAAACCCTTGACATGACTGTGATATACTTCTCTGGTGTACCGTTCCACAGATTTCTTTGACTTTCTCCATCCTCATTCTGATCTTACTTTGGATTATTAGTAAGGTAAGAAAAAAAGGATTATTCTTCTGGTTGCTACAGTAGCATGTCCTATAACCCCCAGGCATGTGCTAGCTCTTCATCAAATGTTTATTACAACAACTAAATGTAAATCCACAAGGAAATGATAGTCGTACTGCATTTAGGTTATGATGCATAGAGGTGACAGACCATGTCCTCAGTTGGAGCTAGAATTATTTATTTCAGGTGAAGGTCTAGTCTAATAATTTTAATTTTCTTCAACGTAAACCCATGCTGCTTTTGAATGGCAGCTTCTCCCATTGATGACAATGATGACATTGACATTGAGTTCATCTGGGGCTGTAACTGACACTTTGTCCATCATTTGTAAAGGGCTGTATGCCACTTTCTTCTGCAGGATGTGTATGTTAGGGGGCAAGGGGGAAGGGAGGAGAAATAAGTTATTTCTGTCTCTCTGACAGGTAGCTGTATTCAAATGGAACTGAGCATGTGTTAAAAAAGCTTCATGTCTTCAATATCTAATGTTAGCTATGCAAAATCAGCTGCACTTTGAAAACTGAAGCAGTTGTGTGTCTCAAATTGTGTAAGTATACATACACAAACCGTGTGCTGAAAGAAGCGTGTGAAGGTCTGTGTCTGCGCATGTGTCCATTTCTCCTTGAGATGAGTCTGTTCTCCCACCTGGCACAAACAGCAGATAACACAATTATAGAAAAAGTTAACTGCTTATTGCCCGTGGGTGGAATATTCATGTTGTCTGTTATTTAGGTGAAGCTTAAAAGAAATCAAAGCTTTTTTCCTTTTGTAAGCACAGTCTTGATCCAAGGGTAGCACTCATATTCGCAGAGGCCTATTTCAAAAAATGACTCTGGTTTTAAAGTCCATTTTACACACATTTTCTATTGCCTATATTATTCACTGATTCATTGTAATTCCGAATTTTTGTGGTTAAATTGAAAGTTGTAAGTAGTTTTCTTTTAGTGTAGGTTTCTCCTTAATAAAATGAGTGTGAAAACCTCTAGTCACACTTGTTCAGACCAGAACACCTAATACAAAAAATGTTGGTTTATTTCTGACAGATACTGCAGTTTGTGCTCACGTGTGTGCCTACTAGGCTAGACGTGAGTGAACAAGAAACTACAGAAAGCAGCAAAACATGTCATGAAGGTACTCAGTGGAAACAGATTTCTTTTGCTTCTTGGTAGTGTTCACTACATGCTTTCTACAGTATTCTTATATGGAACAGACCGTTATGGTTTACCCATAGCCAGAGTTTTTTCCTGTATGCTGCACTCTGTCTTGGCTGCCAGTGGGCCTTGGTGTTTGTGTTGGAGGTGAAAGGTCCAGCTATGTTCACAGAAAAGCACACCCACTACTTCCCAGTAAGTATGATTGTGGTTTTTAGAAAGTGTTTAATAGTATCAGTCTATCTTCTAGATTCAGGGACAAAAGAGCATATGACTGTTTTAAAGGAAACAGCTTGTAGCAGACATACAGAACCTTTTCCAATTCAGCAGTAGTGGCTTTTTTAATAGAGTTCCTGCTTGACACAGACTTTGAGGAACAGATGAAATTACTTCTTCATAGTGTCTGCAAAACAGAAAAACATGAAGATTAAATAAATATTACAAGTGTATGTGAACCACTAAGTTGCATGTACATAAGTACACGCATATGGTAAGTACCTGCAACTATCCTTCAGCTATTAGAAATTTTAAAAAATTTCTAGTCTATTAAAAATTTCTAGAATTTAAAAAAAACCCATCTTATGTAGAAATATTTTAATAAAGTAGATAAAGAACCTGGAAAATTAATTTTGTTCATAGGTTATTTTCATCTTCTTCATTACAAGAGCTGGTAAAGTACAGCCATTTTCTGAAAATAATTTTTGTTGAGCCTTGACACTTCTTTAGATAGAGATGACATCTTTCAGAACAACCTCTGGAAGCAATTTAGGAATTACTAGACCTCAGGTATATTAGAGCAGTGCTTAAAAATCCATTTGTTTCCTTCACTTTTTACTGGGATTATTATAGTTGCTTAGGATTTTTAATTAATATTTGTTTTTTAGTTCTTCTCTCCAGTTGAGTTCTTTACATTTAGTATCTGGTTACTGTAGGTACCTTTTTTTTTTTTTTGTCATTATGAGAATGCCCTCTCACTTACCCTCCTTCATTTCAATAATATGTTCATTAAGAAGGAGCAAAAAAGATTTTGGCTTTGTGCCAGCTCTCTCCCAGCTGCTCACCTCCTTTCTGTTGAGATAATGGAAATGTCCATAATGAGAACATTTAATGCCATTGAACCATTTGATGCATTAGAAAAACAGAACCACCTATAAGCAAGTAAGACTGAATCGAAATATAAGGAGACATGAACTTTAACTGCCTTTCTTCTCCCATAGGTTTCCATTTGGGTTTTCTAGCACTTAACTCTGGAGATGTGGTTTTGGGCTACTATGGGACACATAATGTTGGACTTGATTAATAATACTATGGTACTTTTAATGTTTCTGTATAATCAAGTAAGTTTTGCTAGATATATAGAGCCACTCAGAAAATCAATTAAAAAAATCCCTAAAAAATTTGATTCAGGACATTTCAATGAAATCTTTACTTCATGTTACATTTTACAAATTTATCCCAGAATGCTTAGTGCGAATTGAAAGTATAGCCTAATGTGCATTTATCACAAATCCAAACAAAGCTGATATTAAGAGCAAAGTGAAGTAAACCATCTGTTTCTCAATCCCTAGAGCTAATAAAAACATAAGGAGCAAAGAATAATGCTGTGGAAGTGAAAAGGAGTCACACGTTTAAAATAGGAAATGTAGCTCAGTAATTAGGAGACCTCATATAAACTTTATCTTTTCCTTGAATTAAATTTCTCTAGCTCCTTTCTTGTCCAACGACAGTTCTATATCGTAGTAAATCTTCTGACTTTGAAAGTAAAATTTCAGGTTACAGCCTCTCTGTACTCTTGTATTGAACCATTTGATTATTGATTTAAGGACATGTTGGAGGACCGTTTTTTCCCTGAATACCTCTCCTGTATCTGAAGGGGCCTGAAGTGATGCAATCCCCCTTCCCCTGCCCAGATCTACTGAGAAAAGCACAGGGCTTGTGGTGGGAGTGGGGACATTACTGGTTGTGAAGTACTGCCTTCCATAAACACTGCTCTTCACCTGCCAGAATGGCGAGCAATTAAACTCAGATGATGCTCTTAACCTGAGCACAATTAGGCAACTAATTGAAGGTGGAGATAGATTAAAAAAGTAGAATGGAACCATAAAATAACTTTAGTATTTGCACAGATGATGCAAACCTAAAAGCCTTCAAAGCAACAAACCTTCAAACAATTCCACAGCTACCTGTAACTCTGAGGAAATATTTGTGGTGACTTTATGCTGTCCTGTTTTCCCTTCTGTAAATCGGTTGATTCAAATGAAATAATGCAGCTGACGCCTTGGTATTTCAAAAGGTCATTTCTGCACCTACTAAATCTATGATGCCATCTCGTTTGACTTTTATACAAGTACCTTTATGTTTTTCCTCCTGCTGCCTGTTGGGAGGATTTCTCTGTAAAGAAATGATTTTTGTTTTTTTATCCTTTTACAAATCCTCCTTCACTTTCTTACTCCATGGAGTTCTTTGAAAACAAAAAAATGGTAAAAACTTAAGTCTCTGGGCATGCCAAGATCAGCCACATCTCACTGCCTTCTCCTTGTTCATTGTCTGTCTACATTAATCCTCTGTTTCTGGTCTTATATTTAGATTGTGAGTTCTCTGAGACAGGGATTGTCTTTTTTTTGATCCATGTTCAGTGCCAAGTGTTAAAGTAGTGCAAATAAATAACACTAACAATGTGCTGGTAAGGTGTATGTATCAGGATACTGTACTGCTGTGCTCAGCTAATCTGGCTAGTGAATCGGGACACATAGTCATCATTGCCTGTCACTGCTGCATTTTAGCAGCCATGGAATCTGTAAAGCTTCATACCAGTTCATTAGTTTGCAAAGCCTATTGTGAGTTAAAAAATCTTAATGCACTATGAAGGTAAAAGCAGGTTGTAAACAGCCATATAAATGACCAGAGACAGTAATTTTCTTTTTAGTGACGTCAAATTTTCATAAACAAATTCACTTGGTTTTATCTATTTTTTTTTTTTAGGAGAAAAAAATCTACAATATAGGAAACTTCTGAAGAAAAAAATTAAGTACTTGGAACTTATTTAACAGTGTTATTTTGATCTTTTTCGAAGTAAGTACTATAATATTTTTTGACATGCTCTTTCATTTAAAAATAATTAAGATACACCAGAGGTCTCTGCTGCAATTCAGCAAGACTTAGACTGGCTGGAGAGCTGGGCAGGGAGAAATTTAATGAGATTTAACAAGGGCAAGTGTAGGGTCTTGGGGAAGAACAACCCCAGGTACCAGTATAGGTTGGGGACTGGCCTGTTGGAGAGCAGCATAGGTGAGGGTCCAGTGCAGGGCCACCAAGATGCTGAAGGGAGTGGAACACCTTCCTTATGAGGACAGGCTGTAGGAGATGGGCCTCTTTAGCTTGGAGAAGAGGAGACTGAGGGGTCACCTCATTAATGTTTATAAATATGTAAAGGGTGAGAGTCAGGAGGACAGAGCCAGGCTCTTCTCAGAGATGACCAGCGACAGGACAAGGGGCAATGGGTGAAAGCTGGAGCATAGGAAGTTCCATGTGACTGTAAGGAGGAACATTTCACTGTGAGGGTGATGGAGCTCTGGGACAGGCTGCCCAGAGAGGCTGTGGAGTCTCCTTCTCTGGACACATTCAAATCCCACCTGGATACTTTCCTGTGTGATTTAGTCTAGGTGATCCTGCCCTTCCAACTCCTAATATTCTCTGATTCTGTGTGATTCTGTGATTATAGATACACCCTTTGAATGAAAGGCAGAGACATACAGATTTTACCTGCTAATAAAGTTAATTTTACCTCAGTGAATTTTAGTAAAATGATTCAGGTGCTGGTATTTGGTTCTAGTTTGGAAGCTTGAACATAATGATGTTATGAGGAGATAATATCTCACTTGAGTTTAAATCACTAAACTTGAAAGGATCATTCACAACTCAATTTTTTTTTTAAAATTCTGTCTATTACATCAGTGGCTATTTCCATATTATCTTTTATATAATTTTTATAAAGGAAAATGTAAACATGTAAATATTGTATAGTTTGATCTGTGATTTTAGTTTAATGTATTGTTTTTAGAAGTTGTTAGTAATATACTTTATAAATTGGTTCTAAAGATATTTTGAGATTTTCATACCCTTATATCTTCCTATGTTTCTGTTACTAATAATATATATAAACTTTATTAAAAGTTCTTTGCATGAATATTCTCCTTACCATTTTAGAAAATAAATATTTTTTCCAACTATATTCTCATAATTCCATAGTTGTTCCTCAGTATATAAAAGATTATTTTCAACTCCTGTTAACTAATATCTGTACTGTCTTGCAGTCAATATAAAATTTCCTCTTGCTTTTAAAGGGATTTAGGATGCACTTTTACCTGAGAAAAATGCAAGTCAATGGGCCTATAAGCATTATAGAAATAGTCATTGCTTTCTAATGTATTTTTCCCCATTTTTCATTACTAAGCCATTTTAACATGTCCTTTTTTTTTTTTCATAACAGTTTAGAATTTTTTTCTGGTTTTGGTTTGTGGTTGGGTTTTTTTGTTTGTTCGTTGTTTATTTTCTGAAACTATTCTGTACAGTTTTCGCCCCTTCATTCATTCATTAATAGACTCATTTTCTTCTTAATACATCTTTTTACACTGATACATCCATAAAAGTCTTTCCTATATTGGAAAGAAATAAGACTTCCATAGAAAAGCATCAAGAGATCTTTGAGTAATACACACGAGAGAACTGAAGTGAACTATTCAGGGATTACAAGAAGGCTAGCTGTCAGTCCCTTACACTATTATATTTAATGTCTATCTAATTGAGTTGAGAACTCAGTGAGAAATGGATATTTTCCAAACTTCAGACCTACTTCTTTATGGATAAACTCCAAAATGGAGTATCTTTATTCTTTGACATTTAACTTCTGAGCTCTGTTGAATACAGAATTTTAAAAGGAACCCTCAAAATAGTAGTGTCAAGCCAATACATGTCCTGGTTTATCTATCTATCTTCACAGGATTCTAAATAGTTCAGTAAGAAGCATTTATACGCAAATTTTTACAATTCATATCATGTCCATTATTCTGCAGTCCCATGTTGTCAGTAAATTTCTGGTCTGCTCAGTTAGCAAGGCACTTTAAACCATAACTAATCCTATGCTGGAGAATATCACATAACAGAAAAGGATTTTCTGACAGTAGTTTATTACTAAAGAATTTTTTTTCCAAATTTATAATTGTTGGAGGAAAAAGAGGATGATGATGATGATTATTAGTAGTAGTAGTAGTAGTACTATTCTGTTGCTGTTGTTGTTGTCAGGGAAATGTCTAAGCCTTGATCAAACCTGACCTTTCAGATGAAGCAGAGAGCTCTCATGTTTCCATGCATGTCAGGTATCAGGTGAATGTTCTGAAAGGGAAGAAACAGTTGAGTGTGGATGCATGTCTGGATGATATTTCTAACAATTCCTGATCACATGTGTGTTCCAAATCTTTGTGAGTCAGAGCTCAGTCACCTCTGATTTACTTTTGCTAACCTACCATACAAACAACCCTAGGTCTCAAGCTGGGAAGTTTCTCATTCCTCTTCAGTCTCAGTAGAGATACTGCTTACTACCTTGGGTTTACAATGACAAATTGCCGGCAAGTAGCACAGTGAGGAGCTGAGCCTAAAATCACCTTGTGAATCTAGCACAAGCAGATTTGCCACTTTTCACTTGTATGAATCCTGAGAGTGCCAGTGGATCTGAGACTCTTGCTTCATTGTCTGTTAGAAGTCAAATACATTCTGGCAATAAGAGGCTTTGTGAGTGCTCTTGCAGCTCACTAGAGGAGCAGTCTACAAATCTTTGAGGACTTCATCTTATTTCTGAAGTGTCACTGCCTGGCAATGGATGAGCCTTTAAAGGTCTTGTCACACTCTTGGGATACTCACTGTTTGGCAGCTCTCCTCATATTATTAACAGTAAAAAAACATTAAAGCAAAAGTGAAAAGGATTTTACTTACTGAAATGCAAACTTTAAGTCAAATCCTTTATATGGAAACATAACAAGAAAGTAACTTAGTCTGGTTTAGCTTAAAGACTATTTTCACATTGCAATCAGACTGAAGGCTCTGAAGCCTGGATAATTCTTCAGGCGCTTTCCACAGATCACATACCTGTGACCCTGTCCTTTAGAAAGGCTTTGCTTTCCTCAAATAGGATCATAACTTTTAGTAAAGCTGCCAATCTTTTTCCACTAAAAGTAAATTCACTAATATCCACTTCCTAAAAACCCTCCGTCCTTAAAACTGAGTCAATTAGAGCATCTCTTCTGTGCTAGCAGAATCCTTCCTGAAGCTGGATTTATCTTCATTAGAAAAAGATTTCCTTGGCTGTCTCCCTGGATCTGCCTGCTGGGCAGACCAGACTCAACTACACTCAATGTCTTGTTGACTACAAGCATATCTGACTTCCAAAGAGAGCAGAAAATGCTACTTGGCCTGAGTATAAAAAGATGACTTACTACTGTAAAATGAATTAATCCTACAGAATGATTTAACTTTGTTAATTCCTGACTTAAGTTCATACCATTTGGAAGAGCATATGACTGAGTGTACAATGTACTTTGTACAAATATATAGTGAAGACAATATACAATACAAGTGAGGAAAATTTAAAGGAACCAAAAATGCAGAGGCACTCTAGATTTCATTCCAGATACCCTTGCCCACTTGAAAGTCAGTTGTTTATCCCAAGTTCATTACCTGTATTTACTCAAGGAGAAGAGTGAGCTATTTCCAAAGTGAATTTCATGAAATCCTTTAACAGATACTAGGTTGGACAGATTGACTCTCCACCTGTCAGAATGATTTACTAAGTATAATTGGTTCTAGATGTCTGCTTCTGTAAGCCACCTGAATTCTTCAACAGATAAACACTGGTGTAGTGAAGCCCTTTCTCAGTGCCCAAATCCTATGCCTCATTAAGGAGCATATATGGAAAATAAGAGACAACTGTGAAAAAAAATTATTTTATCTACAAGTATTATAAATAACTCCTCTCCCAAAACTGTTAGCCAGTTGGTCATATTCTACTTATTTAGCACTCATATAAATTTTAATATGACTCGTTTTATACTTGGCTAAAACAGAAAAACTTTGAATGAAAGTGTTACAGATTATGTATGTATATATATATAAAGTATATGGGAAGATGAAACACTGACTGTCATTTGTAAGAGTGAAGAGCACGGAACTGCAGATCAGCTGGTATACAAGTTGTTTTTTTGGAAAGAAGCTATGAACATTGTCTTGCTGATGATCAGCTGATCTTGTAGGCTCCAACAAGGTGTTGTAACAGATGATGCACATTTCTGTTTTCCTTTCTTCTGATGGGTCATATGAAGGACATTGGGGTCCTTGAGTGTGTCCAGAGAAGGGCAATCAGGCTGGTGAAGGGGCTGAAGGGCAAATCCTATGAGGAGTGTCTGAGGGAGCTGGGGCTGTTTAGCTTAGAGAAGAGGAGGCTAAGGGGAGATCTTATCACCACCTACAACTACCTGAAGGGAGGTTGTAGAGAGATTGGTGATGGTCTCTTCAGCCAGGTGACAGGTGATAGGACAAGGGGGGATGGCATGAAGCTGTGCCAGGGCAGGTTTAGATTGGACATTAGAAAAAAATTTTTACTGAAAGAGTTGTCAGGGCCTGGAACAGGCTGCCCAGGGAGGTGGTTGAGTCACCTTCCCTGGATGTGTTCAAAAAAAGGGTGGATGAGGTACTTAGGGATATGGTTTAGTTTAGGATGAGAATGGTTGGACTTGATGATCTTCAAAGGTCTTTTCCAACCTTGTGATTCTGTGATTCTGTGATAACAGTGTCACACCATTTCATCTTGGCTTTGCTATGTGGCAAGCATTATTCTAGTTATATTTCTGTCTTTTTGTCATTATGAATTAACTTAGTGTTAACTCTATTATATAATAGAGTTATTATATATAGACTAATAGAGTGATTGTATATAGACTGTTAACTCTGTCTACACCTGAGCATTACCAAACAAATGCAGTATCTGCATGATGAGGTTGTGTTCAGTGACATCAAGTGCAGTTGGAAGCCAGTCAGTCATGAGTGGCGTGATGATCCTGGGCTAATACTAATCAAAATCTTCAGTAATGACCTAAACAATGAGATGAAATACACCCTCAGAATATTTGCAGATGTTGTAAAACTAGGAGGAGTGGATGATATGAGTGGATGATACATCAGATGCGTGCACCACCATACAGTGGCACCATGAAAAACTGGAGAAATGGGCTAATGGAAACCTCGTGAAGTTGAATGGAGGGAAATGCAAAGTCCTACATCTACAGAAAAATAACTCCAGGCAACAGTAAACACTGGAATTCACATGACTCTGTGACTCCGTGAAACCCTATTTTAATACAGTGAGAGAATTTAACAGATTAATTAACTTGTTCACTTTAAAACAGAGATGAGGTCATCATTATTAATCAGGAAGAAAGTCCAGATACAAGGGCTATTAATTTTATTTGGGAGTAATAACATGTTTGGAACACATGCTGCCAGAATTGATGGAGGGTAATGTTTCAGAATGTATCAAATGGGAAATTAATAGTACCCAGAATTTAGACTGTGGGGTTATATTTTTCTATTATTGTTGTAGTTATTGTTATAATCCTCTGTCAAGTAGCACAGCCTGCAGACCTTTCCCCTTCTCCCCATATGTTGTTTAAAACCAAAGTCTATGCACTAGTCATTGATGAATAAAGCACTACAAAGCTTTTCTGGACCAAAAGGAGGCTAGAAAGTGTAAGAAAACTGATCAGTATATATCACTCCTTTTTCTGCCTTTATATCAGTTTTGAATCATTGTAATGTTTTTACTACCCCAAGGCAAGACAGGGCAAAGAAACTGTCTGTGACAGTCAGTGGGGTAGATGTGATTCAGCTGGGCAAATTTTGTCCTGACAGAGGGTCATGTCTAGCTAATGTACCCTGAGATAATGTTAACTGAACCATAACCACTTTTCTAGCACTGATGCATCATATATTCTTTACAGTACAAACAAAAAAGATACTAGCATGGTTCAAAGAATTTGCCAAGTGGGGTTTTACATGATAAGAAACATGATTGGAGTAAAAGACCTAAGAGAGATTGCATCTCTCTCACCATGTAGCTGTGTAAGACCCATCACAGCTGCATTCTGAGGATAGAAGAGGGCAGTCTTACCAGCATAAATAAACTAATGTTTCATGCTTGTGGGCATGGTTGGCTGCAAGATATAGAATTTCTACAAAATGCTGAGTTGTCCTGAAGAGAAGTGCAACATTCCTGTACTATGTACTCTTGGTTAGTCTACAGAATGGTAATTCATTCTGAGGAAGTGTAATTTCTGAGAACCTAATGCAGCATTTTCTCCTCAGCTTGAGTCAGTAGCTATCTACCCCCTATTGCCCCTCACTCAAGGCATTAGATAAAGCTTTTTCTTGCACCTCAATAGATAAACAAAGGGCTTTGGATGACCTAGCTCAGAATTCAGCAGCTTTCATACACCATTGTGTCATCTAATGTATTCCCAAGAAAAAGGAAATACCATGTGGGGCTTGTTCTAGAATAATAGAACAGGGCTGATAGGACAAATCGAGTGTCGAGAAGTCAATATGTAAGCCAAGATAAAAGAGGGAGATAGTAGTAGTAAACATCTGCATGGAAAATAGAGGGTTTGGTGTTTAAAGGTCAGAGTGTGCACCCAGCAGGCACGTACTGTAGGGGTTTAGAGGGTAAAAAAGGTAATTAGTGGAATATAATGAGGCCAAGTGCAAAAGCAAAATAATGTTGACTGCATGAGCAAGGATTAAACCAGGAAGATAGTTATGCTGTTGAGTCAAAACATTTAAATATGTGTGCCTGAAGCAGAATCGGCACATAGAGGAAGATGTTAGAATAGAATCATAGAATCATGTTGTACGAAGAAAAAAAAAGAATCCTTCAACATAAGATGTTGAAGCAGGATCTCAGCCTGTATAAACCTTACCTAGGGAAGACAAAATAGGGATACAGACCTTCTCCAGCTAAAGATGTTATATATTTTGTGTTTTCAATTACAAAATAAAAGAGACATAATAAGTGTGAGAAACTATTTGGACACATTCTATTCTTTATAAGGCTCAAAACTGCTACTGAAGTTTTGAAAGATCTGTTTAATTCTTATTGTATTCAACTATACTGCTAAGTGATTATACATGTGCACTTTTCCTAGTTCTCTCGTGTGTCAGGATGTGGTAAAAGTATATGATTATTTCTGAAGAGTTGCAGCAAGGCAGAAATTCTTAGCATTACCAGTTGTAAAAGAAGCAGTGTTATTGAGTATGGTTAAAGACCTGGACATGCTTTTCAGGAAAGCTATCAAATACCTTTACCTTTTTTATGTCTGCAATTATTCTTTTAAAAAGTAACAATACAGGAATTGTGATATCTGAAAAGAAAGACAGAAAAAAAATGTTTGACTTTATGATACTGAAACTGTAAAATATGTGTATCTCTTCACATATACTCTAGTATACTATACTTGTTCAGCTGCAACAGGTTTAGGTTGGAAGCTGTGACAGGGGAGGTTTAGGTTGGATTTTAGGGAGAGGTTCTTTACTGAGAGGGGTGTCAGGCACTGGAACAGGGTCCCCAGGGAAGTGGTCACAACACCAAGCCTGACTGAGGTCAAGAAGCATCTGGACAATGCCCTCAGTCCCATGCTCTGACGGCTGGGCCTGTGTGGAGCCAGGAGTTGGACTTATGGGTCCCTTCCAACTCAGGATATTCTATGATTATCTTATTTTATGATTCATTGTCTTAATCCAGTAATAATGATGGGTAATGCTCTTTTCCAAGAGATGAAGAAATTGCAGGGTAAATGCAATTGTGGGCTGAAGGCAAAAACTTGGAGAAAGAAACAAAAGCATGAAAAAATATGAGTGATAACAAGAATACTTTGGTGGCTACCAGAAAAAGCTGCAGTCACTCTTGAGAAAGAGGCCCATGTTGGTTGCAAATTAATGTGATTTAGAATGTAAAAGAGAGCAGCTATATGTGACAAAACAATAAAAAATGTAATAAATATTTCTCTCAAGCTAAAAGTTATAATAAATAGTATGGAAAGCCAAGAAATACAGGACTAACCTGTGTCTATCAAAAGTAGCAAAACCATAAGGGGATACTTTCATATAGGTCTCAGTGGGAAAAAAATAGTTAAAGAAAAAAGTACCTTATGTTTTGTGATTTCGGGGAAAAATTACAGAATTATCAGTAAATGGATGTTCAATAAATATATTGGTTCTTTTTGGGGTACAAACATGTATCTAAATCATGTTACATGAAGATTTGAGGAAAGTAATGAATAGTGATCAGCCTTTCTAATGATAAACACTTAAAAACTTCGTCATGTAATTTATGACTAAGTGTGTAAGGATATGGCTAAGGAGCTCACTGTGCTGTTAATGTTGATTTTTCAATAAGCCTTGAAATGCTAGAAAAGCTCAAATGGTCTTGAAGAAGGTAATGTTTCGCCATTTATTTTAAAGAGAGTAAACTGCTCAACTTTTCACAGTTACAGGCTTGTATTGTAACGTCAGTCATGGGCAAAACAGTGACATGTGTGATATATAAATGAACTACTAAAAAGTTAGAGGAACCAATATATTTAATGACAATCTGGAAAAACTCATGGAAAAATCTTTGGAGTAATATGCTTGGTAGATAAAGCAAGTACAATTGATTTCTCTAAGGCATTTGACTTGATACTGAAGTACACGTTTATGAAGAAATTAGAATGATATAAGAACAGCCTGCACAAGTTCAGCAAAAAAGGAACTAGCCAGTTGTGATCTTTCATTGCAGGAATTGTTGTCTATGTAGTGATCTGTTTTAGGATTCAGTTCCTGACATGGGCTTCTTATCAATGTCATCAATGACTTGCAAGAATAAATTAAATTATTTACAGTGAATCTCACTGGTCAAGTTATTAAATCTTCTCTTCATTGCAATAAAATGAAACAGTAAAAAAGCACACCAAAAAATTATCTCATTTTGGCTGTTGCAAGTGACTGAAATTTCAGGATAAATGCAATACTTGCAGAAAACCTTTTGCATCTCTTTGGAATAGGTTATTCTGAGGAGTGATAGACAGTTTAACCTAAGTAAAGATTGGATATATGCTCCCAGATTTTGATTGAATCTATTTGTAATGTATGAATCAAACTAGACCTTTCAGAAGTGCTGCTATTCACAGAGTCACAAATCTTCAAATTATTTTAGTAATATTTAGGTCACCAGGCTATTTTGACATCAACTGAGTTATTGCTTATTGTGTGGTAGTACAGGAAAAACTCAAAAAACCCCTAACCAAAACATTATAATCAGTGTGTTTGGTTTTCTGAGATAGATTTGTATATACCTAAACCCAAAATATTTTTGCAGTATAATGGTAATTCCTCATTTAACTGTAAATGTGTTTTCTTGTGCTCTAATAAAGCAGTTAGAGTCTGTTTACTCATCTACAAAACATACATTTCTTATGTAAGCAAGTAGTTTTGTATACACCTATGCCTATATTCCACATTCCATGAATAGGTACTGATATAAACAAAGATATGGTGGGTGTTTTTGTATTACAGGGAATTAAAATGCCTAGGAATAGGACCCAAGTGCTAAGGAGAGTTAACATACCTAAAAAAGTTTGTAGGTCCTTTATTCTCAGTATGAAACTTTGAAAAAACCTCTTAATTTAATTCATTACAAGTGGATTTTAGGCATCAGTTAACTCTTATTTTTTAAGTTTCACAGAGTCTACTACAGGCAATTTCAAGTAAGACGTTGAGGTGAGTTGAGAAGTGGAGAGTCAAGATATTTTCCTGTGAATATAGTCCCATGCGATTATTGCTACCGTTTTAATGACCTACAGCCCCTGTAATATGTGTTTAGAGTCAAAGACAACTTCATCTATTTTGCATGTGAAAGGTTAACATACAAAGAACCACCTTTCAAAGTCTGACCCCACGTAAATGTAATCTGAAACTTAATTCTATCAGGGAGGAGTATAAATAAACCAAAGTTAAGAGTAGGGTCCTCATTGCCCTGGTATGGTCTTGTAAACACACTCATAACACTCAGTCACTTTAAAAGTTTTGAAAACCATGTACTATGTGGGAGACATCCTTGTAACTAATGACCATGACCATGGCTGCAAGAGTCTGGGTAGAAGAAACATTGAATCCAGTGTGTGTGGCACACAACAATATCAAAATGCAAATATTGAGGCTGGCAGTGATATAGCAAATAAATTTTCCAGAAATTTAATTTATCTTAGAACTTTAGGAAAAATGCAGAGAACCCAATTGATTTGAATGTGAACTAAATTAGGGACAAATGGACATCTGAATAGCAATGTGAAATAAATGCAATGCAAGAATGAATATGCCAAGGCAGGAAGGATGTTCAAGGCACTATTTCTGTAAGCCTTTTTGAGTGCCATGTTCTGAAATTCCAGTTAAAGTTATAGAAAATGCTGCTTATGCATGATGAAGCCTCTGCCTGTGTAAATGGGAGTGCAGACTAGTTTTCACTAGCAACAGACATCAACTGGATCTGGTTCAAGGCCCACTTCAGTAAAGAGAATGTACCAAAAAAGAGTTCTGGTAAAATATTTTTTACAGGAAAGATATACAGAAGGAAAAAAAAAATATGTTGAATATTGATAATTATCAAAATTATTTCAAGAATCAAATGTACCGTATGTTTTATAGCATTTCTTTCTCTAAAGATGCCTTTCTTTACAATGGATTACTGCTGAGCGCAAGTGGTATGTGATATGTGCTGGTATATCATATCTGTAGTGGAGTGGTATTTGAAGTCTGCAGTACCATTGTGTGAGGGCACTGTTTTGCCAACTGTATTTATTCCTTGGCTCTTGGTAGTTCACAGGTTACTTTAAGGCTCCTGGATGACACCTTGCAGATTTTACCTTTCTCACCCTGAAGATCAGACCTGTTAATTTAAATAATCTGCAGATGTATCTGTTATATGCTAAAAAATATGGAGTGTCATGTAAATAAACAATGGCTAATTTTCTTCATAGTATCTGGGATGGGGCTGTATTTTGGATTTGTGCTGAAAACAGTGTTGATGACACAGGGATGTTTTCGTTACTGCTGAGCAGTGCTGACACAGAGCCAAGGCCTTGTCTACTTCTCATACCACCCCACCAGTGAGTATACTGTGGGTGGACACTGCCAGGACAGCTGACCCCAACTGCTCAAAGGGACATCCCATACCATATGACATCATGTTGAATTTATAAAGCTGAGCGAAGAAGGAGGAAGAGGGGGACAGTTGGGGTGATGGTGTTTGTCTTCTGAAGTAATTTTTACACATGATGGAACCCTGCTCTTTTGGAGATGTCTGAACACCTGCCTGCCCATGAGAAGTGGGCAAAGCCATTCTGCTTTGCTTGTGTACATGACTTTACCTATTAATCTCAATCCACAAGTTTACTTACTTTTACCCTTCCAATTCTCTGACCGCCCCACCCCCGACTGAGTCAGTGGCTGTGTGGGGCTTAGTTCCAGCTGGGGTTAAACCATGACAAAATACATATAACTAATATTAAATTTCTTCTGTAAAGACAGTGCATTCAAATGCATGCATGAGCACAACTACTGGTACTTGGTACAGCAATGACAAAGGGTACATGGTGGTATTGACAGTGGTGGCTATTGAAGCAGGCCAAAGGTTTTTTGGGTGCTGGGAGACACTATTGGGTGTAAAATCATAGAATCATAGAATCACCTGTTTTGGAAAATACCTTTAAGATCATTGAGTCCAACCATTAACCAGATACTGCCAAGTCTACCACTAAACCATATCCCTAAGCCCCACATCTACATGTCTTTTAAATACCTCTTGGGATGGTGACTCAACCACTTCTCTGGGCAGCCTGTTCCAATGCTGGATAACTCTCACAGTGAATACTTTTTTTCCTAATATACAATGTAAAATTTAATGGAATAAACTTACAGTAGAATTCTGTAGGAAAAAAAATCTTCCGCAGTAACAAATGTGATCTATTTAGGCATTGCTATTGTGTTTCCTGTGAGGTCTTGATCTGATATGAGACAGAGTACATAAATTTGTGACAGAACCATTCTTATCACACTCTGTGATTTGAGGAGCAGGAGGCTCCAGATTTATCTGCTCTTGATGTTTTTACTCTACCATGCTGACACTCTTGGTGACAGCATGCTCACAGGGCAACAGTGGAGTAAATGTGATTGAAAATTGGCTCATTTGTCATTTTGTCATAATTTTCATCCATCAAAGCATGTAATGCTTAAATGTTTCTCTCATATCTGTATCTATACATACATCTATATCTGGTTGATCACCCAGCCAGAATTATCTAAGAGGATGTGGGGAAAAAAAGTAAATCTATGTTCCTTTTTTTGTTTTCAGACTGAGTTGCTGGTGTAAAATTTGGCTGCAAGTTCATTTCCTGGATCTTCACCAAATGTTACTACAAAACATTTTGACACTGGTATAAATTACTCACAGGATGTACAGTCTGTGTTCTCGTGATGTCTACTACCTCACAACGACAGAGGAAGAAGGGTGGTTGAGAACAGTCTTCTCCCCTCCTCTGTCCCTTTGGTAAAAGAAATAAATTGTCTGGCTCTGAGGGGAGAACAGCAAAGGATACATAAATGGGAAAAACAGACCTTGAGACTATGATACTTCCTGACACTAAGGGAAAATAGCATACAGGCATAAGCAAAGAATATATGTTTATATTAGCTAAACAAACAAAAAAACAAAAAAACAAAAAAAAAAAAAAAAAAAAAAGAAGAGGCTGGCATTAACCATTTGCCATTTGTTCTTTCTTCTACCTTCTCCCAAGGGAGAGGTAATTTACCACTAGCTTGGTGGGACTTTTGAAAGTAAGAAATGTGTGTTAGTTTGGGGCATTGGATAAAGCTTTATTTGTCTTTATTTCATAGTATCTAAATATTTCCTGAGGCTTACCAAAGCTGAAGAATAACAAACACTTTTCCAAAATTATTCTCAACTTCTCTGGGTCACAACGTCAGAGAGGCCAAACCACTCAAGTAATTTTTAAGTCCCAGCTTATTTCTAATAGACAGAGTAATCTTTCTTTACTTGCTCCTGTGAGCTCCAGGAGCACTCATTTTATAACTCCAGGAGCATATATCTCATTTTCTTGAGCATCACAGTGTTACTCTCAATACAAGGATCCACTCCTAAGCCACAGAAATAACTTTCTTTTCAATTTCAGCAAAGAGTGTGAAGACTGTGTTTCGAGTTTTTGACCCCTATAGGACTTCAACTCATCTTGTGAATCCAATCTCTGATTTATCTCTGCATTATCTGCTAATAATTTTGAATAATTTTCTTAGAGATCAATCCCCTGGAGAAGAATGAGGCACCAGAGAGTTCAAACACAGATGTGGCTCTGTCATTACTTACACTGTGTCAGACATGATGCCTAAATGAAATTGTGCTACCATTTAAAAAGTCAATGTTGTTTTTCCCAAAACTTTACTCCTGTCTTTTGTGGAGCTGAGAGAAGTTAAAGGACAATCAATTTGCTGCAGGCATCTACTAAGACTATTACGTTATCAAAAAGTTCAGCAAACCAAAACCTAATCCAAACCCAAAAATTATAGAAGTTCTGAAAGTTTTCATTGTATATTTTCACTCCTGTTTCTGCATAAGCAACTGCTTCTGGTCCAGGTAGCTTAACATCTAAATGGCCACAGCAGGAGTTACTCAAGAAAATTATTTTCATTTAGCTCTTTTTTAAGGTGAGAGTTATTCTACAGGGACAAGATGCTCAATTCCTTTTCAGCAGTGTAACTTCCTGTTTTGCTGATGAAATCCTGTAGCAAAATCCAACAGGACTGGGTGTTTGGTTGTTTTTTTCTGTTGAAAGTGTTCTTTGCAAAAATAAGGAAGACAACATGCTATATACCCTAACCAGTACCATGGACTTACAATATATCCGATCCAGATCTTCTAAATGGAGATAGAGAAAGAACTGATGAGTTCAGCTTCTATTTATCACTAGAGGTAACCTCCACATCACCTAATAATAACCTTAGCTGTCTAACAGCTGTCAAGTCTAAACTACTCATCAAAGCTCCCTCTGTAGCAAATAGAAAGGAGTGGCTTCATCCATAGGGTGATCCATCTCAGCCTAAGATAAATGAATAAGGTAGAACCATGGAATAATGTCAGGTGGAAGATAGGTGAGATGTATCATTCTTTGGACAAATGCCTCCTCTTTTTAGCAATAAATGTTGTGGAGACAATCTGGCTAGACTTGACCTATAGACAGATAATATCAGATGAGATAAATCTTGCCTGGCTTTGTGGCACTTGAGAAATCATATTACTTTCCTGTGATTATTTGCACACCCATAAAATGGGGTACATAATGTATCCTTACATCAAAAATATTCTGCAAAATTTCATTCATGGCAACTGTTTATGACCCTTGAGTAAAAGGGAGCATAGGGATTGTACAACGTATTTCTCTAAGGGCAAAAAGTGCAAATTCAATAAATTTATATTATCACCTTATTGTAAATACCCAGGCCTTGCATGCAGCATCCCACCTTGAGCCTTGTAAACAGGTCTCAGAAAGCTGAAAAGATACATAGAAAATGTGCACAGCTAAATGAGTTTGGTGATTGTCAAGCTATTTCTATTAGACTGTAATAGGCTTGGCATCTAGGTCATGCTTTGCTCAGAAAAGAATGAGAAAGAGCTTTAGATGCACTTTTCATCTCAGCAGAATGACCCCATATGAATGCCAAATAGAGCCAGAGAGAGCTGTTAATCAGAGATTAAGCTCCAACAAACAAGTTTCTTGCCAATAAATTCTGTGGTCATCTACTGTGATGTGTTCAGTAGGATCAGGTTTTGAATTAAAAAACAGTCCTTTCCTGTTCTATCTCTTTCAGCATAATACTGACATACCCAGGGTTACAAGACATTAGAGAAAAACAAATGGATAAACTCAGAACTCCAGTTTGTTCTCTCTTCCTGAAGTACCTAAGGGTAAGTGGAATTATGGAGGCTCTAGAGTGAGGAAGGGTCCACAGGAAAAAAAAGAAGTGAAGTAAAGGAGAAATTTGAATTCTTGCTTGAAGTATCACTTCCTAACTATTTGCTTATTTACTCCAAAAAGATGGAGAAAACAGGCTTCAGTCTTTCCTGCCATTTATTATCATATATCATCCCTACTACGGACACAGGGAATATAGCAATCAAAGCTCAAGAGGGATCTTCTGCTTACTAGAAGGTAGGTGAGAGAAAGGCAGACCATTGCAAAGCTTGGACCAGATGCAGCAGTGAACCCTCCTGGTAATCTGTCCTTTCTGGGTCACATTGTTCAGGTGACCTTTGCTGAATGCACAGAGACTCTGCAGCAGGATATACACAAACCATATGTAGATTTTTAAGTCACTTCTTAATACAGATAATAGACAGCTAGGTCCAGCAGTCCTGAAGGCTGAGCTTTACACTCACACCCCTGGAGAAACACTGGGACACTCAGCTGTGAATCAGGCAGGAAGGGCTGGGCTTTGTTGTTTCTTGGAAGGAGCTGATCCTGGATGTTATGGAGCTGCCATCCCAGAGTCTCTCTATTTTTTTCCCCTCCTTATGGTGAATTATATCTTATCAACATTTTTCCTCCAAAATCCTCAAAGTATTAACTGTTAGAATCTCAGCAATTAAATTTCTATATTCTTGCTTATTTATCTTGCATGGATTTAGCTCATATGCTTTATGTCACAAATTTTTTTAGTAAAGCTGAGTCAAGATTACACAGCTACACAAAACTAGTGCTTGATCATTGGTAGCTGAACCTCTGGGTTGTGAATTCTATGTTACATTATCCTGATTAAAACTGTAAAATTATCGACTCATACATATTTCTCTACACCCATCCTTTGTCTCAGGAGAAAATGTGTGTCATGTATACCCCTATATGTGAGTCATCACCCTTAAGAATAAATGAGTCTTTTCGTGTTTCTTTGATAATTATTGCCTTGTGCTACTGAAAAGAATTCCTAATGACACATGAGGAAAGACCCCCAGCATTCATTGAAACAGATGAGAAACTTCACAGGATACACAAGACTAAACTGAATCCCTGCAAAGAAGGATAATCGATAGCACACTATTTGAGCACGCTTTGTATATGTGCACTGGAGATTTCGGCTGGAGGAATCTAGATATTCTGGAATAGCCTTCCAGTAAGAAAGCTTTTTTTTTTTTTAAGATGGATCTTGATCAATATATGCTGTGCCTGTCTGTAAGAGCATAGATCTGCACTGATGTCCTAAGAGAATACTTTCCGGTCCTAGATGGTACCTAAAAAAAGCTATAACAAAATAAATAACGAAATAACTCCTTAAGAAATGTGTACAAACACACATGAAAATTAATATTAAAGAGACCCACATGTATTGATCATGACATGTCTTCTGTCTGGTTTTGGTAGTCTTCATTTAAAAGAGCACATTGATCCAGGGTAACATTTAAACATGTTTTATTTCAAGCACGTGCCTAAGTGAGCTGGCAGCTCACCGCTGAAGGCTATGCTGTGTGTTTCAGTTAAGATTATTAGGATTCTTAGTACTTCCACAGATTTCTTTATGAAATGTAGACATGAGAACATGTCACAGTAAAACTCTGTGTTTAATTTCAATGGGCTAGAAAACCTGAGTATAACCTCACACTTGCTAAGCCAGTCAGCGTTATTTTATAGCTAAACTTGCCCTGTCCTTTTGGGGCTTCTAAAATTTCTTTTTAGCGGTCACCTGAATGACAGAGGTCTGTTCTGATAATGCTTGAGGGATTCCTTGAGTTACTGTTACTTCAGATTTGAAACAAGCAGATGTTTAGTCTTAACCTATGTCATTTGTGCCAGAGTTGTAATTGTGCCTGTTCTAACACCATTATGTTAAGACTCCACAAAGATTTTATTTTTCATTTCTACTAATTGGAATAGTGTTTAGCTCATACAACACAATTCTCAGCATCTATGAAGTGGTCAGACGATGTATATACTTTGGAAGAAAATAACATTTTCAAAGAATGAATTTAAAGCACACAATCAGTGGTGTTGTAAAATTAGTTGTTAGCCTATGGTGCTTAGTAGCCTTCTAGCATTGATCTGTTTTCCCGTATCTCCTCCTTGTTGACTAAATACTGTGTCATCTTTTTTAAAAGTTAAATGCAAAGAACATCAATGCATTCATTATTGCCTGTTTCTGGTGTAAGCATCAGCTGACTAGTCCTACCACTGTGGCACCTACTGGGCCTTGCCTGGCACACTCAACAAGGGCAAGGTTGCCACCACCACAAACTCACAAACAACCCAAACCCAGAAACAACCCAAATCCACTGGGGTTTTTTTTGTTAGAATGAATAACAGAGGATAAACTGGAACTCACAGAGTTGCAGGTTAAATGTCTGTTTGGGAATTTATTGATGTGTGCAAAACAAAAGGGACCATCCAAATTTTCTAATGATAGAAAGTATGTGACATCAGAACTTTTTTTTGGAGAAGCTACCCAAGAATAAGTCACTCCTTTTTGTCTCTCTCCTGCTATTCTCTGGTTTCCATGCAAACAAAACTTGAGAATGGGAGCAGGAAGAAAAAGTTGGTATCTTAAAAACACTTAATCTATTTCCCTAGGTACAACTTTCTCACTGAAGATGCTGTAGTCTCCAACACTTAAGTTCCTTCACAGAATCACACTGATTAGTAATCTAAAAAGGCTAATTAAATACCTATACTAGGTGTCTACAGTGAGGGAGCAAAAATGTCCTTTTCTATCCTTCCAAGCAGTAAATTGACAAGCCTCTATCAGTCATGTAAGTTTTGGAGTAAACTTCCTGTTTTACTTACGAACTCAGAGGTCTGATAGAGGATGAGGAAAATAAGAACTTGTGTCGTGTGTCTCAATTTATGCAGAATTATCAACAGTGATATTAAACATTAGCTGTCTAATAGCAGATCAGCTACTTGTGAAGTTAGAATATTCAGTGATATGATGTCAAATACCACTCTAGCAGGTGATTAATATTAATCATCAACATATGAAATGATGTTTCAAAGTACTGTTCAATCCAACCTAGATTGAAATAGATAGAAAATGGTAAATGGCTGACCCTAAAAGATTTTAATGCAGTGAATGAGGAACCCTGAGGAAACTTTGAACACTGTTTCAGAGCTGGAATTGCTTCTTGCTGGTTTCCACTGTATATGCCACATTCTTTCACAGGGAAAATTTGATGAAACAGAGAGCTGCAAAATGTTCTGATGAGTGGAGAAAATGCTTTCCAGTGAGAGTTCAGTATGCATAACTTATCAGAAGAAGATTGAGCAGTGACTTGATTAAGGTACATAAAGATCTTCAGGGGAAGAAAATAGCGGATGCTAATGGGCTCTTCAATCTTTTGGAAAAAAGATGCCACAGGAGTGAAAACCATTGGAAGTTAAAACTAGAACAATTCAAATTAGACATACGACAGATTTTAAACTATGGGATAATTAAGCATTGGCAGGGATGGAGCGGATGAAAAACTGCAAGCAATGATGGCTTTGTTTCTTTTGTCTTCAATCAAACTGGGTATCAGTCTAGTAAGCATGCTTTAGATAAACATGCAACTGCACTGAAAACAATGTAACAGTAAGATGTCATGGTCTGTGTGTAATTTAGGACTGTAAAGCAGGTGATAGAAGGTTTCTTTCAGGTTTTAACTTATGATTGAACAACACCTAGGCAATGTGTTTACATTTCCTTGCAAAACCTGGGGCCCAGACCAATATAACTACGTTTGCACAGCTGTAGTTGACTTAATAAATCCTTTCAGTCTGGATCAGAGTCTGCCCTTTCCCATTTTCCAGCACCCATGTTACTGAATTTGGTCGGTTTATAATTCAGACTGCACACTCACGCAAGAGATAAAACTATTCTCTAATCCAGACCTAGCTTGCTGTGGTCTGTGGGTTAGTTATCCCTCCTCCAGACTGCAGTGCATGGATTGCCCCTGTATGCTTTGTTCCCATATTGCTTTTTTGAAGGGCAGAGTTCCCTCTATTCTTCATCTCAGCACAGGACTGCAAAACGTTTCAGAGACTTGAATTTCTCCAGCAATGTGAACTGTGCCATCAGACATAAATCCACCTGGCCATCATTTATTAATTTGTCTGACAACTTTGTTCTACCTGTTTATAATCATCTTAGTAAATATATCTTACCTTTCATTTAAAAAATGAGATTCTTCCATAAACCCCATAATTTCTATATGCATGACTACTTTTACAGTAACATTTACTGGAGCGCACTCTGCTAGGTAGGATTATGATTCAGTGAGAGGTTTAGAATTGCAAAATCCAGGGAAAATAAAACAGATAAAGGGAGAACTGGAAGCACAGACATCAGATGACAGGAAAATATTAATACTTCAACCTGAGCTTGTTCTATCTCTCTCTCTCCTATCTATCTATCTATCTATCTATCTATCTATCTATCTATCTATTTATCTATCTATCTATTTTAGATTTTCAGTGGTATTTCCAGAGTATCTAAATACTAAGGAAAGGCTCTACCCTCAAGTAGAATTTTGTATAATGTATTCACTGAAAGTCTGACACTGCAGCCTGAGAATTCATTCTGGTAGGCTGTGAGTATGAAAATAGTTCGATTTGGTGTTTTTTCAGCATGTGTTTCAGGAGGCACTAGAAACATTCTATATGAATAATTTACAACATTGAGCCCTTGGTGTATTACTCTTTGTTTGCCCCTAATCTTTTTCACCTGGAGATCAACAGGACTGTTGTCACCAGCTACAGTGGGAATTGGGGACACCAGACCTTTTTCTGTTTGTGTTTCTCAGATATATTCCTGAGTGATTGTTAACGTGTAAATCAGGAAAAGCAACTTGCTGTTAAATCTGAAAAGTGTCCCTTTCCAACGTAACATCCCCTGGACATTCCTAAACATTGCAAGTGGTAATTAGGTGTTGCACTATCTATCTCACAGACCCACAAAGACCTGAGGTAGATGAGGGTCATCTACTCTATCCCTGTGTCCCAGAGCAGGATCAACAATATCTTGTATCATTCCTTCCAGATGTTCATCTAAACCACCCTTAGAGAGCTCCAGTGATGTGAACTGCATAGCTGCCCATGGCAGTTTGTTTGTGTACTTCACCATCCTCACTGTTAAAAAGTTTCTTCCTGTATCTAGTCCAATCATACTCACTGCAGTTTAAACCCATTAATTCTTGTCCTATCCTCCTTGGACATGAAGAACAGGTTGTTCTTGCTGCTCTGCAGTATTTTCTCTGGTAGGTGAAGGCTGTACTGTTCGCCTCAGTATTCTCTATTGCCAGCAAACAAATCCAGTTATTTTATTTTCCAGGTTTCTGATTCTCATCATTCTTTGACAACTCTAAACCTAGCTTTAAGCACCAATAAAAAGAAATTTCCACTGCACAATGCAAAATATATGTTCGTCATTGCTACTTAGGTTATTGACCCTATCAATGTTTCCCTTGTCCTGAGTTCCTATTATTATCTTCTGTGTATTAATTTTTCAATTAATCTTGATTTTTCTACAGATTATTTTGGTTTAAATTTTTTTTCTTACAAGATAATTTGAAGTATCATCATTAAGAGGACAGATGTTTTGAATTTACTTTTAAAAATAAATTTCCTTTTAAAAATAAATTTCCTTTATTCAATTGCCTTGACAAAATTTTTTCTAGTTTTATTTCCTGACTGAACACCTTCCTATTGAAATTCAGTTAGCATGTTTGTCTTTTCTTCTTTGCTTTAAAGACCAAAGTAATTCACTGTAGATAAATCTCACCTCCATTGTGTAAGCTTTAGTTTTCTTCTGGAGAATATTGATTGATATTACTGTCTTAAAGTAGTTTGTATGTTAAACCTTGAATTTCTAAGTTTTCTCTCTCGCATCTACCTTCAAGTTGTTAGCTGAATTCTTGAAGACTTGGCCTGAAGCTTTTGAGTAGCTCCTTTGAGGTAGGAAGAATAGATCTGGAAATTTATAGTGTTTAGCACCTCATGGATGGAGAAAATCCATATTTGGAATAAATTCTATTGATTCCGTGAAATAGCACCAATTTTAGTTATTTAGGCTGTAGCCCAGGATGTTCAAAGTTTGTTACGGGATCAAGACTTGGAAGTTCATTCTTGTGACATAGTATTTTATATTCAATTCTACAGGGAAATCAGAAATGTATTGTGGGAGATCAGCACAGAGGCTATGAAGCACAATGGTTTTTTATACACAGTCCATTCAGGTGAAAAGAGGAACTGTGATCCAGCAAGAAAGCTGTTCCAAGTATACATCAAAAGTTTTGAACAACTTGTAGGCAGACTGGTTCATGGTGAGGTATTTATCAGAAACATTCCAGTTAGCAAATAGATCCCATAAACTTTCCTTATTCTTAATTATTTTGGGGTTGTTTTTTTCTAAGTACAGTTCAAAATAAGCCTCAGGAAAATTATTATTTTTGCTCCACTCTGGCGATAATTTAGCCTTGGATGTTTATTAGCCAGGGTGTGAACTCGGGACACCTGAATACTAAAGATTTGCAATGTAAATCCTCTTGTGATCATAGCCCTTATTGTTATTAGGCTTCTTTTCACTCCTCCTTTCAACAGCACACAACCTCTCATGGAGAGAGCCAGGGTTGTTCCTCAGAATTTATCTATGGAACCATAAACAAGAACTATCTTATTTGAAGACTTTGCTATGCTCACCACTTTCCTCAGAGTATTTCAACACACAAAAGTTTGGTAAAACAAACACATAATAAGATGTTGTGGTTTTGCCCCAGCTGAGAGCCGAGCACCACTCAGGCGCTTGTGCTTTTTAAAGAAAGAGGGGGGGGGAAGGTGGGGGGGGAAAGGCGGGGGGTGGGGGTGGGGTGGGGGGTGAGGGAAGGGAAGGGAAGGGAAGGGAAGGGAAGGGAAGGGAAGGGAAGGGAAGGGAAAAAAAAAACCCAAAACCAAGAAACAAAAACCCCACGGGTTGGGATAAGGCTAGTTTACTAGAATAGCAGAAAGATAGATATAACAATGATAACAGGACTTTAGAGAAAAAAATATATGAAACTGGTGATACACAATGCACTGAACCACACAACTCAGGCCGTGCAGTCCAGAGCTGTCCCGAAAAACCAGACCGTCCCCAAAAGCCACGCGTCCTGGAGCCGCCTGCTCCTCCTCCAACCAGCCCCCCTTTTATGCTGCGCATGACATAATTGGCATTGCCAGTTCCGGTCACCTGTCCTGGCTCTGTCCCCTCCTTTCTCATTAGTAGGGAAATACGATCAACTGAAAAAGTTCTTGATTGCTTGGCAACAACTAGAAACATCAGGGTGCTATCAGCACTGCTTTCACCCTAACTCCCAAACATGGCATTCTATCCACTATTAGAAAAGAAATTAACTCCATCCTAGCCGAAACCAGGACAGACATATGGTAGTGTCTACTGTTATGATGCATGAATAGTAAAAACACTGTGATTCTTGTAGGTTGTCTGTAGTTCTGAAGAAAAGATTGCTAGGATGAGGTCATAAATGTATTTATTGCAGATTTTGAGATAAAGGAAATGAAATTGTCATGATGATTAATTATTTAGCTTGTTATCATGCTATTAGTGTATGATTTTTATCTGGGAAAAAAAAGAGAACATTCTGAATATTAACATTTGTGAACTTTTTCTTATGGTAGCTTCTACTCTAACAGATCAACTTGCTCTTAAATTTCCATTAAAATCAAGAGTCAGGATTCCTTGGTCAGGTTACCATTTCTTTGGTATTCACTGCAACTCAGATTTTTGTTCACCCACAGTCTTAAATAACTAGTAAGACTGTGACTTCCTGAGGAAGGAGTGGCAGGGAAAACATGTGATGAACTGACCCCAACCCCCATTCCCTGCCACCCTGTTCTGCCTGGAGGAGGAAGAAGAGAAATGGGGAGTGAAATTGAGCCTGGGAAGAATGCTGTCTTAAGTTTTAGGTTCTATTTTTCTCATTATCCTACCTTGGTGTTATTGGCAGTAAATCAAAATAATTTCCCCAGGTCGAGCCAGTTTTTCCTGTGATGGTAGTTGGTGAACGATCTCTTGTAAGCCTTTTGCTATATCTCCTCTCCCTGGTCCAGCTGAGGAGAGAAGTGATAGAGCAGCTTTGGGGGGCGCCTGGCATCCAGTCAGTGTCAATCAACCACACAGTCCTAAGCCTTACAGCAGCTTATCAGTGGTTTGCTATCTGCTGTCTGCAGAAGTTTTGTCTGTCTGTACAGGATATGTAATGTCATCTTAGAAAGATACTAATGCTACCAGGCCTCGAAAGGGCACTGGCATGGTGATACTAACATGCTCAATTCATCTGTCCTTAAAGTTCCTCCGCTATCCGGGAAATGTGCTCCTATTCCTCTCCCTGTTCTTCTTACAAAAGGAACAGCTCAGACACAATTGGTATGGGCAGAACAAGTGAGTTTATTGTCCTGCTTTAAACTGTAGTGATCGAGCACAGGGCTGCTATCAGGTGCACCCAAGGAGAGTCAGTGGTAAGGCTAGCCTACTTCATTATCTCTTTTCCCTTTTCTTATCTTTTTTTTCCACCTTCATTCCTAACTTTCTCCATGACAGTTCCCTCCCCAAAATCAATGAGGACTTAAGTAATTTCTAGTCACAGTTTTGATACATCCATGTTCAAAGAGGGTTTTAGGATGAGTTTCAGGCCTTGCAAATTCCACACTCCTGAAGTTCCCCAATATGCCCATCCATTTTCTGTGAAGCTTGGTCATTTCTCATATAGATTCTCCTTACGCACCTGTGAAATCCAGCCATCTTTCATGGAGCTATCCTTAATCCTTATTAGCTTCTTGAACTGCTGTCCACCACATTCAGCAATTTCTTGTGTCATACCAAGAAGTTTTTTACATCCTGTCCATCTAGCTTTAACTCTGTCCTACTGAACAGCACAGTGATTCCCCCTGCACTCATGAAGAAAAATTAAGGATTACAAAAATTCTGTTTAGACATTGAAATGTATAAAACAAATTTGCATAGCTTTTATACACTATAATTATGCATGTAGTTGGTTAAATAGCAGTAATGAAAACTTATTGCACAGTGAAACATGATCCTATCACACCAGGAATGGCTGGAAATATCACTGAAGTACTAGAGTATATAGTATACTCTAATTACATAAGAGTATATCTTGGATAATAAAGGGTCTTTGGAACTAGGTGGAAGAATAGGACTAGACATTTATAGGGCTAGAAAATTACAGGACATGATGTCTAGATCACATAGATGCTCTGACATCAGCAAATGAGTTGAAGTAGAAGTGTTGAATATCAGGAAACAGTGTTGCTTAATAGATATGTGTGCTGAGGAGAAAGAAGCAACAGAATAAGTGTATGGAGTAATAATAGCAACAAAATCCAGAAATGGTCATAGGATGATTCTGGGCCAAAGCTGAGACAGGGTTTTTGCAAATAGTGCTGTTAAAGGAACCCCTTTGTACTGCTAACAAGACAAGGTGATATTACTTATCAAGTCCAACTCTATTCAAGGAAACACGACCATTATGCTTTCTTGATTACTTGCAAATGTGCAACCTAGAAAAAAAAGAAAAAAAAAGAAAAAATCATTGCTGGCATTTTTAAATTTTATTTTCATGGTGGAAATTGAATGAAGGATCCATATTCCTCATGGCTGCTTCAGTGAAAATACTGCATACTACTGTTAGACAGAATGCTGAACTAAAATATTAGGCTCTATTAGATGAGCTAATTTATTGATCTGCACTATTGTTAGCTAACTTTTCTCCTTGTTTTATAAGGATGATTATTGATTACTAAATGACTTTAATTTCAGTAAACAGCACAGGGAGTGAGTTAAATTGAGTTATCAATAATTAATTGCTATATGTTAGCAGATGTTTACATTGATCTTTGGCAGAGGGGTTAAATTCAGAAATTTGAAACGCTTCTGGATGTAGTTTCTTCCAAGAATGTCATTATTATTATGTTGTTATTAGATTCCCTAGTAATTTTAAAGACAATAATTTAGCACATTATAACTGGCACCATCTTTTCTTCGTGTTGCCATCTTGCAACTAGCACTATAGTCTAATGACAATTTTGAGCTTATTTTATAATCACCTACCAACTGCTGGCTTGCAGGTTATTACTTGAAGACCACGATGTTGCCATTTCTCTCAGGAAGTCCTCCTATAACAGCAGGACTTTGTCTCATATTTAGTGTGTCCAGCAGGTTGTAGAGTACCTAATACATGTTATAAATAGTAAAATCCAGATGATCTCTTGACTCCCATTTAGCTAAAGACATCAAGTTAAGACTTCTGCCTCTGCATCAAAGTTCCTCAGGAGATAAAAAGCTTGATGAATAGTTTCATTTTGGAAATGATGAGACATTTAACTTCTGAATCATTACAAGATTAAATTCTCCAACTGCTTGTTCAAAATGCATTCTCCAGCAAAAGAAAAAAGAATGATGAGATGAAGAAGATGATAGCAATGAACACTCCTTAACTACATCTTTGAAATCTGTTACTCCTCTGGACAAGAACATTCAGTAGCTCCTTCCTCTAGTATTCAGAACTCTTTGTCCACTTCCTGTGCTAAGCAAGTTCTGCACTGAGGGCATCACAGAAGCCCCCTGGAAGCAGTCAATGTTTAGCACTGTATCAGCAGGGTGTTGAACAGTGGGATGCCAAAGAACCGTTTGTAGTATCTCACACTGGTTTTGCATCAAGGACAGGCAGATCAGGACTCTACTGCTTTTGTTGGTAAACAGTATATATGCCACCTCATTCTATAAACTAGATTCTTGATTTCTGTCCTGGTAGTATTTCTTTACACCAGAGGTAGCAGGTAGTTGTAATGAATAGTTTTCTGCTTCCGTAAGCCCAGTGTAATTCTTTATGTTGCTCAGCTGAGTGGTTATTTATGATGTTCTTAATAGAGACCTACTAAAAAAACCAGGAATAAAATATGACTGGAAGGAAAATTTTAACCTGAATGTATTCAGCTCAGATATCATTAATACTTTGGGCATTAAAAGCAAACAAATAGACAAAAAGAAGAAAAAACCCAAACCTAACAAAAAAACCCCAAATAAACTACCAAAAATCAAATTAAAAATACCCAAAAAAACAAGTACCCTCCAAGGCAGAAAAAAAACCCCAAAAAAACAAAAGAAGAAAAAAGATTTAGAAAAAAAAAGAAGCTTGGAATTTCCAGCATATTTACAGGATTGCAATTTACATAAAATTTTGTAACACATGCTTTGTTCCAAATCCATTGTATTCATTCAAATGCATTTTGTACTGACAGGCCAGTGCCACAACGACTGTCTCTTTTCTCCAAGTTATTAACAAATTTCTCAGCCAACTCTGGTTCATTAAATTTTCTTGTTTGATTTCCTGCTGCGATGATTAAAGTTGCTGGATGTGGAATCCCACATCTAATATTTTGTTCTTTTTTTGGTTTGGTTTCTCCCCCTCCCCCTTGTCTTTAAATCCAGCAAACTTTTGTATCTGGCAGCTGTTTCCCTTGTCACATCAGCATGTATCTTCATCCTAATCATCTTTAAAAATAGTGAAGCTCACAGTTCTTCCCTTTACTCCTTCTGAATTGCATTTATCTTGTAATTTATTTTAGAAGTGTTTCCAAAGGGACTACAGAACAAACACTTTCTGCAAACAGTGATCCCATTTGGTATCCAGGATACACAAACCCAATAGTTTAGTTGGTTGCATACTTTCTAGTTCCTCATCTAACATAACATAGAACTGCGAAAATACACAGGGAAAAAAACCCAACCAAACAAAGAAAAAGATTATTGTTTGTACAGCAATAGTATTCCTAATTGGCATCACAGCAAGGCATTGAGAAACCTTTTTAATAACAGAACCAGCAGCTTAGTCTAGTAGAGAAAACAAGATGGGAGGATAAAGTGCCCGCATATGTGCCTGGACTATAGCCCATTTCTCAATAATTCCAAAAGGATATAATCTTCCCAAACCTTTCTCTCTCTTCCTCACCTGAACTCATCCTATCTGTCAAAATCACTTTAATGGTGGATTACTAGGTATGAATGCAGGAAGCAATTAATTTTCTTCAGAGGACTTAATTATTACTACTCATATCATGTTTTTTATCAATATAGCTCAGTCTAAAGCTTATTGAAATAGCAGAGTTTTCCATCTACTTCAATAGATTCTAAGTTCGTAAAACTTAAAATTATTCTTGTTTCTTTTGAAATCATTTCAAGTTATATGTCAGCTCATGAGTTACAATAAGACAAGAAACAATCACACTTTATAACACTACACCACTAACTATTCTGTAATTACACAGTTATTGCAGTGTATGTAATCATACTGCATCTAACTAATTACTAATGTTTCTTACAGCAGGGAAGTTAGTCCCATTTGTTGAATATATTTTTATTTCATATTCTAAAAATCCATTTTAAATGTAGTTGCATGATGCAGTAATTTACACTGCATTTGCCGTCATTTATGTACAGGACTTTGCAGTTATGTTGATGTATTATTACTTACCTGGACCAGAATACATAACTACCACAAATGTATACACTACACCAGTCTAAAAAGCCAGCTATCAAGTAACTCTAATGCTTTCAGTAACTAATACAATGTTTATCTATCGCATCTTAACTTCAGCTCTAGATAAAGTCAATAAGTTTTATTATAGAAAAGGGTTCTCTTCACAAAGACAAAGGGTAGCAAGTTTTGGCCACATATAGACAGAAGCTGAATGCCCCAAATGTAATACCATAATGCCATTACATTTCCATTGTTTATCAGAAATGAGCCAAACCTCTGAAGCTTTTGAGGTTGTCCTGGTTTCAGCTATGATGGAGTTAAACTTTTTTTTTAGCAGTGGATGGAATGCCATGTTTGGGTGTTAGCATGAGAATAGTGCTGATAGCACCCTGATGTTTTCCGATTTGTTGCCGGGCAATCAAGGACCTTTCTCAGCTCTGCATACTTCCTTACTAGTGAGAAAGGAGGGGACGCAGCCAGGACAGGTGATCCGAATTGGCCAAAGAGGATATTCCATACCAGTTACGTCATGTTCGGTATAAGGGGGGACTGGGGGGAAGAGGGGGAGACAACGCCAGGACGTGCAGTTTCTGGGACGGTTGGGTTGTCCGGGACGGGCTCTAAGCTGTGCGGCCTGAGTTGTGTGGTTTGGTGAGAAATTGCATTGTGTATCACCAGTTTCATCTATTTTGTGCTTTAAACTTCTGTTATTGTTATATCTAGTTTTCTGTTATTGTTTAGTAAACTATCCTTATCCCAACCTGCGTGGTTCTGGTTTCTAGGTTGTGGTTTCTTTTCCTCCTTTCTTCCTTCCCTTTTCCCCTTCCCCCAACTTTCCCTCCCCCTTCCTTTTAAAAGTACAAGCGACTGTGTGGGGTGCGGCCCTTGGCTGGGGCAAAACCACGACAGAGGTTCACCCATTTCTAAGGAGAATTCTGCCAGCAGCATTGTACCTCATTAAAAAATCTATATATAAGCCACAAGCCAAATGAAAACATTAAAAAATATAATTACATCCTACAGTGTGTTCTCTAAATATATATATATTCTCATTTAATTGACAGTGCAAATTATTGGTGGGGTATCATTTTAAAGAAAAGCAACATAAGGTTCTGTTGAGCTGAGTACGTTCACACAATCGAATCATAACTTTGATTAGGCATGATAGCTGTGGTTGTCAGGAACTTGCCCTCTTGTTCAAGTTATGCTTTAACATTTTCTGAGCCTCCTACTAGAGTCAAAGTTAAATTTACAGTCCTGACATTTTCCACTGCGTTTAAATATCCCTGTGACTAGCTATTCAAACACCTTCCTAGTTGCATTGTTCCCTCTTGTTTCTGAAGTTAGAAATGATCTTAAAGTTTGCAGTTCTGAAATAAAGCAAGGGATAATTTGAAGGGGGGAAAGAAAGAAAATGAGTTATTATGACATGAAAATAACTTTTCAACTTTAGTGGCTTGATGTACTAAAATGAAACCCAAAATAGATCATTATCTGTAAGATCCTGAGCTCATTCCACAAAATTCTAGCAAATATCTACTTCTTTAAATTCCAACAGCCAGAGGTGTAGAGCCATATACTAGGAAACTGAATCTCAAGCAAATTAGAAATACAAGCCAGTATATCTGGTAACTTTACAAGGAATTATCAAAGTCAAGGTGTTATTCAATGAACATAAAATCTAATTCTGCTGTCATCACATATACAATAAAACACATTGACATTAAAGCATGAGGGTTGGTGGGGACCAGTAGTGATGGAGTTCATGAAGACAGTTGCCATGCCTAGGATTGTATTTGCCATAAGGCAACAGCAGAGGACACAAAACCTCCCAGGAAACATGGTGGTATACAGACAACAGTCTTTAGATGTGGCATGTAATTCAGAGGCACTGATGCAGCAATAGTAGTAGTTACAGACTTTGTAGTCCATGACAGCTAAGACAACAAAAGGTGTAAAGCCCTGTCATTATCAAGATGCTCTGAGAGGCAAGGGATTAATGCTGCAGTTCCAAAAAGTTAAAACCTAATTTTTTGTGGGGATCTTACCTTTCATGACAGTACTTACTATTGAACTGGAACGTACCGTATAACAGAATCATAGAATGTTAGGAGTTGGAAGGGACCTCAAAAGATCATCTAGTGCATCCTCCCTGCCAGAGCAGGATCACCTAGACCAAATCACACAGGAACAGATCCAGGCAGAGTTTGAGTGTCTCCAGAGAAGGAGACTCCACAACCCCTCTGGGCAGCCTGTCCTAGTGCTCCGTCACCCTCATGGTGAAAAAGTTTCTCCTTACATTCACATGGAACTTCCTATGCTCCAGCTTGCACCTGTTGCCCCTTGCCCTATTGGTGTCCGTCATCGAGAAGAGCCTGGCTCCGTCCTCCTGACTCTCACCCTTTATGTATTTATAAACATTAATAAGGTCACCCCTCAGTCTCCTCTTCTCCAAGCTAAAGAGGCCCATCTCCCTCAGCCTGTCCTCATAAGGAAGGTGTTCCACTCCCTTAATGATTTTGGTGGCCCCGCACTGGATTCTTTCACAGAGTTCTATGTCTTTCTTGAACTGAGAGGCCCAGAACTAGACACAATATTCCAGGTGTGGTACTTATACTTGTGTTACAGTAGTTTTAAATGTTAATAATAGTATCTAGTTAGTGTCCAAGGAACTGAACTGAAAAATTTGCAGCATATCAATGGCATTCACACACTTTGGATATGAATTACTTTCTTAAACATTAAAACCTATTACCTTCAACCTTTATCTAATTTAAATCTATTCTTTGAGATTACATAAATCTATTTTCTAAATAAAAATAATCTATTTTTTGGTCTCCAATGAGCATACTATAGTTGTATAAATTACTAGCAAGGTAAACCACTATACTAACTACAGAAAGTAAGTAAGCAAGTTTAAATGAGGCATTTCTCACTACTACCATCACATACATACAAAAACAATATAAAACATCATGTTGGTTATATATTAGTTTACAGTGACTTTCTCCCATATTTGGGGAAGAAGATCAAAGGTCTTTAAAATGAAGTGGTTTTTTTTTCATTACAAACACTTGGGCAATCTAGTATTCTGACCTAAAAACTTCACAATTAAATAATTATAAAAATCCATACCCATAAAATGTAAATGGAAATATTTCTATCAGGTCTAGACAAGAACATTTAATTTGGTCAGTGAGGAAGGGGACTTTTGTGCATATGTGGATGTGCATATAAAAAATGTTAGTGGGATTTCATCTGACAAATCCACAGACAAATTGAGAGATGATCATTACCCTTAATTTACAAAAAGCAGATAACTTCCATGAGTATGAAAGCCCACAATTAGCCATGTCTTGCTTCTTACAGCCACACAGAGGAAAAATGGTGCGTGATTGATACCCTTCTCTTTTTGCTTTTACTCTTTTTACCTTTCAGCCATTACTGATCTGCTGAGAAAAATTCCTTGTCTGTGACTTTGGAACTCCTTTATTTGGCTGAACTCTTGCTTCTCATCTGGCACAGCCCTAGCAGGAGGTGTTGTTTGCTGAGTCTCCCTGTGATAAAGCTGGATAAAGTTACTGTGATGTGAATAATGTCACTGGGGAAACTGCATCTGGAAATTGAGACTCCCATGGAGGATTGAGCAATAGGGTCAGAGCAAGTGTCTCCATGTCCCTCTGTAGTGCACTTGATTCTTCACAGGTTTTCCACATGTATGCTGTTACCTAGTGCAAGTTGTATAAAATGTTTCCTCATCAGCATATTTGTATTACCAACCATTTTAAAAAGAATGACAAGGCGAAGATAAAATATAAAGGTGAAAAGAAAAAGATGAGAATAAGGTATCTTTAGCTGGCATAATCTGATGTAAAATCATTAAGTCTAGAAATTAATAATGTGATTTTGATTTATGCCAGCTGGGTATCAAACACCCATGCCTTTGCTCTAATACTTACAATCTGGTTAGTAAATCTTATTTATAACCCAAACACTTCTAAAATTGAGATGTTCCAGCAGCATTTTCTTGTTGCTATGTGCTTAAAAATCTTAGAGTATTAGTAGTGACTTGCAATGTATAAGTTGCCATGGTGACGGCTTTCTTAATGAACAATGAATTAAATTGCTTGGTAAAACATATATACTTTTAGCCTGTAGACTGCAGGTACTTTGTTGCATCCAGAGTATCTGAAAGACTGTTCATTCTTACTGGCATGCATGTTTAGTGCATGACACCAGGCTGCTGGTGTATGTGGCAGCAGATGCTGGTCTGCAGAGATTTAAATATCTTTTCCCAGAGCAGAGACTTCCACTAGGATATAGCAAATGTAGGAAAAGTTGGGTCCAGCCAACTCACACGCAGAGAGGTTACACGCAGACTCCTTCAGGCCTGAAAGCCGTATTGCTATGTTTGCATAGCACCACACTGAAGATAATAAACTTCCTCCCTCAGAAGAGTGGAAGCCAGCACAGCCATCTCAGCATTTTCTATACTACAGAAAAGAAATGCCTGAGGCAGGTCAGTGGTTTTGGCCCATTCACTAAGAGGGAATGGCACTTAAGGGAAGAGCCAGCCTGCCTAACTGCTGTCTAAATGGCCTGAAGACCTCCACAGTCATCTCAGCATTTCAATTAAAATCAAAACTCTCCAGCTGAGAATCACTGTGTAGGCACAGTGTACTTTTTGTTCTCCTGTGTACTTCCTATTCTGGTTTACAATTTCTGCCCCAGTGTGCTCTGAGGACAGGCTTGGTGCTATTAAGTCTCCTGCTGTATTGAGTACAGGAGGGAAATACTAGCCAGAAAGATTTTTAGAAAAGTTGTGAAGTTCTTGTGAAGGTGGATGATGATATCCCAAAGGTAAGTCTCCCTTGTCCTGAGGCATCCTGGTCTAGAGAACTAGAACAATTAAATTCTGATTTCTGCAACCCAGTGTCTCTCCTCTGCTTTTATTGTCCTCTGATTCCAATAATACAGCAGGCAATATATTAGACCCACATATGTACAAGTGAAAATTATAGTTGAAAACTTCTTTTAAGTCATTTGTCAAAGACATCACAAAGGCAGGGTTTGAACAGAGATTATAGCGCTACTCAATCCTCTGGACAAACATTGAGAAAGAGTGATAGAATTCCCTGTGTAAATACTGACAAAGAAGTCAAATATTTTGAGATACAACTGAAAAAAAATGTGTGTTAAGTAATATTACATGTGGAACTTCCAGGATTTGTGGTTAATAGAACACTTGATTAATTTTCACTATCATTTGAAACAGAGGTGCTGCAAAAGGACAGCCAGGTAACAGAGAAGGTATAAGGATGTAAGTACACTATTCTCACTTTATCATAACTTTGCTACTTGCCAGACAGCTAAAACTATTACTTAACATTTAAATAGCCTTTATCACCTCTAGACTTCCAAGTGCTTTTCTGTAAACATGATTAGATAGGTTTCTTGAAGGTGTCAGAGATTGATTTTTTTCTGGATCCCTGACCACAGTTTCATGCATTATGCTATTGACAGACTGACAAATTAATCCAATGTATGATGTCTTGCACAAAATACAAGGGAAAACATTTTCATATCATATCTTTTTCTCACTCAACCACACAATGCTTCTTCTCTCTGTCCTTTCTTCAATGCTCCAACTCCATCCACTTTGCCCAGTAATCTCCCCTCCCTTATTTTTTTTTAAATAAGAAAATCTTTGAAAGGTTTTCCCTCAAAGTCATATATGACATACTTACCCAGAACATTGTTTCACAGATACACGGAGTTATATTCAAAGTATGCATGTAGGGAAGTCCCTTTGAAAGATTCATTAATCCCAACTAAATGGATATTTTCTTAATTTTCAAAAGTTGAAGTAGAATTTTAAGTATATAAAAAAATTTCTGTGCTATTCATAATGACAGACACAACAAAAATTTCTGTCTTTTTTCTACCAGTGTACATGGCATCATCAAGCAATTAAAGTACTTTTCAGCCCTGAAAGTTGTAACCCTCATAATGCAGATAAAAAGAGTTGCCTGCAAATGAACACATTTACATTATCATTTCTATCATTCACCACTCATTCCCAGAATTTCTTCTTCTCTGTAGTCCTGATGAGATCTGCTTTGGTCATCCTTCTTTGGTGACACCGACAGTAGAACAACTTCATTAGTGGCCTATGAACATTTCAATTCTAGGCAGGAGGAAAGTTCCAAGCAGAAGCCTTTGCAGAGGAGAGCTAAGGATGCAAAATTGGTTCGGTACAGTCCATATGGCACCCCTCGAAACCCCTCAAAGTTTGGACTCCCTGGCAATACTCAGGCAAGTGATCTAAAGTGATTAGAATCATACTTTCTCCTTGAATCAATTTAGTCATAAGCAGAGGTGTAATTTTATTGTTATTTTTTTATAAGTTAGATTCTATGTAAAGACATTTTAGTTGTAAATCCATATCCATATGGAGCAGGTGGAGACAGATGGAAGATGCTGTGACCTGTGTTGGAACAAGCTACTGGCAGCACCTGCAGCCAGTAGCGGGAGAGAGAGACTTCCAGAGGTTCCTTCACACATCAGCTGTTCTGTGACTGAGGATGGGAATGCTGTCTTGTTCTAGAGGTGAGTTGGCAGAGGACTTCCCAAGGCACAAAGGTGAAGACAAGCATTCTCAGGTTAGTTGAAATTGGGCAGAAAATTGAAACATGAGGCACACTGTATTCTTACTGCAGTCTGTGATTCTGCCTACACAGAACTGCCTGTGAATGAAGAGTGCTTATAATATGGATCTTGATCTCTCTTTCTCTGGGGAATACTAACTTTCCATTCCATTTTTCCTTGCTGCATCCACACGATAAAGTTCATGCACCTGATACATTTACCATCTGCATGGTAAAATCACTCAGATTTCTTTGATGGGAAGCCTTGTAGACACTAGAGATGTCTCAGATATCCCAATGTCCTTCCACCATGCTGGAGCTTAATATTTCTTCCCAAAATAGCCTACATACTAAATTTCTTACTTCCTGCAAATGTGGTTTCCTTAATTCTTATAACCTTGTCCTGACGTACTGCCAAAACCAAACACATTTGAATGATTTTAACCTGAAAACATATTGGCTTCTAATGTTTTAATCAAATTAAACAAAAGATAAAGTTAAGCAGTGATCAAATGAGCTGGTCCTGTTGTTTGTGTAGCCGGATTTAATCCTGAGTATCTACTCAGGCAGGTATCCCCTCTCCATGGGTGAGTACTTCTCTTAAAAGCTCTGAAAAGTGCATTCACTGTCTCTTTTCATGACTGTATTGTGAGTAGTCATTTAGAATATAAAATAATTACTATTTCTAGAGCAGTTGGAACCAGGTGATTACTGAGGAACTTCATTCTTCTTAAAGAAAATGAAAAAGTAATCTGCTAAATTTTCTGTTTCAAAAAAACCCAGACACTGTGAACATCTGCAGAATATCTATTTGGTCAGTGAGAGGCAGAAAAAAGGGAAGAAAAGCCAACATTTAATATTCTTAAGCTTCATTTTTTTTTGAAAAATAAGTTAATTATTTTGGAGGCTATATTTTCTTACATAGCAAGCACTTGAGATTAACAAAGTTCAATTCCAAGAAACTAGTAAATGGGGAAAAAAATTGAAATGAGATATTGAGAAACCAATTAGGTCATTTCTCTATGGATTTTTTCTTTCTACAAATCGAGATTGATTGAATTGAGATTGAATTGCAGGGAAGCACAGTGAACAATGCTGCAGATAAAGCAGACCATAAAGTACACAGTGTGCACTGTGCTTCCTGACATGCTTGCATTACCTCTATGGACAGATAAATTAAGCAGTAGTTTTCCTCTTCCAGATCTGATTTATTATATCCCTCTGCTCTTCCATGTAGACAAGTACACGTGTTTTTCATGAAAAATGTTCATTCTTATGTTATAGCATTAGGAAATTAAGAAAACCAACACTTCTCCCCCAAAAAAAACCCCAGTACCCTACTACATTTAATTTTCAGGTGATTACATGTATTCAAAATATTTAGTTTTCATATCATAAGGAGTCGCCTTAGTGGATGCAGACATTTTCATCCTTCATTCAATGAGGATACATTTTCTATACACTAAGGCATTACTATAAAAATACTGAATAAAGAAATACCTCTATGATACAGTACTATTTGTAGTGCAATATAAAGTACTGTAATACTATAAATTCTTGTAAATTTTCTTTTAGTTAATTTTTGGCAGAAGACTCATAGTGCTAATGTTTAAAATATTACCTGGATCATATGCAAATTTCCACATGTTGGTTATCAGACTGTCAGGTGACTCCCCTTTCCACTAAAGTTTATTTGTTTGAGGGTTATTTTTTTTCCAAATGTCCAACATCTCATGAGCATTATTATAAACTTTTCACTTGCTGGTAAAACTAAAGCCTTTAGACATATTCCTGTAGCTATTTAAACATCTTCAGGAAATATCTGTCTTAAGACCTCAGAAAGCTATGTTTTAAAGGAAAAAAAATGGTATAGGCTCTAGCTTTAGAGCCTTTAGGCATTCCCTCTCTGCAGGCACTCTGTGCTTTGAATTTGTTCCTGATATTAACCTCTCATTCTATAAACATCTCTTGTCTTAAAAGAGGAAAAGTAGAATTTTCATATAAATCCAGGAGCTTTGCTGTCAAAAGATCCTTAGCCTTTACTTTGAAATTGGTCTATGGAAAAAATTCTTTTCTACAAGCACCTAAATCCAGCTAGCCTGAAGGAAACTTAATTTTTCAATATCAGCAAAGTGGCAAATTGGGAAGATTACTGAAAATGCTCATCTTATCTAGTTGGCAACACTATGATCTTTCACAATAACCAATTGCAGTTTGGGAACTATCAAAAAAGTGTTATGAAAATTGACTATAAGGGACTTAGGCTTTTCTTTACAGTAAAGTAAATTAATATCCTGAGATGAAGTACTAAACCTAATTATTGAAATGGGAGGCATGCAGAACAGCTCATAAGAGGATACTCTTCTTTAAATACAGCTGCAATGAGTTGACATAGGGAAGCAGCATGTGGATGGGATTAAATTCCTAATTGCAGACAACCACACTTTGCCTTGGCATGGGAGCATGGTGCCCTGGCTCCCATCACCGTTGCCCAGGCAGTTCCTTCAGTGTAAGCATCTCTTTTCATCTGGGGCACTACAGCATCTAGGACATGAAAATGTGACTCAGAACCTAGGGGATCCTTCCCTGTGCCTTGCTGGAATGGCATCTGGAGGGTATTTCCAAAGGAGCTACATGTCTAGGAATATGCATCAGAAAAAAACCCTTTAAATTGTATCACTCTGAAGTCCATTGAATTTTTTGAACAGACCTCTTTTTGTTATGATAGGAAAAGAGATCTCCAGCCCACAAGAAGACAGCAGCACTCAGACACGTAAAAGTATCTAAGAATTTAGAGCTGAATACAGATACTATAGTGGTACGATTTGTTTGCAAGAGTATTGAACAGATGTCAGAGAGAATCCTTGCAAACTTTCCTATGAAAACCAGTTCTCATCTTCCTCTCTCTGATTATGGGGAACCTTCAGTGACTGAGAAAGAAGTTTTGTGGTTATTACCAAAAACAAGAATTAATTTTTTATATATCTTTTAGATACATGCTTTTCTAAGGTTATTTCATTGAATTAACAAATGACAGCTTAGTGGTTGAACTGATTTTTTTTTTCTTTTACCATGTTGTTGTCCAAGGCAACAAAAGATGATTCATTAAGGAGCATATGCCTTGTTTGTTTTGGAACTGTGGTATTAGGTTTTTCTTAATGTGTGATATGCATATACATAATGTACAGGTCTATATATAAACAACAACAGTGAGCTTGGTTTTTAATAGTTTTACATTTTCCTGAAAAAATATGTTTTTCATCAAAAAGTATTACCAGCAAAATATTTATCCATTTCCAATTAAAACTGTAAAACTTTCGCTATTTTCTCTTTGCATAATACCCTTCTGACCCCATGTTTACTGATAGCAGCAGCTGTGAGGTGCAAAAGAAGTGATAGGTCTCATTTATTTAAATAAACTACCATGAAAGTTTGGGGATTATTCTGCCTTTGGCAATTATTGGAAATCCAGGAATAGTAGTAATAGTTAGATTTAGCTAATTAATCTTCATGTCTTTCATTAGTCACAACTCATTTTACATCTAAATGAGCATTCAGATCTATTCCTTAGTTCAGTGGACCAAAGTGTTGCCTTTTGGGGCTGAGGAGCAGATGTAGAACATCCGCTGTGTAGTTTATAGGGGCATAACAAGGCCTTTTGGGGCTGAGGAGCAGATGTAGAACATCCGCTGTGTAGTTTATAGGGGCATAACAAGCTCTGGGTTACAAATGTCAAAGGTACTAGATCTGTGCTGAAGAACACCAGGCATGGTTACCTGTCTTTAATGGGAACACCTTTGAAATGTACTTAGGTGAAATAACCCAAAGACCGGGGAATTAACAGAAGAGAAGCTTAATCCCATTGTTAAAGTGTCATCAAATCCCATTGTCTCAAGGGTTTCAAGAGAGAATCCCAGGCAACCCTATCAAAGACATTCTCACCACCTAGTGATAATGCTACCAGAAACTCCTTCCAGCACCATGATATTGCAATCAGCGTCAGTTTAGCTGCTTGCCTGCTTAGATTTATGGAAAGCTGTTTGTAAAAGCACAACATTCCCTCACCCTCCAAATATATAACAGATGCAAAAGTACACTTGAGGGTATATATACTAGGAAGACTAAACTGTTCAATTTGACACATTTAGCTGTTTGGCAATGTGCTTTGTTTAAATTAAAAATAACACTTTGCTAAAGATGATGAAGCAGACTGCTGCATTGAAAGAAAGTATTAATCATAATTATTGTAGTGATTTGTTCTTATTAACATTGTTGCATTAGTAGCCTCAGGCCCAAAATCCAAATCACTGCCCCATTTGGGTAGACCAAATTAAATTACTAATGAATTAAAATACACATTTCCTATATAGCAACACATAATAGAACTGTCCCCTTCTTCGGAGACTCTGACTCTGCTTTTTTATGGTTTTTGGGTTTTTTTGTTTAGACTGTAAGATTTCTGGTAAAGGTCTGTTTTTTGTTTTGTTTGTACAATGGGGGAAGACTTGTGGGCTGTCAACAAGGCCAGGTCCTTCCCAGTGCTCCCATTCCTGGGGTTCCAGTTTCACTGGTGAGAGAAACCTGTGTCTCTGCACAGTCATCTGCAGCACAAACACAGCCACACCTGCACAAGTGTGTGTGCACAAGGGTCCGGGTAAGGACACTTTGAGCAGGGTATGAGAAAAGAGCCAGCCTCCATATATTACAGAATCACAGAATCACAAGGTTGGAAAAGGCCTTTAAGATCATCAAGTCCAACCATTCGCATCCTAAACTAAACCATATTCACACGGGTAAACTGAAAATGGTAAATAATGTGGGGCTTTTCCATGCTTGTATTAATTATTCTTAAACATTGGCTGCCATATTTGACAGGGAATCTATTAGCTGGTCCCTAGATCATTAGTTTTGCATTTACTTTTGGTGGTTATAAACTAGTGCAAATCCTGCTGATTCACTGATTTTACTCCCAATAGGGGCACAGTCACTTGCAAGGCTTGGTCAGCAGCCTCTCTTCATTTTCTTTACTGTACTTCAGCAGATTTTAATAGCTTTTACAAAAGACTTCTGGTAATGGAGCTGCGTAGTTCATCTCCACAGCTGCAGTGGCAAACTAGGACTCCTTGCAAGGGATATGTTTCTGGGTGGTGCTTCTTGACAGTGATGGTCAGTGATGCTGCTTTTGGGTAGAGCAGGGTGCCTCACAGCTGCAGAACTGTAAAGGCTTTCAAAAAATAATTAAAAGGATATTCTGCATCTGAAAAACAGGAATTTTTCTTCAAATATATCAAAGCCCTCTGTGAAGTTTGCTAAGAAAATCCAGGATTGTTTCCTTGTGAGATTACTATGCTCTGATTCTGTGTGAGAGATAAATACTATCAGCAGATTTTATTATCTCACAGGAAAAAGAGGTGTTTCCATCTCAGTGTGAAAACAGAAACCTGCAGGTTAGACAAATGCTGCAATTCTAAAAAAAAAATAAACCTAAACTTTTATTACCCCCAAACCTCTGGGAAAAACAAAACAAAACAACAGAAAACCCCCAAAAAAACCAAACAAGAAAGACAACCAACCAAAAAAAACCCAAACAACAAAAATAATCCCTTCCTCTAAAATGTTGTTTACATGGGAAATGCGGGAGTTTTTCTAATGTCTCAGCAAAAGAAGTATTTATCTCCTTTAAATGAAAACAAGAATAGTATTCCTTGTTCTACAGCTCAGTGATCAGAGTTCTACCCTGGGATTTTACTCTTCCCTGAAAAACAAACAAACCGAAAACTCAGCGGGAAAAAAAGTCTAATCTCTGTCTCTTTTTTTCTAGTTCATATTATGGCTTTATCTTTTTGAGTGCAAATCAGTAAATTGTTTCAATTTTCTGTTTCTTAATTTTTTTTCAAACATCTTACAGGTAGTCTTCTGTGAGAAAGCATGATTCTGATTGAGTTGCAAAGGACAGAATTGTAAGAGTCTGAGTACTTCACTGCTGCAGAGCCATCTTCCTCCCAGACTGGGTCTGTGTTCCAGTATGCAGAGGGAATTGCAAGTGGATTTGAAGTGGGGAAATATCTCTGTTAATTTGTGTGTATATGTATATGTGTTTATTTGTATTTCTATATGCCTGCCTGCCTGCCTTTCCATCCATCCATCCATCCATCTATCTATCTATCTATCTATCTATCTATGAATGATCTAAAATTTTACCTGTTCACTTTTGTTAATGCTAGTACAATGATTTCAATAAAGATGTTCCATGCTTTTTTTCCATCTGCTTTGCTCTGAGGGGGTCAAAGACTAGACCAGAAAGCTTCTGTTTAAGTCTCATTGCATGACTATTTTACTTGTTTAAGTATTTTACCCCTAAGAAAACATCCCAGACAGTGTGCTCTACCTGCACACAGAAGCACACTTTCTAGACACAAGAAGAAAAGGTGAAGGTAAAACTTTAGTCATCTCTTTAGAAGCCTCAGGATCAAATCAGTTACTCTAAATTTCTTTTTGGCTATTCTGGTGACGGAAAAGGATGATGACAATAAAAGCAAAAGGACGCTTTGCTGATTTTTATAGAGACCAGGTAGGGGATCTATAATGTAATGTATCCAAACATCTATGAAAGCCTTGTCCATGAGACAGCAATAAGTCCTTATGTTATTATTTGTTAGAAGTCAGAATTTTCCACAGTAAGTCTTCATGTGTTTAGAACAACAGTAATAACAAAGAACAAAGCTCATGGGTGGGAGTTAGAGAGAAAGAATTGAGTCAGAATGTAATTTCATAAATCAAAGTAGTCTGTGCCAGTTTGGGGATAATGTGGTTCATGCTAGATAATGAAATATGTTTTGAAACAGAAAGAGATTTAAAAATGATAGCTGAAAAATCTAAACATTGTGTTCCAAAATTGCCCAAATGTTCTATGGCTTCAGCTATGTTTTCAGACCCAATTTTGTCAAAATTGACAAACCATTTCAGAGATGTTGATGTTGATGAAATGACATTTTTGGATGACAAATGCTTGGAAACCTTAGAAACCTTTAAACTGGGTTTACTGTGGCTGTATTGTATTTAATTACTGATCTTTGATCCCTGAGGTCCTGAGGATCAAAAGAAATTATAAGAGACCTTCCCATTAGCTTGCAGTAACTGCTTATGATCCAAAGGGCTTGATATTGCAACCACAGTTTTCTATGCAGAAGCCTCTCCCAGCAATGTCCTCTTCACCCTCACATATCTCCTGTGTCATTTATAAAGTGGAGAAAGTAACTTTACATCACAGCAGTGAATTTCTGACATCTAGAGATCTGTATTAACTTTACTACATGTAGAGATTTTTATAGCTAGCCAAAATGTGATAAATCAGTCTTTTGATGATGCAAAACATTCTGAAGCAGCCCACTCTTTGGTAACACTTTGAAAAGATAATCCTCAGAAATTTTATCATCTTAGTTTCTGATGAGGTTAAGTGATTATTTAAAGGTGTATTTTGATGTATTCTATTATTCTGAAAAGTAATAGATTTTGATGTAGAGAAGGGATACGAGAAGTTTAATTTAAAAAGTCGCTAAGCACTGTACAATGGATGATTTTCAAAATTCAGTGTACTGGGTCCATTGCTCATGGCTGCCTAGGCATCAATCTCCTTGTGGGAGGGGTAACTGATTGCTTTTGGTTACTTGTTTTGTGGGGGTTTTGATTTATCATTTTATCACTTATTGAACTGTTTTTGTCTTGACCATGAATTTTATCACTTCTGTTCTTCCTGTTCTCTTCCCTGTCCTGCTGGGGAGCAGAGTGAACAGTTTGGTGCTTAGCTGCTAGCTGGGTTAGTATACAGTATTGAGATATTTTCTTTAATTTTTAAATGCCAAAAGCTCCACCTACACATATCAGCGTTGCAAATTAAAGAAATAATAATAATGCAAAAAAAATCTGAATTTCAACATAAACAAGTATCAAGCTGATTTAAACTTTGAATTATTATAAGCCATAAATTCTCTCAGAATGTAAAGTAAAGGGGGTTAGTTTGAAACAGGAACACCTTATATTTTCAAGAGTCAAGAGTCACCAAATGCTTGTTAGAAATTTGTATGTCTATGAAAGCAGAGGAACAAAATCCTAATCTTAAAAGTATTTTATATTTCCTTTTATATTAAAAATTAAAACCAAACCAAACCAAACCAGTTCATCATCTCTGGGTAAAGAATAAGAAATAGTGTTGTACCCAAGGACTGCCTTTGCTGTCATCATGCTCAACCAGAAAGGGAGCATGGTGTGCTCTGATGAGGTTGGTTCTGGTGGGTAAGTACCCCAGAGGGGTGCAGGTATGTCAGGCCCTAAGCCAACAGCGTGATTTGTGCCACTGGGGCTGAATCTCCATCTGAGGTTTGGCAGTGTGATGCCAGCAAGGTGCAAGGAGGAGTTTTGCAAGCCGTTAACTAGCACGGGCATCCCAGCAGAGTTCTGTGGCGTAGCCACAGCTTCATAACTGCATGTCCTGTGGGAAACTCTGCTCGTTTTGTTCACTATAACATTAACTGAAAGCACTCAGCATTCAATCTTTAAAAAAAAGAAAGAAATAATTATGCTTGCTCTTAAAAGCATATTAGATCTATAATGGAAAACTGTAACCACACAGCAGTATAGTTCTATACACAATTAGTCTATGAAGCTAAATTAAGAAATGAATACTGTTACATGCTATATTGCATATTATGTTACATTATAACAACTCCTTTAATTCTTTCCACTAAATGAAGAAGTTATCAGCTATTACCAACAGACCCTGTTTATATAACAAGAAATGCACTTACAAGTTCTTGTAATGCTGATGAAAAGTTGACATAATAAAAAAACCCAAATAAAACCATACATATTACTTTATCTCGTGTTATTTATGTTGTTCTTCTAAAATTCTAGAGCAAAGGATGAATATCTATTTTACTATTACCAATGATATGGGTCCTTTATTTCTTACTTTTTACTCACCTCAAACAAAAATCAAACCGCAAGAGACACAATGCTAAGCTGTTTCCCAAGTTCCAGTTAGTCAGCTCTATTGATGCCAGCTGAATAGAAAAGATAGAGGCAGCCTTCATTATATGTTTTAAATACTGCTCAAAAAAGTGAAAAATTAATCATAGAATCATAGAATGTGCTAGCTTGGAAGGGACCTTTAAAGGTCATCTAGTCCAACCCCCTGCAGTAAGCAGGGACATCTTCACTAGATCAGGTCGCTCAGAGACCCATCAAGCCTGACCTAGAATATCTCCAGGGATGGAGCCTCCACTACTTCTCTGGGCAACCTGTTCCAGTGATCTACCACCCTCATAGTGAAGAATTTTTTTCTTAATATCCAACTTAAATCTCTCCTTTTCTAGTTTAAAACTGTTACCCTTTGTCCTACTGCTACATGCTCTTGTGAACAGCTCTTCCCCAGCTTTCATACAGGCACCTTTCAGGTACTTGAAGGCCGCTATAAGGTCCCTCCAGAGCCTTCTCTTCTCCAAGCTGAACAAGCCCAACTCTCTCAGCCTGTCTTCATAGCAGAGGTGCTCCAGTCCTTGGATCATTTTTGTGGCCCTCCTCTGGACATGCTTCAACAGGTCCATGTCCTTCTCATGTTGAGGGCTCCAAAGCTGGACACAGTATTCCGGTGAGGTCTCACCAGAGCAGAGCAGAGGAGCAGAATCACCTCTCTCTATCTGCTGGCCACACTTCTTTTGAGAACTGTGTATGTCATGTTCCCCATATAGATAGGGAGCTGAGGCACATAGAATACAGGTCTTCAAAGTTGTGTGTTACACTGGTTTTGGTTTTTTTTCACTCCAGAACCATTTGAGCTTGTAAACCACTATGCTTGACTTACAAATAAGAAAATATTTCAAAGCTGGTTTTTTTTCCAATATTTGTTTGAATATAAAAATAAAATAAAAATTAAAAATCAGAATTAAATGACATAAAATATAGAAAAAGTTTTGTAGATTGTTGAGAATGCAGAGCAGATTTTTGAATGTCACAGACATTTGGGAACAGATGGCCATGTGTACCAGAATCTTTTTCAGGATTGGGTTTGTTACAGATTATAGATGCTCAGGGTCAGGTGTACTGTGTCTCTGTACATCTCTTTGTGTACTACTTGGAAGAGAAAGCAGGCGTATGATTATCCTTCCTCTAGACAATAAGATGCTGTTTACATGTTCCATATTTTTTTAAATTTTTATTTATTTTTAGTTTATTTTCTGGAGAGAAGTAGCCTGTGCAATAATATATATTTTTTTTTACATGTATGCTCTCAGAAGTTTTGAACTTGGCACAGCCTTTCAGGCAAACTTGGCAGTGGAATGCTAAGGTCACTAAAACCCACAAAGTTTCAAAAGAAGTTTTATGAAGATTTGTAGACAGAGAGAGAAGCAAAAGCTTAACATAATTCCAGCAGAACATGTTAGTAAAAGCATTCTTTCCCAGATATACATTTATTTTCTTTACTTTGTTGCTGATATAACTCATCTCTTTTCTTCCTATTGAGTAGCATCAAACTCAGAAAATGAAAACCAATAGGCACAATGTTTCAACTATGAGTGCAGGACCAGGGCATGCAATGTGTTATAGAGGGGGAAACCAGATGGGAACCTTCAGGGTTGAACTGAAGTCTTCCCCAAATTCTTCATTTCACCTTAAAAGAAATGAAGTATCAAGCTGTCATTGTTGGTAAAAAATAATGTTGGGCTTTTTTTTTTTCTTTTAGCTATGTTTTGAAGCAGCTAAGCTGCCATGCAATTAAAATAATTAGCGTAGTTCAAGTATCACTTTTAATGCTTTCAATTTTGTAAGGAAATATATTTTCCTAATTACTAAAACCTTTAGATATTTAAGAAAAAAAGAGCAGTCAACCCCTACTAGGTATTCAGTTCATGGTTTTCAGAAACATACCTTAATGTATGGAGTAGTGGTTGCATTTCATATGCTGAGACATGTAGTTGACAAATGAACCTAGCTTTGACATACATGTAAAACAATGGAGTGATGACTGTTGCTTAGCTATAGAGAAAAGGATACAGGTAATAAAACTGTAAGTGATTATTTGACAACTGTCAAACATTTCAGTTTTACTTTAGGGGAGTAGATAATGTTTCAGATGAATAGAATTTTTATTGTTTTCTAGAAAATAGGATGAATCCAGATATTTATATTCCTTCATTTATTACTTGCTGAGGTTTGGGTTGTGGGGTTTTCTTAGTAGGTTGTTTGGGGGTTTTTTTGCGGGGTGTTGGGGTTTTTTTGTTTGGTTGGGGTTTTTTTGGTGTTGATATAGAAATACTTTGAGAAATAATTTTAGAATATTTGAATTGGACTACATTATTTAGAGAGAAGTTACAGATCCTGAAGAACAATGGCAGATGGGAGAGCCTCAGTGACACCCCAAGTTGGCTGTTTCTGGGGCATAAAATGGGATTGACCATCCCCCCTGAAAGCTCATTCACCCCATCCTTGAAGGACACTGTGGCATAGGGTCAGGGAGAAGCCCAAATAACCCCAATCCATCCCTGAAGCGATATTAGAGGGAAACCAAAAAAAGGAGATACCTGTCACCATGGGCCAAAAGGAGAGGATCCCCATCACTCCACAGACTGTGGGGTCGCTGCCATCAAGTGGATGGGACCCAGTGTGGGCTGCAGGGGAAGGGTATTCTGAGTTTTCACAGGGTTTACCATGGGATGTTTTAGGGACAAACCAAGGTTGGGGAAGGGGAAGGGTCAAGGTGGTTTAGGGTAAATGAGTTGGCTGTGTACAAGCCAAGGGCTGGTCAGTGCACTTTCACTTAGAAATAAGCAAAACGTGTTCATGTAAAACATTTTTATTTAACTGAATTAGTATTTTTGAAAGAAAATTATCACAATGGAAATATTTTGCATATTTGAAGTAGAGATACTAAACTAAATCCTCATCTTTTGTATTAGTATTACCTCTTTGGATGATGAAAATGATGTAACTTTGTACTGGGTCAATCAAGGATGGAGTTATCCTTTGTAGCTACATGGGTGCTCAGGTCCTGGCTGGAAAGAGAACCACACACAAATTTCCAAGTCTACTTGGGAGTTTTTCCTAAAGATAATTTTACATACAGAAACAATAACAGTCTCTTGAAAATTATTGGTCTTTAAAATATCTCTCCAAAGTTGGAAAATAAAATGTATTACCTGAACAAGAATATTTAATTTTACTAAACTTCATTTTATGAAGAACTGGCAGGGGGCTTGGAACTAAGTGATTTTCAATGTCCCTTCCAAACCCCAACCATTCTATGATTCTATGATTTTATTATCATATTAGCAAAACAGTAAACCATGTTTTCTTTCATTCATGGGGATTTGGTCCATATCACTATCTCATGACAAATGTTCTTTCAATAATTACAGAATCACAAGGTTGGAAAAGACCTTTGAAGATCATCAAAGTCCAACCATTCTCATCCTAAACTAAACCATATCTCGAAGTACCTCATCCACCCTTTTCTTCAACACATCCAGGGAAGGTGACTCAACCACCTCCCTGGGCAGCCTGTTCCAGGCCCTCACAACTCTTTCAGTAAAAAATTTTGTTCTAATATCCAATCTAAACCTGCCCTGGCACAGCTTCATGCCATTCCCCCTTGTCCTATCTCCTGTCACCTGGCTGAAGAGACCATCATCTATCTCTCTACAACCTCCCTTCAGGTAGCTGTATGTGGTGATAAGGTCTCCCCTCAGCCTCCTCTTTTCTAAGCTAAACAGCCCCAGCTCCCTCAGATGCTCCTCATAGGATTTGCTCTCTAGCCTCTTCACCAGCCTGGTTGCCCTTCTCTGGACTCGCTCCAGGACCTCCATGTCCTTCTTATGGTGAGGAGCCCAGAACTGGACACAGTACTCGAGGTGCGGCCTCACCAATGCCGAGTACAGAGGCACAATCACCTCCCTAGACCTACTGGCCACACTGTTTTTGATACAAGCCAAGATGCCATTGTCCTTCTTGCCCGCCTGAGCACACTGCTGACTCATATTCAGCCTGCAGTCAACCAACACCCCCAGGTCCTTCTCTGCCTGACAGCTCTCCAGCCAGTCCCCGCCAAGCCTGTAGCGCTGCATGGGGTTATTAAGTCCCATGTGCAGCACTCTACACTTGGCCTTGTTAAACTTCATTCCATTGGACTCAGCCCATCGGTCCAGTCTGTTCAGATCCCTCTGAAGAGCCTCCCTACCCTCAGGCAGATCAACACTTCCTCCTAGTTTAGTGTCATCTGCAAACTTACTGAGGGAGCATTTAATCCCTTCATCGAGATCATTGATAAAGATGTTGAACAAGATTGGACCCAGGACTGAGGCCTGGGGGACGCCACTTGTGACTGGCGTCCAGGTGGATTTTGTTCCATTTACCACAACACTTTGGACCCGGCCATCCAGCCAGATTTTAACCCAGCTGAGGGTTAAAATGTTCCCTATCCGCAGAAAGAAGCTGATGCTCCCATACTGCAGTCACTGTAGTGCCCTGCTTTCATACAGAGAATTGCTGGTTTAGTATTGAACAGATTCGTGAGAAATAGCTGAACCCATGTCAGCCACTTTTGGACATGTGTGGTGGGTATGGGTACTGTGAACTGGTCCCTTTGGTTTGTTCTACAGTCAAACATGGGGACATGCACTCATTAAAAAAAAAAAAAAAGACTCTCATTCTGATGCAGGTATTTAGAATAAACCAAAGGATCTGCTTCCTAGTATTGCCTATTTCTATCAGCTACAGAAGGAGCATAAAATGACTCAGAAGAAGACTAAAATGAGGCTTATTGAATCTCATCCTCATTTTAACAGGCAATTTGCATTTGTAGAATGCACGGATTTTTTATTTCATTTAAATAATAGGATTAAGTTATTTGAAAGAATTGACATTCCACAAAATTGTTTTGAATTTACATTCCACAAAATTGTTTTGAATTTACATTCCATAAAATTGTTTTGAATTTACCGTTTCCTTCCTATTTTGAGACTAAAAATGTTTTAATTTTTTTTTTCTTTTAAATGTTGGATAACACTTAGTAATGTTAAGTATGGATTCTTTCTTTTACAACATTCCCCTATTTCTAATTTTTTGAGGCTGCATCTAGGCTATGGGATTCCCCACTTAGACTGTGATGGGGATCTGTCATCCTTGATTGGGACACGGGATGCTAGACCTCTGCATTTTGTGCAAGGGGCAATGAGAACTATCCACAAACTCAAACCAAAACAGTAAAAATTAAAATTTAAATTCTGTAGTGCTTAAATTAACGAAAATGCAAAACTTTAAGGGTGCACTGGATCACTAGTATCTTACATTTGTCCTTACAAAATAAATAAACAATCCTAAAATACAGTGCAGTAGTATGCTATGTGGATTTCTCACATTTATTTGAGTAATATGAGTTCATTAACTTCTGTTTTAATTAGAATGAGTGATAGGCTGTGTTTTCTTTTGTGACAGAGAATTTTTTATTCTATTCCTAGAATACATTCTTTTTTAACCCAGTTAGATAAGAAGCAGCATCTCAGCATGGCGAGTGATGTAGAATTATATTTGAAAATAAAGTTTTTTAATTATAATTATGATCTGAGAATTAATTTTGAACTGTACTTCACAGTTTTTTGGTTTTTTATGTAAGGAAATAATTTTGTGTTTCTGAACTTTTGGATTATTTGACTATGTCAGAGGAACACAGCTTCTCACCAGTTTCCCTACACTGTAAGGAACACTAACATCCAGCTTGTTATTGAGTATCACCAGGGTTTTGTGAAATAATTTATTTCATAACAGTCTTTATAATTTTAACTTTGAGCTTACTCTTCAGGGTTAAAGTACATTCCAGAAACTCAGTGCTCTAATAAATAAAAATATTTTTCTATTTCCCAAACTAACTTTATTTCTAGATCACCCAGTTGTGTACTGATGAGAGGTTTAGAGGCTTTCCCCCTCTGTTTTTGAGCCCCTGTGTATGTGTGGACTTTGAAAGAGGCTGGAGGGGACATTGGAGAAAACTCTGTTTATATTCTATGTATGGTACAACACCTATGTGATTTTTCTCAAGTCATCAAAAGCTCCTGAAGATACGTTACATTTTTACAAGATAGAAAAAGTTGGAAAAATACTGTATCAACTCAAAAATAATTGTGATTCTCTCCTGCTTACTCCACAGATGTGCTTATAGGCAATAGTAATGTGCCCTTTGGAAATTAATGTATTTTAACATATTTGTGACTTGTAAAAACAGCAAATCCAAATCTTTGATCTCTCTATTTGTCTCTCTTGGACAATCATTCCGATTTAATCTTTCTGGAGCCTAAGGATATGCCTATTATGATGAATAAAAAAAGACAAAGAGTAGCCCCTGGCCCTGACTCCAGGTAGAACTGAATTGCTCATGTCCATGCTGTGTTAGGGACAGACTTTCCCTGACTGGCTGGCTACATCCACAGGTATGCACCGCCCTTGGCATCTTCAGACCCAGCTACTGTCTCTAATTTATAAAATTATTAACATATGTGACAGAGGTGGTAGTAGGGATAATTTCAAAGTGCCTGAAATTATGCAAGCTTCATATTGTAGTTTGCTACAGAAAAGTTTTTATGACATGAAAATAAGAATGCAGCTTCTATGCACTGGCATATGGCACATGTAGGAGTACTCAAAGGTACAAAAGTGGTTTGGATAATATTGTAAGACTACAGAGAATTGTGTTAGGCAGACCTTGTGCAGTTGTACATGCATTTGTCTGGCAGAGACAGAACCTAGACAGTTTTGTTCCCAAAACAGGAATTGACCTATGTTGTAGAAATCATTATGGAGTGATCCAGGACAGATCCCAGACAGTGAGTCGACACTTAAGGAATGTGGACAACCAAGTCTGGCACAAACATGTTCCTGACCATGTTACAGATGGCAATGTAGAGATATACTGACTGACTAAGGGTGTAGTACTTTGGAATAAATCCTCTCTGCAACTGCTGATATTTTTCTAGTATAGTTTGGAAAAAATATGATGTTACTTATATAGTCAAGGATTGTCTTTATGATGACTTTGTCATGATGGTGGCTCACTATTACCCTCTAATTAAATAAAAAATTAGGATTCTTTTCTCTGTCTCTTTTATATTCCAGATAAATTAGAATTATCATTACATACAGAAATGTCTTAGTCATAGTTACACTAAATCTACTGACACTCACACAGATACTTCTAGGGCATGTATTGTGTTTTCTGCTCCTCAAATGGACTTGGGATATAGGGAATTAAAAAGATTCTTTGGGCCTTTCATTGCTTCAGTAGACCATATGTGTGGATGTTTGCTGTGATAAAGCTAACGCTGGAAACATTCCCATTATGGTCAAATTTGCAAAGTACCAATTAAAAGTCACCAAGCAAATGCTGACAGGTTTTCGCTGGGAAAAACAAAGTATAGCGTAATCGCATCACTGAGCAGGGCATATTTAATAGTAATATTAGGATGCTAAGCCAAAAAAAAGGTAAAGAATTTATAATTTCAACAGACATCAGAACTGCTGTGACTGTTTAGGGGTGATACACAGGGCTAACTGCTTTTAACTGCTGAAGTAGATTAAATGTAATTCTGTACGAATAAAGTTTTGCGAGGTTCAACTGATGAGCTTCCAGTTTATGGCTGAAATATATTTCATTAAACCTGTAAAACAGGCCTAGTAGTAATTATATAACCTTCAAACTCCATTTACAGTCGATGAAAGGATCCCCCTGAAAATGGCTCAGTCACATATCTCAATATGGAGATGACTGTCTCTCTTAATTGATCATAGAAGTGACCTACAATAACTGCCCCCAGACTTGTTTAAATTGAGATAAATCAAGAGATAGGTGCATGGCCACATGCTTTAAATTATATTTCATGATTTTTATAGCATCCTTATTTTCTTCTGTAAAATACATTATGATCTGGGGGTTCTGATCTTGGGGGTTGGAGCTCTATGATCCTTGGAGTCCCTTCCAACCCATGCCATTCTATGATTCTATGATTATATGGTCTTTCAGCATGTTACGAATTTTTCCAAATTAACAATCATCATTAACTTCCTTTTTTTTTTCTGCCAAAGGTATTGCTTTTCTGTACTACAAAAAGTTACCAAATAATACTGATCCTAAGATATTTTAAGTAGCTACACTCATAATGTCAATCCAGGCAGCTATTTCTATATCTTTCTAAACCAATTATTTCTTCTCTTTAGCACCCAGTTTGAAGTTCTTGCCCAACTTCCTTTGCCTAATTAATTATTTTCCCTATTACAATAGCTCTGTTGATTTGATCTTATTTTTGATTTTTTTCTATGTACGTGATTTTTTTTTCTGGTATAATGTCTTCTAAAAGCTTGCACATAGTTGAGGTCATACTATTCTCTGATGTTTTAGAACCTTTAGCAGTATTATTAAAAGCTTTACTACTGCATTTGCACATTCCTTGTTTTGTTCCTACAAAACTTTAAGGAGAGGTTACATCTCTGAGGTTGGAGGTTTTTTACATCTCTGCCATATCAGATTTACAGAACATGTTTTTATTCCTCTGTTCATCGTTGTTCTTGCTGACAAAAATTCAAATAGCTTTGAGACTTTAGATTAAGTTTATAAAAAACTTTATAATGAAAATTGCCTCTGTGGGCAACCTGTTCCAGTGTTTCACCACACTCACTGTAAAAAAAAAAAGGCTTTTTTCCTTATGTTTATAAGATATTTCCTGTATTTCAGTTTGTGCCCATTGCCTCGTGTCTGTTCACTGGGCACCACCAAGAAAACTCTGGCTACATCTTCTTTATTCCTTCCATCAGCTACTTAGACACATTGACACAAGCCTTCTAAGCCTTTTTTAGGCTGGACAGTGTCAGCTTTCTCAACTTCTCCTTGTATGCCGAGTGATCTAAGCCCGTAGTTACCTTTGTAGCCCTTTGCTGGACTTGCTCCACTAAGTCCATGCCTCTTTTGTACTGGGCAGCCCAGCACTGGGCACAGCACTCCAGGCATGTCACATCAGGGCTGAGCAGATTGAAAGGATTGTCTCCCTTGACCTGTTGGCAACGTTCTTCCTACAGCAGTCCAGGATAGTGTCTGCCTTCTTCGCTTTGAGGGCACATTTCTGGCTTGTGTTTAACTTAGTGTCCATCTGGAGCCCCAGGTCCTTCCCTGCCAAGCTGATTTCCAGCCATTTGGACCAAACCTCATGGTACCTGGGGTTATTCTTCCCTAGGTTCAGAATTTTACTTTTTCCTGTGTTGATTTCATAAGATGGCCCATTTCTCCGACTTCTCCGACTTCTTTGAGTGGCACCACAACCACACAGTGTATCAGCCACTGTTCCCAGTTTTGTAACATCTGCAAACATGGTGTAGTTGAGCAGAATTGGCCTTTGAATGGAATCCTGGCTCAGGACACTAGTGACTGGCCTCCAGCTGGACTTGAAGCAGCTGATCACAACTCTCAGCCTGGCAGTCGAGCCACTTTTCAATCCACCTCACTACCCACTTATCTAGTATATATTTAATCCATTTATGGAAGACAGTGTCAAACTGTTATGTCAACACAAAAACATCCTCAGCTAATCTGCTGAACCAGTCACTTCTTTGCAGAAGGTGGTTCAAGTATGATTTCCCCTTTCAATCATCTTATTTTATTTAATATGATTGAAAATGTATTTTGGGACTATTTGCTTTCTCACTTTTCCAGGGTTTGTGGTGAGGCTAACTAGCCTGTAGGTTCTCTGACCTGACTGCCTGACAGTTCCTTGCCTCTCTTGATCAGTTTGCTTTTTCCCATTGCCCAAGAACCACTTTGTGGTTGCCATGATCTTTTCAAAGAATGTTTCTTGCAACAGTATTTTCCTGCTCCATTGGCACTCGTGTGCCCAGGTCACATGGGCTTGTGTATGTTCAGCTTATTTAAATATTCCACAAGCTGATCCTCCTCTACTGAGAGTACTTCTTCCTTGCTCCAAACTTTCCCACAGCTTTCGAGAACCTAGGATTCCTGAAGACAAGTCTTAACATTAAAGACTAAGGTCTTTTCAATGTTCTTTTCCACCAGGTTCCCTGCCCTGTTCAGCAATGGACCGATAGTCCTGGTTTTCCTTTTGTTACTGATGTACCTCTTGAAGCCTTGCCACATACAACTCCAAATGGGTTTTGGATCTACCAATCACCATCTTGCACATTTGAGCAGTATCTCCATACTCTTTCTGTGTTACCCTGATTTGACCTCTCACATGCTTCCTTTTGTACATTTTAATGTACTCTGTACATTCAAGACTCAACCCATGTTCATCCATGCAGGCATCCTGTCACTTATATTTGATTTCCCACCCATTGGGGTGGCGTATTCACAAGCTTGGAGAAAATGACCATAGAAAATCAACCAGCTCTCCTGGACCCCTCTTTTGCCTTGTTGCCTTTTTTCAGGATCACAAACAGCATCAATTCCCTGGGGCCAAGACTTCCCCTGGCCTTGATATTTCTAACCAGTTCATCATTTATTATACTTCTAAGATCCAGCACTCCATCTACTCCTTGATCACCTGAGCCAGGAAATTTTCAACAATGTATTCCATAAACCTCCCAGATTGCTTGACCTTTGCTGTATTATCCCTCCAACAGATATCAAGGTGTTTTAAGTTCCCCAGGAGGGCTAGGTCAATGGATGTGGGGCTTCTTCCAGATGTGTGAAGAAAACCTCATCTCTTTCTTCCTCATCAGGCAGTCACCCAATACAATGTCTGAGTGACATTATGATCTGCCTCCTAAACCTGCCCCATCAGCTCTCAGGTGGCCCAACACCCACGCATAGGCAGAGCTCTAGGCACTCTGGTTGCTCCCTCACATAAAGGACAACTCATCTTTCCCAAGCTGTCCTTCGTAAAACACCCATATCCATCCATTGCAGCACTTGAGCTGCATGCGCTATCCCACCATGTCTCCATCATACCAGTGAGACTGCAGCCCTGCAAGTGCACACATACCTCTGATCCTGTTTGTTTCCCATGCTGCAAGCATTTTGGCACAGGCACCTCAAAGATACACACACCTGAGATGATTTCCCAGAAAGGGCATGAGAGTTTCCCCCATCATGATGTCCTCTCACTACTTGTTATTTTTGTGCATACTCTTGAGGTGGACTCTCTTCATCCCTATTTTTTTGGTTGATAGGTCTCTCTTGTTCACACCTTGATCTTAACTGGTCTAATTCCAGCTTCTGGATACTACTAAGCCCTTTTCAATCCATCAGGTCTTTTCTCCACAGAAGTATTATTGAATATAATAATCTTTTTAAAGAGCAGAACCTTCTGCAAATTTGAAATAAATGTTTTTAAGGTACTAACTTGGACAGTTGTCAGCCTGAAATATTCTTTAAAAATTGGGGAGAGATCCTATGCATTCTATTAGACTATTTACCACAGCTGCTCATTAACATATAATGGTGGTTCTTTTGCTGGGGGTTATTAAAAACAGTAATAGCCATACGTGCTTACATTAAAAAAGAAAAAATAATGCTGTGCTTCCTTTGGTTTTGAATTCATTCCTAAGTGCATCATTAGCATACAGAAGGAATTATAACAAGATAATGACTGGAAAATAACCTTTCTAATGATTGGTGTTAAATTTTAAAAAATGATACATAGGCAATAAAGACTTTAAAAACCTCCTTCATTGTATATCTTGGTGAATGCATATGTACATATAGGTCTCTTTAGAAAAGATCTTAGGAATGTGTGCTTTACCTGACGAGGAACAAAGCTCATTACCGCTAGAGTAATCAATAACCCCTGCTAATGTGTTCAACTGGCGACATAGACCAGATCAATAAAACCTGCCACATGCTTTTGTTTTAGGAAATGGAACCTTTTAGTTCTTAATTAAGGGAGAGACCTCACATCCTTAATGATGTTTGCAATGACTGTTGCCACAGAGGACAAGAAGAGCCCAGTCTGAGGGTTGCTTTAAAAGACTTTGACAAAGTAATAAGACAGTTGAGCCAAAACTGATCTAAATTTGTTTAATTTATTTTAATGCAGGAAGACTGGGGAAAAAATTGTTCAAAAGAGGGAGAAATATTCTGATGAATTACTGTGGTTATCAGAGGAAATAACACTTCCATTAGTAGAATGTGTGTGTCTGCAATCTGGCAACAAAGGATATAGAATTCAACCATGTAGGAGTACTTTGTGTGGTTCTGATTGTGGGTCTTTAAGGCACAGCCACTGTAAAATGTAAGTTATTATTTTTAGCTTCATCTCTGTTATTATTCTTCTGGCTTCTGTATGACTCTATGACTAGTGCATTTTCTACAAGGCAGTTCAGCTAGGGGAAAGCACATGTGGAGTAGAGAGCAGGAACAAACTAACAATAATGACGGCACTGAAAATGGCTCAGCTATGTTTAGCTAATAAAAGGATAAACATATGAGAGGGAATTAATTACTTCAAAAGTTTAATAAAATATCTTATTTGCATAATACATGAAAGATACAAATGGGCTTGTACACATGGGTCTTGATGATGGTATTATTGTCTTTTCCAATGCTGCTATGTTGGAAAACAGCTCAAATCAGAGGCTTATATAACTGCAACTAACCCTTTTTCACAACACAGTTTCTGTGATAGATTTGCTGCAATGAATTCTTAAGGGTTCAAACATGGTTTAAGAGCAGCATATCTAAGGGTTCAGATTTGCAAAATATTAAACTTTCACACAAAGTCACCTGTCTAAGAAGGTGTGGGGATATGGAAGGGAATGTAGGAATCAAAAGTAGAATTGCTATGCATTTGTGTAGAAACTTAACAATGCCAAAGCTTCCATTATCAGTAATCCTACAAATGCAAATCTACATGCCTAATTTTACTCACATGAATGATTATTTGCAGGACCAAGCTCAAAGATCAATCATTATTAACTGAGAAATAAAAGGCTCTGAAAATGTAATGACTGGCTCCCTTTTCATTTGCACAGTACAAACCACCACTAAATGTGCTGAAAGCAGCAGTATTATAGTAGTTTAAAACCAAGAAATTAAATTTAGTCTAGCTGTACTTACAGGGAGCAGCATGGTGCAGAGAAGGTAACGATAGGTAAAGAGGTAAAGAAATTACGATTCATGCACAAAAAAGGTATAAAGTATGCAATTTCTCAAAGTATTTTTTAATATACATTGCAGAGCTTTGAGAAAAACACTTGCATGTTGAAATGCAAAATCTGGCATATGTAAGACTTCATGTTCATATAGTAAATGATTGAGATTTTTTTGGTTTAGTATGTGGGGAGTTTTGGGTGTAGTTTTTTTGGGGGGTTGGGTTAAATTCAGGATTTTGGGTTTGTTCTCAGTTGGGTTTTTTTGTGTTGTTTATGTGTGTCTGTGTGTGTGAGTGGCAGTGGTGTTGGAGCAGTTCTGGCTGAATGAAAACAAATAACTAAGCCAGTATTTTAGCTTGTCAAGCAAAATTTTTTTCAGTAATGAAACATTTGTTTCATTTTTTAAAATTTGGCATTCCTTTTTAAACTTAAACAAATTATGAAACCAAGCACTGCAACTAAAATCTGAATTTTATGATTCCATATGTTGTAGGTGCTTGTTCTGTTGAATATTCACTTAGAAAAAGATCTACCCTTACTTATAACTAAAAGTAGCACAGGATACAGTTTCATAACAGTTCTTACCTATCTCTAGCCAGTTTCAAATATAGACATCTAAAGTTAATTCAATAGCTTTTCACTTTCTCTAAAGAATCCGAGACATCAAAATATAGCTTGCATCTGACAGAAGACCAAGGATAAACCTCTTGCCTTTCTGTTAGGATACCAAATGGCAGGTTTACACTAAATATGTATGTCTAGGCAAATGAATTGCCTTCAAAGTCAAAACTTATTTCCTTTATAGCCAGTGGAACAATGGGGATGAAATGAGCTGACCTCTAAAGACACCTGTTGAAGACAAGATTTAGGATGTTAGGATGAAACAAAACATCATTGGGTAGTGCTGCTCTCTCTCTGATAGCAAAATATGTTGCTTGATGATTTGCCTAGGTCACATCCCTAATTCTCTAAAAAAAAAAAGTGTTCTACCTCCTATGAAAGTAACAGCACCTCTGCATGCTTTAATAATATATCCCTTCTGAAACCACTGAGAACCTTGCTGTTAAATGAATGATAGCAAAGGTGGACATTTTATTCATATTCTCATCCTCTTAGATATCTTTATTGACAATTTGGATGAGGAAATTGAATGCACACTCAGTAAATTTGAACATGACACCAAACTGGGGGGAAGTGTTGATCTGCTGAAGGGTAGGAAGACCCTCCTGGAGGAGGTCCTGGACAGGTTGAATCAATAAGCAGAGGCCCTTGGAATGAAGTTCAACATGGCGAAGTGTCAGGTCCTGCACTTCGGTTGTAACAACCCCAAGGTATGCTACAGGCTTGGGACAGGGTGGCTGGAAAGCTGTACAGAAGAAAAGAATCTGGAAGTGTTGGTTGACATGCGCCTAAACATGAGCCAGCAATGTGCCCTGGTGGCCAAGAAGGCCAATGGCATCCTGGCTTTCATCAGGAATAGCAAAATAAACAAGACCAGGGCAGTGATCTTACCCCTGTACATCATCCCTGGTCAGGCTGCAGCTCAAGTACTGTGTTCAGTTTCGGGCCCCTCACTACAAGAAAGACATTGAGGCTCTGGAGTGTGTCCAGAGAAGGGCAACAAAACTGGTGAAGGGTCTGGAACACAAGTGACAAAACGTTGCTGAGGGAATTGGGACTCTTTAGCCTGGAGAAGAGGAGGCTCAGGGGAGACATTATTGCTCTCTACAACTACCTGACAGGAGGTTGTGGTGAGCTGGGGGTCAGCCTCTTCTCGCAGATAAGTAGTGATAGGACAAGAGGGAATGGGTGCAAGTTGCACTAGGGAAGGTTCAGGTTAGAAATGAGGAGAAATTTCTTCTCAGCAGGAGTGGCTAGGAATTGGAACAGTTGACGAGGGAGCTGGTGGAGTCACCGTCCCTCAGGGTGTTCAAGAGAAGGTTGGATGAGGTGTTTAGGGACATGATTTAGTTAGTAATATAGGTGGTAGGGGGACAGTTGCACTAGATGATCTTGGAGGTCTTTTCCAACCTTAATGATTCTGTGATTCTGTGTAAAGTACAATACAGTAATTATTTACCCATACTTTCCATTTTTTAATAAGATATTTAAAACCACAAATTTTGCATATTTCCAAGTACCTTTAGATGCTCATATAGTACAATGCTGACAAATAGAAACCAGTCTATTTCAGAAGAATATGCTATATAAAGTAATAGCTAACTTTTTGAGAATATGATGAAGGGAAAAATAGCTATAAGAGGCTGTATTTTAACCAGAGGAGGAAGCTTAGTAAAAAAATATGATCAAAGGAATTTAATATATGCCTGGCAGAAATAATAGGTACATATTCAAATTTCCACTTTTAACTCTGGGTATTGTTGTTTAAAGATTTGCATATATCCATAGCTGTTGAACATTTTTCTTTCTACAGATTCCATGCAACAGCTTGTAACTCAATGGAATGTAGAAAAAAGCCCAACACAACAGTCAAGAGAGGAGAAGAGAGGGTACCAGGGAGACTTCCAGGATTAACATGTCTATGCTGAATATTTAATTAGCCAGGGATAACAACAGGTAATTATGAAATCAAGCAAAGTTTTATTATACATCATTTTATAATCCATGCGGGTGTGTCATAAAATTGCAAGCATTTGTACTTTTAAAAATCTAACTGTGTTTAATGCAAATGTAATCACGCTAATGTGATTCACATTCTTTAAAGTGCACATTGGGAGAGTGGGTAATAATGAGAGGCTTTGTAAACAAAATCACTGGGAGATACTAGATGTAGCACTACTAAAGCATGTGACCTATAATCGCTTTTCATTTGATTATTTTTCAATTCTCAGTATTTTAAGAGTGATTTTTTTTCTTTTATTGTTCCTTTATTTTTCAATACCCCTAGTAGAAGTACTACCCTAGTGAGAACTCCTTGTAGAGTCCTTGGATATGTAAGTCCAGGAGAAGGACTGAGTGAACAGAGGGCATGAAGGCATATTCATAGCATTTCACTTTGATTCAGCTTGCTATGGGGAAGAAGATGATGTCCTCTGAACTGCCTTTGGAAGAAGCTCTGGTGACTCCATGGCAACCTCAGCCAATGTGGGTAAAGTTATAGACACAGTTATATATGAATTTATAATGCAGAGAAATTGCAAAGTGGTTAGCTGTTGTTACACTAATGTTTAAATGCAGTTTTCCAGTGGCTTCTTTGGAGTACCACAGAGGTTTCAAAATATTCACAGTGTAGAGAATGGAATCATATTTGATAGTAGTACAGGTGATGTGCCAAGAGGTGAAGGCTAAACAAAGAACATGGGGGTGTGTGTTGAACAGGAACCTGGAACAGCAAGATATGCATGAATCTGGGAGTGAACGGGAACTTGGAGGACACTGTTGAACACCAGCCTGGGAAAAGACAAGTGTTTAGCTTTGTGCTATTTAGAGAACCAAGTTGAGTGATCACTTGGAAATGAGTGGAGCCTCCCTTTAGAGGAAGGTATTTAAGCAGTAGTGTATATAATAAAGCTGATTCTATGCTTGCACCTGCTAGAGTTCGTGTCTTCCATATGCCACAACACAGGGTAACAAATACGATCTACTGGTGAGTGGCTGCTGGAGGGAAGGAGGAATATCCTAGACCTAAAACAGAATAGAACACCTAAATTTAGACCACGGAATCCTACCATGGGTATCTATGTTCAGGTGAATTGAATAGCTTTCTACTTCCCAGTAAGAGTACTGAATAGAACTAGATGTATTATGATATCTGGTGCACACCCAGACCTAAATATTGGTGTCTTAATCTCAAATGGGATCTTATCATAAATGCTAAATTGAGGGATACGAGTGTAGTAAAACCAACAGTCTGCATCATGCAAAATGTTGCAGCAAATTGAGGGAAGTGCCTTTCCCCCTTTCAGCCTTGGTGTGATACACCTAGGGTGCTGTGCTCAGTGCTGGGCTGCCAAGCACAAGAGAGGCATGGACTTAATGGAATAAGTCCAGCAAAGGGCTACAAAGGTAACTATGGGCTTGGAGCATTTGGCATAGAAGGAGAGGTTGAGAAAGCTGACACTATCCAGCCTGTAAAAGAAAAGGCTCAGAAGTCTCATGTTAATGTGTATAATATCTTCATCGATGACCTTGATGAGGGAATAGCATCCACCCTCAGCAAGTACGCTGATGATACAAAGCTGGGAGGGGTGGCTGACACGCAGGAACACTGCGCTGCCATCCAGCAAGACCTGGACAGGCTGGAAAGCTGGGCAGGGAGAAACCAGATGAGGTTTAATAAAAGCAAGTGTAAAGTCTTGCACCTGGGGAGGAATAACCGTCAGTATCAGTACAGGCTGGGGGATGACCTTCTGGAGAAGAGCTCTGTGGAGAAGGACATGGGGTCCTGGTTGATGACAGGTTGGCTATGAGCCAGCAGTGTGCCCTGGTGGCTAAGAGGGCCAATGGGATCCTGGGATGCATCAGGAAGAGTGTGGCCAGCAGGTCGAAGGAGGTGATCCTCCCCCTCTACTCTGCCCTGGTCAGGCCCCACCTGGAGTATTGTGTCCAGTTCTGGGCTCCCTGGTATAAAAAAGACAGGGATCTCCTTGAGAGAGTCCAGAGAAGGGCTACGAAGATGATTAAGGGCCTGGAACAGCTCCCGTATGAGGAAAGGCTGAGTGAGCTGGGGCTGTTCGGCCTGGAGAAAAGAAGACTAAGGGGGGACCTAATTAATGTTTATAAATATCTTAAGTATGGGATGCAGGGGGAATTGGCCAACCCCTTTTCAGTCATCTGTGGAGACAGGACAAGGGGCAATGGCTGCAAATTGGAGCACAGGAAGTTCCGCACCAACATGCGGAAGAACTTTTACACAGTGTGGGTGACAGAGCCCTGGGACAGGCTGCCCAGGGAGGTGGTGGAGTCTCCTCCTCTGGAGATATTCAAGACTCGTCTGGACGCCTATCTGTGCAATATGAGCTAGGGAGCCTTCTTTGGCAGGGGGGTTGGACCCGATGATCTCTTGAGGTCCCTTCCAACCCCTACAATTCTGTGATTCTGTGATTCTAAATAACTGATTAGGGTAGTAAAAAAGATGAAGCCAGAGTCTTCTTGGTGGTGCCCAGTGAACAGACATGAGGCAATGGGTGCAAAATGAAATACAGGAAATATAAGAAAAAATAGCTTTTTTTTTTTTTTTTTTTGTACAGTGAGTGTGGTGAAATACTGGAACAGGTTGCCCAGAGAGGCTGAAGAATCACCTGCTTTGGATATACACAAAACTCAACTGACATGGCTATGGGCATCCTGCTGTAGGTGACCCTGCTCTGAGCAAGAGGTTGAACTTGATCTCTGGAACTGCTTTCCCACTTCATTCTGTGGTTCTTTTCTGCTGATATGTATAAGGAAGGAAGGAAGAGCTTTTGACAGAATAGCCACTTAAAAGTGCCTTTGCCAGAAAAGCAGGCTTTTTAGTATTTGTAAATACAACAATGCAGGCAACTAGATTTCCTTGATTTGTATTTGTATTCATCCAGTATCAAAAACTAACTGTTGAGGACACAGAGGAATGTAATACTGTAGCTTATCTTGCAGCCTGAAAAGCAAAGCAAGGTGTCACTGTGTAGAGCCTTTTTTCTCTCCAGTGTACCATTTTGTTAGAAATGCAATTTTAATTACATCTTTAATCAAAGATCCATGCAATTCAGCAGTCTGTGTTCAACAGCAATAGAAAGCTGCAAAGTATGAGTAAAGCATATATGATACCTTCCCTTAGTAGTCTCTCATGATATTATTCACATCCCAAATTATTATCCCATTATTTAGACATAACATGTTCTAAATCTAGAAAGTACTGTATAAACAAAAAGTGGTAAATTAATATATTCTCTTAATAATTCTGAAGGAAAATGATCCAAGAATATTCACCTCCAGAAAGAGACTTTGGTGTAGTGTCAGTTTTGCTTTGCTAAATCTTTACTTAAATGCCTTCATTAAGTTGATCCTGTACAAATATAATCTTGCATCAGTGACTCAATAGCATGTGTATTTTCAGTCCTTTGTGACATAGAACTTAGTTCTAGAAACGTTTTCTTCACAGGCGAATATGTGGGGCAGTCAGTGAGATTTATGATGGTAGCATGGATTCTCCCACTCAAAGACTCTTCACAGACTCTCCATGGAAATATTTTTGCTTCAATCCCATTGTGTTTACGATTATGAGGTAAATAGCTGAATGACAGGAAAACCAAGTTAATTTTATGGTTGCACCCCCAACTTCAATTTCAGTTCAAAAAGTGTAAATTGTATTTGTAAACTGATACCTTGTTTTTCAATTTAAGAGAGCTAGCCGTTTCATGAAGAGTGGTTGGTATTTTCCCTTTATGATAGTGCAATCAAAACTCTTTCTAAAGAAAGACCTTTTAGCATTAGACTTAGAATTTTTTTTGGTAATCTTTATAGCTGACTCATAAACCCTGAAAAATGGATCTTATAATGGAAATGCTGACATAACATTAACCATAGCAGCAAGAACAGCACCACAGTAATTTATTTACATGTTGCTTTTCAATTACTTTGCATGCTATTGTTATCATTTTTATGGCAAGTATTATTTTTCAACAAGTTTCTGATTTGCAATTTTCTACTGCAATCTTTACAGTTGGCTGGGGTCTTCTTACAAATTAATTACACTGTTCAAGGAAATTGCTTAGGCCTAGAAAACTGACACAATTTATTATTTTTTCCAAAGGGAAAACTTAATGTCTTTACTACAGTATAGGCCCAGTCAGTTCTATTGTAGTTGTCTCTGTAGTGGTAAGCATAAGACAAGTAATAATGTAATAATAATTCTTAAAAATCATCGCCAGACATCTGTTCCAGTCAAAAAAGATTTCTGGCTTAATTCTCTTCTCAATTCCAAAGATTTAATATTGGTACAGCTCCAACTTCTATGACTTTATTACAGATTGTACCACTTAGAAGAGCTAAACCTGTCTCTTTTCTAATGGAATGAACTAAAATCTGAAGGAATATATATATATCTATAAACCACAGAATTAAAGCTCAAGATTCATGGGGATTTATGGGTGAGGAAAGGACAAGGTCTTTATTCATAACAGAATTATAGGAAGAATAATTACACTGTTTTAGATGTCTGTAAACTATTAATGCAGAAGCGCAAGGAGGTACTTCAAGTCTAAATTCATGATCAAAATGATGACTTGATCCCAGAGACTTTGTGGGGTATGCTGCACATCTAACACAGTTTGTTCTGAATACAGTTTGTTCAGGGAGACAAGCAAGGAAAAAAGGCAAGAAATATGTTTTCTATCACAGAGGTAAATACTAGTTTAGATGCTATATGAGAATAGACTGATTGAAAATCTATGGCTAATATTAAAAGGGAAAAAGAAAAGGGAACTGATATGGTTGGGGATTACAATAAGCTACCCAGTAAGTACGGTAACTAAAACCCAGGAGAGATGTCTTTTTGTAACTAATAGAAGAATAAGCAAAGAGCCCTAACTCATAATGAGGGGTATATTTAACTATCAAGAGGCCTACTGGGAGTCATGAATTGTTCAGGAAGATTTTGGAATTAGGTAAGAAGGTATTTAAAGAGAAGATGGAGACATCTATGAGACAGGCTAGCTTTTCTGTACCGATTCTATTAAAATGGGAAAAAGATGCTGAAATGAAGGTGAGACTGACAACATTGTGACATGATCTTTAACAAAATATTGGATAGAGTAAGGAAAAAAAGAGCAATGGATTCTGAGAAAAAAAATAAAAACACTCTCAAAACTGGTAAGGAAGGAAAGCATATATATATATGTTATATATATATATATATATACACAGAGAGTGCAAGAGATAAGATAGCTTTTAAAATAAATAAGTGCAAATTATTCCATTTCAGATGGTAGCTAGGGGAAGCAGCAATAGATTCACTCACCTAAATCAAGCTATCTTTGTTGTCCCTAAATTCAATAGGAAAGTTAACAAAATGCTAACATGGCCAAACGCTGGGAAGCAGTATTAAGGGATGCGTTTGTGTGGGACTATAGACCTTGATGAGGAAGGAAATGCAACTATGGAGAGATTTCTGAAAAAATCCCCAGCACTCTGTAAGTATATTCACAGTAAAAATAACAAAGGTTCTAGTTTGCTAGTCAGTGGAGATAAATTAGGGGTGTTAACAAAAGTCTTTACATCCTTCCTTGTACCACTCCTGCTGGGAAGTTGACCCGCATCCCAAATCCAGCTGTGGAGCTTAAATTGCCACATGTTCCACTGCATTCCATTCCACTTCAGACATAACATGAAATCAGAGAAGGATTTCTCCAAAGAAATACAAGAAACACAGAATGTGAAGTCTATTTATTACAGAATGCTAGCCTTTAAGTTGCAGGTTGCAATGTCATTACTCATTATCTTAATTATTTCAGACTTTATCCACTAGAAACTAATATAGAAGTCTAATAGTGAAAAAGAAACAATAGCATGCTTTCTACACTCTTTAGTGAATTGTACCAAGGTTAAAACATTCTGATTTATAGCACTGAAGGAGTATGAGGGAGAACTTGATTTTTTTTTTTAAGGTCGGTTTCTTTCCCCTGATTCATCTTACCCAGTGCTTCATGATGGTACAGAAAATGTCAAAATATGCTTCTTCAGTTTTGAGATCTTACTTTATCTATATTAGTAGTGCTATCTGTCCTATAGTAATATTCAGAAGTTGAAGAAATTACAGTATAAGAAGACAAGTCAGCAAAGAGTGCAAGAAAGGCTTGCAGCATTCTTCTGAAGTACATATTTTTACTCACACTGCCTATCCACACTGTCTACTGCAGCTGTGCCAGGGGATACATAAAGCAAGCAGAGAAGAAATAGTCATCTTGACATGCAGGGGAGGGTTTCAGAGACTTCGTAGCACCAATCCATAATTATTTATGCAGAGGGAGATAGTATATATTACATGCATAAATTTGTAATTGTATTTCATCAGGCATTCCCAGGCACTGCCTGATAAGGGGTGTATCTGGATACATCAATCTAGTAAGGTTAGAAGAAAACAATCTCTCTGCTATGCCCATATTATCTTAAAAGAGCAATGACTGTTTCTCCTCTGTGCTCACCTCATTGATGTGGAGTTTTGTATACGGTGTACTGCTGTCAACTCCCTGGATGCACTCTAGCCTTTATTTATTTGAAGTATAACTCACCCTATGCAGCAAGATCCTACTTTACATACCTTCATTTTGAAAATGCGGGCATTCCAAGGAGACGTGTCTAGGATTTTCTCAGGAGCTAGATCATATCTCCTCAGCAGTCAGAAGTGCTGCCAGGACTGTTTTAGATCCTGATCCAAAGCTCACAGGAACGCCCACTCTCTTCCACTGACTTGGCAGGATTTTGGATCAGGCCCATGGTTAGTGATAAAAAGCTGGTCTCCACAAAAAAAAAGGATCCCTGAAGAACAATGATATATAGGCAACCCAAATAACAGCCTGATTCAGCTTCTCCCAGGGCATTGCAGGAGAGCAACAGACCCTGCAAAAGCTCATTCCTACCCAAAAGGATCCCAGGGAACAAGGTCAGGGAGTTCCCCCAATGAAGTTTTTTACAGAAAGAGTGGTGAGGTGCTGGAACAGGCTGCCCAGAGAGGTAGTGGATGCCCCGTCCCTGGAAGTGTTCAAGGCCAGGTTGGATGGGGCCCTGGGCAACCTAGTGTAGATCCAGGCCTGAGGTTGATGTCCCTGCCTGTGGCAGGGGGGTTGGAGCTCTGTGATCCTTGGGGTCCCTTCCAACTCATACCATTCTATGATTCTATGATTCTATGACACCAACCAATTCTCAGCAGGGAACTCCCAGGGAAACCACATCCCATGGGCAAGGGGAAACCTGTCACTACGTGCCAACATGAGAGGATCCTCATCATCCCACAGACTAAGGAGTTGCTTCCATCAAGGAACTGTGACTCAGTGTGGGGTGCAGAGGAAGGGTGTTTTGATTGTGCAGAATTTATGACATTTTAGGGACAAATGGAAGGCAGGTAAAGGGAGGGATCAAAGTAGTTTGGGGGGGAACAAGTGGGAAAATTTATAGAAAAATATTTCTAGCTATTTTCCTGAGTTAGGGTCTCTTTGCCTTATGTGCAGAGGTGTGTGTGTGGATCTCAGAGTGTTCTGTGTGTCCATGGTGCTAGAAACTGGCATGAGCATGGGTACTACTGTCAATTATGATCCTTCCAGCTGAGCTAGAGGGTAGGTGATGTGGACTGGGGGAAGGATGCTTGTCTTTGAGGTGAGCTGGCAGCTGGAGGGACCAGGGGTTGCAGACAGCTGCTGAAGACACCATGGGGTCTGTGGATGGACTGGAAGACCCTTTTGTGTGTGTATATGAAAGACTGTCTGTCCCTGCAGCTACAGTTGGTCTGTGGCCTTGACTGGGCAGACTGACTGACTGAGAACACTTCTGGACCTGTCCACATTTCACGTGTGTGTGTGTGTGCGTATAGTATATATATATATTCAATCTAAAAGATCTTCTTACTTAGCTAAAAAAAGAGAGCAGGAGGAGCTTGTTGGTGCTGTTATTGTTTGTGTGAGTGCTCTGTTTGTCTGTGTTAATCTGTATGGCTGACTGCAAATATACATGTGGGTTGTATATACATGTGCTTCATGGGCCTGTGTTTCCTGGGGATATCCCAGCCTGGCTGCTGGTTGGACCTGGGGGCATGGAGCTATCATAGCCCCACCACTGGCAGACTTCTGGATTTGTCATCTCTCTAACCCAAACCAAACACTGCATACCAAAGTAAGAAGCCTTACTTGGTTCTATTCCCTGAATCAGTCTCAGACCATACAAATATATAATGACATATATAAAATATAGCCATATTAAAATGAAGATTAGGTTTATGTATCTCCTCTCTCTGTTTGTATGCATTTACACAGACTGTAGACTTAAACTACAACCTACATTATTTAATTAAAGGAAGGACTACGTTATAGCTAGATTCTCCAGGGAAATGGTAACTAAAAAGTTTAGCAGCTCAGTTCCTAAATCTATTAAAATATACAGATAAAATCCTAGAGTCACAATCCTTGATTATTCTTCTGTGATCAATGGTCATTTTGCCAGCACCACATCTTCTATTCTTTTTATTTTATGGGTTTTTTATTACTTTCCTCTTGAGGTATGCTCAGTGAAAATAAATGGTATGGGGAAACTAAAACAAAACAAACAAAAAAAAGAAAAAGAATCCATGCTGCTCAATGTTTGAATGCCCTTTAACAAGTTGCTATAGAAACGACCTTCCCATTGATAGTATGAAAATCATTGAATTCAGAAGACTTTAATTTTTTTGTAAAGATAAATTCCATAAAAATATTCAAATTCTATCAAGATCAAATGTAATATAAAATTGCTCTGTGCACAGTTCAAGAAAATTCACACTCAAAACACCCAAGAATACAATGTCATAGCCTGAGTGCCATGTCTTAAAGATAAGCAATATTCAATGCAGACCAGCATTCCCCTCCCTTTTAGAAACTTTCCAGTTAGGGAAGGGAAAGAAGGCACTTTAGATTCACATTTTTAAAAACTTTGATGACATTTTTGGCATTTCATCTCTCAGCTAAATAAGAGTTCAGTTACTTTCATGGGCTATGATGCTTTCTGAAAAATAAGATCCTTCCTTTGTTCCATGGAAGTCCACTGAAAAAGCTCTTACTCTTATTGAAGGATTTTGTTATGGCTTGTAAATGCAGTGTGTGTGTAGGGGAAAATATTTATGTGCAGAAAGACAAACATGAACTTCAGGGAAAATAACACCCTTACTAAAATAAAACAAAAAAGAAGAAGAAAGAACCCCTACATAATTTCATTTAGAGATATTTTATTCCAATTGGTAGAGATAATTTGCCTTATAATTTAAGGCTAGATACTGAAAATATCTTCTTCACTCTGTTTCTTTGAATTCTAGGTATTGTTCAATAAGAACAAGGTTATCAGGAACTAGCCCTGCTAGAGAAAACCTCAGGCAAAAAAATGTGTTCACACAAACCATTCATTACATAACTGTGAATAATGAATAAATTAATAGAAATTCCTGTCTATTCACAGACAACTCAGTAACAGGTTGGATTTGACAAACTGTTTGCTACAAACAGTTCACACCAGCAATGCATATAACATCTCCAGCTGTATGCATATTTTGGATTAGTAGGGAGATTTTTTCAGACCCATTTTTCCCCTACATCATCCGTTTATTTTGTTCTGTTTGTACAGTTTGCACAAAATTGCTCAGCTTGTGGTCTACAGCTGGCAATTAACACCACTTAACAGCTGTTAAATAGGGTAATCGCCTGTTGTTATCCTCATGTAGCTCAATTCAGGCACTAATTGCTCTCAGTCCACCCCTCATAAACCCACCAAAACACCAGGTAAGATCTTCTGAAGGTGTTCTGTTGTGAAATGGGCTTTCCTTTCCCCTCCAAGGATAGTTCGACTGGCTACTAGCACCTACCGAGATGGAAGCACATGGGAACACTGGGAAGGATGTTCTCTTGTGGAAACCAGGGGGTTGCTGAGCCCACAGCTGGTCGGTTTGGTGATAAGAGGAACTGCAAGCAAAATCACAGACAGCAACTAGTGTCAGTGTGAGCAGGACTGGTTTTATTGCTGCCCTGGTTTGAAAAGAGAGAAAGAACTAAATTATGAGGCAGAGCATCCCGTATGATCCCCACATCACACAGGAATTGATGGTTAATGTTTTTTTATTCCTTTTTCTGACTGCTAGTCTGAAGACATTGTTAATGGAGGTGAACCAGAAATATTTTTCCTATTAAAACTGACTGATTAAAACCAAAAGAATTATAGTGTTGGAAATAAATGGAATTAAATTACTGAATTATTAAATTAACAGAATTAATTTGTGTGACTGTGTTACATTATTTACCTATGGAATACATTTAATGTGCTCTTTTTGGTGAAGTATTTTTGAAGCACCAGTAATCAATAATGCGAGTATATTTCAAATACATGTACATCTTTTCTTGGCTTGCAGCTACACATAGAAAAGAAATATGCATCCTAATACAAATGAAATATGTTTTCTAATTAATAGGGAACTTACAAGGGCAGCAGTTGGAAGAAGAAGAGGTGCTTTTATTCACTGTACATATCTCTTTGCAGCATATTGAATGTGGTTCCAGAATAAGTAGTGTAAAGTGAATCACAATGTCTTGAATTTACCTCAGATTTCCTCTATGGCTTTTGTGCTGGTTACTTATGATGGATAGTTTAGAAACACTCAGTGATTTCAGATTTCCTATTTCAGACAGCTACTAGTTTTAGTAATCTAATCACAAAAGGTAACAATGACTTGTTCCTCCCAAAGAGCTGGACTGTCTAGGCCTTCCATTGCCATAGCACTACTACTGCCACATCACTGGAAGTTAGTCTTCTCCCATACTTAAAGACAAGTACATGCAATTGGAAATGCAAGAATTGGTTATTGCACTGAACTAAACACTAAGAATCTCCCGGTCCTTCCTACTTATTAAATCATGCCTCTGAAAAATAATAGATGTATTGGAAGGAACTGTTGTCCCAAATCAGGGTATTCATTTACCTAGTGTGCAGTACACCAATATGCACACAGAGCAGAACTATTTTATTGCAAATCTGTACACATAAGGATGCCTTTCCCAAGACCGCACACCAAGGCTCCAAACCAGTGGCTATTTATACACTTAATATTAACATGATCATGTTTCTACTGCATATGTACTATTTATTGTTATATGATTGGTTAAAAAAACCCCTTTGTCTCCTATGTAAATTAGTGCACATGCCTAATCATTGCTTCTTATGAGTGGGTGGAGTACTTAGTGTTGGGCGGTCCATAAGTTGTTGTTGATTATCTCCCTCTGTTGGAATTATTGTTCCCCTAGTTCCCTTCTTCTTTGGCAGTCCAGCAGTTCTTCAAGTTTTGTTGGTCAGACCAACAATATTTAGCATCTTTAGTGGCAATAGTCTTGGTTTAATTTACATGCTGCATTTTATTTTGGTGTAACAGAACCAATTTTTGATTGTAAAGTGTTGAAGTAGGATGTTATTCAACTTTCCCTTCAAGACTGGTAAAGATCCAGACAGAGGATTGAGGTTTACTGACTCTGGTATGAACTACCGCTAAAAGAGAAAACATTTTGTTTACATTGATAACTGGTTTTCTTTATTGCTTTTCTGTTAATCTGACGTGGTTGTTTGAATGTGGTTTGTATGTGTGTACATGTGGTAGGTTCAAGCATCAATTTCAGGACCTATAATCGTTGCATATGATTCATATTACAAAAATAAAAACCAACCCAAAACTAACAACACCAAATCTCCCAGCAAAACCCAAACAACGATAAAGAACATGAAACAACACAAATAGCTTGCAAGTTCAAATGCACAAATAGAGTGAAATTGAAATGCATTGGCTACAAGTCAACTCTATTTCACTGTACAAATTTGTACTGTGACTGGATGCTTGTTTCTGTTAAAATGTTCTGCATCAGCAGAAAAGAAATGCAGAAATTTAGCCTCAATTCATTGTTTTGACTGTAAAAATGATGTGTCTAAGCATAATGCTTCTGCCTGTAACCCTAGTTCCCAGAAGTTACCAATCTAAACTGGGTTGTAGAATCATGGAATTATTAAAGTTGGAAAAGGCTTTCAAGATAATCTAGTCCAACTGTCCCCTTCTATTGCCATACAGCAAAGGGAAAGAATTACAGCTTTAGTAATAGCCAGACTGCTGGTCAAAGAGACATACATTGTTTTCAACAGCTCACACTAAAAGAAGGTCTGATACCTGGGCTGTATCCCCTATTACATGTTCATTCATCAGAATTAGGGGGGGGGGGGGTGTATCTGAGATGGTGAATTCCATGTTGAAAGCTCTGGGTGAACCTGCCTTTCAGATGGTTTACAGCACTGTTTGCAATAGGCATAGGCAAGAGAGAACTTTCCAAAACAGTGGCCCTGCTTCACATGATTTCATCAGTTTATTTCATTAAAAGCATTGAAATTCAAACAGTTAACAACATTTTGCATACAAATGTTATTTTTATGTTTTTAATTGGTATTATTAGGCCCTCTTCCCAAGCGCGTGAAATTATATTTCAGCCCAAGCAAGGCAGGATCAGTATCCAGTTGACTAGCAGTAATGTGTACTTTCCATTTCTGTTGACAAGAAGTCGAAGGTAAAACCAGATATTGTTTAAAGAACTTGTCTTACAAATGCAAATTTAGCAAAGGTTGCCAAAGAAAAAGTACAAATGGCTTCTGTGAAATTGCATGTTTGTCTGTGAGGGATAACTGCTGGTGAGAAAGAAATTACTACATAAGAAATTAACTTTCATATTAGAAGGAAACTTCAAGGTTTGGGATGTCTCTCATTTATGTGTTATTGATAAGCTTGATAAATCAGAAGTGGGCTCTTCTTTTGACTAACCACTAAATAAGAAGGATTTTAAAGCACCTTTATTTGTTGGATTTTTTTCCAAAAGATCTTATGTGAGTTCAGAACTGATGTGTAGTTCTGAACAATGGTATTCAGTTTAAAAAATAAAAAAGTAGTGAACCCCATGCTACCTGTTAGAGAAGTATATTACGTTTTGATTGGTGCTTTTAATCTTAAGAAAGATATAGATCTAAAAATTGCTGAAATATATCATTACATTACAACTTGCATATCAAAAGTCCCCTTTTGGGATATTAAAGGCAATGTGGACAATTATTCCATGACAAATATTGGCATTTCCACTGATACCTAAACCTACTACATTGCTGTGGGTTAAACCTTTCACATCTTTTACATCATGAAACAAAACTGAAAGGAATTTCCATATGGAGTGTGCCTATAAGAAATAGGCAGTGTATTTCTCTCTCTGCAGAACCTTGTGGAAGGAGTCCTGAAGAAGATTTTGGTTACAGAATCACAGAATCACAGAAAAACAAGGTTGGAAAAGACCTTTGAAGAGCATCAAGTCCAACCATTCTCATCCTAAGCTGAACCATATCCCTAAGTACTTCATCTACCCTTTTCTTCAACACATCCAGGGAAGGTGACACAACCACCTCCCTGGGCAGCCTCTTCCAGGCCCTGACAACTCTTTCAGTAAAAAATTTTTTTCTAATATCTAATCTAAACCTGCCCTGGCACAGCTTCATGCCATTCCCCCTTGTCCTATCACCTGTCACCTGGCTGAAGAGACCATCACCTATCTCTCTATAACCTCCCTTCAGGTAATTGTAGGCGGTGATAAGGTCTCCCCTCAACCTCCTCTTCTCTAAGCTAAACAGCCCCAGCTCCCTCAGCCACTCCTCAGAGGATTTGCCCTCCAGCCCCTTCCCCAGCCTGGTTGCCCTTCTCTGGACTCGCTCCAGGACCTCCATGTCCTTCTTATGGTGAGGAGCCCAGAACTGGACACGGTACTCGAGGTGTGGCCTCAACAATGCCAAGTACAGGGGCACAATCACCTCCCGAGACCTACTGGCCACACTGTTTTTGTTACAAGCCAAGACGCCATTGGCCTTCCTGGCCTCCTGGGACCCCACTGCTGACTCATATTCAGCCTGCAGTCAACCAACACTCCCAGGTCCTTCTCTGCCTGACAGCTCTCCAGCCAGTCCCCCCCCCCAAGCCTGTAGCACTACATGGGGTTGTTATGTCCCATGTGCAGCACTCTACACTTGGCCTTGTTAAACTTCATCCCACTGGTCTCAGCCCATCGGTCCAGTCTGTTCAGATCCCTCTGAAGAGCCTCCCTACCCTCAGGCAGATCAACACTTCCTCCCAGTTTAGTGTCATCTGCAAACCTACTGAGGGAGCATTCAATCCCTTCATCGAGATCATTGATAAAGATGTTGAACAAGACTGGACCCAGGACTGAGCCCTGGGGGACGCCACTCGTGACCGGCCTCCAGGTGGATTTTGTTCCATTAACCACCACCCTTTGGGCCTGGCCATCCAGCCAGTTTTTAACCCAGCTGAGGGCCCACATGTCCAGGCCAGTCAGAATGCTGTGAGAAACAATGTCAAAGGCTTTACTGAAGTCCACGTAGACCACATCCACAGCCCTTCCCTCGTCCATTAAGCAGGTCACCTTGTCATAGAAGGCGATCAGGTTAGATCAGGTTACAGCTCATTAATATTCTCTGCTACTGAAGAGCAATGGCTGCTGGCATTTTAGCAGAAATCATGTCAGCTACTGACACTGTTCTGGCCTTGAGATGTATAAATCAGTTACTGCTGTCTTATTTCTATAGCAAGCGAGCAGACGTAGGATGGGATGGTAGGGGTATGCTTTCACTTACTTTGGTTGCCAAGCATGCTAGCTTTGGGAATTTCTGTTGTCTAGCTATCTTTTTTTATACTTGCACTTCTCTTGCAGCTGTGTCAGTAATTGTGAAAACAGATTGGAAAAAGCAGGTTGCTAGAATGCTTCGGTTTACTGATGTCTTTAATCCAACAGTTCTTAGAATATCTGTGAGGGGTGAGCACAGTAGATTGTAGGAAGTCATTGTCATTGGGAAAAGTATCTGGAACTATATACCAAGTTACATATTTTAAACATCTATTTAAAGTCACAAAATGTGCTTTAAACAATGGAGAGAGAGCAGGTTTTCTGAAGAAGGTGAGGTCTTTACTGGAGAAAAAACTTCAGGTGTTGTGGTTTAGCTGGGCAGGCAGCTAAAACAACCACACAGCTGTTTACTCGCTCCCCACTTACCAATGGGATGGGGAAGACAATCAGGAAAAAAAAATCAAAAGGTAAAGCTTGTGGGTTGAGATAAAGATGGTTTAATAGGACAGAAAAAGAAGATAATCATAACAACAGCAATACAAATAGTTAAAGAATACACAAAGCAATTGGTGGAGAGCACAATTGCTCACCAACTGCAGAACACTGTTGCTCAGCTAGTTCCCAAGTAGTAGTCCAGCCTCCAGCCAGCTTCCCTCAAGCTGTCACTGAGCATGATGTCATATGGTATGGAGTATCCCTTTGGTCAGTTGATCAGCTGTCCTGGCTGTCTTATCTCCCGACTCTGTGCACTCCCAGCCTACTCGCTGGCAGGGCAGTATAAGAAGTTCACGGAATCACTAGGTTGAAAAAGACCTTTAAGATCATCTAGTCCAAGTTGAAAAGTCCTTGATTTGGTGTAAACATTGTTTATCAACAAACAAAATACCGATGGTTATCAACATAATTCTTATCCTAAATTCAAAACACAGTACTATACCCACTACTATCTCAGCTGAAACAAGGACACCAGGATATTTCCAAATCCTAAAGCTCTTCTCTTTTTCAGTAAAACTAATTTGTAATAGCTCTGCAGAAACCTCAGAAACAGTCTGTAGAAACACAGCAGAAGCATTTTTGTTGCAGAGATAGTGAAACACGTTCAGTGTCTCCCCCCAAGGAGTATGCAACATAATCTTCTTCACAATTTTTCCAGGAACTGAGGTTAGAGTGACATGTCTGTAGTTTTCTGGATCTTCCCTCATGCTCTTCTTGTAGATTGGAGTAACATTGGCTAGTTTGAAATCAGCAGGGTCCTCCCCAGACCTTTGGTAGATCATAAAGAGGGATCCTGCCATAACATCTGCTAGCTCCTTCAGTACTCTGGGATGAATCCCATCAGGCCCCATGGACTTGTGAACATTCAGCTAATGCAGCTGGTCCCTTATAACTTATGTCTTCTCCCTGAGTATACAAAATACAACTCTACAGTTTTCCTGTGCTGACTGACCTCATTTCAGGGATCACACAATTTTGTTTTCCTTTCAAGCTGTTCAGCCAAGCCAGTGTTCTGGCCTGCTTGGTTGGCTGGTGACACAGTGGAATTCCCTGCTCTTGTGTTTCTAAAAGATGATTCATAAAGACTGACCAGCACTTGTGGACTCCTAAGCCCTCAAAACCAGTTTCCCACAGTACTCTGCTACATAGTTCCTGGAATAGCTTTAAGTTGGCTCTCCTGATATCCAGAGTAGCAACTCTAATGTTCTTTTTTCTTGATACACTGAAAATTTTAAGTTCAAACATTTCATGATCACTGGGCCAAGATACCTACCATTACATCCACCATGAACGGGTTCCAGATTCACTAGACATTGTGTAGTATAAGTTTAGATATAGTTTCTTTTGGAGACAAATTCTCTGAAAATCTAATTATCAAAATTTGTCTTAAATCAATATCCTCAGCTTGCCAATTCCTTATTTTGCCACCAGGATCCCATGTCATATCAGTTTTATAGAACCAAAGTTTCCTCCGTGATGGATTAAAAAATGGAGTAAAAAGAACCAAAAAACAAGTGCTATGTTTATATCACAAAGGGTCAGCCTAATCAGCTCTATTTTATTATTTGCAGCAACGTTATATAATATATAAGTATGGTTATTCTGAATTAGAAATATAGGTTTATGAATAAGTTGACACAGAGATACTAAATTAGTGTGAAGACTGCAAGAGGTCTACCATGGCAGCATACAGCTCACTGCAGGTTAAAATAAGTTGCTGAGAGGAGATGTTTATGGTATTGTCTAACTCACTGCACTTGCTTTGTTCTCTGTATACCCTTGCTCTTAAAAAATCAGTAGATTTTTCCTTATTCTGTATGCATAGAGTTTTGCAGTCCATTAAAACTGAAGCAGAAAAAGAAATCTAAGGCTGAAATTGTTTGCATCCCTGGTCTTATAATTATCATAAATTTGTGAGTTGAAGTTTCCATTGAGCTCTTGTAAAGAGAGTAAAAAATAATAATAAAAAATGTAATTCTGCCGCCATGACTAAACATTTGTGAATTTAGGTGAAAGCTAACATTTGTAACAAAAGACGCATTTGTCATTATTACAGAAACATATATTGTGTGTGACACCCATCATTGATGTGACACTATTGATGCAAGAAGAGTTTTTCCAAGGAAGCTTAGGAAAAGAACAAACTGTATGTCCTCAGCCCTACACTTCAGTATTAATACTTGTGTATCTCATACATAAAAATCCTTTCGATGCTGTCTACTTTATGTGCTCAAGCACAGTGGAAACAGAGAGAAATTTACCATCAGGAAATGGCCTGCCTTCTCAGGGGCAGAATCACTTTTTATTGTGTTGTTCTTCGACAACCTGAATGTAGTGTAGAGCTCAAAAGACTACTATGGACTGCCAATATAAAAAAGAACCATTACCAGACTATTTTTTGCCTGGCCCTTGCTAGGCTTTGGAGTTGAGAAGTAAAAAGGTGAATCTAATTGCCTTGTCTACATCTTTTCTTTATTAATCTTTTATATACTCCTTAGGAAAAGCTGGGGCATGTAGTGATTGAAATGCATTGTTCACTGTATTTGCAGAATTAGTGCAATGTGTAGCCACTGGCAAAGTAATTTGGAAAATTCAACAGACCTTGCCAAGATTTCAAACTATTTCAACAATTTGTTTGTTCTTAAGGAGTAGTCACAAAGTCTAACTCCAGGGTTTAAACTAGGCAACTTTCCAGTCCTCCTATTTAGTCAAGGGAAGGAAACAGATCCCACTCAAGTGGACCTGAGTCAGTTAAAACACAGCTTTAGCTCACCCTTAGATAAAGCTTCTTCTCCACTGATTGAAGAAGGAAACTGAAGTGACTTCATTAACATAGGGCTCTGATGGATGAATAGTGAGAACTTGCTTTAGAAAGGTATATCCACGTCTCTATCTTGCTCTCATTTGATGGACTCCTGACCTGCTCATTAATCAATTTCTGAACCTCTAAGCTTTTTACAGTAAGATATCACTGATACCACTTTTCCGCAAGACATCCTGTTACAAACTACAGATGCTGATTGATGGGTAGGAATGGCTTAACTCAGATGAGTAGTCAGCCTCTATCTGTGCTCTACCATTGCTAAAGGGACATCTGAAATGAATATTAATCAAATCCTGAGTAACAAGAGTTTTCTGAGGGAAGGAACTAAACTGAATTTAGCCTGCAATCAGGTGATTGACAAAGCTCAGAAATCTGTGCAGCAGTCAGAATGGGTAGGAAAGGGTAGCAGCTTCATCAACTGTCTCAAACAACACCATCCTTGCTTGCCAAGAAAGTCTTTAGCTACCTAAGACAGATGCCTAACACTCAGAGTGCAAATAGTTTCTATAACATCTCTCTAATCACTTTCCTACTGAGATTGCATGCACATGTGCTGTCAGCGCCTGTCATGATGGACACTTCTTCTACAAGAGCAGCACTGGGATCTTTGATTTCTTATGCAGTGCTTATGAAAGAGCTATGAGACAGCTATGACAACCAGAAGTCATAGCATGACTAGAAGGCTGCAAACTATTAAAACCTTGAATTTTTTTATGCCTTCATTAGGTACTTTAAATACTCAGTATCACAAACATACATTTGCATACCTGATAAATAATTTTCAAGTTTCCAATTTTATATTCAATTAATATTACCCCAGGAAATGTGGTGAATTCAAAAGAATAACTTCTGGTTTTTTGGTTTTTTAGGTTTTTTTTCTTAATAACACCCGAAATACCACATAGGCCGAAAACAAGGTTTTGCATCTGATGACCTAGACTCAAACTTCAAAAATTCATTATTCCTGTCTCAAGATTTTTTATATATATAGTGTTTTAATCAGAGTATCACAGAATCACAGAATCACAAGGTTGGAAAAGACCTTTGAAGATCATCAAGTCCAACCAAGTAGTAGAAAAATATAAGAATACAATTAAATAAATAACTAGAATATAAAGAGTGAAAATCATATGTGCATATATCCCACCTGTAGTTAATTTTGCAGTATCTGTACATAAGGAGGGTTATAATATTTTTGCTCATGAACAAGTGATTATAAGATGTTATTTTAAAGATAGAAACGTGAAAGTCAACATTTGGACTTAATTTTTTAAAAAATAAACTAAGTGGATTCCATTATGTTTCATGCTCAGTCACCATTGAGCTGCACCACTTATGCAGATGTTTTTGTTTGTGTCAAATATTAAAGCCTTTTGAAGACCAATTATTCTGTAATGACAGAAACAGAGACTGGGCTGTATTGAATAGACAATTTAGATATTAAAGCATGTTTATTGGTCAGATATCAGGAATCAGTACTAGGATGAAGAGTCTGTGAAAATATATGGCTACTTAAAGCAAAAAGAAAAATAAAAGTTTGTGCTTCAGAGATATGATGAGATTCATCTCATCCACTCAAGGGCTTGGCTAGTCATTGATCCATCTTTTCTATGCCTTAGACATCTAACATAATCTGTATAAACTGCTCATGGATGATGCCTGTTTCTTTTCTTTATTATGGAAATATCTAGAAGATATTAAATTTGAAGACTAACTTTTTGTGGTTAAAGCTGGGTGATCTAAATCACACTTTTCACATTACTTTTAATCTGAAAAATATCTCAACTAAAACTGAGTCAATTACAAGTAATTTTGATACAATAAAAGCTTTTTTTAAAAGAAATAAAATAAACAAAGGAGAGCAGCAAGAAGCTATCATCTGTCTTTTAGCAGTCCAGTGAGACTGTTTTTTTGAAGTTTTTGAATTGGTGTTTCACCTTCTTGACTTTAATGTCTTTTCCTCCTCCCTATATAGCTGTATATTATACTTCAGAAGGAAAGCGCAGTATTGGAAGTATTATGTATGCTATGCTGAAGAAAGGATACAAACCAAATCCACCAATGCTTTTGTTTTATTATTTTAATTTTAACTAGACCAAAGTGTGAAATGCCAGGACTAACAGCTCTTTCAGAAATGACATTTTCAAGCTGTCATTTTTTTATCACAGCAGAAAGGTGTTGTGGCCTCACATTGGCTCACAGAGCTGGATCCAGCCTTACTTAAAGATGCCTAACTTTCTCAGCAAACTGCCAACATTTTGCCCTAACATCTGGGTGGTATTCAGAAAACTTTATTTCCGTCAATAAAATCTCTAGAAAATCAAGGAAAGATAAGTACTGTTGAAGGCTCCTAGAAATATGATATTTTGCAGGCACTGCGACAGCCCTGATCTCATGAAGAAGATGGTCAGTTTTGTGTTCACGTTAATGTCAGAAGACCAGGCAACTTGTATTGCCATGGATCAGTAGCAAGGCAAAACTAAAATTCCCAAAACCTCTTTTCTCCCAAGTCCCCTGGAAGATTTGACCAAAGGAGAGACAATGCAATCAAGTCTACAAGTATGCAAATATGTATGAAACAACCAGGAAAAAAAAATAGGACATGAAAATTAGAAGCAAACTACTTACCACTGGTAAAGGTTGCAGAACAGCCTGCTGCAATATTCCTTCTGAGCATCTTTTGATGGAGCTTCATACATGTATGTAGGGAATGATATGAGGTAACTGTCACTGTCCTGGATCTGGTGCTTACCTCTGTACTTGCGTGATAAATATTGGAAGGTCTATATTTGGGTCTAGTTCTCAAAGGGATGTGGTAAATCTTTTTTTTTTAATGGTTGGACTCAATGGTCTTAAAAGCCTTTTCCAACCTAAACGACTCTATGATTCTAAATCACTTCAAGAGGGGAAGTAACTCTATTTATGCCACACTCAAAGAGTAGTGGGTGTGTTACTCTTCTCCCTGCTGAGTGTAGGGTAGGATTCTGGGCTTTGTTGACCTGAAGAGACATCCAGAATTAGCAGTCCTGGTTCTCAGGGTACCTCATCTGACCAGCTCTCCCCCATCCACCAGTGACAGCCAAAGGACAGTTTCTCTCTTCAGTAATAATTTGATATTCATCCTTGCAGCAGTAAAATTTAACTTTGCCTACACCGCTAAGAATCCCGGAACTGGCTGTTATAGTAGCATTGAAAGATGTTTCTAAAAAAAATTCTTTGTTAATACTTTGTTATCCTAGATTAAGTCAGATCAGACCTTTTCTGTCCTACTTTTAGAGTGAAATACAGCCTGTAATTGATTATTTTAGAATTATGTATCCTGGGCCTGGCAGGGACAGTAATAACATTCTTCACAGGATCCAATAATAATATATAAATAAATAATCAACTGCCTTTATCGCAGCTCCCAAGTTTTTCCATTGTTCTTTTTTTCCTTGTCTTCTTAAGAAGGATTAGTGAGAGAGCCACTGAGTGTGGGTCTGCCAGCCAGCCAAAGTAAACCTTCCTTGCCATAGAGTTTTGTAACAATAGAAAACTTCCAAGGGAGTTTTAGCTGCTTCATGTGCAATATTCATCAAGAGCTTATTACAAATCTTTATTTCTTGCCTGCTCTTAAACTGTAGGTGAAAATTTTATCACTTGCTTTTCTGTTTCTTCCTACTGTAAGACTTGCAGATAGTTAATATAGTCTTATAATTATGGAAAACTTGTATTTCATTCTTGCTGATAAAAGTACAATTAGATGTCCATTCCGTAATTCAGAGTTTATTAATAAAAATAGCCATTTACAATGCAAAGAAGGTAAATAAGCAGAGATGTCACTTAGCTATTAAATGCCAGAAGACCAATCATCTCTTAGCATCTATGTGTCCTTGTTGTCTGAATAGTTTATGGTAAAAATGAAAATAGATTATTCTTTAAGTAGTTTACTTGGGTTTTACTATTATTTTTATCAGGTATATGGTTTATATTTGATAATTTATTTTATTTACCTTTTAAAAGATATTATTATTGTGTATTTTAAGATTTATTGATCAGTTTGCAAAGTCAGAGAATGATAGCCAAATGTTAAAACTGCACAACTAATAAAGTGTTTTCAGTATAAAAAAACCCTAACATGTTTGCTTGAAATCTGCAGACATTCATGGACAGATCTGCAAAGGAATTGGGAACCCATGGCCAAAAGTGCCCCCACAGGACTGAAAACCTGTTTGTCTGATGTATAAACTTGGAAGTGTCCAAAATACATAGACACTCCCCCTTACCACACCCCGATTGAGAAGCAATTCAATTTGCAAACTAACCTTTGGGCACTCAGATAACTCAGGAAGACAGGAAATTTCATTCTTATGCATAGAACAGTACGTCAAGAGGAAGTTATTACATGTCACACTAAACTATATACTGTGACAGAGCTATATATGTTGGGCAGTTGGACGTTCATAGTTACACTTTCTTTGGCCAGACAATGGAAGGATTTCTACTGCAGTTATGGTAGTGTCCTGGTTTAACTCCAGCCAACAGCTGAGCACCACACAGTTGCTTACTCACTCTCCTTGTGGTAGGATGGGGGGAGAGAATTGAAAGAGTGGAAGTCTCTGTATTATCAACACTGTTCTCAACACAAATCTAAAACACAACCTCACATTAACTTCCACAAAGAATATTAACTCTATTTTATCTGAAACAAAGACAGGTAGGAGCAATGGAGATGTGAGTTAGAATGCACTAACATGGAGGAATGCTGCTAACATGGAGGAAACATTACTTTTAATTCATATCTGGGCTTCCACCACTGGCTTAAACTGGAGATGTCTTTGGAGATCAAGTGCTTTGGCCTTCACCCACATTTATTAGATTACAGAATCAGAATAATTATGACTGAAAAAGACCTCCAAGATCATGTAGTCTAACCGTCCCCCTACCACCTATATTACCATTTAAACCATGTCCCTAAGTACCTCATCCAACCTTCCCTTGAACATCCCGAGGGACGGTGACTTCACCAGCTCCCTGGGCAACCCGTTCCAATGCCCAACCACTCTTTCTGAGAAGAAATTTCTCCTCATTTCTCACCTGAACCTCCCCTGGCACAACTTGCAGCCATTCCCACTTGTCCTATCACTACTTATCTGTGAGAAGAGGCTGACCCCAGCTCACCACAACCTCCTTTTAGGTAGTTGTAGAGAGAGAGATAAGGTCTCCAATGAGCCTCTTCTTCTCCAGGCTAAAGAGTCCCAGTTCCCTCAGCAACATTTTGTCACACTTGTGTTCCAGACCCTTCACCAGTTTTGTAGCCCTTCTCTGGACACACTTCAGGGCCTCGATGTCTTTCTTGCAATGGAAGGGCCCGAAACTAAACACAGTATTTGAGGTGCAGCCTCACCATGGCTGAGCTGGGACTGTTCAGCCTGGAGAAAAGAAGACTGAGGGGGGACCTAATTAATGTTTATAAATATCTTAAGTATGGGATGCAGGGGGAATTGGCCAGCCCCTTTTCAGTAGTCCGTGGAGATAGGACAAGGGGCAATGGCTGTAAACTGGAGCACAGGAAGTTCCGCACCAACATGCGGAAGAACTTTTACACAGTGAGGGTGACAGAGCCCTGGGACAGGCTGCCCAGGGAGGTGGTGGAGTCTTCTTCTCTGGAGATATTCAAGACTCGTCTGGACGCCTATCTGTGCAATATGAGCTAGGGAGCCTGCTTTGGCAGGGGGGTTGGACCTGATGATCTCTCGAGGTCCCTTCCAACCACTACGATTCTGTGATTCTGTGATTCTGTGAGTACAGGGGTAAGATCACCTCCCTGGTCCTGCTGACTGTGCTGTTCCTGATGCAAGCCAGTATGCTTCTTTCAGTATTCTGAGAGCAGATGTTTAGTGAAAATATTTATATTGCAAGTCTCAGACTTCTTGTATTTTTCAGTATATTCCTGTGAAAGGCTCTCAGCTTTCGTCCTATGCCATCACTGCAACTTGACAAGCTTCAGAGAAGCTGTGAAACATCACTTTTCTTACCCTGACCCCTGAATAAGTTAGGGACCTCAGCTTGTTCAGACAGTTTGCTGCAGCACAGACTATCTACTGCAAGACCTGCTTTATCTTCATGGATATCTTAGCTGGTTAACCTCCAGTTGGGCATTGCACCAGCCACTGGTGCCTGGAAAGGAAGCCTTCAGAAAAAGGTTACATCTCCACACCTTTGTCCAGCTTCTTGACTCCAACTGGACTGTATGTTATTGCTAAGATATTAGGTCTGCCGCCTCTCGTCCAACGAACTGCAATGAGGAATTTAGGGATATTCTTTCTTCTGACAGACTGAGCAACTCTGAATTGTCCCACTTTTCAGTATATGAGAGCAGACTTATATCAAGAGCACTGGAAATGGCTAGGATCTTGCTGCAATCCAGGTCAATATCTCGGAACAGTTTGTTTTAAAATGTTAGGCTGCAAAAGAGGACATAAGGTAAACACGAAGACTTTTCATAGTAGTTTTCACAGTAAACTGCTTGCACCATCACCTAGCACTGTTTTTCAATTGTACATAGTTCATATAATCACGGTTAATTACTAGTATGAATTATTAATTTAGTACTAAGTACATAATACTAAACCATTTAATTAATGTTTTTTATACATGATCATTTACACAATCATTGATGTTTTCTGGGTTTTAAATTATCATGAAAATATTCTATTTCTTGGATGTTTTCTGGTTAATAATTATTATGCTCCCGTGACCATCTGGAGTGCATGGAGCTCCACCTGGGCATGGATGAGGAGCTGACCGAGAGCCTATGGGTTAGGAACAGAAGGTGTGTGGGGAACACCATAGTGGAGGTCTACTACAGGTCACCTAACCAGGGGGACCGAACAGACAAGGCCCTCTACAGACAGTTAGGAATAACCTCACTTTCACAAGCCTTGGTCCTTATGGACTTAATTTGCTTCAATCACCCAGATATCTGTTGGATGGATAACACAGCTGAGAACAAGAAATCTAGAAGGTTCCTGGAATGTGTTGATGATAACTTCCTCCTCCAGATGATGGAGGAGCCAACAATGAGAGGTGCCATGCTGGAATTTGTTCTCATCAACATGGAGGGACTAGTATGGGACATAAAGATCAAGGACAGTCTTGGATGCAGCACCCACAAAATTGTGAAGTTCCAAATACTCAGGGCAGTGAGGAGGGTGCACAGCTAGCTCACTATCCTGGATATCAGGAGAGCAGACTTTAGCCTCTTCAGGGAACGGCTGGGTAGAGTAAAAAGGGAAAAAGTCCTAGAGGGAAGAGGGACCCAAGACAGCTGGCTAGAATTCAAGGGTCACCTCCTCTGAGCTCAGGCATGATCCATCCCAACAAAGAGTAAATTAGGCAAAAGCTCCTGGGCAAACTCAAACAAAAAAAGAAAGCCTCCCAAGGATGGAAGGAAGGAAGGAAGGAAGGGCAGGTATCCTAGGAAGAATACAGGGAAACCATCCAAGCAGACAGGGATCAGGTTAGAAAAGCTAAAGCCCTGCTAGAAATTATTCTGGCCAGGGAGGTAAAGGGAAACAAGATAAGTTTTCACAGGTATATGAATGAGAAAAGGATGATGAAGACAAATGTGTGCCCTCTCCAGAATGGAAGAAATGACCTTGCTATATGAAGGTTGAAGCACCTGTTGACTTTTTTGCCTCAGTCTTCACTGGCAAGAGCTCTAGCCACACCACCCAAGGAACTGCCCACTGTATGAGAAGATCAGGTTTGAAAATTCCTAAGGAACCTGAAAGTGCACAAGTCCATGGGACCTGATGAGGTGCATCCGTGTGTCCTGAAGGAACTGGTGGATGAAGTGGCCAAGCATGTAGAACATTACCTAAAAAAGGAGGCACATGGCATTTATGCAAATTCGCTTCTTCCTTCAAACATCTTTCTGAATTATTTCCTAGGGAACATGATATTGCAGCAAAGGAAAGTGCCATAGCTGAACAAACACAGGAAAAAAAATACAACCATTATTTGCTATATCTAGCCTGTAAATAGGAGGACTTTTTGGTATAAATGTCATGACTGACCTTCTGTCGTGGTTTTGCCCCAGCCGAGGGCCGCACCCCACACAGTAGCTTGTACTTTTAAAAGGAAGGGGGAAGGAAAGTTGGGGGAGGGGGAAAAGGGAAGGAAGAAAGGAGGAAAAGAAACCACAACCTAGAAACCAGAACCACGCAGGTTGGGATAAGGATAGTTTACTAAACAATAACAGAAAACTAGATATAACAATAACAGAAGTTTAAAGCACAAAATAGATGAAATTGGTGATACACAATGCAATTTCTCACCAAACCACACAACTCAGGCCGCACAGCTTAGAGCCGTCCCGGAACCCGACCGTCCCCAGAAACTGCACGTCCTGACGCTGTCTCCAACTCTTCCCCCCAGTCCCCCTTTATACTGAGCATGATGTAACTGGCATGGAATGTCCTCTTTGGCCAATTCGGGTCACCTGTCTTGGCTGTGTCCCCTCCTTTCTCATTAGTAAGGAAGTATGCAGAGCTGAGAATGGTCCTTGATTGCCCGGCAACAATCAGAACCATCAGGGTGCTATCAGCACTGTTCTCATCCTAACACCCAAACATGGCATTCCATTCACTGCTAAAAAAAAAAATTTAACTCCATCATAGCTGAAACCAGGACACCTTCACAAAGAAAATGTTGTGCCTTACATGAGAATGATTTATTTTATTCTAGTACGTGACAGGCACAGGGTTATATAAGAACACAATTTCCAGGTTTTAGATTAATAAAGAGAAACAATTTTTTCACACAGTAGCAATTTAAAATATAAGAAAAATAGAATTATACGCTTGCAAAGTGGATGTTTGAAACCTGAAGCTGGGTAAATTTCGGAACTACAAAGATAGATTGAATAGTTGAATATCCACAGTGTATTTATTAGCTTTTATTTAGACTGATAAAAATTAATAATAATTTGTTCGTGAAATCATATTAATTTATAAGATAGCACAATTGGAATGTTATTTCCTTCCAAGACTCATAGAAAATATTAAAAAGTATAGTTATACTACGGTACTAACAATTTGTGGCAGATTTTGCAATAAAAATATAATCCCTTTTAGAAAGCACAAGTAGGATTTTAAGGGATTATATTTTTCAGATCCTTTGCAATATTCAGGCCAGTCTGTTTAGTTCATAAAGTATACACAGACCTTGTTGGCATTCAACAAAGACAGAAATTTCAACAGCAAATTAAGTCAGCGATTCCATGTACAGAATATGAGTTACAGGTTAGCATTTTCATCTAGAATAGTTGTCTTCAAATTGTTTCCCAGTTCCAACATTTGCCTTTAAACATGTGATGAAATACACTTTTTTATGCCATATGCCTGTTTCCACATGTCTGCCAAGCATATCTCATACTCATTTGTCATGATCTGCAACCAGATAGACTACTTTGGCAGAGGTTAAACCCCCTTGTGTTCCAACCGACCTCAGATTGCTCTGGGTGGCTGGGGGCAGCTGGGCTTAACTCCTGAGTAACGTCCAATTATTAGGTGTTTTATCGTGACCAGGTCTTCATAATTCTCGGCAACAGAATTAAGACTCAAAACGGAGTCAAGGTTCAAGTCATTTTATTTGGCCTACAACAAGCATGCAGGAGAAGGGGGGAAAAGAAGAGAAAAGAGTGAAAGAGAGAGAGAGGGAGAGAGAGAGAGAGATTGCAATATCTACCACCATGGAGCTGAGGCATCCCATCATTCCGAATTGACTTCACTTCAGGTGGGGAATTCCATTAGTTGCTAGTTATGGTACAGCACTGGGTGCATGGGGGATTGCTCCACCGCAGACATGCACAGATCTTCTTGGTTATATACAGTTCAATGATACTTATTCATTAGGCTACCTCATACATCTATACATGTTCATAACCTGTCCCCATTTTGTATTAAAATGAGTTCCAAGACGTGATTTCCACAAACTCCTCCCAATTGCTCCTGCGCACTGACTGTCTCATGGTGGTGGTTGTCAGGGGGTCTCAGCAATGAAGGCTCGAAGTCTTCATCAGGTTGAACTTTTCACCTCCTTCCCCTGGCACATGCATTGTTGTGATTGTTCTAGATGGGCACAATTATCCTTGGGATGTTTCCGTCTTATCTATCCCTGGCACCACCTTCCTTGGGATGCTTCCTCCTTATCAGTCCTGGGTCCGCTTTAAATTATTCCAAGAACACTAATCACTCAAGAAACACTAGAGTTGTTCAAGTGAGACATTGTTTATGCAAGGTCATCTCTGACATAGCCACTATGGCACTTCAAACCATCCTGTTAGCAAGTCTTCCTTAACCCTTTACAAACATCTTCTTAGCAAGTCCCCTTTATCAAAAATAGCAGTAATTGCAAGAGGTGCAATATTTCAGCAATGTTGAGACATACATCCACTGGTACAGGCATCTGTTGAGGGACACAGTCCTTCACATCAGTACATTTAATTTAAATGTGCGTCTCCATACAGAAAAATTAATTTTTATCTATTCTGTCATACAGGCAATCATAGAATCACTGACTGGCTTGGGTTGGAAGCAAAACTTAAAGATCATCCAGGTCCAATCCCCCTTCCACGGGCAGGGCCACCCTCCACTAGTCCAGGTTGCCCAAAGCCCCATCCAACCTGGCCTTGAACACTGCCAGGGAGGGGGCAGCCACAGCTTCTCTGGGCACCCTCTTTCAGTGCCTCACTACCCTCACAGGGAAGAATTTCTTCCTAATATCTATTCTATCTACCTCCTTTTACTTTGCCTCAGCTCTATCACTGCATTACCTGATAAACAGCTTTCTTGTAGGCCCCTTTTCAGGTACTGGTAGATTGCTATAAGTTGTCTCTGGAACCTTGTCTTCTCAAGTCTGTCAGCCTGTCTTCGTTGGAGAGGTGCTCCAGCCCTCTCATCATCTTCATGGCCCTCCTCTGGATTCACTCCAACAGGTCCATGTTTTTCTTGTATTGAGGACCCCAGAGCTGGACACAGTACTCCAGGTAAGGTCTCACAAAGAATGGAGTAGAGAGGCAAAATCATCTCCTTCAACCTGTTGGTCAAACTATTTTTGATGCAACCCAAGTTATGGTTGGCTTTCTGCACTGCAAGTGCATTGCCAGCTCATGTTGATCAACCAACACTCCCAAGTCCTTCTCCTCAGGGCTTCTCTCAATCCTTTCTCCACACAGTCTGTATTTGTGTTTGGATTGCTCCAGTCCATGTGCAGGACCTTGAACTTTGCCTTGTTGAAGATCATCAAGTCCACATGGACCCACCTCTCAAGCCAGTCAAGGTTCCTCTGGATGCCATCCCTTCCCTCCAGAAAATCATCCACACCACACAGTGATGTTTAGCAGCATTAGTCCCAGTACAAACCCCTGAGGAACACGACCTGTCACTGCTCTTGATTTAGACATTGTGTCATTGAACATAACCCTTTGAGTGTGACTGTCGAGCCAATTCCTTATCCACCAAGTGGTTCATCTGTCAAATCTATGTCTCTCCATGAGACATGGATATTGTGTGGGACATTGCCAAATGCTTTGTACAAGTCCAGGTAGATGATGCCTGTCACTCTTCCCTTATCCACCAATAAAGAGTAAATTTAATACCTTGTGTGGAAAATTTCATATTTCAATAATCCACTGGCTTATATTTCAATACCATTTTTACCCAAGTCTGATAGAGTTTTGTGCCAGAGGGGATCATGGTAAAAATTAAAATGGACCAAGTATATAGTGTATTTCCACAAGAATTCCTGCAATAGGATTATCATAATTCTATGATTGTAAACTCTAATGATTTTGTCATAGCTTTGTGGATATTTAGTGCTCTTCTTTGAAATTTTCATATCTTGGAAATACATCATTATATACAAATTTCAACTTTGTTTTTAAAAATTAAGCCTCAAAGATTCCAAGTGCACAAGGAATGCTTTTCTTGGATATTATTTTTTTAAACATTGAATTTCAAAAGTATCTCATGATTCTTAACAATATGTGAAGTTAAGTCCACCTTCTCTTTCAGTATGTCTCCCAGTGCTGGGAAATCTAACAGCACATGTATGATTTTGATTGCTTTGTTTAGGATAACTTGCATTTGCATCCTGTGTGATACAGGTTTTCTTTTGGGAGAGACTTGAGAAAACTTTTGCAACATTTGTCTCCTTCATTCTTGCCATGTGATCATATTATTTCTTATTATATGTTAGTCTTATAATTTTGAAAAAAAATAGTAATTCATCAGAACTGCTTAACATCTCCACCTGCAACATGAAGTTACCTTCTCTGGCCCCTATGGATGTAATCTCACAAACAGTTCTCTTTTTCATCAACCCTTGAACATACAAAACCACTTGAGTTCGATTTGTTCTGTAGAATGTGGGAAATTTGAGCATTGGGGAAAGGGAACAGTCTGTGTGGATGTAGTCACAGAAGAGTGCTAAGTGTGGCGTGCCTAGTGGGACCCCAGGGTCAACCAGCAAGGTACATGGTGGGCGATCAGAAGAGCAAGACGGGAGGTAACTCAAGGTGACAGAAGTTAAAAAGTTAAGTAAGATCCCTGATACTTCCTGCAGGAGGAATTCAGTTTTCAAATACCACTTCACAATCATCTCCCTCTTCTACTGTTTTTTCATATAGCACTTTTCATACCACTTTCTGAAGTCAGGAAGAACTCAAAATCTCTTGGAAGTAGCTGAGACTTCATATAGCTGATATCTCAGATTCAAATTGTACTTCAGAAGGAAGAGCAATGATAAACTTTGCAGCGATCATCGCAAAATACTTTAGAAAGAGGGCTGATACTAGAAATCTTGCAGATCTAAATCTGGACTACAGGATAGCTCTAGCAAACTCAGGATTTTGAGTGGTTTGCCTTTGTATTAATTTTGATACTTTGTAATGTTAAATCAATCATAATAGAATTGAAAGACACAAAACACTGATTTTTTTAATGCCTTTGAGTAACAAAACCATTTTTCAGTCTGGAACATCTGTCAATAGATGCAGACAATTAATTTACCTGCTCTTTTCCATCTTTTGTTTTTAGAACGTTACAACCTGAAGTTGTATATTATTCAGCCATTCAATATACTTATACATATTGTGAAACCTTATTGTGGTTTAGCGCATAAGACCAAAAATTGAGAACAGAAGAGCTGAAAATCTGGCTCTTTGTCATGTCTTCATAACTAAACCTCAAAATAGAGATCCATTGAGGACGTGTAATTTCCAAGGCTTATGGATTTGTTTTAAAATCATACATGGAGTACATAAAATAGTTTTGTACATCACTGTAGGTGACTAGAATGATATAAATTTCCAGACAAGATAGAGTTAAGCAGCAAAGCTGAAAGGAATGTTAAGCATGATTGCTTTACGTCATGATCATTTTAACTTCTCTGTTCACACTGAATGCAATCGGACAGTTCTGTCTTTTCTCTGCAATTTTCTAGGGATTATGGATAAATTTTGTTGAGATAGCTTGCCATAGAACAACTTTTTATTTATGGGATAAAAAGCAATGTATTTTTGCCTGAAACTGGAATTTGCAATACCTTACTTTGCACTTATGAAACATTGTATTGAGTGCTTCTGAATGGTGCTATTATTTCTTGCAAATGCATAAACCCATCAATTTTTGTCAAACACTGAAATTGGAAAGGGTTTTTTTATTGTTTCTGATTAGTAAAAGAATGAACATCCTTAACCTGATTCTTTCTAAGTATCTGACAGGTAATTTCAGCAACAAATCTGAACCTTTCATTATACCAATTTTTATATAAATGTCTTCTTTTGAGGATAGGTTGTCCAAACAGTGAAAAATAATTTTCCTGAGCATGAATCTGGCCTTCTGTGAAAGAAATGTATTCATTGTTACTGAATGATATGGAAACTTAGATTGTAGTTCAGAAATATATGACTCCTGTAAGATTGAATTTAGCTGGGACTTCAAGTCCCATGGGATATAAGAGTAGAATACACTGCTTGTTTCTAACAGTGTAAGAACTAGGGACCATCAAATGACATCACCACTGAACAGGTTGAAACAAGCAAACAAGAAATGTATTTTTACCTGAATACATACACCATGGAAACTCTGCCAAGCAGTATTCCAGATGTCAAAAGGGCAAATTTGTTCAAAAAGCAGTAAGACAACCTCATGGAAGAGAAATACATCAGGAATTTAGCAAACAAAAATATCTTTGGCTCCAGAAATCCCTAGACAGTCTGCTGAAAGCTGGGAGGATAGAGCAGGAAAAATACAGAATAATCTTATATCTTAAAAGCATGCCTGGTTCTCACAGGCTTTGTCTCATCAGCTGCCAAATCCTGTTGTCAAAGACAGACCATTCACATAACAGACCCTTGTCTGGTCCAGTATGTTTTCTTATTTTCCTATTTCCTTCTATATTTTTGTCGTAGTTTTGCATTCCGGTGGAATGCAACCAAAACTTCCACCAGGGTTCTGGTGGAAGAGGGGAGCTGCAGGGGCGGCTTCTGCAAGAAGCAGCCAGAAGCTCTCTGCAGGCCTGACAGAGCAAACACCAGCCAGCTCAAGGCTGGAGTCTTTGCTGACCAAGGCCAAGCCCATCAGCGATGGTCACAGCGCCTCTGGGAATCACATTTAGGAGAAAAAAAGCCTGCAAGTAGCCGCTTTTTGCCACCAGAGAAGGGAGTGACAAGATGTAAGAAACTGTGCAGACACCAAGGCCAGTGAAGAAGAAGGGGAGGGGGATAAGGCGCACCAGGCAATCAAGAGACATTCCCCTGCAGCCCATGGAGAAGGCCATGGTGAAGCAGATGTCCCCCTGCAGCCCATGGATGATGACAGGGAGCAGAGATCCCATCTACAGCCTGTGGAGGACCCACACCAGAGCTGAGGATTGTAAGCCTTTTGTCACAGACACCAGAGACACAATTTATAAAGAACCAAAGTGGCTAGTAGACTCAGACTAGAACTAGTACTTAAAAGGTTTAATTAAGACAGAAGTTATGATGATTTGTACACTGTAGGAAGTACTTAGATAGTTTACTTTGCATGTGGGCATACCTTCTGACAAAATGTCCTTTAGATATTGAGATCTTTTATTCATAAATAAGGCCAGCTGACAGGATATTCTGATGCTCTACACAGCAGCAAATTATCTGTGTCATTTTGTATCTACATGCTCCACTACTTCTTATGCAGGTGCTTAAGTTTGGCTCTAAGCAAAATTTCATCTCCAATTTCCACACTAGTATCACAATGACTTTTTGGGGTGGGCATTGATGTTTTGTGAGTTAATTTGTAAAGTTAACTAAGCTTAGGCTAGTTTTTGAAATAATTATTCCTTTTTTTGCCCCTGTGGAAATTCCATCACATGATGTTATTTTATTACGTGCTTACACCTACTGATGAAAATTCCATACATTAAGAGGTTAATATTTATTTTACCTTAGCTAATATATAATCTCAGCCTTAATATTTAAGTTTTAAATAGTTGAATATCATTTTTATTTGGATAAGAGTTTTCATTTGCAAAGTCACAGGCTATAATTAATTGATGTAGGGATACCTAGAGTTCATGCAGAATCAAAGCAAGAATCAGAAAATATGAGACTCCAATCAAAGTAGGATGAAAGAGTTCAATGTTGCATTGAACATATGTTTAGACCTGTGTGCTGGGTCTCACTGGGATGGAGTTAACTTTTCTCACAGTAGCCCATATACTGCTTTGCTTTTCATTTGTGGATACAATGGTGTCGATTACACATTGATATTTTGTCTATTGCTGAACAGTCTTGCACAGTACCAAGGCTTTGTTTCTCTCCAATTTGCCTTAGTCCCCACCCCACCAGTGAGTAGGCTTGGAGTGGGCATGGGATTGTGAGAGCACAGAGTCAGTACTGTTGACCTGAACTGATGTCGCAGATGGGATAGATGAGGGATGCACTTCACTCTTAAGAGAGAGGCAATAATATGTTTATTGATATAAAACAAAAGGGTGTAACGGTGTTTGGTAATAAACGTGACAATGATTAAGATTTGATGGTAAGGTAATCTTGATTAGTTAGTGCATAGAGAACAGGGTCAGATGAATCTATCAAGGAGACCCTCCCATTGAGTCACAAGGTTCAGAAAGAATCCCCTTGCTTTCTAAACTCCTTCTCAGAGAGGAGCCTAGGTGCGGCTGGATTCAGTCTTAGTCCCAGACTTGGTCAATGGTTTATGTCTAAAGGATTATATATACAATCAATCCTTTGTATTTCTTAGCTAAGATCACAAATGTTAGTGCACTTATTCCCAACTCACTTACTGAGGATCTGTTGCAGATCTGTTGCGGCAAGGAGTCTCTTGACCTCGAGGAGTAACCTTGAAAGGCGTCCCTTTCAAGGGGAGATCCTGATGTGCAGCCCACTATCATCTCAGGAGAGCTCAAAGGGCTCTTGGACTGCTCACTATTTATGGAGTAAGATGATTGGCTCATAGTCATATTTACATACCACCCATATATGCCAGTGGACACTGACCAGTGTCCGGGTGGGCATATTAGCATAGATAACCCTTGGCTATTGTGTTATCTGTCTTCCTGAACTGACTGTGAGACGGATGCAGAAATCACAATCAACACCAATGGTTATCAATCAATCCATATTTACAGGAAAAAGTAAGGAAAACATGGGGGCAACGGGGGAAGCATACCGTCACAACTGACCAAAGGGATGTCCCATACTGTATGATGTTACACTCAGCAGTAAAAGATCAGAGGAAAGGGGGTGTGCATGCATCCTGGTTATGGCATTTGTATTCTCAAGAAACCATTATGTGTTGCTGAGGTTCTGTTTCCAAGGAAATGGCTGGATATCTGCCTGATGATGGAAAGTGATGAATTAATGCCTTATTTTGCATTGTTACCACGCATAGCTTTTGTTTTCCCTATTAACCTGTCTTCATCTCCAACCAAGAAGTTTCCGTGCCTTCTTTCTACTTTCTCTCCATCCCGAGAGAGACAGGGGAGTGAATGAGGGGCTGGTGACAGTTTGGCTGTTAGAAAGGCTAACCCAATGCAACATGACTCTGTTTTATTTCTATCAGATTAGATAATACTACTGATTATATAATACTCAGATAGTAATCAGTTGAAAATAAACTGTTATTTTTCTCATTCTCGTAAATTTTCTTTTTAGTTACTACTTCATAACCCTATTTTAATCTCACTAATTCTGTAAATCTTTGCCTTCTGATACTACATTAACTGCTGTTCTTCACAGTGTGAACAGCAGAAGCAAAGGCTTTGATCCACACCTTTACATGTCTGTAGGTAAATTGGCTCTATCTTGGGAAAACACACTTTGAAAATAATTGAATAGCTAGAATCCATTAAAAGTGTAATGCAAAACAATATGCCATGGGAAATTTTCAATATTTTTAATAATTATTTTTTAAAGTTTATGCTTTTTACTCATTTGTTTTCTTCTGTTTTCCTCTCTTCAATTGTAAATATAATAGTCAAGAATATCCAACACTTGATTTTTTTTAAACATCTTCAAATTTGAAATGAATCTTAGTCTTTCCTTACAATCGCTTTAAATTAACTTTTCAAACTATAAATAAACATGTTCTAAAAAGAGTAACTGAGTATCAAGATTATCAGATGATTTCTCTTATTCCTCCGAATAAACAGAATTTGATCTCAAGGAATATTGCAGTCACTTTTTCTGATGTATGTTAAAAACCCCAAAAACCAACAAAACAACAATAAAACATTAAAAAAAGTTATAATAATAAGAATAGTGGAAACTAGAACAATACATTTGGGGCTTATCTTTAAAAAAAAACCCCCAAAACCAAAAAAACCCAAAAAAAACCCCCAAAAACACCAATCTGAAAAAAAAGCCTTTGTGACATCAGAGATGGAGTTCAGTGTAGATTACGACATAAATGACTACACCTGATCCTGTTATTTAGATATGCCTCTTTAAAAAAAAAAAAAATTAGTTTAGTAAGAAACTAACTGTACCCTAGAATTGTTCCCTTCTCCTCACTAACAATGGGAGCCCAGAACGTGAAGCCAGCTGCATATGCTATTACATGTTACCTTTGCAAATGTGCCAGAATTTCATTGTTTTAATGGTGAGGGAATGTTTACTCTACATTTATTTCTCACTTGTTTATAATCAGTAATTCCTAGGATGCTGCTCTCACTGGGCAGCATCCAGTAAAGAATTCTGATTCAATATTGGCTGTATCACTTGAGAATGTCACAGTTCTTGGTGGCTTTTTATTTTGGTCTAACATTACAAAATCAAAATCAAATTGAATATATAACAGGGCTAGAGAATGACACTTTTATTTTGTTTTTCTCTTCCAAATTAAGTTTGACCAAAGCAGATTCTGTTTTGTCAATGTAATTCCTTTATGTCTGGACTCTCTTTAGTCATTTAAAAGTTATGTAACTTTGGTTGCTAACTGCAGGTCAAGGTTTAGTTCGCTGTGTTCTTATGTAAAAGCAAATGTGGAAAGAAATATTGATATTTCCCCTTCCCAAACAAGCAAGGGAATTCAAGCAGAGATTGCACTGAAATAAGATTTGCCACTGTCACAAAGAACTTATGTAATAAGATATTTTATTTACTTAAAAATATTCTAAAAAACTATATTCTCTTTTTGTGCCTCTTAATTTTTTATCAACTAATTGTAACTCAAAACCTTCTGCTTATTACTATCTGTGGAGTAGGGATATTGATACTGATTCCAAAATTCTTCTTAGTGAAATTTTTTTTTAAAAAAAAGAACCTATAATTTTACCAAGCTCCAATATTTATACTGAAGTTTTCTACCTTGAGTTTTTGAATTATTTAAAAATAAATAAAACATTAGTAAAGAGGTTTTCACAGTGAGAGTGGAGAGATAATATTGGAGGGTCATATTAAAAGCACTAGTAAGAAAAATAATATTGTGACTTTATGACAGGGAGGCAAAGTTTTCATGTTTTGACAGCTGACAACACTGTGGCTCTTCCTTCTGGACTCAATATGAAAGTGGACCAGAGATAAATCACAAACAAAACTTCCCCCAAAACTACACTTCAGTGGTGTGATGGGTTGACCCTGGTTGATCGCCAAGTCCTCCCAAAGCTATTCTATCTCTGCCCTCCTCAGCTGGGCAGTGGAGAGAAAAATATAACAAAAGTCTCATGGGTTGAGATAAGGACACCAATTACCATCACAGCAAAAATAGATTTGATGAAAATTAATTTGATCTATTAAAAAATAAATCAGAATAGAGTAATGAGAAAAAAACCCAAGTCTTTGAACCCCACCCCTCCCTTCTTCCCAGACTTCGCTCACAATTTCTCAACCTCTTCCTGCCACCAGCACAGGTGGATGGGGAATGGAGGTTGAGGTCAATTCATCACACATTATCTCTGCTGCTCCTTCCTGCTCAAGGGGAGGACTCCTCACACTCTGCCCCTTCTCCAGCCTAGGGTTCCTCCCATGGGACACAGTCTTCCATGAACTTCTCCAACGTGAGTCCTTCCCACAGGCTGCAGTTCTTCACCAACTGTTTCAGCGTGAGTCCATTCCACAAGTTCTGCCAGCAAACCTTCATGCAGCATGGGCTGCAGGTCCTGCCTGAAGTCTGCTCCAGCACAGGCTTCCCATGGCATCACAGTCTTCCATGGGTGCATCTACCTCTCCAGCGTAGGGTGCTACACAAACTGCAGGCAGATAGATATCTTGTCTACAATTAACCTCCATGGGCTGTAGGGGGACAACCTGCCTCACCATGGTCTATACAGGCTTCAGGGGAATCTCTGCTCTGGTGCCTGGAGAACCTTCTCCCCCTTCTTCTTCACTGACCTTGGTATCTGCAGAGTTGCTCTTCTCACATGTTCTCACTCCTTTGTCCCAGCTGATGATTTTTCCCCCTTCTTAACTATGTTATCCCAAAGGTGCTATCACTGTAACTGATGGGCTCAGCCTTGGTTGGCTTGGGTCCATCTTGGAGTGAGCTGGTATTGGCTTGTTCAGAAATGGGGGAAGCTTCTAGCAGCTTCTCACAGAAGCTACCCCTTTAGCCCCCAGCTATCAAAACATCTCCATGCAAGCCAAAGAAAAATGGAAACTTCCATGAGTTTTATGGTTAATGTTTCAGAGGTTCTGTATGCCAGGTACATCGAGCCTGTGTTGCTGCAACTGCGTATGAGTCTGGGTGCAGATCTTTCTCCAACAGGCCATTAGTGATGAGGTCTGAGAATAAGCAGGCTGGCTACAGCCAGTTTGAACAGAAAGAAACAGCCACTTCACAGCCCAGAAGGTGCAAGGAACAAGGCCCAGGAGAATGAGAAAAGAAATAAGGTAATAGCAGATCAAGGAACCCAGATAAGAAAACTTGAAACAGAGGACTACAGAGACAAAGAAAAAACAGCAGAACCTGGCAAGAGCAGCTGTAGCACCAAACTTGGACTGCCCCCCCCCCCCCCCCCCCCCCGAATAATCACCTTTGTCTCCTGACAACATATATCTGGGAAACCTCTCAGTATTGATGCCCTTTCTAGTCACTGCCCCATGTAGAGGTTACTAATAGTACCAGTTCTGAGTGTGGTAGGTCTTCTTGCAGGCTTCTGATTAGTGCTTCTGAAGGATTTGACTCTCAAAAAAAGCACAGCTTGGCTCCAGAGGAAAAGATTTCTTCTCTTTTTTTCTGCCTCAACAACAGCGGGGTTTTTTTAATGTTTTTAAAAGCTAATTATAATTGATACATGAGGAGTGTTGAGATTGCAAGGTCAATTACTCAGAAGTTAGAAAAATGTCAGAATTAAGGTTGCCTATACAGCCTTAATTAGTCTGTCTTACATCTAAGTATTACCATCTATAATTACATTAGCACACGCAATTTTTTTCATAGCATTCTTTCCTCATTCGGTTTGCAGACTGCAAATCAGGTTTTATAATGAAAGAGACTGTTGACTGTAGGATACCAATGTAATTTTTTTCAGAAAATAAAGGTATACAGCTAATGAAGCAAGAGCAGAAAGAAAAAAGATTTAATCATTGTGGTTGCTGTGAGCTTCCCAAAGAAACCGGATTTTGTCAGAGAGATCCTTTGTGGTGCTGGGCAATTCGTACTCATGTTAGTGTGGGCTTCTCTTCTGTGCTTGGTTGTTCTAATCTTGGACTGGAGGTTAACAAAATACAGTGTGATCAAGCAGAGGCTGTTATCATAACGGGTAAGTGTATGGTGTAAAATTTGGGTTACATCTGTAACCTTAGTTCTGGTATTTCCTAACTTTTGAGTACTCATCTAGATTCCTCTTTTTGAGTGCTTTTTTTTTGTGTTTCTTAGATGTTCAAGGTACCTGGGCTACTCATACCTTAATGCCAATCTTGATTTTTGTCTTCCTGACAAAAAAGTCTGGAATTGAATAATTTTGAATTATGAGTATGCCTTTAACAAAAAGAATGGTTAGATTCAGAGCTGTGAACAGCTGTGTCTAATTCCTACCTTAGCTTTCTTTCTTGTCTGTGGCTAATTCCTATATCCCCTTATCCTTCTTCCTTTCTGTAAATCTGCAAATTTATTGCCATAAAAATAATTAAGTTAATGTAAACTGTCTAAATTATCTGTTAGTTAAAATGAACTAATTGGCCATGAAAGGAACAAAGTTCCAGAAAACACAGTAGTTCAAATAAATCATACCTGACATGATGTTTATGTAGTTGCTTCTGTCATATGATGGAGGAGAATCTAGGGCAATGCATTACAGGCCCATACCTCTTCATAGTAAAATACCAATGCTTTTACCTGACCAAAGCAAGCAGATTGTTATTGGTGTCCTGCATTCTATCTCTCACCACTGAGGCATTTCTATGGAGAAGCATTGCTGACGGTATGTTAAGTATCTACATAGTATCATTTTCCAAGGTCCTCTCTTGCTCTGTTTTCTGTTTTTTTCAATGTGGTCCTCTAAGAAGTCATGCAATTTGTGATAGTTGCATGAAAAGCATGCTGTTTCTCATGGGCTCCTATAGCATCAACTACTGATGAATTCCTACCTTGGATGTCCAGAACTGCCAGGAGAAAAATCTATGTGAATATCACCACTGAGAAGGTTTATTCTATAGCTTTCACCATAGAGAGAGTAATGAGTACTAAGCGCCTGAGCAAGGTAGCAGGCAGCAGTAATCTGCTTGGTCTTTCAGTTCATCTCTCTTTTGGTAAGAAGTGTAGTGAGTTTCCTGCAACTGATAAATGAACAATACAGAAGATTTAGAATCTGGAGATAAAATAAAAAGTATCAGTAGTCATATCATAGTCCCTGTCCCTGACAATAAATAATGCTTGGCTCTTCTACACTGCTTTCTATCAACAGAACTTGGGATGCTTTACAAAGAAAAGGGGTTTTGACCATATTTTCTTTAGGGTTTTTTCCAATCTAGCTTTAAATGTTAGTGTTCAAAAATATGCTATAATTCCAGCACGCTTGCAAAGCCCCAAGGCAGAGAGAAAATGAAGAAGCATTTATCCACATGTCACATAAAACTTAATGATGAAACCATGAGAGGATAAGGATCAGGGCACACTGCATGTAGTTTCCCTTTGATAATCACTCTTGCCATTTTAGTTCCACCTAGTCACCTGGAAACCCAGCTTAAACAGAAAAAATAGAATACATAGTGAATATGCAGTTTCGAGAACTTCAACATTGAATAACCTTTCTATTTACAGAAAATGGCACTTCATTTATTAAATTATTTTTAAAAAATGAACAGTTAATTTTCTAAAGAAACTGTTCTGTTTAATACCCTTATCAATGATCTGGACAGGGGGATCATGTGCACCATCCATAAGTTTTCAGACGACTCCAACTTTTGCAGGAGTGTTGAATCTGCTTGAGGACAGGAAGGCTCTAAAGAGAATATGGACAACATGGGTCAATGGACCGAGACCAAGTGACACCATCCTTGGAGGTATTTAAAAGGCATGTAGATGTGGTGTTTAAGGACATAATTTAGTGGTGGACTTGGCAGTGTTAGATTAAGGGTTGGATGTGATCTTAAAGGTCTTTTCCAACGTAAGCTATTCTGTGATTCTACATAGTCTATGGTACTCAAAGTCATGCATTCAAATTCAAGGATTGGTCTCATCAACTGGAAGCATGTCAGTGTAGTTTGGTTACCAACATATCACTTTCTCGTGCCATTGTGATGCATGAGAGTGTTTTGACTAGTGCTTTAACTAGAGTTACATTCTGTTACTTTTAATATGGAGATATTCAAGACTCATCTGGATGCCTATCTGTGCAATATCTGCTAGGGAGCCTGCTTTGGCAGGGGTTTTTGGACCCAATGATCTCTCAAGGTCCCTTCCAACCCCTACGATTCTATGATTCTATGATTTCTGTAGAACTAATGTCCAGGTTGATGTTCTTACAGGTTGTGGATGTACGGAGTAGCTCTTCTGTGCAAGGATTTTACTTATATTTATTGTAAATAACTTCTAATCTTCTAACTTGTTGGATTCTCTGAATTTTTCGTCTTAATAAAAGGCTTAAAATGTTGGCTAATCACTTGTATCAAAGACGAAAAAATAAGGATAGAATATGAGTTTTCTAGTAAGTCAATTTTAAACAGGGAGATAATTTACCAAAAAAGTAAAAAAGAAGAAAAAAAATTAATGAAAGAATTATTTTTTTACATTAAAAAATTGTTGATTTGTCCTTTACAAATCTTTAAGTGAAGTTTCATTACTTTGAATTTCAACTTTTAAAAATATTTTCCCATAATTTTAGTATAAACAGCTTAGATAATTAAAAAGGAAATAAACTATATTTCCCAGATAAAAATATTTCCACTTCGCTCATACTGTACTATTATAATTATATTAAAACTCTTTAGATTAAAGTTTAATTTTTCTCTAAGATAAAAGTTTGACTGTTACTGAGAATAAACAAGATTTTTCTCATAGGTATGTTAAGCATGAATTTTCCCTAGGCAAAAAATGGACACAATCTATTTGCTTACCAAAATTAAACCTGATTTATAAGTGATGGATTATGCTTTCCAAATCTGTATCTAAAAATATATATTTATTTTTCTGTTACCCACAACAGTTCCACAAGCACCCTTGGTATATAGAGATGGACTACTTTAGTCATATTTCAGCATATATCACCTTAAGCTATCCTTAGAGTATCAAAATTCATGTACTATATAAATCAACTATATCTTATGAAATATTAAAGCACAGCATGATATCAACATAGTACTGTCAATTAAAAGCACAACATTATCAAATCAAATTCAACAGTCTGCATCATTTTTTAAAAAGATGAAAAGTGTTCATACCTGCATCAGAATTACTAGCTACATTTTTTTACTAGTACTAACACATTTTAGGTCATTTTTAGAAAATTTCCAACTCTGATGCTTCATGAAAAGACATTAAAAGCCAAGCCAAGAAAGGCAAAGGAGGAGGAACAGTTTGCATCCAACTAATTTCTGCTTAGTTTACCTTGTTTAGAAGGTCCTTCCTGTATCTTGATTTGAAATGGAGATTTGAGACTTCTCTCTCCCTAGAGTTGTTTTACCCATTATGCATAGAGAACCTCTTCTTTTTATATATCCATATAGTTTAAAAATACCCCAAAACATTACCAAAACATTATAGCTTGGTGGGTATTACAACCTGCTGGCAAGTCCACGTTTCAATGAGGATGTACAGCATTATATAGTTACGTACAACTTTGTTAGAGAAGACTGTAAGTTTATTATTTACCTGAGCAAAATCCATACCACTTGGTGTCTGTGCTGTTTACTTCCATCAGGAACTTGAAGCTGTGTCTTCTGAAAGACAGGTGGATGTGCTGACTTACCTGTCATCTGTCGTGGAAGCAGCAGTACTGAAAAATATCCTATTTGATTTTCAGTGTGCTGTGAATAGACCTTACAGAAATGCTACTAACAAAGAAAGAGTTTTAATTGTCATATAAGATTAGTTTGATGAAGCCCAATTAATGTTTGTTAATCTTGCTAGGCTCATCTCTGAACAGTCACTCTAAGCTTATTGAAGAAAGTCAGAGATTTCATTCAGCGGAAGTAGGGATCTCAGTTAACACTCTTTATCACTAAAATTAAAGTGTCTGTTTTCCAGTAGGGTTTCAGCTTGTTATCTTCTTTCCTTTTCACATGGCCTAGTAGAAGCGGGTGGTCTGGCATTAATAAAAACTGCCCTGGGGAAAAACTCAGAAGAATCACTTCTTTAAAAATGCCTCATTTTATCTACTTTACATATTCATTCTCCAAGATATTCTCAACACACATTGAGATCAATACATTAGGGTGTCTAATTCTTATTACCTACACAAATCACTCTTTTTATTAACATCAAGCTTGCATTAGCAATTATTAGCCTATTACCATAATTATATCATTATTATAACTTAAACTTGCAGATAATTTATTGCCCAAAACCAATTTTATCAAATAATTCAAATGTTGAAACTTGTTACAAATAGTAAGCCTCTGTTTTTCTTTTTTGCCAACAAAGTTACTTTTCATTATGAGTTACTTGCTGAGTATTAAGATCACTTCCTTTAATGCCATACTCATTTTTCAATTTTCTTACATGAAACAAGTTGAAATTTTCTTCTACTTGGTGAACAACAACCCCATTGTGATCAACAGGTGGAAGACTTCTGACCTGCTGCCTTCTGGTAAGGCGCTGTTGTTCCAACCTAGGAGCAGGTATAGCACTCATACCAAAACCTTATGGGGCAGATGGTGTTGCCACCTTAGCTGTGGTAACTTATTTGAAGAAGAATGCCTGTTGGGAAGGGTTGTAGTTAAACTGAACAAGAGAGGGAAAAATCACGGCAAGCAGAGGAGAACACATTTTATAAAAAAGGTAGAAATGACATCTTCAAAATTATAGGATAACCTCATTCCCAGGAAAGATGTTAAATCAATTCTCCTTGGAGTTCAATTCCAAAGGCATGAAGGAGAATGGAACAATCAGGGATAGTTAAGATGGATTTACAAAAGATCGGTCATGTGAATCAGTCATGACAATGAAATGACAAGTGGATAGGGAAGAATGGTGTGATATGGATTTATTCAAATTTTAAATATGCTTGAATTTATTAGAGCTTTGAACATCTCCTCCCACAGCATTCTTATTTGGAAGCTGGGGAAGTACTGGTTAGATCAACAAGCTGCTGAGTAGGTTGAAGATTGTCTGGCCTGTTGCTATATTCAAAAGGAATCATATAATCACAGAATCATAGGGGTTGGAAGGGACCTCAAGAGATCATCAGGTCCAACACCCCTGCCAAAGCAGGCTCCCTAACTCATATTGCACAGATAGGTATCCAGATGACTCTTGAATATCTCCAGAGATGGAGACTCCACCACCTCCCTGGGCAGCCTGTCCCAGGGCTCTGTCACCCTCACTGTGAAAAAGTTCTTCCGCATGTTGGTGCGGAACTTCCTGTGCTCCAGTTTACAGCCATTGCCCCTTGTCCTGTACCCACAGACCACTGTTCTCAAGGCTGAACAGTCCCAGCTCACTCAGCCTTTCCTCATACAGGAGATGCTCTAGGCCCTTAATCATCTTCGTAGCCCTTCTCTGGACTCTCTCAAGGAGATCCCTGTCTTTTTTATACCAGGGAGCCCAGAACTGGACACAATACTCCAGGTGGGGCCTGACCAGGGCAGAGTAGAGGGGGAGGATCACCTCCTTCGACCTGCTGGCCACACTCTTCCTGATGCATCCCAGGATCCCATTGGCCCTCTTAGCCACCAGGGCACACTGCTGGTTCATGGCCAACCTGTCATCAACCAGGACCCCAGGTCCTTCTCCACAGAGCTCTTCTCCAGCAGGTCATCCCCCAGCCTGTACTGATACTGAAGGTTATTCCTCCCCAGGTGCAAGACTTTACACTTGCTTTTATTAAACCTCATCTGGTTTCTCCCTGCCCAGCTTTCCAGCCTGTCCAGGTCTTGCTGGATGGCAGCGCAGTGTTCCTGCGTGTCAGCCACCCCTCCCAGCTTTGTATCATCAGCGTACTTGCTGAGGGTGGGTGCTATTCCCTCATCAAGGTCATCGATGAAGATATTATACACATTAACATGAGACTTCTGAGCCTTTTCTTTTACAGGCTGGATAGTGTCAGCTTTCTCAACCTCTCCTTCTATGCCAAATGCTCCAAGCCCATAGTTACCTTTGTAGCCCTTTGCTGGAGTTATTCCATTAAGTCCATGCCTCTCTTGTGCTTGGCAGCCCAGCACTGAGCACAGCACTCTAGGTGTGTCACGCCAAGGCTGAAAGGGGGAAAGGCACTTCCCTCAATTTGCTGCAACATTTTGCATGATGCAGACTGTTCTTGGTTTTACTACACTTGTATCCCTCAATTTAGCATTTATGATAAGATCCCATTTGAGATTAAGACACCAATATTTAGGTCTGGGTGTGCACCAGATATCATAATACATCTAGTTCTATTCAGTACTCTTAGTGGGAAGTAGAAAGCTATTCCCTCATCAAGGTCGTTGATGAAGATATTAAACAGGACTGGACCCAACACCGAGCCCTGGGGAACACCTCTAGTCACAGGCCTCCATTCAGATTCTGCTCCACTGATCACCACCCTCTGAGCCTGGTCCGACAGCCAGTTCTCAACCCACCTCACTGTCCACTCATCTATCCCATGATCTCTCAGCTTTTCTATCAGGATGTCATGGGAGACAGTATCAAAGGCCTTGCTGAAGTCAAGGTAGATGACATCCACTGCTCTCCCTCCATCCACCCAGCCGGTGATGAGATCATAGAAGGCTATGACATTGGTCGAGCATGATCTCCCTTGGTGAATCCATGCTGACTACTCCTCATGACCTTCTTCTCTTCCGGTTGCTTGGTGATGGCATCCAGAACAAGCTGTTACATCACCTTTCCAGGGACAGAAGTGAGGCTGACTGGCCTATAATTGTTAGGATCCTCCTTCTTGCCCTTTTTGAAGACTGGAGTGATATTGGCTATCCTCCAGTCTTCAGGCACTTCTCCTGTTCTCCAAGAGCTGTCGAAGATGATAGCAAGCGGCTCTGCAATCACTTCCGCCAGCTCCCTCAGCACACGTGGATGCATCCCATCCAGGCCCATGGATTTATGTGCATTGATCCCTTTAAGATGCTCCTGGACCACTCCCACTTCAACCAGAGGGAAGCTCTTCATTTCCCAAACTCTCTTACTTTCTTCCAGTGTCTGTGAATACGGATGGGCCTTTGAAGTGAAGACCGAAGCAAAGAAGGCGTTCAGTATCTCCACCTTCTCAGCATCCTCCTTAACCAGGACACCTGCCTTGTTCAGCATGGGACCCACGCTATCCCTGGCCATCCTCTTACTATTCACTTATCTAAAAAAACCCTTTTTATTATCCTTTGTGTCCCTTGCCAGTTTCATCTCCAAGTGGGCTTTAGGTTTCCTAGTTGCATGCCTACAGGCCCTGACAACATTCCTATATTCTTCCCAGGTGCTCAAACCCTTTTTCCACAATTCATAGACCTTCTGCTTCCCTTTGAGTTTACTCACTATCTCCCTGCTCATCCACGCAGATCTTCTGCCTCTCTTCCATGATTTCTTGCTCAAAGGGATGCACCTATCCTGTGCTTGGAAGAAGTGCTGTTTAAATGCTAACCAGCTCTCACAGGCCCCCTTACCTTCTAACAGCGTAGCCCACGGGATAGCTCCTATAATGTTGCTGAAGAGATCACAGTTAGCTCTTCTAAAATTCAGGGTAGCTATCCTGCTTTTTGGCTTGCTTCTTCCACTCAGGATCTTGACCTCTACCATTTTGTTCAGTTTGTCCCAAGCTGCCCCTGACCTTCACTTCCCTAACTAGCCCATAGTGTTGGTTAAAATAAGGTCCAGTATCTGCCCTCTCCTTGTAGGCTCCTGCACCATCTGCAGCAGGAAATTGTCCTCTACACATTGCAGAAATTGTCTGGACTGGGTAAGACTGGCCTTGTTGCTTGCCCAGCAAATATCTGGGTAATTTCCATTTCCAGTGTGGCTTGCATTCAGTGACGAAGGTCTCAATTAACAACTCTAGGGACTGATACTTGACAGAAACCTCAAGTTCAACAGGCAGCAGTGCCAAGTTCTGCACCTGGAGTGTAATGATTCTGCGGCATAGGAATATACTGGCTGAGTGCCTTCCTGAAAGGTAGATGGGGATTATGGAGATTCAGCACCACACTGGGTATGAACCATCAGTGAACTTTCATTGCAAACAACAATATAGGTCTAATAAAATGGTCTTTATTAGAATGAACTTAGCTGCCATATTAAGGGAAGTTATGATTCCCTGCTGATGTCACATCTGTTCTGCTGCACCCGCTGTTGGGTCCTCTTAGTCAACCAGATGTGGAAAACCTGGTAGAGTTCCAACAGACAGTCAAAACTGTCAGAAGCCTAGAGCATATGAGAAATGAGGAGAGGCTAAAGATGCTGAGCTTCATTAATCTGGTGTAGAGGTGATTAAGAGGTGATCTAAAAGATGCCTGAAACTAATTGAATGGCAGTTACAAAATCATAGAATAGTTTTGGTTGGAAGGGAATTTTAAAGATCATCTAGTCCAACCACCCATGCAATAAGCAGTGACATCTTCAACTAGTCTAGGTTGCTCAGAACCCCATCCATGAAGATGAAGATTGAGGCAAAAAAATCATAGAGTACCTCAGCCTTCTCCATATCCTGGGTAATGAGGTCTCCTGTTTCCTTTCAGAGATGGGCTATATGTTGCTAGTCTTCTTTTTATCACTGGTATATCTATAGAAGCTTTTCTTGTTGGGTTGAGTACCTCAGCCTTCTGCTTGCTGTAGTTACCAATTTGCCAATCTTACTCATAGAGGATATGCCTTCTTTGATCTTGTTTTTCTTGCTGGCATACTTGTAGAAGCCCTTCTTATTATTCTTTGCATCCAGTGCAAAGTTCAGCTCCAGACAGTCCTTGGCCTTCCTGACCCCATCCTACACAACCAGTCAGCATGTCTATACTCTTCCCAGAATACCTGTTCTTGCTTCCATTGCCTGTGCATTTCTTCTTACCCTTTAGTTTGACCTGTTCAAAGTCCCATCCAGCCTGGCTTTGAACACTTCCAGGGAGGAGGGATCCACAACTTCCCTGGGTAACCTATGTCAGTGTCTCACCACCCTCATAGTGAAAAATTTCTTCCTTATATCTAGTCTAAATCTTCCAGTTTGTAGCCATTACCTCTCACCCTATCATTACATGGCCTTGTAAAATATCCCTCCACAGCGTTCCTATAGGCCCCCTTCAGGTACTGGAAGACCACTATAAAGTTCCTCCGGAGCCTCCTCTTCTCCAGGTTGAACAACCCCAACTCTCTCAGCCTGTTCTTGTAGGGGAGCTGCTCCAGCCCTCTGATCATTTTCATGGCACTCCTCTGGAAGAAGGTGCAAAGGTCACAAAATTGGTCTTGGTGGTTCATGTTGGACATTCTGAAAAATGAGACCAGTAGGGTAGCAGTGCAACATCAAACCAGGTTACTCAGAGAGCTGATGAAGTCTGCAAGCTTGGAGCTTTTCAACATCTATCTGGACAAAGCCATAACTGAACTTACCTAGTGCTAGCCCAGCTCTGAAATGGAGGTTGGACCAAATGATACTCCAAAGATACCTTCCATCCAATGCTTCTGTGAGTCTATTTTAAACATCTACAACAGGATGAAATGAATCCCTGCACTGACTTCAATGACTTATACTATTAATGAAGTTATGGTTGAATTCTTTAGTGATAGCTGGTGATATCCTTAGAGATATCAGGGTTGAGATTCATCTTTCTAAATGTAACTGTCTATAGTTTAAGCTAGTCACTCTCTACTCCCCTTCCCATTTGTACATTAAAATTCATCTCATCACAGATTAGTCAGCCAATATAGGTCAAGTTAATTGCATGATAAATGTAATTATTTTTCCATTGACTATAAAGGAACCAACTTTAAGTGAAGTATAGATGTCTACATGTAGATATTCTCAATGGTCTGTATGAATCCTACTGTGAATATTTAAATCATTCAGTTATGAAGGTAATTGTGTTGAGTCCATCTTTATATTAGATATTGACAGTGAAAGTACTGTTTTCCTACTAAGTATCTTAATTAAAAGTTAATTTATTTTATTAAAACTGAAAAAAAATCAGTATGTATTGAATGCTAGTTCTAAAACCAGTGCTTGTAACAGAGAGATTTTTACAAACACAGATATAAAATTATTGACTGATCATCATACAATCACGTATGTATTCTACTCTTAGTAAAGAGACGAATGAGAATTAGATAGTGAGATGATATTCTAAGTACTTAGGTAAATTTCTACAATCACAATTTAACTTATGCTTTAAAGATTTAAAGGGGGGATTTATACTTTCAACAAGGAAATATAAAGTGACAGCCTATATAATACAATATTTTAGAAAGCCAGTATTTTTTCAGTGCTAGAATAAGAATATAAATTGGTTACACTGAACTTTAATTTCTTGCAAGATGCCTCATTATTGAAATAAGAGAAAAACATGCAGTTTGAAGTGAAAGAAACACAAATAAAACATTTAAATAAGAAAATCCAGACAATGAGGATTTTTTTTTTCACATTTCTTTTGGACTTGTAGCATTCGATTCTTTGATTTTATGTTTTCATCAGTAAGTTTAGAACTTTGTGGTAGTGATACTTAGGAAAGCAAATATCAGTTAGCACCTTAACTTCTCATGTATTCTCACAATTAGTTCTATATGAAGTCGTGTTTGTTTTGTTTGGGTTTTTTTTTTAAGGTAACAGAATATGAAAAACATATGCTTTGAATTAATGACAGTCCAGTCACCAGATGTTTCCAATTTAAATATTTTTCAAGGTCATAAATTGAGTTCATAAGATTCTGGCCTAGTGAAGCAGGCTACCACTGGCTGTTATTTTTGCCTCATCTGTGCAGATATTGTCCACTACATCCATACAAGATTGCAAATATTAACAATGCATGTTAGGATGCCTGAGAAAAATTCTCCTCTGTCTTTTTTAGGTTCATTTTAGTTGTTCAGCTATAATGGAAAAGATCATTTGGCAGCACAATCCTTAGGATACATATTTCCAGTTAAAATATCCCATTGGGATCAAGAAATAATTTGCAGCTTTTAATTAGGATGTTTTGCATGAAATGTTTTGCATAGTTAACTAATATAAATAAGCCTTTATTGCATAAACTATGGAAATCAGAGTATTAATTTGACAAATGCATTAAAAATAGTATTGCGAAGGAGACATTGAGAAAAGAGGAATAAGCAAATAATAACTCAAACAAAAAAGAAGTCTTATTTTCTTCTCAAACCCCCCCCCCCCAAAAAAAAAGAACAGAAAACCTCAAAAAACTCAAACCAAAACCAAATTTTTTGAAAGTTTTTCTATTGTTGATCTTCAATGTAGCTGGCAGATAGCTATCCAAAACTCAGCCTATTTAGATAAATGGTGTAATGAAATAGAACCATTGACATCTAGATCAGATATTAAATCATAGGACAGAATAATTTGAAACTCCTAAACATGCACTCAAGGGGAATCCCAGCTCCATACTAGAGATAAACCTGCCAGTGGTCTGCCATGGTTTAACCTCAGCCAGCCACTGAGCCCCACACAATGGGTTGCTCACTGCCCACAGGGGGGTTGGGGGAAAGGAATCAGAAGGGTAAAAGTGAGAAAAGTCATGGGTCAAGATAAAAACTGTTTATTATTATAAGAATAATAACAACAAGAAGGATAATAAGAAGAATATCATTAAAAGAAATTATCAAAAAAGATAAATGAACCCCAAGAAAGACAAGTGATACATGTGAAAACAATTGCTCAGCACTAACCAACTGATTCAGAGCCAGTCCTGAGCAGTGGCCTCCCCTGCTAACCTCTCCCCTATTTTTATTGCTGTGCATGACATCATATGGTATGGAATATCCCTTTGGTCAGTTGGGATCAGCTGTCCCAGCTGTGTCCCTCCCAACTCCTTGTGCACCCCCATCCTGATCGCTGGTGGGGTGGTATGAAGAGCAGAAAAGGCCTGGGCTCTGTGTAAGCACTGCACAGCAATAACAAAAACATTTTTACATGACAAAAAATCTCTGTATTGTCAATGCTGGTTTCAGCACAAATCCAAAACACAGCCCTGTACTAGCCACTATGAAGAAAATTAACTCTACTTGGTTATGACCATGTCTATATTCTACATTTGTAGTTTCATTTCAAGTGAAAGGAACTCTGGATAATAGCAGTATGAATGAAACTCAATATGCTATTATGGGCTCCAGTCTGGATAGCTGGGGATCAGAAACTCCAGGTATTGTTCATGAGATACTTCCAGAGCTGGTAGTAAATTACTGAAAATCTCTTCTTCAGTGGTCAAGAACTCTCTTGTATTACCTTCAAACTGTCTGTGGATGTGTAAATTGTGTATTCATAGTCATATTTCCATTTGTATCTCAAATTATTTCCTGTCTTTTCATGGCATAAGTACTTCTATTCAATACCTTCTGTATGTAGCACATTCAGTACAAGAATTTTGCTTTGTTGTACAAATTCCATTCTCACTTTCACATTTGTAATAATGTGAAAACATTCCAGCCAAATCAGTGTCGCAACTTCTGTGTTATAGCACTGTAACATATCCCTATTTGACTTTTTATATCCTTGTAAATCAAACCTTCAGAATTTCATAAAGAAGAAAGAAAATTCCAGATTGCGCCTGTGTCTCTAATCTGGGTCTCTTCGAGGGACACGTCTGGCCCATGTACTCAAAGCACAGGAATGAAATGGAGGACAGAGGCATTGATGTCATTTATTTAGATGGACAAAACAGTGTTTTGTCTCCAAGGTGTGTGTGTGTAAGAACAGATGCAGAAAATACACACATACTGATGCATACATACATATATATATACATATATATATATATATATATATATATATATAACAGAATCACTGAATCACAGAATTACAGAATCACTGAATGGTCTGGGTTGGAAGGGACCCCAAGGGTCATAGAGTTCCAACCCCCCTGCCACAGGCAGGGACACCAACCTCCAGGCCTGGATCTACACAGGGTTGCCCAGTGCCCCATCTAACCTGGCCTTGAACACCTCCAGGCATGGGACACCCACCACCTCTCTGGGCAGCCCATTATAGCACCTAACTGCTCTCTCTGTAAAAAGCTTCCCCCTAATATCTAATCTAAACCTTCCCTCCTTTAGCTTTAATCCATTCCCCCTTGTCCTGCCATTATCTCCCCTTTTAAAAAGTTAATTCCCCTCCTGTTTTTATGCTCCCTTTGGGGACTGGTGGTCCATCCCCACCCACCCCAGCCTTCTTTTCTCAGAGAACAAACCAAGCCAGCCCAGCTCCCTCAGTAGGGAAGGTGCTCCAGCTCTCTAATCATCTTCATGGCACAACTCTGAACTCTCTCCAACAGTTTCACATCTTTCTTGTATTAGGGGCCCCCAGTTCTGGACACAGTACTCCAGATGGGGCCTCATGAGGCCAGAGTAGAGAGGAAGAATCACCTCCCTTCCCTGTCCCTGCTAGCTACCCCTCTTTTGATGGAATAAAACTGGCCATAAATAATTCTGCTTTTTGCTTTTCAAAATCGTCCCTGGGTGGGCTTGAACCACCAACCTTTCGGTTAACAGCCGAACGCGCTAACCTATTGCGCCACAGAGACTCCCAGATATGTTGGCTCTGGTATTTCTATCCTCTCAACACTTCCACTGAGAATGTTATATGTATTAATATATATATCTATATACATATATACATATGTACACGCACATACATACACATGTACCTACATATTTATGTACTTTATAAACATGAATATATGGCCTGTACAGGTGTGCGTGTCCGTACAGTACTGAAGATTGTTTGCTTTAGTTGAATTTTATTACTTAATCTGATTAGTCCTGGAAATGAATTATCTCAAGAGTAAAATGAAAACCAATCCATATGAAGGTGAGGGTACAGGAAAGGCTAGTTAAAGGTTAGTTAAATGCTGGAAGACCAACTCAGATCTTAGAATCATAGAATTCTCAAGGTTGGAAAAGACCTTCAAGATATCAAGTCCAACTGTTAGACCTTCACCACTCTAACCACTAACCATCTCCCAAAGCCCTTTGTCTATATTTTTTAAAAAAAAAAGACTCCCAGGAACAGCGACTCCACCACCACCCTGGGCAGCCTGTTCCAATGCTTCATCACTCTTTCGGTGAAGAAATTTTTCCTAATGTCCAATCCAAATCCCCCCTTGCACAACTTGAGACCATTTTCTCATGTCTTATCACTAGTCACTAGAGAGAAGAGGCCAACACCTACCTCACTACAACCTCCTTTCAGGTAGCTGTAGAGAGCAATAAGGTCTCCCCTCAGCCTCCTCTTCTCCAGGCTGAACAGCTCCCGCTCCCTCAGCCTTTCCTCATAAAACCTGTTCTTCAGAGCTCTAATCAGCCTAGTAGCCCTTCTCTGTGCCCTCTCCAGCACCTTGATATCCTTCCTATACTGTGGTTCCCAAAATCACACACAATACTCGAGGTCCAGCGTCACTAGGGCTGAGTACAGGGGTTAGATCACCTCCCTGGCACTGCTGGTCACGCTGTTACTGATACAGGCCAGGATGCTACTAGCCTTCTTGACCACCTGAGCACATGTTCAGCCAGCTGTCAATCAACAACCCAGCTCCCTCTTTGCTGGGCTGCTCTCCAGCTACTCTTCCCCAAGCCTGTAGAGCTGCCAGGGATTGTGGCTGAAGTGCAGGACCCTTCACTTGGCCTTGTTGAAACTCATACCATTGGCTTTGGCCTATTGCTTGAGCCTGTCCAGGTCCTTTTGCAGAGCTTCCCTACCCTCAAGCAGAATGATACTTCCACCCATCTTAGTGCTGTCTGAAAACTTACTAACGGTGCATTCTATCCCCTCATCCAGATCATCAATAAAGATGTTAAACAGGAACAGCCCCAGCACTGAGCCCCAGGGAACACCACTTGCAACCAGCCACCAAGCCAAATGGATTCAACTCCATTTGACACAACTCTTTGGACAGAGCCGTCCAACCAGTTTCTTACCAGGTAAAGCACATGAGCATCCAAGCGACAAGTAGCCAGCTTTTCTAGAAGAATGCTGAGGGAAACTGTTTCAAAGGCCTTGCTAAAGTCAAGGCAGACATCATCCAATAAGCAGGTCACACTGTTACAGTAGGAGATTAGGTTAGTAATCTTTTGATGCAGTGGTCAGTTCTGGCATCTAAAGTTGGGACATTCTTTGTATTGTTTCATTTGTCAACCACCTCCACCTAAACTTATTTTGCTTCATGTTTTTGTCCATGTTTAACTGCATTTCAGGGCCTGTTATTTACAGATATAGGGACTCTCAAGTACAGTTGTTTAGCTGTATGCAGCTGAAGGATGATTAGATATCAGAAAAAGAAATGGAGAATAGAAGTCAGTCCACCTAATCCTATAGCACAGTCCTATAACACAGATGAGCATTTGCTATTTTAAGATGGTCTGCCTGCAGATAGGAAACTATTTTCTTGGGAAAAGGTCATTGTGTTTGATATATTTTGAGTGGTAAATTGAAGAAGCTCAGAGTATCAATGCAGCTGTCAAGGTAAAATTCTTGTCCCTGAAAGACAGACATAAAATATCTTGTCATGGATTGGTAGAAAATGAGAGAAAGCTATACACTGGGTTACTTGCACTTCTAATAAAGATAATTGTCTATCTATATAATTACTTTAAAATGTAGCTAATAGAATTATAATTGAATTCTAGCCATACATAACCATTTTGGAAGATGTTGTCAGAGCCAAATACCCTCTTTATAGATAGTGTATCCTTGTTTAATTTTATGTGCCTAATTTATATATGTTTGTAAATGTGTAACAAATATTTTATAATTCTAGGCATATAGGATCAGTTCCAAATCACAAAACTTTTGACATCAGAGGATCTGTCTCATTTAATTAGCATTATAAATTCATAACTATTAAATAATATTTTGATCTACTTTTTTTTTTAATCCTGTGTAGATTAGAAGTAATCTCACTGAAGTAAAAAATTCACACCTGGTGTACACTATTACAGTGAATTTCCACCTATTTAAATTAGGGATGCATGTGTGGTAGACCTGAACCGCTGTTAGACTTTCATTCCGTCAAGCTTCCAAAAAGGGAATTTTTATATATAATGAAGCTGTTATCATGGAACATAATATTAATGCTGTGACATTTTGTAGTGCTTGATGTGTTAGGCTGGGATATTTTCGCTCGGGACTTTTCTATCTTGGCCAATTGAAGAAGATCTGTAGTAGGTGTTATTTGTTACACTGCTTTTGTTTTTAAGAAGCAACTGCCAATGCCTAAATGAATAGTGATGGTGCATTTGGAGCTTCTCTGTCGTAGGATGTGAAGGTTTATAGACAAGTTTATAGAATGTCAAGTCATATTATCTGCTACATGGGGATATGACCTGATGGGCAGAAATCAAAGCTCAAAGTGTCATTCTGATACACTGGAGACCAAGAGCCACTGACCTACCTTGTAGTGATATAAATTTGTTTGTAGCGATATAAAAATAGCTTCAACTTTGGATAAAAAAAGATTACAGCTTGGAAGGTCAAGAGATTTACAATAATTCTTGAGTAGAAGACCATTGGCATAAGATGCAATGCTTTTCAATTCTTTTTGTTTATTCTATTAGACTAAAAAATAACTGTACTTCAGTGAGTTGGTCGGAGGGGCATCATTCTAGCAGTGAGTTGGGGATCATTTTGAAAAGAAAATGGCAGCACTAAGCTTCTGTTTAGAGCAACTACAGGTCTGTCAGTCTCACCTCTGTTCCTGGCATGATCATAGAGCAGATCCTCCTGGAAACTATGCTCAGGCACATGGAAAATAAGGAGGTGATTGGTGACAGCCAAAAAGGCTTCACTAAGGGAAAATCATTCCTAACATCTTTGGTGGCCTTCTATGATGGGGCTAGAGAGTTGCTGAATAAGGGAAGTTGATATTGTGCATTCAGGCACAGTCCTGCCCACTGTCATGTAGCAATTAATCCAATGCGTTTTCACTAATATGCATTTTGTACCCACTGTGTCAACTGATGGAGTTAAATTTGAGCTGTGTGTCAATTTATATCATCCACAGTCCAAAGATGCTTTACCTCCTCAATTAGATTACATTGATAAAATAATTGCTAGGCTTTCACCTTGTTTAGGGTTGATATTGCTGTAACCTTTTAACTTCATGGCCAGATTCATAAAATCATAGAATCATAGAATGGTATGAGTTGGAAGGGACCCCAAGGATCACAGAGCTCCAACCCCCCTGCCACAGGCAGGGACACCAACCTCAGGCCTGGATCTACATTAGGTTGCCCAGGGCCCCATCCAACCTGGCCTTGAACACTTCCAGGGACGGGGCATCCACTACCTCTCTGGGCAGCCTGTTCCAGCACCTCACCACTCTCTCTGTAAAAAACTTCCCCCTAAGACCTAATCTAAACCTTCCTTCCTTTAGTTTTAATCCATTCCCCCTTGTCCTGTCATTGTCTATCCTTTTAAAAAGTTGAATCCCCTCCTGCTTATAAGCTCCCTTCATGTACTGGAAAGCTGCAATGAGGTCCCCCTGCAGCCTTCTCTTCTCCAGACTGAACAAGCCCAACTCCCTCAGCTTCTCTTCATAGGGCAGGTGCTCCAGCCCTCTAATCATCTTCGTGGCCCTCCTCTGAACCCTCTCCAACAGTTCCACATCCTTCTTGTATTGGGGGCCCCAGATCTGGACACAGTCTCCAGATGGGGCCTCACGAGGGCAGAGTAGAGAGGGACAATCACCTCCCTGTCCCTGCTGGCCACCCCTCTTCTAATGGAGCCCAGGATACCATTGGCCTTGCAAGCTGCAAGAGCACACTGCTGGCTCATGTTAAGTTTCTCATCCACCAGAATCCCCAAGTCCTTCTCAGCAGGGCTACTCTCAAGAAGCTCTTCTCCCAGTCTGTACATATGTCTGGGATTCTTCCAGCCCAAGTGCAACACAGAATCACAAAATCACAGAATCATTGGGGTTGAAAGGGACCTCAAGAGATCATCGGGTCCAACCCCCCTGCCAAAGCAGGCTCCCTAGGACAACGTTTGCCTCTGAACATTACAAAACAGAAGGCTTCCTGCACAAAACCAAGATCCAGAATGGCCACTTAGGGGTTTTGATGGAGTACAGTGCTCTAAAATAGATACAAACTGAGACTTTTTTACAACTGTCTAACATCTCTCCCTTCAAAATGCTTATACCTTTTATCCTACCTGTGTTATAAAAGGTCATTTTCAACATTATTTTATTCTCAAATTTGAACCAAAATTGTAGAAATCCGTAACAATCTGAGAAGCATGTGTAGAAATGATGGATATTGGTGTGCTTTCATTACTTATCATAACCCATACCTGACCAGAATTCTATTAAATTTCTTGTCCAACATAAAGCAGCATCACGTTTCACCAACAAGTTTTAAAACTTGGTACATTTCACCCACTGACCACAAAATATACTTATTTCACAATGCCAAATATAAAAAAAGAAGTAAAACTGACTCCAGTAGAAGACAAACTCTAAGAACTGAACACAATTATCCAGCTTCTTCACATGAAAAAAAAAAAAAAAAATTACTTCAATCCCAAAGAACAGAGCACCTTACACTTGGTAGTGTTGAACCTCCTTAGGTTCACCCGGGCCCATCTCTCCAGCCTGTCAAGATCCCTCTGGATGGCTTCCTTTCCTTCTAGGGTGTCAACCACACCACTCAGCTTGGTGTCATCCGCAAACTTGCTGAGGGTGCACTCAATTCCATCATCGATGTCATTGATAAAGATGTTAAAGAGAACCGGTCCCAAGACAGACCCCTGGGGGACCCCGCTTGTCACCGGCCTCCACCTGGACATAGACCCATTGATGACCACCCTTTGGCTACGGTGTGTTAACCAGTTTCTTATCCACTGGATGGTCCACCCATAAAATCCACATCTTTCCAATTTAGAGATAAGGATGTGATGGGGGATTGTGTCAAAGGCCTTGCACAAGTCCAGGTAGATGACATCGGTTGCCTTCCCTTTATCTACTGATGCTGTCACTATTGAATACCAAAGTCCTCTGCCCATGTGCTGGGCCTAGGGTTAATTGAAGGACAAAGTGTGAGGGGGCTTGGACCCTCTTGAACTTTTGAGGACCTTCTGAGGATGGCAATGAGCATGCATCCCACCACCAGGTGGAAGGTGTGGCTATGCCAAGGACTTACTGACTATGTAATGAGACAACACTGTAAAAAGACAAAACCAGCAAAGATGGAGAGGAACGTTCCCCTGCCAGACCTGAAGATATCGGACAGGTGGGACACCACAGATTTGTTTTTAGTAGCTATTGCAATCTCTTTCTCCATCTTTCTCTTTTCCACTCTTTTCCCTATTTCTTCCCCCCTTCTTTTGCATGCTTGTTGCGTGCCAAATAAAGTGACTTAACACTTGACTCTGTTTTGAGTCTTAACTCTATTCCCAAGAAACGCAAAGACCTGTTCATGATAAAACACCTAACTGAACTTTTATGACCCAGGAGTTAAGCCCAGCTGCCTGCAACCACTCAGAGCAATATGGGGTCAGTTGGAACACAAGGGGGTTTACATCTGCCAAAATGTTCTATGTAGTTGTGTATCATAACACCCATGTCCTGTCATGTTAGCTATATAGTTTTTACCTGTGCATTCAAAAGTAGAGTTTTGCTCACACTAATGCTGAACCTTGATAGTATTTCAGGCATGTAAAGGACTGCTGTCAACAGTAACGTTTTCCAGGAGTGTGAAATTTGGCAGCTAAGCAGTCCTGGCTACTTCTTCACTTGTTCCACCACAGAGTCCATGATGCAACCATGTCTGTGTTATTCATGCCACATTTAATGTAAGAAGCTCCCTGTTTAGAGACTCTACGCAAGGAATAAGAGACCCAGATCTATTTCTTCCTTTGTCTGAAGGAATTAGGCTAATCTACAGGCTGATATTCTTTTTACCACTTTTCTTTGAAGTTTCCTACTTACAGTGTAACAGAATCGGCACATAACTGGTATTTTAAATAATTTTACTTAAAAAGTATTTGGGTCAATATGCTGTATTTTATCAGAGTTGTTTTTTAACTTAGTTTTTAACTGCAGGCAGCAAATTTCACTAAAAAATACCCAGAAGTACCTATGATACACAATTGTTCTCTCTCTGTCTTTTGTGTGTGTACAATAAAAAAGCAGCAGTGCTAAATTAGAGCAGAGGCTGAACTTTGATGGTGGCCAGTAGCAGATGTTCAGGGAAAAGTATATGAACTGGGTATACGCAGAGTGGTACTTTCCTTGCTTATGTTCTTCCAGGTTTCTGGTAATCTCTGGTCCAGGAACCTCCTGAACTAGAGCCAGAGGCTGTAATCGGACCACCATGTTTAGTAGTCCTTGGTGGAATTTTCCTTCATTAGCTTTCTTAATCAACTTTTGAATTCATTTATAGTCTTGGCATCGAAACCATACTGTAGCCACAGGTTCAACAATTCATTTACATATTGAATGGCAAAGGTATTTCCTTTGAGTATTTTGAGAAAAATTTTCTTTGTAATTCCATTTGACGTTCTCTCATTTCTGTGTTATCAAAACCAAAATACTATTACCCATTCCATATTATTCATGTTTACAGATCTCTGTTATATCCCAGTCATCTCTTGTCTTAGCTTAAGAGTCTCAATCAGTTTAATATTTTTGTAGAGAAGCCTTACATGTCTTTCAGCCTTCTAGTGGCACTTTGTTCCTCTTCATATGAGGTGACCAGAACCTTGTGAGTTTTTCAGAATGTGAGTACAAAAATGATTTGCATATATTCATAAAGTTACACAGTTTTCAGTTGTTTCTGTTCTGCTCTCTATTCCTCACTCAACACTTCTTGATGCTGTCTTTTTCTCTACAGCTAATATTAAAATGACCTGGGGTATTTTTGTCCCCTTTGTAACCTTGGGGAGGTTAACTCTGGCCTGGCCAGAACCAGGACCTAGATTCACACTATCAGAAAATTATTAATAATAATTTAAGTGTGGTTTGGGTTTTTTTTTTCTGATAAAAAAAAGCCTGTATGAATTTCAGTGCATAGAAATTTTAATGTATAGTTAAATTAATATATCTTAATTGAAATTATAAAATAAATATAGAATACTAACATAAACTAAACTGAAATAAGCTTAACATTAACTAAAAATATGCTACTTTTTAAAGAACTCAAATAACATAAACTATGGTTTTCTAGAAATCAAACTTATTTTTTGTTTATGCTACTCAAAATATAGTCACAGTATTGTAGAGGTCCAAGCAAAGATCAGCTCCCTTTTAGTACATGTCCCAGAAAATCCAGCAAAATGTACTCATTAAGATAAAGGAAATTAAATAGTATTGCATTATTTTACAGACAGGATAGAAGCAGAGTGAGTTTACTGGGCCATAAAAAAAGGTATAATTTTTTTAGGGAATGACTTTGAATCTTTTGAAAGTCTTAGCTACTGTTATATACACCGGACCATCCAACCTTGTTTTAAATCCTAAACAGAACCATGTCATTCTTATCTGTTTGCTTAGTCAGAAATATTTGTATATTATTACAGGGAATATCCAAAACTAATTTGCAAGGATTTTGAGTTTTGCTCTCTTCTGAATGATTAAATTTTATTAATGAGTTTCCCTGATTTGTCTGTTACAGGAATTTCTTCCGCATTGTTTCTCACTGAGAAATCAGTGGTAGAGAACGTGAAAGAGTGGTCCTTCTTCAGGTGTTTCCCACCCTATGCATATTTTCTGGATCACTGATACGATGCACTGTATCTATTGTATTTGCTTCTCTCTCATGAGAAATCACACCACTGCTTTAGCAGCACCTATGGTGGGATCACCACCAAGAAGATACTTTCTTGAAAGTGTCTGGACCAGAAATGAAGACAAATATACCCAACTGGAACCCAAGAAAAATGTTTCTGTGGTTGAAGTGCCATCTAAAAATCTGCAGCCAAATCACTAGTGTTGTGAAAAGTTCTATAGCACCTATAATAGCTACAAATGTCATAGGAAACTAGTTTTGTAGATTTTTCTCTAAAGAAAAAACAGTTAAATCACCTTTAGCACTCTGTGCCATGGCACCTGGATGGGGACACTGGGTTATTTCTGACTCATGGTGTAAGAATACTACTCATTAAATTTCTAACCCTATTTTCTATGTTGCTGATATACCTTTGAAGAGACATTTCTGACCTGGTCATAATATCTGAAAAGGTCACAGACCAGGGTAGGAATTCTATTGAGTTCGTTAGGAACTCCATGGAGGCTTTGTGGAAAGATTTGCCCCACAGGATATTTTGCTTGCTGTGAAATTGAGCCTACCATTCTCTTTGTTTCTCACTTCTTCCTTTCTCTAGCAATATTGGAAAAGTGCCAGTTCTGTAAGAGTTTGCTTTCCTTTTCTTGACTGACGTACATACTCAGTTTGAAGTGTAAATAGCTCAAAAGGTGATTTTAGGATCAATATAAATAAAACTGACACTTCTCTTATGGGGAGTTCTTTGTTATTGTTCTGGGTAGAAATACAGTGGACAGGCTTGGAATATGGTGTGGCATACCATGAATCACATATTCTATGCTGTTGTTTTCCTTGATTGATTTATTGTATTGCTAAGATTCAGATATAGATGTTCTATGTAATATGCTGCTCTCTCTATATATGGATGCAAAAGCATGACTTCTAATAAATCCACTCATAGTTCACCTTTGACTTTTAGGTCACGGGGCCTCTTCCACTAATTCATCTCCCTCGGACTTACTCTTCTTTTACAAAGCTATGAAAAGCCACCATCCCTCAGAAACAGGCAGCAGCTTAATGCCCCATATTTTTTTCTTCTCTCATGTATATAGAATTGCCTGCTGTAAAAAGCACCCCACTCAAGGTTTATGGTTAAAAAAATTCAGAATACTAATAGTTTGTCATGGTATAAAAGCGCAATGTTTTTTAAGTAACGTAAAATCTCATGGAAGTCCTACTTTCAGCCAGAAAACACTGAATATTATGACAAGACATTTTTGGCATGTTAAAGACAAAGGTAGATTAAGGGCATTCTGCTTATCCTTGAAGCTGGCAGGACAAGATCTAAATTTAGTATGAAACTCAAATCTGTGTGACTGCCAAGCTGAAGCCAATGAACCCCATCTCTCAGTGGGACTGTGCTTGGTGTCATACTGTGTGTGGGTACACATTTCTGACTGTTCAGAACAGGGTGGATAGCAAGCCCATGAGTGTTTTTCTTTCCATGTGAAATGTAAATGTGCTCTTAAAGGATCAAGTAACACAGAAAAACATAGAATACGAGGTAGAGCAAGGGAAATAAAAGATTAATTAGTGGTAATGAGAATAGAACTATCAAAAAAGGAAAAGGCATTGCTACAAAAGGTGAGTTTTAAAGTGTGAAATAAAGAAGGGGAAAACTGCTTTTTGCAGTCGTTTCAGTAAGTGATACAGAAACTCTGGGTTCACAATAATCAAATGGGGGCTCTGAGGAAGATGATAGAATCAAAAAGGGAACCTGCGTAATATTCTTAACAAAAATTACCAAATTTGGGTGGTTTTATTTTATAATTTATTGCAACTTAACTGCCAATTCATAGGTTGTTGGTCACTTGAATGTTACAGAGCTGCCATGTTTTTTTCTATCAAAACAAGCAGGCTTCCACAGGACGCTACTAAGATCATTCAGACTTCATGTAGCAAGAAGGAATCAACATTTTTTTGAGGATTTTCTTTGGCAGGTTATAAGTATTTCATTGATATTTATAACCAATTTTTTATTAATTAGATAAGAAGACTATCTAAAATATCTTTGCTTCTATTTTGTAGTATTTCATGCTTTCATCTCTACCCAAGGATTGCTCCTCTGTCACTCTCATGTTAATACAAAACAAAGATGAGTCAGTTTTGCTTGCCAACTGTCAAAAAACCCACCTCCCTATGCAATGGATTCCTTCTCTGTGCTTAGTAAACCTTCTTGATGGGATCAAATGCTCTGTAGGCATCATTATCCCCTCAAATAAGAAACAATTTCTAAAATAAATAGTATCCCAATTTTCCTATAAATCCAAGTTATATGAACAATAACAAAGTTGATGAAATTGAAAAGGGCTGATACATAAAGTATTGGATATCTAGTGCTATCCAATAATAGCTAGAGCAAAAGCCTACAACCCTGTGCAGGAGCTATGCTCCTGAACAGATAGGCAAAAGTTCACTGCCTAAGTTCACTGATTAATTTTGTAAAAGTTAAAAGAAAGTGAATTCAGAATAAGTAGCTACACATGCAAACATAACCATATTTATTCACAGCCATATTACGTATCTGTAGAGTTCAGCAGGCTAATAAATAGCACAATGAGCTAGCTATTCGTTGTGAATCACTGATGGAATTTACTTCTTGTTTTCCTAGTGTGAATTACCAGCAGTCACATCACAGCTTCCATGTTTTTTGTTATTCAAAATAATTCACTGAATGTCTTGAACAAATAATATTTCAGTGTAGATTTAAATATTTATGAATATTCATATATTTAGTGGTTTTAGCTTATTCAGAAATTCATATTTCATCTGTTTTGTTGACATGTTTAGACACATTGATATATTCCTACACCCTGTCTAAAACTGACAGTTGTTACAGTTGGATTTTTGGGGCAAATACTTGCATCAGAACAAAAAAAAAAATATCCTGTGCATTATTATTCTGAAATAACATAGTTAAAATGCTCTGGATACTATCATCAGAATATGTCTTTGAATAATTTTCTCTTTTTTGTCAGATTATTTACAGAAAATGAACAGAAGCAGTCCAAGCAAAAACTGGATGGAAATACTTTCCTACTGAATCTTTCCTCCTCTTTTTCCCTGTGGTAGCAGCCTTATTCAGAGATTGTCAATACATGCAGTGATTGTGGATGGATTGTTTTGTGGCCATTATTAACATATGTATGTAAAAAACACAAAAATCAATAATCACACTTCATTTTAAAATTCATTATTTCTCCTGGAAAAGCTATTATTTGATTTTTTTAAATTTACCATTTCATACTTTTATTTGGTGCTTCTATCCATCCATCCTATTCAATGGCTTGTTCAGGATCTACTTGCAAAGGACTGTAGGATCCACTCTTAAATTAACCTTTTAAAGGCTGCTGTAGTTACCCTTAAGTTATCACCAATCTCTCTGTTGTGGTTTTAGACTTTATTGATGTGGGCAGACTAAAGATAAGACTCAGAAAGTATATGTTTATTTTAAGAGTTATCATCACACTCTGACCAGGGAAGACGAGGTCTCATAAGCTTTATTTCTATGCAGGTTAATACATGTTAGCATAGGTGTGACAAAGTAGATACAATTAGACTATAATTGGTGTTTTATCAGGGGATAAAATTGCACAAAGTGCCACTCTTGAAGGCATATCTCAGGTACTGGTGTCTAACATGCTTAAAGGTAGCAATATAGGTAGATGGTAAATAGTAACATGAAGAGAAAATTATTTTGTCTATACTAACATAATTTTTAACACAGATAACTGTAAATAAAAAATGTGAACAGAAAGTATAAATAACACATTTTTTCAACTGTTTTTAGGAAGAAATGGTTCTGAAAGGGATTGATTTTTTGTGCATAACTAGCTGTGTCTAAGCTGCTGTATTTGCCATAGCTAAGAGGCATATCCTTTCCTTATATAAGATAGGAAATATAATGGAGGAGGAAGATGACATGGCCTCTATAAATGATAATAATTTTAGTGGAAGACTGTATCTGTTTCCAGTGTCCCTGGTTTGTAGCATATATATGAACAAGCTGGAAAGGATACAGAGAAACGCTTTACGGTTTGTCTGTGGTCTGCAGAATCTATAGGGTAAGAACAACCTAGTGATGCAGAACTTGTTTAAGAGGGTAATGAAAGGCTACTTAGCCTACAGACAAAAATATATAGCATCTTGGCATTTCAGTTATTTTGGACAAATTGCAGCAAATACAGCGTGGATAAACTTGTTTGCTTATGAAAGTAAGCAAAGAGTACCTATCCTTTTCAACTAAAAAAGACTCTCAATAGAAGCTTTGTTTGTAAGAGCTTCAAATTGAAAAGTAAAGACTATTTTATAGTAAAAATTGCATTTTCCATTTTGTGTTGGTAATCAAAGTTAAGGCCAAATTCTGAATGGTTGGAACCAAAAGGACATTAGAGTACTCAATAAACAAATTGCGGTTCAAAAATTTTGTTCTGATTTATCCATAGACATAAATCAAAGAACATCTCAATAACAGATTTTCATATAATTTAGAGGAAAAAATGGCTAATTATATCCAGGATATGGGAAATGTAACTAGGTAAATTCAAACCAGAAAACAACCTTCCCTTTCCTCTTTCCCCTCTCCACTTCTCTCCTCAACTGAACATTGGAATAAAGGTTTAAGAAAATCAAGAGGTTGATTTCTGAGGATATTTGACCAGTTGCACTGTGCAGATAGACAGTGAAATAGACAGTTTTAAGCAAGTTCTTTTTATCCTGAACTGTTAGTAATACATGACAGATTTTGGATAGTAATATTATAATACTCAATCCTGTACCAAAAAATAAAGACAAGATACAATTTGTAAGAAGTTTGTGCTGGTCTATTTTCAAAGAAAATCAAAAGGAAAAATACTTTCATTATAGATTCAACAGCAGACTATCCTGAACTAAAAGGTCTATATTGCTTACACTGAACAAAGCTGAATAAAACTTTTAGTATATGTTTTTGCTATCAGAAATGTCAGTTTTACAGAAATAGTCTCTGAGAAAAACAATTTTAAAATTATCTAACATTTTTTCAGTTATGAAAGTAAGAATAAACCCTGTATCAATTCAAAATATTGATCTAATAAAATCAATGTTCTTTTGAACCATTTTCAAAATAGACACATGTTCAGAAGAAAACTCACTAAATTTTCTAGTTTATAACCTCATAGTATCACAGTATTTTTCAGTTCTCAATGCTTTCTGAATTCCCAATTTCAGCTGAAATAAAAAAAAGAGAAGAGAATATCCAACGATAAAAAATATACATATTTGTAGAAAAATTACTTATTTCCTGGTGAAGAAATTAATTTAAGGTATAGATTTTAAAAAAAAAAGCCTTGTGAACTCCATTAAAATCCAGGTGGCCGAAAATTAATTTTCAATGTTCATGAAGCCATTAATTCCTCATTCCTTTTTATATCAAAAGCAATGGCAATTTTATACTAATGACAATCTGTTCTGATTAATCATGCCTAAGATTTTATGACACATAACTTAAAAGCTCATTTAGTCACATTTTGCAACTTTTTCTCCTAAATATACTTTTTTTCCTACTTTCCAGAATATTACTGGCAGATGTCTTTTTTTTACCTGGGGTGGGGAGGAAGAAAAAAAGAGAGAACAAAAAAAACCTCAGCACAACTGTCAAGTGGCATTCCAGCTGTCATTAACATAACTACATGTGGCAGATTATTGTGTAGGTGGTAATGAGCATGTGACATAATTAAGTCCCCTTTTTTAGAAGGGGCAATATCTATGCTAGTAAGTAGTGTAGTGGAGCCAGAGCAGTTCAAAAGTTTTCCAGGGACTCAGTACTGACTCAACTGTATTTCAGCATTGTGCACTAAACTCCTGGCAATTACTGGAGGTAGATGTAATGCCAGAGTGAATGTTCTTGGTTAGTCTTTGTAGAAATAAATCTGATTTATTTGCTCAAAAATCACTTGAAGATATAAATCCAAATATTATAAATGGGCACCATCAGGAGATTCACTTCAAATGAACTCTACTAGTCTGACCTAAAATTTCAAATAGATGCACCCTGAAACATTTTATTTTTTTTCCCCTTCTCCCTTTTTAGCAACAAATTGGGACTTTGGATCAGAGATCTGTGTTACACACCTAACTTCAGACTCCTTTCCTTTAAGAAACAAGCAAACCGTGTAATCCCCTGCAGCAACTTCAACCTGTTACACTTCCAAAATATTAGACCTTAGAAGAACACACCTTTCTCCTCTTCTGAGATACTGACACTGGCAGTGCTCATGATGGAAATAGGAGAGTGGCTTTCATGCAATTTCTGCTGCAGAATCAAATGGTGAAAGAAGCAGGGTGCTCCACTGCATGTTCTGCGATTTCACAGTTCTTCCAGAAGCTGATAGGCATTTCCCTATGAAATGTCAATTAGAGATTACTAAAGTATGTCCATTTTTGTTTCATATTAAGAGTTTATTTTAACAAGATTTATTAAAAGCTGAGAGTGATCACTGCAGAGTTGCCTCTTATGATTCAGGTCAAAGCTATAGATTGCCAGAAGTAAAATACTTTAACACCCCCCCAAACCCCATTCCACATATAACAAAATGAAACAAAATAATTAAAAAAAAAAACCAAACAAACAAAAAAAAGAGAGGTACAAACCAAGATCACCTCAAGCTTAGGCAGAACTATTGCAATTCCTTACATGATTATGGGACGAACATTTTACATATTCCTGAGAGAGACTTGAACCTCCTCTTTCACAACAAAGTTGTTGCTTTGATTCCAAATTTGCCTTTAGTAATTCTCCCTCCTTCCTAAAAATCTTCCCTGGCTTTCTACTCTGTGGTCCTATCTTTATCAAAGAAATGGCTGAAGCCATTGTGGTGCCTCCTATCAAGAGAATTTTTGCATTGGCTTTAAACCAGACCTCTGCTATCTATGGCCAATGCACTATATAATTCAAATGATTTCTGACCTTCTCCTTAGTATTTTTTTTCCCAAGTGTCCCTCAAATGTAAGCATGCATATTTGACAGGATAGATACAGGCGGTGTCTGAAACATGATCATGTCCAACTATGCAACAGTGACCACTTGCTCTTGGAGTCATGTGTTGTTGCATGACAAATGTACAGATGGTGACATAATGGCTTGGAGTGTAAGGTCCTTATGTGGCTTTGTACTAGGCCCACTCCAGGAAATATGTTGCTTTAAAGAATCATTGCATAAAATGTGTTAGGAGCAGAAGAGCAAAAGCTCAATATTTGCATACAAATACCTATGACACAAGGCTCCTGTTTCATTTTCCCAATGCTGCCTCCTCTTTTCATGGAACAGCAGAGTTAGGAAGGGACCTGCATAGATCACCTAGACCAACCCCCTGTCCAGATGAAGGGCACCTAGTACAGGTTGCTCAGGACCATCTCCAGTTGGGTTTAAATAATAAATAATATAATATAAGATGGAGAAATATAAGATGGATACTCCACAGTCTACCTGCTCTGACCACCCTCATAGTATTATTTTTTCTTTTCTTTAAGTACAATTTCTAGTTCTAGATCTTCAGTTTATGTCCAAATCATTGTCCAGGTTCTTTTGACTGTATTGACCAGCTCTCCACTGACTGAAATGAGAGCTTAAATATTTGGTGCACATGATGACACCTAGATATGAATACCTAAACACAAGTGTCTAATCTTGACCTGAATGCTACTTCATGTATCTGTAAGTTACTATCTACAAATCTTAAAGGCATCAAACTTAAACACCTAGAGGAAATGAAACAAGCACATAAACAAAAATGTGGCACAGTACACAGGAGACCATATTAACAATGGTAATTTAGCAATGTACCTTACTTAACTGCTTAAATGGCAAATCCATAAGATTTAACTGGAATTTTAACTAGAAGACAACATTAAGTCAGGTTACTGCTAGTTGTTCACTAGAGCTGATGATTTTGGTTTATTATCAAAATTATGAATGTAAGGTAGTTTCTAAGAACCTGTTTTGAGAGGTTCCCAGATGGTGTATTTCTCCATGTAGTAAAAGAAACCATATGTTTTCTGTCTACATTACTTTCTGCTTCAAAAGAAAAAAAATAATAAAAGAATATAACATAATTAAAGGGAAAGATCTTTACCTTCATCAGGTTCTGTGCAATACAGAGATGCACATCAGTCATGGGGGAATCACCACATCCTTCTCAAAAGACAAGTACCAGTAAAATTAAGTGTCCTCATTACACAACTGTTGACAGTTTCCCACTGTTGAGTGATTTAGGGTGCAAATACCAACAGAAGTGATTAGAGGTTATGTGGATATTTTTGACAAGACAGTTGGGGTCCAATCCCAGTTCTCAGACCAGAGGAGATGAATTGGCTTGCATCTTCTTTGCTTAGGATTAATCTGCTTAGAGCAGAGAGGTGAAGGAGTCCAGATGAAGTGATGGAACAAGGTGATGTTGTAGTATAATGGACAATCAGGTCCTGATTTTACTCCGTGAAGCTCTTTTCTTCATAGATTTAAATTTTATGACCTCTTTTTGCTGCTCAACTGGTACTTAAGGAACAGCACAATGAATGAGAATATGGTCCATTATGGTCTTTAAAGGGCTTGGGTTGTGGTTTTCTTTTGACATAGTGAAATTCACCAATGTGAGATTCCCAAGAAAGCTCTGAATGAGATACGAAGTCTCTGCATAGGTATTAGCTTGAGGAGTATAGTAATTTTAGAGCAGTGATTTGTCCATTCTAATTAGCCCTGCTTAGGCAAACTGATCCAGTAATTCCATTATACTTCTTCTAATAGTGATACTTTATTCAAATTATTCCATACAGATTCCACTGCTGATAATATTTTAGTAAAACGTATGACATGTAGAGACCTCCTCTCAGTATGTTATAGTAACTCTAAAACCAAAAATTGAGATTTTCCGGGTGAAGTAAAATATTTTGCAAATGGGCATCAAAGAAAGCACCGTTTTAAGCCCCAATTAGTACAAAATTTCACAGAAATGTGAGCATACTTTGCATCCTGCAGAGAGATAAAAGTCAGCTCAGTTCCAATTATAAAGTACAATGATCAGAATCTTTGCAACACAGTACACATTCAATGATTATAGGATAACACTGTCACTAGGAAATGTTTACTCAATACAGACCACACAGCAGACTCTTGTCCAAAAACCCTATACAACTTAACACTCATAAAACAAGCAATGATTTAATCAATATTATTCTATGATATTTTTTACCATATTAAGAGTTAGGACCAAGTATAGGAGTCTATCTTAGGGACCAGGTCCATTATTGCCACATTCTGGTCCAAAAGAGAGGAACAAGTAGCTCAGATTCCCTGATTTCCTTTGTTGGAAGTTAAGTGAGACAACACTTAAGATCCATAGGTAAACAAAGACTTTTATTCTATGGCTAGGCTCATTGGTAGATAACAGAAAGGTTTATAGCTTAAAAGAGTGGGAAAGGGAGAAATGAAAAGAGAAAGCAGGACAGAGAAAAATGAGCAAAGAAAGAGAGAACCCAAGAAATTAGGAAATTGAGAAAGAGATCACTCACCAGCTCAGGTTTCAGTATTGATTCAGCCAACGGGGGGGATCTCTGGTTTGCATGAGTGCTTCTATTCAGATTTTCTTTCCCTTTTTGTGCTTACTATATAATGTAGCCTGTCCAGGGGAGTTTGCTTTAAGGTTTCACCTCTCCTAGGTCATGTGTAGCATGATTTGGGTAGAAAATGTCATATACGTTTAGCAAGGACTCTTTAGGTTATTAGCATTTTTAGGGGTGTCATCTTTAATACTAATTTCACAATTAATGAAGGATCTCAGTCTGGGCACTATGGAGTTCAAAGTTCTGTGTAGAAATCATCTATCTGTTTATTTCCTGTTGTCTAGCCCTAACAGGGTCATATTGCCACCATAAGGCTCCCTTTATCCCTTTATCCCTTTATCCCTGTTGCCACTCCAGCAGTTAAACTCTCAGGGCTGAGTTCAAAGGCTTCCAGTTTCCAGGGGTTTTGCAGCTTTGGAGTGTTTGAGACATTCCTCAGACAAACTCAGGGGATCTCCACCCCTTATCAAGTTTTCTCTCTTCCCATTGTCTGAACTCTTGCAAGAAAACAGTCTTTTGTTGCAGGGGATCATAGATCAGCTTTGGTATTCAGAGTATTTGTTTGGATTATTTATTCTTCCAGTTGGTCTCTGACAATTATTGAATGCTATAGCTGATTCTAAAATGTGTTGGTGACTTGTTCTGTTACAGCCTGAACCATTTTTACCCTTTTAATAGTAGCTGCTAAAGTATTGCAGCACAGCCCTAAGCTGAAACTAACCTCCCACAGCAGTTAAGCAGAATCCTTTGTTTCACTCCTGTTCTAAGTGAAAGACCCTGTCCAAAATGACCTAGACGCAGACTCATCTGAACAAAAGGATACCTAGAATCGGAATGTACTATAACTAACGCCCTTGTTGCTATGGGTCTGGACACACATCTAAAAAAATTACTTGTCTTAGCAAAAGACAAAGATTTTATTTAAATTCTCCTTGCTTTAGTTTCTATTTTGTGCCTTCAGTGATATCTTTTACAAAAGATAATTAGCGCCATGAATGTGCCATCTGCATCACTCATGTTGATTTTCCACTCCCTCCAGAGCTGAACCTTTAGCCTTTAGCTTAGCCATTTGGTGCCTATGAGACTACCTGTATGTCATGGCCATTGACAAAGATAAATAATGATGCCCTACTGAAGTAAGCAGAAGCTATTAATAAAAATAATGTGAAATGGGTTGATCTGAATATTCTTCACTGTTAAGCTTCTTAAACAAAAGCTCAGACTTCTACTAGCACTAAAACTTCCTCTACAGAAACTAAAAAAAACCCCCAAAACTCCCCCCAAGATCCCCAAACCCAGGAAATTATTTAAACCTTACAAAATCTTGTTCTGTTTCTCTGTGGAGTTTAGTTACAGAAATTGAAATGTAGGATGAGATTAAGAGATAAATTGTTGGATTTTCAAGGTGTTAAGTATGTGAGAGCTTTATCTTTACTGATTTCAGAAAAAAATGCCAACCAATTAAGAGCTTTTCTTGTTGTCTGTCACTTTGAAAAACCCTATAGAAAATGTTTCAAAATATCCCCTCTGCCAACCCTGTTGTCTTAAATCAGCTCCTTTTTAGACAGAAACAGAGAAACATCAATAAAAGATTAGTCTATATTAACCTACCTTGTCATCTAATGGTTTTGTTCACTAATTTTTTACTTTTGTAATGCACAAAGATTTAAAATCCCTAATTTTTTATCATAAATTCTCCTAAACTCTTTATCAGGATGCTCTGGTCTCTCCATACAGCTTTTTATACAAACTCTCTTGCCTAGAATTTTGATGGCTGTCAAAGCATTAATCCCTCAGGATTTCCTAGCTAGTATTTATTTGTCTCCAGCTTCACTGGGCTGCTTAGGGAGTTCGGATGAGTACACTAGCCAAAATAATCAGCTACTCTTCATACTTTCAAGTGTGAGACTGCACAAAGGGGATGTCTCAAAATCACAATGTTAATGATTTTGTATAAACTGGTGACTATGAATTACAAAGGTTCAGAAGGGAGCATAAGTTGCTGTAAAGTAAAGGACAAGTGAATTAAGTGATTTTTTTTTTTTCACATGAAAAAGTCTCACCATGAATTGTTAAATATTCTTGTTTCAGTTCCAGACAGCAATAAATTGCCATTAGTTTACCAGTTATGAGTAGGTTGAATGTGGGCAGAGCGTGGAGGAAAGAATAATTCAATAACAGTAAACATTTAAACATCCTGTTCTGGTTACCAAGAAAGAACACGCTCAATATCATGTGAAAATTCAATATAATTAATACCAACAATTAAAATGAGATGATATTAAATCATAGAACTTAGTCATAGAATCTTGGAATTTTCTTTGTTGGTAGGGACCCTCTAGATCATCAATCCATCATGCTAACCTGCCAACCACCACTAAAACATGTCTCTCAGCACCACATCTAGCCTCCAGGGATGGAGACTACACCACTTCCCTGGGCAGACCATTCCAATGCCTAACAACTCTCTCTGTGAAGAAGTTTTCCCCAATATCCAATCTAAACCTCCCCTGGTGTAACTTGATGTCATTTCCCCTGGTCCTATCACTTGTCACTAGAGAGAAACAGTCAGCCACCCACCTTTCTACAACCTCGTTTCAGGTAGTTGTAGAGAGAAGTTATGTATTCCCTCAGCCTCCTTTTCTCCAGACTAAACAACTCCAGTTCCCTCAGATGCTTCTCATAATATTTATTCTCTAGTCACCTCAGCAGCCTCGACACCCTTCTCTGGACACACTCCAGCACTGTCTCTTCTGTAGTGAGGGGTCTAAAACTGAATGTAGTATTCAGGCCTCACCAGTGCAGAGTACAAGGGGACAATTACTTCCCTAGTCCTACTTTCCACACTGTTCCTGATACAGTCTACGATGCCATTGGGCTTCTTGGCCACCTGGGCACATTGCTGGCTCATACTCATCCTGCTGTCTACCAAGACCCCCAGGTCCTTCTCTGCCTGGCAGCTTTCCAGCCACTCTTCCCCAAACTTGTAGCACTGCTTGGGGTTATTATGACCTGGCACCTGGCTTTGTTGAACTGCATGCCACTGGCCTTGTCCCATCAATCCAGCCTATCCAGATCCCTCTGTAGGGTCTTCCTACCCTCAAGAAGACCAACACTCCTGCCTAACTTAGTGTTGTCTACGAACTTACTGAGGGTGCACTTGATCCCCTTGTCCAGGTCATTAATAATGATATTGAAGAGAACTGGTCCCAGCACAGACCCCCGAGGAACACCACTGGTGACTGGGCGCCAAGTGATTTAATCCATTCACCACCACTCTGATGCTAATGAAAAAACAAGCAAAAAACCACCCCCCCTCAAATACCAACCTTTTTTTAAAATGTTTTTTATATTATTTTGAAATGTTCATAGTTCAGTAATTAACGACTTTTTAACTCTGCCCGAGAGAAGTTACTTTTCTTCAGATTGAAAATTCATGAAAAAGGCAAAATAATTGTTTAGGATTTCAGTCCCATCAAGTAACAATCTACTAATATGCTAAATCTACTAAAGTAATGAAATGTCTGGAGGTCTTATTAGTGATTGAAAAGCTTTCAATTTGGTGTAAGAAAATAAATATATTTACCCATCTAATGACTTTTTTTTCAGATGACTGGCAGTTTCAAGTTCCTGATAGGAATACCTGTTGTATGAACTTTATAGGTTTGAAGTAAATGGAATTCTTGCTGGAAACGGCAGTTCTACCTTCAAGTTAAAATGAATGATTGATACTCTTTCAGGTGGAAATAATGGCTCCAGTCACTAGCTAATAGAAGCTGTTATCAACTGACATTGTAAAATAACATTTTCAGATTTCAACACCTGTCTTTATAACAGAATTATTGTCAACACTTATTGGGACTGTTCCTGGAAGTCTCACTTAAGAACTTGTCAGAAAACAATGTCTTTAGAACAGAGTCCTCTAGAGTATTTTTATTTAATATATATGTAGGTCCTTGATTTAACTGGAGACTCAACTGCTCAAATGACAATGAATTTTGACAAAAAGAATAGCACTTTATGCACACCACTGCCTTTAGCCCTCACTGGAAGAAAGTAGCAGTTGGATGGCTATAGAGAGGGGTTGAGCACAGTATTATCACAAAAGAGGAGGTTTTTCTTAGTATGAGATTGGTGCTTGGATGAGAAGAATTACAAACTTCTGAGTACTGAGAAAAAAATCTTGTGATATGTTATGAAGAAGGTTGTTCTTACACTGATGGTAAGTCTGATGGTTTGCATCAAGATTTAGTCTTTTTTATTCCTTAAAGGAAAAAGAAGATACTCGTCCAGATATATTTGCATTTGTTTCTATTATTCAGATATGTATTAAACTTGTGTAATTTACTTGTGGCAGCTGCTATTGCATCAGAAGACAAGAGAACAATGAACATTTTTAGTGTTTTAGGCTCTCGGACTGGTTTTCAGCACAATCAGTGGGGACAAACAGTCACTGAGAGTAACATAAAAAGCCAAGGCATTTAGGACTTTCACAAATTCACTGTGACCACAGACAAATTATTGTGGCAAAGGATTATTTCTATGCTAAGACATTCTGATTACTTCTAGATAAACCACACAGACTTTTTTATATAGAAAGCTGGTTTACTTTTTCATTCATATTTTTGTTCTATTTGGTTAAGGCTTGTGGCTGATGAAACATCAGCTATCAGGAGAAACATTCAAATAGGTTGCTTTTAAGTCAACTTCAGTAGCACAAATTTCAGTTCTTGTATACAAACTGCAGCTTCAAGAGATCTAAGACACATTGAAACTGGAGCCTACAACACTTAAAAACTTTAACAAAGTGTCAGGATGTCTGATTTAGTATATAAGTTAATAAAAGAACAAGAAAAGGACTGCTACCATTTCTGACAGTTCCAGCCTCAGCATCCTCATTAATGGAGAAGAGGCTGACATTTTTAAACCAATTCATAATCATCTCTGAAATATACTCTGAAACCGGAACAGTTTTTGCTTTCTCAGTAGTTGACAACATCTTCCTGAATGTTTTGATACCTCACACTAGAGACTTTGTGATGTGTGTTGGGTTTAGGCTTTAAGGTTTTTGTGGATGTCACATCAAAATATATAAAAGAAAATCCAAGTGTCAGAACAACACAAAGATATTACCAGATAATTTAATTAATGTATGAATGTAGAGATGGAAGAAAAGCACAGATCTTTTATTCATACTGAAAGCTAATTTAGTACAGATTTATTTATTTAGTTTTAATTTTGGATTCTTCAGAAAGCATGTCTTAGCCAAAATACATCAACAACTAGCGGACAACAAACAAATTTGTATTCAATTTCCTGGGCACACCAAAACACACAGCCTTGCTTGAAGAGGTATATAGGAATACAATAAAAATTTTACAGTTGAATATAAATGAACAAAGCTAGAAAAAATTAGCATGCTATGGATGAATCTATAGGAATGTCATGGCTATGGGAAGAAAATAGCAACACTGAAACTAAAATGGGAAATGTCAACAAGTAGACTAGAATAGGTTATTAAAATATTAATCAAAATACAATGAATTAAAATATATTGTGCTAAAACCATATGAAAAGTCTTGGTTTTATTTCCAAATGCATCAAGAAATTTTGCAACTTTGCCTTGCCCATCACTGAATCATAACAAATAGAGATAAATGAGATTTGTGTGTTGTGGTAGTTTGACCCTGGCTGGAGGTCAATTGTTCATCAAAGTCGTTCTGTCACTCTCCTTTTCAGCTGGAAATACATATTGAGAGGCTCAGGAGTCGAGATAAGGACAGGGAGAGATCATTCTGCAATTAGCAGCACAGGCAAAACAGACTCAACACAGAAGAAAGGAAAGAAAACTCTCTAATTTATGACACTGCCCTGCACACCCAGTGACACTGCAGTCTGGTAATGAGAAGTGCAGCCAGATCTTAAAGCACCTCCCCTCACCCCTCCCTTCTTAGCAGACTTCAGTCATGATTTCACTCTCTTCTTCCCCCCATTGTGGCACAGGGAGGGGCAGGGACTGGGGGAATTGCAGGTTTCAGTCAGTTCTTCATGAGTTGTTTTCTTTCTTAGCTGGGGGAGGAGTGGCATACCTCACACCCTTTCCCTGTTCCAGCATGGGGTCCTACAGACAGGAGACAGTCCTCCACGAACTTCTCCAATGTGATTCCTTTCCCAGGGGGCTTCAGCTCTTCACCAGCTTCCCTGTTGTGGGTCACTTCCATGGGGTGCAGTCATAAATCATAGAATGTCTCTCAGTCTCTGAGGAACAGACTGCTCCAGCCTGGTCCTCCACGGGGTCACAAGCCCCCTCTCCTTCAAACATTCTCTGGTGCAGATCTTTCTCACTCATCTCTGTGTCTCTGTCTCTCTCCATGGGCTGCAAGTGCTGGCAGAGGGTTGCTCTAATGTGGATCACAGAGTCTTCCATATGTCTCCACCTGCTGTAGCGTGGGACCTCTCTACAGGCTGCAAGTGGGGTCTTGGCCTTTTCCATTGGTTGCAGGGCGACACCCGCTCCACCATGGCCTTCTCCATGGGCTGCACAGGCATCTTTCTCTTCGGCACTTGGGGAGCCTCCTCCCCGCACCTTCTTCACTGGCCTTGGTGTCTGCACAGTTTCTTACATCTTCCCACTCCCTTCTCTGGTGGCAAAAAGCGGCTGCTAGCATTTTTTTTTTTTCTCCTATTTAGGAGAATTCCCAGAGGAGCGGTGACCATCGCTGATGGGCTTGGCCTTGATCAGCAATGACTCCAGCCTTGAGCTGGCTGGTGTTTGCTCTGCCGGGCCTGCAGAGACCTTCTGGCTGCTTCTTGTAGAAGCCACCCCTGCAGCCCCCATCCTCCACCAGAACCCAGCCACGCAAAACTGCAACACCAGGATGCCTGCTTCCACTGCCTGTCTAGTTCCATTTTGTCTTTTAGTTTGACCAGCAGGTCTGAACTCAGCTATGAGTGTCTCTTGCCTTCCTTGCCCAATTTCTTACACCTGGGGAGAGAGAGTTCTTGCACTCTGTGAAAAGCATCCTTAAAGAACTGCCAGCTTTGTTCCACCCCTTTGTCCTTGATGGTCATTTCCCAGGGGGTCCTATTAGCTAACTCCTTGAAGAGCTGAAAGTCATATTTCCTGAGATTCAGGGTCCTGAGTACAGTTCTCACCTTAGGACAGTGAACCGCACCAGTGCATGATCACTGCAGCCCAGGTGGCCTCCAATGTTGACGCCCCTGATGAGCTCGTTTGCATTGGTGACCATCAGGTCCAATATCGCTTCCCCTCGAATAGGGTTGTCTGTTTCCTGTCTCAGGAAAACGTCATTTTATAACACTCATTTACCTAATTCAGCCATTCCAAATATTTTTTCATTTAATACTGTCCTTTAAATTTGTTACTGAGTCTTTTGAATCATTTATTCTGCCCAACTTTCATAGAGTATCATCCTAAGGAACTATTTTGTGAGAAAAGCCTCTGTTCAGCTATTGTTTAAATTTTGTTAGATGGGAAAGTTTGCTACAAACCCCAACAAAACAAAAAAATCACACTTCGGAAAAAAGAAATTATAAAATAAAACAAAAAAAAAACAAACCCACAGATTTCCTCAGAAAGATACCAAATGTTTTTCTGTGAGATTTCCTGGCTTTCTAGATGCACTGTAAGATGTGCTTCCTCTTCTTTTGGCAAATGTAGGTAACATAATTTGTTTATCTTCATACATTTTTATGAGTTTCCTCTTTTTATACTCTTTAGACAACTCAGTTAGAAAATTTGTCTTTGTTCAAACTCAAATGAGGACCAAGGGAAACGTCTTTCCCTGAAATTCCTCTTTTGCAATACAAAACCCATGCTTCAGAATCTCCAGCTAAAATTTAGTAGATCATTTTACTTCCGTGTCTTTCCAGATTTACCTTTGAGGGGCATTTCTTCAACTAGTACAATAGTTTTGGTTTGCTTTTTTTTTCTTTTTTTTACTCTTAAGTAATTTTCTAAAAAGACAGCATGATTATCATATATTTTATCAGTAACAGTGGTTGGTCACTTCATAATCTAGTTGCACATATCTTATTCTATGGTTATTTTTAATAACTGATTACTTAAATTGTCATAATGATTCATACTACTGATCATCCAAACCATGTGGAAGTGCTGTTGCTGATTAAGTGGGCAACCTAAACTTCATAAAAAGGAAGATGACCTTTTCTCTGCTTCACTGAGCCTTAAAAAGTTGAAGGGTAGTTTGTGCAGATTTAAAGAATTTTCTGCAATTATTTTCTCCCTTTCCTGCAAACCAAAATGCCATCAGTGGTTTTCTGCAAGCCTTCAAGCTGTTATCCAAAGTTGTAACTAGTCAAAGTGCATTTACATGCACTAAAGCTTATTTGTCACCTACATAAGGCTTTATTTACCGAGGAATTTAAGCGTTTGTTAGAGAGGAAAAATGTAGAGATCTTGTTGAGAAAACTTTCCCTGAGACACATAACAGATCCGTACTGCCATATGCAGTCCCAGACTACAGGTCAAACATCTGTTGGACAGTCAGTGCTTATGACAGAGCTGGAAGGAACTGGGATTCTTGTGCTGGCAGTAAACATGCAGCTTCTACCACCTTGTCATTCAGTGACACTAACCTTTGCTGCTGAGTGCTGAGTCCTTACTTTGCTATAACATAGCTTGTTTGAGTTCTTTACCTTTGGCTAAGATGGACTTTAACTACTGGACTACAATATGCATGATGATGGAAGGTGTTGCACTACTTGCTGCATTCCATTTTCTCAGCTGCTATTCGGTTTGGTAGCTCCTTCTTTCCTTATTTCTTTCCTTCCACAGTATTTCCCACTTATCAAGGTTGTATATCTTAAGTGACCAGTAATTGACCATCAGTGAGTTGTTTAAAGCCCTTTTTTTTTTTTCCTCAGCTTGTGTCCTTACTTGCAAGGCCTCTGAAAGTTAAACTCCCTAAAACTCCACATTGTAAAAAAAGATGCTAGGTGCCAAGTTCCTGTTCCTTGGTTCCCACAGCAAATTCTAATACCATGTTCATAACAAGTCAGATATGATCTATCTCTGATGGCTTTCACAATTAGTGCAAAGAAAGTTAGTATAATGCCTGCAGTATTTTACTAAGAGTGGCAATTTGTTATTTACTTAGCTGCAAGAAAACAAAATATGAACCTAATGGAAATTTGAGTAATACATGAAAGCAGGAGTAACACAGTACTGCAATGTAGGCAAGAAGACCAATATATTCCTTAGGTCCTGTCACTTTCTATTTCTTACATTAATCCATAGATTTTTATTGTTGCACAAATCATTGGCTCCTCAGCGTAAAAATCTACTTTGGTCAAAACTGTTTTCTCTCCTTTTAGGGCTTTAAAAAACAGACAAATACAGGGAACTGGAGTTCAATATGTTGCTTAAAATTTTCTGCCAGTGTCGTAGATCTGTGTATATCAAAGGGGATGGATCTCTATGTTTTTAAGTAAGCTTTTGATTCAGATGAAACTGCAGTAGTTATGCTTCTTGTTTAAAGTTAGAATTTCCTGTTGTAGTACTTACATAAAATATATTAACTCTTTGCAATAAGCATTGCAGAAATATTAATGCCAGAGGGATAAGGTATGAAAGTTTAAGTCAGGCACTCAAGCTCTTAATTGGTAATTACTGCCCTTTTTAAATTATCATTATAAGCTTTTAAACCCTATTGATTTTTAAGGCTTCTCTAGCTCTACTGCTCTTTTTTAATATGTAGCCTGAATCTGTCTCCTTACTTCCTAAGAACTATTCCTAGGAATTATTATACAAATTATTCCACTGCTGGCCTTTATTAAAGCACCATGATAATTGCATGTTTTCCTACAGTAAATCCGCATCCAAACCAAGCCACAGAGAGAGTTGTTTGTCAGCTTTAAGACTTCAGGACTTTATTTTTAAAAATCTTTTTAGAGATGATACCTGAGACTATAGTAGTGTCATGGTTTAACCCTAGCCAGTAACTAAGTGCCACTCAGACTCTAACTCATACCTTCCCAGCAAGGGGATGGGGAGGACAATGGGGGGAGAAACCCCAACCAAATTTGTAGGTTGAGATAAAAACAGTTAATAGGATAAAAAAGGCAGTTAATATCAATAACAATTATAACAAAAAACCAAGCAATGCACAAATCCAATTTATAACCCCATGCACAAAGGAAAAAAAAATCAACCTGATGCTCAATCTGTTCTGAGCAGCAGATCGGCTCACTTCTCCAATTGTACCTGGAGCATGATATTCTGTGGTTGGGAATATACTTTTGGCCAGTCTTTGGCTGTCCTGGCTGTTCTCTCCCAGATTCATGTGCACCTGGCAGGGTGTGAGAAGCTGAAAAGTCCTTGACTTAGTGTAGAAACTATGACTACTTATCGATAACTGAAAACCTTGGTGTGCTATTGACATCATTCTCATACTAAACCCAAAACACAGTACTGTACTGGCTACTAGAAAGAAAATCAACTTTATCTCAGACGAAACCAGGACAAGCAGTTATTATTTGTCATTTACAGCATTGTACTCAGCGTCATAGAATCATAGACTTATAGAATAGTTTGAGTTGAAGGGACCTTAAAGATCATCTAGGTCCAAGACCTCTGCCATGTGCAGGGACACCCTCCACTAGACTAGGTTGCCCTAAACCCTATCCAACCTGGTCTTGAACACTTCCAGCCACAGATTCTCTAGGAAACCTATTGCAGTGCCCCACCGAGCCCATAGTAAAGAATTTCTTCCTAACATCTAATTTAAATCTGCTTTTACTTTAAAACTATTGCCCCTTGTCTTACTACTACACTCCAGCTTTCTTGTAGGCACCCTTCAGGTACTGGAAAGTTGCTATAAAGTCTCCTCAGAGCCTTGTCTTCTCAAGTCTCAGCCTGTCTTCATAGGAGAGGTGCTCCAGCCCTTTGATCTTCTTTGTGGCCCTCCTCTAGACTCACTCCAACAGCTGTACATCTTTCCTGTACTGGGGACTCCAGAGCTGGACATAGCATTCTAGGTGGGGTCTCTCCCTCAACCTGCTGGCCAAACTCTTCTTGATGCAGCCAAGGACACAGTTGGCCTTCTGAGCTTCTAGTGAACACTGCTGGCTCATGTTGAGCTTTCCATCAATCAACACTCCCGAATCCTTCTCCTCAGGGCTGCACTCAATCAATTCTCAGCCCAGCCTGGGGTTGTGCTTGGGATTATGCTGACCCATGGGCAGGACCTTGCACTTGGTCTTGTTGAACTTCATGTGGTTCACACAGGCCCATCTCTCCAGCCTGTCAAGGTCCTTCTGGATAGCATCCCTTCCCTCCAGCATATTGACCACACCACACAGCTTGATGACGTTGGCAAGCTTGCTAAGGGTGCACCCGATATGTGTTGAAGATGCACCGTTATCTAGAACAGTAAGGAGGCAGCTGTATACTGACGTACAGTGGACACCAGATGGAGGAGTTACAAATATGAGTAGGTGGGTCACTCACCTGAGATGAGTTCACATCTTGGTTCCATTTTTAAGCCTGGTTTACTACATCTGTACCAGAGCTATTGAACCGTAGGATGATCTGATGCATGAGGGTTGTTTCTAGCAGAACTTCCATCCCACATCTTCAAAAATCTTTTGGAATTCTTCCTTGGAATTGCTATTCCCTATGAAATGCTCCAAAATACAAAAAAAGTAGTATTTTTCACAATTTTTGTGGTTTTGTAGGGAAGATAGGTAGAATTTTGTATTTTAATATGTTGTGGTGTCCAGAATGGGATTGAAAAGTGTTGTGCAATATCTAAGATGATAAAATTAACTCTAAAACTGATGGCTAATTCAATACCAAAAACATTTCTCTAAATGTAGCATACCTGTGGAGGCAGTAATTGTATCTGCTAAGTACCTGGTTTGCCAAAGTACAAAAAATATAGAAGTTTTGAAGCCCAAAGGAAATGAACTTTAAATCATTTAAAGAACTTATGATCTTAATCTCTCATGTGGAAAAATGCTTGCTGCTTGCAACAATGTTTACTAGCGAAACACTTAAAGATAAGCTTCAACTCCAAAACTATAATCATAGGCACATAAAAACCCCAAGAGGATTGAAATTAGTGACACATGCTGGCACTATCTCCTTTTCAGGTGTCCATTAGCCCCACAGACTGCTAGCTATTTTATCACAAGACTACAAATTTATATGCATTGGTATTACTTTATGAGACTGAATTTTTCCAGACTATGAGGCAGACCTTGAATGTAGCTCATGGCGTTATTCTCATACTGCTACTGAACAGCTGATAGCACTAATGAATAGCAGAAGGAAAAGGTGGTTTGGAGATGAGGTTCAAAAATGTTAGGGACTTCAATTGGAATTTGCCTGAGTATAATCAACCAGACAGTTTGATATTTAATGCAGTTAAGGGAAGGACCATGTAAAATGACAGGCTGTCTTCTTGTGGCCTCTTGGTTCCAGAGTTGCTGTACGTTAGAGCAGCTTTTGCTATGATGTCCAGGAAATTGTCCAAAACATTTCCTCATATGCAATTCCTCCTCTTTCCTCAGACCTATTCCCTCACTAGCTTTCCTGAGACCCCTGTGGATAAATTAAAGAACACATGGGCATAGCATGTAAATAATGACTTATTTCAATAAAGTCAATTAATCATTTTTAAGGCCTTAGTATGCATGCTATTCCACGAAGTCAACTTTGAGACAGTTTATTGCTTTTTGTTTTTTAAATCTTCTGATTTGCCTAATTTGGAAGAGGTAGATGTGAACCAGGTACACTGTATAGCATGCTACCATAGTTAAAGCTGTTAAAAGTTACTTCTACGCAAAGATTCTCTGAGTAGCAAACCCTGGTCAGAGGGTCAATGAACCTAAACCCAAGATCAAATACATGAGGTTAAGTAAATTTTTGAAAGGCAATTTCAGGCAGAATGGTCATCTACTAGGTTTCAGCAAGCAAGATCAGGTGGTTTATGCCAATGAAAAACCTGTTCTCTGTGACAAGGCCATTCTGTGCACAGGTTGCAGAACAGAATCCATCCTTCAGTGTCACTCTGCCATTAAAAATATTTTATATTATAACATATTTTTATATTATATTTCACAATCTTCAGTGAGATCAAATTCATGCATTAATAGGCTCCAACCCATACAGACTTAATTCAATCTGCTTTCAAGTGTAGAGGGTGGTTAGTTTGTTGGTTTCTTTTAAGGACAGAAATTATACTGTTTTGTGAGAAGAAAAAGGCATAGAGAAATTTCAAGATGATGAGCCAGCTGTGTCCCTAAGCATTAATACAGATAGTAGATAACAGGTAGTGGTGCATTCTACTTGAGTATATAGTTGCTGGGGAAGCATATTCAAGAGCATATTCTACAAAAGAAGACAATCTAAAGGAAACAGCACATCACTAGGAAATAGCCCACATTATTATGGTGGTAAAATTGTTAAGAAGTAGTGTAAGCCCATGAAGATGGACCTTCCCACTATTACATAGTATTGTAGTTGCTGTACTCAGTTTTCCCTTTTTCCATGAATAGGGAAGAGTTCACATCAAATTTATGTCAATACTTCAAATACTCCAATATTTCTAAAAGCTATCCATTTGGCCTGTGCTATTTCAAAAACAAGTTCTTGAACAAAACTTGTGATCTTAAAGGTCTTTTCCAACCTAAATGATTCTAAAACCTTGACACAGCCTTGAGGGTTGGTGTGCGACTTCAAGTCAGTCCAGGTAAGTGGAAAATGTCTGCTTTATGTCATCATGTTAAACAGTTTTGAAATTTTTGAAGCTCACTTGAGCAGCAAATCTTTGTACATGTGATGAACTGCATGCATTTCAACCAGAAACTGAACCTGTAATTTTGTTTTAACACATGCAAAATGTAATTTAAATATCCAGTTGATTCTAACTTTTCTTGGTGTTAAAAAAGAGACCTAGTGCTTCATTCAATTTGTTACAGTGTATTAAAAGGAGCTACTAACAACCTATGAATAAAGAGATCAGGATCAAACATGAGTGAATTGTTAACTGCTATTCTCATGTTCAACTGCAGTCTATTTTCCACTTCTACATTTTTATGGGGGACATACCCACAGATTTTGATCTCTCGCAGAATCACAGAGTTACAAGGTTGGAAAAGACCTTTGAAGATCAAAGAATCACAGAATCACAAGGTTGGAAAAGACCTTTAAGATCATCAAGTCCAACCATTCTCATCCTAAACTAAACCATATCCCTAAGTACTTAATCTACCCTTTTTTTGAACACATCCAGGGGAGGTGACTCAACCACCTCCCTGCGCAGCCTGTTCCAGGCCCTCACAACTCTTTCAGTAAAAAATTTTTTCCTAACATCCAATCTAAACCTGCCCTGGCACAGCTTCATGCCATTCCCCCTTGTCCTATCACCTGTCACCTGGCTGAAGAGACCATCACCTATCTCTCTACAACCTCCTGTCAGGTAGTTGTAGGTGGTGATAAGGTCTCCCCTCAGCCTCCTCTTCTCTAAGCTAAACAGCTCCAGCTCCCTCAGCCGCTCCTCATAGGATTTGCCCTCCAGCCCCTTCACCAGCCTGGTTGCCCTTCTCTGGACGCGCTCCAGGACCTCAATGTCCTTCTTATGGTGAGGAGCCCAGAACTGGACACAGTACTCGAGGTGTGGCCTCAACAATGCCCAGTACAGGGGCACAATCACCTCCCTAGACGTACTGACCACACTGTTTTTGATACAAGCCAAGATGCCATTGGCCTTCTTGGCCGCCTGGGCACACTGCTGACTCATATGCAGTCTGCAGTCAACCAACACCCCCAGGTCCTTCTCTGCCTGACAGGTCTCCAGCCAGTCCCCGCCAAGCCTGCAGCGCTGCATGGGGTTGTTATGTCCCATGTGCAGCACTCTACACTTGGCCTTGGTAAACTTCATCCCATTGCTCTCAGCCCATTGGTCCAGTCTGTTCAGGTCTCATTGCAATCTGTGAGCTTTTATGATTGATATAGGATGGAAACACTTTTTCCCCCCCTCCCCAGTTAAGCCCACTCTTAGAAAGACATTTGCTTAAGTGCTTTCTTAAGGAAGAGCTTGAATTAAAGAAATAGAAAGTTAGAAGTCCTCCACTGAAATCAGATAAATTATTGCAGCATGATAAGAAGCAAATTCTGACCTGTGCAGATCAGAAGATAGGGCTTATCCAAACCTTGCTAGCAAATACTCAACAAACCTTTCCAAGTAACAGATTGGTGGGGTTTCTTGAACTAAACATGGGATTCTTTGAGATCACAGAATTGTTCTGAATTTTTCCCTTTTTCAGTTTCACTTTGCAGAAAGCTTGTATGCATATTACAACTTTTACAATCAAACCCAAGGATTTTACATAGCTGTATTTCCATACATACATGAACATGAAAATTGTTTACAGTTCTATGGCACATTATACACTAAAATTTCAATCCAATGCTTTCTGAAGACAACAGAAAGATTTTCAAACAGTGGTCTCTCAGATTCCTTCAGTTTGTCAATATCACAGATTTTACATTTCTAAAAATTTAAGTCACAGCTATACATTCTTTTTTATATTTGATTAAAGCACTATTCCTTCAATATCAACTAGATGTTTATTCACACAAATATGTTGCCAAAGTGAAAAGACCTTTCCAGTTAAAATACTGTTGCTCTGACATTTTCTTTTCCCATACAAACAAGGAAGGGAAATAATGTAGTGTTCTAAAAGTATTAATTTTATATTTAATATTTTCTTTGAGAAATCTGGCAGGCACGTTACAAGGAGTTATGGTGGCACTGTAAGTCACAGAATCACAGAATCACAGAATTGTAGGGGTTGGAAGGGACCTTGAGAGATCATCGGGTCCAACCCCCCTGCCAAAGCAGGCTCCCTAGCTCATATTGCTCAGATAGGCGTCCAGGCGGGTCTTGAATATCTCCAGTGAAGGAGACTCCACCACCTCCCTGGGCAGCCTATTCCAGTGCTCAGTCACCCTCACTGTGAAAAAGTTCTTCTGCATGTTGGTGCAGAACTTCCTATGCTCCAACTTGCAGCCATTGCCCCTTGTCCTATCCCCACAGACCACTGAAAAGGGGCTGGCTGATTCCCCCTGCATCCCCTGCTTCAGATAATTATAAACTTTGATTAGGTCCCCCCTTAGTCTTCTCTTCTCAAGGCTGAACAGTCCCAGCTTACTCAGCCTTTCCTCATAGGGGAGATGCTCTAGGCCCTTAATCATCTTCGTAGCCCTTCTTTGGACTCTTTCCAGGAGATCCCTGTCCTTTTTATACCAAGGAGCCCAGAAATGGACACAATACTCCAGGTGGGGCCTGACCAGGGCAGAGTAGAGAGGGAGGATCACCTCCTTCGACCTGCTGGCTACACTCCTCCTGATGCATCCCAGGATCCCATTGGCTCTCTTGGCCACCGAGGCACACTGCTGGCTCATGGCCAACCTGTCATCTACCAGGACCCCCAGGTCCTTCTCCACTGAGCTCTTCTCCAGCAGGTCATCCCCCAGCCTGTACTGATACAAACAGTTGTTCCTTCCCAGGTGCAAGACTTTACACTTGCTTTTGTTGAACTTCATCTGGTTTCTCACTGCCCAGCTCTCCAGCCTGTCCAGGTCTCTCTGGATGGCAGCGCAGTGCTCCTGCGTGTCAGCCACTCCTCCCAGCTTTGTATCATCGGCGTACTTGCTGAGGGTGGATGTTATTCCCTCATCAAGATCGTCAATGAAGATATTAAACAGGACTGGACCCAACACTGAGCCCTGGGGAACACCGCTGGTAACAGGCCTCCAGTCAGATTCTACTCCACGAATCACAACCCTCTGGGTTCGGTCCGACAGCCAATTCTCAACCCACCTCACTGTCCACTCATCTATCCCATGCTTTCTCAGCTTTGCTATCAGGATGTCATGGGAGACAGTATCAAAGGCCTTGCTGAAGTCAAGGTAGATGACATCCACTGCTCTCCCTCCATCTACCCAGCCTGTCATGAGATCGTAGAAGGCTATGAGGTTGGTCGAGCACGATTTCCCCTTAGTGAATCCATGCTGACTACTCCTCATGACCTTCTTCTCTTCCAATTGCTTGGAGATGGCATCCAGAACAAGCTGTTCCATTACCTTTCCAGGGGCAGAGGTGAGGCTGACTGGCCTATAGTTACTAGGTTCCTCCTTCTTGCCCTTTTTAAAGACTGGAGTGACATTGGCTATCCTCCAGTCTTCAGGCACTTCTCCTGTCCTCCAAGACCTGTCGAAGATGATAGAGAGTGGCTCAGCAATCACCTCCGCCAGCTCCCTCAGCACACGTGGATGTAACCCATCTGGGCCCATGGATTTGTGTGCATTAATCCCTTTGAGCCGCTCCTGGACCTCCCCTACTTGAACCAGAGGGAAATTCTTCATTTCCCAATCAGTCCTACTCTCATCCAGTGTCTGTGGGTCCCGGGGGGCCTTTGAAGTGAAGACCGAAGCAAAGGCGGCATTCAATATCTCCACTTTCTCAGCATCCCCCGTAACCAGGACACCCTCCTTATTCAGCAAGGGACCTACATTATCCCTGGACATCCTCTTACTGTTCACGTGTCTAAAAAACCCCTTTTTATTATCCTTTATGTCCCTTGCCAGCTTAATTTCCAAGAGGGCTTTAGCCTTCCTAGTTGCATCCCTACAGGCCCTGACCACATTCCTGTATTCTTCCCAGGTGCTCAAACCCTTTTTCCACGATTCATAGATCTTCTGCTTCTCTTTGAGTTTGCTCAATAGCTCCCTGTTCATCCATGCAGGTCTTCTGCCTCTCTTTCCCGATTTTTTACTCAAAGGGATGCATCTATCCTGTGCTTGGAAGAAGTGCTGTTTGAATGCTAGCCAGCTCTCGCAGGCTCCCATTCCTTCAAACAGCGTAGCCCACGGGATAGCCCCCATTAAGTGGCGGAGGAGATCAAAGTTAGCTCTACCAAAATTCAGGGTAGCTATCCTACTTTTTGGCTTGCTTCTTCCACCCAGGATCATGAACTGAACCATTTCATGGTCGCTTTGCCCTAAGCTGCCCCCGACCTTCACTTCCCTAACAAGTCCATCCTTGTTAGTGAAAACAAGGTCCAGCAGCCGCCCTCCCCTTGTGGGCTCTTGCACCATCTGTAGCAGGAAATTGTCTTCAACATACTGCAGAAATTGTCTGGACTGCATACGACTGGCCGTATTGCTTGCCCAGCAAATATCTGGGTAGTTGAAGTCCCCCATAAGGATCAGTGCCCGGGAACTTGAGGCTACTTCTAACTGTTTATGGAATGCGTTATCTACCTGCTCCTCTTGATCAGGGGGCCTATAGCACACTCCCACAACAATGTCCCCCATACCGGTTTGCCCCTTGATTTTAACCCACAAGCACTCGACAGAAGGTTCATCCTTCCCCAGGTGGAGCTCAACACATTCTAGGTGCTCTCTCACATAAAGAGCAACTCCTCCACCTCGCTTCCCTAGCCTGTCTTTCCTAAAAAGCACATAGCCATCCATGACAGTGTGCCAGTCGTCCAGGTTGTCCCACCACGTCTCTGTGATTGCGATGAGATCATGGCCCTGCGACCGCACAAAGATCTCTAGTTCTTCTTGTTTGTTCCCCATGCTACGTGCATTTGTGTAAAGACAGTTCAGTGGTGAAGCAGATGTAGGTATCCTCAACGGCCCACAGCGAGATTTCTGACAGGGGACTGGCAAAAGTGGCTCCACGGAGGAGTACTCAGGGCAGTCCACAGAATTTTCCCTACTCTCACGTGGAAAAACGTCCCCAAGTCCACGACTGTGCTGTTGGTATTTACCTCTTCCCACCGTCAACTCCCGTTGTGTCTCCCGAAGCCTAACCCTGGCAGCCGCCTTAATATCCCCTTCCCCCTTCCTAACTAGTTTAAAGCACGATCGATGAGCCCTGCTATCTCCTGGGCGAGGATCCGCTTTCCTTTATAGGACAGGTGAGCCCCATTAGCAGTACTCATGCCAGGAGCAGAGTACACCATCCCTTGGTTAAAGAATCCAAAGTTCTTGCGCCGGCACCAGCCTTTTAACCACACATTCAACTCGTGGGTTATCCTGTCCTGCTCTGAGCCCCTCCTCCCACAAGTGGGGATAGAGCAGAATATTATTTGGGCTCCCCCCCCCTCAACAGAGCGCCCCAGGTCCCGGAATTCCCTTTTGACAGCTTGCAGGCTACACTTTGTGATTGCGTCCCTGCCTGCTTGAACTATCAGTAAGGGATAATAGTCAGTGGATCTTACCAGGCCTGGTAGCCTTCTGGTAATATCCCTGACCCGGGCTCCAGGGAGGCAACACACCTCCCTGCGTGTAGGGTCTGGCCTACATATAGGCCCTTCTGTCCCTCTGAGAAGGGAATCTCCTACTACGACTACCTTCCTCTCTTGCCTAACAGAGGCAGTCTCAAGGCGTGCAGATGACCGCCTCACTCTAGGCCTCCACTTTCTCTGAGGCAGAGGGGCTCCATTCATCTCCTCAGGTACCTCCTCCTCAACTGTCAGGGCCCCAAACCTGTTGCTCAGGGACACCTGAGGGGGTGGGGTAGGTAGGCAGGGGGAGTGCCTACGACGCCGAGTCGGGACTGTCTTCCAGGCCTCCTCGGGGTTTGGGTCACTCCCATTAACCTGGCACGGGCAGTGAGGGGGGACCGTCTTCAGGTGTGAGGTGTCATCCCGACTGTCTTCCTTTTGGAACGCCAGGGAGCTACTCCACCAGTCAATCTCTCGCTCGCAGTCCCTGATCACCCGCAGTCTTTCAACCTCTTCCTTTAGTTGTACCACCAAAGCAAGCAGGTCATCGACCTGCTCACACCTCAGACAGGCTAGGTGTTTGCCTCTTATCCCAGGCAACTGCAGGCTCTGGCATTCCCTGCAGCCTGAGACCTGGACCGCAGCATCCCTAGGCAGGCCCTCCATCGGGGTTGCCCGAGATTTGCAGGGGGAACCTCTGCGCCTGGTGGAGACCATGGTTAGCTGAGCACACAGCAGACAGGGAACCCTCAGCTCGCCCTTTTGTACTCTGCGAGCCAGTCCTCTGAGTATACCCCCTCAGCAAACTAGGAGGGGAGGCTTGCTCGGCCTGCTTGCTCTGCCTGCGCGAACTGCCTCGCTAACTGCCGCGCCACGCCCTTCTGACGCGCCACGCCCTTCTGACGCGCCACGCCCTGTTTGCCCGTCCCCGTCGCCGCGCTCCCGGTCGCCGCGCTCCCAGAGGCCTCTCTTGTATGGAGAGGGATAATTCCTGTCGCCCTTAGCTCCGCCCCCGATGAGTCACCGCTCCGGGCAGTGCAGGGGACGAACAATGGCTGTTAATGGGTGCTGATGGCCACTGATGGGTGCACCTCTGCCTCTCTCCTTTTGATCTTAGGTGCTTTTTGTTAGTTGCCCTCGCGGATCTATGTCCGGGGGTTGTTGCTCGCAGAAAGGGGGTCCCTCGACGGAGTCTCCCGCTTCAGAGCCCTGCTCCTCAGCAGCTGAATTGGGAGGCAGTCGCGGGTCAGATAGCTAGAGGTCATATTATGTTTTTCATGATAATTTGCAGATGACATGCTATGCTATTTGAAAATAACTTTCGCTCCTTCACTGCCTTGCAACTTTTCTGTACATTGCCACCCTTGCATAAGGAAGGATAACAGTATCAGAAGCACTTTATATCCCCTATACAAAAAAAAATAAAATATTGTAAGCCACAAAATTTTGGCCAGCCAATTTTCATTTTAGTAAAGCCTCAATTTATTATAATTTTACTTCTACAATTAAAAGAATCTGAAGTTAAATAGTAAGTAAAGTATTTCTACAGCTATATCTAGTTGAGGATCAAAAGACATACTGTGATTATAGGAGCGGTCTTACTATCCTCTATGCTTTTCTGTACCCAGCAAAACTTAGACATGAATGTTCCGTAAAAAGAATTTAATTCATTAATTTTCTTGATTGTGTAATAGAAATACAATACCAAGAACAGAAATCCCATTTTTACCTTAGCTGTTGACTTTGTTCTTGTGTATGAGGATTGATAGCACTCTTAATTTTAGTATGATGAGTGTAGCAGTAGAGTGTACTCCAACTTTCAGCTTATAAACGCATATATAATTAAAAAGCAGTGTGCATAGAGAGCAGAAGCAGAAGACATTTATTAGAATGAAGGTTGACAAAAATCAATAGCATATGGCACCATTCCTTTCAAAACAAGACTTATTTTTATACTGATTTATATCTTCATGCTAAGCTGCATTTACATGCCAAAACTATTTGCAGTACTAATATCCACTGGCCTTTTAAAACTTTTTAGTGACAGTACACACCAAATAATTTAACTCCAAGATACATACAGTCTCACTGAGGTTTAGTCTCATGCCAAGGATATAGAACAAATTAATTTGGTCTTCCGGTGTTTTCTGTTTGCATGAAAGCTCCTTCACAAGCTGATTTTCATAGTAACCATCTTTGGACCTTTTTAGAGTTTTTTGTGATGTTATGTGAGTGCTAAAGAGAGCAGGTATATTTCATGGGAGAAAACAGAAAGGTGGCATGGTAAACACACCAGAAAGATCAAAGAAGCTTTCAATCCAGAGAAAAAACAAGTGTTCTAACACAAATGTGGAAGACTTGCAAATTATTTATTAATAGAGGATTCAGCTAAAGTGGCAAGGTAGAAGTATGTTATCTGGTGTCTCATGTCATTATTTTAGAAGAAGAAAAGCACATCAGGAACATACCTGAATCCATCATTTAAGTAAACAGATACTATACCATAGTTAAGTATAGTAAAAAATAAAATCCAAAGCATAGTCATAGTAGAATGATATTATTTCAGATCTGGAGATTGACAGTTATGAAGATGGGTACTATGAGATTTATTTAGACAGAGATATATACTGAAACACAAAAGTCAGTGTGGTTCCCAAATCTCTAGGCCAAAGATGATTTTTGATGAAACACCTAACAAGTAAAAAAGCAAAAGATCTAGGATTCATTGAGGGTGCTGAAATGTAAGGATTCTGTATAAAGCGCTTGGGCTAAGGCCGGAACATTTTTTCATTATCTATGTGTTCAGTCTAATGGCAACAGGCATGACATAAAAGCCAGAGAAAACTATTAGAATGATTCAGTAGGCTCTGCTTGTGTCTAGACCTCATGATGAATCTCAGGATCATGACTTCAGTGTCAGAAGGTATAGAAGGAAGCTAAATATTCATTGATCCAACCATTTTAGGGGTACGATGTTGTCTGACCATCTGCATATAGAGATCAAGATATCTCACCAAGTATTTTTTTAATAATCCTGTAACTTCTGATTGAGCTACAAAATGACAAAGAATTTATTGAAACCTTATTCTAAAATACAGAAACTTATAGTTGTGTACTTTTTTTCTGCAATATCCACCTTATAAATCTATCCGAGTTAGTATATGTAAATAAAAAAAGCTTCTTATTTTTATCAAAATGTTCTCATCAGATCTGTATCTGGTCTGTGACAATGGCTAATAATACATATGTGATGAAAGTAGGTGAAAGTAGGAGCAAAAGACTAGTGAAAGTAGGAAAGTTTCATTGACGTGTTCTCCAATACACTACCAGAAATTTGGAGATCATGAACTTTATGAGTGAAGTGGTATAACTTTGTCTGTTATAGCCCTCAATGGGTTATTTTCCTCAGAATTTCTCTATGAGTTTAAAGTCGCTTTCAGAAGCCTTTCAATTGACATTCAAAGTAACTTGTGCTGGAGAGCTCCACTGACAATTTAATCTGATGCTCTCTAACATTTATATTTGATGAGGTAGTGACAAATCTTTCCCCATTCATACTCTCCATGTCATTTATGATTTTGTAGATCTCTGTTGCATCTGCTTGTCCATTTCATCCCAGCATCAATTTATCAGATTGAAGACTGACTTTCTTTTTATTGGTTCCTTGCTGAGGAATGGTTCCTTACTGTCTCGAAGTAAATAATTCTTTTCACTTTTCTCTGTGTCTTATCCTTCTAAAACTACTGTATCCTTTTAATAGGGGAGTCAGATATAAAAGCATTATTCAAGATGGGAGTTTATGGATTTGCATAGCGGGACATGATGTCTTCTCTTTCTCATGTGTGGTGCTTAGTTGCCACCACAGGGTTAATGCCCAGATAAAGACAGTGTAGTGGGTAAAGCAAAAGCTGCACATGCAAGTAAAGCAAAACAATGAATTCATCTGACACATCCCATTGGCAGGCAGATGTTCAGCCATCTCCAGGAAAGCAGGACTATATCACATGTAACAGTTTTTTGGGAAGGCAAACAGCGTCACTCAAACATCGCTGTTTCCCCTGTGATCCTTCCTCTTTCCCAAGCCTCTTATAAGCTGAGCAGGACTTTATATGGCATGGAATGTCCCTTTGGGTAGTTGGGGTCAGCTGTCCCAGCTGTGTTCCCTCCTAACTCCTTGTTCAGCCCAGCCATCCTGCTGTCAGGGTGGCGTGAGAAGCAAAAAAAGTCCTTGACTCTGTGTAAGCCCTGCTTGGCAATAAGAAAAATCAACTCTATATAACAAAACATCTCTATACTGTCAACACCGTTTCCAAAAGATCCAAAACACAGCCACATACTAAATACTGTGAAGAAAATTAACACTATTTTAGCTAAAACTCACAGAACACCTCTGTTCTCTTCTTTGTCAGATGTGCTTGCCGAACCCCTTTCCATCATCTATCAGCAACCCTGGCAGACTGGGGAAGTTCCAGTCGACTGGAGGCTGGCAGATGTTACACCCATATACAAGAAGGGTCGGAAGGAGGATCCGGGGAACTACAGGCCTGTCAGTCTGACCTCAGTCCCAGGGAAGATCATGGAGAGGGTCATCTTGGGAGTTATCATGCAGCACATGCACGATGGCCAGGGGATCAGGCCTAGTCAACATGGGTTTACAAAAGGTAGATCCTGTCAAACTAACCTGATCACCTTCTATGACAAGGTGACCCGCTTAATGGACGAGGGGAAGGCTGTGGATGTGATCTACCTGGACTTCAGTAAAGCCTTTGACATGGTTTCTCACAGAATTCTGACTGAGAAACTGGCTGCCACTGGCCTGGACAAGGTGGACCCTCAGCTGGGTTAAAAACTGGCTGGATGGCCAAGCCCAAAGGGTGGTGGTAAATGGAACACAATCCAGCTGGAGGCCAGTCACAAGTGGCATCCCCCAGGGCTCAGTCCTGGGTCCAGTCTTGTTCGACATCTTTATCAATGATCTCGACGAAGGGATTGAATGATCCCTCAGTAAGTTTGCAGATGACACTAAACTGGGAGGAAGTGTTGATCTGCCTGAGAGTAGGGAGGCTCTTCAGAGGGATCTGAACAGACTGGACCGATGGGCTGAGACCAATGGAATTAAGTTTACCAAGGCCAAGTGTAGAGTACTGCACACTTCTGTTTGTAAACTCTGAACACTAATAAAAACCCTATTTTTTCTATTTTCATTTTTTGCTTATCTTACCTGAATGCTCAATTTATTACCTGCTCAGTTTTTGATCTTACGCTCTTCCTTGTGGACTTCCAGCTCACTGGAAAAAAAAGGATTTATTACTAATTTTTCTGCCCTTGACAAAAATATTTACTCTGATTATATATGTTATGTTGCCACAAATCCATATCCATCTCAATGATTTAAATTATAAGCTTTGAGAGAGTGATAGACCAGCTTCTATTCTGTTTATACATAGCTAAGTCCACCAAGGTCCAGAAGCTAAGCTTCTCCAAGCTATACAATAAAACAGGTTTGAGGTTTTTTTCTAATTGAATATGACCTTAAATGTTGAAGGTATATAAAATTAGCATTGCTTAGTCAGATTATGACGGAATGTAGGAAATAGTAAGGACCCTGATTTGTAGATGGAAAAGGAGACCCCCATATTAAATTGTTATGCAAAGCAATAGGAGGCAGAGGCTAATTACTAAAGATACATCTGACCCAATGTATGACACATCTTCATTAATAATCATCTTTGAGATGCAATGACCCTGTATTTGAGTGACATAGTGGAATTTTTCATGCCTGCCAGTAGAATTGAAATTATGCTTTTACACGATTCTGTGCTTTATGGAAAAAACTTAGACACTTAAAAAATATTTTTTAAGCAAAGCAATTTACGATAGATATTTTCTAATCAATAACAAATCATTATTTTTTAAAAACAATTATTATACTCAAACAAGTTTCTTTATTTTAATCATCTAATAAAGATTCATTATAACACCAATTTCTCTGTTGCCTTTCATTGACATCAGAAGCAGAATGTCATTAGCAATCATGGAGTCATAGGGTCAGTTAGGTTGGAAAAGACCTTTAAGATTGTAAGTCCAGCTGTTAACCTAACACTGTCAAGTCCACCTCTAAACCATGTCTAATGGAGACACGTGAAAGTTTATTTTTATATGCAAGTTTATACTTATGAACTAAATATCTAAACTTCCATTGTAGCAACTGAAGAAGTAGTCAGAACAGTCGATGGCACCCAAGGAACAAGTTTGTTGCCTGCTAATAGACGAGTTTTAAAGTGCTTCTAAAGAGTACCTAAAACATCTAGCTTATATAGAGACACCTACTGTTGATACCTAAATTTGGGAGACTTATCTGGAGCACAATTCTACCCTTTAAACTGTCTAAATCTAATTTATCTGGTTAATGCCATTGTGAGGCTACTTAAGCAATTTTTAAGAGGCCTTGAAGATCATACAAGGTCCTTGGTGGCTGGAGAAAGTTTATTAATGCACCCTTCTCCAAAAATGGCATGAGGAACAATCTGTGGAGCTACACGCTGCTCTGCCCTAGTTTGGTCCCTGGGAAATTTGTGAAGCTAGTCTTCTTCACAGCCCTTCTTCTACACGTAAAGGTGAAGGTAATTAGGAGCAGTGCACATGGGTTGAACAAGGAGGCTGGACTAATGACCTACAGAAGTCCCTTGCAGTCTGAACCACATGATCTGAATCCATGTTCCTGTCATTCTGTGATTAAAGCCTGAATAATGTACTTATTCAGAAATTGTTGCAATGCCAATGAAATACACATCAGAGATTGCTCTACTGAAGCATGATCACTCGAGTACGATGTAACATAGCCTTACTGTCTATAATAACATTCCATAAATTATAAAGTAAAGATAGTTCCTGCTCAGCAGAGCTGAATAACAGCTAGGAGGAGAAGGAAAAGCAAGACACATCAAAAAAACCAGAGGAAAACACAATAGTATTTTTATTAGTATTTGACTGCATATCACATAACAAATTATGGCTATCACAGTATAGACTAATCTTCAGAAAAGATCTGAATGACAGAGCAATAATGGATTTAGAAGTGAAAAACATTGTCTCCACTAAAATTCACTTTCCAATGATGAGTTAAAAGTAAGATGAAGTTCCTCTTAGATAGAAAAAAAAAATCACAAAAACTTAGATATTAAACTTGCATCTTTAATGTAATATGGAAAAAAAACCCCAAACATGACCATTGTGGAATAAGCACAATAAATCTTTGCAAAATGTAAGTGAACTGCAGTCTTAATTAGGTAAATATAAGAAGTTTGATCATGTTTGCAGCTAATATATCAGGCTGTTATATCATAATCAGGTAAAATAAACAGACTGCACGTCTAATCTTTAAATGAATACAATTTAATTTTGGCTCATTAATCATTTAATTCCCAGATATGGCATGCAGCTGTAAAGCCAAATGACCGAGCTTTTCTGCTTTACAAAACTGGGCACAAAAGAATTCGGGCAAATTCCAGTATGTTGAATAGTTGAAAAAAAAATTCTCCAAACGAAATTGGTGTTGTAAATTTGAAACTTTTCAAATACTAACAGTCTTTCCTGATGTTTACTTGGTTGAGCACTAAAAAAAGATTTTTTATTTTTTTCCAGAAGATGTGGTCAGAGCACTAATGGTTAATAGAGTATCTTACACATTTTGCTGGGGCAAAAACGTACTTTGATATAGACACTAAAAAGAAATTTAGCCATGCTCATTAATGGCTGAAAGTGATGAGTTACAGCAGCATCTCAGCAACTTGGGTAAATTAAACATAGTTTGTAAAAGGCAGAGTTTTTGAGTGTCTCATTTACAATCTGACAGACAATGTAAGTGGTTTGCTCCTAATTAAATACATATGGGACAAGTAGACATCACCTGTTATAGCTAATAACCTTAAATATTCAGAGGGAGTTAACAAAAATCCTTAGTAAATTCTCTTTCTGATGAGTGAAACACTTAAATTGTAGGTTGACAAAATGACATACAGATCTGTGGTCTCTTCTCCCATCCTTCTGCATAACACAGTGCACCTATATTGTCCTAGTCTGATGTCTGTCTAATCTCAGTTCATTTTAATGATGAGATTTTACAGCCTCCTTCGGTTCTGCTTAGACTGAACTCCCCTCCAAAAAAATCTCTTCTGCTAAAAATGAAGAGGATAATTTCTAATTCTGTCTTCAAAAGACATGTAGAGCAAGATACCTTCATAAGTCCATAAATGAAAATTTAATCATATAATCATAGACTGCTATGGGTTGGAAGGGACCTCAAAGATCATTAATCTCCATCCCCCTACCGTGGGCAGGGACACCCTTACTAGACCAGGTTACCCAAAGCCTCATGTAATCTGGCCTTAAATGCCTCCAGGGATGGGGCTTCCACAACCTCTCTGGGCAGCCTGTGCCAGGGCCTCACCACCTGTAATGATCATCTGGCTCAGAGTTCCAGAAACAGGTTTCGGCAATGTCTTGCAACTTGTGGCCTGTGGACTACTGGAGGTCATAAAACACCAAATAAATAGTTACTGCTTTTTTTTAATTTTTCAGACAGAATCAGTTGCAAAACAGAAAAGCTCAGGAAAGGAGACCAACAAATCATCCAGCAATATTTCTATTAATGGCATCAAAAAAGTGAGCATAAATAAAATGGGGGAGAAGTAAGAGATAAACAGCCAAATTTTATGACTCTTATTATCTGACTGCAGATACAAACCATAGTGGCAATACTGTGGAAGATGTGCTAAGAACAATTTTTCAGAAATACTGGTGAAGGGGAGAAAGGAAATGTCTTCTTATTATGCTTAGTAATATTTTTAATAATGATCTGCAGGAGAAAAAATCATAGCTGAGTGCTGCAGTTTTGTGTGGCTGGGTTCTAGTAGAGAAGGTGGGGGGGGGTGGCTGCAGGGGTGGCTTCTGCAAGAAGCAGACAGAAGCTCTCTGCAGGCCTAGCAGAGCAAATACCAGCTGGCTCAAGGCTAGATTGTTGACCAAGGCTGAGTCCATCAGCGATGGTGACAGTGCCTCTGGAAATCACATTGTCCTGGTTTCAGCTATGATGGAGTTATTTTTTTTTAGCAGTGGATGGAATGCCATGTTTGGGTGTTAGGATGAGAACAGTGCTGATAGCACCCTGATGTTTCTGGTTGTTGCCAAGCAATCAAGGACCTTTCTCAGTTCTTCATACTTCCTTACTAATGAGAAAGGAGGGGACGCAGCCAGGACAGGTGACTCGAATTGGCCAAAGAGCATATTCCATGCCAGTTATATCATGCTCAGTATAAAGGGGGACTGGGGGGAAGAGGAGGAGACAACGCCAGGAAGTGCAGTTTCTGGGGACGGTCGGGTTCCGGGACGGCTCTAAGCTGTGCGGCCTGAGTTGTGTGGTTTGGTGAGAAATTGCATTGTGTATCACCAGTTTCATATATTTTGTGCTATAAACTCCTGTTATTGTTATATCTAGTTTTCTGTTATTGTTTAGTAAACTATCCTTATCCCAACCTGCGGGGTTCTGGTTTCTAGGTTGTGGTTTCTTTTCCTCCTTTCTTCCTTCCCTTTTCCCCCTCCCCCAACTTTCCTTCCCCCTTCCTTTTAAAAGTACAAGCTACTGTGTGGGGTGCGGCCCTCGGCTGGGGCAAAACCACGACACACATTTAGGAGAAAAAAAAGCTGCAAGCAGCTGCTTTTTGCCACCAGAGAAGGGAGTGAGAAGATATAAGAAAATGTGCAGGAACCAAGGTCAGAGAAGGGAGGGAGGGAGGAAGCGCCCCAGGTGCTGGAGAGAAAGATGCCTGCACAGCCCGTGGAGAAGGCCATGGTGGAGCGGGTGTCCCTCCACAGATCATGAAAAGGCCAAGACCCCACCTGCAGCCCGTGGAGAGGCCCCACCCTGGAGCAGGAGGAGCCATACAGAAGACGCTGTGACCTGTGTTGGAGCAAGCCTCTGCCAGCACTTGCAGCTGGTGAAGAGCTGAAGCCCCCTGGGAAAGGACTCATGTTGGAGAAGTTTGTGGAGGACTGTCTCCTTTGGGTGGGACCCCACGGTGGAACAGGGAAAGGGTGTGAGAAATGCCCCTCCTCCCCCAGCTAAGAAGGTAAACAACTCATGAAGAGCTGACTGAAACCCGCAATTCCCCCAGTCCCTGCCCCTCCCTGTGCCACGATGGGGGGAAGGAGAGAGAGAAATCATGACTCAAGTGAAGTCTGCTAGGAAGGGAGGGGTGAGGGGAGGTGCTTTAAGATCTGGCTGCACTTCTCATTACCGGACTCCAGTGTAACTGGGTGTGCAGGGCAGTGTCATAAATTAGAGAGTTTCCTTTCTTCTGTGTTGAGTCTGTTTTGCCTGTGCTGCTAATTGCAGAATGATCTCTCCCTGTCCTTATCTCAACTCCTGAGCCGCTCGATATATATTTTGTTCCTGTCCAGCTTAAAAGGAAAGTGATAAAATGAGTTTGGTGGGCATCTGGCCTCCAGCCAGGGTCAAACCACCACACTCAGAAAGCTGATGATATCAAAAAGGTAAAAGAAATAGTAAAAAATAAGAACTGGACTCTGATCTGAAGCATTATGGATTGCTTAGAAGTATCCAGCAAGTAGGACAGTTTTAAAGCTATATATCAGGATTTTGTGTTATCCTTAAGTACTTTTAACCTTAGTTTTTTCCATGAACAAGAACCACAATATTGCAAGGTAGTTCTCAACAGTCTTTCACCTTTGATTAGAGATTTCAAGCAGATTACACTGATGTAAATTTTACTACAAAGTCATACAATGATTTAACTATGAAAAGGAACTATGCTATCACAACTGCATGAAGTTCTGTGAACTGTGATATCAAATAATGTGTTAAAAATGGACTATTTTAATTTGAAAGTTTAAATCTGTAAAAATTATTACCCAATAAGAATCAGGTGTTGCATTTTAGTTTATAGTATCTCATTGGCCCAAGAATAATAATATACTAGACTTTTTCAGTTCATCTGTACCTGTAAAGTATTTCAGACACAGAGCACAAAACACACAAAAAAACATAATATAACCCTCTGAAACCCCAATGAATCATACAGAAGAATACTGCTGTATCAAAGTTCTTTTGACCAGAAACCCCTACTTTTTTCACTCTTATTTCAGCTATATTGATTTAAACCCAAGGTACTCCATGAACACACTGCTATAGGAAAGATCTTTAAACACCACTCTGATGAAGAAAACAGATTACTAGTGGATAATTCATCAGTTTGCTCAGCACAACATGTCACTTCATCTGATTAAATATACACATTTAAATAAAGGACTTCTGAAATGAAGCAGTAATTGACAATGGACCAGTTCCAGGGCTTTAAGATTGTAGGGCAAAGAATCTACCACATAAAAGAACATTAGAAATCTGTCAGTCATTTATTTGTCTGCCAGATGCCCTTATGGTGCACTGTTAGATTAGATAATCTTCCTTTCAGAGATGCATGTATATCTTCAGGTAGTTAGGCTGACAGAGGAAAAGGTGGAAGAGGGTAGGATACTGAGCAAAGTGCCTCTGCTTTCCTCCGACTACCACTCAGCAGAGAGATGACAGAGGCAAACCAGCTCTCCTTGACAGAAATGGCAAAGGAAATAAGAACCCTGCTTCATCCTTCACTGCTGGAAAATTTGGAAACATCAGAGATCTATAAAGCTGATATCATGTGGTCAACCTGGAAAAGCAATTTCAATTCCCTCTCCTTTGTTCTCATTATTAATATATTTGAATTAAAAGAGAATCAAGGCTTCTTAAGAGTTTATGCTTAATCCTTCTATACTCTTTCTCCAAAAATATCTTTAAGACTTCAGTTTCTCCTTTAGATTTCTGCTAACATAAAATACATTAATTTAGCCGTCAGTGGAATAACTTCATTAGTTTTGGTTTTTTCTGCCCCTTTTCCCAGCTATTTAAAGATCTAGAAAAAAAATTTTAAATAGTCCATCTGTTCTGCTTTATTCTTGAAAGACAATGAAATATATAACACAAAAAACTTGGAGTGCTGTATGGTATATCATAGAATCATAGAATGGCATGGTTTGGAAGGGACCCCAAGGATCACAGAGTTCCAACCCCCCTGCCACAGGCAGGGACACCAACCTCCAGGCCTGGATCTAGACAAGGTTGCCCAGGGACCCATCAAACCTGGCCTTGAACACCTCCAGGGATGGGGCATCCACCACCTCTCTGGGCAGCCCATTATAGCACCTAACCGCTCTCTCTGTAAAAAGCTTCCCCCTAATATCTAATCTAAACCTTCCCTCCTTTAGTTTTAGTCCATTCCGCCTTGTCCTGCCATTATCTACCCTTTTAAAAAGTTGATTCTCCTCCTGTTTTTAGGCTCCCTTTGGGGACTGGAGGTCTGTCCCCACCCCAGCCTTCTTTTCTCAGAGAACAAGTCAAGCCAGCCCAGCTCCCTCAGTAGGGAAGGTGCTCCAGCTCTCTAATCATCTTCATGGCACTCCTCTGAACCCTCTCCAACAGAAGACTTAACCAGGGCATGGTTGCTGCAGCCCAGGCTGTTTCTAATCTTAACACCTTTAATGATCTCCCCCACATTGGTGAGCACCAGGTCCAGCAATGCATCACCTCTGGTTGCTCTGTCCAATACCTGAACCAGAAAGTTGTCATCTACAGACTCCAGGAGTCTCCTGTACCTCTTGCAGCTCGTAGTGTGGTTTTCCCAGCAGATGTCCAGGTGGTTAAAGTCCCCCTTCAGGATGAGTGACTGTGACTGCACTGCCTCCTGCAGCTGAAGGAGGAAGGCCTCATCAGTAGTCTTACCTTGATCAGGTGGCCTGTAGTAGATCCCTATCACCAGCTGCTCTCTATTAGCCCCATCCCTAATTCTGACCCACAGGCTTTCAACCTGCTCCTGGCCACTTCTCAGAGAGAGCTCCTCACAGTCTATCCACTTTTTAATACAGAGGGCAACTCCCCCACCCTTCCTTCCTAGCCTATCCCTTCTAAAAAGGCAATACCCTTCTACAGGGGTATTCCAGCTGTGGGAATCATCCCACCATGTTTCCATGATTGCAACTAGATCATAATTTTCCAGTAACATCACGGTTTCCAATTCCTCCTGCTTATTACCCATGCTGCATGCATTTGTGTAAAGACACTTCAGCTGGGCTTTCTGACTCACTACCTGTTTTGAGGAGCCCTCCCTCAAACCTCTGGGAGGAATCTGAAGTTTTCCTCCACTGCCTCCTAGAGGGACATTAGAATGTTCTGGAAGGGGGGATATCAATACTACCTCCTCTGAGGGGTCCCCAGAAGTTCCTATGGGACACTTTAGAGGTATTTCCCTACAATCTTGTAGAATTTCAGCATCCCCAAGCCCTTCTCTACCTCGTTGAATTTTACCATCTTCCCCTTTTGAATCTAGTATAAAGCTAGAGACTACTTGCTCTACCCTAGCAAGCCTCACTATATCCCCTCCCCACTTCCTAACTAGTTTAAAGCCCTGTCAGTGAGGCCTGCCAACTCTTGAGCTGGGATTCTTGTCCCTCTTGGAGACAGGTGACACCAATCCACAGTTATCAGGCCAGGTGCTGAGTAAACCGCCCCATGATTGAAAACCCAAAGTTCCTGAGGCAGCACCAGCCCCTCAGCCACCTATTCAACACATCTATTTTCTTATCAACCATCCTAAAGTGAGAAGTGATGCTGTGTGAAAGACTGCAGAGCTTGAACCCTGATTTTGCTCTGAATAATGCCATTCAAATCACTTCCAGTCCATTTCTGTAGCACTCTGACAGCTATAAAAAGAACAGTCTTGAGACACTTAAATCTAAAATAGCAAAGTAACTGATTATCTGATGTCTACATTTTCTGTAGTTTGTTCTTATTTGAATAGTAATTTTCCAAATAAAGACATTGACAGTTCACTTTAAGAATATATACAGAACATGTCTGGAGGCTGATGTGTTGATGATCCATGTTTTATATGGAAAAGTTCTCAAGTTGCTTAAATATACTGTTTGAGTATACCTAACAAACAGATAATTTTGGTTTAATAAGCTGTTAAACAACTATGGTGAGTTCAACCAACCTAGTAGTGCTAACTGACTTTTATATAGGGGCTTGGATGTTAGACCCAGTGATGAAGATGAAAATCCAGTTTCAGATTACTGTTTAGCCTGAGGAGGTTCAGATTCAAAACCTAAAAAAAGCGTGAACTAGTCACTATGTCATGGGTTTAGATTGTGAAGAAAACATATTCCATTTGTACCACTCCCATTGTGAAGCTAAGAATGTAAGTTTAATGGAAGAAAAGAAGGAAAAATGATGGAATGGAAACTTAGCCTAGTTTAGTCACTCAACAAGGAATAGGATCTCACAACTTTTACTATTTGCTTCTTGAAGAATGCATGTATTTTATATTTAATAGCCCTCTTGATCACCTAGATAACAGGATCATTCTGGGAGATAGTCCAAAGAGAGCTCAGGCTTTCTAGACAGAGAAGGTGTGGTTTTTAATTACATCTCAGGGAAGATTGCATTCAACTCTATCTCTTCAATGAAGAGAAGCACATTACTCTGCTTCAGGCTGTTATTACTTGTTGCACTGACTTAACTTTGGGCAGCAAAAAAAGAATATTTTTCTTATGTGATCTGTGTTCAGAAGGAGAACACTTCTCACAAATTGCATTCATGATTGTATTGAAATCAAACATAACAAGATAGTGTGGAGAGACAGTGAGATTACTGTTGGCTCTGATCCTATCAGGTGGGCTGAGCAGGAACTGCAGTGTGCCTGTGCGGAGCATGTGAATGTTCTTGGAGTATTTGGCAAGACAGAGGTAACTCTGGTCTTTACTAGAAATCAAGAATTCCCAAAATATTTCCTTTTAATACATTCTTCATCCCCCCACCTCACTTCTCCCCAGACTGTAAACTTCAAGGGCCCTGTAACATGAGAAAATAAGAACTTTACATAAGGGTAATATTTCAACTCACATACCTACATTTTCCCTTAGAAAGGCAGTTTTCCCTTCCTTCAAAGCACACAGATCTGACAGTCAAATTTCTGGTACAGACTTGTCTTTTTTGTATGTTTTTGCAGCATCTTGCATAGTAGGGAGCCTGTCAGAGTTTTGGGCTCTTCAGCACTAGTGCATTACAGATTATTCTATAATCTGGATGTCTGTCTTTATTTCTTTTCTACCTGACAATGTCAGGGAAAGCATAATTTTGCTGGACCCTATAGAAAGAGAAAAACAGAAATGGCTGTCACAACATACTGGAGAACAAAGATGTGAAAATAATATAAACTTTACCAAAAGGAAGTAGTAAAAAACACCTTGAGTGAAGTCACTAGGGAAGTTGAGTTTATCATAACATTTCTTTCCAACAAATCCTCTGAGAGATGGCTTAGAAGAGTGAAATGAACAGAACAATGAAATCATTGCCCATTACCTCCTGTTGGCTTTTCCAAGAATTATTTCCATAGCATTGTGTTGATATGAGGGAAGACAAACACAATTACCTTTATTTTCTGTGTGCTGATTTGAAAGATTGAGTCCTGAAAGTAGTTATATGGCTGCCTCTTCAATGTGTAAATTTATGCCTTAGTTCTTGGAAAGTCTAATGTTATTAAAGGATGATTAAGCAAAAATGCCATGTGCAAAACAGTTGGTATTTTACTTATTAGCATGTACATATATTAAAAAACCCTCACCTAACAAAGTGACCAGACTGTTTCATTGACTGATTTTTGCATGTCTAACCTTCTTGGGATCTACAATATTATACGCTAAAATTGACTTTCCTAGTGATGATCTCCTGTTGAAGGCAGTCTTTACATATGTAAGGTGATTAAAAACTTCTGTGGCAGCAAGATAGACTTTATTACTCTTATTTGTGTATCTGGTTTCATTGACTGTCCATTTCTTTATTTTAGTAGAAGACAAGTAAGATGGTTCAAGATCTATAAGATACATATTGAATTACTCATATCTGTGTAATATTTAATTCAGAAAAAAGGAGACAAGATATTTTTTCTCACATAAAAATCTATTTATATTTCCGATAATTTCATCTTCAAGATATTGAGAAAAGATAAAGAATCCAGGACACAAAGATTTTTACACAATAATATTTACATATGTGTGCCTGTTAGGTTTAGGAAATAAGTAAAAAAAGGCAATATGTTACCTGTACATATATTAGGTAATGACATACTGAAGGTCATAAAACTGCTCCTATTCAATTTATCATATGACAGTTAGACAAAAGATATTCAAAGGCAACTGACAAAAAAGAGAAATCTCTAATTATCCTATGGAATTCATTGCTATATCATTTTAATCTTTAAAATGAATTAGTAGTTTACACAGAAGATTAAGTATGTGCTTACGCACATATTATATATGCTTCTGCATATACAATCAGAGTTTACCTGAGGTTGGAAAGAACTATCTTTTATTTGTAATTATTTTATAGTAGAAAATCTTATATCCAAATCATAGGGAAACCTCTGCCTTTCTCTGAAATTTCCAACACCTGACTACAGACACAAAATAAACTCATTGAATCCTTAAAACTCTCTCAGTGCTGAAAAAGGATGTGGTGAAACCTAACTGAAGTATGCAGGAAAACCACATGCTCATGGACAAGCTTAACCTGTAATCTTGTAAGAATGTACCATCCATTCATCGTTATAGTATGAAAGCTGAGAGGAAAAAAGCTCACTGAAAGGGTTGTCAGGGCCTGGAACAGGCTGTGCAGGGAGCTGGTTGAGTCACCATCCCTGGATGTGTTTAAAAGAGTAGATGAGGAACTTAGGGATAAGGTTTTGTAGAGGACGGGAATGGTTGGACTTGGTGATCTTAAAGGTCTTTTCCAACCTTGTGATTCTGTGATTATGTGAAAGTTAAGACTGCTGATTATTCACAAGAAAATACAACTGCCTGTTGAAACCAAATGAGATTGAGCATATTATTGCTCTATTACAATAACAAGGAGTTAGTACTAGACAAACATGCTATGCAAAAAAGATGACAGCCCACAATATAGTAAAACAAAACTTTCTTGATTTCTTGTATATTAGTTATAATGTGGAGCGCATGCAGGAAAGATGTCATTATTAAAAGCTGCAGACCATTAAAGATGCTCATCATAGATCCCAGAGGCCAGATGAGTTCATTCTGGGTGGGTGTATGGCAACAAGATAGATATAGCTGGAGAGAACCATTCATTCTAGAAGGCCAATGAGTCATACTTGGCCGGTTTTTCATGTTTTGATTTAGCTGGATCTTACTGGACTTTTGGATCAAGTCCTTATGCTTCTCATTCATGAATCACTATACAAGGTTTGGACTCATCCTACTCAAAATCACCCTTAAGTACCTAGGAGCAGAGCGAAACAGGCACCAAAACTGGTGTTGCTCTTTGTTTTTCTGGTTTGCTACTATCAGGTCCAACTTCCACATTCTGGATCCTCAGGTGAGCTGCTCCTCTTTGGATGCAGAATTAATTTTTGCTTCTCCTAGTATGCTGATTTTATCCATTTATGGTCTTATGCTGCTCCATATAAATAAGAAAGGCTATTTATTATTAAGGAAATAATAGAATTGGTCTGTGAAGAAGATATGACCATACCCAGAACCCTACTATCAGTTTTCACATGTCAGTAATGGAATTGACACGCCTATATTGAAGACATAGTCAGGCACAACACATAAAAGCATATGTGGTATGACAGAAATAGGCTGAAATGGAGGGGGAAAAATGTGTTTTAAGGTTTTGTTCAGTTATAAAGAATCATTGAAAATCAATGCTGGCACTCAGGAGAAAAGCAAAAATTTTCGTCAAAAACTGTCAGACATGGGTATGGAGTTTTTTCTTGCTTTTTACTAGATAATTCTGGAAACGGTGACTTTACAAAGAGGTTGATAGATAGAAAAGTGAGAGTCAATTCTGCTTTTCCCTTTGTTTGGTGAAATCCTGTTATATACTCACTAGGACATAAATAATTACCCTATACAGACATATACTGAAACATTTGACTTTGTATTTTAGAGAGGCTTTGGCAAATCTTCACCTGCATGAGCATTTATACAGGACATTGTAAAGAATCTTTGTCTCCCATCTGAGAGTCAAAAGGATCTCTTTCCTGGTTTTAGCAAAAAAAAAATAATGCCAACACTGGGAGTAAATTGATTTGTGTGCATCTGACATTTGACCTGAACATAAAGACTCACTATTGTATAGGCCTAGAACATATGTAGGTCCTAAAAGACAAATATTTACTGCGGAAGAAGAGTGAAATAAATTCAGATTCACATAACAATCTGATATCAAGAGATGAATTTAATTTATTTTGCCGTTTATTGACAAGAGGTCCAAATCATGTATCTCTTTGCTTCTTGCTTTGTCATCCTTCAACCTTCAATATTTATGTAAATGATTTTTTTTTCTTTAAAATATAGGACATATCACTACAATTTTGCTTTGGTTTTTACCTTTTCTAGCTTGACTAAAAGAGAGAATAATTTCAAAAACAGGCGTTTTTTCCAGACAAATGAGTGTATTTCACCTTGATGCATACTGAATGCATTTTGTAATCCCTTTTAACACTATTTAAAACAAAATAATCCTCTGTTCTGTTTTCTTAGATTCTTCTTCACATTCACAAAAGTCACACCTCATTCAGCACTGATTCTCACATCACCCATGTGGATGTTGTTCTACATAAAATGAGAATCATACCATCTTTTTCTGAAAATGAACTATGAAAAGTTGTAGTGTTTATGAAAGTGAACTGACAATGGCTTTGCCTATTCAGTCACTGGCTTGGGGAGAATTAATGTAAATCCACAAACATTTTGCTGCCAGTTATTCTTCTTGCAGATATACTTGAGAAGGACTGAGGGAACAGCAGCTGAAATAAATGCAATTTGTGATTTCAGTGGCAACTGGGACATGAGTGTTCAACATGGATTCATGAAGGGGAAATCATGTCAGACCAATATAATAGACTTCTGTGATGGCATGACTGTGTGGGTGGATGATCAGAGAGTAATAGATGTTGTCTGCTTTGGCTTCAGTAAGACTTTGCACTCAGTCTCCCTTAGCATCCTCATAGGCAAATTTAGAAAGTGTGGGTTAAATGAGTGGACAGTGAGGTGGGTTGAGAACTGGCTGGATGGCAGGGCTAAGAGTGTTGTGATAAGCAATGCAGAGTCTAGTTGGAGGCCTGTAGCTAGTGGCTTGCCGTAGGGGTCGGAACTTGGTCTGATCTTATTCAACATATTCATCAATGACTGGATGAGGGGACAGAGTGTACCCTCAGCAAATCTGCTGGTGATACAAAACCACAAGGAGTGATCAACACACCAGAAGGCTGCACTGCTATTCAGCAAGATCTGGACAGACTACAGTATCGGGCAGAGGGGAAGCAAATGAAATTCAGCACATGTGTAAGGTCCTATGGAGGAATAACCGCAAGCAGCAGTACAGGTTAGGGGTTGACCTACTGGGAAGCAGCTCATTAGAGAAGGAGCTGGGGGTTCTGGTGCACAGCAAGTTATCCATGAGCCAACAATGCACACTTGTGGCCAAGAAGGCCAATGGTATCTTGGGGTGAATCAAGAAGACAGTGGCCAGCAGATCGAGAGAGGTTCTCTTCTGCCTTGGTGAGGCCACATCTGGAGAACTGTGTCCAGTTTTGGGATCTCCAGTTCAAGAAAAACAGTCAACTACCGTAGAAAGTCCAGTGGAGTGCTGCAAAGATGATGAGGCACCTGGAGCATCTCTCATATGAAGAAAGGGCAAGAGAGTTGGGTCTGTTTAGCCTGGAGAAGAGAAGATTGAGAGGGAATCTCACCAATGCCTATAAATATCTAAAGGACAGAGGTCAATAGGATGTGGTCAGACTCTTTACAGTGGTGTCCAGTGATTGGGCAAGAAGCAATGGGCACAAACTGAAACACAGGAAGTTCCATCTCCACAGGAGAAAAAGCTTCTTCAGTTTGAGGGTGACAGAGCACTGAAACAGGATTCTCAGAGAGGTTGTGGAGTCTCCTTCTCTGGAGAAATTCAATACAGGGCACCTGGACATGGCCTTGTGAAACCTGCTCTAGGTGATACTGCTTTAGCAGAGGGGTTGGACTAGGTGGTCTCCAGAGGTCACATCCAACTCCTACCATTATGTGCTTCTGTGATAAGTAATTTATCTCACTGTAGCTTCTTCAGTCTATTGTCAGAGCTGTCAGGACTGCTGAAAGGACCTCAGTCTGAAGTCTGAACCAGACCTAACCAAAAAAAGTGACCTTGCATGGGAGGAAGAGACTTCTCTTGTTTAGGTTAACCAGAAGAAATGACTGTCATGACACAGAATTTCTTCAAAATATATGGTGTGCACAAAGTCCACATTTTGTAACTTCATCACTTCATCTGTCTGACACAGTTAAAGGGAAGGTTCTTCTACCCCTACATTAGCAGCTGCTTTTTACTATATTTAGTCCCAAAGGAATCCTTCTACAGTAAGATACGATTCATCAAAGATGATAGCGTCTAGCCAATGTGAATATCTGACTGTTTCCCTCCCCTTGAGAAAGCTTTTGCAGGTCAGTGTTAAAGCATATATGTCAATGAATAAAGCAATTTCATCTTCAGTATCATCAGTCTGGTATATTTCAATGGACAATAAATTCATGTGGAATAAAAAAAGTTATATTATCAATGACATCATAAGGATCTCGTCTATTTCCTAATTTTTTCATACTTCAGCAATATGTTGATAATACTTTCATTATTGAGGAATATTCTTACCTTTACTTCTATGGAATTCTCTGGAAAGCAAAAACTTTAATGCATTTACTGTTACAAAAAGAGTAATAAATAACATACAATTACTTTTTTTCTTACTAATTGTCAGTGAAGAGATAAAAGAGGTGTATAGACTCTCACACAGACTTTAATTTTTTGTTACTCTTCAACAGGACATTATACTTGATTTTTATTCCCATGTTTATTAATGAAATTCCACAGATTGACATAAAAATTTCCTTCTGGCTTACAAAGATTCTCTAACACAAGGTCAGTCACAGTAGAACTTATATATACATATAAAGACAGATTTTTTAAGTAATTTTTGTGGTTAATTCACAATATTTTATACATGAACACAATTCACATTCACATGTTATCCAGAAATGAAACAGAAAATGGCAGGATTCAATTAAAGTTGTAGGTTCCTAAAGGGAAAAAAAAAAAGATTTTAAAGTAGATTTCATGCAAGCTTAGAAAGCATTTTAAGCTTTGAGGATTAATGAGCTCTAGTTGTTTAGGTTTTCAGCTGTAGATCACTGATTTTTAACCTAGTTTAACAGTGCCTGAAACTTGTTACCCTTTGAAGGCTCTTTGGCAGTTCAATTGAAACAATCTATTTGATGCAGCTTTCTAGAGAAAAATGTCCATATAAAGAAAATTAGTCCAATGAAAACAGACCTTGTTGTCAGCCTCAACTGAGGACACTGAATAAAAGAACTTGAAGATTGTTAAGGAATTGTTTACCTTGCTGAGACTAAATCCCCCAAAGACTTCATAGCCAGAGGGAAGGAAAGAGGTAAGATGCATGTGAAAAGAAAGGAAGAAGAGGAAATTTTCCCCAAAATACAGCTTCAGGAAAAAAAATACCAAAAAACTAACAAAACAAACCAACCAAACAAACAAACACCCTCTCCTCCCCCCCCCCCCAACAAAAACCACACACTCCTCCAGGCAACATAAGAAAAGATCTGTAACCAAAACATGGAGGAAATACTACATATGAAACTACAATGAAGTATTATGAGATACCCTGATTTATTTAACCCAGGCAGATGGTTTCTAGAACGTCTCCACAAGCATGCTGTAGGTAAACTTCAGAGATGTTCTGCTTTTTGTTATTGATATTGCTGTGCCAAAGAATACTTATTCTCTTCTGGGAGCTAGAAGAATTTATATGTGGACTTGTTCTAAAAGGAATAAATCTCTGTCTTTTAAGTAAAAATTGTGAAAAAGTCCCATCCCTAGAACTTAAAGTTGTAACACAGAGTGTAAAGAGCATAGAAACATACAATCATAGAACAGTTTGGGTTGGAACAGACCTTAAAGATCATCAAATTTAACCCCCCTGCCATGGGCAAGGACACCTCTCACTAGACCAGGCTACTCAAGGCCCCATCCAACCCACCCTTGAACACCTCCAGGAAAGGGGCATCCACCATCTCCCTAGGCAACCTGTGCCAGTGCTTCACCACCCTCACAGTGAAAATCTTCTGCCTAATATCCAGTCTAAATCTAGCCCCCCTAACTGCTGGCCATGCACCTTTGATGCAGCCCAGGATATAGTTGACCTGTATTGATGATTCCCCCAACCCAGCTGCAAGACCCTGCATATGTTCTTATTGAACCTCATGAGGTTCACATGGGCCCGCTTCTCCAGATTCCTCTGGATGACATCCTTTCCTTCTTGCATGTCAACTGCACCACTCAGCATGGTGCACTTGCCTTGCTATATCCTATACTACAAACTGTTAGTGAAAACGCTGAAGAGCTCTTGTGCTTAAGGTCACTTCCAAATACCTCAGTGGTTTCAAACCAGCCGCCAGTGATTAGATTTAGGAGTGCTGAACCCATGTGGGAAGAAAAAACCTGTGCCCCTATAGCTGATGTTGTGTGCTTTATGAAGAACTGAGGGATCTTAGGGGCTATTAACATCACCAAAATAAATAAAAGTCTAAGAACTGAATATTATGCTGAACATTTTAGTAGTTGTCTTCTGACTGCTGTAGAGAGGAAAGATTGGAGGAACACACTGTTTTTAAATAGTGGATGGAGAAAGAGTTCATGATTGGCATATTCTTTGAGAATCAACGTATGCTTACCTGTAACCAAACATCTATCCTTGCAAGGATACAATGCTTTTAATAGTCTGTTCCAAGGGTTTCTCTTCTTCTTTTTCATCATCCTGTATAAATTCTTAAGAGCATTTGCAGCAATTCAAAGCTGCATCACTTCAATTCAGCAACATGACTTCTATTCATCTAATTTCCTTCCTGTGCACTCCATTCCTTCCCACAGTTATTTCTTCAGTGTGTAATTTTGACTAATCTTTCCTTTCTGTCCATTCCTGGTTCCTGAAGGAAGAAATTATGTCTTTATTATGCTACTCTTTAAAGCACAGTTTTCTTCAGGTTGCTGCCATTCAGTCATTGAATCAGAAACCCTTGCTGTCCCTTATACTAAAAAAAAAAAAAGTCCATTGTGGACTGAGAGTCTTTGGCTCACCTTTTAACACCTCTTCATAGAGCTGAGAAAAGGCAGACCTCTGACAAAAAGGGCTGGGACATTTCTACATTGCAATAAACTACTGGATACAACAGAAGAAAAAGAAAAAAAACTTGTGTTTGAGTAAGAAATGAAAAATGATAGCCAGATTTTTCCTTCCAGAACCTTTGATATAAGAGAAGAAGAAAGTTCATGAATAAAACTTTATAGTCTAACCAACTGTGGCGCATTTGTGGTATCCATGCTATATTTGTAAGTGGTTGTTCTGGGGCACTACATCACAAAAATTAAAGTAAGAAATTTGTCCCATAATGACTAGTTTGAAAAATCATAAAATAATTTTCCTCTATTGTGTTCTTTTTCATTTAATATATTGTATCTATTTGCTTTTTGAGGTACAGTTTAATTTTCAGGATATGGAGGAATCAGATGAACAAATTACTTGAATTTCAGTTTCCTTTATGCACTATGACAGTGTGTCCTTGCTGAGAATCACAGTTACACCTAGTATTATTTTGGTTTAACTCCTGCTATTCTTCCAACACAGGTTCTGACTCAACACAGCAGCAGGTTCAATCAATTTATGCCCAGGCATTATTCTTTTCATTGGAATAACATTCACCTCCAATCAAGATCGGGATCCTTTTTCTCTGAAATCAAACATAGGATGCAACATAGCACTATGATTTTTGACCTAGAGCTACTGACACCAAATTACCACATAATAATCCTACTTTTTCTCCTTTCAGTGGTTCCACTGTTATCCCCTTCCTAATCTTCACCTATCTTTCCTGATATAGCAATCTCATTAGATTTTGATGATGTCTTGTCATGATGTGTTACAGACAAATGACCAGTTAATTATGTACTTTGTTTTAAAATCATTCAGTAACACTATCTTCGCAATTCTTTTGAAAAAGAGCAAGTTGTGAAAAAGAAGAATAAATTCATTTCAGATTGAAGCTTTTGCAGCAACTAACCTGAAGTTGGGATATTCAGACTCAGTAAAGAGCAGGGCACACATTTGTTCTTGTGATGTGGTTTAACTGTGACCTTAGTGCATTTTACAGATTTAAGTTCAGAACAATTGTGCTTGCACCTGGCTTAGAAATGGAATCTTAACCATAGTCTTAGTTTATGTTAAAAGTCAGTACAATGGGAACTAGGATTAATATTATTCTCCTTTTGCTAAACTTTCTATGTTTTCAGTTTCTGAACACTTAGCAAATTCTGAAAGGAAACCTTCCAGAAGACAGACCAGATTCTAAATAAGTTTTCTAGCTATGGCTCATTTCTAGAAGAACCACGTTTAAGTTTCTAGTAAGAGTCCAAGAGAACAGAAAATTGAGCTTCAATCTCCTGCAAAGCCAGCAAATATACTTAGCTCTATGCTTGTTACCCACTGTGAGCTTAATAGATAATAGTACACCTGAAATTTGCCACAGACAGCTGTGTGAGCAAAAATCTACCATTAAACTATGACACCTTCTGCAGCAATTCAGAAATTCATTAAAATATTTCTAATAGGCATTAGTCATCCCTCTCAAAGGGATACTAGCTTTCTTGCAATTAAGAGATATTAAAGATAAAACTTGAGACACCAGACAAGCAATTAGCTGTGCAGATGGATCACCTAGTTTCTCATTTATTCTTTAACTGATCTGAGTTAAATAGGTATTTTGAAAAGGACCCAGTAACTGAGAAAAGTTGTCTGAGCTTAGCCAAGAACATGCAACTTTATTTATCTTTGTGTAGTCACATGCCAGAGAAGTAGTAACTGTAACACGCATAGGTTTCTCTTGTGCTTTAAATCCTTGCAAACTTTTAGCTTTGAATCTAGAGTTTAGTTCTCGATACATAATAATTTGACAAACCATGTCGTAAAGCTTAACTATAGGAAATAAAGCAAGAGTGTTTTATGTTGTCTACTTATCCAGCACCTCCAGAAGATCAAAATAATAACACATAAGTTGATGAACATGATCTAATAAGGAATAAGCTTGACCTCACATTGACACAAAAGGGTAGTAATAGCTATGCTGAATTGATGGTACTTATTATTTTGTATTTACATTTTCTTAAGTGCAGTTTCTACTTTTTTTCATATGCCTAGGACAATTATTTTTAGTTTACGTAATGCTGAGCATACCTTGTCAAAGCAAGGATAATGGCATACAATGATATTTTAAAATAGACTTCAGGCTTCTAATGTAGATTTTGCAAAATGTTTAACAACAGCAGCGTTTGACAATTTCATTGGCTAAAGGTTTTTCTTTCATATACAGACAGACAGCTAACCATACCACAAAAAATTTATCCACAGCTAGATTTATGGAGGTGTTAATGAAAACTCCATCAGTTTCATGGTAATATGAATCAAGATTAAACACATTCTGTAACTCATAAGTGCAATTCATCCAGACTTGCCTTCACCCCTTCCCTTCCCTTCCCTTCCCTTCCCTTCCCTTCCCTTCCCTTCCTTTCCTTTCCCTTCCCTTCCCTCATTGCAGAAATCTACATAAGGATGGAAGTCTGACCATGTGGAAGCTAATGAACTGTTCCATTATTTGCCCACTAGTAGGAAAAAGTAATTTCTGTGAGTCTGTTGTTATTGACGAGACTGGAGTGCCACAAGTGAACGAATACATACCCATGCCACACGTTCCCTATGGAGTTAAAAAAAAAAGTAGTATTGTTATAAGGGCATTGTGAGTATTATTACAAGATATGAGTATTATGGTAAGGGATCATATTTTATTTATATTTTAAGGTATATACATGTTTGCATACACACATGCACACTAAATTTCAGCCTTATCCAAAGTAAACAAATTAATATAGCTGACGATCTAGACCAGTGTACTGATTTTTTCATTGTAGGACTTATGCTTCAAATAAGTTCACTTATTTAAAAAGTTTCAATTATGCTGATGTTCTCTCACATGATAGAAATGCAGCAGTATACATTTTGCTTTCCTTCCTTCTGTAGCTGATTATGTCCACATTTTACTTTGCTGCCCAGCTTGTCTTGTGCTTCCAGTTTTGTCGAGGAAAGATAATAATTGTAGACCTCACTGACAGCTATTTGTAACCTTGTAGTCATGTTCTGAGCAGCTCCTGGCATATTCTTTTCTCAAAGCAGAGTATGGCAAAGAGAATAATGTTTAAATGTAATACCTAGGGGCCACTTCTGGAAGTTAGACACATTTGGTGAAATTAACAGCATATATAAATTGTCAGTAATTTTTTTTATTGTATTACTCCATGGAGTTCTGCTTATTGAGAATATCTAGAGAAAGTTTTCACCTCAGAAAGCCTAATGTCAGGTTTCCAATTAAAATGGTATAATATAGGAAATAAAGCACCAGATGGAAAATGTTATGCCTAAGATCTATGTCAATAATAAAATAACTGTTATCTGTAGGTGAATATGAAGGGAAAATGCAATGCTAGATTTCCCACTCTTTAAAAAACCACACTTTTTATAGGAAACGGGATTTTTGGAACTCCCTGTGTTTATAAACCCCAGGTTTGTTGTGACATGCATCAGTCCTGGATCATTTCTATCAAGGTTACTTATATGGTGCCTGTTTAGATACTTAGTATCTGAAAAATACACAATTAATTTAGTCTTACAGTGTATCTCAGAATCACAAGTTGCCATTATTCCTGTTTAAAAGTGTGGGTTGTGGTAGTGGTGGGGGGGGCAAATGGGGACATGTGACATCATGCTCAACATATAAAAGGGGGCTGGTCAGGGAGGAAGGCTCACTGCTTAAGGTTAGGCCAGACACCAGTTTAAAGGTGGTGAACAAAACGCATTGTGTATCGACTGCTTTATGTATTCTTTTGGTATCATAATTTTCTTCTTCCTTTCCTGTACTCTTACAGTGCCTTATCCCAACCTGTGATTTTTACCTTTTTCTTCTCATTTTCTTCCCTATCCCACCAGGGAGGGAGGAGTGAGTGACCAGCTGCGTGGTACTTTGTTGCTGGATGAGGCTGAACCACACAACTGTGGTTCAACAATTTGGATGGGAATTCATACATTTGGCACCACACCATAGGGTGGGAAAATTAGGATTCCGTGTAGAGGTATCATGATTTTTAGGAGGAATCTAGATCTGCATGTTGCCACAGATGCTCTCCTACTCCAGGATCTCACTACCAGCTGTTGTGTACTAGGTCAGTGAACCTGAGAGCACACACAGTGGAAGGCAATAAGATGACCTTTAGTAGAAGGTCATGAAGACAAGAAAGGTGCAACTCATATGGAGAAGTAAAATCTCTGAGCAGGACATCTCAAGCTTCATCTCAATCCTCCCCTAGGAAAGCAGGTTTTATGTGCCATCAAACTTTGTCAGTTTGCTACTCTAAGACAGAATTTTTGCCCTGAATACTTTATAAGGCAATGTATTTCTTCTAAGCTCCCAGTGTATCAAGACCAAATTTGAAACAGACAGCTGTGTGAGCAAAAATCTACCATTAAACAAGAAGTGAGACTAACGATTTTCATAAAGAGGACTGGGAAAAGACAAGGAAAGTACTCAGTTCATTCTTGCTGGTATCCAAACACTGCACATTACAATATAGGGTCATGAAGTTCTAGGGATGCGACTGACAGCTGGAAAAACACAGTAGTGTTCCAAATTTCAAAGCAAGTCAAAAGGATAATCAGATTGCTCAGTTTATGTTTGGTCCCAGGAAAATGATGAAATTGATACCATTGGAAAACATTATTAGGCACACAAAGGAGAAAAAGGTAATAATGTTTTGTATATCAGGGGTTATTATTTGTTTCAGTTTTAACAAAACTAGGGGAACCATTCAAGGACATCCTAGACAGGCTGGAAGAGGGGGCCATCACAAATGTCCTGGTTTCAGCCAGGAGAGAGTTAAATGTTCACAGGAAGCTGGGGTGGGACATAACCAGGACAGGTGATCCAAACTGGCCAAAGGGCTATTTCATACCATATGATGTCATGCTCAGCATAAATGGGGGCTGGTTGTGAAGAGGTGGAGCAGCTCCATGGCTGATCTGAGTGTCCAGCTGGGTCAGATCATCAGGTGAGAAATTGCATTCTGTGTCACTCGCTTTGTATACTCTAAGCACTGTTGTTGTTCTTTTCCTCTCCCTGTCCTGTCCCAGTAAACTGTCCTTATCCAAACCTACGAGTTTTACCTTTGCCTCACAGTTCTCCTCCCCATCCTGCCAGGAGTTTCAACATGATGAAACTTAATAAGGACAAGCCAAAGTTCCTCACCTTGCAAGGCAAAGCCCCTTTCAATCCACTGGGCACTGCTTGCCTGGGGATCAGCTCTGTGGAAAAGGCCCCAGGGGTTCTTCTGGGAGGTAAAGCTGAGTTAACCCACAGGGACAGTGACAGAAAAAAGGTCAACATCACCCTGAACTATAGGAAGAGGGTCAGGGGCAGAGTATATTATGCTCCTTATGTTAGTTTTCGTTAGAAACCCAATTAGAAACATTAAAAACCCAATACAGTTACTTATTCTGATATTGCTCTTCTTTTTTCCAAAATACTTGAATGTACTGGAAGCTTGATTGAGTAGTGTGGAATGCAAAATGAATAGACTTTTTCAGCAATTTTTTTTCAGATTTTTTGCATCACTAAATGCTATATGTCACACAACTGTCTTTTTATGTATTCAGCCTGTAAATGCCTTTAGTGAGTATAACAAAACCAAACAACAGTCAGTCGCAGATCTTAGATAATGAGTCATGAATAAGTGAAGCAAACAAGTCACAGTAATTCACACAAATAAACTTCAATGAATGTTGTTGAAATTAGCTAGTAACATCTACATTTACAGAAATTTGCATTAATTTGAAAATAATTTTATACAAGCCTGAAGTCTAGATTAATTAGAAGATTTATTAATGAGAATATTTGATTACTCCTACTATATACAACCTGTGTATGGTAAACAGTGCAAGATTACATGTGCAAGTCAAATGTCATGTTTCTTCTTTATTTATAAAAAGTGCTTTAGAAAAGGAGGTGTTACGAAAATAGATTTCTATGCCTTGTCAAAGTCCTTTATTCCATTTTTAATTATTACAGTCATCTTTATTTTTCTGCTATATCTACATCATCAGCCATGACAATCTTGTCTAACAATGGTTTAGAGATTCCAGGAACACAAAAAGCTCACTTCTTCTTTTCCAAAGCACTGATTGCTTGCTGATGGAAAAGGTTATGCAGCACTATTTGTTTACTTTTCTTATAAGACAGAACTATATTGGATACTGAAACATTTCACCATTTCAGTTTTTCTCATAGGCAAATATGTGCCTATAAGAACAGTTCTTTTAATTGTTCAACATCAAGAAAAGTAACCATCAGAATCTAGTCCTTAAAGAAATAATAACTGAAATAATTTTCCTTTTAAACCATGAAAACAGTAAGCCCAAAACCTTAAATACTAATAGTGAGACACGATCTGCATGTTCTCCATTCTCTAGCTATCTCTATTTGGGAAAATATTTTCTCTACTTGACTATACTCTAAAGAATTTACATTGTCCATTGTATTTCTTGATGATAACCAAAATATAGTTACAACCTGAGCCTGGGAGTCTCTAAACCAGCTTCTAACTCAAAATAACTTTTCAGCCATTCCCAGCCTCTTAGGTTCATATGTTATTTATTTAATTAGCTTTTCTGAAGTAAAAATAATCAGGCAAGGACTCAGAAATAAGTACAGCATTATGGGCACCATTAATGAAACTTCTCTTCTCATTCATGAAATCTATAGCTTAGGCAAGAGACAAATCAAAGACTCTGTAACCACAGGCTATTTGAATCTGACTCTGAGTCAGAAATTAAGTGCTACTCACTATGGAAAAATAAACTGGAAAACTGAAAATGAATGCTACATCAGTTCTTAGGTTTTGTTGGAGTTTTAGTTGGTTTGTTGTTTTGTTTTGAGGGACATAGAGAGGTTTAAGGAGGTTTAGGGGGCTAAGGAGTTTGGTTTTGGTTTGAGGTTTTTTGTTTGATTTTTTTCTTTGTTGCTTTTTTTTTGGGGGGGGGCGTTGTGGGGTTGTTTTGGTTTGGTTGTTTTGGTTTGGGTTTTTTTCAGGAAGAAAAAATAGTCATAGCAACTTGAGGCATAGCTGTGAGAGATTACACAGTCCCAAACACAGATACTAAAACTGGTCCTACACAAACTTATCCTAGAACCAGAATCCGTACTGGTAATTCATAGTGGCTTGCTATGCAAGGAGATACAACTCTCTTTTCAGGCAGCTCTATGTCTGAATGAATCAATGAAGAATGGGGTTTTGAAACCTGCAGAGGGATTGTTTACACAGGCATGTAATGATAGGGCAAGGGACAATGGCCTTCAGCTGACAGAGAGGACATTTATGAGATTTTAGGAAGAAATTCTTCCCCGTGAGAGTGGTGAGACCCTGGCACAGGGTGCCCAGAGAAGCTGTGGCTGCCCCTTACCTGGCAGTGTCCAAGGACAGGTTGGATGGGGCTTTGGGCAACCTGGTCTAGTGGAGGTTGTCCCTGATAAAGCAATAATATCATCAATAGAGGTGATGCAAGAGACGAAGAGACAAAGCTAGACAAGAAAACAAAAAATCTTTTAAGGAATCTATCTTTAAAGAGAGGTGAAAAAAACCCAAACAATAATGTGCTAAAAATGGACCGTACTACTCTATGGCTCTGGAACATTAGAAAACGGTCCAAAAATATACTAATGCTTGGTTTTATTACACTAGCAAGTGATATCTCACGACACTTAAAACAAAGCTTTTTGAAATATGCATTAAATCAGTGTCCTATGATAATTCAAATTGAAGAATATAATCATTTTGGTTGAAAAAGGCCTTTGAGATCATCAAGTCCAGACATTAACCTAGCACTACGAAGTCTTCTACTAAGCCATGTCCCTAAGCACCACATCTACACATCTTTTAAATACCTTCAGGGATGTTGGTTCCACCTGGGCAGCCCGTTCCAGTGCCTGGTAGTGTTTTCAGTGAAGAGTATTTTCCTAATATGAAATCTAAACTTCCCCTGGCACAACTTAGGCTATTTCCTCTTGCCCTATCACTTATTACATGGAGAAGAGATCAACACCCACCTGACTACAACGTCCTTTCAGGTAGTTGTAGAGAGTGATAAGATCTCCCCTCAGCCTCCTTTTCTCCAGACTAAACAACCCCAGTTTCCGCAGCCACCACTCATAAGACTCGCACTCTAGACCCTTCAGCAGCTTTGTTGCCCTTCTTCAGGCATGCTCCAGCGCCTCAATATCCTTCTTGTAGGGAGGGGCCCAAAAGTGAATGTAGTATTCTAGGTGTGGCCTCACCAGTGCAGGGTGTCAATCACTTTCCTAGACCTGTTGCCCATACTTTGATACAAGACAGGATGTTATTGGCCTTCTTGATGACCTGGGCACACTTCTGGCTCATGTTCAACCAGCTGTTGACCCAAACCCTCAGGTCCTTTTCTGATGAGCAGCTCTCCAGCCACTCTTTCCTAACCCTTTATCATTGAATGGGGTTGATGTGACCCAAGTGCAGGACCTGGCACTGACCCTTGTTGATCCTCATACAGTTGGCTTTGGCCCATCAATCCAGCCTGTCCAGATCCCTCTGTAGAGCCTTCCTACCTCCAAGCAGATCAACAGTCCTGCCGAACTTGGTGTCATCTGAAAACTTTGGTGAGGGTGGACTCAATCCTCTCATCCAGATCACTGATTAAGAGAACTGGCCCCAGTACTGAGGGCAGGGAAACACCATTTGTGACTGTCTGTCAAGTGGATTTAACTCCATTCACCACAATTCTTTGTGGCAGCTATCCAGCCAATTTTGGGGATGTTAACTCTAGCCTGGCTGGAACCAGAAAACACTGATATTTGGACATGAGCAGCGAATTTCTTGAGAAGGATGCTGTGGGAAATGGTGTCAGTCTTTACTAACATCCAGGTAGACAAGAACCACAGCCTTTCCCTCATCCACTAAATGCATTACCTTGTCATTGAAGGAGATCAGGTCAATCAAGCAGACTCTGCATTTCATGACCTCTTGAATGGGCCTGGTCACCTGGTTGTCCTTTACAAGGCAAGTAATTGCACTCAATGTGTTCTCTCGCTTTGTTCCATAACTTTCCTCAGCACCAAAGTCAGGACTGACAGACCTTACAAATGTTTTTTCCGGTCCTTCTTGTAGATGGGTGTCACACTGGCTGACCTCCAATCAACTGGGAGCTCCCTGGTTAGCCAGGAAATGATGAGAAATGATGGAAAGCGGTTGGTGAGCACCTCTGCCTGCTCTCTCAGTACCCAATTATCCAAGCATGGTTTAAAGTGAGAAAGGATAAAATTTTGTCACTGCCAACCAACTGGAATTGGAAGCTGTTTATAGGTTTGTTTTAATCAACCATAAAGCAGCAGCCTGATCATATATTAAGGAATAGTCAGTCTTATACAACATGTGGTTATTTTTGTTATCCTACTACACTGCAGACTGTCATGAATCTACTTAAGATAAGGATGTTGCTCAATGCATTATCAATATATATGCTAGTTCTAGATATTTTTCCATTGAACTATATGATTACCTCATAGTTTAATGCCAGATATTTTTATCTTTTACAAAAGCATTGTAAAACATCAAGTAATTTATCCTAAATGGTTAGGAAATCTCCGTCCTTGGAGATAACCAAAACCTGACTGAACAGGGTCTTAGAAAACCTGTTCCCCCGTTTGAGCAGAGAGATTGAATTAGGTGATCTCAAGAGGTTCCTTTCAGTCTAAATAATTCCTGATTTTTTGGATCAGACAACCACCACGTCACATTCTAGAAGGAATTTAATTCCTTGCCAATACTGGCCAAATTGTAGACCATTTATGAAGGTCAAAAGAGGCAGAATGGGATTGAGTTTATTAGCAAGATGAAGTTTGGTAAAAGAACACCTTTAACTCTTCCTAGCTAACGATGCTTGCAACATGTAACTTAAAATTGCTCAATAAAGAAAAAAAATTTGCACGCTGATGTAGATGACATTTTTATATACATACAAATATATGAAGAGACATACACATTTACCTATGTACAAATAATTTCTGTTGAGTGGTAAGACTGTCTTCACTGTTTGAAATAGTTCAAGTCTATTCTCATGCTTTGAATTTTTACAGGTCTGTTCAAATTTTATCTAATTGTGTTTATTACCACTCTCATTATCACTGTAACAAAAAAGCAGTATCACTTAGCTGGTGACACATATCCAGGTAAGATTCAAGGTAGAAATAGTATAGGATATTCACATGGATGCTCAAATGCAGATGATATTATATCATCTGGATATGATCCTCAAATGACGGTCATATCCAGAACCACAGATAGAGTTCTATGTGCTATTCCTCAGGCAAAAATGACAGTTTATTACTCTGTGAAAAATTGCAAGCAGCACTGTAGCCCTGAGACAGTATTTTTACCACTTCTTCCAATGTGTATTTTAACTCTGAGTACTACCTACACCCAGCACCTCCTCTTGCTAGATAATGTAGAAGTCTAAAATTGATGGTCACTGCATGCCAGTGTAGGGCACAGAGTATGGAGACAACACATTGAAAATTAAGGTATGTTGTGACTTTCATTAAGACTGTTTTTCTCTGAGGCAATTGCAACTAGAGAACTTGGAATGTTTCAGTTTTTGTGGTAGGTGGCTTAAGCCATTTATCCTAAAGATCTTAATATGAGGCAGAGTGGAGGATGTCTGAGAATTTCAATTCTGAGCAGCCCTTGGGGAAGGAAGCATAGCAGATGGCTCCTGGTATGGTAAAGAGGAAATAAAATTGCCTATAGAGTTCTATTTTAACAACTATTCTAACACTCAGAAGTAAAAAAAAAAAAAAAGAAGAAAGTGATGTGATAGCAACAGAGTGATGGGGGGACAGATTTGAATCTGGAAATACAACTAGGAAAAAAAAAATCCCAACCCACACCTGCAAAAAGCAGCACCTCTAAAAGAAACCCATGGGATACTAATGAAGAACATGTTTCTAGTTAGTTAGCTAATGACTTGGGGCTAGAAATGCACACCCATCTCAATAAATTATTTCCCAGAAATACAGGAATACAACTGTCTCAACTAAGTATGTCATTTAGATTTAGCTTGTTGTCGGTATGTTGGGGTTTTGGTTTTTTTGCTACCAGGGTTCTTATCGGTATGAACATATAATTCGGTGTTCTTTTTGAGAGAAGAACATCTATATGTGTGAAGGAGTGTTACTGTTGGTAATACATTTCATAAGTAACCCAACAGAAAATATTTTCCAGTGTACACTGTGTACATTAACAGAAAAGTCACCTTTTCCATATGTGCCTTCTCTTGCATGTGCAGACACCACACCTTTACCTTGCTGACTCTGGTCACCAGGGTGAGTGAATCTCTTTCTTTACAGACAATTGAATATTTGTTTCCTTATCTTCTAAATAGCACATCAGCACGTTATGCTATTGTGCACCACTCACCAATGTGATAAGCTGCTTCAAAACACTGGAGCTGTTGAAGCCACAGTATTCAATGTAAGGACTATAAATACAAAAGCAATCATGAAAGGAGAAATGCACAAAACCATAGCATTTAGCAGGAGGTCATAAGGAATGGATGAAATAATCTGCAATCAGCATCTTACTTTCAAAATTCTTGATTAGAGACGGCTTTCTGCAAGCAGGAGTAACTGGCTCCAACCTTATTGCAGAAAAAAGGATGATGGCAGCATTTGGCATCCCTTCTCTCATAAATGATGTCCAGTGTTCAAAACTGATAGAATAACTGATAAGGTGTACTGTAATAAATCCTCACCTGTCACAGTGGAAAATGACCTAACATGGAAGCCAGCAGTGTTTTCTCTTCTTGGAGGTATGGAGCTAAATCCAAGGAAGGACTGAAGAACTTCACTGTGTCTCATAAATCTCTTTAGCCTTTCTCATTTGAAATCTGTAGCCCTGAGATATATTTGTAGGCTCCCTACGACACTGTGCAAAGTATTCGCAGATCACAGCAAGCAGAGATTTTACAGGAGGTAGCACATGGCGAGTTCATGAACATTACTGAGTAACCCATCCAAACAACTGCTTCGACAGTTGGAATTTTCTTTTCCAAAGGCCTCAAATTCAGACAGAGAAGTAGTCCAATTTCATACCAGTAAAAATGGAAATACAGGAGTATGTTCTGGCATATGCCTAAAAGAATTTTCCAACAGCCAAAAAAAAGGAAAAAAACCCCAAACATTCCTCAACATCCTCTTCCCTGTGACAACCTTGAGAATGATAATATTCACCAAACAATGTATCTATAGAGGAAGAAACCCACCTTTCACAAGTATACTACCTGATTTCTAATCTAAGATTAATTACGCCGTGCAAAAGAACATTCTAAGACATGTTTTCCCTTCATAAGGGAAACACTGATCAATGATTAAGCCAACAACCAAAAGAATGTTTATCCTAACACTAACCGATGAAGACAGTTTTGCTGTAAATAGGCAATTGTCTACAGGCTGCCTGCAAAATCCTATTCTACACTACCAGGGGAAAAACAAACCCGCTTGTGCAATATATCTCTTCTATTACCAGAGGAAAGATTTTGGATTTGATGCAATAATCAAAAATACAGAAATCACATTCAGTCACCGAGTCCTCACTGAAGGATACAAACTCCTTATCACTGTCTGTTACATTGTACCCACAACTGGAATATAACAACAACAACAATAATAATAATAATGTAGCATCTTGGATGGAAACTATATTTTTTTACAAATGTATCCAGAGTCCTCTTTTCCTGACTTCATGAGTATATTTCCACTTTCATATTTCATGTTGTGCTGGCCTGGCACAAGACCTCAGTATCTCCACTGCATGCAGTTATTTGCTCCATAGATTAATCATAAAATATGCTCCCCATCTTGCTCCTTGTTTTCAAATGTAGGATTTCATTTCCTCTTTTGTTTTCTTTCTTATAAGAACATTTAAAAGTGTTAGTTCTGCATGTGTTTTTGTGTAAGAAAAAATAGACTATTAAATTTGACATGAAATTATTTTTTATATTTTTTAAAAAGTTTCTTAAATATTTAATTCCAAGAGGACTATATTTTATTTTTTTATTAATTTCTCTGACAGCCTTGTTATGTGGTTTAAATTATAGATTCTCTCTAAATAATCTGATATAAGAAGTGGCTGCTGTGTTCACAAAGATCCAGTTACTTCTCAGATCGAGAACAGACAGTCACCATGTCAATATCTGAAACTGTACCGGAGATGAGATGTGATCTCTGCCAGGAAGAGGGTGATAAGCAAAAAAGCATTCCTGAAAACTAGGCCAGGAAAGATATTTTATGCTACATCAAGTGGTATCCTGGAAACAAAGCATGTTTTCTAACTCCTGACTTCTCTTGCTCTGTATTGTCTTCTTCATCATCATCCCATCCCATGATCATCATTCACTCAGGTATGAATCACACAATTAATCACAATGTTTATGATTTTCTCCCATAAACAGCATTTTATCACATTGTGAGGATTTTCCAAACTCTGCTTTCATTCTCTATGCACAGATAACTGCCACAAATAGCTACTCCCTTTGGGATTTACTGAAGTATTACTTTACTTGCAATCATTTTTAATGTTAGAGGAAATCTAAATGTAGTCTTTGAAATGTCACGTGAGCTACAGTCAGGATCCATTCCGGTTAAGCTCTTTCATTAATTTTATTGTATTTGTAGCCACTATTATCTTGAATATTTCTCTTCAGCTGTAAATCCTTGGAGTTTAAAAAAAAAGTTCCTTAAACTTTAATACTCTGAATTGTGAATGCACTTGGCTTTGAAATTGGAAATGTTTTCAGGGAAAACAAATAAAAAAGAAGATCCAATTGTATAATTTTAATACTTATATTTCCAGATTTCCATCTGAGGTGCTGATATTATATTTCTTATACCACAGTAATAATGATTTTCTGCACTGCAACAGTGATCTTTAATTTAATTACTATCAAGTGCTGATCACTATAGTATTTAAGACCATTACATTCTGCTAGGAGCTTTTCTTCTGCAGTTGCTATGATGTGCTTCAGCAGTTTGAAAAGTTTTACACTTCAATGATCTTCATTCTGTTCTCATCTCGCCTTAGAAATAAAAGCATTTATTATTTTCATTATTTTACCTTCATAAATAAGTTAATTGCAATCATAGTTTGAAACCCTAGCTTGCTGTGTTCTCATCATGAATCTAACACAAAAACCCCTTCTGCATGCATTACATATCACTTGGAGGTGCTCATCTTCCATAGCTGCTCCAGAACTTTGTGGTAACAATCTAAATAGAAATGTCAAACAGCATAAAGAATTATACTGGTATCTGCACCTATATGAGCAGTCATCTGCAGATGACACAAAACTAGGAGGAGTGCCTGGGTCACCAGCTTCTTGTATTGCCATACAGTGGGACCTTCAACAGGATAGAAAATTTCACAGAAATTAATCTCATGAAGTTCAACAAAAGGGAATTGTCATGTTCTGCACCTGGGGTTGAATAAATTCATCCACCATGAAGGGCTTGGGGAAGTAGCTCTGCAAAGAAGGACCTGGACCTGTGGTTCCTCATGGACATCAAACTGATCATGAACAAGCAATGTGTTCTTAATGACAATCCTCCTGGACTCCATTAGGAATGGTGTTGGCAGTGATAAGTTAATGGTTGGACTTGATGGTCCTAAAGGTCTGAAAAGGTATGAAAGTGATGTTTGAAAGGAAAGACTAATAAAGGCATTTACTGGTTATTGTTTTGAGAGAAATAGATGGTTTAGTTCCCAATCCTTTGAATATATTTCAAATGTTTATTTAAGTTTGAGGTGAGTCAAACCCTAAAATATTTATTTCTCACCACAAGCTATAAAGTGAGACTCAATGACAAGCTCAGATATAGATATCTCTGTTGTAAATAGTTACAGATTTCTGATTTTAAAATGAGATGCCTGTGCCCAGAAATAATATATATTTTAAAAATCTCCTATGTATTTTTGCATTCACAGTGTATGCAGCACAGAATAAGGATTCTTATTGAAACTCTCATAGACAGAAGAACGTTGTATACAACAGTCATTGTTTAATGTTTCACTTAGAAAAAAAAACCAACAACAACCCAAAACAACCAAAAAATCAGAATCTGGAAAAATTCCCAAATTATACATCTGTTCCTTTTAATTTCCTGCTCCGAGGAATGGGCAGACCAAAGAACAGGGTAAAATGAATACATTTATTAGTAACTGAAGCTCTCTCTAAAACATTTAAATTATCCTTTCAGAGAGAGAAAACCTCTGGCTACACTTTTAGTGCTAGAAAATGTGGCTGAAACACTGCATGAGTTTGAGCCAGAAAAACAGTATTAATGGAATTTCTTCCAGTGCTTCTGAAGCTTTAATTTGGACCCCCAGTATGGGTCTAACTGGGGACAACCAGATGTAATTGCAGAGCAGACAAAGTTAAATATGACATATTCCAATCACCTCACTTTGGATTGTTTAGGAATAGTGTTTAGTAATAAAATAAATGAGCCAAAAGTGTGATCCTTTCTCTTGGTGCCAAAAGAAACAAAGGGAAAAATGTATTATGGCTAAATACCTTTGTAAATAAGACATTTTAACATAAATACCATCTCAGAGAGTAAAAAGCTATATGCTGCATACCATCTTAGACAGTAAAAAGCCATATGTTGCACCTATAATTACTGTATGCACACTGCACTTATAATAATCACATGCTTCACTTACTACAGGACTGACAGTCGTGCTACCAAACCCAAAGTGGGAAGTGTAGGCTGGTAAGGTTGGGTTGATAAGGCTGCCACCAAAAAATAAAATCAGACTCCTTTTCTTTGAATACAATTTGTATTTTTTTTTTTTTTTACTTTATTTAACAAGGCAAGATTGTTTTGTTTAATGATCTGAATACATTCTGGCTGCATTTCCCCATAAAATCTTGAGGTTCTCTGAAATATGTTGGTATTCATTGTACAATCTATAATGGTTAGAAGCTGTGTTTTTTCACTGTTTTCTCCCAGAAAATTAGTTAAAAATTATGCCACCACTCACTCTGAGTATAGAAATTATCAGGCAAGACTTTTTGATTTTTAGACTGTTTTAAACAGAACACTTTGGGATAATGCCCAGTTTACTCTCAGCATTTCAAATCTGGAGTGGTAGAGGGAGTTTGGTGGGTTTTCAGCTGCTAACCCTTGAAATCTCCTTCTAATATGTACATTCCAATAACATTCAAATTTCTTTTGTGCTCATTTCTTAAGATTGTTCCCTTCTTTTCTCCATGTGGTGGGATCTGTGGTTTTTACTTTTGTATTGATGATCACTTTGATTTACTAATTACCTGATGCTACATACATGCAATTTGAAACCATTTCCTCTTGTTCTATTGCTTGTTACCTGAGAGAAGAGACTGACACCCACCTCTATACACTCTCCTTGCAGGTAGTTGTAGAGAGCAATAAAGTCTCCCCTCAGACTCCTTTTCTTAAGACGAAAAAGCCCCATTTCCCTCAGCTGTTCCTCATAGGATTTGTGTTCCAAACCCTCCACCAGCTTTGTTGCCCTTCTCTGGATCCACTCCAGCATCTCAACAACCCTCTTGTAGTGAGGGCCCCCAAACTGGACACAGTACTCACACTTCCCTACTCCTGCTGATAAACACTATTCCTGATACAGGCCAGGATGCTGTTGGTCTACTTGGCCACAGTGCTGGATGTCAACTAACACCCCCAGGTCCTTCTCTTCCAGGGAGTGCTCCAGCCACTCTGCCCCAAGCCTGTAACACTGCCTGGGGTTATTGTGACCAAAGTGCATGACCCAGCACTTGGCTTTCTTGAACCCTATAAAGTTGGCTTCTGCCCATTGATCCAGCCTGTCCAGGGTCCTCTGCAGAGCCTTCCTGCCTTCCAGCAGATGGACGCTCCCACAAAATTTGGTGGCATCTGCAAACTTACTAAGGGTGCACTTGATCCCCTCATGCAGATCATTAATAATATTCTTTCCGTCAGGTTACATCTGCTTAATGTATATTATATGCAACTATGATAAAGGAATACAAACAAACAGAAAATTAGCAGGATGACAGGGGAGAGCTATGCAGTCTCTTAAATGTATCTGAAGTGCTTTTCTACCATGACTCTCATTGTTATAGAAAATGAATCATATATGGTCCTTTCAAAGAGTTGTTAATATACCAGACACCAAGTCAGCCTTGGCTTGTTTAGTCCTCAGTAAAAGGTAATGTAAGGTTCCAGCTGGGTTTACAGAATTAATTAAATGGTCTGTGTTCGACAAAGATAGCTGACTATCAGGTCGAGTAGGGCTGACCCAAATATAATAACCTGTAAGTACCCAAGGCATTCAGCCCAAGGCAAGACCAGCAAGGATTACTGCAAAAATCTCTTAAAATCAGCTTTAAAAGATAGGGAAGTGGAGGGAGATGAATCAGGAAAGCTGTTTTGAAAAAAAAAGGAAAATGTGAGAAAAATAGAGGGGAAAAAAAAAAGAATGAAAATTACCACACTGAAAAGAGTTTAAAATGATAGAAAACAGGCAGAAATCTGGAGAAATTGCTAAAGTTTACAGCAGAGTGCTGAGTGACATAACTGTCTGTATATTTTCCTTGTTATTTCTAAGAAAGGGGATTTTTTATGGCATTCTTACTTCTGGAAAGTAGATCTGAGTTACACTTCAGTATATACAAGTTGGTACTACATGAGATCTACTATGTAACTTTGAGTTTGTTGCAACACATCATGTGTGAAACAAAAAGACAGCATTATCTTTCATCTAAGAATCTTTCAAGGAATGTAGGAAACAAACACATACCACAGTGTGAGAAGAACTTTTAAGATGCATATAACTTCTAATAGAGAGGATGAAATGCCACTAATATCATAACAGAAGATATTAGGCAAGTGCTTCACACTTATATTCAGAAATAGCATAAGCTTTAAAAAAAAGCAAACCTAAAAGTCTTTTGAGATCCTTTATTTAGTTCTTCCTCATTGAAATGTCAAACACCTCAGTAGAACTCAGCATTGAATTAAACATTTTTAAGGGAAAGAAGGTGGAGTAATGAAGCTATGTGATTAAATAAAAGATTTATGTAGGTACAAACTATACAAACATGGACATGTTCTAAACAAGCAATGCAAGAAATCTGATACCAAAAAGTAAAAAAAAAAAAAAAATAGGAGCACATTTGAAAGTGTTCTCACCAACCTACCTGCTGTGAGCAGCAGTCTTTAAACTCTTGGATTACAAACTGCAGCTGAATTATGGTACAAAGTGAAATGATTTTTGTAGGATCAGCTGCAGCTCAGAAAATAGTGTATGGCTCAAATCTTTATGGTTTAATTCAACACAACTGACAGGCCTGTTCACAAAGTCCCCAGCACTCAGCTCCCTTTAGTAAAGGTTATTTATTGGACATCAGGGTCAGAGAAAATTTTAAAAATACAACTAGTCCCTTGACCTTTGTTAGCTCAAACACATTCACCTTTCTGTAAAATGATCATGCCTGCTATGTGACTTAGCAATATCAGCACAGCATTTTGCCATGTAGAGGAATAACTGAAGGCTATTCCCCATGCCAGTGCACACCAGGTGCTTACTGATAAAGAAAACTGATGATTACATGGGACTATGAGTCCTCCTTTTATGTGGCCCACAGAACTGCACTGCTTTTCCTTTAGCCATGAGAAGACTTCCTTCTCTTCATTGTTTTCTCTATATGTCTCTGCAGCCAAGACCCTGTTTAAACACAAAATAATGAGAAGGACGAATAACTAAACTTAACTCCACCTGACATCAGTTGACTGGGATTTTTTCCTGACATTTACACATAGTTGGATTTTCTGGTGTGCAGTGCATTTTGTGCACATGCAGACCACTGAAAATGGCCACAGACCTACTTTAATTAAGAGAGCTACATGCCGATTAATACAGTACATCAAATGGGACAGGAACAGTGGTGTGTCCCTTGGCTTCCCAAACGTGCTGTGCCAGATGAGCTCATGAAGCAGCTGTGACAGCTCATGCTGGCAGACATGCTTTTATAGATTGTATGTGTGTTCTCTTACCTAAATTGCAACTAGAACAGTTACAATTTAAAGGGGAAAAATATCTTTAAAAAGCTCCTGATCTCTTTAAGAGAGGGAAAACTCAGAGGGAAACATTTTATTTCAGAGGCATCAGGAGGATTGTATCCCCAGAGCTTCTTGTTTCTAAAAGCTGTTGACAAGCTCAGGGGAGCAATTACTTCCAAGAGAGATGTCAGTGTTTGTGAGACAAGAAAGCTTGTGCAGAAGCAAACATAGGTGTAGTAATCAGAGGCTGCAGAGCATCTTTTTGATAAAGTTTATTCATTTCATGGTTCATGTTCAAGACTCACATGTTTAGACACGTATTTAAATATTTGTAGGCAATCAGGTAGATGTGCCAAGTGAAACAAGCTAACATGAAATACTGTCTTTTAATCTCTTGACACTATAATACTACCCTTATAAAGGTATATTTGACCACAGAAAAAATCAACTTTATTGTAATAAGACTATCATTAACCCTGTGGAAGTCAGTGAAAAGATACCTGTTGATTTCAATAGCATTGGGTTCAGAGAGAAGATTTAGTCATACCAGAAAAAAACAAGCAAGCATGTAAACACTTAGGTTAAATATTATTAAAAACTGTTTTGAATACAGAATGAAGATGCTTAAGATTAATCCACTAGTCTGTTTTATTCACTTAATAAATTAGTCAAGGCTGTACTGTTCCCATGGGGCCTGTTGACAACAATAGCTTTTCACTTGTGAATCATCTCCTCCACAGAATAGTTTAAACCATGCTCTGAATTGCATCTATACATCAGCTGTCCTTCTTTACTTCATTGGTGTGTAGTTAAAAGAAGAATTTAATTCAATGTCTCTGTGAGGGAACAATATGTCCAGTACAGCTTTTAACAACATCAAATAAAGGAAGTAGGTAATTCACTTGAAATCCAAATTTCCTTTTTTATTTACTTAAATAACTTCTGTAGTCCAAGAGTCCATTATCTTATATATATATATATATTCATTACAGGTGCTTATTGTCTGGTGAGACGATAGAAATAAGGTTGGATACCCTACATGTGAAACTCTTCAATACAATGAAAACATCCATTCCATCATTTTTGTTCAAAACTTTTGCACTGTAGCTCTTTACACAAGTCTCTCAGTGCTTCACACCTTCTCTGAGGGGATGCATAAGATAGTTATTTTAGTACTAGAACACTGTGAAAAGGAAATAAGCAAATAAAAACTTCTTCATCTTTGTATAATTTGGAGGTATTTTGTTTATATTTTCTTTATTATAACCGTATGCATTAATTTTTTTTACAAATGAAATTCCAACTGCAACCAGATGCACCAAATGTTATTCTTATTACACAGTCAGGCTTAAGAGGAGAGATAATTTTATAAAAATAATTATTAGATGTGAACTTAGATGGTACAGACTCAATTACTGCCTTTGACAGAGACTTTCTGATTGTTATAAGCAAATCAGTTACAGTGAGATTAAAATACTATCTTTGCTCCTTAATTGGTGATTGTGTAAAGAAAACTACACCAGTTTTCCAGAAGCAGCATCTTAGTTCAGAGTTCCTTTTGCCTGTCTAGGCCACTAGACTAATAAAAAAAAAATTTCCCTTGTCTGTTTGCATCCAGCCCCCAGAGATGCTGTGTTCTGAATCCACAGAAGTACATTTTCAAGTGGAAGAGAAGAGTCTGTGCCCTTCAACAAGAAGAATGGTATGTGAATAAACAGGAACACTCACTTGAAATCTTTCAAGCTTCTTGGGCAAATGATGCAACTATTTGGCTTCATATAAAACAGAGACTTCAACAACAGTAAGAGTACATCTCTTAGGAGAGAAGACTCAGAGAGTTGTGTGTTCAAAGAAAGGAACTAGGAACTGTTTTGACTGAATTAGTTTTGACTGAATTCATTTTGACACAGAACCTATATTTATATTTATCTGAGGCATAGATCACTGACATACTGAAAAGGCCTTTAACTTTTGCGCATCACAGCACTACGTATAAGAAGTTCCTCTTTTGATCTAGCCCTTAAACTTTTTGGGCTACATCTATAAATGGGAACTAGTAGTGATTTAATTATTAATTCAGTCACAAATAGAAATAATGCAAATTATGGAAGCCTTATGATCTATGAACATAAATTCTTTGGGCCATGGGGCCATGCCCCATTTGCATGATAAAAGTAAGGGCACTTATGAAGATGGAATAGCCAGATTGGTTTAGGTCATAGTAGACAATATAGCAAGGGAAAATATTAAAAGAAAAAAAAGTCTTGGTGTTTCAGGCTGGATATGAAAAAAAAAAGAAAATCTGTAGGACACTTGCTCAGCACAGGAATAGGTTACTTAGAGAGGTGGTGAAATTTCAGCCCTTGGAGGGTTTTGTGCCTTAGCTGGAAAAGCCAGGGCTAATCTTATCAAGTGCTGGGGACAGCTGTGGTGAGTTGACCTTTTCTGGCTGCCAGATTCCCACCCAGTTGCTTTCTCACTCCCCCTTCTTAACAGGACAGGGAAAGAAAATAAGCTGGACAAGGTTGTCTGTGATAAAGGCCTTTTAATAAGAAAAGTAAAAAATTGTGCATAGAAGCAAAGCAAAAAGGATTTAGTTCAGTGCTTGCAGATGACACCAAGCTGAGTGGTGTGGTCAACATGCCAGAGGGATAGGATGTCATCCAGAGGGACCTGGACAAGCTAAAGAGGTGGGCTTGTGCAAGATTCGTGAAATTCAACAAGGACAAGTTCAAGGTCCTGCACTTGGGTGGGAAAATCCTTGCCAGCAATACAGGTTGGGGGATGATGTGATAGAGAGCAGCCCTGCAGAAAAAGCTTTTGGGGCTACTAATAGATAAAAAGTTGGACATGATCCAACAATGTGCACTCACAGCCCAGAAGACCAATTACATGCTGGATTGCAACAAAAGAAGTGTGGTCAGCAGGTCCAGGAAAGTGATTCTGACCTCCTACACTGCTCTTGTGGGACCCCACCTGGAATACTGCATCCAGCTCTGGAGCCCTCAACACAAGAAGGACATGGACCTCTTGGAGATGGCCCAGAGTAAGGCCTCAAGGATGATCAAAGGGTTGGAGACAAGCTGAGATAATTGTGCTTGTTCAGCCTGGAGAAGGCTCAAGAGAGAGATCTTATAGCAGCCTTCCAGTACCTGAAGGGGGCCTAAAGGAAAGCTGGGGAGGGACTGTTTTCAAGGGTGTGTAGTGATAGGATGAAGGGCAATGGTTTTAAACTAGAGCAGGGTAGGTTTAGATTAGACATTGGGAAGAAGTTCTTTACTGTGAGGTTGGTGAGACACTGGAATAAGTTGCCCAGAGAGGTGGTGGAGGCCCCATCCCTGCAGACATTTGAGGTCAAGCTTGATGAAGCCCTGAGAAATCTGATCTCATTAAAGGTGTCACTGATTACTGCAAGGGGGTTAGACTAGATGACCTTTAAAGGTCCCTTCCAACCTAATGCATTCTTTCATTCAATGATTCCCATCCACAAGTAGACGTCCAACCACTTCATAGGAAACAGGGCCTTAGTATATATAGGAGTCACTTTGGAAGATAAATGCTATAACCATTAATTCCTCTGCTCTTTCCCTCAGATTTATTGATGAGCATGACATCATATGTTCTGTAATATCACAACCTCTTTTCCAGCCCCAGTCTACTAGCTTTCGAGGGTTGAGGGGGCAGATGGAGAGACAGCTGTGATGCTATGCTAGCTCCAAAACATTGGTGTCTTATCAATACTGTTCTAGTCACAAATGCAAAGCATTGTATAGCTTACTATGAAAAAAGTTTACTTGATCCCAGCCAGACCCAGGATAGTAGTTTATCTCTTATTTGGCAGCTGCATTAGATGACTTCCAGAGGTTAATATTTCTATGATTCTATGATTCCTTCATACATCCCGAAGTCCTGTGCTATATACTATCAGACTAGCTTTAATGATTTACTTTTACCCTTTTATTACTGCATGAAGGTCATAAAATTGCTAAATATCCTCACTGTGACACCAAAATCCTCTTATTCAATGTTTCATTTACAGAATTGTGTGACCATAAATACTTCGACCGGAAACGATGAACATAAACTACACAATAGTAATTGTCAGTCACCTTCAACTATCAAAACTCATTGGACAATATCCAGGTCAACAGAAAAAAATAACTAAATTATAATTGTACATTTACGGTTATCTTGCTTTTTAACTTGAAAATACTTTAGCCTAAATTTCTCTCTCTATTTCTCTAACATGCCTAGGGGAACACTATCTCATATTTATATTTGCAGAGGAAATAAGAGAACTGTCTTTATTTGTTTTATAGCTGATGAAAAGACAAGAGAAGAGACAAAAGAAGAGATGAGAAGAAAAGAGAAGAGACATGAGACGAGACAGGATGAGATGAGACAAGATGAAGGGATGAAAAGAAGAAAGGAAAAAAAATGAGGAAAGGAAAAGAAAGGAAAGGAAGGAGGAAAGGAAAAGGGAGAAGGAAAAGGGACAAGGGAAAGAAGGAAAGAAAAAAGCAAAATTAAAAGGAAAAGGACTCATCCCCTGATTTACAAGAAAATCATACTTTTTAGTTTAAGACAAACTACTTTTTAGGAGTGCAACACCATAATGCCCATGATGAAAAAAAAATTCTGAAGCTTCTAAGAAAGTCTTCTGAAGCTTTTCTAATCATTACTGCCACATTGTTATCACCTTTTCATTTTCTATTCAAGTCATTCTTTAGTTGGTGAAAAGCTAGAATTTGACTTATCCATTTCCTACAGTTTGATACAGTTTGAAAATCCAGTTAATGATTTCTTTCTTCACCTTCATTTCACTGAAGCTGTTCAAATTCTAGAGAAGGAATGTCACTGAGGTTAGATTTGCACCCAGAAATGTAGATATCAGGTCATTTGAAACAGCAGTCCAAACGCATGTTTTCTGACAGCAAAATAACTTTTAAAGGTATTTGGTAAAATCATCAAATTAAAATTACATTTCTGTAATATCTAAAATGCTGCTTTCCAAAATTAGACATGGTATTTTTGCAACTCGGTTATTGTCTGGTATCAGCTTTCTTTCTGTTTTATCAAATATTGTCCTAAGACAGTGGCATATCAAAACCTTTCTGTTGATATTTCCTCACAGGAGAACAGACATATTTCATTTAAGTCTAAGAGCCTTCTGAGTTGACTTGTAATATGTATTTGAGCTGTAAGAAGCTGTGGATGAAGACAGCTGTTTTCAACTAGGGTTCAGATGCAGTCTTCAAGACAGAGACTGCCCGTTTCCTCAACTTTGTGAGAAAACTGTTGGGCTTTACCTTGTCTTCTACAGCACTGGAGAAAGAGAATGTCAAGGGGGGCTAGGAGTGAACACAAAAAAGAAAAAGTTATTTTTCACCACTACAAAGAAGAGAATGTCAAGGACCTATTGAGAAGGCCATGAGAGCAGAAACAGAAATTCATATTATCAAGTTCATTTGTTACATTGGTTTCTTATATAAACTCATGGGAACATTTTACCCAATAACAATTGCCAATTTTAGACAAATTTTCCAGTAACAGAGGTCTCAAAAGTCTAACCTTAAACTAATGAAATTTGGGTCAAGGAGAATGTGTTATCTAATGGAGAAAAATAACTCATTCAATATTAAGTATCAATTTCATACTCAAGCTATGAATTCATGAGTAATGGGCCGACTGTTTTTGTTGCTCATTAAAGTATTTTTTTTTAGTTTTTAAAGAATTTTTCCTTTTGCATCTAAATTTTCTCATATGTGCTTTTAAATTTTTAATGGCTATTATTATGAAGACCTTTCTTTTCCTAATCAGAGAAAAAATCTTGACTTTAGACTGCAGAAGGTACCCAAGTAGAAAGGGAACACTCTTTAGTGAACTACAAACATTTTTCCCAGAGGTGATAAGGGATAGAATTCAGCTCTGAATTTGGACATCAACATTTATTTGCAATGTAAGTGTGTACAAGTGTCCTCAGCATCTCTGTGCAGATCTAGTCATGACAGTTGGCAGAATTTAGACAACTTATCCTAAAGCTGATAACTTTACATAGTCTACTGACTAGATCATTAAAATATTTTTAATAGGTTTTAACTGACTAGTCTAATTGATGTGTTGACACAGTCTGTAGAAATCTAAATTCAGGTGTCTTAAATCTGGAGCTGAATCCAATTTTTCATTAGGCCATGGAGTCATGAGTGTGCCACTGCAGATGCTGACTATAAAAAAAGGCCTAGATGACTAGGCAGACTATGTGTTTTCTGACTAAAGTTCGAAGTCTGGACATAGTCCTGGGCAGCCTGCTTTAGGTGTCTCTGGTTGAGCAGGGACATTAGACCAGATGATGCCCGGAGGTCCCTTCCAATCTCAACTCTTCTGTGATTCTGATGTGTCCCACTTTAATCTCTTATAAAATGGTCCTCATTTGCATTGACTACGTTCAATTTTATTTCACAAATTCTCTTCAAAATGTCTGAACAAAAAATCTAAACATTTTACTCAAATTCACAGTCTTGAGTAAAAGTTGCCTTTGATATGAAAGTCTGGTTGCCTGATCACGTTAACTTTCATAGGCAATATCTCTCACAGAATCATAGAAGAGTTTGGGTTGGAAGGGACCTTTAAAAGTCCAAGCCCCCTCTAATAAGCAGGGACATCTTCAGCTAGACCAGTTTGATCAGAGCCCTGTCCAACCCGGACTTGAATGTTTCCAGGGATGGGGCATCTATAACCTCTCTGGGCAACCTGTAACAGTATTTCATCACCGTCATGGTAAAAAATTGTTTCCTTGCATCTTGTCTAAATCTGCTCTCTTTTAGTTTAAAACCATTGCCCCTTGTCCCTAAAACATCTATCCCTATCTTTCCTATAGGACCCATTTAAGTATTGAAAGACACAATAAGGTCTTTTCAGAGCCTTCTCTTCTCCAGGCTAAACAACCACAACTCTCTCACCCTTTCTCCCTAGGAGAGCTGTTGCATCCCTCTGATAATTTTTCACATCCCTCCCATGGATCCACTCCAGAGCTGGATGCAGTACTCCAGGTGGGGTCATGAGAACAGAGCAGAGGGGCAGAATCACCTCTCAATATACTGGCAATATTTTGATGCAGCATGGGATATGGTTGGCTTTCAGTGCTGCAAGCACGCACTGCAAAGTCATCTCCATTCTTTTATCCACCAGTGCTCCCAAGTCCTTTTCCTCAGGGCTGCTCTGGATACCTTCATCCTCCAGACTGTATTGATACTGGGATTTTTTCTGACCCAGGTTCACAGCCTGGTTCAGAAATCTGGTCATCTTAATCTAGGTGGCCAAATGTAGCTTTTGGCAAATGTCAGAAAGATAATTATCTTCCTTCTTACACTACCTAAATTAACCGACTAAGGCAGAATTCAGCTGCCTAAACAGAAGTATCAAGTGCCACTGAAGTGTCTGTGAGGTGGTTGATATAACTCAGGATGTGGTGGGTGTCATGCACACCCTCATGAAGAAAATACTTGAGACCAGACAAGATAGTCCATACTATCTAAAATTGCATTAATCACATTTAGCCAGGGAACCATGCTACCAGAGTTCCTTAACTTTCTGAAGTATAGACTCTCATTTGTTAATCTTGAAAACATGACATTAATTTTGACTAATTTGTGATAGGATAACAGTAGGATTTACATTATAACATGCTCCCTTTAAACAACTGTGGTGTCTCCAGGTGAACACCATGACTTTGAATAGGCTGTTGTGGCTGATTTTCTTCCTTCTAGCTTCTAATAGTCTTCACAAAATTTTATTCAAATGCTATTCTATGTTTTACAAATATTCAGCCTGTAATATACTCTCTGTGGACAGACATGAAAGTAAAATACATTAGTCAGAACTGCTTAATTCTGAACAGAATCACCATTCATCCAATTTTGTTTTTCTTAGACAAAACACTTCTATTCCTTGTGGGCTCTGAATGTCAGCAAGTTGATGTCAGAATCAACCAAATAATGACCTATACAATACATAGGTTTGACTTATTCTAAAGACTTAGGGTTTCCTGTTTGGTTTGGCAAAGTGTTGCTTATTATTCAGATAGATGTTTCTCTTCCATATATCTTCACCTGACCTTGCTTTGTGAAAATAATCAAAACCAGATTTTTAATATGTAGTTTATTCCTAATGTCTCCAGGATGCATGATATCACCATATTATTCCTAACTAGCATCATTTGTGAAGAAATGGAGGGTTCCTGCACATATGGTTCATATGAGCCCAGTTTTTCAAAAGTACCAGAATGAAGAACATTGACAGGTGTTTTTCACAGAGATTTATTAAGTCTGAATTCTGGAATTGGTTCAGCCATTTTTTTGTGTTATCTGAGAATAAAGTGCACTCACTGTGACATGATACTTGGTGACTAGAGAGTTCAGTGATTGCCATCATATGCCAAAATGGTCTCTACAGTAAATTTAAACATATTACATGACCATTAGAATGAAAAAAAGCCCAGTAACATTTGTAAGCATTTAATTCTTTCAGGAATCTCTCCAAATGATCAAGTACAATGACAGTTATTGCCTGCCAGCTTTTTAATATAATTTCTTTAATTTTACTTCAGAGAGCCAAAAAGCTTATTCAGAGCACTTTTCTATAATATGAAGTCAATCTTCATCTCCAGTAGGTTACATGAATTTCTTGATCATCCTTTCTCTTTGAAATAACACTTAAACTCCCTCTTAAATGTGTCTTCTAAGAGAGTTTCTCTAGTGATTGAAAGGATTTAGGACAACACCACCTGTGCTTCCATCTTCCTCAGCATCTTCAAGGTTACATGGTTTTTGTTGGAAAGTGGGTGAAAATAAGAATGCAAATTACTAAAACATGCTTTGTTGTTCTTTCCATTCCTTTCAGGTCTCTGGAGGCAATGATTCTGAGGTGTCAAATATGGATGTTGAAAGACATCACTGAACCGTCTGGTAATCTTGTCTGGTCCTGTGCAGGGATCTCAGCATGACATTGCACATCAGCTAATTAGTGTTGCCTTTCCTCCAGACTGACAGGTGCTGATGTGATTCTACAGTTTCCAGTCTAGATGAGTTACACATGGTATTAGCTTAGGTTTGTGCTTTGGCAGCTTATGCTTTGCTCTACCTGTGGTAGATCTTTATGTACAAACTACCTTGCTTCCTGATAGGTTTTCCATTGTTTTAGTCTCTAGGTGAAAATAAAGGTTCTTCAGAAATTAGATCAAATGGATATTCAAGCAGATGGTCCTCATGTTGATTACATACATTATAATTGGCAGCTTGACTACCAATGTCATTAGGTAACCACAATTTCAGTTCTCCAGGCAATGATTATTGCCCTTCTTTCTCACAGGCAGGAAGGGAAAGAAGTTGGACCCAATGAGAAGAGTGAAATACTTGATTATGAGAACAATACAATTCCACTCTAAAAATATTCCACAAGAGTAGAATCTGACTTTAGCTTGCATTTCATATTAAAAAAAAAAAAAGGTGCAAAAGTTTCAACATTTACAGTCTTACATATATATTATTTCTGTATAAATATTTCTATTTATATATATATATTTAGGATGCAGAAACAAAATTTCCCACATTTCTCCTTTTTAAATTATTTTCAGTGTCATTGTTCTGGTTCACTTGGTCAGTGAATTTATACTAAAACTATGTCTAAAATTATTTCTCCTTTCTTCTGCATATATTCTTCCTAATTACGGAATATTTCCAGATTGTTTACACCCTTCCCCATATAGGTCTGTACTTTCATTCTCTCATGCTGCTTTAATGAATTGTTTTAACTATTTTATTTTTTTTTCTCTCTCTCCTTTTACTCTTCCTTCCTTTACTGTCAATTTTAATCTGTATTTTGAGCCCAGAAAACATTTCCCTAGAGTAGCAGCAAAAATGGTATTATGAATATTCATAGATTGCTATGATTTTGGAGTTTTAAAATAGAACTGACTATTGTCATAGCAATGCTTATTCTCCCTATTATAAAATATTCAGTCTTGCCTATAGTTGATCTTCAATATCTAGGGCTCTGGGCCTTTTTGTAACATTTTTTCTAGTCTAACTTATTAATTACCTCATGCCATACCAAGACATTGCAATTTAGCACTTTAATAGCCTCTTTCCTCCCTCAGTTAGATGATATAAAAAAAGAGAAAAAAAAAAATTTGGTCTTCTTGTAGATCAAAACTGGAGTGGTCACTGACTACAAAATCCACGTTTAGGTTTTTTTTGCCCATCAGTTTCTATCACCATCACTAACCGGAAACGATTTCTTTCCAAACCTTTCTGTCTTTTCAACCCTTGATTTCTGACACCTAGTCTGGGGATACTGTTTGCTCTATCCTATCACATAAATTTGATTTTCTATTCCTAAAAATGAAAACCACTTTCATGTTTGAAATAATGGATTAAACTATAGAGGTCAGAGGTTGCTGCTTAAATGCCCTGGAAGCCAGATCCTTCTTTTTCTTCCTTCTTCCTCACCCATCAGCTGTTATGAGTTATGCAGTACTAGCACTAGGAGACCTTCTGCTTTAGGCATTTTATATACCAAATAAAAATTAAAGCGTCTCTCCCAGAGAACTTACCGGAAGAAAGACAATAAATGAGTAAACATAGGGGAACAAGGCTAACAAAGTAACAATGAAATATTGTGTTTAATGTAACAATACTGCAGAACAAGCTTCTTCCAGCTAAAGCTTGTTCTTCCTACAAGTTTTGCAACCATACATTTTGAAATCCTCTAAGAGTGCTGTATGGTTTTAAAAGGACTGTTGTTCCCATACCTAGAGATCGGTTCAGTTGCCTAAACACAAATGACAAGTATTTGTGGTTTCTTCTCTTTCTGTTATTTAGGTGCAGAACTCTTGTCAAGACTACGTTTATCACGATGGACAACAAAATGCAGTTAAGGAGAAACTCTAATGTTACAGCGCTTTGTTAGATTGCAGTGTTTATTTAGATTAACATTTTATCTGGAAAGTTTGGAATTTTACAACAGCATACTTTCTTTCTGAAAACTGTTAGTACACGTATCTGTGACCAGTTTTACACCTGGGACTTTGAGTTGGCTGTAAGTCATGCAGGGTATAGTAACTTGCAGTTCACATATGACAAGTAAAGACATTTCAAGCCCTTAGTTTAGCAGACAGAAGTATCTTTTCAATTGAAGTTGGACTAGGGGGAGAAGGAGTCTCACAGAAAACAAAGTAATGAGCCCGTGGTAGAACAGGTTATTGAAGTCATTGGGATGAATAGTGGCTGCTGCAGAAAAGGAAACAGAAATGTAGATATATCTGTGGTGCTAAAAGTAAACAATGTGTAAAGCATTATTTTATTAAAGCAAATAATGCAGATATACAAAGATTAAACTATTTCTGCTTCTCATTTTGGTCCCATTAATCAACATGAGCAATAATGTCTGATTCTAGGCAAACTGAAGACAAATTCTAATGAAAGCTATCATACTTCTGAACTAATAAATAGTCATTTGGACTGAAAATAATTTATGGCTACAGTTAGCAGATTTGTGTTTTAGTGTTTTCAATCTTTTTCTTTCTGTTTAGGAAAAAAAAATAAATCACAACCATAAATAATGACTGCCAGGGCTGGAAAACTGCAACACATCTGCTGTAAGATGTGGAGGAACTTGAAATGTAGAGGACACACAGATTTTCTGTCAAAAAAATTTATGTAATAAACAGTCCTCTTTCAATATTGATGTGAATACAAGCATGTAACATGCAAATAAACTTGCTTTCTGCATACAGGAAAAGGCTAAATTTTTAGGTTGTTACTCAAGCACTTTGGATTTGAGTCTCAGTTTTTCAAAGGACAATTTCTGTGACTTTATATGGAACAAACAATCTTTCGTTCCCCTCCTGTTGTAAAATATAGATGAGAAATCCACACTGAATATCATATGACATGTCACAAAGTGCCAAGAGGAAACAAGGTCAAGAAAATGGATATCACAATAGAGAGAATGACAGGTGGAAACTGTGAAGGCTAAACTGAAGGTGTTTTGTCATGACATTAAGGGAAAAGTAAATATGTTTATTAAATAATTTCTAAAAAGATTTAAAAAAAAAAGAGAGAAACTGTTACTGATAGTAAACACAGGAACTACATTCCATGATGAACAGATAATGTGAAAAACAGAAAGATATAGAATTGTTGTGGTTTTGCAAGTACAGGTTCTGGTGGAGGAGAGTGGCTGCAGGGTGGCTTCTGCAAGAAGCAGCCAGAGGCTCTCTGCAGGCCCAACAGAGTAACCACCAGCCAGCCCAAGGCTGGACCTGCCGCTGACCAAGCCCGAGCCCATCAGCGACAATCATAATGCCTCTGTGAATCATATTTAGGAGAAAATAAACACAAGCAGATGCTTGTTGCCACCAGAGAAGGGAGTGAGAAGATGTAGAGTAACTGTGCAGGCACCAAGGTCAGTGAAGAAGCAGGGGAGGAAGCACTCCAGGCACCAGAGAGGAATTCCCCTGCAGCCCATGAAGAAGCCCCATGCTGAAGCAGGTGGAGACATGGAAGACACTGTGACCCACATAGGAGGACCTGGCAGGACCTGCGGCCTGTGGAGAGAGACAGAAGGAACCACACCAGAGCAGATGTGCTGGGGAGACTTGTAACTGCATGAGGTACCAGGCTGCAGTAGCCTTATGTTAAGAAACATAGAACTAGTTAAATTTGAGTGTCATGGTCTTAGGTATAAACTGTCTTTGCTGGCTGTTAAATCAACCCAAAGGATGCTACAAGTTTCTGTCTGTAAACAGCATTTATTTGAAGAAACTCTCTTGAAATGATAACTTCAGTTTACACTGAAGACAAACTCCTTGAAGGTGCAGTTGGAAAGTTGGAAACTTTCTCAAACAGAAGTATAAAAAGCTGTAGCTTAGCTCCTAGGTACTTTGTTGGGTTTTTTGGTTGGATTTTATTTTCACTTGTAGAGACAATTACTCAATATTGTAATTTTCAGTTCTCGTGTTTGTACACGTGTTGACATACCCTAGAGCATAAAGAAAATCCCTGCAATATACTGTAGCAGAACATACTTCACTATCTATCAAAAAGAACAATTATCAATAACTAAGGTTACAGTCTTTGCTTTCATAAGATGGAATTTTAATTAGGCAGGGATAAAAATACTTAATTCGCTATGTGAGAGTCTTATACTCCTTTTTAACTGTAAGATTCACTTTCATACAAGCTGCTTAGTAGCTCTGCTTATGACCCCAAAACAACATCAGCTTCACATATACAGAACATCAAAATCCCTGATTGCTTCAGGTGGATTTTTCTGTTATCACTGCTCCCAGAGTGGCCTGTTAAGCTGGATAAATATGCTATACTTTCCAGTTCATAATACAGTTGTTAAAGGAGATGCATTAAATTTACTATCTACAAATCATCCATTTTTTACAAGGCACATAAAAAAAGACATCAAGAGAATTTGCAAGTAATTAAAGTGGTTTGTGATTTTTTTTTTCTTTTGTAAAACTGAAATGTACGTCATTTTGTGATTGGTATGACTTTGCAATGGTAATCTACTGCTTACACATCTATACTGCTATTTGCAACAACTTTCACTTCTTATTCTTCTGCATCCAGACAGTCAGGACTGTCACAAAATGTTTAAATTATTTCTTGATTAAATAAAGTCCTCTTTTTATAAAAATGCTAATTTTATTCTTTCTGTATACATGTCTTTCAATCTTCTCTTTCTTCAATTACCTTGTCTAGTAGCTGATATTCACTGAAACAGATTCACCTTGGAATGAGTCTAAATATTTCATAAGCTTGATTTAATTGCTTTCATTTCCAATAGCTTCTGTACTGATAGAACACTCTTTTTTATAGAAACTCTATTACAACTTGGTGGATAAGGAATGTTCTGGATGGTTGCACTCAAAGATTTGTGGTCAATAGCTTGATGTCCAAGTGGATATCAGTGACAAATGGTGTTTCTCAGGGGTTGGTATTGTGACGAGTGCTGTTTAACAACTTCGTCAGCAACATGCATAGTGGATCAAGCACACCCTCAGCAAGTTTGCCAATGGCACCAAGCTATGTGGTTCAGACAGCATACTGGATGGAAGGGACGCAATCCAGAGGGACCTTGACAGGCCTGAGAGATCGGCCCATGTGAACCGCATGAAGTTCAGCAAGGCCAAGTGCAAGGTCCTATTCTGTGATTTTGTGATTCTGTCCTGCAGATCCCAATCCTAAGCACAACACCAGGGTGGGTGGAAAATGGATTGGGAGCAGCCCTGAGCAGAAGGGCTTGGAGATATTAGTAGGTGAGAAGCTCAACATGAGTGAGCAGTGTGTGCTAACAGCCCAGAAGGCCAACCATGTCCTGGGCTGCATGAAAACCAACATGAACAACAGGTTAAGGGAGCCAAGTCCCTCCTTCTACTTCACTCTCATGATACCTCACCTTGTGTAATGCATTCAGCTCTGGGCACCCCAGTAGAAGAAAGATACTGAGCTGTTGGAGTAAGTCCAGAGGAGGCCACAAAGATGATCAGAGGGCTGGAACACCTCTCCTACGAAGACAGACTGATAGAGTTGGGGTTTTTCATGCTGGAGAAGAGAAGGCTCCGGGGACCTTATTGAATCCCTCCAGTACCAGAAGGGACCTACAGGAAATATGGAAAGGGACTTTTTATAAGGGGTATTTGTGATAGGATAATGGGAACTGGCCTTAAAATGAAGTAGGCTAGATTTAGATTAGATATAAGGAAGAAATTTTTGCACTGTGAAGGTGGCGAGGCACAGGCACAGGTACCTGTGTGATAATTACTGCAGGTATTTTGTGGAAAAAAAGGTACAGCATTAAGGAAACTTCCAGGGCGGAATGCGATTCAATATGCAAGGTGATTGTTCCATAAATAACATAACCTGCAGCCTTAGATCCTGGCAACACTGGGGGAGCTTCATGTGCTAACTCCAAGAGAAACAGCACAGAAAGTGGAGTGGAGATACTGTGATCATGCTTTGTGATAGAACCACAGGGATGGAAACTTGATGGTACTATGGAACTGAATAAACTGCACAGTCATTACCCTGAGACAGCAGTTTCCAATTTGTTTTGTCAAAATCATGTCCTTTGGTTGAACCCTATAATCTCATAAAACCAAAACATACCTCCATCTCCAAAGACTACATGCCCCGAGGTAAGACCACCCTTCACTGCACTCTGAATTTCTATTATCCTATACATTTAAAAGCAAACAAGAAAATCTTACACTAATCATAACAGAGGTATGTATGATTAGAATCACTCACTCTCCACCTGAAAGTAAAAGACTATTATAAAAAAATTACATCTCAGGGCTCAGTCCTGGGTCCAGTCTTGTTCAACATCTTTATCAATGACCTCGATGAAGGGATTGAATGCTCCCTCAGTAAGTTTGCAGATGACACTAAACTAGGAGGAAGTGTTGATCTGCCTGAGGGTAGGGAGGCTCTTCAGAGGGATCTGAACAGACTGGACCCATGGGCTGACACCAGTGGGAAGAAGTTTAACAAGGCCAAGTGTAGAGTACTGCACATGGGACATAACAACCCCATGCAGCGCTACAGGCTTGGGGGAGACTGGCTGGAGAGCTGTCAGGCAGAGAAGGACCTGGGGGTGTTGGTTGACTGCAGGCTGAATATGAGTCAGCAGTGTGCCCAGATGGCCAGGAAAGCCAATGGCATCTTGGCTTGTGTCAAAAACAGTGTGGCCAGTAGGTCTAGGGAGGTGATTGTGCCCCTGTACTCGGCATTGGTGAGGCTGTACCTTGAGTACTGTGTCCAGTTCTGGGCTCCTCACCATAAAAAGGACATGGATGTCCTGGAGCGAGTCCAGAGAAGGGCAACCAGGCTGGTGAAGGGGCTGGAGAGCAAATCCTATGAGGAGCGGCTGAGGGAGCTGGGGCTGTTTAGTCTGGAGAACAAGAGGCTGAGGGGAGACCTTATCACCGCCTACAATTACCTGACAGGAGGTTGTAGAGAGGTGGGCGCTGCTGTCTTCAGCCAGGTGACAGGAGATAGGACAAGGGGAAATGTCAAGAAGCTGTGCCAGGGCAGGTTCAGGTTAGATATTAGAAGAAAAAATATTACTGAAAGAGTTGTCAGGGCCTGGAACAGGCTGCCCAGGGAGGTGGTTGAGTCACCTTCCCTGGATGTATTTAAAAAAAGGGTAGATGAGATACTTAGGGATATGGTTTAGCATAGGATGGGAATAGTTGGACTTGATGATCTTCCAGGTCTTTCCCAACCTTGTCATTCTGTGATTTTGTGATTCTGTGGTAGTAGAAGAGGGTGTTAGAGAAGATAATGTAGATAAGCCAAGAGCACATTGCTGATTTCTGGGATGAACCTCTCTTCTCCCCCATAGAGTCACCTATTGGGTGACATTTGAATGCCTGGCTATACCTCATGCCTTCCTGGGAAACAGAAATCACAGAATCACAGAATCATAGGGGTTGGAAGGGACCTCGAGAGATCATCGGGTCCAACCCCCCTGCCAAAGCAGGCTCCCTAGCTCATACTGCACAGATAGACGTCCAGATGAGTCTTGAATATCTCCAGAGAAGGAGACTCCACCACCTCCCTGGGCAGCCTGTCCCAGGGCTCTGTCACCCTCACTGTGTAAAAGTTCTTCCGTATGTTGGTGCGGAACTTCCTGTGCTCCAATTTGCAGCCATTGCCCCTTGTCCTGTCTCCACAGATGACTGAAAAGGGGCTGGCCAATTCCCCCTGCATCCCATACTTAAGATATTTATAAACATTAATTAGGTCCCCCCTCAGTCTTCTTTTCTCCAGGCTGAACAGCCCCAGCTCACTCAGCCTTTCCTCATACGGGAGAGGTTCCAGGCCCTTAATCATCTTCGTAGCCCTTCTCTGGACTCTCTCCAGGAGATCCCTGTCCTTTTTATACCAGGGAGCCCAGAACTGGACACAATACTCCAGGTGGGGTCTGACCAGGGCAGAGTAGAGGGGGAGGATCACCTCCTTCGACCTGCTGGCCACACTCTTCCTGATGCATCCCAGGATCCCATTGGCCCTCTTAGCCACCAGGGCACACTGCTGGCTCATAGCCAACCTGTCATCCACCAGGACCCCCAGGTCCTTCTCCACAGAGCTCTTCTCCAGCAGGTCATCCCCCAGCCCGTACTGATACAGATGGTTATTCCTCCCCAGGTGCAAGACTTTACACTTGCTTTTATTAAGCCTCATCTGGTTTCTCCCTGCCCAGCTTTCCAGCCTGTCCAGTTGGAACAATGTGGTCTTTGATGTCCTTTCCAACCTAAACTATTATAGGATTCTATGACTCTGTGACAATTTAGATATCATTTATTTAGATTTTAAGGGTGAATAAATAGAATCACAGAATCTTATATCTCTAGATTTTGTTGCCTGAAGCCTGTTAATTTGAAATCTGATTTTTTTTTCTTTTGCAAATCTTAGGTGCAATTCAGGCTTACAAAAACAATGTTGCAGGAATATGTTCTCCCTTGCCTATTTCTATTTGTAAGGTATTCACTATTACCTACTCCATTATGGACAATTCTATTTTCCATAGACATTTTTAACATACTGAACTGAGGCAAAAATAAAAAGAAGAAAGAAAAAAAAGGAGAAAACTTTCCCTGACTAATAATAAAATATCATATTGCACTATCATATTTACTTATTTCTGAATATTGTTTGTTTTAATTTTATTAAAAATGTTTTACTGAAATGAAGCTTAAAAAATGCAATCACTTACTGTATTTTTTTTGGACTTGATGATCTTGAAGGTCTTTTCCAACCTTGTGATTTCTGTGATTCTATGAAATAGAACCATATTTCTCTCATGGGCTCATCTCTCAGGGTTTAGAAGTTGTGAGTACATGCACATACATAATTTCTCTGTTTCTCCCTCTCATTATATTAATATTTTTTAATATCTCACAGCAAACCTGAACGGGTATGTTTGTGGTTGACATGTAAAAACTATGACCCAACAGTTTTATAAATATGGAGACAGATTCTATATACTAAAAATTTATAGTATTTGTCATTCAACAAATAATCCTTCTGTTAATCAGAAAATATTGCTCATATGCCTTGCTTCAAAACAATTCCTCAATTGTGGTAAGTAGTATAGAACCATAGCAAATAGTAGACAGACATTTTATATTATGGTAATAAGCATAAATAAGTACAATTTTCATACTAAAATTTAAAAACAATTGACTGAAAAAAGTGTGAAAAATGGGTACTGAAATAAAAGTCAAAGCAAAAAACCTAACACCCATCCCCTGCCAAAAAGAAACTTAATTATTTACAATCAAATAATTGTGGACTTTTGAAAAACAATTAAAAAACCCCTCTATTATGACTCATACATACAGTGTGATTGAAGACTCCCTCCTGCTCCCCTTTTCTATTCCTCTTCTCCCTGTTTGTGTATTGCATTAACAGTTCATCACTACAGTATTTGAAAATATTCTGAGAACTTTTGAAAACACATTTGGAGAACTTTTGAGAACTTGGTGTTTATTTTATAATTATTTTAGGCATAAAAATACAGAAGGGAAATTAAAAGAAAGAATGCTTCAAAAGAATTAACATTAGAAGAAACTATGCTTACTAGATAAATTGTTCTCAGTTAATTATAGCAATCTCTTCCAACACTGATAGCTACTGAAATAATAAACATTTTATGGAAGGAATAATTTGAGACACGGAGTGTACCTTGTAACACACGTGCTACGTAAATCATGCACCAGTTCCAGTAATTACTCCCACACTATTAAGCATAAATTGTAGTTTATTTCAAGCTTTACCCTGACATAAGATATTCTAAAATGATATGCAGGTAAAACACTATAAAACCAGTTTGAGTGTAATATGTTTAAACTAAAACATTAACTGAAAATTGGGACCTTGTTAATTATTTCCGCTATAAAGAGAAAGTGACTATGGAGTTCCTAGCGCAATGTGAACATATTCCCAGTCTTTGGTAATTGTCTCATTTGGGTTTTTTTTAGGTTTGCTTTATTTCTTTAAAAATTTATTTATTTATTTATTTTATATCTATGTGTATTTGTTTGTTTATTTACTTTTTGTTTTTTTAAAAATTATTATTTTCTTGAGGGACGGTTGTAATTCAAACCATCCCTGTGTCTGTATCTGTATGATATCCAAATAACTAATTGCCACCTCAGCCTTATATAGAAAGAATGCTTAGTAAAGTTCATGGAAATCTGAAAGCATATATCACAGGATAAGAAGGATTATAGGACACTTCAGAAGGACGGATTTTATACAAATGCCTTGATCACCTGTTGCAGTGCTTCTTTAAACTCTTGATTGCTAGACAATGTTGTCTGGAAATGTGACACCATCTTGTTTTGGTATTCTGTGTTAGGTAGAAAACCAAATTGGGTTTGGGACATAAGTTGCTATTGTCCTGACTAACAGATTCAAACATATCTCAAATGCAATTTTCATATTATTTCTGTAAAAAGATGTTAAACCTACTAGTCTGATGACCACCACATGACAATACTTCACCCCAACTCCAGTTGTGGTAGGGCCCAGAATAACATAACTTATATAACTTCCAGTTTTATAAGTTAGAGTTATTTGTGGAAAAGGCTGAAATGTGATGATATTTCATGTTCCCAGAAGTTTTTAGTTTCAGCAGGGTTTTCCTACAGCTTCCTTTGAACCACCAGTTTAGCCAGAATAATTCTGTCTCTAAGATTCCCCATGGGAACAAACTCAAATCCTTTTCTCTTTGTTCCTGCTCTCTGAAACTCAATGTAAACACAGATATAACAAAAACAATCAAATGATAACCTTAATTGCTGCGAAGCTCTGTGAAATTACTTGGATAGAGAAGCTCATCTTCTACTATCTGTAGAGTTTTGGGGTGTGTTTTGTGCATTAATGTCTGTTGTTGTATTTTCCCCACCATAGAATTTAGCAAGTAGAGCTTTCTATATTCCGAAACCAGTTTTGCTAAAGTAAATACTAAGAATTAAGTATACTTATCTTAAAAATTAATTATGCCATCCAGAGTCAGTGTTCACATTGATTCATATCTATAAGGGTATGAGGATACAGATAAAACAGATCCTGTATTAGATAGATTTCTATAATTGGAAAAAAAATGGAGGTAACTTCCTAGGTTCACACATTTCTAGTCTCCTTTGAAATAGAAGCAGTAGCTTTTGAAGGGCAATAAAGGTTCAGGACAGTTGCTCAAACTGTAATTTACTGCTTCTCTATAGGACAGTCAAGTAGAAAGGATGACAGGCATTGATAATGCAATGGAAGGGTGACAGCAAAGCAGATGAAAGACATTAAGGTTATGTAAAAGAGAAACAGATGTAAACCCACCCAACTTGCAACACTGTAGGGTTGGCCTACGGTGAGACATGTACAACATAGAGAAGGTACTACATCTTGAGTCCATGACTGAGGGTATTCTCGACTCGCTCTAACTGCTCCATGTCTCTCTTGTAATGGGGACACCAGAGGTGGACACAGTACTCTAGAGAGCGGGGTCTTGTGAGAGTGGAGCAGAGGGGAAGGATCACCTTTCTTGACCCTCTGGTTACATCTCTTTTGATGCAGCCCGGGATGTTGTTGGCTTGCACACATTGCCTGCTCATGAGCTTCTCATTGACCAACACCTCCAAATGGCTCTCCTCAGGGCAGCAATCAATACATTCTCTGCCCAGCCTATAGTTCTGTTTGGGATTACCTCAACCCATATGCAGGATTTTGAACTTGACCTTGCTGAATTGTATGAGGTTCACATGAGTCCACCTCTCAGGCCTGTCAATGTCCCTCTGGATGGCATCCCTTCAGTTCAGTGTTGCTTGCGTCACACAGCTTGCTCTCCTTGGAAAACCTGCTGAGGGTGTATTTGATCCATGTTGCTAAGAAAGATGTCAAACAGCACTGGTCACAATATCAACCCTTGAGGAATGCTACATGTCACTGATTTCCTTTTGGACATCATTCCACTTGGAATCTGGATTGTGAGAGCTTGGTTGCTTATAAAAGAACAACTGCTCATTTAGGGCTGATCTTTTTGTTTATCCTATATCAGATGTCTATTTAAGCCTACTTCAGTGTATTGTGGTTGTTCAGCTTCACTTACATAGGTGTCCTTGAAGGCACTATATTTTTCCTTGGAGGGTGCTATTTGGAATGTAGTAGAGGAGATCTGACAATGTATTTCTAGATATGACTAGCATTTCTTTAATAACTTTTAGCATTTGTTTAAGGTTATGGTTGCATGTGATTACTAGTGGTATGTTACCTGTGGGAGTTTTTGTGGGATTTTTTTTTAATGTATGGTGTTTCCATATATTTCTTTAGGAGGTCATTGAAAGATAGAATCCATAGAATAGCTTAGTGTTGTTTTCTTTTACGCAGATGAGCTGGGTATCTCAAGTAAATGTTTTAAGGGTTTGGCTGTACATCACAAACTTTTTGATTTTTTTTCAGATATTTACTGGCTTTCTGATATGCAAGATATGTAGCAGTTTGTAGTAGCAGTTTGTAGTTTGTCATTTCTTATCCTGTTCCTGTTGGAATTAATAGCAGGTAAACTGTGGCTGAGGTTGATGCAGGAACATGGCAGAACTGAATGATGGAGAGATGGTAGCTATTGCATTTGTGATAAAAATTGGAAAGACAAGGTTAACACAGTTGTTACAGATGTCATCTAAGTATGATAGCTACACTAAAATATAGTTGATCAGAATTCGTTCCTTTAAATGACTCATGGAATTACAGGCATATTGTGAACTACTTCTGCGCATTATCTTGATGGTAGTAGCTGTGCAGTCTGGTGAAAGTGTCAAGGTAAATTTCTTGTGGATAAGAACATATGGGATGAATGTCTCACTGTGTTTAAATTGGAATTCCAAGTGCTGGTTCATAGTTGTTGCTCTGTTACACATAGCACATGGCTCAAATTATTTTTTCTGCTATTCAAGAAAATGGGACCTCCCACCACTCATGAAAGTAAAATTGGACTTTGACATTTAATAAATTTACAGTTCTCCATTTGATATAGTTCTTGCAGGGTACCTTTCAATGTATCAACAACTGTGAATACAAGGTGGAAATCACTTGCTCCTCTTTCAGAATGTAATTAATTTCACCAAAGCCAGAATCATGAATTGTTATCCAAAATTAAGGATATACTTTGGCAGTCAGATCTGACTGAAGTAAGATTTTTCAATACAAAGGCCTACAAATTCGCTACCAGCATCAGGACACTACTGAATAATCTCATTGAACAGAAAAGAGCATTTATAACATTTATAAATACTTACTCTGCTCCCAGTAAAGTGAATACAAATGTCTTGGAATTTAGAGATCTCTGGGTTGCAACCATACCGATGACAACTACATCTAAGGCCACTTCATTTCTCTCCTTAAACTCGTGTGTCATATATCTATTCATTCTGTAACCCATACCCTTCACACATTTAAAAAACAAATAAAATTCAGTAGGGTAGATATGATTATGAACATATTAGGGAAGCAATAAATGTTCTCTATTTATATCTCTATATATCTGTGTATATATATCTATATCTATACAGATATATATACATAAATATCAGTGAGAGAGGAGAAGAGGAAAAGAGTATAACATACTATTAGAATGTCCACAGTGTGGATGGTAAAGTAGTTGTATGGTTATATAATCAATAAACAGAGTAAGAAAGGATGTCAGAAACACTAATATAGTATTGTGAGTTTTGTAACTGGCCATTAATAGAAAGCTCTTTCACCTCCAGACTGAAAGGGTCAAAGTAAATCTACATCCCAGGCTGCAATAAACAGGACATTTTACATCTACTGTTATCTACCCTACATTAGAGACTGTTATGCTTCTGAAGGATTTGTCCTTTGAATAAAACAATAAATCAAAGTCTTTTCTGTTTCATAGGCATTATGGATAACATAGTATGACTAAAAGGAGAGTAATAATGATTAGAAATCTCCAAAGACAATCGACTTGATGCTTATCAACTGTACATAGTTTATAAACTGTACATAGCAGTTTATAAAGATGTTGACATCAAAACATATAATACACAAAAAGGAGTGGGACTCAATCTGTAAAGAAGACATAGTATAAATCAGGAAAATTCTAAAGCAGCTAAGTAACGTTCTGTGTCTGACATGTTCTACTGACTTTCAAAAGGATTATTTTTTTGTCATTTTTAATATTTCTATCTAGCAGAAGCAGGTGGGAAAATGGTGAAAACAAGGACATTTTAGAACCCTGAAAAGAGATTAAAGGAAATGTTCGGCAGAAGTCCAAGTAATAGTTCGTGCTAATCTAGCCTACCTCATAAACAGAAGATGAATGATTTACTTGTGTTCCACTGTCATATCTGATGCTGTATGTATTCATGTTGTAGTTCATTAAGGGTATTGTTCTTTCCTAAGAATTAAATTTATAAGCTTGTAAAAGAGGTTACATGTATTTGCTATCATGGTTCTTGATAACTACTGTCATAGTTTTGCGCAGCTGGGTGCTGGGAGAGAATGGGGGCTGCAGAAAATGGCTGTTGTAAGAAGCACCTAGAAGCTCTCTGTAGGTCCCAAAGAAAAAACATTGGCCATTTCAAGGCCATAGATGCTGCTGACCAAGGCTGAGCCAATCGGAGATGGTCACAGCGCCTCTGTGAATCACATAGAGTAGGAAAAAAACCGCAAGCAGCTGCATTTTGCCACCGGAGAGGGGAGTGAGAAAATGTAAGAAACTGTGCAGACACCAAGGCCGGGGAGGGCAGGGGAGGAGGCGCCCCAGGTGTGGGAGAGAATGATGCCCCTGCAGCCCGTGGAGAAACCCATGGTGGAGTGGGTGTGCCCCCCCGCAGCCCATGGAAAAGGCCAAGACCCCACCTGCAGCCTGTGGAGAGGCCCCATGCTGGAGCAGGTAGAGACATAGAGGAGATACTGTTGACCTGCGTTGGAGCAAGCCCCTGCCAGCACTTGCAGCCCATAGAGAGAGACAGACACAGAGATGACTCTGTGGTTGGACTTGATGATCTTAAAGGTCTTTTCCAACCTTGTTATTCTGTGATTCTGTGATTCTATGAGAGAGAGATATTTGCGCTGGAACAGGTTTGCTGGGGGGAGGTTTGTGACCCCATGGAGGACTGGGACTGAGAGACATTGTGATTTATGACTGCCTGCAATAGCAGTGATTCACTGCGGGGCAGCTGGTGAAGAGCTAAAGCCCTGTGGAAAAGGTCTCATGTTGGAGAAGTTTGTGGAGGACTGTCTCCTGTAGGTGGGACCCCATGGTGCAGCAGGGGGAGGATGTGGAATGATGCTCCCCACATCCCCCCACCCCACGGCCAAGAAGGAAACCAACTTGCAAGGAAGTGACCAAAGCCTCCATTTTCCCAGTCCCTGCCCCTCCCTGTGCCACAACGGGGGGGGGGGGGGGGGGGGGGGAAGAAGGGAGTGAAATCATGACTAAAGTGAAGTCTGCTAAGAAGGGAGGGGTGGGGGGAGGTGCTTTAAGATCTGATCGCGTTGTTTTAAGATCTGGTCGTGCTTCTCATCTGACTGGTTTCACTGTGTGTGTAGTGTAGTGTAATAGATTAGATAGTTTTGTTTCCTTCATTCTGTGTTGAGTCTGTTTTGCCCATGTCGTTGATTAGAGGATGATCTCTCCCTGTCCTTACCTTGACTCCTAAGCCTCTCAAAATATATTTTCTCCCCTGTCCAACTAGAAAGGGGAGTGATAGATCAACTTTGGTGGGCATCTGGCCTCCAGCCAGGGCTAAACCACCACAACTACAGCTAAAGTAAACCATCAACTGACAAGATCATATGGGTGTCTGCACCAAAACCATGCTGCTAATCTGAGCTGTTTTATCAGAGTTTTTCTATCCAAGAACTGAGAAGAACAGAAGCATGGAAAGTTGCATACATCCTCAAATATTTCTTTAAAATAACATAGTGTGATGACTCCTACTAATTCTTAGTGTACTCTTAGATTTTTTTTAAATTTTCTTTTCTATTTTTTTCTTTTTCTTTCCCTTCTTTTTTTCCTCCTGTTTACTATGACTTTTAGGTTAAAACTGTGACTCTATAATGCACTGGTGGAACTAATAGTAGGGACTGAGTTAACAGCCTATTCTATGTTTTTATTTGTAATTGTTCTTGTAATGTGGTTTCTAGTAATGAAAGTCATTCTACTTTCAATTTTCAAACGAATTCCTAGAAGTAAAGCCACTTGAATTGTCAATCTTTTGGTTTTGTTTTTTTTTTTGGCATAACTAGAAGTAGTCTGAATATGACCTTGTACCAAATCTAAATCAGCACTTTTCATCTTGCAAACATTCATGCCAGAAGTATTTATGAGTCTTTTTTTTTTTTCTGAGTATCTTATTAAACTTATTTTGTTTGTTGTTGCAATCTTTATGTTTTGCTTTTGCAGTTTTTTTCCTCTCCCTGGCAGTTTCTTCTCATAGATATTGCCATTGTTTTTTCCAGGTTCAGTAAGTCTCATCTGAGAGAATGATAATGTTCTCTGGATGAAATATACTAATTCTTTTTTTCCAGATCAAGTATATTTTTCCATGAATTAGAAAAGCAAATTTATGTTATGGCAATTTAACCTCAACACAATTTAAATATAAATTCAGCGGGATGAATTTACTGTACTGATTTTTTTTTTTTAAATTTTTTTAAAGAATAGAACATCATTTTTTTTCAGAGCAATAGACTACAGAGGCAATGAAAACACAATATTTTGACTCTGGAAATACCAAACATACAGTAGTTTAGCACAAACGCATGATACGGCATGCAATTCTATTCTAGAGATATGTAGATATATTTTATTATGATGCCAGCAAAGACTTGGAAATACATAATCTATAATGAAGTTGTCATGTCTTTTCCTATTGTTCTAGTCTTAATTCTGTTGAAACATCAATAATATTAAAAAAAAAAAATCACCTATAATGCAGTAGGGCTAAATGTTTTAAACCACATGTTCACTTTTGAAAATCCAGCCCATCCACTAATATGAGAAAGAGAAAAGAAATGATAAATTTTAAAATAGGAATAATTTGGCTATAAAAAGCTGGGATCATTAGGCTATATATAATATTTCATTCTCAAATTATAAAGAAGAAAAGTGAAAAAGCTACGTGTAAGACACCAATAGATTTCACAGTGTCACTGCTCTGAAAATTAAAGTCAGACAAACTCAAATGACAATTAGCCCACAATTCAGAATGATTAAGTATTAAAAGAAGGATTCAGAGGTTAGTGAAAGCAGCCAAAATACAAAGATGACATCAGCCTATTTGCCTGCTTTTTAAATCTTGTGGATCACTTTTCACTTTAGATTCACTCTAAATGATTGTTCCTATTTTATGGATGGTTTTCTAAATTTTAATTCAGATATAAAATGCTAAAAATGCGTATGAAACCCTCATTACAACTTTTGAGTGCTCAAGCTTAGAGGGTACTGTTAGGCATTACAAGCAGCTGATGAACCTATCTGCTAGTGTAATTCAGCTCATATGTGGCAAGTAAAAATAAACTAATATCTGATCATACTGTTATTTTGTAATTTTGTTATTTTGAATGGAGAAGGATTACTCATTACTACATAATGGTATGTTGCTGAAAATTACATGCATGTTTAACCTCATGAAATATGAATACAAAGTTCCATTTCAGTGTGTGATCTTAAAGGTCTTTTCCAACCTTGTGATTCTGTGATTCTGTGTAAGATTACTTAATTATCACAGAGCTAATGCCCAGTTATTTAGGAAGCTGTAGGACAGGGGAGCTAATCTATATCTTTAAAAATAATGTAAATGTAATTAATCTTTTCTTACTCTGTCCCACTCTGTGGAACATTGCCTTGGTTTTTTGGGTCATTTTTTAAAAAACGTAATTCAGGCCTTCCCAACCATCATTTGGATTTATATACTGCACATCGCAGTAATATAACATAATGTATATAGATTTTTTGGCAGTCCTGCCAGTTGCCATTTTATTTCCCATGGCATTGGGTGTCTACAATCCACTTCTTAATTACCAGTGACTAATTCACAGAAGACATTTCATTTTTTTAATGAGACTTACTAACTTCAAAAGAAGCAGTAAAGTACAATAATGGAATAAATGAATTTTTTTTAAAAGTACAAAGCACTAGCATGTAATGTTTAAACCTTGTTTGACATTTTTGCTTGTTTGACAGACCCATTAGTATCATTAAGCTGATAAACAACATATTAAAAGTATATATATTTTCAATCTTGACAAAGACAGAATGTTAAAATGATCCCAGCACTAATATTCTACATTAAGACCACTTGGAATTTGTTTACCATCTACATAGTTATATTTTGTTGGTTTCCAAAACTGATATGTGAGTGTGCTTTATGAAGTGGAACTAAGGGGTTTTTTTAAATTTTTCCCATGTTCCAATTAAAAATTGGATTAATTAACTCCAATTAAGACTGTTATGAACAAAATCTAGTTTTTCATTTGCCTTCTTCCTATAGTACGAAAAGGGGGCTTGTGTCCATTTTCCGGACAATAATTCGTGATGAAAAACATACCACAAAGGGTATACATAAGTCAGTAGAAAGTCTGCTTTTTTTTCTAGATGCAGCAAACACCTTTAAGAAGAGAAGTTACTGAGTACTAACCTAAAGACTGGAAAGGAACAGAACAAATAGAAATTCAAACAACAAATACAAATTCAAAAGCTTTCTCCTTTTTTATGCAAGACACTAGCAATGCAATAAATATTGTTTGCTGCCGTAAAGATACAATGTTATTATTATGATCTTATTACATAATAATTAAGGATAGCCAGAACTGTCTGTACAATAGACACAAGAACCAACACTGAGCTGATGGCCATTCTTGTGACCAAACTATACATTGATATATTCTTGTTGCAAAAAAACAAATGATGCTTGCCAATTACAGACAGTTTGAATTAAGCATGGATAAAAAAGTATTGGCAAAAGAAGAATAAGTCTGAAAATCTTTCTAAACTATAACATGATCCAAACTGAGCTAAAAATTCACTTTAACTGAGTTTAAGCTAATAGGCAATCTGATATTGGATGATATATCTCATCTCATCTGGAAGTGTTCAAAGCCAGGTTGGATGGGGCTTTGGGCAATCTGGTCTAGTGGGGGGTGTACCTGCCCATGGCAGGCAGGTTGGAAATGGATGATTTTTGAGGTGCTTTCCAACTCAAACCTTTCTATGATTCTGTATCTAACCAAAGAAGTCTTGCAACGAGACCTGAAAAGATAAGAAACCTGGGCAATCACCAATAGCATGAATTTTAATAAGGTCAAGTGCCAGATTTTGCACCTGGGAAGGGGCAACCCTGGCTGTGCATCCAGACTGGGGGATCAGATGCTGGAGGCCAGCCATACTGAGAGGGATTTGGGGTTCTCGGTTGACAGCAAGTTTAAACATGAGCCAGCAGTGTGCCCAAGCAGCCAGGAGGGCCAACCGCACCCTGGGGTGCATCAACCATGGCATGGCAGCTGGTTCAGGGAGATGATTATCCCACTCTGCGCTGATGTGGCCTCACCTTGAGCCCTGGGTGCAGTTTTGGGTGCCACAGTATGAGAGGGACACAAAACTCTTGAAGAGTGTCTAGAGGAGTGCAATGAGGGTCGTGAAGGGTCTGGAGGGGAAGTCTTGTGAGGAGAGGCTGAAGTTCCTGGGTTTCTTCAGCCTGGAGGAGACTGAGGGGAGACTTCGTCGCGGTCTATGGCTTCCTGGTGATGGGGGAGCAAAAGGGCAGGTGCAGATCTCCTCTCTTTGGTGACCAGTGATAGAACCTGAGAGAATGGTATGAAGATGTGACAGGGGAGGTTTATGTTAGATATTGGGAAGATTATTATTATCTCTATTACTGAGAGGGTGGTTGGGCACTGGAACAGGCTCCCCAGTGAAGTGGTCACAGCACCAAGCTTGGCTGAGTTCAAGAAGCATCTGTCCCATGCTCTGACTTGTCTGGTCCTGTGTGGAGCCAGGAGTTGGACTTGATGATGCTTATGGGTCCCTTTGAAACCAGGATTCTATGATCTTTTATGCTTGTTGTTTCTTAACGTTATCTCATCTGGCCATATTAGGACATTTTAAAAATGAACAATATTTTTTCTGTCTTTCAGTCATCAAGTACCTGACTAAATTACAGTTGAGTCAATGGGCAGTTCACAGCTTAGTCCTGTGTCCTAATGAATCAGGGCATGATTCACCTCATCTAACTTTAAACACCCACAGAGCATTAATTCACCTCACCTATTTTTGGCAGGTACTTTGCAATGATATAAAACCTTCCTTTGACATGTTCTTTTTCCCAGTTAAACTATAAAAGTTTATTCCCAGCCAAACTACAAAGGAACATAACTCACTCAGACATAGATATTTATATTATAGACGTTACATCTGGCCATGTGAATCCCAGCCAGGTGTCCATTCCTGTTTTAGTTCGTGGAATCCTTGTGTCTGCCAAGTTACAAGTCAGTATTTGACCCAAGTGACCTATTGCACAGAATCTAAAAATCTAAAATCTCTATTTGGGAAAAGAATGTTTGGCTCAGTTAGGCTTCCTGTTTCACTGTACCTATTATGCCTGAAGAGCTTAATTTCTGTTCTGAATTCTGATAAGAAGAGAATTAGTCAAGTAAGGTATTGAGCTTGATGTGAGAGAAATATCAGGGAATATCAGCCCATGAACTCAGTACCTCACTGATTTAGCAAAATATCTAAAGAAACCCCCAAAACAAACAAAAAAACCCCAAAACAAACAACCACTTATGTGTCGTGATGCTGTTTTAAGAACTGATGGCGATGAATAAAAGAAAATTTTGACACCAGTTAATACTACCACCTGGAATATATATGAACTGTTCTCTATGAATTTTTCCTGCAATGCTTAGATATTCCCTTGCAGTCGACTACAAATATCTGGTTTGCTTTTTTTAAAAAAGCCTTCTTGCAAAACTAAATAAACACTGCTTTTCTGCCTTTCAGGAATGATAGATCTGTAATAGGAACTTGCATTATTCTGTATTCACTGTATGCCTGTAAGTAAACAAATTGCTGAAGCCACAGACTCAGAAAAAGACACATGGAAAGCTAATAAAAGGGCAAAGTCTGTAAGTCCAAGGCTACGAAGAGGAAACTTAAAGAACACGAAAGGAACCGGGTCAGGATAAAACCACTGGACTCCATTTTATGGAAATGAGATGAGAAATGGGTAGGACTGTATCAGGGACAAAAGCTAAAGGAGCAGATGTTCATAGGGACTGTTATGAATGTATGGATGCTATGCTTGTACTAGCAGCCAGAATGCATCTTCTAACTTAGGGCATGTCAGCAAAGCAGCCATATGTATGAAGTAGACTCTTTGCCCAGACTGATAAAAGGCTTATTTTCTCTAATGAGGATTGATCACATTTCCCACGACTTGTAAAATTACAATTGTAATTGTCACAAGAGTTGGAGAAGGCTCATTTTCACTTGGCAGCCTATTCTCCAGTGAAGAAATGCCACTATTTCCACTCCAGTTATGTTAAGCTTTCCTCTTCTCATTTTCACACATTCTTATTTCTACTTTGAAGCTACTTAGAGAAGAAATTCTTCACATTTCCTTTGTAGTTTTGTCCATCAAACATTGACATATTTTTGTTAAATGTTTTACTGACTAAATATAGTTATTTAACTTAGCCTAGGAAGTAAAAAATCGAGATATTTTTCAGTGATTGAAAGGACTTAAGAATGGCTAAAAACCAAACACTAGAAAGATTAAGGCTGAGACAAATAATGAATCAAAATGACTCAGACCATAACATCTCAAATAGGTGAAATAGTATTTTAAAAGAAAAAAAACAAACACCAAAACACAATTGAAAGAAGAGGGAAAACCAATTTTACACACCCCCTCCCCCCAGGTTGTCTAAACATTTAATTTAAAATTATTTGTTATATGAATATTGTAAAGTTTTTTCTTGGTTTTGGACGAGATAATTTTCTTTCTAGTAGCTGGCATAGTGCTGTGTTTTGGTTTTAGTATGAGAATTATGTCAATAGCACACTGCTGTTTTAGCTGTTGCTAGGTAGTTGTAGTGTTTACACTTAGACAAGGTCTTTTCAGCTTCTCAGTCCCTGCCAGGTGCACCAGAAGCTGGGAGAGCACAGCCAGGACAGCTGACCCAAGGATATTCCCCACCACAGAAAGTCATGCTCTGGATATAACTGGCAAAGCAAGCTGGGAGGTGGGATAGCTGCTTAGAAACAGTTATGGGTTATGGTTTTCTTTTTCTTCTGCATGCAGTGAACAATTGGATTCATACATCACTTATATGATTGTTATTATTCTTCTATGTCCCTTCTTTTTTGTCTTCTCTGTTCATCAATCAGTCTTTTTTTATCAGCCAGAAACCTTGGTTTCAGTGGTATTCGACAGACCATCCAGGGCAGCTTTATGCTCAAAACATTGGTACAGAAAAAGTTCAGCACTCATCAGAAACACGGGCTAAATCAGTTTATGAGGGGTGACAGAGCTAGCTCTGAAAGAGAGCAAGAAGGAGCTGGGAATTAGGTTGGAAGAGGTAAGACATCAGTGCTGAAAAGAAGATGAATTTTGAAGATCTGTGAAGACAAACGAAGCTGAGAGGGGTCATTGAGGGATGTGGAACAGACAGTGCCAGTTTCAGAGGCTGGAAGGGTGACAGGCAGTTGTGAGCTGGGAGGAATAAGGAAAATTTGGGGAGAGACTGTTGGAAGTTGATTATAGTGGGCAAATACCTTTTTTTTTCTGACTGCTAAAAAAGGTGTTAGTACTTTGATTTTATTTCTTAATTATTCAATTATAAGTAATGTTAGAATAGTTAGTTACGCTATTTGGGCCATGATCGAGCAACATGCTAACGCCATGAGTTATCTAGGCTCTTAGGCATATGAAGAACGTCAAGCATGTGGAAATACTCACAGCCTTGTGGTTTTATATCCTCAAGTCCAGTGATAGATCATATTTTAAATGCTATTAATATATATATATTATATAATATATATATATATAAAAATATATATAAAATATATATTTCTATCCTAGAAAGAAACCTACTTTCTCTAGCTATAGCTCCAGGCCAACTTAATTATGCCTGTTAGGAAGCATAGTTTAGTCTGATTGCCAGAACTAGATTTCAAACATCTCTGGCATGTTTCAGCATAAGATGTGAAAGAAAGTTGTATTCCTTGCATCTCTCTTTTTTTTTATTTTACATTTTTCAGAATAAAGGAGTTCTTGCATTTTCTGGGAGTGTTAACAGCTAAAGACAATATCTCATGTTATTGGTCTTGTCCTCAGAATGTGGAACACCTCCCTACATATTTTCAGGTCCCATTTTTTAGGGGAGAGAATGCTCCACATTGCACACTATGTGTTCAGCATTGTAAAACCACTGGTCTGTATAATCATGTTATTGTTATCACTATCACGTTTTAACAGCTTCTAAAGCCTTCATTATTTCATACATCTATATGCAGCCAGTCATCTGGTTCAGCTGCTTACTTGGTACTAAATCAGCAACTGAAAAAGCACTCTGGTGTCTCTGCTTCCAAAGGTGTTGCTTTAACATAGCACAGAGGCAGCTACTTGGCTCAGCAAAGGTAGGAAGAATTAAAACTGGCATCTGCACTCCCATCAATGTGTTACATAAACATAAAAATATGTCACAAATGAAGATGGGAGAGAGAACATTCAGATCTAGAAGAAAGATGAATAAATAGGTCATAGTTTAAATATACTCATCTGAGTGAGGGAATAACTCTGAAAGTTTCAGCTATCAATAAAAGGATGCACAGATGCAGGAGACAACTGTTCCATGGAAATTACTTGCTGACTTGAAAAAAAATTCCATAAATAAAATATTCACAGGTCTTTATTGGAAAAATACTAGATATGAATTAAAAATTACAAGGGAAGAAAATAATGAACTTGTTGCATATTGACAAGAATTCTAGTGTGTGTGTGCGCGCGTGTGTGTGTGTGTGCATCTCTCTGTATTTACCATTAGATCAGATTTCCAACAGTGACATTTGCTTGGAAGATCAAAGGGCTGAGGGAAGGCATTAGGTCAGATTTCTTAAAGAATCAGGAAGTATATTATATCAGACTTTAGGAGCTCTACATTTTTATTTGAAACCCACCAGTGTGCTGCTTTTTTTTTCTCTTTTTTTCTTTGTATTGTGGAGATTCCTATCCTACACCAATTTTCCATCTCATTGCAACTTCTCTAGAAACTGAAAGTTTGAAGTACTTCCTCTGCATAAATAAAGCACTCTTTTCTGAAACATGTGAGAAGGCAAAGCAGTGAATTGAATTTGAAACTGTTTATTCAACTTTTCTCTCCCTTATCCTGAATGATAAAAGAGTATGTTAATTCTTCAAAAAGCAGAATGAAATAATTTAAATATACTGAACCCTAAGTTGCAAAACCCACACTGGTTCATGATTTATCTCATACTACTTGCAATTTGCTGCTAAAATTTGAAAATGAGAACAGTCCAAAGGGTTTAGAAATATGCTTCAAGAATAAGCACATATTTGCATTTACAAGGAGAGGGAGTAAGACAACCATTAAGATTTATATTCATATTTCATTCAGAGCACTGTATATTAATCCTGTAAAGACAATGATACTGTTCAAATTCTGTAAAGTTAAAGCATGTTCATAAGTCTTTCCAGGATCCTGAAAAACTTTTACACTTATGTATAAGGTTCTGAAAATCAACTTGTGATTTTGATGATCTCAATTCTGTGAATCTTCAGATATCTGAGTCACAGCACCATGTAGGTTGGAAGGGTCCCTGGAGGCTTATGTAGTCCAACTACCTGCTCAAAGCAGGCCTACCTGAAATATATTGCTCAGAGCTTTCTCCTGAATAACTGCAAGCTTGGAGGTGTCTGTGAAACCTCTGTCAGTGATAGACTATACTCAAAAACATTTTTTCCATATATCAAATCAGAATTTCTAGGTGTGCGACCTGAGTCCATTGCCTCTCTTTGTGCCATTGAGCATCACTTAGAATTTGGCTCCATTTTCTCTACATCATCTCATCAGAGTTGTAGTAACCTCTCTCCTTTTCTTATCTTCCTAAAGGTTAAAAAAAATGTTTTTTCTCAGCCTTCTCCTACATTTAATATGTTCCCGACCATCTTGGTAGCTCAATACTTGATGATCATTGTCTTGATGAAAGACATCAAGATCGTTTACTTTGATGTTAGAGACCATATTGGTGAGACATGGTCTGTATAAGTGTATAATAAGACAGATGTGAAATTGGCTAGACTGCAGTATTCAAAGGGTGTTTGTCAGTACCAAGTCCTACTTGCAAATAGTGAGTCATGGCACCCCTAAGGTACTGTAGAAAGAACAACATGTATCTGCCATCAGTACATAAATAGAGATACATCTTTGTTTATGTCTGGAACCTTGCCATACCAGGCATGGGCAGGGAGTCACAGATGGTGATATATCAAATATGTCAAGGGAACAGATAGAAAAACAGACACTTCGGGTCTGTGATGGAGTCTCAAATATCTAACATAGGCAGTGAACTTCTGTCAGTAGTGTAGGTGCATCTTTGTGTATGCAGAGGTTTGCATGTAGTGATGGGTTTTGTAATGTCGCAGTTTTGCATAGCTGTGCTGCTGAGATGGCTTCTGCAAGCAACAGCTAGATGCTGTCTGCAAACCCCAGACTGTAAACATCGGCCAATTCAAGGCCAGAATTGCTGCTGACCAGGACCGAGCCAATCGGAGCTGGTCACAGCGCCTCTGGGAATCACATATAGGAGAAAAAAAACTGCAGGCAGGCGTATTTTGCCACAACTGAAGGAAGTGAGAAGATGTAACAAGCTGCGCTGACACCAAGGCCAGGCCCGCAGGAGAGAGGCTGGGGGGGAAGAACGAGGCTCTCCTGGTGTCTGAAAGAGAGATTCTCCTGCAGCTCGTGGTGAACACCATCGTGGAGCAGGTGTCCCCTCGCAGCCCATGGATAAGGTCAGGGTGCAGAGATTGATCCACGCCTCAGCAGGTTTGCCGGGGAACTTGTGACTTTGTGGGGGAGTCTGGGCCAAAATGTCAGCACCTGGGGAAGGGAGTCCTGCTGAGAGGCCTATGGTGAGGAAATGACTCCCCAATAGAGAGGAGTCACTCTGCAGAAGTTTGAGGATACAACCCCACGGTGCCGCAGGGGAAGTGTGTGTGTGTGTGGAATGCCCCCCCCCAGCTAAGATGGAAGACAACTCAGGAGGAACAGAATGAAAACCCCCATTCCCCATTCTCTGCCCCTCCCTGTGCTGTGATAAGGGGGGATGAAGGAAGCGAATTTATGATTAAAGTCAAGTGTGTGAAGAGGCGAAGGGTTGGGGGCAAACTAGAAATGTTAAGATCTGGGGAAGGAAAGCAGCTTGTGAGGAATCACTGGAACCCCACTCCCCATTCCCCACCCCCCACCCCCTCCCCCATGCCATGTTGGGGTGGGAAGAAGGGAGTAAAATCGTGCTGAAGTTTAAGTCTGCTGAGAAGGAAGGGTGGGGGGAAGGTGCTTTAAGACCTGGCCGTGCTTCTCATTACCCGACTCTGGTTCACTGGGTGTGTAGCTGTGGTAGTAATAAATCACTTTTCTTTCTCTTATTCTGTGCTGAGTCTGTTTTGCCCATTGCACTAATTGGAAAGTGATCCCTCTCTGTCCTGATCTCAAGTCCTAAACCTCAGGATATATATTTTCTCCCCTTCAGCTGAAAAGGGGAGTAAGCGAGTAGCTTTGGTGGGCATTTGGCCTCTAGCCAGGGCCAAACCACCACAGTTCAAAGAAGGCAACCCTGGATATCACAGCAGTGATCATGTCTGTATGTGAGAAATAAAGACTTGAGGATGAACCCTAAAGTTGCAGATGGGAATACAGCTTACCATCCATAGGGAGTATGCAACCATTTGATATTAGCGAAGGGAAAAATATTCTGAATACATTACTTATAAAAAAATTGTATAGAAAAACCTAAAGCAATCATTACAGGACATGGTCTTGTTTGAGCGTAGCTCTTAGTCTGTTGCTGGTATTAGTGACCAGAAGATACACTTTTATGTATTTACATTGCTACCATGCTATACTGGCCAAGGTGTCACAGACCTGTGTTCAATATGCAAATATGTTTGATTTTTTTTAAGAGCCCCAGCTATATAGAGATGTTGATAGTTCCCAGTAGTTTTCAAAAATTAAGATGTAGGTTTTGTAATTTTTAGGTAGCACTGCAGACTTAGAAAATGTGTGTAACTAGTTACTTCCCTCAGTGTGGGTTTGGAATAAAATCACTTCTTTTGGCAGTGATTTTCATGAAACCTCTGCCAGCACTAGAAATATACTCTTCTCTTTCTCTAGGCACAGCCCAATTCTTCCTAAGTAGAAAATGACCAGACATTTGATAGGGGGGTGCTTGTGGCAGGGATAGGTGCTGAGTCTATGTATGCAGTAGCAGAGATGGAGCTTTCTGTGAAAGATAAAGGAATAGAAGTCTGCCTGGGTTATAGATCTGTTCCTTTGTACACAAGAGATAGTCATTGACTCATGATATTTGTAGAGCTGATAAAGTGGTTTTCTGCAGCTGAGTGTATGTCTGCATACACTAACAATAAGCTATGGACCGCTAATCTGTGTGTGAAATAATTGTGTTTATGCCAAGATAGGGATGACTCCAGATTTCTGGAAGTTTAGAGGTGTCTTTCCAAAACACTGGAGTAGGTTGCTTAGAGAAATTGTGGAGTCTCCATCTCCCCTGATTCAGGGATGTCCTGAGCAACCTGCTCTAGTTGACCCTGTTTTGCTCAAGAGTGGTCAACTAAAAAACCTCCAGAGATCCCTTTCAGCATCATCCATTCTGTAATTCTGTGATTCTATAAAGCTGCCTTGGATATATCTCTCTGATAGAAATTTGATTATACTCCATCCACAGGGGATAGATATCTGATCTGGTATTTCAATCATTTGTGTGTTAGCTAAAGGCATGGAGCTCCTGTACACGTTTATCGTGAAGCCACATAGAACTGGATTTCAGAGAGTAAGGAGGAAATAAGTGGTTGAGAAAGACTGCCTAGTAAGGCTGTACCTAGAATATTGTGTCCAGTTCTAGGCCCCTCAGTTCAAGGAGGACATAGAACTCCTTGAAAGAGTCCAGCACAGGGTCACCAAGATGATTAAGGGAGTGGAACACCTTCCTTATGGGGAAAGGCTGAGGGAACTGGGCCTCTTTAGCTTGGAGGAGACTTTACATATAGACATGTAAAGTGTGAGAGTCAGAAGGATGGAGCCAAGGTTTTCTCAGTGATGGCCAATGATGCTAACGTTCTGTGATTCTGTGAAACCTGGATCAATGTATGGTGGTGCCGTGGAATTGACTAAGCCATGAATGGAGCCCTTTATGCTTAGAGATTTGTATAAAAATATGTCAGTATGAGGGCCTGTAATGCAACTCTGGCTTTGCCCAAAGTAGTGATGATGTTACAACAGTGCAGGTATTTCATGCTATGTTACAATTATTGCATAGGTAAAGAATTACTATAGCAATCAAAATACTTCAATTACAGGAAAGAAGCTCTGATTATGTTACTAGTCATCATAGAAGTTTATTGTAGAAACTGTAATGTGACCATCTGATAGATTGTTTTCTGTATGCTATGATACAGGAGGAGTTCTGACTATATAAAAAATAGGACTGCAGTTCTGATTGTGTTGCAGAAGTGGATAGTTATATTCTTGTGTGTCATGGAGTTCTGGTTGTTAGAGACAAAGGTGGAGTGCTAATCAGAGCAAAGAAAAACATTAATGTGAAATGATTATGATTGCTTGATACAAAAATAGAACATTTATAAAACCACAAAAATTAAAATAATGGAAGGTTAATAGTTTAAGAATACACTTGTTCCCTCCAGTTCTACAAAAAACTACAGAACAAGAAGAACTTTAATTTTCCACCCTCCTAGAATAAGCTAAATCAGTGCCATACAGACCTTAGCTATAATTTATTATAGCTCTGCAACTGAAGAAATTAGGTACTTGGCTGCAGTACTAAAAATCAAGAAGACATATATATTCAGAAATAAATATAATTAAGTGAACACAACACACTGCTAATAACCGGAGCCTGATTACATGACCAGGACACTAAATGAGAAACTAGACAATAAAAACCAGGTAGAAAAATCCTCGACTCAACATAAAAACATATTAGTTTATAATTTTTCTAATAGTAGAGGGTTTTGGGTTTTTTTTTCCTTTTAGCTGTTGAACTGTCAGAGATCAGGGGATACAATTCACCATTTATAGGGAATGTGTAGACGTTATTATCAAAGAGAAAAAAAAAAAACAAACCTCCACAACTCAAAATGACAAATATAGATACTTAAGAAACTGCATGACAAATTCCATCCCTTATCAAGGTCCATGAACAGAACAGGACTTTCAGAGTGACTGTTCAGCCAATATTAACACTAACTGGGAAAAAATCTATGAAAACAGGCTGAGATAGTTGGGAAGACCTTATTATGGCCGTTAAACACTTGAAGGGGACTTTTAGGAAAGGTGGAGAGTGATTGTCTACCAGGGCCTGTAGGCATAATGATTTTAAACTGAAAGAGAGTGGTTTTAAATTGAATATAAAGAGGAAAATGTTTATGCTGAGGGTATTGAGATGCTGGAAGAGGTTGCCCAGAAAGGTTGTAGATGCCTCATCCCTTGAAGTGTTCAAGGACAGGCTGGATGGGGCTTTGGGCATCATATGCTGGCCCATGGTAGGGAGGTTAGAACTAGATGATTTTTAATTGTCTCTTCCAACCCAAGCCACTCTATGATTCTATTATCTTCTTCCACCTTACCAAGTTCACAGAAATTAAGATTTATTTACATTCTCCTTAAATCTCACACATTTTATCGAGTTGAATCTCTTAAGACATATATTTTCATCTATTAAGATTTAACACATAATAATAATGAACCTTAAGTCATTATAATATCCTCTGATACGATTTCAAGTGATGTAATTTGTATATATGTAAAATCTTTGGCAGTGTTTATGCATACCTGTGCCTTGTCAGCCTACTGCAAACCTGAGGTCAGGTGTCAGTCTTGAGTTTCAGTGCAATGTATGGCTTGACTATATATCATAGAATCACAGAATGTCAGGAGTTGGACCTTGAAAGATCATCCGGTCCAACCCCCCTTGTCACAATCCACAACCTGGCCAAGACTCAGTTTGGCAGAGGTTAAACCCCTTTGTGTTCCAACTGAACCTCAGATCACTCTTGGTGGCTGGGGGTGGCTGGGCTTAACCCCTGAGTGACGTCCAATTATTAGGTGTTTTATCGTGATCAGTTCTTCACAATTACTGGAGAACAGAATTAGGACTCGAAATGGAGTTGAGGTTAAAGTTACTTTATTTGACCCACAACAAACATGCAGGGGAAGGGGGGAAGAAAAAGAAAAGGATGAAAAAGAGAGATAAAGAGGTATAAGAGAGGGAGTTGAGAGGGAGGATGCGGTATCTACCACCAGAAGACTACGGCATTCCATCCGATGGCAGGATATTCTTCAGTGTCTCCGAGTCCGATGTGGGTCTCTCCTGATATCTTTTCGGTGGAATGTGGAAGGAATGTTCTCCTGATGTCTTCAGGGTAGCTCTGTGAACAGTCATTAGGTCCTTGGCACAAGCCACTTTAAGCCTGACCAGTGGTGATGTGGTGTGCTAGGAATGAGGTTTGGTTAGGTGAGAGGAAAAAGGGGGGTATGGTTCTGTTGGCGATTGTTAAGGCATATTTCCAGTACCTTACACACTCCTGCCAGAGCAGGATCACCTAGACTAAATCACACAGGAACACATCCAGGTGGGTTTTGAATATCTCCAGAGAAGGATATTTCACAGCCTCTCTGGGCAGCCTGTCCCAGGGCTCCATCGCCCTCACAGTGAAAAAGTTCCTCCTTACATTCACATGGACCTTCCTATGCTCCAGCTTGCACCTGTTGCCCCTTGTCCTATCGCTGGCCATCACTGAGAAGAGCCTGTCTCTGTCCTCCTGACTCTTTCCCTTTACATATTTATAAAAATTTATAAGGTCACCCCTCAGTCTTCTCCAAGCTAAAGAGGCCCAGCTCCCTCAGCCTTACATGCAGCTAAGGAGGTAAAATATTTCTAGCTACAATACCTGTTAGCTGGATACTAGAATAGGTAGAATATTAGGAATATAATGTGAAAAAGTGATGGCCTACTTTCTACAGACTTTCTGTTACATATGACTAGATATTACATATTAAAATTTAAATTATTTCAGTTTTACATGTGAAACTTTTAATAACATGACTAAGCAATTCTCTGATACTCTTTCAGAGATTATTTTCTGTAGCTGTATTTCAGCTCTACAATTTGTCTTTGAATGACAACAGTGGAGTCAAAACTAGCAAAATACAATAATAATTAACCTGATATTTTGTCTCAATTATTTTCCAAACATTTTAGGGTCTTGACAACAATCAGGCTGAGGGTCATCACAGCTCATATAATTTCAGCTGCTGTTTAGCATTTCACTGGTCTTCAAGCTACTGATGTACTATAAAGGTCTATCCTCTTTCTAAGCAGCTACACTTCTAGAGACAGTTTAAGACAAAAAAGCCAAACCCTATTTGGGTCCCTATTTGTCTACCACTCTCTAATATTTCCTAAGCACCTTAAAAAGTGTGTTAAATTCAAGATATATGTATAGGATATTATAGAATTCATCCATCTGTCTGTCCTCTTTCAATATGTGACAGAACAAGAGTTTACAGCAGTTGGCTGGGATGCGTAGGGGTTGGAGCTATTCCAATTCCAGCAATGTCTGCAGATCCCCAGGCTTCCTCTGATGCATTACTGAACTAACGACGAAAAATTTCCCCTACTAAATAAACCCAAAGTGTGTTCACCTCTACCTAACAAAAACATCACTCAGCTGTAAAAAAGAACAAAAAAAGAGAAGCAGAGTCACTCTTCACAGGAGAAAAAAATATATTGACAAGTGAATTATTAGTGTCACTATCTTTAAATCTCTAATTATAACATTTTCCCTTTTTCACACCGAGTGAAGACTGCTACAATTTCCTAGCCAGACTGTCTACAAATGTATGTTGTTACATAGCTTTATATACAGCTACAGACTTTCTTCTTTCACTGCCTTCTCGTTGAACATCCTTGCTCCAGCTCTCCAAGTGAACTAATTTAACAGCATTTCAGTCAAAAATGTGTCTCAAACTAAGCATTTTGGCAAAAGCCCACTGCTTCTCTGCTCAAAGGCAAATGTTATGGTAAAGAGCCTGGGCATCAAACAAGCATGCTGCAGCAAAGCACTGATCACTGCCACCCATAACAGTTCTGCCTTCCATTGAACACCAGCAAAGCCTGAGGGGAGCATTTAGACATTCAAAGAGGTGAACATTTGGGCATCCAGCAAGGTGTTTCCCAAAATGCACATGTAATTCTGAAATAATGCTGAAGGCCAGTGTGAGGGATGCACAAACACTGAATCTGAAGACAACTGTAATAGCAAAGACAAAGTCCCTGTAAATCATTGCAATCACTGTAACAATGGTCTCCCCTTTCAATCTTTCATCCCCTGGTAGAAAAGTACAATTAGCATCCTGAGTCATTAAAAAACAGAACAGAAGTTTAATGTCCTAATTGCTTTAGTTTACCCACATACATGGACCACAGACATGGCCAGGTAGAACTGCCATGCAAAGATAAAGAGTTGATGGTCAAAGCTGAAATAGTGGAGAAAATTTGTTGGTCAATTCATTAGGAAATACGTTCTGGCATAAAACCTCTTTGAGTACGTAGATTTTTCCTCGCATTCTTCCCAATTTAGAACTGACAATAGATACTTCATGCTATAATTAGTGGATATCAACTTATAAATAATTAACTTTATTTAATCATTGTAATCTATCCTGTACTATTTAAGCATCCATTATAGGAGTGTTACTCAGCTATAGAAGTTGGAAATTTTGTCTACCCAATACTTTATGTCTTTTTTATTCAGGTAGAATAGCCTTAAATTTACCGGGTCTGAAAAATGCTCTTTAAAAGCCAGTGCACTTTAAGCCCTTGGCTAGTACAGGAGTATGTTCATTACAATAGCTTCAAAAAGAACTGTATTTTTAAAATATTTTTTTATTGAACACAAGTGACCTTACCTTAAGAATGGGATAAAGTGTTACATGCACTTTGAGGCATTCATATTTCAATAGCCAAAGGAACCAGACCTGAAATGCAAGGGAAATTAAAAATAGCTTATGGTATATGTGTACTGATTAACTGCTGATCACCTTTTATACAAATATGACACATGTATGATTAATTCAAATACATCTTTATCTAAAATCTACATAAATAGCTATAAATGACAGCTACTGAAAAAGGTTATTTCCGTTAACACAGTTCTTTACTTCAGGCTTGTTAAATGCATTGTAAAAAGCAGTACTTAAATAATTTTCATTTATAAGTAATTCATATATGCAACCTGTTAGAAATAAAACTTTCTGATAGTGCCCATAAAATTTGAATTAGTAACAGATAGCACTACACTAATGTCTGCAATTTAATGTAGCTCCCTAATTGGATACTACTACAGCAATGGACATTTTGAAAAACATTGAATTTAAATTAAGTTGGCAAAATTTCAAGTTGATAAGCTCACCATTTAGGCCAAGTAATCTGTATACCCACATAAGTCTGAAAGTCAAGAACTTCCACTCTTCAAAGTGCCTTTAAATAAACATACTTTATCACAACCTTCAATTTTTATTAAACAAATTATTTTATTGTTTTGGAAATTTGTATTTTCAACATCAGTGTGATAAAAATGTGATATAAATTCATTTCACTTAAGGATTATATTTCGAACTGAAAAGAAAATGCTGGTCAAACCAGTTACATTGTTTTGTGTCTCTATCTCCCCAAGTAAGTTCTAAAGAATCACATTTTTCCATTTTTCATATTTTGTGCTGAATTATTCACTTTTGAATATAGGAAAATATTGAAAATAATTTGGGCAATTTTTTAAATATTATTCTCTGTTATTAATGCATCTATCTTTTGTAGTATAAGTGAAGGACTGCAAGGTCCCTTCACTGTAACATTCTGTGATTCTGTGACTGACACATCACTGAGTTTATAAAAGGTCTTTGGGAGAAATTCTGGAGATAAAAATATGCTCATGCTTTAATCAGCAATAATAAAAAAAAAGAGGATAGAAATTACAGAACACTCAATATTAGTAAAATAAATATTTCATTACGTTATAAAAGAAGTTGCAGTTTGAGCTGTACAATTCCATCATCTTCTCTGTTTAACTGGTGTAAAAAACCAATCTTCTTACATGTTATACTTTTCTGAATAACCGTGTAAGGCTGACCAATTCAAATACAAACCTACACAGCACTGGGAACAAGACAGGTAGACACATAAGGTAACTTAATAAATTCTTCCAAGCTGTTAACTTCCATGATGCCTTATATAAAGATTTTAGTAAATGCAGTAAAAAATTACAGTCAAAAAAAAATATGTCAAAGGCTTAGATTTAGGCCAAAATTAGACATAAGGAAGTAGCATAAGAAAATAAAACTGTAAGTAGAGAAGTTGGGAAGGTTGTCTGGAAGTAATCTGCTATCTGTTTGAAGGTTGAAGAATAGTGGAGTCCATATTCCTCAGCTGTTTCCAGGTGAGGTTTAACTGACAGGCAAAATTAAATGGGCTGGTTGATAATTTATGAGCTTGAAAGAACTGCAATAAAATCCCTAGCTTTGTGATATTATAGCAATTTGAATAAACACAGTCACCTAAAGAAGAATTATTCCTATGATTGGAATGTACTTAATATTTTCAATTTAAATATACATTATATTTTTGTCAGTGTTTAAACATTTCCATTTTTTTAGCATCAATAGCAATTAAAATTGTCTAAGCTTCTACCAATTTAATTTAAAGTGAAAACCACACAAACTCACATCAAACCAAACCAGTTCAGTCTGGAATCTGTCTTTTGACAGGAAAGTTTTTATGGGGCTGCCCTTTGTCTTTAGTGTTTCACCCACTGAAAAATGTCTGCCTGATAAAGATCAGGATTTCAACCATTGACACCTGGGTACTGAAATCAGATTTATATGAACCTGTCTTGGTCATGCAACATGTGAATTCCTGGGACAACTGATGGGAATTTTGGAACAAATTATAAGGATGAGAATCAAGGAAAATGCAACGAAGTGGATAAAATATATAATATCAGATTACCTCATTTAAATTAGATCATTGATTTTACTCTGATGTTCAGATATTTGAATTTCATTTGTAAATATTTTATCTTTTTGAGAAGAACTGAAGCATAATTTTTGATTCACAAGATTTTTATAGAATTATTTCAGACATATCGAGTTTATTACAGACTATTACTTAACTGCTTTTAAAACTGTCATATTGGAAGAATTTATAAAATTCCTCTGCACATTCAGGAAGCTCATGGTATAAATAGTTAGAAATTTTATTTAAAGACATATCATAACTGCAAAAGAATAAGCTTATGACAAAAGATAGTTCTTTTGTTGTAAATTTGCTATAGAATGCTTTGATAGTCTAAATTTGGTACACAAGTGTCTATGCATATAGATTTAAAGTCTTCAAACATCTAGGGCCTAAGTCTTCAAATGTCTAGGGCCTGATCTAGTGCACCCTGAAACAGAAGAAATGGACTTCAATATTGAACACAAATAAGACAAGTAAATCTTTGGTCAAATAATCTTACCTCTAAATAATTTGGCCCAAACTATTTTCCCTAAAATATGGGAACTTTTTAGGAATGTGAAGTCACTTTTATTTCAATGAAAATGACAGTATTAGTAGGCATTTACTCTGAGCTTTCTAACGATGAACAATTTTCAAAAAAGCTATTCCAAAGAATCAAGTGGAGTTTAAAGCTGTCCTTCCAGAAACCACTGGTGCCCTAAGGATAGAAAGATTTTAAAAATTGTGTATTTTAGTAGCAATATACTTCACATTCAAATTGTGTGAAAGAAAGCTGCCATCTTGGAAACATTTTTCAAAAAAGATCTAGTTAGTACTTGTGGTGTATTTAAATTTTTTACACACATAATTTGGAAAATTTCTGTAAAGAACAATCCATCTCATAGTTGAAAAAGATAAACCTGTGAGCATAATAAATAACAACAATAGGAAAACATATATATAGCTTAGCGTAGAAATACTATTTATTTTGATGTAAATTTCACCATATTTATGTAAAATTGTATATATATAAATACTAGGCATTAGGCATTGACCATGATCAATGAGCTACCCAGGGAAGTGGTGGAGTCTCCATCCCTGGAGGCATTTAAAAGATGGTTAGATGTGGTGCTTAGGCATATAGGTTAGTGGTGATTGTCAGGTTAGTGTGATGGTTGGACTTGATGATCTAAAGGGTCCCTTCCAACTAAGACAATTCTATGACTGTATGATTCTATGATTCTACACCAAAAATAAGAATGTCCCCTTTCCTAGACATCTTTCAGTGTTTTTTTCATTACTATTCCTTTTGACTTTATGGAGTGTAATGTATCATTTACTGCCTCTGCATGTACCTCATTGCAGTAATTATGTGGAGATAACAAAGGTATAGACACAAATTCTAAGAATTCAGATTATTGTCTCTGCAGTGGTTTAACTGCAGCTGGTAACTGAACACCAGACATCAGCTCACTCACCTTTTCCTCCCTGCCCCCAAGAACATGTGAAGGAGAATGGAAAAAAATTAAATCCACTTGTGGGTTGACATCAAGAAAAATAATAGGATAGCAAAAAATAAAATAATAACAGTAATAACAATAATAATAACACAGTGATGTACAAATGCAATTGCTCACTGCATGCAGATAAAACCCAACCCATTGCCCAACCTATTTCTCAGCAGCGATCCCACCTCCCGGCTAGATTCCCCAGTTATATCCAGAGCACAACATTATATGGTTGGGAATTCCTCTTTAGCCAATCTGGGTCAACTGTCCTGGCTGTGCTCTGTCAGCTTCTTCAGCATCTGGCAATGTGTGAGATGAAAATCCCTGACTTAGTGTAGACACTACAACTACTTAGCAACAACTGAAAACATCAGTGTGTTATCAACATTACTCTCATGCTAAATCCAAAGGACAGCACTGTAACAGGTACTGAAAAGAAAATTAACTCTATCTCAGCTGAAACCAGGACAGTCTCCTAGACATAGAATTCAGGTGCTATTCCCCAATGAGTTATTAAAATAGATGAAAAGGGGCATGCCATTAATGACTGTGACAAAAGATGTAGCATTGTGGACATTTCAGTCAGCTTGCCATGGGAAGCCATCTTAAAGAAAGGAAAAAAAGCCAGTTTACATTGTCACATATAAAATATATGTAAATATAAAGTTGTACTTCAAAAGAAAAAAAAAAAGAAACCACAACAATATGCTTCGCATTTTTCCCAAGAGAGGATTTAACAAGGATCCCAGGGGTAGGATTTTAGAATCTGTGAAAAACAATGGTCATGCTTTGAATGCCTGTGACAGTTGGGGCCTGTTGTCATTTATGAAATAGGCTTTTATATGATGAAATTGAAGCAGACGTGGGAGCAGGGTGTGGGCAAGAGAAGGATGAAGAGCAGGAGACTTTCTATGATGGCAGCAGGCTTGATTTTAAATATAAAAATATATATAAACTGTAGAATTTAGGTCCATATGCCAATCCTGAAATGGAAAATAATTTCCCTTTATTACCAAGGTACTAAGACAAAACAAGAAATTGTAATCATAATAAAACCTGCTGGTCTGGTAAAGATTCTATCCTTACTGTAGCGTACAGGAAAGTGTGTGTTATGTGAAAGAGGTAATTCCTCAATATATTTTTCATTAAAATCAATGCAAGGGAAATCCTAATATGCAAGATAGAGACTTGTTGTCTAGTAATAGTAGTTTGATGACTTATTCTTTATCCGCTCTGCCACTATAGCTGCCTCTACCTGGACCTTTAACTCATAACAAATGCAAGGAAACATGTCCTCCCAGGCTGTAATGAAAGAAGTCTTGTAACCTTGCCTTTGCTGTAGGCCTGAAGCATACACAAAGACAGCTACCACAGCAATCTGAAGTTTCCTTACCACACTGCTGTGGTAATTTTATTGTGAAGCTGAACCTTTAAACAATGGTTCTGCAAAATGTAGCATCTTCTTTGTGTTTCAAAATTTCACTTCTTTCTCCCCATAAGCAGAAATGTAGACAAACTAACTTCATCTGGAAGAGAAATGGATAGAGATGCAGAGATACCAGAAAGAGAAAGATGAAATAAACATGTAAATTTATCAAAAGGTAGATATCTTTCTTCACAACTGTTTTCTGAACTGGCTTTATTGATCAGCTCTGAGAAAATTTAACACTCTTTCATGCCTTGGTCTTGAGTATCGCTGTCCTTGAGAGCTACCTTACCAGAGATATGCCTGTGACAGACAGCAAAATGCATTCCCCAGAGCTCTGTGTGTTTCTAAAGACTAAAAAAGTCGAGTTTCTTTATTCTCTACATTCAGAAGATTAGGATTATTCCTATTGGGTTTAATTAATTTCCTAACTATGCAATTTCTTCTTTCAGAGAAAGAAGAAATTTTAAAGTTCTTACCTCTTAGTAATTATATTAATGATTACTGAAATCAGTTATTATGTCCCCATAGTGTCTTGTAGTAAGGTTATGAAACTGGCAAGGTACTTTCTATTGCAGCTAGAGAGTTCCAGTATTCCTCTTAAATGGCTAGTTTAATTGATGGAAATAAATTTATTCTAATCTAAATTGAGATATGCTTTGGGCAGAGAATGGGCTTTCTACACCGTGGCTTGGAGGATCTGGGGTCAAAAAAGCACCTAATCTCTTGAGACTAGATTCATAGTGGGAATTATGATTTAGCATTCTGAAGACTAAATTTAAGACATCCTGTTGCTTAGGGCTTTTCCTAAACCCAAGTATTAGGGCTGGATTTAATATAGAATGTAAGAATTTAAAACATATCTTCAGGCAAGTGGTCCCTAGGGTACACTTCAAGCCCTTAAACTAGGCACTTAAGTTTTTTATACTGCACATGTTACGGAGATGGAATCCAAGGAATGGAATTTACTCAATATACTGATTGCAGGCTCTAGCTAAGCTAACCTTTAAAAAAAACCCAAACCAAAAAACAAGCTGAAGAAGACAAAGAGACATATATCAAAGGAATATGTGGTAGAAGTGGCATTAACATCTAAATAATCACTAGAACACAGTGAGAAAAAAGAAGGAAATGAATACTTGTGATAGACTTTGGGGTATGACATTTTAGCAAGCAGAAGTGGTAGTCTGAGTCTGTACCAATTACTTGTGGACATTGCTTACCTAATTCTAAGACACCTTGGTGTTTAAGTTATTTCTTCTTTTTCATTCCTTTTTATGCCTAAAATGTTGAAAAGTATCTGACTACATGAAAAAAATGATGGAAGATATTTATGTATTTGAATCTGATTTACATAGCTGTGTCAATGGTCTAATAAAAGGTGATTCGTTTATTACAAATCCAGCATGTTTATTTCACTATACCATCATGGTTACAGAAGCTCTAAAAAGCTGAAGAAATAGTTGTTTTTAATAAAATCATAGTAAAGTTTTAAATTCCTTATTTTGTAGAATACAATTCCAGAATTTATATCATACACCAGAAAAAAATTGCAAGATGCTCAGCATCTTGGAAAAGCTGACTATCAATTTAGATTTCTCCAACCTAACCTGCTTGGAGTGGGTTATCAAACGTGCTATTGTAGTACTACTTAAATGTTAACACTATTGGATTATCCCACCCACTTCAGATCTTTTACCCATTTACTTTGTGTTTTCATTACCTTTGCATTGACTGTGGCAGACTGAGGAAGTTCCACTCGACTGGAGGCTGGCAGATGTTACACCCATATACAAGAAGGGTCGGAAGGAGGATCCAGGGAACTACAGGCCTGTCAGTCTGACCTCAGTCCCGGGGAAGATCATGGAGAGGGTCACATTGGGAGCGATCATGCAGCACATACACGAAGGCCAGGGGATCAGGCCTAGTCAACATGGGTTTACAAAAGGTAGATCCTGTCAAACTAACCTGATCACCTTCTATGACAAGGTGACCCGCTTAATGGACGAGGGGAAGGCTGTGGATGTGATCTACGTGGACTTTGGTAAAGCCTTTGACACAGTTTCTCACAGCATTCTGACTGAGAAACTGGCTGCCACTGGCCTAGACAGGTGGACCCTCAGCTGGGTTAAAAACTGGCTGGATGGCCGTGCCCAGAGGGTGGTGGTAAATGGAACAAAATCCAGCTGGAGGCCGGTCACAAGTGGTGTCCCCCAGGGCTCAGTCCTGGGTCCAGTCTTGTTCAACATCTTTATCAATGATCTTGACGAAGGGATTGAATGATCCCTCAGTAAGTTTGCAGATGACACTAAACTAGGAGGAAGTATTGATCTGCCTGAGAGTAGGGAGGCTCTTCAGAGGGATCTGAACAGACTGGACCGATGGGCTGAGTCCAATGGGATGAAGTTTAACAAGGCCAAGTGTAGAGTGCTGCACATGGGACATAATAACCCCATGCAGCGCTACAGGCTTGGGGGAGACTGGCTGGAGAGCTGTCAGGCAGAGAAGGACCTGGGAGTGTTGGTTGACTGCAGGCTGAATATGAGTCAGCAGTGTGCTCAGGCGGCCAAGAAGGCCAATGGCATCTTGGCTTGTATCAAAAACAGTGTGGCCAGTAGGTCTCGGGAGGTGATTGTGCCCCTGTACTTGGCATTGGTGAGGCCACACCTCGAGTACTGTGTCCAGTTCTGGGCTCCTCACCACAAGAAGGACATGGAGGTCCTGGAGCGAGTCCAGAGAAGGGCAACCAGGCTGGTGAAGGGGCTGGAGGGCAAATCCTCTGAGGAGCGGCTGAGGGAGCTGGGGCTGTTTAGCCTGGAGAAGAGCAGGTTGAGGGGAGACCTTATCACCACCTACAACTACCTGAAGGGAGGTTATAGAGAGGTAGGTGATGGTCTCTTCAGTCAGGTGACAGGTGATAGGACAAGGGGGAATGGCAGGAAGCTGTGCCAGGGCAGGTTTAGACTGGATGTTAGGAAAAATTTTTTTACTGAAAGAGTTGTCAGGGCCTGGCACAGGCTGCCCAGGGAGGTGGTCAAGTCACCTTCCCTGTATGTGTTCAAAAAAAGGGTAGATGTGGTACTTAGGGATATGGTTTAGTTTAGTATGTGAATGATTGGACTTGATGATCTTAAAGCTCTTTTCCAACCTTATTATTCTGTGATTCTGTGATTCTGTGATTCTGTTTTCTCTCAAGGAAAATATTACTTGAGTCATCATACTGGGACTGAGTTAATATTCTTCATAGCTACCTGTATGCTGTTGTGGTTTGGATTTATAACTAAACCAAGGAAAAAATACCCACAGTAATATGTTGGCTGTTGCTGAACAGTGCTGGCACCGTACTGTGGTTTTCTTTTTCTTATGCTGCCCCTGCAGTGAGTAGATGTGTGGTAAACAGTAATCTGGGAGAGGACACAGACAGGACAGTTGACCTGAACTAACCAAAGAGTTATGAACATAGTCTACAACGTCCCACTCAGCATTAAAAGCCCAGGGAAAGAAAGCAGAAATGTTTTTGGTCTCTTGATCCATGAACTTTCATTTTTTTACTCTACCAATTCTCTTCACCATCCCGACCATCCTGGTAATGGGGAAATGAGAAAAAAAATACTTGATGGGTTTTTGGCAGTTGACCAGGGTAAACCCACTGCAGTCATTCTTTATCATACTACCCAATAATATAAAACTAAGGCATGCAACCATTCAATGCTAAATACATATAAACTAGAAGAAAAAGTAAAAAATAAATCAGGTCTGCATAAAAACCCTCTCAAAATCGCTGGTAATGTCACAATCTATTACTAAAGATAAGATTCTATCAGGCAACAGGTAACTTTTCCCACAGGAAAGAAAAAGACTGCTAGAGGATAGGATAATATCACATGTGAGTTCTACATGACTGATACGTTTTGAGCAAGGAGGTGTTCTAAAAGCAATGGACTAATCAACTTGTTAAATCTACTTGTTTCATCATTTGAGGACTTTATTGACTAAGGAACAAAGACAAGTTGGAGTCTTCTGGAGGAAAGTGACCAATGTATTTGTACAAGTCTGTCAATTGCTGCACTCTTTGCTTTTATTTATTTACTGCTATTATAGACTCATAAATGATTATCACCTGTGTACTGCCAAAATCACTAGTCATGTACCTATATTAGCTAAACAAACATAATCTAAAAGGCATTTTTCATTTATGTGCTTGACTATATCAATAAATCCAAAATGCACAAGGACTCTCCCAAGGTATTTAAATCATGACATTTGTCGTTCTATAGATAACTGTCTCCAGAGGGTGATTCATCTCATCTTAAAATGACTACCTAGGATTGGTGGACTAAACAGCCCTCTAAAAGTGTGGAAGTACCTATTCCTCTCAGGTGACTACAGGGGACACTCTAAAAGGAGGAAAATTCCTCGACCAGGTAGATTTACCACTGCTTAGAAAACAGCCCCTCTGATTTGACTGCTAAATTGTTAGTATTATAACATAGGTCTTTAATTTAATTTCTTTGATAGATGCTGGAAATAATTTTTTGCATGTGACTCACCTATCCTGCTTCTATACAGATATAAGAATGTTTTCCTTACCAACAGTCTGTGCTGAAGACAGAATAGAGAAGGACAAAGAGTAGGGCTATTCCAGTTTCCTTGAAGCACTGCTGAACTGCTTCAGAAAGAAGACTTTAATATTTTCTGTAACAAAGCTGCTTTCACCAGGTTATTGAAAACAAACCTTATTTTCCACTTTATAAATGCAGCTGTTCTGTGGGTCCTTCATTGGTGTAAATGAGGCAGGAAACAGGGAGATCTCAAACTCTTGTTTTTCCTCCCTCTGACCACGTGAAAAAGGGAAAACCAGAAAAGTTCCAGCCACTAGAGTGTGACTTCCCTCTTCATGTTTTCCTACAGGAAAGAACTAACAGATGTGGTCAGAAAACACTCAAACAGTTTGTGAAGTTACCAGTTCTGAGAGTCATGTTGCTAGAAGTAATGCCTCTAGCATGCAGCCACAAATTAAATTTCAAATGTCTTGATATCCTCTGTCAGATTCCTGTCTCCCTCAGTTATCTCCTGTGTGTCTTTAAGACTAGTAGCTTTCTCATGCAATGATCACTTCCAATCTACACTAAGAAAACAGCAAACTAAGGTCTCTTGTCCTGATGTAAATAATTCCTGTGGGAGCCATTCCAACCAACCTCAATCAAAGATTGATGTTCCATCAGCAACAAAATTTCCTCTGGGAATTTGATGATTTTGCTGAAATACAGATTGAAACGAAAAGGTAATGAACAGTTCAAAAACAGGAAAACCAAAAAAGTTTAATTTCTCTTTTTGAAACTGAGCATTTTGTTTTTTCATTTTTTCATATTGAAACCATAGGATTTTCTTCCAGGTTGTAAATTAGAGAATCATATGTTCACAGGGTAACAGAAATTGGAAGAGACCTGAGGTGGTATCTAGTAAAACCTTTTGGTTCAGCTGTGGTCTCCAAGACTTGTACGGGGCTTTTCAACACCTCCGATGGTTAAGACCTAAAAACCTCCAGGGCTAAAGCTTCTTGGTCACTGGGGGCTGCTTTTGGGTCCCCCATAAATATCGCTGCTCCATGCTGAACAAACCCAACTCCACTAGCCTCTCCTCACAGGACAAATGTTCCAGACCTCATCATCCTGGTGGGCTCTACCGAACTCTCTCCAGTTTTATAGAATGCATTAGTTTGGAAGGGACCTTTAAAGGTTATCCAGTGCATCCAACCTGCAATAAACAGGGACTCTGTTAACTAGATCAGCTTGTTCAGAGTTCCATCAAACAGGACCTTGAATGTCCCCAGTTTTATCAGTGTGGAGCCTATAAGTGGGCACCATGTTTCTGATGTAACAAGTGGTAAGTTTTGGAGGCTATTCCTTTCCCTAGCTCCTGACTCTGTTCATGCAGTACAGGGTGGTGTTAACGTTTTTGCTTCCAGGGGACCCTGGGGTCCATGTTCAGCTCTGGTGCGCAGCAGGACCCTCAGTGACTTTCCTGAAGAGCTGCTTCCCAGACAGGCACTGCTTAGTTTGTGCTGTTGCAAGGGTTTGTCCCTCACAGATGAGGAGCTTTGCATTTGTCCCTATTGAATTTCTTTAGGTTTCTTCTGGCTCACTCCTCCAGTATGCCTTCACAGAATCACAGAATCACAGAATCGTAGGGGTTGGAAGGGACCTCGAGAGGTCATCGGGTCCAACCCCCCTGCCAAAGCAGGCTCCCTAGCTCATATTGCACAGATAGGCGTCCAGACGGGTCTTGAATATCTCCAGAGAAGGAGACTCCACCACCTCCCTGGGCAGCCTGTCCCAGGGCTCTGTCACCCTCACTGTGTAAAAGTTCTTCTGCATGTTGGTGTGGAACTTCCTGTGCTCCAATTTGCAGCCATTGGATTCTTTTGAATTGCACTGGAGCCCTGGAACCCATCTACTAGTTCCCCTTGAGCAGTGTCATCTGCAAACTTGATGAGAATTCCTTCTGTCATCTTCTGGTCCCTGACAAAGATATTAAATGGGACAGTCACAGGACAAGACCTTGTGTTACCACAGTTGTTACTGTGGTCCAGGTAGGAAACAGCCCATTAAATCACCACCCTCTGAGCATGATTATGCAACGATTTTATTTTTTTTTTGTAATCTATAAGGCACTCATTCAGACTGTATAAGTACAATTTTGAAACAGTATCAAATCATCTTCTCCTTCATTTTTCCAGAAATCATAGTATATGTTTCTCAAGACAAAAGCAGAAGAGGTTTTGACTTTGTCAAAGAACATTATTTTGAATGTTTCAAGTGTTCCAGTCTTTAAATTTCATGAGAAACTCTGACAATTTTTGGACACTGAATTGGAACCAAACCAATTTGCCTCTGGAAGGAAAATTCTATGTTTTGACCACATTTAGTACTATGTGGGGAAGGTGTCTTTTGTTGTTTGTGGGACAGTTCTTATTGTCCAGGCAAAGCATACTGGGAAACGTCTATTTCCTTTTAACAATGCCTCATCAGGAAAGTCCAAATGCTAGCATTATTAGTTGTATTGGAGTTTTGCTCTCAGCAATGAATGGCTTGGTTCATTTTATTGTTCGAACTTTTCTTTTCCTTTTTGTATTGCTGCCATTCTCAGTTAGATTTGACACATCCAGGCTCTGACCACTAATTTGCTTTGCATTATAGATGAGGCAATATCTGGCAGGACTATAAAGTATTTAGGATGTTACTCCCTATGCCTTTCCATGCAATTTATTTACCATTTTACAGTGGGGTGGCAGATGCTCACACACTCATGCTGTGTGCCTTACATGATTGTGTGATAAGGCATAATTGTTCTTTAGTAACTCTGCTGAGACCTGGCATCTTCTTTGCAGAATGAAGACCTTTGCTTTGAAAGGTCTAACAGAAGCACACACATACAAGAATGATGGAATCAGGTAAAAATGCCTGGAGACCTGTATGGATGAACAAAGAGCTCTTGGGCAATCTCAAAAACAAAAAGAAAGGCTGCAGGGGGTGGAAGCAAGGGCAGGTAGCCTGGGAGGAATATGGAGAAACTGTCTGAGCAGCCAGAGATCAGGTTAGGAAAGGTAAAGCCTGGGCAGAATTAAATCCAGCCAGGGATGTCAAGGGCAAAAAGAAAGGGTTCTATAGGTATGTCAGTAATAAAAAGACTTGGGAAAATGTCCCCTCTAGAAAGACAACTGGAGACCTGGCTACTTGGGATATGGGGAAGGCTGATTTTTTTTCCTCAGTCTTCACTGAGTCTTCAGAAAACAAAGGCAGCATGTGCCACTGTAGAAGTTCAGGTGTGAAGCCATCTAAGTCTCCTAAAGTTGTACAAGTCCATGTGACCTGACGAGATGTAGGTCCTGAGGGAAATGGCGAATGACGTGGCTAAGCTGCTTTCCATTATATTTGAGAAGTCATGGCAGTGTGGTGAAATTCCCACTCACTGGAAAAGGGCAAATGTAACCCGATTTTGAAAAAGGGAAGAAAGGATGACCCAGGAAAATACAGGCTCGTCAGTCCCACCTCTGTGCCTGGCAAGATCATGGAGCAGATCCTCCTGGAAACTGTGCTCAGGTACATGAAAAATAAAGAGGTGATTGGTGACAGCCAACATGGTTTCACTAGGGGCAAATAGTGCCTGACAAATTTGGTGGCCTTCAATGATGGGGTTACAGTGTTATTGGATAAGAGACAAGCTTCTGACATCACCTACCTGGAATTGTCCAAAGCATTTGATACTGTCCCACACTGTCTCTAAATTTGAGAGACATGGATTTGACAGATGGAGCACTCAGCAGATAAGGAATTGACTGGGTGGTCACAGTCAAAGAGTTGTCAACGTCTTGATGTCCAAGTGGAGACCAATGAAAAGAGGGTTTCATCAGGGAATGGCATTGAGACTATCAGATCAAGGGAGATGACTACTCTACTCCTGCATGGACTACTGTATCCAGCTCTGGTGTCTCCAATATAAGAAGTACATGAAGCAGTTGGTGTGAGTCCAGAGGATGCCACAATGATGATCAGAGGGCTGTCCTATGAAGAAAGGGTGAGAGAATTGGGCTTGTTCCAGGAAACGACTCCAGGGAGACCTTACAGCAGCCTTCCAGTACCTGATGGGGCCTACAAGAAAGCTGGAGGCTTTCTTTATCTGGGAATGTAGTAATAGGACAAGGGGGAATGGTTTAAACTGAAAGTGAGTAGATTTAGATTAGATATTAGGAAGAAATTCTTCCCTGTGGGAGGGTTGCCCAGAGAAGCTGTGACTGCCCCCTCCCTGGTGGTGTTCAAGGCCAGGTTGGATGGATCTTTGAGTAAACTAGTCTAGAGAAGGGTGTCCCTGCCCATTGCAAGGGGGTTGGAACTAGGTGATCTTTGAGGTCCTTTCCAACCCAGACCACTCTGTGATTCTATGATTCTAAGTACTTAGAAGATCACAGCTGAAGCTGATGCTCTAAAAAGAATACTAGCCCATAGCTAGATGGACAGTGGTTTATGATAGGGAGCATTGATTATTAGCATTATTAAAACTTTTTGTCAAACAACTTAAGAATTTTAAAGATATATAACCTCCTAGTGACTTCAGGGTAAGTTGATATATGTTTTAAATGCCTGAGAACTAGGTATTTGTGTTAGTTAGTCAATATAAGAAGGAAAAGCTGAAGAAGTACACAGCTGAAGGTGCAGCCATGTCCACCCAGAATTAAATGTGTGAAATTGTAGAACCAAACACTGGCCAAAAAACAAGGCAAATATTCTCCAAGGTCATAGAGAACCTCAGGGCTTCCCCACTGGACCAGGAATTTCTTCATTATCCACTGTCACTTAAACCTGACTTTTCCTTCTTAATTTCACTAGCCACTAAAAATTTAAATAATCTTTGGGCATAAATACAGCAAGTACTGGAGCACAGTTCAACAAAAACTGGTTGCAGACCTGAAGGCAGTAAAAGCACATCAACACATGTTGCATAGCCTTGATGAGGGACAGAGCTGGATCACAGCTTGATGTCAGCTTGGCTGGACCTGTCCAGGGACACAGGCTTTGCCCTCTACCCTCCATCCTTTCTATTCTTGTGGAGAATTCCTCCATCCCATGTGACTAAAGGGATTCATGGCAGTGTGCATGGTATGCCAGTACACAGCATCTTTCTTAATGAATTTATGAGATTGCAGGAGCTGTTGATTGTCACCGACCACTGCTGGCCTCTTGTTTGTAATTCATAGGTGTCTTGTTATTTCTCCTACTGATGTTAGTTCTATAATGATCAAGGCATAGCCTTTTCGTAAACTCATATCACTCTCCCTGCACTGCATAAAAGACGACTGGATCCTGCTAGGGAATACAAATATCCCTACCCCTCAGGCATTCTTCTCAGGGAAAACAAAATATGTTTGACTCTCATTAGAGTTCATGCTCTTTAATTAACAGCTTTGTGGGACACCAAGAACACTTTAGTGCTGCTCAAGCCCTGCGTCAGAAAATTTAGCTCTGTCTCCCCATGCATTAATAACAAGTTTGTTGAAAGCCCTGACGAGTTCTGCTCATCAGTCCTCATGGGTTTGCAAAGGGATTTTACTCTTAGAAGTCGGGAATGTAGCTTTGCATAGTAGTGATATGCTCTGCTGATTTCTTGTATTCCTCTGGTAATTTCCTTCCTAGCAATGTTTACTTCCTTCTGAAGCTGCTGGCTTTGGGGAATTTTCAGACTGTCAAATCCCATTCCTTTGTCAGTAGCATCTCTTGCTATAACTGATAAACTTTGTTTATCCATTGCTCCAAAACATGTTTATTTCAGTTTTATCTGTTTGGAATATATTCTCTATTTATTAGCCTAGATAATTAATATAAATACTTTTGTAGCTAGATTAATTGTTAATTTATTTCTCTTCATTTACTGCCAATTCAACATTGTCTGGACAATCTTGCTTTCACTCCCAAGCTACTGACTAATATGTTGAGGGGCTGGCAACTCCACGCTTATCTTAGTAGAACTGAGTAATGAAAAAGAAAAACCTAAAATTGAGTCAACCTCTATATTTTGCATTTTTAAAAACTTTTGCCTCCTGGCAAATGATAGGAAAGCATTTATCAGGAGTTTTTATATGCCTTGTAGACTTTTTACAGAAAAAAGAAAATTAAAAAAATAAAAAGAAAAGGAAAGGAAAAAGAGAAAATGAGAAAGAAGAAGAAAAATAGAAAAATAGAACAAAATTTTATATACATAAATTAGATTTTCCAAGTGCAGAAACATAATAAGCGTGTTGAAGATACATGTATCTGGAACAAATGGGAATTTATATATGTTGCATTTCCTTTGGGATATCTTTTACACCAGATATCACAGATATTTTATGAATATTACGACAATTTCAGAACACAGAAAAATGTGAATCTTGATAAAGTTTCGGTTTCAATAATCAAACTTAATATGTATTGCTTTCAGAAAAAAAACAATAGTCCTCCAGAAAAGCCTGCAATCTTGTGAGTACTGATCTAACCCTCTTGGAAAAAGAAATACGTGAATTTGATTTCTTTTGAGCATACAGAGGAATTGAGTTTGGTTCTCAGTTCTCTTGTACAAGTAACACATATAGACCTCTTGTAATGTGACAAGGCTTCAACTTCTTTTAAAACAAATCAAGACACTTTTTAGAGGAGGGACTTAACCATATGGACTGTTTCAGACACCGAGACATCTTGTAATTATCTGAATTATAGCCAAGCCCAAAAGCTATGTAAAACAAAATATAAACAGGTAGAACTTCAGAGACAGCTTTTTCCTTAGCATCCCTTCTTGGGAACAAATGTTAAATAACTTTGGCTCTACCTCATGGATCACAGACCCACCACAATAGGTTGTTTTTCATATTCTAGGACATGAGAAAGGTGAGTTAGAAACTTTTCCATCAGCATCACAGAAGAGTGTCCACCCATTAGGTGATGACTGTTATAGCTTTTTATACTGTCCGCAGAGATGCTTTATATCACTGTGTGAGGAGAGCATCACATCTCTGTCCTGTCCTGACAATGACTATTTATTTAACATTAAGAAAGGTCCTTCTAATATTTCATTGTGTTACTACAAAGTATCTTTGCTGAAATAACTGACAGTAATCCAGGGGTTCACAAAAGTAAGTGCAACCAAAAGAACCTGTCATCTGTAATTCTTTATAACCCTAGGTACCTTTAAACTTTTTTTCTAGGATGTAGGTCTGCCTAAGCTATTTGATGAATGTGATTCTTTTTTTCAGAAGTGTGGTTTTGCTCAGGTTGTTTGATGGTTTGAATATTTATTCTGCTTCATTTTTACTAACTGGGGTTCAAACCAGGACAGTAACTCTTTCCCCTGGATTGGTGCATTCCTTCTCATCAATACAGGTTGGGAGATAAAGAGCAGCACTGCAGAGAAGGAATTAGGGGTGCTGGTGAATGAGAAGCTCAACATGAGCTGACAATGTGCACTTGCAGGCCAGAAGGCCAGATGTATCCTGTGCTGCATCAAAAGGAGCTTGACCAGCAGGTCAAGGGAGGTGATTCTCCCCCTCTACTAAGCTCTTGTGAGACACCACCTGGAGTACTGTGTCCAGTTCTGGAGTCCCCAACACAAGAAAGACATGGAACTGTTGGAATGGGTTCAGGGGAGGGCCACAAAGATGATGAGAGGGCTGGAGCACCTCTCCTATGAAAAGAGACTGGAGAAGAGAAGGCTCCAGGAAGACCTAATTATGGCATACCAATACATAAAGGGGTTGTACAGGAAAGTGGGAGAGGGACTTTTTAGAAGGTCATATAGTGATAGGATGAGGGGCAATAGTTTTAATTTGGAAGGGGGTAGATTTGGATTAGATATTAAGAAGAAATTCTTCCTGTGAGGGTGGTGAGACACTGACACAGAGTGCCCAGGGAAGCTGTGACTGCCCCTCCCTGGCAGTGTTCAAGGCTGGGTTGGATGGGGCCTTGATCAGCCTGGTCTAGTGAGAGGTGTGTCTGCCCATGGCAGGGGGAGTGAAACTTGATGACCTTTATGTTCCCTTCCAGCCCTAACCATTCTATATTTCTATGATTCCCTTCTGAGCACCCTTTATGATTAATGGGATGGATGCCTCATTCTAGATTAATTCCATGTAAATAGCATAGCTTAATTGGTGGGTTTTCCATCTTTTTGAATGGAGAGAGCAAGAGCTAGGCTGTGTTTTCAGTGGACTCTCTCACTCTGGAGATGCTGACCTCCCTCTACTGACCTGCAAAAGCAACCAGAGGGAACTAGACCCCAAAGGCAGACACCTAAATTTTTATCTATTAAAGTGTGAGGTTTATTTTCTTTTGGATTTCCTTTTATTTTTATTCTGGAGTAGTTCACTGGGAGAACTTTTTGATTATGTGTTGGTTTGAATACTCTGCTTTCCTACAGCATGCCTACTAAGGATTCCACACATTTAGCTATGCCAATAGCAGAGTTTCAAAGAAAGAAGCCAGAATGCCTCTGATTAAGAAATCCTGGGAGTGACATCTTGAACTTTAACCCTGGGCACAGTCAAGATAACATAAAATTTTAGTATGGAGCTAGGTGAGGAAGACTATGACTTCTCTGCTTCTGTTAGAAATTGCTGTTCTTCACAGAAAATGTCTTTTGTAACAGAGTATTTCTAAAGTGCAGTTGGAATGCACTTAGAATTGGATGCAATTATCTCAGAAGTCAGGTACTTAACAAGTATTTCCCACAGGAAGATACTCTGAGATTTACCTGTTTACAATGAGAAACTAGACTCTAATTCTCTCCGTCCTTACTCACATACATCTAGGTTAACACTCCAATCCTTCTCATATCTATTCAATGTCTTTTTAACAGCTTAGTCTGTTGATGCAGCTGTCTTTATAGATCCATTAAAATCCTAAAACTCAACAGCCAGCCTTAGCAGGTTTGAATTCAGGCCTGAGTTTTGTGACAAAGTCTAATTTCTGCTTGCAGTTGATACAGGTCAGACACATTCTTCCCTGTCATTGTGGTGCATGGAAATGTACTCAAGATAGACATGAAGAGCTATGGTGCTATGTGTTTGCAGCCTTCATCAAACTCCCAGCAGTGGTTTCCATGCTAAGATGTACTTATGGGCAACCTCCACCCTTCAGGCTGCTGTATCCACCCACCTAGCCTACCCCAGCTCTGTTTCATTTTCAGGGACAAAGTGGAAATGAATGTTAAGTGGATGGTGACTTTGTTTATAGATAAGGGAGCATTTCTACTCAACAATTCAATTCAGATATGTTGTCTCAAAGACCAGTGAATGCCCTTATGTTTGGGGCATAGAGGGGATCATCATTTAAACACCTGTCCAGAAAGACAACTGGTTTTACCACTTTGGAAAAGAAATCAATATGCCACATTTTTCCTTTCAAGTCTCTCTCTTCCCCTATATTGAGTTTGCATGACAAAGTTTTAGGGCTGGGGGACAACTGAGGTGGCTTCTTTGAGAAACTGCTAGAAGCTTCCCCCCTGTTTGTCAGAGCCACAGACAGCTGCAAGATGGACCCACCACTGACCAAGGCTGAGCCCATCAGTGATGGTGGTAGCACCTCTGGGATAACAGAGTTAAGAAGGGGAAAAAAGCCAACAAAAAAATAGAAAGAACAACCACAGCCAGAGAGAGGAGTGAAAATATGTGAGTGAAACAGCACTGCAGACAACGAGGTGAGTGAAGAATGAGGGGGAGAGGTGCTCCAGGTGCCAGAACAGGGATTTCCCTTCAGGCCCTGGAGACGATCATGGCGAGGAAGGCTGTCCCACTCCAGCCCATGGAAGGTGATGGTGGAGCAGGTATCCACTTGTAATCTCTGAAGGATGCCCAAAGGAGGCTGTGATCCCATGGGAAGTCCGCACTGGAGCAGGATCTTGGCAGGACCTGCAGCCCATGGAAGAGGAGCCCACACTGGAGTAGGTTTGCTGGCAGGACTTATGACCCCATGGGGGACCCACATTGGAGCAGTTGGTGAAGAACTGCAGCTTCTGGGAAGGACCTATGTTGGAGAAGTTCATGGAGGGCTGTCTCCCATGGGAGGAACACCAGGTTGGAGCAGGGTCAGAGTATGAGGAGTCCTCCCCCTGAGAAGGAAGGAGAAGCATAGACAACGTGTGAGGAACTGACCCCAACCCCCATTCCCCATCCTCCTGTGTTTCTGAAGGAGGGAAGGAAGGAGAGATACGGGGAGTGAAGTAGAGTCTGGGAAGAAGGGAGTGGGGAGATGTTTTAAGATTTGGTTTATTTCTCATTATTTGCTCTGATTTTAGTGGTAATAAATAAAATCAATTTCTCTGAGTTGAGTCTGTTTTGTCCATGACAGTAACTGGTGAGTGATCTCTTCCTGTCCTTATCTTGACCCATGAGCCTTTTGTTGTATCTGCTCTCCCCTATCCAGCTGAGGAGAGCAGGGATAAAGTGGTTTTTGGGAGTACCTGGCCTCCAGCCTGGATCAACCCCACCATCTCTCTCTCCCTCCCTGTCTCCCTGCCTCCCTCCCTCTCTCCCTCCCTCCCTTCCTTCCTCTCTCTTGGTCTTTATATCTTTTTTTCTTTATATATAAAATACACAGAAAAGCATACATATTTGCAAGCTAGTAATTAAAAGAAAATTCTAGTTCAGGTTTTGCCGTGACACATGAATTATTTTTCTTTATGTTCTCTAATGTAATGCTTTTAAAGATGGGTTATGCATGATTGTGACATTTTGCAAGTAAGATTTTTTTTTAATTAGAAAAAAAAATAAGACTTTTAATATAAATTTTTAAATATATCAAATCTTTATCTGCAAAAATATTCCATTCAATGAAATGATAGTTTTCAATCAGAAAATATTTTCTTCAAATTTTCACCAGCAGTTCTAGAGGTTTTTGCAAACTTAGTGGAAAATGTGGTAGAAGGCTCTGCTAAGGTTCTAGCAGTGCACACCAGAAAGATTTTCAGAATTTTTTGCATGACTACAAATGTGACTAGATTACCAATTCCTGATGCACCACTCCTAGAGGAGCTGAGATTGCAAACCAGGTACTGGCATAAAGAATCACACTTTTTGATCTAGCTTTTCTTTTTTTGTATAAATGATAAACTTATTTTTTGTTTGTTTAGTGAGACAAGAGGCTGCTGCATCAGTCTGTTGTCTGCAAATGGAAGAAAGCTGTTTCTTCATACATATGCTGTAAACATATTGTAGTTATTTTTTTATAGATGAAGAATATCACATACCAAATTTCACATTACTGTAATCACTTTATAAAGAAAACAATAAAAAATGGATGTAAATCAAATGGGTCAAATCAGAAAAATACCTCTCTTTCCTGTACTTTCTGTTACAAACTAGAAGCAAGAAAATAAAAATCACATTACTTGACAACTCTGGTCATAAGAACAGTTCTGGTGTTTTATCCTTGTCACTGGTATCTTGACTTTCGTTTACAACTTTCACAATGTTTTCCCTTTCTAGTATCTTCCTTCCTTTCCTCTTCCCTCCTTTTTTCTTAATTTTCTTCTCTTGGAAAACACAGTTCTATATTACAGTCTCAGGCTTTGTCATATCCTAAAACTTACTATTTCAGACCTTTCATCTCTCCTTCCTTTAATTTTTACCTCTGTTAATACTCAAGCAATTGATATATGCATAAATATATCTCATCCAAGTGGCATGGAGAACTAGTTTCCTGTTGGGGAAGACAATATTTCTAACAGGAGAGACATAGCAACTTACAGATATACCGTGTAAGAAATATTAATGGTGACAGCCAGAGGGAAAGAGGTGTGCAGTGTTTCAGAACTCTCCTGAAGAGTAGATCTTCCGTGTACCCTGAATGAATGCTCTACATGTGAGTTTTTGGAAAAGGTAAAATAAAATGGTTAAATCCATTGTGATTCGAGATTTGGACTCTAAATATTCTCTGCACAGAAGGGAAAAAGGCAACACACTGAGTTCTTTTCTACAGGAAGTGAATTTCTTTTCAGAAGCAATCAAGCTGAGAGTTGTGTGGTTCAAAGGCAGTTTGAGTCACTCATAAGGGATCTCCTCTACACTGATAGAGGAATAGTGAAGAATCAACCTCTTAATGCATGATCATGGAGAGCAAAGAAGACAGGATAAAAATGGTATCCGACTGATAAAAGAACCTATGTTTAATTAGGAAAAACAAATCTTAAGATATTGGGAGCTAATGTACACTGAGAGTAAAAGGAATTTAGAATCCTAAATAACTTCTGTGTTTTTGGACACATTTTTTGTGCAAAAAATATATTTTATTCAGAGTAAAGACCAGGGGAGGACTTTTCCTCTACCTCTTCCATTGTGAATCTTAGGTGAATGGACTTACAGTGTCATAAATGTGGTAGAATCAAGAGCAGCTCTTTTCCCTGTATTTTCACCTGTTCACCTGTCACATATTTATTAAAATTCTAAATTTTCTGCTAAGTTTTGGAAGTAAGATGTTTTATGAGAGTTGAATCTTGTAAAACATTCTCACCTGTGTAAAACCTAAGATCTTCTGGAGTTCCAGGCTTTCTTTAGCACCTGATAGGAACAGAGGAAAAACGAAAGCCACCTCTAATGAAGACGTTTTGATAGAGAGGAATAGGGATCTTGAAATTTATTATTTCACAATGGAAATATCCAAATGGATGTTATATGACAATTTGGGTTCAAATTGAAAATTCTTTAGGTGAGAAAAAAATCTATCAGTAATGTCCTAAGTAGAGACTAGAATTCTTCTGTTTAGAGTTTTGTTGTTGTTGTTGTTGTTGTTTGGGGTTTCTTTGGGGTTGTTAGGAATAAAAACTCAAACTATAAAATTTCTTAAATTTTCCAAGGGCTGCTTAATCCAGAGATTATTAAACTGTGTCCCAGAAATTGCAAGTGACTGGATCCAGTCCACAGATCTATATGGAATATTTGGACTTCCAGTATTTTTGTTTTGTTTTGTTTTGTTTTTTATGATATATCACGGTCTAAAAGAATGCGAATTTACAGCAGTAATCTGTGCTAGCAAAGAGAATGGGAACTATTCTAAGCAATTTAAACTGGGACATTTTGGTAGGCTATCACTCCTGCCAGAAGACAGATGTTTATATCGCCTCATTTTACCCAGTCAGGGTAGATAAGGGGTGAACGTATTGTATTCATTCATTTAACTGTTTAGACCTAGGCACTCCTGTCTTGCATTTGGATCTCTGATTGTTACTTTATGCCCTCAATATGGTACTCAATCATGGTGCTTCTAATAAGAGATTAAAGAAATCTTAAAAGTCAACCTCCCTCTCATTAGAAACACAAAATCGTGAGGTAAGGATGGATTTCAATCCGAAGTGAATTCACTGTACAACATATTTGGGAAAAACAACCATTCTGTGCTGCAAATAACATTTATCTTTCCAGATAAACTATTAATAAGAGAGACTTCCCTTTTCTATTACCTAAGGACCCTAACCCTGTATATTGTAGCCTTTGTTTTAAAACAAAGCTAAGGGCTGATCCAGCATCATACTGTTAGAGTGCATGCTCTAGCCTAAGGACCCTGAAGAGTTGCACACATAAACCGGCAGTATTGAAACATATTCAACTCTGGGGACTCAAACACATTGTCAAATTACTCAAATTTAGCAATTTATCATATACAGGTTTTAAATACGTGTCCATATATGCACTATGACAAGGGCACAGCAATGCTGTTTACCTTCACCCTTTTTCATTGTTAGCTTACCTAACTTGAATGACCTCTCATTTGCCATGGACTGAAAGCATGTACAGAGAGTGCTATAACTGCTCAGTAATGTGACAAGCTGTGGTGGATTTAATTATAAATATGAGCTTGAGAAAATAAGATAGTAAACTGCAAAGCTACTCATATTAGCTGTGAAGGACATCCCTATCCATGATGATGTATTTGTAAAGAAGCTACTCTAGACTTTCTACTTGAACTCAGTTTCTCAGTACAAAGCTATCCTTTCATTTTTGACTAGGACATTAACAGAAGTACTGAAATATCAGAAGAAACTTTATACCTTTGTTCCAGGTCTGATTTGCACATCTGTTTAAATATTGGCTAATAAGCCTCCCTACACTACGGAGAGTCCTGCCTTTTCTGTGGGATGATCAGCAAGGTTCTCCAACTGACTTTTCCTGGCAATAATGGAGGATAATAAGGATGTTATTAGAAGAGTCCCTGAAGTCATAAATAGCAAAAAGCAGAGAAGCCTGAAGAGATGGCAACATAAGCAATTGAAAACAGTATGTGGTATGAGCAGCCCACAAATGTCAGACTGTGCTACTTTAAGCTGTGCTGAAAAAACAAAATTCAAACCAATACAAAGCACTCATTCTGCAGATACTGTGTTTGGAAAGGCTTTCCAACATCAGGAAATAAAAATTCCCACTGAGTTCAGAGAAACAAATGCTATTTTTGTCTGCACTTTGCAAGCACATTCATGTAGGTATACACATTTTACTGTGGTGGTGCTGACTTCAGTGGCAGACATTAAGTTATGGTGGCCAGGTGTACATTCAACAGAAAATATGGGGGGCTAGTTCATTTCAGAGTAGCAGTGCTAGCATTCAGGAAGTAGTAGTCATCAGGACTGGTAATATAAAGCCCAAGGGAGCCCTCAAACACAACGTAACTCTAAATGTCACAAGTAAATAATAATTTAAAAAATATAAAGCTGTATCTGACCATTAGAGAAGTTTTAACCTCTCAGTCTGTCTGTTCGACAGCTAATGCTGAGACAGCAGTATAAGTAGTTCATATATTACAAGAACTGTAGAGATATTTTCTGAGAAAACAGTTTTTTATTGGAAAATATGAATTGGTTGAGTCTAAAATATTTCAGTGAAAACCTCCTGAGTTTTAAGTGAAAAACCTTCACTGGAAGCTCAGTCAGCCACACATAACTCTGCCCAGATTTCTGGGGTATTACTCCTAGTGTAGCGGCTCTGGAAGACCTAGTGTACTAATGCTAACAATGCTGCCTGCATCCTCAGCATTGCTGGCTCTGCCTGGCATTGCACCTGGCATGTCTGGGAGAACAAACCTCATTTTGTCTATAAACCCAGTTCCTGTCATGGAACTGGAAATGTCTGATTCCCATGCATATTTTCAATTAGTCTGCCTGCAGGCTTTCCCCTAAAGTGTGGTCTATGAGGGTATCTGTGTGTCTTGCCATGGCACATGCTGCCTGGCAGTGCAGGCTCAAGAGCATGATTTTCAGGGTAGGTAGCAGAAGACAGAACCAGAAGACCGAGGATTTTCACCTCATTTCTGACCATGGGGAAGTGAAACCTTGGAAGGACTGATGAAGCAACAGTAATTTGAGACAAACAAGCCCCAAGTATTCAGCATTTAGGACTAAAGCTTTAAATTTTGGAGGTATGTCTGCATCCCATATGATGGGTCTGAGAAAGAGAGCTGGCTTCTCTGGAGAGTGATGTGGTTATTCTTCTCACACTCACACTTCTTTAACACCACACCTAGTTTCTCACCACAGACTATATTCTGCAGCAGAACAAGAAAATGTCTGAATTCCCTAAAAAACAAAAAAAAAATAAAGCAAGCACTTTTCCAGTCTGCTGCACTTGTCAGATATTTACTGTAGGGTAATAAGTATTCTTACCTCTCAGGCTTTATCCAGGACTCCTAGAAACATACTTCATGAAAGTAAAATTCTTCTGGTAAACATAAGTTACAGGCACAGCTCTGTTTTTGTCTGGTTTTGGGTACACATGAGTTTTGTGCTAAGGTTGACTGGTGTAGAAACAGATCAAGTTAAATCAATTAAATCCTATTATACTGAACTAAAAGGGATTTTATTCTCCAAAAGCAGTCTACTCCCTACCTTTCTCATAAGTTTGATATCACCTAACTTCAGGCAGCAGGGCTCATTGAGCGTGCTTTAAACTAGTTAGGAAGGGGGGAGGGGATATTATGATAGCTCTTGCGGTTAGGCATGGGCTTGGGGAGACACAACGTGAGTTCGCGGTGGAAGAAGGTAAATGCCAGCAACACAGTGACAGACTTGGGGATTTTGTTCCATGTGATATTGGGGAAAATACTGTGGATTGCCCTGAGGACTCCTCAGTGGAGCCACTATTGCCCATGCCCTGTCGGAAATCTCGCTGTGATCTGCTGAGGATACCTGCACCTGCTGCCCCACTGAAATGCCTTTATACAAATGCACGCAACATGGGAAACAAGCAGGAAGAATTAGAGATCTTTGTGCGGTCGCAGGGCCACGATCTCATTGCGATCACACAGACGTGGTGGGACAGCCTGGATGACTGGCACGCTGTCATGGATGGCTGTGCTTTTCAGGAAGGACAGGCTAGGGAGGCGAGGTGGAGGAGTTGCTCTTTATGTTAGAGAGCAGCTTGAATGTATTGAGGTCCACCTGGGGAAAGATGACCCATCAGTCGAGTGCTTGTGGGTAAGAATCAAGGGTCACGCTAGTATGAGTGACACTGTTGTGGGTGTGTGCTATAGGCCCCCTGATCAAGAGGAGCGGGTTGATAGTGCTTTCTATGAGCAGCTAGAAGTAGCCTTGAGATCCCAGGCCCTGGTCCTTATGGGGGACTTCAACTAGCCAGATATTTGCTGGGCAAGCAATACGGCCAGTCGTATGCAGGCCAGACAATTTCTGCAGTATGTTGAGGACAATTTCCTGCTACAGATGGTGCAGGAACCTACAAGGGGAGGGCGAGTGCTGGACCTTGTTCTTACTAACAAGGATGGGCTCATCAGGGAGGTGAAGGTCGGGGGCAGCTTAGGACAAAGTGACCACGAAATGATCCAGTTCAAGATCCTGAGTGGAAGAAGCAAGCCAAAAAGCAGGATAGCTACCCTGAATTTTGGAAGAGCTAACTTTGATCTCTTCCGCAACCTTTTAGGAGCTATCCCATGGGCTACAGTGTTCGAAGGCAAGGGAGCCTGTGAGAGCTGGCTAGCATTTAAACAGCACTTCTTCCAAGCACAGGATAGATGCATCCCTTTGAGTAAGAAATCGGGAAAGAGAGGCAGAAGACCTGTGTGGATGAGCAGGGAGCTAATGTGCAAACTCAAAGGGAAGCAGAGGGTTTATGAACTATGGAAACTGGGTCTGTGCACCTGGGAGGATTATAGGGATGTTGTCAGGGCCTGTAGGGACGCGACTAGAAAGGCTAAAGCCCGCTTGGAGATGAAACTGGCAAGGGATATAAAGGATAATAAAAAGAGTTTTTTCAGATATGTGAATAGTAAGAGGATGACCAGGGATAATGTAGGTCCCTTGATGAATGAGGCGGGTGTCCTGGTATCGGGTGATGATGAGAAGGTGGAAATACTCAATGCCTTCTTTGCCTCAGTCTTCACTCCAAAGGCCCCTCGGGACCCGCAGATCCTGGATGAAAGTAGGAGTGTTTGGGGAATGAAGAGCTTCCCTCTAGTTGAGGTAGGGGTGGTCCAGAAGCGGCTCAAAGGGATTAATGCAAACAAATCCATGGGCCCGGATGGGATACATCCACGTGTGCTGAGGGAGCTGGCGGAAGTGATTGTGGAGCCGCTTGCTATCATCTTCGACAGCTCTTGGAGAACAGGAGAAGTACCTGAGGACTGGAGGATAGCCAATATCACTCCAGTCTTCAAAAAGGGCAAGAAGGAGGACCCTAATGATTATAGGCCTGTCAGCCTCACTTCTGTCCCTGGAAAGGTGATGGAACAGCTTGTTCTGGATGCCATTACCAAGCAACTGGAAGAGATGAAGGTCATGAGGAGTAGTCAGCATGGATTCACCAAGGGGAGATTGTGCTCCACCAATGTCATAGCCTTCTATGATCTCATCACTGGCTGGGTGGATGGAGGGAGAGCAGTGGATGTCATCTACCTTGACTTCAGCAAGGCTTTTGATACTGTCTCCCATGATATCCTGATAGAAAAGCTAAGAGATCATGGGATAGATGAGTGGACAGTGAGGTGGGTTGAGAACTGGTTGTCGGACCGGGCTCAGAGGGTGGTGATCAGTGGAGCAGAATCTGACTGGAGGCCTGTGACTAGCGGTGTTCCCCAGGGCTCGGTGTTGGGTCCAGAACTTGATGAGGGAATAGCATCCACCCTCTGCAAGTACGCCAATGATACAAAGCTGGGAGGGGTGGCTGACACGCAGGAACACTGCGCTGCCATCCAGCCAGACCTGGACAGGCTGGAGAGCTGGGCAGGGAGAAACCAGATGAGGTTTAATAAAAGCAAGTGTAAAGCAAGTGTAAAAGCAAGTGTAAAAGCAAGTGTAAAGTCTTGCACCTGGGGAGGAATAACTGTCTGTATCAGTACAGGCTGGGGGATGACCTGCTGGAGAAGAGCTCTGTGGAGAAGGACTTGGGGGTCCTGGTGGATGACAGGTTGGCTATGAGCCAGCAGTGTGCCCTGGTGGCTAAGAGGGCCAATGGGATCCTGGGATGCATCAGGAAGAGTGTGGCCAGCAGGTCGAAGGAGGTGATCCTCCCGCTCTACTCTGCCCTGGTCAGGCCCCACCTGGAGTATTGTGTCCAGTTCTGGGCTCCCTGGTATAAAAAGGACAGGGATCTCCTGGAGAGAGTCCAGAGAAGGGCTACGAAGATGATTAAGGGCCTGGAACATCTCCCGTATGAGGAAAGGCTGAGTGAGCTGGGGCTGTTCAGCCTGGAGAAAAGAAGACTGAGGGGGGACCTAATTAATGTTTATAAATATCTTAAGTATGGGATGCAGGGGGAATTGACCAACCCCTTTTCAGTAGTCTGTGGAGACAGGACAAGGGGCAATGGCTGTAAACTGGAGCACAGGAAGTTCCGCACCAAAATGTGGAAGAACTTTTACACAGTGAGGTGACAGAGCCCTGGGACAGGCTGCCCAGGGAGGTGGTGGAGTCTCCTTCTCTGGAGATATTCAAGACTCGTCTGGATGCCTATCTGTGCAATATGTGCTAGGGAGCTGCTTTGGCAGGGGTGTTGGACCCGATGATCTCTTGTGGTCCCTTCCAATCCCTACGATTCTGTGATTCTGTGATTCTATATTTAAAATAATGAGGAGACATATAAACTTATTTTCTGGGGTTCATCTAGAGCTGATGGGAAGAGAAGGACATCACCAATCCTGCTTTTGTTAGGAATTGGTTTTTTTATAGTATGAACCCAATCTAGTAGGTTTCACTTCTGTATTGCAGACAGCTTTGACTAGGTTAGGTTACAAACTTAGATTAGTCAATTATTTTAACCATGTTTACCCCATCCTTAAGAACAGTCTTTTTCTTTTTGTTTTAAAATTTAATCTCATATGGAATATTCATGATTTCATCATGCATTCAATAAGCAAAGTAGTGTACAGTACCAAGCAGAAGACCATGTCGAGGAACCAGCTCCTGCTAAGCTCTGTCTAAGCCCTGCTGGGATGCTTCCTCTGTGTGTTGTCTTTACATTATTACTCTGCCCAGGGCTGAGGACAATTCCTGGAAAATTTTCTGCTGAACACGCAGCTGGAAAGACAATTTTCATGCTGTATAAGTTTGCTTTTCTAAGGTATTTCATTCATCTTTCTGTTGGTTCCTGCACTATCACCTCTCTGCAGCTTGTATCAATTATGGCAATTCACAAGCAAAGCTCTGTGCAGTTCCAAACAGGACATGTGTTCTTACAAGAGATTTAAAGGCGGGTTTCTCAGATAAACTGCAGTCCCTTGTTGACTTCTCTGAGATTTGAAGTTAGATATAGATACAGCAAATGAATTATGAAAATGAATAAATTTGTTCAATAGCTTCCCTTTCATACCGAGGTATTAGATTGTATTTACTTTTTGGTTGGATAATTCTTCTGCAGAGCAGTATATTCTTCAGCAAGTTTTATGGCATGGGAATCTTTCAACCTGGTAAGAGCTAAAAAGTATATGAAAAGGTCCCCTTTTGACTTCATTTTTGGAACTCTAAAAACAAAACTTAAATATAATGCATAATAGGATGATGGTCTTTATTTTCTTTAAAGGTTCATTATTAAGGGCTACATTATGCATCACTGCATTGATAAAGGCCAGTTCCTCAGGACTGAGCATTGCCCATAATCTAAAATAATTATGCACAATGAAATTAAATACTTCTTATAAGCTATTTATACAACATGTCCTTTATGTAATGGAAAGGGGTCTTCCAAATGTTTGAAAGCTTTCCAAAAGAAGAAAAAATATATTTTTCTGGGATTAGTTGAAGAATGAAGAAACCTCTCAATTAATAATTCAGTTTTCCATTTCTCAGAATTAATCCTTTTCTTAATGACTTTTTCCCCCTTGCACTGATAGTCCAGATAGTGCTGCAAGACTGAAAAACTAAAAAGAAAAATACTGTTTTAATGATATAGTGTGAAAATAATTCAGACTGAGAGAAGGCAAAAGCAGTAATGAAAACTAGGGCAATCTATGGCTACTATGGTTATTCTTATGTACATTTTCTTTGGTATCAGTGGAGGAAAGGACACTATACAATTAGTTAAATTCCATGAAGCACAGTGTTTTAGTGGTCTTTTGCCAGGGCAGAAATTGTGGATACAACAGAACTCGTGGCTCTGGATGAGATTCCTGATAATTCTTACAGTTGAATTAAAACATGTTAATTTTTTTATAAGATAAGAGTTGGAACTGGTTGCTTTACCACATTAGAGCACTTCATACAAAATCTGTATATTGGGCAACATTAGTCCTCGTTTCCTTAGGATCAGCTATTGGTAGTGGTAACGTGCTTGGTATTGCACATCTGTGGTGAGCTCTGGGTGACAAATGCTGTGTAAGGACAGATTAAGGGGATTTGTTGTCTGCTTGGGGTTTGTGTATTGTTTTGGTTTGGTTTTGTTGCTGTTTTCTTCTAGAATACTTAAAAAAGAGAGTAAAATATCATCTACTTATTTGTACCTAGATCATTGCTACCAAGAGCAACAAAATAATAATTTGGAACAAAGAATTAAACTCTAGGTTCCCTAACAAGAGCGTACCACCTGTTCAGTGAACAGACAGGCAGGAAAAAATCAAGAGAGAATTTTTAATTAATAGATGTTTACAGTAATAGTTACTTAAAAAAAAAAAAATAGAGTCCTGTTTTCATTGTGGCTCCTTGTTCACTATCCACAGTTAGATGAATTTTTTAATTACTAGCAATTTTGTCCCAAAAATGAATTTTAGAGGGTTATAAATCACTAGTACACTTCTGAGGAAAAAAAAAGGGTTTCAAATTTTGTAAATATACTTCATTTTAATATTTTGTTTTGGAAATAAATGTCCAAACATGTCATTTTGATAGCTATAGTAAAATATTTTTTGTTTGTTTTAAAATGTCAGGTTGGTTTTTTTCGTTGTTATTTTTAAACTGAAAGGAAACAATTTTTCAATATTTCAGAGGCATAAGAATCAATCATTTCAGACTGATCCAGCAGTAGTTTACTTTTGATTATTTTATTTCAAAATTATGTGAATAAACTACATTTTGCCACTCAAAATGATATATAGGCTGTATTTCTTTTTGGGCCAATTAATTTTTTTTTTTTTTTTTTGGTGGTGGTATTTCAGCTACTGGAGTTCTCAGTAGCTGAAGAACATGTCTGCTCTTGGCCCAGAGCCCCTTCATTTTTCAAGGTCATAGACCTGCAAATAATCTAGGTAAATTGCAGTGAAACGCTGCCATCACCTCAGCAGAAGTTAGCTGAACTCAAGTAATTTTGAATTAAATACATTTGGCAAACAAAACAGTCATCTCCCCACCTTTGGGACTGCTCTGATATCAGTTGTTAGAAGAGAGGACTGTTCTCACAGCAAGGGAAAAGACTAGCATGGTTTTGGTTTTGGTGGGTTTTTTAGGATTAAGAGAACTGAAATGTTGCTTAAGTCACTCCCACACCCTTTTTCTCTGCTCTTTTTTATAGGTACGATGGAGTAAGCTGGCCAAACAACATTTCATGGCTGACAAATCAGCATCACAACAATCATTATAGTTAATTAAGCATAGTGAGCTCTCTGACCTTAGAATAAAACATGGCTATTTTTCATTAAAAATGAAAAGTAGTTAATGTTCTTTGCATGCTGTACAATGGAGCCACTCCAGAAACGTATATAAGCCTCAGTAGTACTTTTGTCAAATTTTCCTCATTTATTGCAACATGTTTTATGGGTATCATTTTAGAAAAAATAGTTTATCTAACTTGAATTAATGGACCTGAAGGCTTTGCAAACCCTAAAATATTTCTCCCGCATAGTGAGTACTACGAAAATACAAACATATAATACTTCAGTTGTTCATGAGCTCAAATTTCATCTGCCACTAGATTTAATGTATATTGTATTAGCCAGCTGCCTGATAAATATGTTCCTCTGTTAAGTGTAAGAAATTTCGCAAAACAAATATTTTAATTCTTCGGTTGTGTATTTGACATCTTGTGCAGATCAGTTTCACCACTAATAATCTCCCTCCCTCTGGCTCACATCTGAGCCAGCAAAGAAGACATTACAAGTAAAAGGAAAAAGTAAATGGACTATAGAAAGTATGACTTAAACAGGAGTACCCACATCTGCTAAATACAAGGCACCTGGGAGGCTTGCAGTTAAGGTAAGACTGGAACTCAAGAGATCTTGGCTTAGTTTCGATTTACACCACAGACTCTTACTCCATATGCCCACTTTTCCCACTGCAACACTTCTGCCAGGTCTTGATTGGCAGCAACAAGAACTAATTCAAATTTGAGGAGATTACTACAAAAACTCTTGGGAGAGTTATGCTAAGCTTCACGCTGTTCTGGGAGCTAAAATTTCACACTCACAAATGTGAATCAAGTAGCTTAAAAAGCAATATTTTATTTTAAAAGTGTATTGGGATTGCATGGCAAGGTTTCAGTAGTGGGGGGCTACAGGGGTAGTTTCTGTGAGATTCTGCTAGAAGCTTCCTCCACGTTCAACAGAGTCAAAGCCAGCCAGCTCCAGGAGAGTCAGGGCTGAGGCAGTCAGCAATGGTGGTTGCACCTCTGGGATAACATAGTTAAGAAGGAGGGAAAAAGAGACAAAAAAAACCCCACCAAGAGTAATTACAGCCAGAGGGAGGAGTGATGGCCTGGAAGACACCAAGGGCAGTGAAGAAGGAGGGAGAGAACGTGCTCCAGGTAGAGGTCCCTGGACAAGACCATCATGAGGCAGGGTCTCGCCCTGAAGCTGTGGAGGGTGATGGTGGAGCAGAAGGGGCAGATGGGGGAAAGTGTTTTAAGGTTCTCATCTTGAGCGTAACTGGTGAGTGACCTCTACCTGTCCTTACCTCGACTCACAAGTCTTTCATTATATTTTCTCTCCCCTGCCCAGGTGAGGAGGTCAGTGATAGAGAGGCTTCAGAGGGCATTTGGTTTCCATCCAGGACCATGGGTCCTCAAAATTTGTTTTGCTAGTAAGAAACTGGAGGAGGAGCACCACATAGAACATTAAAACTCCAGGTTCAAATCCCACAACAAAATCAAAGGAACAAGAAAGTAAATCTCATCCTCCTACATGCTAAGAGAAATTCTCAACTGTTTCAGTAATTCTGCTTTGGGAAAAAAAACCCTTTTCCTATTTTACAAAAAATATATTTGGGACTGAAGTTATATATTGAACAGAAGTTTGTTCTAAGAAAACTTGGTTTGTATTGTGTTAACCCAAGAAACACTAAAAAATCTCAAAGTATTATAAACTAAAGGAAAGGCTTGCTGGGTTTCATTGTCTCTCAGGCAGTTAGAATGCATATCTGCACAGTAGTTACTGCTTGACTATGTGGATATCACTGTCATACTGACTCAGGCTCCACTCTTGGAAAAAACAAAACTCGACTTTCAAGACTTTTCAATGTAATTTCTTCATTTCTCTTCACCACACACAATGAGTGTTTGCACAACTAAACTGAAGCATTCAGATCCTGAAGATGTATCATTATTTAAACATATGATCTATTTCAGTACCACCAGATAAATTAGTTTCAAAAAAGATATCTGACACACATGTACTGGCAGCTGCCATTTATGTTTTTCTCAACATCAAATAACTTTCTAGAAGAAAACAATTTTTGCTCTCTTCAAGGAATATTTTTACCTAAAATTGTAAATGAAGGATATTTGACATGATATTAACAGTAAGTACTTGATTTTCATCTAAGGTAAGATGATTTATGTTATCCTGTTAATTTTCAGGAGTTTTAAAGTGCATGTGTATGAATTGGAGTGATATAATTTATTTTATATGCATTTGCATTAGTGGATGGTAGATTTTGGAAGCCTTCACACTCTAGAGAGACAAAATATGCTGTGGAATAAATGGTGCGGATAGTTAACGTTGCACTGCGATAATGTGTTGGTTCTTAATTATATTTCCAATCTTGGCCATCATTTGATTTTAACAATCTAATCTTCACAATATGAATTTTATCTGCTATTATTAATTGTCCTTTATAAAACAAATCTTTCATAATGCAGGCTACTCATTACATGCATCTATAGGTATACCTTTTGAATGGCAAACATACTTCTAATTGGTGTGGTTTGCATATTGTCTGACAAAATAAAAAAATGAGAAGCTCTATGCCAAGACACAGTTGGATTAAAAATATTTTTTTTCTTTTCAGAGAATATGTAAGGATTTCTTTGTACATATGGTTTCTTTGTATGAATAATTCTTGCCGTAGATCAGAAAAGTCAGACACCAGATAAGAACAGAATCTCTGTTCAAAGAATTAGTATCAAAGTAGCAGCTTAGTAACTAAATTAGATAATAGTAACTAATCAAGTTGCATACTTATTCTACATACTCCTGTTCGCTTCACTGAGCAGCGTAGACTAGATCTCAATCTCACACTTACACAACTGCCTGATTTTACTAGCTAATTGAAAGTATCTATTAAAATTCACGAAGTTAAGCAGCAGCTGTGTAAGTGTTTGCAGGGTCAAGGCCTTGTAGTTTAAATCTTTACTACACGTGTATGCAGAACCTAGCAATAGGGGGCCTTGGAGTCTCATTTGCATCCTCTTTGCAGAAACTTGAGAGCAATTCTTTTGCAATAGTCCAAGCTCTACCTTGGAAGCCCTTTGAGGAAAAGGAAAAAAGAGTGGTACAAGTCTTCCTGGGAAGAGAACATTTTTACAGATGAGCTACACGAAAACTACTTCAAAAGAGCTTTTCAAGTGGCAAGGCTTTTACACTCTGTCATTTAAAATATATCTCTATTTCTTAGCTTAGTAGTAATTGGGAAATTTTGGATTCTGTGTATAAATTTTCCTTTAATTGATATGAACTCATTTAATTATATATATTTTTTTCCTTTTATTTTTTACTCTATATTTGCAAGCCAAATTCATTTTGCTAGCAGTGGACAGCATAGTTACATTTCATTAGTATTATTTATCATAGTATTTTACTACAAACTCACATGCAGTATTGTAGGCTGTGCAGAAACTAAGTAAATTACTGAAGATCCCCAAGAGGAGAGGCTGACACAAGACTGGAGATTTATACCAGTTGCAGTGTCTTAGCTCTGAAAAATGACAATGTGGGAAATAACTCAAGTGCTGTCATTCAGAAATCTCAGTCAAATCCTTAACTTTTCTGTGAAGGTTTTACTGTGTGTTTTAGCCTTAGCTTTGATTTTTTTTTACCTCTTTTCCTTTTTCCTGTAGCAGCAATGATCATTTTACTAAAGTGTGTGGAGAGTATATGGGATTTCAACTCCTTTCTAGGAAAATGTGCTACAAGATCACCTGAAATAAAAATATGAAAGTCAACATATCAAACACTAGATCATGATTTTGGAGACGCTAACAAGGATATTTACGAGGTACTAATCAAGAGTCAGAAAAATAAATCTGTGTCAACAGTAGCTTTGCTAAAGTTTGGTGTTTGTAAGGTGAATTCAATACAGATTTACAAACACTGTGAGCTAACTTCATATATGTACATTTATAAAATTATCATGCTACATATATGTGATTGTCATATATGATTATAACATCATATGTAGATGATAAATTTATAAATATACACACAAGCTGTTAGAACAAAAAAAATAAGAAGTTAAGATACTTATCCAGCATGAGAGCTGCAAATTCTCTGTTTTCAGAGACTGCACTGGTGACTTAAAATGTCTATAAATAGTGAAAGATCTAAAAGAAGAACTTAAGAAATGTCAATATTGTGAGAGGACATTCACATGAAAACTTCAAGAATTTTATTCAAATTTATGAAAAGAATAGGTTTGTACTTGACTGCATCAGTCTAAAAGCAAATGGCATTATTGTATGGTAACTTTTCAGATCCCCTTTGGAACTCTAACAGTTCACAGGGGATACTTAAAGAGTTATTATAGCAACTGTTTTAGTTAGTACATAATAGTAACCAGAAAAAAAAAAAAAGCATTTTCACCTACACCTATATTGTTTTCAATCCTTACGAACCTCAAGGTCCTTATGCAGCTGTAATTGTTCAGCCAGTGGGTGAGGGTCGTTGTCTCAAAGTCTGTGAATATACAACTTCATCTCCCCTGCCCACCAGGCAAGCTATGCAAACTGAAATGCTTTGCATTAAATGGAAAAAATTCTGTCCAAAGTTACATCATTTTTATGCCTTTTATCTATTTGACAAGAGAAACTAGAACAAATTCATATGGGTTTAGATGCAACGTATTACCAAATGCAGTCTACAACAAAAAAGGTGGTAGTGATCTCCAGGCAAAGTGTATAAAATTTCACTTTTCACTTTAAAAATATTCCAAGAGTCCCTCCCTCTCTCAATATAATTTCATTTCTCACTCATCCACTCCCAATTGCGATTTTCAGCCCCCTATCATCTTGGGTCAAGATGACCAAGGGTCATCTTGGGAGCTATCATGCAGCACATGCACGATGGCCAGGGGATCAGGCCTAGTCAACATGGGTTTACAAAAGGTAGATCCTGTCAAACTAACCTGATCACCTTCTATGACAAGGTGACCCACTTAATGGACGAGGGGAAGGCTGTGGATGTGATCTACCTGGATTTTGGTAAAGCCTTTGACACCATTTCTCACAGCATTCTGACTGAAAAACTGGCTGCCACTGGCCTGGACAGGTGGACCCTCAGCTGGGTTAAAAACTGGCTGGATGGCCGAGCCCAAAGGGTGGTGGTAAATGGAACAAAATCCAGCTGGCGGCTGGTCACGAGTGGCATCCCCCAGGGCTCAGTCCTGGGTCCAGTCTTGTTCAACATCTTTATCAACGATCTTGATGAAGGGATTGAATGCTCCCTCACTAAGTTTGCAGATGACACTAAATTAGGAGGAAGTGTTGATCTGCCTGAGGGTAGGGAGGCTCTTCAGAGGGATCTGAACAGACTGGACCGATGGGCTGAGTCCAATGGGATGCAGTTTAACAAGGCCAAGTGTAGAGTGCTGCACATGGGACATAGCAACCCCATGCAGCGCTACAGGCTTAGCGGGGACTGGCTGGAGAGCTGTCAGGCAGAGTGTTGGGAGTGTTGATTGACTGCAGGCTGAATATGAGCCAGCAGTGTGCCCAGGTGGCCAAGAAGGCCAATGGCATCTTGGCTTGTATCAAAAACAGTGTGGCCAGTAGGTCTAGGGAAGTGATTGTGCCCCTTTACTCGGCATTGGTGAGGCCACACCTCGAGTACTGTGTCCAGTTCTGGGCTCCTCACCATAAGAAGGACATGGAGGTCCTGGAGCCAGGCTGGTGAAGGGGCTGGAGGGCAAATCCTCTGAGGAGCGGCTGAGGGAGCTGGGGCTGTTTAGCTTAGAGAACAGGAGGTTGAGGGGAGACCTTATCACCACCTACAACTATCTGAAGGGAGGTTATAGAGAGATAGGTGATGGTCTCTTCAGTCAGGTGACAAGTGATAGGACAAGGGGGAATGGCATGAAGCTGTGCCAGGGCAGCTTTAGATTGGACATTAGAAAAAAATTTTTTACTGAAAGAGTTGTCAGGGCCTGGAACAGGCTGCCCAGGGAGGTGGTCGGGTCACCTTCCCTGGATGTGTTCAAAAAAGGGTAGATGAGGTACTTCGAGATATGGTTTAGTTTAGGATGAGAATGGTTCGACTTGATGATCTTTAAAGATCTTTTCCAACCTTGTGATTCTGTGATTCTATCTCTTTTCAATACAATCACAGAAAAACCCTTAGATTTTAGTCAGTTTCTGGCAGAAGATCCTTTAGAGCCATCCTGGCCCACAATGGTGCAGCAGATCTCGGTGCAGAGAGCGTTTTCCTGAGGCAGGGAAAGGTCAGGGGAGCAGAGAGACCCACCAGGATCCTGTAGTTCTTCTGGCACGCACTGACATGGCCTGGGTGTTGCCAGCCCCACACCTATGAAAGGCAGCCCTAGGAAGTGCAAGCCACCAGCAAACAGGATGTGACATGGCAGCGTGGCAGATATTGCAGCAGTGGTTGCAGAAGGGCATTCAGGGAGGGTGCGTCTTCAATGGAGGGTCATTCCATCATCCAAGTGGGAGACTTAAAGTGATCAGAACTCAGGAACTGGACACTGTTCTGTGACAGAAACTCAGCAACTGCACACAGTTGTGATAGATCAAGGGCACCCCTCCTACCTGACCCTCAAGGCAGAATGGTGGGCACTTATCTAACAACAAAGGCTGCAGGTCCCACGTGGAGGTCTGCTGCCCAAGTGGTGGCTGATGCCTCTACCCAGGTGGACCTGCTGAAAGGAGAGGCTGCAGTGCAGACTTCATACTGCAGGAGTTCCCAGATGTTTCTCCAGGGAAAGGGACAGGCAGCAGACCTTCCTGCAGTAGGTGTACCAAGGTAGAGGAAATCCTGCAGATGGTGGCTGAGCTGCAGGAGGTGGTAAAAAGCCTGCATCACATCAACTGTGCTGACGAGTTAGATAGCTGGTTCCAAGGGCAGTCTGCAGTGGACCCACAGCCCATGTACAAAAAGGCAAAATCTCCCCCACCAGCATGCTCGGAAGGGAGAGTGTCCAACAATGCAGAAGAATGGAAGCTTCCAAAGGCAAGGATGATCAGGAGGAAAAAATTTCTCCTAAAGCCCGACATGCCCTTGAAGAAAAGATTCACCGCTCTGCAGACTAAAGAGGAAAGATGCCATATTAGCAATGATGCTGGAACTGAGTAAGGCAGCCAGATCCGCTCCCAATGTAACAACCAGTGTAGCTAAGAAGTGTATGCCCTGAAACTTATGACTGCTCTAGAACCCCCCACTAGATAAGTAAAATTTGCAAGTCTTCAGTATTACATCACGGGAAATGTAATCTCTGTGAAGCTGACTCTAGAATACAATGAAGACACTAGCTACCTATCATAAGGCAAGGAAGCAATGGAGATAAGCAATATAACATTATTTACTGAATTAATTTAATATGAACTATTTGGAATCATAAAAAATAAGATATTATATTGTACATTGATTTTTAGTCTATCTAATCCAGCTATGACCTGGACTATGAATAGCAGAATTTACTAGTTACCTCTTACATCAGTGTTCAAGTAATTCTAACTTAAGATACATAGATCTTCCATTACATCTATTTTATTCTGTTTTATTAACCCATTTGTTTTAATACAGACTCATAGGCTATGTTAAAGATACTATCAGAATTCCCTTTAGTAATCACCAAAGCATAATAGTCCCAATGGACAATGTTTAGTGACATCACTCTTTGCATTTTAATAGTAGTGTTAGCACTACATTTCAGCAGGATACAGTAAGCTATGCTTACATTCCTCAACTTCTCATTTATATGTTAATAACTCTCAAATGCATTTACTTGATTACCACTCAATTTTTATGTTTTTTTTTCTAGTGAATATAGGTAAGGCTAGTTCATCAAATAATACCATTTTGTTTTTTACTTCTGGCCAATCTTATTACTGGTAATACTGTAATTAAGCATGCTGGAAAAAAGTAAGAACAGAAAAATTGAACTTGTTGAAGATACATCATTGATCCAGAGGGAAATCATAAGAGTATATCAGAACTACTCGATTATTGAAATACTAAAAAATGAACAGTGTGAGATTATCTTCTTGGGAACTCATAATAAAAATTACTGCTTTAAATGGTGATTTGTTAGCTGGTAACTAGAGAGAAAGAAAATCACATTAGAATGAGTTAACCATATTTTATATATCTAAAAAAGGTGCATACACAATTGAAGAAGATCTCAGCTATGATATTTCAAGCAGAGTTTAAGAAATGCTAAAACTTCTGCATGAAGCATCGGCGATATGCAATCTTCAGGACAGGTGCAGTTCTGATCCCATTAATGAAACAGAATTTGAGTCTAAGTAAAACAGGTAAAGTTACTAGAAAGAGAAGATAAATGAGATCTCTGTTATGAGATGGAAAACAATTTGGTTGCTTGGCTAAACTGTATGAGAAACATGGAGAAGATATTATTAATGTCCATCTGAGAAGGCCATGTGTGCCAAGAGGAATAAGTGAACTCTCAGTATTTCCAGATTTTACCACCGTTGCTCTGCCTTGTTACAGCATTGCTTGAGTACTACTCAGTCTTTGACTAGGCAAACTTCCATGATGATGATAAAGGAAAGATTTAATGTGAATTAACCGTTATGACACTTTAAGCAACTCCTTGTACAACATTTAGATGTGGGAGAGAAAGGTGGTAATGGGAAAGGAGGTGTGATCACAGAGATCACAGGTAAGATCTTTGCTAGTAGTAGGTGTACATGGTTACATGGGAAGATGGGTGTGATCGTGGTATTGGTCATACCTCAGATGCCTCTGTAATAAACTGTGTGGCTTCTCCAAGAAGAAGAAATAAAAAAAATATTGTTACAAATATAGCTTAAAAGATACAATTCTCAAAAGAATGGATAGGGCCATAAATTTAGGATAGAAATTGAAAGCAAGTATCTGACCTTGCCAGAAGTGAGATTCTTCCCAGAGATGTATGGGAGGAAAGATTATATAGATAATGTATAAGATTATAGTGTCATTTGTTGGTTTTCCAGTGGAATTATATGGCATGTTTGTCCACACTAGCAGATGATGGGACTGAGATTCTGGGTCCAGTCTTTTGTCCTCTCCCATAAATAACTCTTCAGGTCATTATTTGTTCATCTTCATATCCATACCAAAATAATAACACATGATCCTGGATTTAAAATTAACTTGCGTTTCTGAAACTTTAGACTTTTACTTTACTAAGGGCAGACCACATACTGCATCATATAATTAGTTTAAGATAGCTGATGCAAATGCTACCATTTAAGAAAATAAGGAAGTAGAGTGGTAAAGAATCATGAAATGACTTGGAGGCACATAATGCAGCACTAAAAACAAAAGAACAGCAGTTTCTTTACCAAAAGATATATTGTTTAAGGTGAACACATTCCATTATTCAAATAAGATTGCTTAAAGTTAACATGTTCTGGTGGTTTCTGTGGAAACAGGGTCAGAAAGCGATAGGTAGTCAGCGTGTAGCCGTTAGCTGAGAAGGAGAGCTCTCACTTGCAGATTTCAGGAGCTGCCTGCCTGCTGGGAAACATGTAGAAAAGAGGCAGCTTCCAAAAGTAGTCCACAGGGCTTAGATTGGTGGAAAGGATGCAAAGGTTATAAAAAGTAAACGAGGTAACGCTAAAACACATGAAAAAAAATATATATATATTTATATTTGGAAAAATATTTATTAAAATATAAAATAATATTCCAAATATATTTTTACTTTACAAAATATCAACTTCTTCGTTTTTCATGTTAAAAAATTGGAGATTTTAGATAATTTGGTGTTTCTGTGAGAAATTTGAATGCAGTAGCAGCAGCAACTGCTAATGAATCTACAGATAGCCATTCAAGCTGTAAAGTGATTAGCTGTGGTACTAATATACTACCTAGAAGGACAAGGCAAAAGACAACTTGTAGTGTATCTGAATATAGGGATTTATTTGAGTCAACAAGACCAGAGCTTTTCTCCTGTTTGGCTTCCTGATACATTCACTCACTTGCTCCCCCACCGGTGCTATGCTCATTAGATCTCAACTTCTTTTTCTGACAGGGACTTGTCTGCTGGTCAGTCAGAAAGTCGTGTCAGTCCACACGCCTAGTAATCAGTCCCAGGTCTCCCTGGCATCCTGGACATATCCCTGTGTCCCTATCTATGCATGCCCCCCATCTCCCAGATCTCCTCACTTACAGGAACTTTTCTCTAGCCAGAAGCTTCACCTTTTTTATTCTTGGTCCCATTCTTTCTTTTAAAACCACTTTTTGGGAACCTTTATTTTCTACTACTGGTGTGTAGTTTTCCTCACCTAATTAGTCTGTGTGCAGAAGTACAACATGTGAACAGCCTCCTAACTGATGATACTGTCTTATGTCTCAGCATCAGAAAAAAAGTTCTTTACTGTGAGGGTGGCAGAGCCCTGGGACAGGCTGCCCAAAGAGGTTGTGGGGTCTCCTTCTCTGGATATATTCAAGATCCACCTGGACAGGATCCTGTGCAATCCTGCTTTAGCAGGGGGGTTAGACTAGATGATCTCCAGACGTCCCTTCCAATCCCTACCATTCTGTGATTCTGTGATAGGTCAGGACACAGGGACTGGCTCCCAGATGATGTCTCACAGAAAGAAACTGCTCTGTTGCTGTCCAGCACCTTCTGACTGAAGATATACTGGAAGCATTCTTGCTATATGAACCTAATAATGGCCTCAAGTTAATATTTCTTGCTCTTTAGGAAAGCATAAAACAGCTTCCTCTGCATTTTTTTTTTTTAACTAATCCTAAACAAAAGCCTGTTTGGCTTTATTAGAAAACATTTTGTTTTGCTCAGATTTGCAAATGCAATACAGGAAAGCAACATCTTCACAAAATACTGTCTTTGGCTTCTTGTTTTTACAGTTCCTTTCCTATCATTTGCCATGCAAGGACCACTCTGATGCAGGAACTTTTCTGATTTTGCTATGCTGCCCCTATTTAATCTCTCCTTCTTTTTCTGTGACCTTTATACCCATGGGATTTTTGAATATTGCTGTCCTCTAAGCCTCTGCCTCCTTTATATTCATCTTGAATGCTAGTATCACTGCAGCTTCTCTTTGGCGTTTTCCATACTGAAAGGGTGAATGAATCACAAGAGACCCGAAACCGATGGATGCTAAAAGGTGTGATATGAGTGCAGAGAGCTCTCTTTTCCTTTTTCACCCCTACTTATGTATTTTCTCTGTTCCTTGCAGGTTTTATGCAGGTGCATTTTTCAGGGTAGTCAGGCCTGCTGAGATGTAAAACGAAGCAGTGATAAAAAGTAGACAGATGCATAAAAAATGAGATGGTGACACAGTGGTTAAGGTGCTTCTGTCAGAAGCAAAAGGAAGGGAGAGAACTCTGTGAAGATTACCCTTTTAGCACTGTGTGATCTCTAGCTGTTTTGTTTTTCCTTAAATCTCCTAGAATCCCATAATTATGAGAGACTCTGAGGTGTCATTAAAAAAAGATGAACAAGAAGAAGAAGAAATAATTTTCTCATCCCCATACCTGCAAAGAAGATTTTGTCAAATAAAACCTCCTCTATAAGCTTAAAAATTATTTCATTTTGAAAAATATCTGGATTTTATGACCAATCTTTTTAGGCAGAGTAAATTGGTGATCAGGAATAATTGAAACAGAAATCCTGTTCTTTTATCAGTAGATAACATTGGCTATCTTTGTGTTGCATTAGAAGTTCAAATTTTGTGCAGCTGGTCCAAGATTTTTTATAGTGTAATATTTTATCTATCAGAAAACAATTTGTCAAGCAGAAGTGCTTTTAACAAGTGTAACTGAAAATATTATTATGAAAGTATTCAGGCCCAGATATTATTCTAAATAAAACTAAAATAATAGACTATGAAAAGGAGTTTTGTATTCAAATTGGGCAGAGAAAAGTCTTGGTTTAAGGGGTTTTTTCTGTGGTCATGACTTTGTTACTTGTTTATTGATATGTTCATGTATGGCTGATAAATTCTGAATGTTAGGTGTTTCATTCTGATGAAAACCATGACAAAACTATATAGGTTCCACAGTGGTTTTGGGGCCTGAAACAGAAAAGCAAATGAGAAAGATTCCCAAAAGATGTTGCTCCAGTATCCAAGACATGTTATCCTCAAAAACTGCTTATGCTCCAAACTTGCAATACTGCCCCCAGTGCATTAACTATTTTTATATGACAAGCCAATTGTGTGGGGCTCAAAACATTTATTTATTCAACTTTACAGTCTTCCTTTGCTTTGATTGCTTTAATTGGGGAGAAATGTTATTTCACACTGTTACATGAATAAATTCACTGATTTCTTTGTGATACTTTCAGAAAATATGATGTGAAATCCAAACGAGGATCTAGATATCTACTGCAATCCAAGATAATGATTAAATTTGTTCTTCTAATTTGTGAAATTTCATTCTCTGATTCACAACTTCCATCACTTTACATTATGCAGAAATCACACAGTAATTGTGATGCCTCTAAAATGTGTGTGTTCCACTATATTCTGGAAGTGCCAAGTATATAAATACCTTGGTACTTAGCAAAATCAAAGCCTAGAAAATGCAAATCTAACTAAATTTGATATTTGAATGACCTTTGATAAATACATGTGACATTTTGGTAAAAAAAAAAAAAAATTTGAATACATATGTCATACTTAGTAGGGGTTTAGTAAAAGGTTGTGTGCATGTCTATAGGCATACACATGTCACATATGTACACACACACATACAGACACACAGACACAGATACAGACATATATATATATATATATGAAAGAATAGATAAAAACACAGAAATGAGTAGAACTCAGGATTCCTGGCAACAATAAGACCCTGGGAGGCTGTGTACAATTATTCTGCTGGACGAGCCTTTCTTTTTTTTACACTTTTTTTTTTAATCCATGTGGCATTACTAATCATATTAAACCTTTGAGGAATTTTGAATGGGTTCCACTAAAGAGTAACTAAACAACCCTCTGCTCAGCAGTAATAAAAACAACGGAAGCCACTAGCCCACAGTGAGGCTAAATGCAAATATCAGCTACTGGAGCTGAAGGCTTTACAACATAATTTTGTGCAACCTTGTGACTCTAAAACAGCCTTGTGTGTGTGTGTATGTGTAGTGGTGGTGGGGAGGGTGTGAGTCAAAAAGACAGCAAGAGGAACATTTGTTTTGTTACCTAAGTAGCTGGCAATTAAGAGAGATAATTGGAAAGAGTTCTGACTAAAAGGACAATTTGGGATAGATGAACCAAAAGAATATAACTCAACTTGTATACAATCAGGTCCTTTGCAACTTCAGCTGAAGTTGCCTGTCTACACAGACCACAGACTCATTCTTGCACATTGCAATCACCTTCCTCTCTGCATACATAATGTTTTGCTTTCAATGGATAAAGTGTGTGCAACAAAGCCACATGAAGGTTTCAGACAGGGGTTCTACCAGCTTGCACACAACCACAGCACCCAGAGAAAAAGCCCTCTTTGTATGAACTTAATACTGCACCAACATACTTGCCTTTCCCATAATTTCTTGTAATCTGCCCCTCATATTGCCTAATAACTGAAGGGGTAGAAATGTCAAAAAGGTCAAAAAACCCCTTTGTATCACAAATGGTGCATTATGTTGCTGTATAACCTAACTAACTAAAGTTGAATACATACTAATCTTGCCATGCATTGCACGGCATTAGAACCAGTTTCAAGACAAAAGATTATACTTGCTACAGTAATTTCTGAGAATTAGAAACTGCCTTTTTCTACTTGAACATTCGCTAAACTATACAATGGGATCTGCCCTGTAAAAACATGTGTTGTAAGAGGTAGAAAACCAGTTTGTAACATAAAGCTGCAAGTCTGTTGCAGTTTCCATCTGGAACAGGCCTGTGCTAATGTGTTCTTTAACCCGTGAAAGAATTTTGAGAATAGACCATACTCTTGCTAAGAATCAGAAATTTCCCTACTTAACAGCTGCCTTAAAACAGAGAAGAGATACCTCAGTACTTATCAGTTTCTAAATTTCTTTTCAATAATTGATACTCCGCACTTACAGAGGATCTTTGATCACAGATGATCAAAGAACTTTAGAAAAGTTGCTGAGTTCATCCTTGAAATACCTTTATAAAATATAAAAATATTTTCCCACCTATAAAAACACCCATCAACCCCCCAAAACCCCACCAAGCTTTTGCATGTAAGAAGACACATCTATATGGGGCTGAACGCAAAGTGCCTTTTTCACAAAAAAAAAGCAAAAGGTATCTGGGACTGCATTAGGCAAATATTGCCAGTAGGTCAAGGGACATGATCCTTCACCTCTGCACAGTCCTGGTGAGGCCACATCTGACTGCATCTAGTTACAGTATAGACATGGATATACTGCATAGAGTCCAGAAAAATGGCACCATGATGATGAAGAGACTGGATCATGTCTCCTATGAGGAAAGGCTGAGAAAGCTGAGAATTTTTAGCATATAGAAGAAAAAGCTCATAAGGGGTCTTATCATTGTCTATAAATATCTCAAGGGAGGGTGCAAGGAAGATGGAACCAGGATCCTTTTTCAGTGGTGCCCTGTTCCAAGACCAGAGGCAATGAGCACAAACTGAAAGACATCCAGAGGTCCTTTCCAACTTCAAGCATTCTGTTATTCTTTGATTATGTAATATGGTTCAAGTGATATAGTAATAACACTTTCTACAGAAACCCTAGACAGGGCAGAGCTGGAAGCCTAAATTAAAGTATCATGGCTTCTGTGAAGATTTTCTGGGAGCTTCATAATATATAGAATCATGGAATCATAGAATGGTCTGGGTTGGAAGGGACCCCCAAAGGATCACAGAGTTCCAACCCCCCTGCCACAGGCAGGGACACCAACCTCCAGGCCTGAAACTACAAAAGATTGCCCAGGGCTCCATCCAACCTGGACTTGAACACCTCCAGGGACGGGGCATCCACCACGTCTCTGGGCAGCCCGTTTCAGCATCTTACTATTCTCTCTGTAGAAAGCTTCCCCCTAATATCTAATCTAAACCTTCCCTCCTTTAGCTTTAGTCCATTCCCCCTTGTCCTGCCATTGTCTACCCTTTTAAAAAGTTGATTCCCCTCCTGTTTGTATGCTCCCTTCATGTACTGGAAGGCTGCAATGAGGTCCCCCCGCAGCCTTCTCTTCTCCAGGCTGAACAAGCCCAGCTCCCTCAGCCTCTCTTCGTAGGGCAGGTGCTCCAGCCCTCTAATCATCTTCGTGGCCCTCCTCTGAACCCTCTCCAACAGTTCTACACCTTTCTTGTATTGGGGGCCCCAGATCTGGACACAGTACTCCAGATGGGGCCTCACGAGGGCAGAGTAGAGAGGGACAATCACCTCCCTGTCCCTGCTGGCCACCCCTCTTCTGATGGAGCCCAGGATACCATTGGCCTTGCGAGCTGCAAGAGCACACTGCTGGCTCATGTTAAGTTTCTCGTCCACCATGACACCCAGGTCCTTCCTAACTCTTCTCAATGCATTAAAATGCTCTTATTTGTAAAAAGAAAGGGAACAAGAAAAAGTAAAGAAAATTATTAAAAAAAAAAAAGAAATACCCTTAAATGCATGCATTTGCCCAGGAAATTATTCTTCTGCTGTCATAAAGACACTGAAGGCACTAATTGGGCCTTAGTGGACCTGGCCATCCTCACCTGGGTCCCTTGCTCACATTCTGCCCATTTACCCAGGACACCCATTTCAGTGTACGCCTTTGCAGATCTGTCTTAACTGTGCTTTAATTATTCTCATATCTGGTCCTGTCTCCTCCCTGCACTGAGTCCTGATTCATTAATTCTCCTTGGTACATAATCACAGGATAACCAACACAATGTACTTCCACTCCAGTCTTTCCTTGTTTCCATGGTACTAGACCCCATCAGTGAGACTACTGCCCATGCCAAGGACACTTTTGGCTCCTGGTTCAACCTCTCTCATGGGGAAGTCTTGTTTCTCTGCTCCTGAACAGTTGGAGAGCCTACATGACTTCTTTACCTTCCTTTTTACTGCTGACACTGTCTCTCAAGACAGATTTTTTTTCCCTAAATCTTTCTATGTCTTTGGATTTTTAGCTAGTTTCAACTTTAGAGAGTGGCTCATTTCTAAGCTATTGCCATGTCTGATTGACACCTAAGCCAAGCCTTCATGTAATTTAGAGTACTATCTTACCTTCAGACTAAACTGTCTCTGAGATGATACTCTTTAAAGAGCTTTTCATCTCTTATTGCAGAATTCTAAAACCTGATTGTTGACTTCCCTGTTTGCCCTGAATTAAAAATATAGCTGAAATGTAAAGCTTTTTTTTCCCCATCAGAAATGAATGGAACAAAAAAAAGGATAAGAATCTTCAATGCCTATGGCAAACAAAATTATACATGATCCATGTATGCAACCAAGTCTACTTTTTGACATTGAGTAAATCTAAGTGCAAAGGAAATACTAATAAGAAAACCCAGATTCTGAGGCTGTAAAGAAAGTGCAATGCATGTAAAGCCTGGTAAGCTTTTGAACATGTTTATTATTCATTGAAAATAGTAGTAACAAAATACAGCTAAATGCAGAATCACACATCATCATGGATTTTTTAGCTCCTTTATGCTCTTAGTCCAAGGCTAACTTTCATAACTAGTGAGCAAGATACGAAATTACAAAAAGCTGAGGTTTCGTGAATAGTGCAGCCCATAACTGTTTATAGACAATGCCGATACAGGGTACTAAAGCTAAACTGGGAAGGTTTTAGAACATAGTGGAAGCATGAATCATTCTTGAATAATAATCTCTTCATACACAAATATACAAATGATGACCCTTTAAATATAAGTAAGCTCAGCCAGGAATGCTTAATATCCCACTTTGAGCAATTAATTTTCTGAATCATTCAGTCAGAAAAATATTCCTTTACTACCTTGTCATAGGACAGCTAGATTCCCAAAAGCTCTTTCCAGACATCAGTAGCTTTCTTCTAAATTTTTAACTACTTAATCTGTAATACTTCTAATTTCATGCTTAGATGAAGAGCCAACAACAAAAATGTCAAGAGATTTTCAGTAATACAAGAGACACATGAAATCGGATTATTTGAGAAGTGGACCTTGCCAAATACGTATCATCAGAATGTTTAATATTTCAATAGTAGAAACTGTTGGTTTGCCAGTTACTGATGGTGTTTTCACTGCTCAGAACAATTGTATTACCTTGTTCTTTAACTGATCGATAGGTGACTTGTAACAGAAGCATTAAATTTCCTTTAGTACATTCTCATAAACTGCTTCTGGCCATACCAATTACTATATACAATGGTTTGTGTTTTGCATATGTTAATAAAGGATCTTGGCAGTAATAAACTGTAGTTTAATATCAATCATGGTCAATTGATACAGTGTTGCTTCTATGCTAAGCTGTCAGCAGAAAGAGCACTGGAACAGAATTCAATTCCCCAGTATCATATAGAAAAGCAACTCTTTCCTGTACTTCTAGATTCTGATCCAATAATTACCTCTGTGAGGAACTACATCCATCAATTACATCCATTAGATTACATGTACCTTGGCAGTGCTGGTGGTTTATGCCCACTATAATTCAGTTGCAGAACTCAGCCCACAGTGAGTTCAGACTGTGCATCCTTTTATTAACCTTGGAAATCTAAGACGATACTTGATCACCCAATAACATCACAGTATTATACCTACTTTTGTATATACATGCCAAAGCACAGGCTTATCCTGTGCTGACAGATTGTTTAAAAAAGTATGCAGAGTTGAATACTTCCAAAATTATCACCTACCAGAGCCAAGAGTAGTTTTTGACTTCTTAAAATAAATCAGTATTTAAATAAAAATATAGAACCAAAATTGCTAGCATAATAACCATGGAATTTCGGAAATCTACACTTCATGGGTAATGCAAGAATAATTTTTTTATAAACAGTGAGACCTCCTGTTACTTGCTACCTCTTTTATCTTCTGTACTGTGGTACAAAAATTTAAATGAATAGAGGTGTGAATAAATAGAAAGTTAGATGTGATTATGAGACATCTAAGAGCAGGACAGTAAATAAATGGATTTAACACCTGTAAGTACATCCTCTCATTAAAATTCCATGTTACCTGGGAAAAGAGAAATAAGACTGTATTGCTCTCTATACTGACTGCTACATGGAACTGATTATTAAAACTGGTGTACAGTTATTACTGTTCTTTTCAACACTCAGTAAATGGCCCAATACAGTATTTTTTCATGCATTAGAGACCAGCAAAATTAAGCTGGGTGGAAACACAGCTGGATTACAATAAAAATACCAAAACTCAAAACCCTAACCCAGAGTTTCAGGACTATCCTGGAGAGTCAGTGCATAATTCAGCTTAATAGTTTTTTTCTTGGCTGTTTAATGGCTTGAATATCATTTGACACCATTTGTAATCACATAGAAGTTTTGTTTTAATGTCTTCAACAAAGTTACTTTGCTGTTTCCCTTCTGCCAAGGTGGCACCAAGATCCTTGCCACAAGCTGTACCTTAAGATGGGTAAAGACCCATGCTCTGAATGCTGCTCAGCCTCTCATCATCTGTTCTAAAATTCCAGAGTCAGAAATTAAACAAGCATAGATCGATCTAATTCACTTGCATCAGTAGAGGATTGAATTCACAGTATGATTTCACTAGGATTGGACTAAGTGGATAAAACCCATTTAATGTTATCTATAAATGCACTTGCTTTATTTCAACTTTTTAGATACATACTTTTCCAAGGGGGAGGGAGGGCATGGGGGATGGGGGGGATGGTGTTTTTTCCAACTGAATTTCATTACTATGTCTTTACCATGCACTTTTCTAGCAAGTTATTATGTTTACTCTGTTTTGTCTTTGCTCAATTTGCTTGCACTTCTGAGATTAAATGACACGGGCTATTACAGAGCAAAAGTTGCACAAGCATACAAACAGCACAAATGGATAAACAGGGTGAATTGACAGAAATCTTTTAACAGATATTTTAATTTGCACCATATAAATTGAGTACAGAGATCTAAAAATTCGTTTAAAATGTTGATTGGTGAGACTAAGTGCTATAATTAAAGTGTTTTTTCATGAGTTGTCTAAAGAAGAAATTTTACCAAAATGGTTTTTACCATTTTCTGTGTAAAGATGCATTGCTCTATGAATATTATTTGAAAACAAACCTGTTAGTGATCTGCAAAAACAAAGACTATATAATCTTAATTTTATAACTTTAAATTTATAAGCACGATAGACAATTATGGCAACATGGGTATTGAGCCCACTAATATACAGTTCTAAGTCATTACTATGCAAACTGTGTCAAGGTGCTCTCAGCTTGTTAAACAGCGTATCAGTGGTTGATTTAAAGAACAGAAGTCCAAATTCTGTAATGCTTTATATCCTTTGAAATAGTGATGAATTAATGACACTAGTTAATAATAGTGTGTCTCTCTCTTGTGCCTCCGCTATGCTTTGCTCAGTACTGAACCTAAGGTGCTTTTTCTTTCAGAGGCTATTGTCACAAAGTAGACAAATATTTCCACATAAAATACCATTTATTTTGTTTTCAACTGCTATTTTAAGTAACTTGTAGAATGTGACAGGAGAACCTGTGAAGAGTGATTTTCCCAAAATTATTTCCATTTCCCATTTTACTTTTCTTCTTTTCAGAATGATGTCTAGTGTCTTCAAAATTTTCTCTCTGGTCCATAAAGTGTTAAGGAGCCTGAGTGGTAGCATGTAACCTCTCTATACAAAAATCACATCCATATAAAAAAATAATAAATAATAAAACCAATCTATCAGAACCATAGAAATCTTAAGCCAGCCTAATGATCACACTGCGTAATTAAAATGTATCTAATAAATAAAGTTGCACTCTGTTTCATTGAGATGCTGGTGGTTTGCAAAGTTCAATATGCATCTTAATTAATATACATGCACCTTCAAACAAACCCCATGGTCTGGCTACCTTTGGAATTTGGAAAAATGCAGATTTCAGACTGGGTTTGGATCATGATGGTCCAGCTGTGCTAATTAAAATTGCTGAATTATTTATCTAAGTGTGTGTTCTTTTTAAGAGTACAAAGAATGCAGAGGCATATATTCCTTCTTTAGCCACTTCTCACTGATGTGTGCCATGTTTCTGAAAAGCTTGCCTCACCATCTGCCCTGAAGCCAGAGAACATTATCAATTGTATTTCTTACAGGATTTACTCTGATGACATAGTCCCCATGACCGCTCTTATGGAAAACATAAAGTTCCCTAACATAAATTGGACTTACAGAAGGTTATACGCTTATCTTGGTAATCCTACTCTGGCCAAATATAGTTCTTCACATAATTCACCTCTGCAGTAATTGTGCAAGCATGAATGATATGCCAGTTTTGAAGAGACTCTAAGGCAAAACACAGCTCTGACCTTATGTATCTTTGCCTCAGGGAGTGGCAGTACCTTGGAGTTAGGATTTGTGTTATCAATTCCCTTTCCTTTACATTTTTTTGCTTCCCCAAAATCTTAAGAAAATAACTCTTACTCTAACAAGCTATCCAAGAAGATCATTTGTTTTGGAGCTAATTTATAGGGGAAGAATAACACTGATAGGTTGTTATTTCTCCATAGCGTAGGAGTTAATTTGTTATTAGTACAATGCAGTGACAGATCCTGTTTAACTGGAGCATAAATGCAGGAATTTAAAGAACTAAAGCATCAGTAAGTGCCATCCTTATTCAAAGACATTAATTTGCCAGGGTAATTCTTACAGTATATAAGCAATCATTCATCGAATGAAATGTTTTGGCCTAAGAACAATGTGATTTACAAATATGCTTATAATACACTATTTAAATGGGCAAAGAAAAATTAAGCCTATAGGAGGCTAATTAAATTGAGACTATTAGAAAGAGGTTTCAAAATGTCCCTAGTAAGTATCTGAGAGAGAACATGAGGAGATTATATTAAAGGATATTTTTGGCCCTCTGCAACATCATCATGTATCAGATTGTTAATGGATAGAACCCAGCCACTCTATGAGTTCAAATGACAAGCAGATCAGTTGCTTGAAGAAGTGGAAAGCCATATGTAAAAACAGTATCATAACCTGTTTAGAAGTATCATGTAAACTCTTTATCATGACACTCAGTCCTAGCTAGAATGAAGACAGAAAGTTTTACAAAGACACTTCTTTACTTAGAAATTACTTGTGAAAGCAGAGACAAACCAGAAATAATGTACCAGCAGACTTTGATACACAAACTTTGCTCAAGAGCATCTGAAAGTAATAGACCATAAACAATATAATATTTTTTTTCTCTCTGTAGTCTTCTCTCTCTCTCTTTCTTTTTTTTTTTTTTTTTTTCTCCTTGCAAGAATTAATTAGCAAACTGCTTTCATAAAAGAACTCAAATCCCCAGTGACGGGTCAGTGTTTTAAGTCTTGCGTAATTAAGTCTGCTGTGAGTGTTCCAGATGCATTTTTCTCTCTTTGGTTTAGGTAATCCTCATTCTGAAATTGTATATAAAGGCAAAAGGTAAGGTAGAGGGATGTTCTCTGTTTTAATATAGAGGTACTAGACCTATCTGTTGTTGTTATGCATTTAGATGAGAACAGAAGTCTGAATTTAGTAAATAGTCAAAACGGGGAATGTTTAATTCTTCAAATTTATGTATACATGTAAAAAAAAAGAAGTTTGTGGTTCGGGGTTTTTTTACTATTATGCTAAATGCCATTGAATCCAAAAGTACTGACAACTACAAAGGAAAACATTATCTTTGTCTAAGATTCACACTGGAGGTCAAACATATGTCACTTCAGTTCTTTTTTTGTTAAAAAAAAAAAAGTAAGAAAAAAGCCTGGAACTTGCAGTTCCCACATAGCTAAGATTAAATAACACAGAATCAACACCATCTTATATAAAGAATACATAAATAAATAAGCCACTGGGCCTTCTTTACAAAACATACAGAATCAGTAAAGGGCTCAAGCAAAGGAATTTTTCCTCTTTGAAGTTCACATTTAATGTATCCACTTTTCCAAACTTGTATATCCCTACTGTATTTAACTATTTGATCTTGAAAAAAAATTCTATTCATCACATAGATATTAGTCATGCCACAGAACGCTTGACTAGAAGTTGCTTGGATACGGCACTAAGTAATGCAGTATTCTAAGCTACATAAACTAAAATGAATTTGATCTTCACAAGCTGTCAATAAACAGTTTTCTCCAGAATATTCATTGCATAGTGACTTCAATCAATATCAACAGTATTTTGCCAGTACATGGCTTTGTGCTAGTTTTGGTTAATTACAATGCAGTATTTAGTAGTAGGTAGTTTAGAATATATGCTATGACTTCATGTCAAAGTGCAACAGAGGTTATGGATGACCATGTTACATACTTTAAAGGGTAAATTTGACAGCACATTGGGTGAAACTAACTTAACTCTGCTTATTTCCATACTAACTAATCCACAGCTGTTGTGATCCTCTGTGCACAGTACTGAACATGTAGAAAATACATGTTTCCCTTACTAGTGAGCATGTTTCTTAAAGAGATAAACCTGTCTTACAGAGTATTTTGGTACTAATAATCCATTTGGGACTCTAAAGTTCATTCTGCTCTTTTAAGTCATACTGCCATGATGTTAAACCTTACCTAGTTGAGGACAATTATTTCTTGTGGTCCCTGGATAGGTTGGTTTTTTTTTTCCACTTGAATTAATAGTATTATTTTACTCTGTTTTACAGAATTAAAGGCTGAAATTATATTAATGACTTCTCTTCCTCTTGCTAGCTATAGTGAATTTTACTCATTTCTAGCAGATGAGCTTTTTTGATCATATATGCTAATAAGGCTACTTGCTTATGCTTATATATATAGGCAGGTTTTAGTTATTTGGTAACATAGGACCAGACAATGTTAGATGCATGGTTAATTTTGTCAGTGAACCAAGAAAAGCTCTAGAAAATAATAAAAATCTGTGATAGAACACAGGGTGCAAATATGCATGCAAGTGTGAGAGACAATTTGATTCACCTAGACTGTGTAAGAAAATTTCAAATTGAATAGTTAATAGATAACATGTTATGTAGCACAGATCCAGCACAATCAATTTTTAATCAAAACTATGGATTATGTGGTTGTAATCAAAACCCTATTCATCACTGAATAATTTTAATAGAGCTAAAACAAATGTAGTCATTAAGGGACATTTCAAATCTTCTTAAAATTGCTTGAGTCAAAGGTAGCTAAATGAACTCATTCATAGAGTTATTTTCAGATTTAGTCTTTGCCACTTAATCTGCCACTGTGAAATTTTTGTAAGTTATGTTTTTCTTCACGTCCAGTGTGAATCCTCTCTAACTCATATAACCTTGTGATGTTTTTGAAGATTTTCTCACCATCTTTTACATTTACCTAGTTTAATGTGACTATAAACCCCTGTTAAATCATCGAATCATAGAATGGTTTGAGTTGGAAGGGACCCTAAAAATCATCTAGTTCATCTTTGCAATCTAGAACTTCTTTTAATATTAAAAAAATTGTTTTCTGTTTGGGTTTTTTTTATTTTTTTGGAAGAGATGAAATGTTAATTCCATCAGAAATTTTAGTCAACTGGTACAGAGTAAGAGGTTAAGAAACACTGCTTCTTACTGTCCACTAGGTCTTGGGTTTGTACACCTTACATCACAGATAGAGTAGTAGATCTGGAAACTACACAACTAGTGTTAGAGAGAAACTATATTTAAAATATCAAGCATGGAAGCATTCACTTTCTATTTAATGAAGAAGATTACCTGTTAATACATAGCTGTAGACTTTAAATCTAACCTGAATTTTCTGATAGTCAGGATTTCCTCTACTCTGATAAGGACAACACAGAAATTTTTTGACTGTAAAAGGATCATACATTATCGTCTCTCTTGTGCAATTAAGTCAATGCTTGCATCCATGAACTACCTCAGTGGAGAGGCTGAGATTTCAAAGTGTCCTTTGGAAACAACCACAATGTTTCCCAAGAAAAAAACAGAGCAAAATTATCCAACTTGGCAAGACTGTGGTTGGGAATCTTGCCCTTTCAATTTTCCTGCCGCTTTTCATTGTTACTCAAACAAAGAACTACATATAGTCTCCAGGTCAGCCAATTACACCTTTCATATAACAAAAGAATATTTTTTTGTGAATACTGTGTTAAATTAATATATCTAATGCAAACAGTGTAAGCTTAGAAATATTATTGAGAAATAAAAGGATTTTAAATGCTCGGTTTCACTTAAACATAGACCATAACATATTTCTAAATACCATAATGCTAGCAATTATTACAAATTTTCTTTGTTATGAAGAAACAGCACAAAAAATGCATGCATCTTTTTTATTATTCTCAGATGTAACAGTATAAAACCCCATTTTATCAACACTTTGTTGACATAGGATTCCCCATAAAATCTTGGAATGCAGTAACAGGTTTAGTAAAAGTGAAAAATGTAACTGCACAGATGAACCTTAATAAATCAGGGTATATGTTATGTGCTGAGACGAGCCAATAGATTTCTGCATGTTTTTTGACCCATTAAAGTAAACTGATTTTTTGTTGCCACTGTAACTTTTGAGTGAGGCTTCAGTATATTTTTTTTACAAGAAATGTCATCTTCAAATTTTCTTGTTCATCAAGTTTACTTTCAAGATATTTCCTCATAAAATAATGTCAGACTGAGTTTAAGGACTTTTTTTCATTTCCTTCAGCAAAATTTCAACTGACTACATCATTGCTTTATATTTTTCACATTTTCCACTAGATTTTTTTCTTAAAAGAAGGATTTTAAGGGCTTTTCTTTATCATGCTGTTTCACTCCTTGCTGACAACTTAAACTGAAATTAGAGATTTCTGTTTAAGTAGAAAATCTATATCATGGAGGTATAAAGCAATAAATTTATCTTAAAAATATATTGGCAAAAAGTCACAATTCTTTTACCATTATTAAAAAATCTATCATATACTGACTTTGGCAGAAATTTTGCCCAATATAAATACAAGCAGAGACTGTAATTGTTGGTACAAAAATCTAGTCTTACATTAGTGAGGAAGAAAAAGACACAGTTCATCTTCATTCTTGTTCCATGTTAACCCTCAAATAATCCAGTGACTCTCCTTATATCGATAAATAGTATCGCAGATTATTTTAAACATGAGAATTCAACAGGAAAATCCTGTCACTTCTGAAACTTTGGGATTTTTTAGGTGGTGGGGTTTTTTTTTCCCCAGAATTTTCTGCCAATTTTTCTTGTCTACAGAGAAAGCATCACATTATGAAGGAAAAGGCACTTACCAGGCAGGCAGGAAGCTTTCAGTGTACCATCCATCTGTTAGTTACTTGATGTAGATATCTAAGATCACATCAGCCACTCTCTTCCCTCACTCATACTGGTTTGTACTGTCTATTGATGTAATTTGGCTCTTCAGGGTTGTTAAAGGGTTAAAACTGATTACATAGCTCCAAACCAGGCTATCTGAAATCAGACAGTGTTACATTTAAATTTATGTGAATCCTTGCATGTTAAGTCTAAAAGGGGTATGGGATTCACCAGTGGGTCCTATCAGTCTAAATATCCTGCTTACCCACATAGGACAGATGCCTGCACTGCCCAAATCATTCTGTACAGTACTTCTTGCTACAGAATTATAGAATCAGAGAATATCCTGAGTTGGAAGGTACTCCATTCTTATGTACCTCATCTACAGCTTCATAAAAAATTACCTTTGACAGTAAAGCTGGTTTAAGCTCAGGATTCACCACCTTCAGCCAGTTAGAGAATCATAAATATCCTGAGTTGGAAGGGACCTATAAGTATCAAGTCCAACTCCTTACTCCACACAGAACCAGACAAGCCAGAGCATGGGGCTGAGTTCATTGTCCAGACACTTCGTGAACTCAGTCAACCTCGATGCTGTGGCCACTTCTTTGGGAGCTTGTTCCAGTAAGGGAGTGACTGATCTCAGCTCATGCCTTTAAGGACTCTTGAATGCCAACAAATAGTAGTTAAGTGTAGTAAAGTGCTATACAATTGGGTAGAAAATTGTGTCATAGTCTAGGTGGTATTAATTAATGATATAAAAGTCCTTTTTTTCTAGAATAAATGTAACTGGTGTAGGTTAGGTGAAGAAAGAATGGGCATAAGGGACAGAATGGATGGCATGCAAAAATGACAAAGTGAATAGTTATATCAGTTAACTTCAATAAAGGAGATAATTTTCCCCCCCTCTCCTGTGTATACCTGATTTTCCTTTCTAGACAAAATGAAAGTTTCTTCATTAGTTCTTTATAACATATATATATATAAAAGGGCTTCCTGATGCCATACAATGTTTATATTTCAGTTATATGGCATAACAAATTGTGTTCAATTTTATTTGTTTTAACAGTGAAGTATTTACCATTCATGTTTCATTTTATTTTGTCTTGGTTTTTTTTTTTCCTCAATATGAGGTTATTTGTGTGTTGGCTAGCAAGAGAGAATAAAGTGGATATATTTTTCTCATGCGGGATGACTTGTAAGTTTACATCTTTGAATTTATGACCTGCAAACCATAGAAATCACATAACTGTGACATCGTCCAGAGACTTAATTGAAATGTGGACACTATGTTCCTTTATGAGTACCTTGCATCATTCATTACTACTAATATCCTGTTTGCCGAACACGGTCTCTTCTTCTTAACTGTTATTTACTGAAGCCCTTTACAATGCCTCCATAGCCAATTTCTCAAACTTCACATTATGCTATCAGGTCTCAAGTATAAGCAATGGACACAACACTATTGTGCTGAAAACAGTCTTTTTGAAGGAGGTATCTAATGATGTGTACACAGAGAAGGCTGAAAGCAAAATAACTTAAAAACCATGACTATTTACATGATAACTGTTGTTTGTATGGTTATGGCCAACTGTGTTGCACATAACACCTACGAACCTATGGCTAGTAATCTTCTGTGTCAGGATACATGATATGTTGCTGACTGGACACGTGGCTCTGGCAACACAAGTTGCAGAACTGAAGGCTAGTTAGGACCAGAGCAAGCATATACTCATTCCTTATCTGGAAGCCTATCTGCTAGTAAGTCAGAAAATAACTTATTCTCCCTTATTCATTGTGTTTCTTCATGTATGCATTTCTCTGTGTCAATGTGTGTATGTGCAGTTCCCAAAGTTATAAATAATTTATATTGTTAATTAATTGTGCTACAAAAATAAAAATTCATAAGCACATCTGAGACTTTCAATAAATGCTCCTACTAATGCCAGTGCTATTGAATAGCTAACCTATATCTGGTATGTATGTTTCAGTAAAAACCTGGCATATACTGCTAGCAAAAAGAGATGAATGTGGTTAAGATCAGTTACTATACTAATGATGGGACTATGAGAACTTGCACTGTACCAGAAATCAAAAACATTATATACAATGTTACTGCCACACATTTGGTAAATACCAAATCCATTTAATATGTTCTGCTATCTATAGAGAGTATCTCTGAAGACTATCTAGCTATCATACTCTGAATTATCATTATGTGAACATTTGTCAATAAGTAGCCTTAAGACAAAGGTAGGCACACTACTTTATGAATGACATATCAGATCTGGTTAGGCAAATGAAGAAGCCTTCCCATCACACCATTTCTAACTGCATTCAAACAGCAGCTCAAGCTGCAGTAGGGCTGGTTTAGTATGCTGTAAAAGTTCTGACTCTCTTAGAAAAAATTCCCTTTTTCCCAGCACTGTTAGAATCCATACCTACACTTCTTCCAACCCCCTGCACCATAAGGATTGAGATGAAGAGGCAGCTGCCTAAACCAGCCTGCCCCTGTTTAACCTCCTGCTTTCTGAATGCTTCTGTCTCTCAAGATGGTTTCCCTACCTAACCTTTTCTTTCTCCACATTGAACTGCTGGCACCTCCATATGAAAATCAGCATCTACACTGGGATAGTACAGGTAAAAAAAAATCAGGAACATTCACCTTTGTTTGGATTTCTCTTGTTAGGCTACAGTGTAACTCTACAGACAGGTTTCAGTACATAACTCTTTAAAAACTATGGTATCTAATCTGTTTGAAAGCCTTATGATTACTAGCCCTATTTAACTGCACCTAGAAATAAAATAATGTGCTGCACATACAAATTATAATCAGTTTACATTTGCATAAAGTACAGCATTATTAATTTCTTCCCATTGAGATATAGTGAGCTTGATGACATAAATAGAGGGGAAAAAAAGAAAAAGAGTTCTGGTGGGCAGGTGTGAACATGAGCAGTCAAGAAAAGCAAATAAACAAACAAACACCACAAGATTTATATTTTTTTTCCCTTCTTTTTCATAGCTGCCCTTGTTAGCACCTGCTAAGTGAGACTACAGAGAGCAAATGATTTCCCCATCCCCTGAGTTGAACCCTGCCAGTCAGAATAGAAGCTTCCTGGTTTAGACGTGAGAAAATGATTTTGTTATCCCTTCTAGGGTTGCAAAAAAAAAGCAAATTAATTTTTTAATGAAAGAAAAAACAAAAAAATGCACTACATGAGATTTTTCTGAATAAAATTTAAACTCTTGACATTGATAGCTTAATGATAAAACTCAGGTTCCTGAGAGCATGATATACCTTTTTTCTTTGTCATGGAAACATATGTGTATGCATTTGAGAACAAAGAGTTAAAATTTTCTCTTTAGCAGAAAAATAGTGTATTTTTTGTAATGTCTCCACACATCTGTTATTCCTCTGGGGAAGAAAAACTTAAATGAATGAATCTATTGCTGCCTGAGCATTAAAATCAATAGGTTTCTGTAGTTTTGAGAAGAAACAGGCATTTGTTAAACATTAGCATGTGAGTTTCTCAAGCAAAAATAATATAAACTGCATTTTTATGTATTAATTATTAAGGGAAAAAATTATTTCTCCTTTTGGTATTTCCCAATAAACATAACAAGCATTCACTCCATTTCAGATCACACTGGAATTAGCCATTTGAGTGATGTTTTGAAAGCTCTGAAACTTGTTACACTGCAATGATAATAAAAAAGCTGTAAATGCTGGAGTACAGTATGCTGAAATCTTCAGTGAAATACATCTTTCTTCCTCACTGATTTAGTTTTTTCCATCTTTTTTTTTTTTAACTTGGCTTAATACTGAGCTGTCTGAAAGTACCATTTGGGTTATACTAGCATTAAACAAGTGTGAAATTTCTGTTTCTATTTAAAAATACCTTCTTAAAAATGAATTTGTGGACTCTGTAGCTTGCCAGATACAAAGTTAATTGCATAAAGTAGTATTAAAGGCAAGCACTGACCAAAAAATAAACATCCTTCTGTGCCTGCCTGAGAGCTAAGTTAATGGACTTTAAGGGAGCAGGACATGAAAAAAATCAGATGATTTCAGTAATTCTCTTACCTTTGTGTATATTATGTTTAGTAAAGCACAATAAAATCCTACATTGGAAAGAAAACTTCAGCCTAAAGTATGCCACAATTCTATTTCTGTTTCAGTCAGATTTTCCACTGGAATGATTTTTTATGCTGGTGGTAATTGCTCACTTCATTCTAGTCTTCCATCTTTCATCATTCAATGAGGACATCAGATAAGATGGTGTGAGAAAGAGCAAGTGCACAGAATCACAGAATCACAGAATTGTAGGGGTTGGAAGGGACCTCAAGAGATCATCGGGTCCAACCCCCCTGCCAAAGCAGGCTCCCTAGCACATATTGCACAGATAGGCGTCCAGACGAGTCTTGAATATCTCCAGAGAAGGAGACTCCACCACCTCCCTGGGCAGCCTGTCCCAGGGCTCTGTCACCCTCACTGTGGGAAAGTTCTTCCACATGTTGGTGCAGAACTTCCTGTGCTCCAGTTTATAGCCATTGCCCCTTGTCCTGTCTCCACAGACTACTGAAAAGGGGCTGGACAATTCCCCCTGCATCCCATACTTAAGATATTTATAAACATTAATTAGGTCCCCCCTCAGTCTTCTTTTCTCCAGGCTGAACAGCCCCAGCTCACTCAGCCTTTCCTCATACGGGAGATGTTCCAGGCCCTTAATCATCTTCGTAGCCCTTCTCTGGACTCTCTCAAGGAGATCCCTGTCCTTTTTATACCGGGGAGCCCAGAACTGGACACAATACTCCAGGTGGGGCCTGAAATACTCCAGGTGGGGCCTGAAAGCAATTAGTGAGTTCCAAACCAAAAATCATACCAGCCTCTGAACTTGTTTATGATAAAGAAAATTGTTTTGATTCCTGAGATGAAATTAAGAAATTTGTCTGTATATAAGCTATGAATTCAATTTTTGGACCAATATGATTTTTTGTTGGGATTCAGTCCAAAACTAAGTCAGCATGTTTTAAGAATCTATTTGCGGATGCCACATATGAGATGTTTTTCTAAGCTCCCAATAAAGTTAATGATGATTGACCATGGCAGCTAGAAGATCCTAGTTGTCAAATGAGTTTACCAGACACTACATGTGAGAATCATCTGGTTTAGAATTGCTGAGTATCATCTAAAGCATGGAAAGATATCAAACATAGTGCCTGGGACTAGAAGGTGTGATCTGTGAGAGCTGAACCTTCTACCTGGAAGCTGCTGTTTATCACCTGTAGCATTTAAAATGTCGCTAGATATCTACTTCAGGTATATTAATCCCATCCATCCTCAGTACCTTATTTAAGGTGAACTTGACTAATATCTAGGCTCCATTGGCAGTACAAGCCAGAAAATAAATTTAGTTATCATCTTCACACAAATGTTTGTTGCCACTTAAGACAGAATTGTTTAGTTTGCAACTGCTGCTTTTGAAGGACACTGGTCTTCCCTAGGTGTTTTGTTGTATCTGTTTGCCCCTTGAAGAAATCTTGGATAATTTAGAACTTCTTTTGACTATATTTTATTACCTTCTATTTTATTACCTTCTATATGCCTTCCATATCATGAAAAAAACTAAAGGCTCCTACAAAACTACATTGTATTTCAGAAGGCCTATTAACTACTGGGTAAATCTGGAACAGGCAGACTTGGGAAACACCTGTGGGATGACTGAAATGAGGGAGGGGAGGCTGCACATCAGCTGGATTTCTTTGAATCATAAATTCTTCATAGAGGACTAGCGCAGGTGAATGAAACATTCCCAAAAAGGCAGAACAAGGCAATATTTTGGACTGTTACTGCCAAACTTAAAGCCACCAGCCTCCAGAGAAAGCACAAAGGTGTTGGTGGGAAGGGTGAGGAGAAAATGCAGATTTGGTATCATAGAGGTCTGTGCAAACACTGCCAAGGAAGCGAGAAATCAGCAACACATGACTGAGAAAAATACAAATTTCATCTTCAGAATCTACTCACAGGAGAAAGAGAAAAGACCCAAGAAACTTCAAGTCACTGTGTTTGCATGTATATATTGGGAAATGCATAATATTTTGTATAGATCTGTAAATCTCATTCATTAACTGAAGTTAAAAGATATAGAAAGGTACATAAAATCCTTGACAGCCCTCCTTCTTTTCATCTCCTATATGCCTGGAGTACCCACAAAATGTAAACTAGCTAAAATATGGAGGGGTGAAATAGGTATCAGCACCCATTCTGTGGGATGGTGCCACCTGCTCAACATAATCATATTTCTGTGGTGAGATAAAAAAGTCATATGTGCTATGAATATGTCAGGGAACCTCCCAAACCAAAGGAAGTGCAGGAACATGTGCATAGGGCATCAGGACTTAAATACAGCAGCCAAGACATGTCCAGCTGAACAGAAGAGTGGTCTAGGAGTGCTATGCTGTAACTGCAATAGTTCTGCAAGGTCTCTCTCAGTGTCTGTGTGGAGAATTGTTTGATTTGACTCATCTCCACACTTATCACAACATAATTTTCTTTGCTGTTTAAAACTATCATGCTTCTTTACAGATAAAATCCATCTGATCTGAAGTGAGCTGCTATCTTTTTCTGAAGAAACGGGATTGGATTTCTTTGCTTGAATTTCAGTGAGGAGTCTACCAAGACCATATTTTTATGAAAAGTGTTTAAAAATCTGTTAGCTTGAAGAGTGTGGTGTGGCTTTTTTATATTAAATATTACGGGTTTATTTGTTCTGAAGCCAGGCTTTCTTCTGCAGAAATCAGGTAGTGACAGTCATTCTGCTGCTGAATATTAGTGGACAATATACTAAAAACACTGTTGGGAGGCTGCTACCAATTCATTTGCTGAAAAAATGGGAAATGTGACAAATTTAGAGCTTGTGCAGGGCCAGGGTGCCTCTGAAGGTGATAAAATGTCAGTTTGTGAACTTCAGCAGGGAATTTTCAGTCACAAATAGAGTAAGACAAATTTAGACATAGGTTGAGTGTGTGGATGATTTTCCCCCCTCTCTCCTGGAAAGATAAGAGTCAGGATCTAGTATTTCTGAATAAACTTACAGGCAAAACTTGAAGCTTATATGGGATAATAACATGTATATTGTTGTTCTGTGTGCTACACCTGATCACTGTTTTGGGGGTTTTGTTGGGGGGGTATTTTGCTGGCTTTTTTTTAGTTTTGGAGTTTTTTGGGGGGTTGGGGGTTTCTTTTGGTTGTGGTGGTTTTGCAATTTTTTAATTTTTTTTTTTTTTAAAGGAGTCATTTTAAAGATTGTTTTCTTCCACAGACTTTTTGCAGACTCCTGAAAGGGCAGCTCCAAGAGGTGGAAGAGTCTGGCTCATACTAGAGCAGAAGCACAGCTGACAAACTGATACCATACACGTGGCTTGGGAATACAGAGCACGAGTGTGAAGACCTTCATTCAAGAGAACTCTGGGGAAAAAACTTGTCACTTAGAAGGGTTTCCCACAACATCCCATTGCCATCCCAATGAATGAGACAGACTACTGAAAGTCACAGATCAAAGAGCAAACTGAGATAAAATATCAGGTGCTTGCAAATGAGCAGATTATGCACTGCTGATGCCTTGAAATCAAGAGGTGATAGGCTTTGAAGTCAAGCAAGGAAAAAAACCCACTTTCATTATGAAAATGTGGCTGATTGTGAAAGCTATGAGACCTGGAACGGGCCTGAAATGGTGATATTGGGATGATTGATCCATCCATCAATGTGTTCCCTTACTGGAGAGGGAAAGCACCTGTCCCAACCCTTGTTTCAGAGTCAGGCCAGAGAGTTTGGTTCCCTGTTCTGCTCCATTTGCTGCGAGCAAGTGCAGGACTACCCGCAAGAACGCCCATACACTGCCCTCACAGCATTTCCATACCTCGGCATCCCTTTCCCCTTTCTTGGTCTTGCTTTTCATCGCACTTGTATCTCCCTTTCTCCTGCCAGTTTCCCTCAAGGTGAACAACTCAACCCGTAACTTCTTTTTCCCAGCTGTTCTCAGTTATGTTTCATCCATACCCAAATATATTTTTTCTGATACTGTTACCTAGGTAATCATGTTATTATATGTTAACTGATGGTTACCTGGGTGCTGTTGGCCTTACAAGACTGTACTCCCCCAAAGGTTCCCAATACTCCCCTCCAATTATCTGTGGAGTTTGGCAGTTTCTCACATTACCACCCACTTAACCACCTGTGAGATTCAGCCATCCCTCACAACTTTTTCCGGCTTCCCACGCTGGTACTTGTTTTCTTCAGCAACTTCTGGTGTCCAGTCCAGCAGATTTCCACCTCCTTCTCAATCACTTACCCTGAGCTAGGGCCTCCTTAGCAATCTGGAGTTCACTTGCAGCCTTTGTAACATTTCCACAGTGAACAATGTGGGCTGACCTGGTCTAGTCTCTTTCCATTGCTTAAAGAAGGCATGCAGTTAAGATGAGCTGTGATGGTGGTTTGCTGAAATCCTGAAGAACATTTTTTCCATTACAGCCCCCAAGTTATGCACATATCTTTACAAATGGATTGATGAGGGGAAGCCATCTCATCACCTTCTTAGTTAAAGGAAGTAACTGTAAGGTATATTTTGATACTAATGATCTTCTTAGTTCTTGACCTCTGGTGGTGATTTGTGATAGGTTTGTAACCTTTGTTTCTCCCAAGGGCTGGACTCTAACAATCTGCTGTTTGTCTCCTTGTGACTGAGGGTCTGAATTTCTGATATTCCCTGCAGTCACACACACCTAGCCAAAAAGACTGCAATGTCTTTCATATATTACGGTAATCCATTGTAATGTTGCAAACCATTCTATTTTGTTGCACAGTGAACAAAACCACAAACATTTGCAAATTAAAATTGGTTTAGTTCCACCCTTACTTTACAGCAATAACTAAAAGGTTTTTATTACTGATATCACTGCAGTTATCAAAAAAGGATATACTTTATTGAATTTATGAATCTCCAGACACTGCCCACTCATTGCTTCTGCTTGCACAGGCCTCCTGTGAAATAATTAAACACTTATCACTCAGGCTGATATTCCGAGGTGAACACCTTTAAATAACTTGTATGATCTTGAAACAAACTTGAAACAAACTTTTCCTTAGCACTCTACACACCAGAAATTTGAGGTAGTTGAGTGAATTGTACATTCTGATTAACAGTAACACAAAGTCTATGCAGATAAATTAATATTATGAAGTGGCAAAAGCTATGTGTAATGGTGAAAGAGCTCTAACCAGATCTCTGGCCAGAAGGTCAATGGCATGGATACACATACTGATTTCCCTTTTTTAATTTTGCTTTGTATGTATGATACATTAACTCTTCTTTCTCAATAGTTTTATTTTTAAAGAACAGCAATTAAACAAGCTTTGCTGCATCCCTTATTCTCAGGCTTGTCTCCATAGAATCATAGGCTGGTTTGCGTTGGAAGGGACCTCAAAGACCATCTAGTTACAACCCTCCTGAGATGGGCAGGGACACCCTCCACTTGACCAGGTTATCCAAAGCCCCATCCAACCTAGCCTGGCAGCCACAGCTTTTCTGGGTAACCTGTTTCAGTGCCTCACAGCCTTCACAGTAAATAATTTCTTCTTAATATGTAATCTAAATCTCCAGCCTCCTTCATTTTAAGGCCATTACCCCTCATTCCATTGCTACATGCCCCTGTACAATGTCTTGCTACACCTTTCCTGTAGGCCCCTTCAGGTATTGGAAGGTTGCAAAAAGATCTCCCTGGAGCCTTCTCTTCTCCAGCCTGAACAAGCCCAACTCTCTCAGCCTGTCTTCATAGGATTGGTACTCTAGCGTTCTGATCATCATTGTGGACCTTCTTGGGCCTTGTTTCAACAGGTCTATGCATTTCTCCTACTGAGGACCTCAGAGTTGGATGCAGTAGTCCAGATGGTGTTTCATGATATTGAAGGGGCAGAATCACCTCCATTGACATGCTGGTCACCCTTCTTTCAATGCAGCCCAGCATGTAATTGGCTTTCTGGGCTATGCATGGATGTTGCCAGGTCATGTTAATATTTCCGTCCATCAACACCACCAAGCACTTCTTCTCAGGGCTGCTCTCATTGCATTTTCTGCCTAGTCTGTAGCTGTGCTTGGGGTTTCCCTGCCCGATGTATAGGACCTCACATTTATTGTTGTTGAAGTTCATGAGATTTGTATTGGTCCACCACTCAAGCCTGTCAATGTCCTTATGGATATCATCTCTTCCCTCTGGCATGTCAACCACAGCACACATCTTGGTGTCATTGGCAAACTCGCTGCGGGTGCACTCAATCCACTGTCCACATTGACACCAAAGATATTACACAGCTCTGGTCTCAATACCAACCCCTGAGGAAATGTATCTGTCTCTGGTCTCTATTCTAGATTTTCTCATTGCGTTCTTCTCCATCTTAGATAAATATTACAGTCTCTCTTGTATCCTAGTTAGGCACAATATAAGCACTCAGTAATGATATCTCTGAATCTCCAGGGCATTCGAACACCTGGCACCAGGATGAGTCATTCAAGGAGTGCTGTATCCCTAAGTCAAATCATGCAATCTGGCATTGTATTAAAGGGATTCATAATAACTGTGTGAGAAAAGCTCCACTAGCTATGCTGATATTGTCTGACCCAAAGACAGATTTTCACAAAAACACCAGCTATCTGTTTCATCTGTCTCACAGAGCACTCTGTAAATGACATGAGACAGGAAACTCCCGCTTCATCACTGGCAGAACATGCCATACCTGACCATCCCAGAGGGGTCACTGGCCCTACAGTTTGCCTTAATCCCACATTGTCTTCTTTCTTGATGTATTGATGCACAATTCCTTGTGGGCAGTCAGACAAATCTATGCTTTAAAACTCTGCATCCTTAATAGTCTTCAAATACATAAGAAGCAGTGGCATAACAGAAATAAATAAATCACTCCCCTTGCTCACTGAAGATAGGATAAGAAAAAATAGTTTTATATTGCCGCAGAAGATATTTAGGACTCTGACAGGCTTGCGGTGGAAGATTAAAATCAGACATGTAATTTTCATTTACCTTAATATACTGGACTGAACACTGTGATAAGTCAGAGGTTGATCATTTGTGGTATCAGACATCCCTGCATTAATGTCCAGGGAAAGAGACAAACACTTCAGACCTTTAACGGCTTCATCTATCTGATTTTGTCTGCCAAGGCAAATCTACCACAGCCCTTAGTTGAACCATTAACATAACAGTTCTTGGCAGTAAGTACAGCCAAACTTTGGAATAACTTGCCAAAGATATTAACAGAAAATACATCTTAAAGTGTCTGTAAGAAGCACAGTAAGTAAATATCAGTCAAGAGTCTAATCCTGTGTGTAAGGAAAGAAGGGAAAGACAGGATTTATCTCTGAAGTCACAGGATCCCTTCTCCTTCTGCTTCCTGAGATTTTGTCAACAAATTATTTCACTTTGACAAATTATCACATATCATCTAAGCCAACAAAGGTCTATTAGGCTTAGTGACCAGGAGACATGAACCAACATGACTTGACTATTTTATTTAGGTCTTTTTCCCCAACTCTAATAGGCTTTTCGTAGATCTTCTTTAAAACATAATTACCTCTATTTTACCCTCTGAAGATAAAGGTACACTTTACCTTTGTGGTATTCCTTAATGAAAAAGTTCTAATATTAAGAAATAAAAATTAATACTGGATGGCCATGAATATTCAATTCAAATTTTCCATTTGTTCCACATTTTTCTTGCTGAAAAACAAATAAAGGAAGAGCTTCTTATACAATATGGCATCAAACAGCATTTTGACCACTAATTTTGAGTTATTCAGTTTTGAAGTGACACTTTGGAGACACACTGAGCACTGAGGTGAAGCACTCAAAATTATTTGGTACCTGAAAACAATTTTTTCATGATTTTTTGATGTGTAATTGTAATATTCCAAATTGTTGAAACTTTTTTTAAAATGAGAGAAAAAATTCAGGAGGGAAAAAATTATACAGAAGTAACTGACAAGATCATTTCTTCATATTTAAGATGTTTACGAGCTGACTTTTTATCACAGTTCCATATGTGGTTATTTTGTTGTCAACTTGGAAGGGTTAAGTTAACCTGACTTTCATTCTATTTCACTGTGAATGATGACACCTTAAATATGAATAATTTTTTACAGAGTACAGTCTAAGCAGCAATAAGCTTATACTTCTATTGAACTCCAAAAAGAGATAAAAGATGCCTTCATATGTTGTCTTCAAATGTATCTAACCTTATCCAGTATAATTTTGTAGAAACAGAAATTGACACTGAAAGTATTCAAAATTAATAGCCAGATAAGGGTTTTTTTGGTTATATTTTCTTTGCTGAATAAATAATTGCATGTTGTTGTTTTTTTTTTTTTCCCATAACTAGAACAGTACATGTTGAAACAGAAACAAAATGTATCAGGGATATTTTTCTGCACATAATTAGTGTGTATATATCTCTTAATAATAAATCAGTGAAATAGTAGTCTTATTTATAGGTTCATATTTATCATTGTATTATTTTAATACTTCCAAAGAGCTAATCTAGAGGAAAAACCAACAGCTGACCAATGAGGCACCATAACAAGTGAAGAATTAACTCTCAAATTGAACAATCATCCAATAACTACAGGGTTGGAAACTGCCACTTCAGACTATTACTGTAGTACTGTTACACATCAAGTACATTTTATATAAACTGAGGTCAGTTCACTATACATTGTATGAAGAATCAAGCCAGATTTGCAGTGAATGGTTTAATTAGCTATATATCTAGTGACAAAGTATATTCATAATGTCCTCACACAGAGCAGTAAAAATCATTAAAAAAATAGTGTGTGTGTGTGTCCCAGTAAGTTTTATATCCTAATATCTAGATCAAGGACAGCCAGTTAACTCCAGATGTCTTACATGAGGGGAACTCTTCTGCCTTGCATATTTGCAATTGCCACCATGTAGCCATGAAGTGCTTGTGTTACACTTAGATATATACCGTGCATAGTATATCTGGCTTTGTCTGTAGTCTGGTTTTGGAAAGTGCCAAGTTTTATTTTTGCAGCAGTTTAAAATGAATACTGTAGGCAGAAGATAAAAGGGCTTGCCAAGCTGATATGCTTCATATCAGTGAATTTATTGCCAATGCTATTAATGCAAATAGTGGCGTACAAAGTAAAAGCATAATATTAAAAAGAAGCCCCTACAGCTATGCCGAAATTCTATAAAAATATCATATAATTAATAATTATCCAAATGTACAATTTGTTTTGCAACTTATGCAAAGTAGTTCTTCCTGACATTTCATTTTATTGCTTCAGCCTGAGTTTCTCTGCTGAAATTTGTGACTGCGTATTTCTATGGTAACCCTGGAGGAGGGAATGGAAGGGTGCCCAGGGAAAAGAAAGGAAGGATGCTGTAAGAAGGAAAACAACATGAAACTGAGAAAAACAGCCAATGAAAAAACCAAAAGGAATTGTAACAGCTTTTAGAGAAGTCTGACCCACACAAATAACACACCATAGCCAAATAAGAAACATAAATGACAAGCATATTTTGAATGAAATGTCTGAATATCCTTATGCTGGGTAAGCTATCCACTTTGTTATGAGTGCACATGTAATCTGGGGACATCAAAAGGAAAAATAGGGGAAGAGGCTGGACTCAACTGGTAATTTTAAGTACTCTTAGATAAGTGACTATGCTCCCTGTATATTTAACAGTGAATTGAAAGTTCGATTTAACTATATACATCTGAGTAAGGGCGTCTAGTTTATGGGCATTCTCTATGTAGCTAGGGAAGATACACTAATCTCTTAAAGATGATTTCAACCCATCAGATATCGCCATTTCTCAACACTGATTATATGACGTGATTGAATTCTAATTCCAGTAGGAGGGTGAGGCACTTAAAATTGCCATCATTTTTTTTTTTTTCTTCTAGTAGGAAAATAACTATCTTGTGCCACTATCTGGGTTTGTTAGTAACACCTTATTTTAAAATAACTTAAGCATCCGACCTTTTTAATATACATTTATTTAATTGGGGGGAGTTAATGAAGTGAAAGAGAGAGAAGAGTCTTTGGAACTTCTCTGCAGAGTTTTTGATTTAGATCAAGCTCTCCATTTGAGCACTGATGAATTCAGGATGTATCTAGAATCTCAGCATGGTACCAGATATTTAAGGCTTATTGGACTGTCTGTGGCTGCTTACAAAGGAAGGAAGATCTCTGCTGGAGCAGGCTTTCCGGTTTCAGCCCCCTTGCTACATAGCTAATGTCAAACAGAGGCTGTGCCTGCTGAATTTGACATGCTGTGACACATGGAGATAATTGAAATTCTGCACTTTCTTATACAGGCCATCACAGCTCATCACCTCCATATTATTTTACTCCTAGATGTCCCTCTTCATGAAACATGAGGGCAATAGAAGGCAAGTACTTGTCATCCTAAACCAAAGGGTAGATCATTTTAAAAAAACGAATTATCTTGCATATGACCTACTCTATTTAATGTTACCCTCTTATTACCATGGCTATTATATCAACCTGGGTATCTGTATTTTACCGCTAGATGTAGGAGATCACCACAGGAGGTCATGTGCATTGCTCACAAGGAGTGTTAAGCAGAAACACTACCCAAGCAAGACTTCTAGCATTAATGCCATCACCATAAGTATTAGGCAATCCTTTCTGATCCTCTATCAGTTAAATTTTTATCCAAATGAATAATTTAAATGAACTACAGTTTTTCTTTTACATTCTTAATTAATCTGACTAGTGATGTTTTGCTTTTGAGAAAGAGTGAACCTATTGTTTTGAGAGCTATGATGACTGTGACAGAGCCCGCCTTCTTCCTGATCTCGAAGTCATTGCTTATGTGAATAAATGCTGTGTTAAAATGTGTAAAGAGGTGGAACCACATCTTAAATCACTGTCATCCATCAACACCAGTGCCTCACTACTTTTTTTTATTATTATTATTATTATCTTGTGTATAAAAGCTCAATGATGTACAAAAATGGTAGTTTGAAAGGAAGAATACAACAAACAGTCCTCTATATTACCTATTTCTTGAGAAAAAAACCTGGGAAATAACAAGAACAACAAAAAAAATTAGTTCTAAAACTATTTAGAACAGATTTCTCAATAAATAAATAAACAGAATCCTGAAAATAATTTTTACATTAGTGCCTATCCTAATTATCTTTGGAGTTTCTTCATCAGACACAAAAGGACAAAAACATATTTTCTTCTTGAATGACTGGCTTTGTATTCTTAAGGAAAAAAACCCAAACAAATAAACCAACAACAACAAAAAAAACCCAAACCAAACAAAAAAACCCAAAACCACCAAGGTTTCCAGTTTGCACATCTCCTTTAAAACATATGAATAAATTGTACAACACACACTTCCCAACCCACTTATTCAGTACAGAAAGTTGAGAACAAATGCATTTAAGTGTCTTAAGATCACATGGTCAAAAAGTGCACTTGGTCAAAACTGTAAATAATGTCCTTCTCAGTCAAGTCCTTAAGTAAAATAGTAATGCACCCCCTTCTGTTCTTTTCATAAATCTTTACAGAACAAACATATATACAGAAAATCTGGTTGCTTATCTCTTTATCTCTAGAAAGGAAAAGAAAAAAAACCCCCACAAAACAAAAAATAGATGTCATGAAATCACAAAAGTCTTGGTTTAGGGTTTTTTTTAGGTTTTTATAATTTAATTTTTAGACTTTGCATGAAGGATATTTTAAACAAGATAATAATTAAAAAGAGTTCCAAATTTAACTTCAATGGTAGAGATCTGATCTAGTAATACCTGCTGGCTTATCTTAAAATGTATGAATAGGTATGCTTATTTAAAAATAATTAAATGGTTCTAGTCTTTTCCAGAAGACAAAAATATCTAAGAAAAAGAAGAATAGCATTTAATATACATTCCTCAAAGAACATCTTATTAACAAATAGCAAAGGACTTAATGCTGCCTGTATGTTAACACCAGTTGAAAATAATCTCAGACAATGTACCAAATCTCTATACATGGTCCTACAGTGAGGCAGTATGCTATGCCTCTTCACAAATATAGGTTGATTATATAAGAAATAATATTACAGGAAGCAAACTAAATAATAGCTAGCTATCATAATCATATCAGGAGTACAGCCAGACTGTCTGTCACTTCTCCAACTCTGTGGAGATGAAGTGCAGTGTGCTTTCATGTTTTCTTGCCCCCTTTCACATGTTCACCACAACTCACAGTAATTGGCAGTACCTGTAAGGATGATAAGCAGGGACATGTGAGTCAATATCCCGACTTATAGTCTGCCAATCATTAATGGTTTGGTAGGTCAAGCAACTGGGGTTTCATATCATATGATCAGTCTCAGAGGGAGCTCACTGGATGGTGAACACAGTGCCAATATCTCCATATTTCATTTTTAGAACATGGTATTTAATACATCATACATCATAGATGACTGCATTAGTGTCTATGACACATCAAGAGAATGAAATGTAGTATCCATGCTATAGATGATAAGAGCTTAGGAATATATAGGCATTGATTCTCTCTGTCTTTGTGGCTTACTAAAATGTTGATATGAAGGCTCAAAAAGGAATCTTTGTATGCAGCTCAAAAACTCTTAAGGTAAGTATGGTTTTTCTTTGGTTTTGTTGTTGTTGTTGTTGTTGTTTGGGTCAGTTTTATGCAGTTGTGTCTACCTTATCATATGCTATCCTGAGTTGTGTCATCCTATCATGAAAGCTGATCATAAAGATCAGGATCAGTGTTTTATTTAAAAATAAAACATTGTTTTGATAATCACAGTTTTTCTTTTTATACAAATATTTGGAGTCATATAAGGAGTCCAGGATTGGTTTATAGCAATACAACATTTCTTTTTCTGTTTTCTGTTGCTAATAATTGCAACAAAATAAATTGGTATTAAGCATTTCTAGAAAGGCATATTTTGGAACTCCCAATACCTGTAAAGATGAAGAACCAGCTTAGAAAGTATCTGTAGACTTTACATCTGCTCAGCCTGTAACTGAATCATAACACATGATTCTTAAATCATTTGTGTCATACGCACTTTCATATGAGTCACCAGAACAATTTTTAATTAAAGTTCAGTGACAAAACCACCATACAAATTCCTTTTATATCATTCTGCACACTGTACTGTTATGCTTTTTGAGGTATATCCAACTTAATTTTTTTTCCTGTACTTAAACAATTAGCTATATTTAGATGTTTTCATGCTATATAAGTTCTTATTTTCATTGATCACACACTTGCAAATCTGGAGTGAAAAACAAGCACTTTTCAATAGAGCACAAGCTATGCTCCGTACTGCACAGTACTATACATTACTCACCAGGGTACAAGAACAATGTGCAGAAAATATAAGGCAGAAAGTGAAGGATGCAGTTCTGTTGATATCATTTTGATGGAACACCAGGACTCAAAATAAAATACATATTCAGCTCAACACTGACTCATACATTTGAAAGTGAATTGGAAATTTGGGTAGACAGAAACTAATGATACATGTGGGAATTTTACAGGAGGAAGGAACTTTATTGTACGGCCCTGCTTAAAGTCTGAAAAAGCCTTCAAAACTTGGGTAAGTAATGAAAGTGAATGGTATTCTTCCACACTTTTGGTTAATAGACAGAAAGGGTAATTAGCATCCTGCTGCTTTTTTCCAGTTGCAGAAATTGACAGTTTCACCAAGTAGCATTGTAGAACATCTTATCAAGAGAAACAGAAAATATACTACTGATTGCCAGACTGTGTTCAATCCATGGATTGCTGATAGGCTGTGAAACCAAAAAAAAAAAAAATCACAAGGCATCCAGAACACCATGATTAAAGAGGAACTTGCAGCTGGCCGATCTTTGTACTGAATGCGATTCACAACAGTCTATGACCAACAGTATTCACATCACAGCATATTAAAGGCCACTGCAATGTGCTATCACTTGCGTCATGACATGCTAGTTAAGTCCATGTCATGCACGCCTCTTTTTCTCAAAACACAGGGTAGTGGTCTGTTCTTCACCACCTTCTTAAGCAAAAAGTCTTGATGTGTGTCTGTACTACCCTGGTGTGCTGCATGAAGCTTCGGAAATAGTAGGGTTTAAAGGAAGCAATTTTCTGCATATAGAAAATTTGAGCAGATGGAAGATATTGTGAATCATACGGTGAAAGAAATGAAATAAAAAGCAAAACAAAATTAAAACCAAACAAAAAACCCCATGAAAAATCAACCATCACCCCCCCTGCAAAAAACCAAACCAAACCAAACAAACCCCCCCCCCAAAAAAAACCAAAACCAAAAACAAAACACCACACAAAAAAACCCCCATAAAACTACCCAAAACCACATAATAACATTCAAGATTCTGGATTTGTGACTTATTTTTCAAGCTTTTGTACAGAAGTGGTTGTCTTTGGAAAACAGATTATATGAACACAGTTTCCAAAAGCAAAATAATATCTAATAAACTAAAAAACCTCTTTACCAATTAAATTCACTTACAGAAATGGACCTCTTACCTATTTTTACATGAGAGAAAGTTTACATTAGGGAATAACATTTATTTGTGGGTTTATCATTTCTACAGAATTTTCCACTAACATATAAAAATTCAGACATTATCAAACAGATGTGGGGGATGATTTCTTCAATACAACTGTGTTTTGATCCTGTGATGTATGAGGTATTCTAACATAAAAGAAGACCCCTGGAAAATTACTTTTCAAAATGGGAATGAGACAGTGATACTGTATCTGTCTTTATTCTTTTATCCTGACATGAAAATATAAAGAAGAGGATAAAAGAAAAGCATTTCCAGAGCAAACTTCTTTAGTAATCTTTCCTGCTCATTTTAGTGGATAATTGTAGCCAGGGCTCAAAGAGTTGTAACTGAGAGTAGAATATCCACAAAGAAAGATCAACACTGGAAAATAGAGCTAGGAGGATTTGCTTCTTTCATTAATTCCCGTTGTGCAAAACATTAAAGGTACGAAGAGAACTTTATCATGAGTTCAATAGCAGAAAAAAAAAAAAAAAGTTTGTATTAAAAATCAAGGTTTCCTTTGGAACAATGACATCTAAGACCTGTAATGGAGCCTGCTACTGTAACTTCTGGAATAATGTGTTTTGTTTATAGGGTAGCTTGCAAAGGATTTCTGAAGGTCATCTTCGATTTCTGAAGGTAATCTGGTCCAACCTCCCACTCAGAGCATGGCCAGCCTCCAAGCTATATTTAGTTTTAACTTTAGATCCTCTCCGGGTTACCCAACATACTCAACTAAGTGGAAGAATTATCCTTTCATTAAAAAGTTGTCGTGGGATGTAGAAAGACACTAGTTTGTGCTAAAGAAACAGCAGCAGAATGCTTATTCTGAGTTATATATTTGCTAATGTTGTCACAGGGATTTTGGGGATCTCAGTTTGAGAGCAGAGAATTTTTGTTTTCTTCATGGTACATATATATATATATATATGATTTATACAGTCAAGACGTTAAAATATGGTGTTTGCCTAGGTTTCCATCTTGATGCATCATTTTCTAGACAAGCCATTACTTCAAGCTTATAAGTTGTAATTAGAATTAGAAACACTTCTTCATATGGAAAATTACTGCAGTGTATCTGAGTACACATGGCAAAATTATACTATTTGTTGGAAAAAATAAAATGAGTCTTTAGATTCAGAATAAACTACATATACAAAAATATCCTTCATCGTTATGACTGAACTTTCACTAGAATCTTATGCTGAATTAACTCTGCTAGTCATGAGGAGCAGTGTATTCTTTACCTTAGAGATACATTTTAGCCTTCCATACTTTGCCTTTTTATGTGTGTGGGTGCATTTTTGTGTGTATACATATGTACACACATACACATATGTGTATGCATTTATTCAGTATTGTATTGTTTATTGTTTGTAAAGTGCAATAAGAATCTGAAATGTAAAATGCTAAATTAAAAAAGTACCTTTAGCATGAAGTAAGATAATCATAGTACTTACAAGTCCAGGTAAAGCATGGAAAATTCCCATAACTCCAGTATATAACATATTTTCAAAATGAAGAAAATATTTTCATTTATTTTAACTGATGCTGAAGTAAGGAAGTGTATAATTACATTTTTTTTTCTCTCTTTTTGTTCATAAAACTCCAACTTGTTTTATTTTATAGGCTATTTCATTGCTGTGTCTGGTTACTTCAGTCATGTTTCATTAATCTATTGACATAGCAGAACAGAATATTACTGGTACAACTGAATGTGTCAGATCAAAAATATGGTACACCAGTCTAGGAAATAAAACACAGTTTTGTTTTTTTTTTTCCTTTAATGGAAAAAAAAAAGAAGGCAGAAATGTAATAAATCTGAAAACATTCAGTTGAAATTATATTTAATACTTTAAATTTGTAATCTCTGTTATGGTTCATGTGCAAAACAGCACATCTCTAGTAAAACACATAGGAAAGGTGCAGTTTCTGCTTTGTTGTTAATAAAGGGAAATACCAATACAGCAGTCTGGCAGGTAGCCCAAGTTTGGGAATATGTGACTTAAATCTGATCCATGCAGCCAGTCTCTGTTCAGCATGTATTACACTCATGCAGCTCCATGTGATTGCAAAGGAAAGAGAATTGCACTTCATACAGAAATCTACCTCAGCTGCTCTCACTTTAAGGCAGATGTGTGGCATGAGCTGCATGCAAAATTTAATAAAATAAAGAAATTATGATGCTGTAGGGATACAATGATTTAAAATTATTCACAAAGTGGTACTTTTTTCAGCTACCTATGTCTGTGGAAAGGTCATTGTCCTTTCTTATCTTTAGGAAAGTTGAAGAGCTGGAGAAACAGGGGAGATGGTGAATGACTTCCTTGAAAGCAGCACAAGAGAATGAATAAAACAGATTTTTTTTTTTTTTCTTCAGTATTCCATACCTGGATTTCAGGCAAATTAGCTTTCAGGACCTTTCTGCCTTTTCTTTCTGTCCAACTATTCCTAGATTTCTGAGAGAGACAAGTAAAAAGAATTATGAAGATTGTTACGTAAGAATGTAAACGCTCAAGAGGAATAATGTGACAAAGGTGGCATAGTTGCAGTTACAAACGTTTCATTTCCTTGTGTGACTGTAAAGTGATCTGATACATATGGGAGCCTAGATGGACATTAATACAGAAAAAATCTTATTGCTTCCATTCTCATTCTGGATAAATATGCAAACTAAGTTGCATTTGGCTTAAAAAATCTCAGCAGTGTTTTGACTATATTAACTGATACTATCCTATTCAGATCTCCTTAGCACTTTAGAAGCTAGTAAAACAGCATAAATTGTTTTCTAATTTCACATCTACTTAGGTTGAGCTGTTGTTATGGCTTCTCTTATGATGACGCTTTTACTATTTGCAGTATCTACTCCATCTTTTCATTTGGAAATATAGAAACATGAAAACAAAGCAAATAACAACAAAAAAAACCCCACAAATGTTTTACTTAATGATGAAAAAAAAATATTTTCCAATGAATATTCTGTGACAGGACTTGGTTTCTCCTTTTATTGTAGTATATGATAATCAATGTTGTACATCCAACACTGGGTTTTTGCTGGAGCACCAAACACCCCATGAACTTCCTCCCAAACTATTGACTTGTATTTGTGAGTAATCATACTAACCTGAAGACAGCTTCTTGATGAGAAGTTATCCCATGGGGTTTACATTATTAAAATTCTGGTTTAATATGGCTGACATTAAAATTTTAAGAATATGATTTTGCCATAAATGCCAAGGTAACTATATTGGAAAGATACTGGTTCTGAGATGCAATGTCCCTTAGAAGTTTTTAATCTTCTAGTTGCATAGTCCAAATGCTGTGAAGAAGATGATGCAACAGAGTATTCTGAAAAGACAGAGAAAATATGCAACAAAGACTGGTGTGTGATTTGCCCCTGTGACACTTTCCAGAAAACTGTGAAATATGGTGCAAAGTTGATAATGATTTATTTGTGTCTCAGGAAAAAGATATTAGCTTCACTCTACAAATATAACATTCATAGAGAGTACAGCAGCCAAGCATATATAGTCTTGTACAAAATTCTGGTATATCAACTATGACCATGATAAATAAAACACTATTTTAATAATCTCAAGGTTAACAGATATAATATACTAAATACTCTATTTTAGACAGTCATATGAGGAATATGGAGCTCTAAATCATTTTATAGATGTAAAAGGCAATAGTGTCTCATGAACTGTCACTGTCCTACTTGTGATCAGTAAACAATAAAGGAACAAGATATCAGATGTATCTACAGCTTCCACAAAAACTGGACAAAATACTGTGGTCATCAAATCTGGAAAAGGCAGTGGATCAGATGGTACCTATGAAATGGATTGAGCAAAGTAATAGTGATTCATATCCAGGAGATAAGGCTGCTTGTGAGGCAGGTCTAAATCACAAAAAGAATTACATTATCTCAGCAGCAATACACTCCCTCTCTTTCCCTTAAAACTTCAAAAATAGGACCACTAAATATTATTAAGTGCAGATGACATTTGGAAAGATTTTATCTAAACTAATGGAGGAACGGAATATCTTTTGGTTTTAAATTTGATGTGTTTAAGTTATATAGCCCTTTTAAAATATCACCTTTTGACTCTTTATTTCAATGATGACTGTGCTCACTGAGTTCACCCTAAGCAAGCACAAACCACAGTGAATTTATTTCTTATCTTAGTACTCTTCTTCCCCCCTAATCATGTAAAAAGTCCATGTTTAATGATTAGAGTGTAAATGTTGGTTTAAAATATGCACTATCGCCTGTGATTTATAAGGGAAACATACAGAGAACCATCCTGAAAACACTCCCCAGAGTGAAGTATACCCACTCAGTTTTGGTAAGGTGATTATAGTTGGACACTTACTGTTGCCAAGACACATCCTAATCAAAACCTTTCATTTCTTTGTTAAGAATGAGTAAAGGGACAGGCTAAGGAAAAACAGTTCCATAACAGGAATGCTGTCTAACTCTCAGAAGCTACAGAATGTTACTGAGAGACCAAAAAACAAAGGACTCTGTCCTCCCACTGTCTTTAAAATTAATGCTTCTACAATGAATGGAAAAGTATTACTTTATTATTAGAATTAATTTGTTTCATTATTCTTCAGTTAATTGGACATTCATTTAAAATCAAGTTGTCTGGAAAAAAAGAATACTTTAGCTAACAGTAGTACTGGATAGTTTATAAGCTTGCATTAAAAAAGTCTATAAAGGATCACCCTGCTCATTACAGGTCAAGAAAATTTTGTTGACTGTATTGGATACAAGCTGCTCAAACTATTGTTTCAAATAAATATAGTTACAGATTAAAACCTTAGTCATGCCAGCATTTTAAACTGATAAAACGAACCTTTGATGATTCTCTACTTTCTTGTACATCACCAACTAGAAAGTCTTTTTATGCTGCTTTCACCTCTATCAAAACGTTTTTGAGAATTGACTGGTGGCTGGAAAGAATGTCTGGGTAAAGGTATCCATACGTTTCAGGCCTTCACATTAATACGATCAAATTGAGGAGGTAGGAGCACAGTTCTTATGTCCTGTCCCCTGCAGTGCAGCTGGGAATGGGTAAGAGAAGATGACCAACCTCTTCAGAACATCAGAGTACCTTCTCTTTGGTTATGTCTCAGAGAATTTGGAATAGATGGTATAAGGCAGAGAATAAACAAAGCCTAACTGAAAAGTATTTGTCAGATGCTCTGAGTGGAGGATTTCAAGGCCATATTTTGTTTGCATTGTGCTTTTGTTGATGAGAAGTTCTGATATGTTTTATTACCTGTATGACCTGCTTTTGTGTCTGAATTCTTCTCAGACAATTGCTGCTTTTAACGTTATTAAATACAAAAAATTGTAAGAAAAACCTGAAATGCAAATCTTTAAAGATGTCTTCAAGAACAGTCAACATGTTTAAGAAGATGACAATTTTAAAGTTCTCCCTGCATTCAATACTTAGAACACTGAGTTCTCTTTTATTTTTTGGAAAGCAATTTAATTTCTCCACCACAGATTTTATAAACTGTTACATTCATAAAATGTGAAATACAGTATTTGCAGAATATTGTTGCAATTAATCTTAACTGGTCTAAATTTGCAAAGCAGCTCTTGATGTAAATTTGGTTTGGGTTTTTTTTTAAGTTTCCCTGAATTTCTTAAAATCTAATTGACAAAGTAAAAATCTCATGAGAAGAGAATTTTTTTCTTTCATGGCCTGAAGTATTTCAGAGGTGATAGTCTATGTTGTATTCTGAAGGAGTTCAGAATTCTGTCCATTTAATTTCTAAAGAAGGATTACTCTTAAAAATAAGAGTTTTCTACATAAAACTATGGCAAAGTATTAATCTCAGCTTTAATAAACAAAAAGAAATAGCTTTGCTGTTGTTCAGCTTGTGTTCTGGGTCACTGTTTTCATACACTCAACTAACTTATCTCTCCCATAATAATATGGTATGTAAGGGTATCATAACCCAACCCACAGCTCAGGCTTCCTTTGCTAAAGCAAAAGCAAAACTGAGTTCTCTGTTTATCAGACAGCCTCCTTTACGTAGTTTGCAAACATCAGATATACTGCCACTGGTTTCTGAAAATGGACTTAATCGTGGGTAGTGGATTTTGAAAGAGACACTAAGGATTTCATATTTGTTGCTAGAGTGCTGAAATTTTTGGAATCACACATCCTGACATTACTCCAAGATACCATATATTAGAACTTTGATCTTTTACTGGCAGTAATTAGGCCTTATTTGCATAACTAAGGTCATTTTACCAAGATTTATTTGCTACAAACAAAAGTAGGGTGTTTGAGAAAAGCCAGCATCAGGATGAGTGAACAGACTTCTGTTTTCTGTACTGTCCAGCAACTAAAATGAGAATTTCCCAGGCTTTCTATATGAACAGCTAGCACTTTACCTTAACATAATTTTAAAATCTTTTCAGACTTCGTCTTACAGTATTTCAGAAGCTGAACATCCCTAAATCCAAAAATGTAATACTAATTCACTGATCAAAATAGTTTAAAACTATTGAGATCTCTGACGAAGGTATGCAATCCTCTTTTCTTTCTTGGGTTATATGCGCCGTGAAATTAATAAGCTGTGTAAAATGTTGCATTGTAAGTTATTATGGTCCAACCAAGACATTTCAGGTATAGCTCTATTTTAAGTAGACAGAAGTATCTGCCAAGATATACCTTGCTGAAAAGAAATTTGTGCTTTCAGACATTAGAAAAAAATATTTCTTTTTCGTGGAGATGTCTACGGGACTTTCGGGGAAATATAAATGACACTTCATCATCACTACTTTCTTCCACATGTAATCAAAACATTTAACAGCTAAAAATAAAATCTAGGGGTTTTATGTATGCTCTTTAAGATTATTGTATTCCCACTAGAGATATCTGGCATTCACAAAATGAGTGTTTCCAATTTAAATGTTTTGTGAAAATATGCATTTAAATTTCAAAGCAGATGTCACTATTCTGGGGTGTGTGCACTATAAATACTACAGAATATGACAATGTTTCAATAAAATTTGAAAGTTTCAGAAGTCCAAAGGCAAATTGAGACCTACACAATTGCTATTTTAATATATATTTCTCAATCTTTCTATTTCAGTTTACAGTTTTAAAATTTCTGTGGCCTGATACTTGTGCGCTGTTTACATGAGAGTTAGCTGTGCAGTAGATATCAAACCAGAATGTGATCTGCTGCTCATACAATCCAACAGAAAAAACAAATATATAGATTCTAAGTATCAGCTGGAGGCTTTCCTCCTATTTGAATTTATTAAGCTCATGTACATAGAATAAAGTAGGGAAATTTTTTTTTTTTTTTTCTTCTGCTTAGGATACAGGTAACTTTTGTTAGCTAAGGACTTCCCTACAGAAAAATCTATGGAATTAACTTGAATCAACAGCATCCTTATAAAGACAAGGCCATCTCTATGTTTAATATGAGTAACAAATCTTTTTAAAAGCACTTAGAGACTGACTATACTCTTGTATTAGATAAATTTATACTTTTTGATATATAAAGACAGATTCTCAGTTAAGTAATCTAGCAGCTTAGAAATGGTTTCCCTGGTGAGTAACTTATTCCTCTTTCCTTGTACATTTTGACCTGACATCATCTTGTGCTCTGAGAAGACCAACTTTGCAAATATTTTTTGTTTTAAAAAGTCCTTCACTTTCTTAGTGGCAATGAAATGAAGCACTCTAAAATAAAGAAGAAAGATGCAGTTCCTGGTTTTCAGTCAGGTAGTTGCAATACAAAACTAAAAGTGATACCTTGGAGGAAATCTTCTAGCATCTGTAAAGGCATTGATTAACTTCTTCCCATTAACATGTGGCCTCCATGTTCAGCATAAATAATGCAGGGACAGCTGCTGAACTGCTAAAATGTGGTTTGTTTTTGTTCCTTGCCTTCCATTCTCCAAGCTGGAGCTTTTATGCAGAGATTTGTGAAGGAAATATATAGTATAGTCAATACACAAGTTTTGTATGGAGAATGAATGAGAGAGCACATGTGTGTATAAAAACACCAGAAGAAATGTCACAGCAGGGTTAGAACAAGTGGTAAATGTTCAGCCAATCAAGAGACAGAGCAACCAGTCGTGGATAACAGCAAGGAATAGAGCAGAGTGCTGAGGGCAACAAGACTACACAAGAGCTGTGTCCACAGCACAGATGTGGGGTATTCTTTATATGATACAGCCCAGCACAGCAAAGTGCCTTTGTCAAGACCTTATAAAGGCTGCAAAGAGCAATGACACTAGAGATGAGACTAGAAGATATGAAGAGAAATCAAAAGACAACATTGCTTGTCTTCCATCCTATCACATGTAATAATGACCACAATATTAGAATATACATGTAATTTTTTTGCACCAGTATTAAACAGTGAGTGAACTAATTCAGTATTTTTTATTATAAAAATAATTTTATTCTGCCTATACTGTCTCATTTTTTATTTTGCTACATTATTTACACACACACAGTGTCAGATAGATAAACCTGAAGACTTTTGATATGAAAGAGATTCTTTACGCTGTCCTTATTGAGTTCTGTGTCACATCCTTGGAGGAATCTACAGCATTTCAGCTGCATTGGCAAAACTAACACGCTTTGCTTACCTGGATGACCAAGAACAGAGAACAATTACATAACAGGAAAAGGACAATCCTAAAATGGCAGGTTCCCATCTGACGTAAAGTTTCTAGAAGAGTGGAACTTTTTTACTTCTAATTCCAATTTAACACAGAATTCAAAAGTCCATGTGCAGTGACTAGCTTAATACACTGTTTACAATTACTCTGAATTATTTTGCAAACTCATTTTTCTATCAGCAAAATATATGGCAAAATATGAAATGTTTAAACTTTTGTGCACTGATTTATATTTTGGGGTGGAAAAATGAATGTAATAGTTCTGATTTGACTTGGAAGTGTCACCAACATTTGAATGCATTTCTACTTTTGATGAATCCAAACTCAGTTTGAGTCTAATATAGATGTATACAATATACAGGAAATAACAATGAAGTCTGTCGATTCTCATGCTTAAGCACTTCAAGCTGGTCAGCACTTAGAAGCCAGAAGACTTTTTTTTAAAACATAGTGTTCCTCAATTAGGTGCTCTACAGAGGATTTAAAATGTTCTTTTTAAGCATCATCTATAGGCTATTGTCAGAGACAAACTGCCATATTAGAAAGATCACTGATCTGTTCTGGCAACATAATTGAATTTCATGTATTCTTGCTGTCTCAATATGTGGTACTATTTTTCTCCGTGCCAACATTAGGATCAATGATTCTCCTTTTAGGAAAGTTTACATGTTTCGATTCTGTAGTTCTGCACCTTTCTGCCTGTATAATTAATTATTTAAAAATAAAAATAGATGAGAAAATATTAAATGCATCTAATCACTGATAGATACAGGACTCTGAGAAACAAAAAATATACCAAGAACAATAAAATTCTGATGATATGCAGATGATCAGAAGCAGAAACATACATACTTAGGAGTGTCACAGAATCACAGAACCATAGGGGTTGGAAGGGACCTCAAGAGATCATCAGGTCCAACCCCCCTGCCAAAGCAGGCTCCCTAGCTCATATTGCAGTTAGGCATCCAGACAGGTCTTGAATATCTGCAGAGAAGGAGACTCCACAACCCCTCTGGGCAGCCTATTCTAGTGCTCTGTCACCCTCACTGTGAAAAAGTTCTTCTGCATATTGGTGCATAACTTCCTATGCTCCAACTTGAAGCCATTGCCCCTTGTCTTCTCTCCACAGACCATTGAAAAGAGGCTGGCCATTTCCTCCTGTGTCCCACACTTGAGATATTTATAAACATTAATAAATCCCCTCTTAGCCTTCTTTTATCAAGGCTGAACAACCCCAGTTCTTTCAGCCTTTCCTCATAGGGGAGATGCTCCAATCCTTAATCATCTTTGTAGCCCTCCTCTGTACTCTTTCCAGGACAATCCTGTCTTTTTTATACCAGGGAGCCCAGAACTGGACACAGTACTCCAGGTGGGGCCTGACCAGGGCAGAGTAGAGGGGGAGGAACACCTCCACACTTCCATTGGCCCTCTTAGGCACCAGGGCACACTACTGGCACATGGCCAACCTGTCAAACACCAGGACCCCCAGGTCCCTCTCTACAGAGCTCTTATCTAACAGGTCACTCCCCAGCCTGTACTGATACAAGCGGTTATTTCTTCCCTGGTGCAAGACTCTACACTTGCTTTTATTGAGCCTCATTTGATTTCTTACTGCCCAGCTCTCCAGCCTGTCCAGGTCTCGCTGGATGGCAGCGCAGTGTTCCTGCGTGTCAGCCACCCCTCCCAGCTTTGTATCATCGGCACTTGCTGAGGGTGGATGCTATTCCCTCATCAAGGTCATCGATGAAGTTGTTAAATAAGATCAAAACCAACACCGAGCCCTGGGGAACACCACTAGTCACAGGTCTCCAGTTGGACTCTGTTCCACTGGCCACCACCCTCTGAGCCCGGTCCGACAGCCAGTTCTCAACCCACCTCAATGTCCACTCATCTATCCCATACTTTCTCAGCTTTGCTATCAGGATGTCATGGGAGACAGTATCAAAAGCCTTGCTGAAATCAAGGTAGATGACATCCACTGCTCTCCCTCCATCCACCCAGCTGGTGATGAGATCACAGAAGGCTATGAGATTGGTCGAGCACAATCTCCCCTTGGTGAATCCATGCTGACTACTCCTCATGACCTTCTTCTCTTCCAATTGCTTGGTGATGGCATCCAGGACAAGCTGTTCCATGACCTTTCCAGGGACAGAGGTGAGACTGACTGGCCTGTAGTTACTTGGATCCTCCTTCTTGCCCTTTTTGAAGACCGAGTGACATTGGCTATCCTCCAGTCTTCAGGTACCTTTCCTGATCGCCAAGACCTGTCAAAGATGATAGAGAGCGGCTCAGCAATCACCTCCACCAGCTCCCTCAACACACATGGATGCATCCCATCAGGGCACTTGGATTTGTGTGCATTAATCCCTCTGAGACACTCTTGGACCACCCCCACCTCAACCAGAGGAAAGCTGTTCATTTCTCAAGCTCTCTTTCTTTCAGGGGCCAGGAGTCCTGAGGGGGACTCTTTGAAGTAAATACTGAAGCAAAGAAGGCATTCACTATCTCCACCTTCTCAGCATCTTGCATTACGAGCACACCTGACTCATTCAGCAGGGATCCATATTATCCCTAGTCATCTGCTTACTATTCATTATCTCTTATGTCCATTGCCAGTTTCATTCAGTGTCCTTACCACCTGAACAGAAACTCATAGTGTGTTATGAATTACAGGTTTAGAAATTAGTGTTCTATGAATTACAGGTTTAGAAATTAGAGGAATCTCAGCATACCTCCCCAGAAGATGCATTAGTAGCAGAATTCTCTGAAGATACATAGCTCGATTTTTTGGCAAAACCTGTGAAATTCTTCCTCTTTAAAGAACATTTTTGACAAACATAAATGGCCTGGTCTAATATTACAAAAACAAAGAAATTGGATCTGCAGCAATGTAAGCGTCAAGAATTTGGATCACATATACGCATGATTTATACATTGCTAAAAATACCATGTTTTTTCTAATAAAAAGTTAATGATAGCTGGAATATCATTTCATTATGTTTATGGTAGTCACTTAAAAACATGCAGGAGTATTGTTTGAAGTATTTCAATAGTGCTGCGATAGAGCTTTCACTCAATAATCACATCTGATAAGTATCTTTATAAATCTCACAGCACACTGAGGGAAATAAAAGTTCTTCAGAGACCTTTTCTTACAAGCATTACTGCCACATCTAGCAGGACAGCAATAGACATTTGATGTGACTCAACAAAATTTATATGGCAGCTTCCAACAGGAAGTGCAAGAAAACAGTTTCTGTGAATGATGAAGCTGAAAGAATTTAAGATGTTGTCAGAACATCAAGAGCAACATCCTTTTAAACTGGAATTGTGTAAGAGCAAACCTTAGACAGTTAGAGTGGATCAGTACCTATAGTGTACGACACCTCCTGGTTCAAAAGCATGATTCCAAGTTGGAAATATCATGAAATGAAAACAGGTATGAATAATGCAGACAACGGATTAACAATTAACATTCACTTTATGTTTATTAATCCCTGCTCTGACACATCATTAGAGGTATTCTTGAGCTTTTGCCTTTTGATTTTAAAAAGCCTTGCCAGAAAGCAAGTTTCTTAGGAAGTTCTCTCTCATCTAAAGAATTTGATTTTGGAATATTTGCACATCCCACTGATTACCAGCATCTCCTCCTCAGTCAGCATCACTCTGTGTATTCTTCATGATTGGTACTTCAGACCTCTCCATGCATCCCATCTCTTCCTTTCAAGCTTACCATTTCTGCAGACTGGTGCTTCCTCTTAAATGATCTGTTTATTCCCTGCTGTTTCACACCCCAGTCTACCTTCACTCCTATCTTTTAGCTTCAGCCTGTTATCATCACATTTATTTTTTTTCCACAAAGAGCTTCTGCTCTGTTCTTTCTGAACTACTCTCTGTTTACTAGCACAACCACAAAGGCATTGGATGGCATTTGATCTTCCTGCTTTGTAAAAGGTAATTTGAACATTATGCATATTTGTATTTTAAACCCACAAACCAAGAACTTATGAGTTAACTCCAGATATCTGCTGATTACAATGGTATTTCTGCTAGCTTTTTTTTAAGGTGCATGTCCTTCACAATGCTTAAAATTCTCAGAAAAATCCTACTGAAGATGTTACCAGTTTGTAAAGAATCTGACCTCATTTGACTGTTCTTAAAGAAATTAAAAGGAAATACTAATCCCTGAGAAAAATATTCAACATTTATCACATACTGCAGAATGCATTTACTGTTACACATTTTTTTGTAAAAAATATAAGCCTGCTGTTAGTTCATCTAAAGGTCATCAGTATCAGTACAGCAAATGCTTCACAGTTCTTATAAATCTCTAAGTTGCCAAGGTACTTCTGCAACACGCAGTGAAATTATTGACCCTCACGAGGTAAACTCTTCAACAGTTTCAAGTCACAACCTGTAAAGATTGCCAAATATGTAGCTCTTAAAATAATCAGAGATTTAAGACTTAAACACTTAAAAAGTGTAAAAAGAACATAGAAGAGGTGACAAAATAAGACAGTTTCTACCAGAACATTAATGGATGACAAAATAGTATAAATCTATCTTAAGATATACACAACTAATCACACTAATCATCATATTGTTTAAAAGGCCAACTCTGACATGGAGCAACATAAACATTTTCAGTTTATCTGGCCAAGACAGGAAGGATAAAGTATAGGAAAATGCACAAAGAGGTAGTGACTGGAGAGAAAACTTTGGATGCTGGAGGATGCTCCACAAGACTCATGAAAGAGAAGGGACTGAAAGGAAACACTCCCTCAGCCATAAAATTGCACTGGATTGTGCAGTTTATTCCATGCCGTGGTCTTGCTCTCTGTCAGAGCTTAAAATGAGTTCACTGACATATTAATTTGTTGCACTAAGAGCATCTCTCTTGCACTGGTAGGTTCCTTGTTTTTCAAGGAGAGCAAAATGTGACTGTAGGTGGCTTCAGCTTTCTATTTCCCTTCACAAATATTAACTCTACACACTATGTAGCATCCTGTGGTATTTTATGCCTTCTGTCACCGGAGCTGCCTCTCATCAATATCAGATAGGTTTTGTCCCCTACCTTCTCTTTCAGTTACGATTCCTGTCTGATCTTCCACCACTCCCACCTTATTGCTGCATCTTCATTTACAGCAATTCCCCAGAAATCTATTTTGTTATTTTCCAAGACAAAGACCTTTATTTTAGCAAGACACTTCATTCTTTTGCGGTTCTTTCCTCAAGAGATCCATCAGAGACCACTGGGTGCTCTCTAAGATTTCCTACACTTTGAAACCTAGCACTTTATGATCTGGGCTTTTGAGATCATAATGAAAATAATAATATTTCATTGATCCCCTGATTACTTAATTTACCTTAAAGTTTTCTGGTTTTAATTAAAAGAGTTGAGAAATTGTCTGATGTTTCATTTCCCAGACTAAATACTGCCAGCTGTTTGGAATGAAAACTTTCAGAATGTATGTGTGATAAACTATGCCAACATGAAAAGTGCAGTCCAGTATTTTCCCACCAAATATCTCCAGTAGACAAAGTTTTTATATTGGCAATTGCTATTTTCCAAAAAAACCCTCCAACCCACCAAAAAAACCCCTAAAAACCCTCACATCACTAAATATCACTAAATAATGCTCATGAAAAGATAAATGAAATATAATTTCAGGAGAATCATTAATGACTAGTTAAATAGTTAAATATTTTATGTATTAAATATTTTATTTATAAATGATATATAATCGTAAAATCATAAAATATTAAATTATAAAATATTTAACTGTATTTTCCAATGTATGGTCTGCATATGAGTGTTATTTTCATTGTCATCTTTCAGCATTGCTTCCTGACACTGCAATTTCTCCAGTTTCTACCTCATTTCATGCCAATACTTTTGCTATGGCCTCTGGTGTGACTGTCACTTCTGCACTAGAGGTGGTAGTGAGGGCAGCAGCAATGGCACCAGTCAGTGTGAAAGTCATGAGTAAAGGAACAGCAGAGGTTTCAGCAGGCACCTGATTACCCTCATTGATTTTCAGGCAAAAGGTTATTTTTGACAATGATCAATTATACACAAGAAATTATGATAAATCTGTCATCTTTTTTCCTTTCATTTCCCTCTTCTTCACAATGACAGAAAACAGGGAGCTGCTTGAAACTTCAAGAGGGTACAGCTGGCAGAGAGCTGAGCAAGATGTTTCTGGAGTGTAGCTTACTTGCAGAACAATACAGTCACAGGTCAACCAAAATTACTTAAATTAGTCTAAAAGAGGAGACTATTTAAAAATTCCAAAATTATTAATTTGAAAAATTCCAAATGAATATAAATAATGAGCAATTTTTTCAGTATTGTGTTCTGATAGTTCCCTTTTGAAATGTTCCTGAATTACATTTCTAAATTGGTCGTGATGGAGAGAACAAAAATCTTATCAATCTTTTTTTTCTTCTTTTTTTTTTTTTAAACCAGAGAAATATGCCATTTTATTTGTTTGGGTTAGCTTTAAACAAATAACTGAATAGTAAGTATTCACTGAACTCCATTATGGTTTGTACAAATTCACAGGAGCAAGGAGAGATCAGATCAGATGAAACATCAAGTTGTTCCTGAGCAGGACTTTTAGCTCATCTCATTGCCAGGACAATAGTGAGCAGAGGAACAGAGTGTAAGATTCTCATAGAGGGCTTAGCTACACTTTTTCTGTTACCAGTGCTTTCAAAATTATTCTGTGTAATTTGTGACAAATGGAGTCAGATCTGCAAATTTACTTCAGTGACTGAGTAAAGTATTTATCTTCTAAATCCTGTTCAGTTAGTATATAATCAAATGCATAGCTAAGTCTGTGTTCTGTCTTGTTGGATTTTGTTTTACAATGAAATCCTACAGCCACTCGATATTTTGTTAGCCTGGCATTGACAGCCTAAATCATACAAGAGCAACACAAAACCTGTTTCATGCTGAAACTTTTGATGTGGCCAGTATGGTAGGTGTTCCTCTTGTGCAACACCTTCCATTTTTCCTTAAAGTTTTTTCCTGTTTCTACACTAACTTCTAGTTAGATGCAAGATTCCTTTGTTGAAGTGACCAAAACATTCTTTTACCTCTCCAGAGAATACATTACTCAGAGAACTATACCCAAAGACTATTTTGGACCCACTGAACCCTTGTACCAAAACTAACCACTGATCATGGAATTCTTAAAGATTGATTAGGCTAAAGAGAAGTGCCAAAGACGTCTTGACTTCAGTTCAGTAATCAGCACTTTCACTTGGATGGAAGAATCTGGGATTGACTGATCTAATGACTGCATCTGAGTATGGGAAGCAGTTACTTCAGCAAATACATTAGCACTTCTTAGCAAAAAGCATGGAAGCACAGATCCTTCTCTGGTAGGATATAAGAAACACTTTTCAGCCTTTTCTCTTGATTCTTGTTTAACATTATATATATTGTTTTTTAATCTCCTTGAAGTAACTAACTCTCCCTACTCACCTTAAAAGGAGCCTTTGTGTGTCACCCACTGCTGGGGATTCATCCAGGCAGACAAGCAGCAAGCAGCTGAAATCTCTGCTGGTGACCATGAAAATGTTCCTTTTCTGAGTTCAAAACTATCAAAAATTTCACAGCATTTTTATGCATTCATCCCATTTAATTGTGAGTTCCTCAAAATGGCTAAGGTATATATAATTCTTACTGTAATAGATGCTTATAAAAGGCTCCTTTATATATTTTTTTTTCTGAATCTGTTCTATATTTTAAAACCACACAAAAGAGTGGTATTTGAAAGTAAATTGGGGTGGGAGGGGAGGGAAAAAGAATACTGTTAAATAGCATACAACAAAACTTTTAACTTTTTTCTTAAGCTCCTATATTGAATTAGTTGAAATATAAGAAAACATGTAAATTAAACTATGACTGGACTCTTCAACATGATCATATGGTGATGGTCATAGCATGGATCATCTCTGAAAACTACATCTTCTCTGTGCCTTCATTTCAGCCTTCATTACTTTTTATGAAAGGTTGAGTCTCCCTAGACTCAATCATTAATGAAAATTATGCATGGATTTCCTCCATCCCTTTCAATCAACTAAGCATGTTCACATCAGTGTTGAAATAGAAAATTAGTTTTATAGTACAAGGGTAATGATATGATAATTGTTTCTTATGAGTATATAGCCTTGAAAGATATAATAATAGGAGAATCTGTATGTTCTTTAAACCAATTACATGTCAACTTTTTCCTGGCAAACGTTACTGCTCTTCAATGTAATGCAATACTTCTTTAAAAAATGTTTTCTCATACCATTAGGCATAATTTCCTTAGTTCCCATAAAGATTTCCAGTTTATTGCAAGCTTTAAATTTACAGTTCCCTCTGAATATTCAACAGGTTTCTCCCTGGAATGGCATAAGCAAGTTTTTACAGAATATTTTCAGGCTTTCTCTTTTAAGTTAACCTTTCCATTTCCTTTTCACAATGTAATTTTTTTAATTAATTTTTACAGATTATAAAAGACCCTGAATGGAAATTATTTAATAGCAAAGGGGAACGTTTGGACTACTTCTTTATCTACATGTATCTTTTTTTCCTGACAAATTTGATTTAAATATTTTGATCAAATGTTAGTTAAGCTACACATCTACACATTTATTCTGAATCTTTAGAAGATACATCTTAGGTTTCCAAAAGTAGGTAAATAAAACTTTTAACTCTTTTCCATGGTATATCAAGACATCATTAGTGTTTTTAAAAAGTGTGATGCAATAAAAGACTGAGAAATAGAGCACCTAATTTATATAGATATTTAATTTTTAAAAAGTTTTCACAGTAGACAAAATTAATGTATTTATAGTGTTTGGTAGAATTATTGTTCTTTCCTGTGAGCAGTAGTGTAGTTCATAAAGGTAAGGTTTTTTTCACAAAGATAAATTCTATTTGAGTCAGTCAGAATGGACTAACATGGAAGCGCTATAATTTGTAATTTTTTACTTAGCATTTAATAACAATAAAAATAAAAGCCAAGATAGTAATTCAGCAATTACAATTGTCTGTTCTTAAAATCTTTAGAGTCCTAGATAATTTAAATAGCGGTATCCGCTTATCTTTAGTAGCCTAAAAATTCTACACAATAATTTAGAAGAAAGTTAAGCAGCACTACAAATATCTTGGGAAATTTAATTATCTTTATAAGCTAAAATTGGCTGCTACAGGTGATCATATTGGTGCTTTTCCTAGTCAGATTCCAGCTGTGCTTGGATAAAAAGAGATGATGCGACTTCTTTGTGAAACAGGACTCATGAATTCGAACAATGTGATATGTTGCAGAGACACATACTGGATTATTATCATGAGAAAAATTAGATTTATTCATATGGTCTGCTCTTTTAAATAAATTGGTTGCAGCTGAATGAAATTTAGCATACTGTCAACTTCTGCTGTAATTGTTGAAGATATTGAAATGAGCTTTGTTTAAAAGGTTCACTGTCAGTTTCTTTTAAGGTAAGAATAGATTAATCTGATCTGTCAAAAAAAAGCCACACTATATGATTCTCTGCACAGTTCAATATCCTTAACTTTCTGGAGTGCTGAAAGAGTTAATTATTTTGAACTCTCAGTATGAAGCAGGGAATAAAAGATACAGAAATTACACAGGAACAGACTAGAGTGTAACATTGCCGCTGAATTTTGAATTTGGACCCAGGAAGCTCCAAGCTTTGCAACTGATGCATCTGCAGAACATAACCCAATTCCCAGTACCATGCCAACTCTTGTCATGGCTCATTTAACACATATACATATATGCAGCTCCAGTGAGGGGAAAGGGCAAGGGCCTGAGCCTCGTGAATCTCCCAGTCAAAGGTGAAAAGGTCCATGCTGCACACTCTGACAATAGTCATAATTTTGGATTATATCCTGATTTTCATAGCTTGGGAGAGTCATATAGTTTTACTTTGAAACTGTGTAGTCATTTTGGTGTTTTTCTAGCAGAACCTGCTGCCAAAGCTTATCCTGAGGTACAAGATGTCCCTAAAGAATATTTCCGTAATTTTGTTTGTGTCATGCTACAAGAAAACTTGAATCCTTGGTTGCTTTGAAAATAAACAGTAGCATTTATTTATTTATTTCTCAAAATCAAGGTGCCAATTTAACTTTTTAACCTGTTTTATATTTCATGTTCAAGTAATCTGTTATGAGCTTTACCATCTCAACTCTCATATTGAACCAACAGACTTTTAACAACAAAAAATAAGGGATGTAAAATAACATCACCAGAAGAAATTTCAGAATTTGAAGAAGAGTAAAGTTCCAATAATGTCTTAGGATCTTAAAGATAGATTTTACTTATAACTAACCTGTTCATTCTGAAGCTGTATACCAGTATAACTTGCAACAGCTTTTTGCTGGATTAAAGCACTAACAGGAAAACAAGTTATTCTGAATGTTTTTCCATGCCATCAGAAGGACTTACTCATGTTAAGATTGGAAACATTAACTTAATTAAAATAATAACTATGTACCTCCACTGAACACTCCACTGTTCCTTCCTTAGCTTTATAGAGAACAAATCTAGACTTCAAGGTATAGGTCCAGAGGCAGTACTGATTGTTCAAGATGAAAGAAAGGAAAATTAAATGTTAAAATATCTTTTCTTAGAAAGATTTTCAGTTTCACTACAAATGTTATTTACATTTTAGAAATGTAAGAAAAAAGAAGTTCCATTTTGAAAACAGTCTTGTTTTTCTGCTGAGGAATACTGATTTAATTTTTCTTTAGCCACAAAGTGTTCTGTCATGTACTGGATACAGGACAACTCTAGTGGGTTTCTTTCTTCCACTTATTTTTTCTCAGTTATTCCTCAAGATGTTACGTACATTGCTGCAATTTAGTTAGTAATATCCAAAGAAAAATATATGTGGTGGGATAATTTAGATGTAAAAGTTAATTAAATACTAAACAGCTAAATACATTGGATCAGTAACTGATCTGTGAAAGAAGCTAGGATGTAGGTGGCACAGAGGACAATTTTTAAATAATGTTATGTTCTAACAGAATAACTTATGGTTTCACATGGGTTTGCGGAAATCGTGATCCATCATTACTATTATTGTATAGTAAGATGTCATTTTATAATCAGAATTTATTCTGTAATGTGTGTGTCGTGGTTTTGCCCCAGCCGAGGGCCGCACCCCACACAGTCGCTTGTACTTTTAAAAGGAAGGGGGAGGGAAAGTTGGGGGAGGGGGAAAAGGGAAGGAAGAAGGAGGAAAAGAAACCACAACCTATAAACCAGAACCACGCAGGTTGGGATAAGGATAGTTTACTAAACAATAACAGAAAACTAGATATAACAATAACAGAAGTTTAAAGCACAAAATAGATGAAACTGGTGATACACAATGCAGTTTCTCACCAAACCACAGAACCCAGGCCGCACAGCTTAGAGCCGTCCCCGAACCCGGAAACTGCCCGTCCTGGTGTTGTCTCCTCCTCTTCCCCCCAGTCCCCCTTTATACTGAGCATGACGTAACTGGCATGGAATATCCTCTTTGGCCAGTTCGGGTCACCTGTCCTGGCTACGTCCCCTCCTTTCTCACTAGTAAGGAAGTATGCAGAGCTGAGAAAGGTCCTTGATTGCCCGGCAACAACTAGAAACATCAGGGTGCTATCAGCACTGTTCTCATCCTAACATCCAAACATGGCATTCCATCCACTGCTAAAAATAATTAACTCCATCATAGCTGAAACCAGGACAGTGTGACATAGGATTCACATCAAAAATGGTAAGTGTCTGAATTTCATGAATGAATGACCTGAGTTAACTGAAATCATCCTATTGTTCTGTCTTAGAGAAGGTAGCTGACACGCCACTAGGAGTTGCAGACACCTTTGACCCACAGAAATAGATAAGAAAAAATATTGCTGCTAACCTACACGACTGTTCTAATGAGTTGGGTAATTACACACTCGTGGAAACGCATGTGCTCTTTTACACATAAAATACTTTAAACCTCAAGCTAAAACTCTTTTCCATATGTATGCTTCTTCCTCATTGTGCACTTCCTTGTTATAAACAGTGATCACGTTTTACAATCATCTTTGATTATTAAAATATTAACCTGTGTAATGTATACTGCATGCAAAGACCACAGCTGGAAATGCTAATGCTCTGGAATAAAGTGTGTAACTGCAAGTATTGTATGTAGACACGTGGACAGATTGCTAATCACTTTTGCTCAAACCAAGAGGCATCAGTTCCTTCATGTCAAGTGAATTATGTATAACAGCATTTTTTATGCACTGGATAATATTTCCAGTACTATTAGAATAGCATGAAAGAAACTATGCCTGCAAATCAAAGACTTTCAGGGAAAGAAGAAGAGTTCTCATTCAAACACAGAATACAATGACATTTGAATAGTACAGGCAACAAGAACAGCTGCTGCACATAGTCTCCAATTACCAAACACTGACATTGTATATGGAATAACTTATTAGAAGGCTTGGAAGTCTTTAAGAGCAAAGAGAAAAACTAAAACATTTCAAATATGCTCACCCTGATGCAATTTTGTAGTCAAGATCATGTGAATGCTTCATGTTGAACAGTGAAATGGCATAGTTGGGATCTGAACTTCAACAAATTCTGAAGATGATTTGCTATGAATCAAGAAAAAAAACATAGCAGGAAAAAAAAATGCTGCCTTGCAGTAGCCTTTTCAGGTATGGAACTTGAATTGGCAGAAAAATAAAAATAAAAATAAAGTTATTTAAAAAATTCCATAAAAGTCCTTGAGAAAGAAAAATTTATCTGCCGAATAATTTATTGTTTCAAAACTTAAAGTAGTGATTTTTTTTAAAATTTTCACTTGCAATTCATTGCCATTTTAAACATCCTGAGTTTTTTCATCTTGCTTCACACAACTTGTATTCAATATTTTATGTCACTCCTATTCACTTTTTGGGGGGAAAATAAAAATTAAAAATACCAGGAAGTATTAGAATTAAAAAAAAACATAGAAATGTCTGAGGTTTTTTTCAGTTTCTGTTTTAATTTATAGGACAACACAGACATAAGAAGACTTAAGATTTTTTACAGAAGTCAGCTGTTTACTGCACTGCAGGATGCTTGAAGAACATTGCAAGTCATATTTATGCAGAAAATATTAAAATAATATTCATAGTGACAACCCATAATGTCATCTGCAAGTATTCATACTTGCATTGAAACAGTGCAAATATCAATTTAAGCAACCAGAAGGACCCATGTGTGCATCAGACGTTGAACCTCCTGTCTGCCTTTCTAACAGGTAATGTAAGGCTATATCTTTACCCGAGCAGAGAGCAATTCAGTTCATGTCATTAAATAATGAAAATATTATTAGTAATGTTCCTTTGTTAACTTTAAGCATCTAGTTAATCATTATATAAACGACACAAATGCATAAAACCACATAAAAATATGAATTCTTTTTCTTAAAAAAAGAAAGGTAAAATATTTTAAAATCCATCTTATTAAGCTTACTGAAATTTTAAAGTGTACATACTTGAATACAATCTTAGGATAATACTTTGAGAGTTATGCATTAAAGCCCTGAAGACTAGTTTGGAAGTCTGTTGTTTTTTTCTAGTAGTCTCAAATCACATGTGTCAATCAGATATAATATTCTGGTAGAATGTTAGGATAGAATTTTTCAGCAGCTTATTATGTGTTCATATATCACATGAATAAAGAAAGAGTTAATCAGGAATTATTTGGAGCAAATTCTTAGGATTTAATCTTCTTTTAGATATAATAAATAAATAAATAAATAGATAAATAAAGCCATAACCCGTCCCCCCCAAAAGCCCAAACCTAAAAGAAGCCAAACTTCCACAATATCTGCAGGCTTTGAGACACTGGATGAGCTAGCAAACCCCAATTATTTTTACCTTCCAGACTGACTTCTGTGTTCTGATTGGTGGCAATTTTCATTCATCACTGGGGAGTAATTGATTTTCCAATGTAGATACACAACTGTCCTCCATTTTCCAACTTAAAAAAAAAAGAATACATTATTGCTGTTATAAATCACAGGATATGGTTCACAACAGCAATAACTTTCTGAAAATCAGTCATTACTATAGATAACTACTAGATTGTTACAGTATCTTTCCTCCTTTGCTTGAAAATGTGAGTTAAAAAAATCACATAAACAGTAATCATTTCATTTAGAATGCTCCATTAGTAAAGATTAATTTGTCTTAAATATACTGCAACTAATAAAACACTGTAAGATGTAATTAGTGTACAAAATAGTCTAGAAGAATATTTTTCCCTCTTAATGTATCCTGTTGCATGTCTTTATCCTTCAGTATTATTAGTGATGTATAGGTGCAAAGAAAAATAAATCCGTGACATCAAAAAATGGTATGCATCTGGATTATTCACCTCACTACACAGCATTATCCACTAATGCAACGCAATTTTAGAGATCTTAAGACAGACTTTCAAGGCATTTTTGGTGCTTAAAGATGTAGATAGAATCCTACTACAATTGAGAAACCTAAACTTTAATTCCCCACAAGAACCAATGACATTTAGGATTCTGAATTGTTTTGAAATAGCAGTAGGTACTAATTTGCATCCTTAGGTATCGAAATGCTTAAAAAATTTCTGCCGGTTTATCATTGCCTCTTGGAGAGCAAAGAATAATGTAGCATTGTGGCCATTGGCCCACAAAAAAAATTTATTATAAAATTCATGAAAACAGGCATACATACATGGTGTTGCAGCTATATTGTGACAAATACCAATGTGTGATTTTTTTTTACTCCAGAGTCAAAAATTAGGTATTTTATGTCTTTTGCTACAGAGGCAAATATGAATCATTCTATCACCTCAATGCACGTGAATAGATGTTGAAAACTGTAGTAGGTAGTAATTTGTTGTAATGGTTTTTATTTTACATAGGCATTGATTATACAGTATGCATAATGGTTCAACCCAACAGGTAGCTAAAATACCACGCAGCCGTGCACTTATTCTTCCCTGCTAAGACAGATGGGGGAAGAGTATTGAAAAGAAAAAAGTACAATTTGTGGGTTGAGATAAAGACAGTTTAATAGGACCAAAAGATGATGCTACAAACAGTAACAGTAGCTGTAATAGTACTAGCAGAAAATACAAAAAAAAATGATGCACAACAAAGTTTTTCACCATGAGGAACCAATGCTTACCAAATTCCTGAGTGACTTTCCTCCTGACCAACTTCCATGTTATATATTGAGCATGATGTCATATGGTATGGAAGATCCCTTTGGCAAGTCTGGGTCAGCTGTCCTGGCTGTGTTCCCTTCCAACTTCCTAGGTGCCCCCCACCTTTTCTTTGTCAAGGCAGTGTGAGAAGCTGAAAAGTCCTTGACTGCTTGGCAACAACTAAAACATCAATGTATTATCAACATGATTCTCATCCTAAATCCTGAACACAGCACTACACCAGCTACTAGTAAGAAAATTAACTTTATCTCTGCCAAAACCAGGACACTGTGTTAAGAAATACAGCAGTCACTTTCAGATATGTAAGGAGCAGTTTCAGGCATTAAATGTAACTTTAACTAAGGACAATCATGTCCCGCTATAAGAAAAAATAATAATAATAAAAAATCCTATTTCCTCTATTGAAATAGAAATGTACACAGCAAAATCAGAGCACATACCTTCTCCCAAAAGCTCACTTCTTCCTACCCAAATTACTCCACCCATTTATCAATTTTTTCCTGTCTTGTCTGATCACAAATATTGGCTACATGGAATTCGAATGGAACCTCATGCAGCCAGGTAAATGGAGTTTTAAGGATAGCCTTATTCTCCTGCTCATTGCCTGTAGGCAAAAATCTAGTCTTAAATTGCCATCCATTCACAGTATTTCAGACATCTTTGAAAGCATGATGTAATTGCCTTTCTTCTATGGAGAGTTAGATATTATGTGAAGAGTCAAATAGTAAACCAGACTGCCTGTTAAGAAATCCACTAGGTATCTTAAAAATCCTCTTTTTCTATAAGCTCAAAGTATTTCTTCTGCAGTGAAATATTCCTGAAGCTGCAGTGAAAATACTCTGTATTCTTGTAGCATTTTGAACTTTTTTTAGTGGGTGACAGTGTTGATGGGATGGTAATCAAAGAATATACTGCAAGGAGAAATAACTGTAGAGTTTATTTCCTAGCTAATATTTGCACTAGGGTGTTGTAAAAATATTAATAAATAGTTCAATTCTCATATACAATACTCTTATAATATAGTCCATTTTCTTTTGTAAACATAGAAGGAAGCTTTGGATGACAGGTAATTCACAGCTCCAATATCCTCCACTAATTGAACCTGGATGAAATAGGGAGAGCGCTAATCAGAACTGATTTCAAATGCTGCTTACTTGAGGGAGTGAAAATGTTATCTTCTCCCAAGAGGCAATGTTGATACTGCATTAAACAGACAAGCCCTGTGATATCCGATGTCTCTCAGGAGAAACAGGAGTCTAATAGAGTGCAAAGTATTTCCCTGTTGAGTTAGAACACCAGGAGTAAGGAGCAAATTTTAATGAAACTTCTTGACTGCAAATGTGCAGGATAATGGCTACCTTCCCACAGCCCTCAGATCCATTCTCCTGGCCTTATTTCTGCTGCCACTATAGAAAGGCTGGTTGCCCACTTTTACTCAGCTTGATAAAGACTGAGTTAGGCTCTTTGGCACCAAGTCTTTAACTGAAAGTATCCAACTTTATTTCAGAGGTAATATTTGAGATCAGATCTGAATTTTTGGATCTTCTGGGTTATTTTGGTAGGTTTTGGTTTTTTGTGGTTTTTGGTTGTTTGGTTGGTTGGTTTTTGTTACAAAGCTGTGTCAATTTCTAGGAGACCTTTATATTTATCAATACATAAATACAGAAGTCATATATATTATTACTTCTAGAATGACTGGAAAAGAATATTTGCTGTGGAAAAGTAACTATCTGAAAGAACAGATAGTTAGAGTCCAAGGAGAAGCATCAATTAACTCTGTAATATATTGTTTTTGGAGGCAGATAGGAATCATTGACAGTAAAGGTGTAGAACAAACCAGAGAGCAGGCAAGCTGAGGAAGGAGCTTTGGGATTTCCATTTGGAAGGCAGAGGAGGCATTCACCATTCAGAAAGAGTGAAAACCCTTACAAAACAAAAAAGGAAGGAATGCAGAGTGACAATCAGCTTATAACATGCTCTGTTTTTCACAAAAGATGAATAGGATAGAGATGGAATATGAAGCCCTGAACATTGTTCAGGAAGTAAAATAAGAAGAGTGAACTAAAAGGATTAAAATAAATATCCTTCTTTGGAATTTTCTAGTTGAGAAAGGTCATCATACTGAGATAATTAGGACCAGGCCAATATATATCTGCTGCTAACGCAGGAAAATAGAAGAAAGATGTGGAACTGTTGGAGAGGGTTCAGAGGAGGGCCATGAAGATGATTAGAGGGCTGAAGTACCTCCCCTACGAAGAGAGGCTGAGGGAGCTGGGCTTGTTCAGCCTGGAGAAGAGAAGGCTGCGGGGGGACCTCATTGCAGCCTTCCAGTACCTGAAGGGAACATAGAAACAAGAGGGGAATCAACTTTTTAAAAGGGTAGACAATGGCAGGACAAGGGGGAATGGATTGAAGCTAAAGGAGAGAAGGTTTAGACTAGATATTGAGGGGAAGTTCTTTACAGAGAGAGTGGTGAGGTGCTGGAACAGGCTTCCCAGAGAGGTGGTAGATGCTCCATCCCTGGAGGTGTTCAAGGCCAGGTGGGCAACCTTGTGTAGATCCAGGTCTGGAGATTGGTGTCCCTGCCTGTGGCAGGGGGGTTGGAGCTCTGTGATCCTCTGGGGGTCCCTTCCAACTCAGACCATTCTATGATTCTGTGATTCTATGATTCTACATATTATATAATAATTTGAAGTTCCCACTGGGCTCACTGCCATTGCATCAATGGTCTGTCTCTCAACCATGTTATGTTTTCTTCTAATTTTCATTTGAGGCAGAGTAAATGAGAAATATATGCACATCTGCCTTTGAGATAATCAGTATAGGCTAGATTAATATTTTCTGCAAAAGCAGAAAGATTTTATGATAAGCAATGTTTCAGGAGACATTCAGAAGTCACTGTAAGAGAAAAGGAAAAAAATATAAAACAGTTACACCTCCTTATTTATTTTCAGGGTGCTTGGATGAACAAGGAGCACCTGGAAAAAAATCAAACACAGAGGGTGGAAGCAAGGACACGGCACCTGGGAAGAAGACAGATGAACTGTCCAAGCAGCCAGGAATTGGGTTAGGAAAGCTAAAGCCCTGATAGAAATAAAACTATCCAGGGATGTCAAGGGGAATAAGAAAAGTTTCTATGTGTATGTGTTGGTTATAACAAGAAGAGCTGGGAAAATATGGGTCATCTCCAAAAGGAAACGAGACATAATTGTGTGGGGTATGGAGAAGGCTGAAGTATTCCAATATTTGCCTTATCTTTGCTATCAAGTGCTCTAGCTACAATGCCCAAGCTTCAGAAGAACTGCCCAGTCCAGCAGAAGAACACGTTTGAGACCGTCTAAGGAATATTAAAGTGAACAAGTCCATGGGACCTGGTGAGTTGCATCTGCGGGTCCTGACAGAACTGCCAGATGAAGTTTGTAAGCCAGTCTCCATCATATTTGAGAAGCCATTACAGTATTGGAAAAGGGGACTGACGGGGAAAAGGGGAAATATATCCCTTGATTTTAAAAAGCAGAAAAAAGGAAGACCTAGGGAACTACAGTTTCGTCAGCCTCATCTCTGTGCCTGGCAAAATCATGGGGCAGATCCTCCTGAAAACTGTACTTAAGCATACGGAAAATGAGGAGGTGATTGGTGACAGCCAACATGGCTTCACTAAGGGCAACTCATGCCTGAAAACTTTGGTTGCCTTCTGGGACAGGGTTACAGAATTGTTGGATACTGGAAGAGCAATAGATCTTATTTACCTAGTCTTGACAAGGATTTGTCACTCTCATGATGTCCTTGTCTCTAAATTGGAAAGATGTGCATTTGATGGAAGGACCAGTCGGTGAGTAAGGAACTGGCTGGATGGTTACAATCAAAAGAGTTACAGTCCAAGTCTAGATCTCTAAGTGGAAACCATTGAAGAACAGTGTTCCTCAGGGGTCAGTATTGCAACCAGCACTGTTTAACTCATAAGCGACATGTATAGTGCATCAAATGTACCCTCAGCAATTTTGCCATTGACACCAAGCTGTGTGTTGTGGAAGACATACTGGAGGAAGGGGTGCTATCCAGAGGGACCTTGGAAGGCTTCAGAGATTCACCCATGCGTACTGCATGAAGTTCTACAAGGCCAAATGAAAGGTCCTGCACATGGGTCAGAGCAATCCCAAACACAACTACAGACTGGGTGAAGGATGGATTGAGAGCAGCCCTGAGGAGAAGGACTTCGTGGTGTTTGTAGGTGAGAAGCTGAACATCAGCCGGCAATGTGAGCTGGTAGCTCAGAAAGCCAACAGTATCCTAGGAAGCATGACTAGTGGGTCAAGGAAGGTGATTCTGCCCCTCTGCTCTTGTTAGACTCCACCTGTAGTACTGCGTCCAGCTCTGGGGTCCCCAGTACAAGAAGACATAGAGTGGTTGGAGCAAGTGCGGAGGAGGCCACGAAAATTATCTGAGGGCTGGAGCACCTCTCATATGAATAAGACAGGCGGAGAGAGTTGGATTTGTTCAGTCTGGAGAAGAGAAGGCTCTGAGGAAATTTTGTAGCAGCCTTCCAGTACATGAAGGGAACCTATATGAAAGCCCTCCAGAGGGACCTTGGAAGGCTTGCGAGGTGGGCCCACGTTTACTGCATGAAGTTCTACTAGGCCAAGTGCAAGGTCCTGCACATGGGTCTGGGCAATCCCAAGCACAAATCAGGCTGGGCAGAAAATGGATTGAGAGCAGCCCTGAGGAGAAGGATTTGGGGGTGATGGATGAAAAGCTCAACCTGAGCCGGAAATATATGCTTGCAGCACAGAAAGCCAACTGTAGCCTGGGCTGCATCAAAAGAGGCATGACCAGCAGGTCGGGGGAGGTAATTCAGTCCCTCTAGTCTGCCCTTGTGAGACCCCATCTGGAGTATTGTATCGAACTCTGGGATCCCCAGCAAAAGAAAGACATGGAGTTGTTGGAGCAAGTCCAGAGGAGACCATGAAGATGATGAGAGGGCAGGAGCACCTCTTCTATAAAGACAGGCTGAGAGAGTCAGGGCTGTTCAGCCTGAAGAAGAAAATTCTCTGGGGAGATCTTATCACAACCTTCCAGTATCTGAAGTGGTCCAACAGGAAAGATGGAGAGAGTGTAGGAAAAGGCATAATGGGTTTCAACTAAAAGAGTGTAGATATAGATTAGATGTTAGCAACTAATTCTTTACTAAGAGGGTGTTAAGGCCCTGGCACAGATTTCCCAGAGAAACTGTGGCTGCCCCTCGCCCTGTCAGTGTTCAAGGCCAGGTTGGATGGGGCTTTGGACAACCTGGTCTAGTGGTGGGTGTCCTTGCCCATGTCAGGGGTTTGGATCTAAATGGTCTTGAAGGTCCCTACCAACCCAAAATGTTTTATCTTTCTATGACTTTTTGTGGTAAAAAGTTCATTGTGGCCTATCATAGTTTTAATTTCTGTAGGGGAAGTCTTACCAGAGTGATGAGAATGGCACAGAGTGAGTTTTCTTTCCTCACTGCAGTATTCCACAATTCTCTGCACACTTTTGTATGGTGCACCTATGTCCAAAATCTGAATGCTTTTACAATAGGGTAGATAGATTTCTTTTTTTCTAAGAAGTAGACAACTATTCCAGGTCAACAGTCTGCCAATTATTTCAACCTTGACATGCAGCTGATCTTTTATTTTCAGTTCTGGGCTTCATTAAAAAACAACTTTGTAATTTTCCATGAGTGTGGAGCATCAAAAGATATGTGGTTCTAGCATCTATCAGTCAAATTCTTGCACTAGTAATTGACCAAAGGCCAGAGACAAGGAAAATCCAAAATGCAGCACTGATAATAACACTTTTAACTGATCATTTCAAGATCACACACTTCACTCGAAATCACATATAGTACCATGATTTACCTGTCAAAGTCAAGAATGCTCATATTAATGTGTAATGAAGAAACAGCTGAGTTTAAGGAACAGTGTTTACAGCTGGGAAAGATTTTTTTTTCTTTCGTCTTCCATCATTCTGCTACCATATAATTTCATTTATGAGTCACTTATCCCAAGAGAATGAAATTCAGATATGCATACGCTTGATCTCAGTCAAAGTCTTCAGGATCCAGAGAAGAACTTCCTATTTGTTTGAAGGCTTTCATACAGGAGCAGACATAACAGTGTGGTGGGCTGAGCCTGGCTGGACAGCAGGTACCCACCAAGTCTATTACTTCCCATCACCAGTGGGATAGGGAGAAAAAGTAAGATGAAACATCTTGTGGGTGGAGATAAGTACAGGGAGGTTATTCACCAGTTACTCTCACAGGCAAAACAGACTCAAGTTTGGGGAAAATAATTTGATTTATTGTAGGATAGTTAGAAATAAGAACAAAAGTAAAAGCACCTTCCTTTTTTTTTTTCCTGGGCTGAACTTCACTCATAGCTCTTCTAATTCCTAGCCCCTCTCTGATTGGCACAAGGGAACAAGGAATGTGGGTTGGAGTCATTTCATAATTATTTTGTCTCTGATGTTCCTTCCTCCTCACACTCCCTACTCTAACATGGCCTCCCACTCATGGTATGCAGTCCTTCACAAACTGCTTCTCTCCTGATGCATCCTCTCCATGGGGTAGAGTTCCTCATGAACTACTCCCACATGGGTCCCTTCCACAGGCTGAAGTACTTCAGGAAAAGATTGTTCCAGCATGGGTACCCCACATATCACATCATCTGCCAGAAAACCTGTGTGGGCTCCTCTCCACAGGTTACAAGCTCCTGCCAGGAGTCTGATCCATCGTCAGCTCTCCATGTGCCACAGCTTCCTTTGAAGCGTGTACATCTGCTCTTGTGTGGGGTCCTCCATGGTCTGCTGGGTGGATATCTGTGCCACTGCAGTCTTTCATGGGATATAGGGGAACAACCTGCTTCACTATGGTCTTTATGGTGTTGTATGGAGTCCAAAGAACAGCCACTAAGCTGGTGAAAGAACAAGTCCGATGAGGATTGGCTGAGACAACTAGGGTGGTTTAGTCTAGAGAAAAGGACACTGAGGGGAGACTATTGCTTTCTAAAACTCATTGAAAGTACGTTGTAACCAGGTGGATGTTGGTCTCTTCTCCCAAGTAACAAGTGACAGGAAAGGAGGAAATGGCCTAAAGTTATGTGAAGTGAGGTTTAGATTGGATATTAGGAAAAAAAAAGTCTTCGTGAAAAAGGGTTATCAAGCACTGGAACAGGCTGCCCAGGGAAGTGGTTGAGTCACCATCCCTGGAGGCATTTAAAAGAGATGTATATGTGATGTAGATGTGATGACATACTTCAGTGCTGGACTTCAAATTCTAGGCTAATGGCTGGATGTGAAGGTTTTAACTGTCTTTCAATTCAATAGATACTCTGATTTTATTCTATGATTCACCACAGGCTTCTAAGGAATCTCTACTACAACACCTGGAGTAGCTCCTCTCATTCCTTTTTCTCTGACCTTGGTGTCTGCAGGGTTATGCGTCTCATATTTTACTCACACTCTCTCACAGCTGCTGCTCAGAGTTTTTTGCCGTTCCTTAAATATGTTATCACAGACGCACTACCAACATCTGTCATAGTTTAACCACAGCCAGCAGCTAAGCATCACACAGCCGCTTGCTCACTCTCCCCTGATGGGACTGGGGAGAGAACGAGGACAGTAAATGTAAGAAAATTCTTGAGTTGAGATAAAGGCAGTTTAATAGGTAAAACAAAAGCTGCATGAACAAGCAAAGTAAATCAGAGAATTCATTCACCACTACTCATGGGCAGGCAGGTGTTCAACCATCTACAGGAAAGCAAGACTACATCATGCATAACAGTGACTTGGGAAGAAAAATGCCATCACTCTGCACACCTGTCCCCCTTCCTTCTTCTTGTCCCATCATATGGGATGGGATATCCCTTTGGTCATTTGGGGTTAGTTGTCTTGGCTGTGTCCCCTCACAACTCCTTGTACACCCCCAGCCTACTCACTGGTGAGGAGGCGTAAGAAGCGGAAAAGGCCTTGGATCTATGTCAGCACTGCTCTTTAGTAACAAAAACATCCTTCTGTCACCAACACTGTTTTCAGCAGAAATCCAAAAAGAAGTCCCACACTGGCTACTGTGAAGAAAATGAACTCTTCCAGTCAAAACCATCACAACATCATTGATGTGATTAGCTTTGGAAATCAGTACGTCTGACCTGGAGCCATCTGGAATTGATCTCTCCAGCATGAGGGAAAGTTCCTGGTGTCCTCACAGAAGCCACCCTCACAGCTTTACCCCAGCTCTCAAAACTTTGGCACATAACACCAACTTATGGTCATGCTTACCTCTTCATTTTTCTATTCCATCAATTTGAATAAAGAAGGTGTTTAAAATCTGACATTTTTTTCATTACTATCACAGAATCACAGAACGGCAGAATCACAAGGTTGGAAAAGATCTTTGATGATCATCAAAGTCCAACCAATCCCATACTAAGCTAAACCATATCCATAATCACAGAATCACAGAATCACAGAATAGTAAGTTTGGAAAAGACCTTTAAGATCATCAAGTCCACCCATTCACATCCTAAACTAAACCATATCCCTTAGTACTTCCTCTACCCTTTTTTTGAACACATCCAGGGAAGGTGACTCGACCACCTCCCTGGGCAGCCTGTGCCAGGCCCTCACAACTCTTTCAGTAAAAAATTTTTTCCTAACATCCAATCTAAACCTGCCCTGGCACAGCTTCATGCCATTCCCCCTTGTCCTATCACCTGTCACCTGGCTGAAGAGACCATCACCTACCTCTCTATAACCTTCCTTCAGGTAGTTGTAGGCAGTGATAAGGTCTCCCCTCAACCTCCTCTTCTCTAAGCTAAACAGCCCCAGCTCCCTCAGCTGCTCCTCATAGGATTTGCCCTCCAGCCCCTTCACCAGCCTGGTTGCCCTTCTCTGGACTCGCTCCAGGACCTCCATGTCCTTCTTGCGGTGCGGAGCCCAGAACTGGACACAGTACTCGAGGTGCGGCCTCACCAATGCCTTGTACAGGGGCACAATCACCTCCCTAGACCTACTGGCCACACTGTTTTTGATACAAGCCAAGATGCCATTGCCCTTCTTGGCCGCCTGGGCACACTGCTGACTCATATTCAGTCTGCAGTCAACCAACACCCCCAGGTCCTTCTCTGCCTGACAGCTCTCCAGCCAGTCTCCCCCAAGCCTGTAGCGCTGCATGGGGTTATTATGTCCCATGTGCAGCACTCTACACTTGGCCTTGTTAAACTTCATCCCATTGGACTCAGCCCATCGGTCCAGTCTGTTCAGATCCCTCTGAAGAGCCTCCCTACCCTCAGGCAGATCAACACTTCCTCCTAGTTTAGTGTCATCTGCAAACTTACTGAGGGAGCATTCAATCCCTTCATCGAGATCATTGATAAAGATGTTGAACAAGACTGGACCCAGGACTGAGCCCTGGGGGATGCCACTCGTGACCGGCCTCCAGCTGGATTTTGTTCTATTCACCACCACCCTCTGGGCTTGGCCATCCAGCCAGTTTTTAACCCAGCTGAGGGTCCACCTGTCCAGGCCAGTGGCAGCCAGTTTCTCAGTCAGAATGCTGTGAGAAACTGTGTCAAAGGCTTTACCAAAGTCCACGTAGATCACATCCACAGCCTTCCCCTCGTCCATTAAGCGGGTCACCTTGTCATAGAAGGTGATCAGGTTAGTTTGACAGGATCTACCTTTTGTAAACCCATGTTGACTGGGCCTGATCCCCTGGCCATCATTCATGTGCTGCATGATAGCTCCCAAGATGACCCTCTGCATGATCTTCCCTGGGACTGAGGTCAGACTGACAGGCCTGTAGTTCCCTGGATCCTCCTTCCGACCCTTCTTGTATATGGGTGTAACATCTGCCAGCCTCCAGTCAACCAGAACTTCCCCAGTCTGCCAGGATTGCTGATAGATGAAGGAAAGGGGTTTGGCAAGCACATCTGACAGCTTCTTCAGTACCCTTGGGTGAATCCCATCTGGCCCCATTGACATGTGGGTATCTAACTGGCCAAGTAGGTCGCTAATCATTTCCCCCTGAACCATGGGAACTTTGTTATTCTTCCCCTCCCTGTCAGCCAGTTCCTGAGGATGAGTACTCAGGGAATATCCTTCTTTACTGTTAAAGACTGAGGCAAAGAAGGAATTAAGGACCTCAGCCTTGTCCTCATCCCTTGTCACTAATGTGCCATCAGCATCCAATAAGGGCTGGAGATTCTCCTTGACCCTCCTTTTACTGTTAATATACATATAGAAGGACTTTTTGTTATCTTTTACAAAACTGGCCAGTCTGAGTTCCAGTTCAGCAAGGAGCAAATAGGTGAAATCAGTAATTCTTCCTGTCAACAACAGAACTAGACCTGTTTTGAAGACTAAAGACTAAGTTTCTACTTCAGTTAGAGATGTGAGTCTGCCCTATGAATTCTATTCCTGGATTTCTATTCTTGGTTTTCTATTTCTGTATTAACTTGAACAAATCACTTTTATTCTCTGTGCTAAGTCCTTGATGGAATTCTTCTGAGGTTAAGTAAGTAGCTAGCACATGGTAAGGTCCCGATGTGGAAGGTCACTGCATAGGAATTGCAATAAGTGTTTTCCACCATGAAATTATACAACTTTGTTTTTTTAAAAATAAGTTGAATTAATCAATAATATATAATACAATGCATTTAGATATCACTCAATTTTTGATTAAGCGAAAATTGTCTTAATATGTTTGGCTAGTGGAGTAAAATTTGATGAAGCATTCCAATGAAATATACAGTTATAGATATATTCACCTAGCATCTTTTCCCCTTCTTGATCTTGGCAAATTCCTCTCATTCTTTTCTCATTTAGTCCATTGCAAATATCAACTGGCTTCAACATGAAACTTTTTTACCAGTACACGTATGTGGTACATAGAGCTACAGCACTCATCCTGGAACCTGCAGAGCCAGAAGGCTGAAACATTGTGCCTGCTTAATCACTTTTGTTTTGCAGCTTACCCATCAAAGCACTGTCCTGTGCTAGCATAGCTGTGCTGGAGCTAGATGAGATATCACCACCAAATGCTTATGAAGTTTAACTAATACTACTGTGATCAATCGTAAGTCTGCACTTTTAAGGGAATAAAAGATGAAACAATATTATTTTGAAAATGCTGGTTTGCTCTGAGCAAAATTTAGAGATGATAATATCTGGTTTTTTGACAGGAAGATGAACATTTGATTCAGATTCCATCTCTAGGAAGCATTAAATACAGCAGTATTTAGGGGCACGTATGTCAGTAACAGAAAAGATACCAGGTATCTGTTTGTTTAGTTGTGCTTTATAGTTATTGCATCAAGGCTGCCTTTCCCCAGTCCATGCTGTAGAGCAGTTCTAAACAACAACAAACCAAACTCAACAACCCAAAACAGTAGAGAAAAAAAACAATACCAAAGAAAAAACCACAGACCATACTATCATCTATTTTGAATAATGAATTTCTGTGACATTTTTAACTCTTGTAGTACGGTTTGAAAAAGAATTGAAATGTGTGAGTGTTTTCTTCATCTGAGATTTCTGATGTTGTCAAAGATTATGTCAAACTCATTTTCAACACATTTCTAAGTCTGGTAGTGGAGGGAAGAGCTGCAAGTAGGCAGAATTGATAACACAGACATTCAGTATACTGATCAGAATCACAAGAAAGCTTTTTACACAAACACATTCAAGCAAGACTTACAAAAATTTCTGCATATCAGAGTGGAAGTCAACATCAAACAGCTGTAGAAAAACTCCAGTTTTCTGGACAGCATTTGCAATACTGAATTTCAATGTAATTATTTTGAATGGAGCTAAAGTGGTCTTGCTTATATTTACATTTCACTTCGTATAGATATCCTTCATATTTCTCTAAATTTCTGACTTTTTGTCTACAAGCCTTATCATTGTTCTGCTGAAAATGGAACGGTTGCAGACTTAGTCACCATCGTCAGTGGACTGCTAAGTTGAATGTCAATGACCTCACTGGTGACATCAGAGGCTGAACAGTTGTTCAGTTTTCTCACAGCTTTGAAAGTACGAAGGTCTCTTGTGAAACAATTTTATTAACAGATTGAAGAGATAAATACTGGAAAAAGCCATATCACCTGCACATTTATTCAGTTGATCATCTGGTTGCAGCTCATAACCAAATATGATTTCAGATTTGTGGCAGGTGATAGTCATGTTTGATAAAATGCCCTATCAGATTACTTCTGCCCAAGGAGATATATTTATATACAGGATATTCCTACTAGAAATTCTTGTTTTCTGAGTTTGTATTAATTGATTGTTGTTGGAAATAAAAAATGGTTATTTTTACCTTCTTACAGCATCAACTGATAGTAAACTAACTGCATCTTTGCTTGCACAGATGTTAAGGGGGATGGACAGACTGCTAAGAAGCAGGAAGAATCATCATTCAAGTTGTAGAGAGAGGACATGACTCTTCACTTATTTATGATAATACTATAAAACAGATGTTGACAATTACTAAGGAAGGAATTTGATCAGAAGCTATTAACATTTGTCAGCTTTTGCTAAAGCTGTCACTGTCTGTTAATAGTATACCTGTTTAGGAACTTATTTTCCATCACATTAAAAAGACAGTGGTAGATTTGGAGAAACCTGGCCAGATGAAATCTTAACCTCACTAAGTATTACACAGAACTCCTGTTCCTCTTCTGGACCAGGATTTCACCTGTTGTGCCCTTTACTTGGAGGTCTTCCACTCATTAACTTAGCCAACATTTAATTGGTGAGATATAATGTAAGTTGTTATTGCACACACCATCGAAAAGAAATATCTAGTAGCTTAATATTATCCACAAAACTGCGTGAGCCATTGTGTCTTTAGATGTGATATCCTTGTGCCAATAAAGCTAACAAAATAGCAACAGGCTTTTTGTGTGCCCTGGGTTGACTGTTAAAATTGAAAGTAATATATCATCATCTAAAGTTTCATACTGAATGAATAATGCATTAAAAACTAATTTTATATGAAGTCAATCAAGAAAATCCACCTTTAATATTTAATTTGCAGAGATCAGGCTCCTCTACTATTTTGCATTGTTGTCGATGTTTTAATGCACAACCATTATGTGGAGATCTCATTAGCCTTAAATCAGAACAGAAGCAGCCTTTTCAATGCTAAGAACACTGTAACCTGAATAAAGACCAATGAAGGTGATATTTGTGTGCTTGTCCAGTGAAAGTGATATTTGTTTTCATGTACCATGAATATTTACTGAACAGAAACAATGACTTCAGGAAATAAATACGCAAAGCTCTGGGTCAACTGATGCATCACAATAACTTATATAACTTTAACTTCCAGCACAGCAACAGAATGACAGGTCTATGTGTTTGCACTTGCTTCTTAAAGAAGCCTAATACAAATTCTCTCTTTGTGTCCCAAATTATGTCTACTCTTTTTTTTTTTTTTTCTGTCCTAAAGGAATTTGATTTTGGAAAGGGCTTCTGATTACATTTCCTGTAATTAGCTGTCTCATACATATATATTTATTAGGGAAGGATGGCTAGAAAGAACTACAATAGCCTGAAGTCTGCATTATGTTATAAAGAAATTTACTTGTGTTTAAAATGGTGATATAAAAATGTTGTGGGTTTGGGTTTTTTTTAACCTCTCCTATAAGCATGGTTTCAATTTTTTTCAAGTAGATTAAATTATCTATATGATAAAATGCTCAGGCATGTAAATACCTGTGACATGAGCTGAATTAATCTACTGTGATTAAAGACCAGAACTCAACTGCAACTAATAAAGACTGATGGCAAAGTGAAAGTTTCTGATTCACCTACTGAGCTTCTTGGTGCATTTAAAAGAATTTTTCTGGCAAACCTTTTAATGTTTACATTGGGATATTTCCATTTGCAAACAGCAGTTCTGGTATTTACATTTGCAATTATACATGCTTTTAGATACATGGGTTTTGTTCCACAAGTTCTGCCATTTGGTTGAAAGACTCTATTAGATTTTCAAGATTTTTTTTTCCTAGAATGCTTTGTTTGCTTAACAAGGATAAGGGTAAAACATATGTTTAAAGATAAAAAATTTTAAAAATAAAAAATCTGTTCCACTAACTTTAGGTGATACATTTTACTGGGTACTAATTACAAAGAACTTGAGATGTACCCTTTGCACGTTTATACTGAAGAACAGAGCAGGAGCTTCATGCCTGCTGCTTTCTTCTGCTTAAGCGTGACTGGAAGAGAATCTACTCAATTGAAGCAGATATGTGCTCACATATACTGAACTGCCGGATATTATCAAAACCTTTAACATATAGATGTGTGATAAAATATAAGGTATCTGACAAAATATGCCTGAGTGGGTTTGATTGTTTGTTATTTTACTTTGTTGTATTTTTCTTAATTGTTACAGACACGAGGATTTGGAGTAAAAAATTCTTCAGTAAACCATTAGTGCCAGCAGGACAGATGGAAGAAGAGGAACCACCTACGAAAATGATCTAAGATGGTAGGACTATCAGGAGACAGAAGTTGCACCAGGGAGCAGGGGTGGCTTCAAAAGCCAGGGGTTAACAAACTCTACAATATGGATCAAAACTCTGCTGCTTGAAGCAGTAGTTGCCTACATATGCATGCATATAATATCCTATTAAAGTTAATAGAGATAAGACATGCAGTAGGCCTCAATTCAGCTTACAAAATATATGGAATTAATTAATGTGCTCAAAGACAGGCAGCAGGCAGTATTTCAGAAACCCTATGATATCTGGGACATCTACATCTGGGAAGATATGACCCAGTAAAGCAGGGACACTTGGGTTAAGCCTTTCAGGCTGGATGCTGGATATCAGGCAGGTGAGGCAATTTGGACAACTAAGCTGATCTCTATTTTTATTACTCAAATTGCTTTGTCCATCTAGAATATTCAAAGCTCATCTCCTTCTACACATTCAAGGCATAATGAATGTTTAAAAGTTGTAACTTTACAAAAAAGTCAGTGAAATAGGTGACCTGGCATGAGTTTAGTGCCCTGAACTTTGACCAAGTTCAATTTTGGACTATGAAAAGACCTATTTCCATATGGAAACCTCAACATAAAGTGTTTATAAAATAATTAATAAAATAATGAATTGTAGATAATAAATGTTGCTTTTTTTCTGAACACCCTGCTCAAAAATTCAGTCATTTCAATTGCATAGGCATATGTTTCATACCTTCAGAACCAATTCTGTTCAATCCTACTTCTATGCAGACAAAAAGCAAAAATCTCTCTAACAGCCAACGAGAACAGCCCTACACTATCACAGCCTTATTTGTATTCCCATGTTAGATCTCCATCTTGCCAACAGTGAAATCTGGCCCTGAATTTAAAATTAAAGACAAAATAGTCTTAAAACATCCTTTCAGAGATTTTTTAAATATTTATTCAATGCTCGGGCTTGGATGATTTTCATGCTTTGAAATAGTGTGTTAAATTTTCAGGATTATTCCTACCTTTGAAAATTTTTAAGGAGCAATTATTTTAAATATAATTATTCATATTCCAATGTACAATAATTCAAATAATGATGCAAAACACAAATATGAAGGCAAAGATTATTTACAAAAACATATTTCAAAGAAATACTGTAAAAATAAAAATGTAATGTAAGGATATTCTGAGGATGAGAGATAAGATCTCTCAGTTATGTTTTGAGAGAATCATATCAGATGGAAATCTTGGAAAAGAAGTCTTAATGGTCATAAAACAGAGACTTCAAAACAGCTTACTGCTATTAGTTTGTTCACCATCTATATATATAGTTCAAATGCAAGGATCAGGTTCAGGTCTTTATTAATGGATGTGCAAGTAAAAACATTGACCAAAAAAACTTCAGTTCAGAAAGCTGACTGATGACTGACACTACTTTCTTTTATTATTCTTTTGAAGTGTAAAATTTTGGACTCAGAAATTATGTTTTCAACATCACATCATGTGGCATGTGGTATATTTTGGCGTGTAAGTGGCAAAAAAACCCAACATAGTCCACACTTAGCAATTTTCACATGGAAAATATCCTTTTGCAACTGCAAGTTAAAGCCTTTCATGTCTCTTCTAAAATGATTGCTTGCTTTTATTACAGAATAACAGAATAGTAAGGTTGGAAAAGACCTTTAAGATCATCAAGTCCAACCATTCACATACTAAACTAAACCATATCCCTAAGTATTCATCTACCCTTTTTTTGAACACATCCAGGGAAGGTGACTCGACCACCTCCCTGGGCAGCCTGTGCCAGGCCCTCACAACTCTTTCAGTAAAAATTTTTTCCTAACGTCCAATCTAAACCTGCCCTGGCACAGCTTCATGCCATTCCCCCTTGTCCTATCACCTGTCACCTGGCTGAAGAGACCATCACCTACCTCTCTATAACCTCCCTTCAGGTAGTTGTAGGCAGTGATAAGGTCTCCCCTCAGCCTCCTCTTCTCTAGGCTAAACAGCCCCAGCTCCCTCAGCCGCTCCTCATAGGATTTGCCCTCCAGCCCCTTCACCAGCCTGGTTGCCCTTCTCTGGACTCGCTCCAGGACCTCCATGTCCTTCTTGTGGTGAGGAGCCCAGAACTGGACACAGTACTCGAGGTGTGGCCTCACCAATGCCAAGTACAGGGGCACAATCACCTCCCTAGACCTACTGGCCACACTGTTTTTGACACAAGCCAAGATGCCATTGCCCTTCTTGGCTGCCTGAGCACACTGCTGACTCATATTCAGTCTGCAGTCAACCAACACCCCCAGGTCCTTCTCTGCCTGATAGCTCTCCAGCCAGTCCCCGCCAAGCCTGTAGCGCTGCATGGGGTTATTATGTCCCATGTGCAGCACTCTACACTTGGCCTTGTTAAACTTCATCCCATTGGACTCAGCCCATCGGTCCAGTCTGTTCAGATCCCTCTGAAGAGCCTCCCTACCCTCAGGCAGATCAACACTTCCTCCTAGTTTAGTGCCATCTGCAAACTTACTGAGGGAGCATTCAATCCCTTCGTTGAGATCATTGATAAAGATGTTGAACAAGACTGGACCCAGGACTGAGCCCTGGGGGACGCCATTTGTGACCGGCCGCCAGCTGGATTTTGTTCCATTTACCACCACCCTTTGGGCTCTGCCATCCAGCCAGTTTTTAACCCAGCTGAGGGTCCACCTGTCCAGGCCAGTGGCAGCCAGTTTCTCAGTCAGAATTCTGTGAGAAACTATGTCAAAGGCTTTACCAAAGTCCACGTAGATCTCATCCACAGCCTTCTCCTCGTCCATTAAGCGGGTCACCTTGTCATAGAAGGTGATCAGGTTAGTTTGACAGGATCTACCTTTTGTAAACCCATGTTGACTAGGCCTGATCCCCTGGCCATCGTGCATGTGCTGCATGATAGCTCCCAAGATGACCCTCTCCATGATCTTCCCTGGGACTGAGGTCAGACTGACAGGCCTGTAGTTCCCTGGATCCTCCTTCCGACCCTTCTTGTATATGGGTGTAACATCTGCCAGCCTCCAGTTGACTGGAACTTCCCCAGTCTGCCAGGATTGCTGATAGAAGTCTGCCAGGATTGCTGATTCCTATTGAGAATGAAGAAAGAATTCATCACTGTGTTTTCTGCAGATTCATCAATAGTACATACAAAGCTGAGTATATAGTGTATTTATGGAGTTCTTAAAGTCTGGCCATAATTTGGACTCTGATTTATGTTGTTCTGTCTGGTTTTGTTTGTTTCATAAGAAACTTGGTCAGTGCTGCTTCTGCTTCATCCCTGAATCACTGCTCATTTAATTATACAGAGTTGCATATCTTGATCATGTAAGTATCCATATGATAGAAATAGGTAGATAGGTAGATAGAGAGATCGATAATATATGTGTGTATTTGTTCATATCTGTATTTGTTTTTCCTGTACTGCTCCTGACTTTAAAACTTTAGCAGTTTTTCTTCCTCTTTATCCAACTGCTTCAAGAAATCTGTTCAGCATTTTACCTTTTGCTATGGTGATGAATATCCTTAAGCTAACTGCAACCAGAAGTGTGATTGCAGCAATGGGAAGTTAGATCAAAACCACCTTAGGCACTAAGCACAGGTTACATGGGTTAACCCCAAGCATTACTACATAAATATTATGTAGTCTGGGGACCATGTGTCCCATGCAGGTCACCACAGTGGCTACATAGACTTTAACTGACAAAATTTGGCTTGAGAACCTCCATAAAAATACAAATGAACCACAGTTCACCTGGTTGTAAGTGTTACATGGCCTCTGGTTTGTTCTCTAAAGCAGTAATGTGGAAACAGAGCAACAGTTCGTATGCAGAAGCCATTGCTGCTACTCCATCTTTGCACTGTTGTTAGCTGAAAAGAGAACTTTTAACAAAATATACTTTAATGCAAGTGGTGTAGCTTGCCTGTTTACTTCACTCACTCTTTTCTTTCCTCAAATAACTATTTGCATATAAATTGCTTTGAAGAATATATTACCAAATAAGGAAACTGGGAAAAGAATTTTGAATGAATTGTAAATCCACCTGAGGTTTTCAGCCTTGGAAATGCATACATAAAATGGAATCTCTCCACAAAAAGCAGCTTGTTTAAGGTTCCAGTGCTCCTGGATATCAATATGATGTCACTATTGGAGAAATAAGATACCATTGAAAGCAACATAATTAATAACTCAGGGAAAAGTTCTACTCATACGGACTTGGAAGTTCAGTATTTATAAATGTAGATGTTATTGAAGGGTAGAGCAGATTCCTGCCAAATTGACTTACTTTAAAAAACTTCAGAGTAGAAAAGCAGCATGCAACAGCAAAACAAAAAAAATCATAGCATCATGGAGTCATAGAATGGTTTGGACTGGAAGGGACCTAAAAGATATCCCAATTCAAAACTCTTTGCCATGGGCAGGGACACCCTGGACTATACCAGGTTGCCCAAAGCCCTATCCAACATGGCCTTGAACACAGCCAGGAAGGAGGAAGCCACAGCTTCTCCAGGAAACCTGTGTCAGGACCTCACCACCCTCATAGTAAAGAATTTCTTCCTAACTTCATGCAGTTCACATGGACCCATCTCTCCATCCTGTCAAGGTCCCCCTGGATGGTATTTCTTTCTTCCTACATGTTGATCTCATCACACACCTTGGTGTTGTTGGCAAACTTGCTGAGGGTGCACTCGATCCCACTGTCCATGTCACTGACAAATGATGCCTGTTCCAGTACTGACCCCTGAGGAACACCACTTGTCACAGACCTCCACGTGGACACTGAGCCATTGACCACAACTCTTTGAGTGGGACCTTACAGCCTGTTGCTGAGTGGTCCATACATCAAACCCATCTCTCTCCAACTTAGAGACAAGGATGTCATGCTGGACAGTTTTTAATTGATTTCTCTTCACAGTCATCACATATTCAAAGAACTGGGTAATCACCAACAACATGAAACTTAACAAGGGCAAGTGTCAGATTCTGCACCTGGAAAGGAGCAATGTTGGCTGCGCATCCAGACTGGGGGATCAGACGCTGAAGGCCAGCCATGCTGAGAGGGATTTGGGGGTCTTTGTCAACAGCACGTTAATCATGAACCAGAAGTATGCCCAGGTAGCCAGAAGGGCCAACCATATCCTGGGGTCCTTCAAGCACGGCATGGTAGCCGGTCCAGGGAGGGAATTTTCCTGCTCTACGCTGCACTGGTGTGGCCTCACCTCGAGCACTGGGTGCAGTTTTGGGCACCACAGTACAAGAGGGACACAAAATCTATTGAGGAGTGTCCAGAGGAGGGCAAGGAGAATGGGGAAGGCTCTGGAGGGCAAGTCTTATGAGGAGAGGCTGAAGTGTCTTGGTTTGTTAGGCTTGGAGAAAAGGAGACTGATGGGGAGACCTCATAGCACTCTCTGGCTTCCTGATAAGTGGGACTGAAGGGGCAAGCACCAATCGCCTCTTTTTGGCAGCCAGTGATAGAACCCAAAGGAATAATACTAAGATGTGACAGGGGAGGTTTAGGCTGGATATTAGAAAGAGGTTCTTTCCTGAGAGGGGTTTCAGGCACTGGAATAGGCTCCCCAGGGAAGTGGTCACAGCACTGAGTTTGGCTGAGTTCAAGAAGGAATGGACAATGAACTCAATCCCATGCTCTGACTTGTCTGGCTCTGTGTGGAGCCAGGAGTTGGACTTGACGATCCTTATGGGTCCCTTCCAACACAGGATAATGATTCCATGATTTAGTGCTGACTTCTGATTATTTTATTTTTTTCAGATCTACCTAACACATATTCATTTACTATGTCTTTTTCAAAGATTTACAGATGTGCTTGCCATGTCAACCTTGCAATATGATCTCAAAAATCTGGCCCTCTTCTGTTTTATGCTGTACTAAAATAGTATTAAATTTTTGAGAATGTGTCTGTTTATATCTGTGATAATCAAATTACTACAAACAATTTTCCATAACTGAAGTCCCCGATGAAAAAGAATTTATTCTTTCCTTTATATAAGCAACATAGTGACCAGGGTATTAAAAAAGTGTTGGGAGTGTGTTTTTTCCCTGGTTTTTACCTAGCCAGGAGCATATAATAGAATCATAGAATGTGTTATGTTGCAAGGGACCTTTAGAGGTTATCTAGTCCACCCCCTGTGCAGTAAGCAGGGACATCTTCACTAGATCAGGTCACTCAGAGCCCCATCAAGCCTGACCTTGAATATCTCCAGGGATGGGGCTTCCACCATCTCTCTGGGCAACCTGTTCCAGTGATCTACCACCCTCATATTAAAGAGATTTTTCCTAGTATTCAATCTAAATCTACCCTTTTCTAGTTTAAAATCATCAACCCATGTCTTATTGCTACTTGCACTCTCATAGTAAGATTTGGCTTTCTACTTTACATTTTTGAAAAGGAAACTGTAAGTGCAAGCAGCACCCTCAGGAATTACCTAAAACTTCCAAGGCATGTTCTTGGTATTGATACAGGTACTGGGATATTTCCAGTTGCTCAGGCAACCATAATCAGTCTCTAAAACACTCTGCCAGAGGTCTTCTTGATTAACAATTTCTGGTTAAAAAAAAATTAGTTTTAATTTATAAGTAAGTCACCATTTAACCGAAATGTCTCGTGGTCCCAAACCAAATGTCCTGCAGTTCCCACTGTGGCACATAAACACCTTTTTCCAGTAAATCTTTAGTCTTTTCCAAAAAAACAAGTAGAAGAAAGCGGTAGATAAATCTAGTTTGACACAATCCCTTTTACATATGTTGATTGCCATTCATTATTCTATTATCCATTAATTCTTTAGTATACAAGTCCAAGTCAGATATTGACCTGAGGATTAATGTTGGGCTAAAGAAACTGTAATTATCCAGGTAACATATCTTTGTATTCTTCTAATTTAATAGAACATACTCCTTGTTCCCACTTTTCATCCAGAGATTCACAATGGCAAGTGGGTTTTTTTCTATTTAAAGTTCAAGTGCTTGGACATACATAATTAGTGGGCAGGATTGGATTTCATTTAAAGTAAAAGTTTTTGGTCATTTAATGAAACAGAACTCAACTATGGATTTTCAAAAGGATCTCAAAATGTCAAAAAGGTAACCAAGTAACAAAGAAACTTAATACATATTTTTTTATATATTAATAAATATATTATAAAAATTATATATTTAAAGACCAAAATAACTATGAATCATGACAGATAGTATTATGAAATAATAATCAAGACATTATATACTATGTCCTGTCTTCAACTTCTGGTTTTATAAATCATGCATTTTTTATTTGTTGGTACTAATCTGTGTGTTTCTTCGATTTCTTTCTTTGCCAATTGCCTGAAGAGAGACTGTGGGAGATAGTCTGGTTTTTGGTTTTTTTTTTTTTTTAAATCTCAGTCTCACTCTAAACAGCTCATTGAGCAGTTCTTATTTCCTACTTTTTACATGAAAAATGAATAAGTTTTGGAAAGAGTTGTTTGAAAGAACAGTGTTAATATATATACCTATGCAAAATTCTGGATTTGCCTCTGTACTGTTTTCCTCAAAAGGGTCTTCTTTTGATCAGACTGTTCTTCCTCACCTTAGATTCCTCCTTAGATTCTTTCTGAACATAATTTCATTTTACACAGGCTGGAGGGAAGGAATGCCATACAGAGGGACCTTGGCAGACTTGAGAGGTGGACCCATGTGTGCTGCATGAAGTTCTACAAGGCCAAGTGTGAGGTCCTGCACATGGACTGGGGTAATCCCAAGCACAAACTCAGGCTGAGCAGAGAATGTATTGAGAGCAGCCCTGAGGAGAAGAACTTGGGGGTGATGGTAGGTGAGAAGCTGAACATGAGCCGCCAATGTGAGGTTGCAGCTCAGAAAGCCAACAGTATCCTAGAAAGCATGACTAGTGGGTCAAGGGAGGTGATTCTGCCCCTCTACTCTGCTCTTGTGAGATTCCACCTGGAGTACTCCGTCCGGCTCTGGGGTCCCCAATACAAGAAAGACAGAGCTGTTGGTGTGAGTGCAGAGGAACAAGACAAGCTGAGAGAATTCGACTTGTTCAGTCTGGAGAAAAGAAGTCTTGGGGGAGACCTAAGTGTAGTGTGTCAATACTTAAAGTGGGGAGGGACTGTTCACCGGGGAGTATAGTTTGTCTATAGAACTCTGACAGTATTTCTTTTTAACTAGAGGTAATCCCTAATAAAATCTTCTGTTTATAGATGGTCTTTTGTTCCAACTAATTTCATCACTTGCCTTACTTTTTCACCTTCTCTACATCATTGCTGCATGGTTGTATGAGAATTTTATATGAGAACTCTCATAATCTTATGTTAAGCTTCTTCCTCTGCCCATGTTAAACTAGTTTGGTATAGGCATGGTTAGCTGCAATTAATGAAAGACATTTCTGTATCCTGTGCAAGAACAATTCTGTGGTCCTGTTACTCCCATTGTTCTTTGCTGGCAGTAAAAAAGAGACCTTCTGCACTGACGAGTTCCGTGATCTACTGTACAATGAAATTGTAGCAAATGAATAAGAAAGCTGACTTCAAGGAAATGAAGAATGACAAGAGGGAGTCTGTTGTGTAAAATCCTCTTAGCTTTTGAAACGTCAGTTTTAGTTATCGTGATGAAACTATGTATAATGGAGGTAGCAACCAAAAGACCTCTAATGAGGGCATAAAGCAAGAATCTCAAATTGGGAGTGGTTTTCTGCAGATTGTTAATGCCAAGGTCCAATATTAAGAGGGCAGTTGCACTACCAGGACATGTTATCCTTCAGACAAGATATTAAAATGATGTCCCATCTGCTTATTTCTAACATCACTTTCAGATGATAAAGACCTCATGATACAGGCTGGAGGGAAGTGTTGGTGGTAGGGAGGATAGGGAATAGGGAATAAATGTGCTTCCAGCTGGCAAAATCATCCTTTGTTAAATATTATCACCACAAATTAATTGGCAATTTTACAAACATTCATGACTATACAGCATGCAAGATGTTATACAGGGCTGACTGGTGACCATTCTAGTCTGTCTCATAGTAACTAAAGCTGTTAAATTGTGAGGTTACCCATGAAAGTTAAAATAAAAAAAAATAAAATAAAATAAAATAAAATATATACTGACATATTTGCAGAACCAACTTTCTTTGAGTACACTTCTGCTTGTTTTAACAACAAATTCTATATAAAATCAGGTGTAAGAAGAGATAATAGTTTTGAAAATAGGGTTTGTATTTAAATGCCCAATGATGGATTTATGTGAATAATACCAGGCAGCTATCTTGGTCATTTGCTTTGGTCATCAGTAAAAAGTTGTGAATTCAACATTTGAGCTGTAGGTCAAGTATATAACTTGTAAGTGTGCATAGCAAGTATAGGCTGCAGTAACTGCAACAGAAATACAATTAATCACAGTCCCAAAAGATTCCTTCCATGGCCTACCCTGGACTCAATTATGTAGCATGCAAAAGTCCTGAAACTATACCTACTATCTGAAGACACAGTCCAGTGGGTAGGTGGTGAGATTGTACAGTGGAACTCACCACACTTTTGATATTAAACACAAGCTATGAGTTATCAAATATGCACAAATGTTTTATTATTCTGCCTGGAGAAGCACATGCTCCTTCTCAACTTCCAGTCTAAAATTTCAGGGGAGAAAATAACAGAAAAAAGAACATGTAGTAAATACCATGAGAGGATACACCAAAATCAGAGGATATGGAAATACACAAGGAGGCTGTCATAAACAAAAAGAGACAGAAAACAAGAACCAGTTACCATACCTTGGAAACAGGAAAGCAAATAGAAGTTGCAGAAGGGTACTTTCTGCAGAAATAATTGCTAATTCATTATTTTCTTCTGTCAGAACTCAAGACAAGAGTTGCAAGTTAGTAGTAACACACTCTAATTCAGTTAACAACATCACTTTTAACCTACTGCTTCTGAAAAACTTGAAAGCTAAAGAAAAGTTGCATTAAATATGTCCACAGAAGAGCATAGCAGTTGTTTAACTGTAAGTTTTTATAAATTTTGAGGGTTAAATTCAGGGATTTAATAATTCTTTATTAATCAAAACAAAGAACAAAACCAAAATCCACTACCTCCTTTACATCTCAAGTGACTAGTGAAGAATTCAGCTTTTATCTCTGAAACACACAAGTTCTGAAAGATTATTCTACGAAGTAAAGGGCATTGTTACTTAAGGTATACATTTGAAGTAAAAGTTCTACTAAACCCTAGTAAAACTAAATCAATATTTGAGAATATATATCAAATAAATGAGGGGTGATGTTATCTTTAAATGGATTCTGAAATAGTCAAAGTGATAATTGCCAGCATGCACATAAAAAATATGATCACAAATTTGAAGAACCACTATTTTTCTGCACATGCAATAGCAGATTCTATATTCAAAATGTCACCATGAGTCCTGAAATAAAACTCATCTGACGTGAATCTATCCAAACATTAATCTATCCAAACATTTGGATCATGAAAGAAAGAATTCCCAGAATTATAGAATATCTTGAGTTGGAAAAGAATCACAAGGGGTATCAAGTTCAACTCCAGACAGGGAAACCTAAAAGTTATATCATATATCTAAGAGGATTGTCCAAAAGCTTCTTGAGCAGTGACAGGCTTGATATCCAGAAACAGTTTAGTACTTTTAATTACTATAGCAGAGTATTTTTGCTGTTAATTCACTTCATAGCATAATGAGTTTAATGTCTGACAGCAACTTTTACGCTAAATTAAAACTTAATTTAGCTAAATTAAGTTGTAGAAGTCATAGGATTTCATCCAGCAATTCCTACATCAGGCCAACAATTAGTGTGAAACTCTTGGAAATTCCACCCAATTCACTCAAAAAATAGTGGTGGCCTTATAGTACCTGAAGGGGACCTAAAGGGAAGCTGAGGAAGGACTGTTTGTAAGGGCATGTAACAATAGGATGAGGTGCAGTGGTGTTAAACTAGAGCAGGGTAGGTTTAGATTAGACATTAGGAAGAAATTCTTCACTGTGAGGGTGATGAGACACTGTAACAGGTTGCCCAGAGGTGGTGGAGGCCCCATCCCTGAAGGCATTCAAGGTCAGGCTTGATGGGGCTCTGAGCAACCTGATCTAGTTAAAGGTGTCTTTGCTTACTGCAGGGGGTTTGGACTAGATGACTTTTAAAGGTCCATTCCTTATCAACCAAACATTTAATTTTCTGTAATGATACTATTAAATACCTACCTAAAATCTGGTTTCAATACCTAAAGGAAATAAAAAAGAAGAGAGAGCTAGACTCCCCTCAGAGGTACACAGTCAAAAGCTGAGAAGCAATGCCTATAAACTGCAGTAAATTTCAGCTGAATATAGAAAAAAATCTCTGAATGAGTGGGTAAGCACTGGAACCAGCTGCTTAACCAGGCTGTGAAATCCCCATCCTCAGGCACTTTGAAATTTGAGTGGATAAGGCCTTGCTCAAAGTGCTCTAACTTTATAGTTGTCAGTGCTTTGAGCAGATTAGACTAAATGACCTCTAGAGGTCCCTTCCAACCTAAGCAATTATATGAAAATATTATTTTAATACCTACTTCTTCTTTGTAGTCTGAACTTGTGTATTTTCCAGTCACTGGCTATTGTACTGTGTCAGAGCTACATTCCCTATGAGAATTGGGTTTTTTTCCATGCATAAACTTGTAGACTATGATTTCATAATCTTATCTTTGTTATCTTGGTTCTCAAATATTTGGTTTCTCAACTTTTGAGTTGCCATTGTAATTTTTTTTCTATACTATTTTTAATACTTCAATATTAAAAAAATGTATGTATGCTTGTAAAAGTAACTCAAGTGCTGTGCACAAACACATCCTCCTCACTTCTATTTAGTATTTTTCTATTTATGCATCTCAAAATCATGTTCACCTACTTAGCTATAGGGTTGGCCAGGGAGCTTATGTTCACTTAATTAGCTAATATTTCGTCTAAGTCCTTCAATGTCACTGAACACCAGGACACCATTTACCGTCCTGTGAGTGTGACCTACATATTTTTTTTTCCTTGATGTATGTCCTTTCATTTAGCTTTGTTAAAATACATGATGTCCAGATAAAAGTGGTTTTCTTAAACAATATATTTTATCGTTGCTCTTTCTCATTACTTATCACTCACTAATTGTCCATTATCAGCAAACTTGACCAGATCATTGATCAATTGGTTGAAAAGCAAGAACATCCTTTTCAGAGCCATCTGTTATGCATCCTGTTGTACAATGATAATTAATTTTTAATTACGATATATTCTTCATAGCTGATATTGAAGCTTTGTTGATTTTGCATAGTAGTTTTTTCATCAAATTTAAAGAAAGACAGGGACAACTGGTTTACATTGCTTTAAATGTGTTATGTCAATGCAGTTATCAATTGCAGTTATCAACTAAATTTGACATGTAAAAAGACATCATATTTGTTTGACAAGGTACATTTTTCCATAAAACTGTGTTGATTCCCATTTTAATCTTCACAGACAGAATCCCTTGTCGTAGTGCCATCACTGTCAAAAAAAACAAGCTTAATCATTCTATTTACCCCCTTTGAATACTGTCAGACTAGGTACACAGTTTAAAAAAGAAAAAAAACTAAACCAAAACCAACAAACCCAAACCGAAGAACACTAGATAGTATCTAACAGCCTTTTAGCAATATTAGGTAAGTGAAATAGGCAAACCTTATTCTCAGAAACACTCACCTTCTTTGCACTCTTTTGATACTATGGATATTTTTTATATGAGATGAGCATTTTCTGTACATCCTAAAATGTGGTGACTCCATAATCACATCACTGTAGTGGTGATGCTATTTACCCTTTTTGCCTTTTTACCTTTTTGTCTCTCTACCATTTGTTAATTTATTCATTCAATCATTCATTCATTTGGTATAATAAGTAACATATAAATAACATATTTTTTCATATTTTGTGAAAACATGTAGAAACATTGCTTTTATTGTGTAAAATATAATAAATAACAATGGTTTAAGTACCTAAAATATTTGCACAGAAGCACCAGAAATATTTATTTGAGCTCATTATTCATTTTCTAGATATCTGAGACTGGACTGAATGACTTTTTTGATTCCTGGGGACAAAGGGGACAGCTTACCCTTCCCTTGACTTATTGGTAAAACATTTCCATACCTGCTAACATTTAAAAATCAAAAAGCAGAAAATTACTTCTATGGTGCAGTGCCCTATATTTCTCTTTGGGATTGTTTGGATCTGTGAGTTAAAATCATGGTATACTTGTGGCACATACATAAATCAGCCACACAGACTATGGCTAAGTCTCACCCCTCTCTTGGTCATACAATGTAAAATAGATGTGCATGTGCCCAGCAGCCTTTTGATTTGTGAGTGTCCAGTAGACTATCCAGGCTAGTAGCAATCTGAAAATTCCAGGAAAAAGGAGTAGACTGCCAATAAAAATGACAGAGATGGCATGCGTATTCAGTTGTTCAGATTTACAGTTTCCCATAGACCATTCTTTTCTTATGTACTAAATGAAATTTGTTATTTAATTAATATCTTAAGTCACACCTTGATATTTTTAAAGGGCTTTTCCAAAATCCCTGAATTCTGTGTTTTGCAAACACCTCGGCTAATCGATCATATATATTGGAATAGACATTAAAGATAAGTAAAATGGAAAAGCACCAGCCAGTCTAACAATCAAGATATGAGTAAATAAAAGACACCAAAGACCTGGTAGATTATAATGAAAGGTTTGAATAGATTTCCAGAATTTTTAAAGACAGGCCTTTAAAAGAGCATAGTGTTAATATCAAACCACGGATGTAAAAGGACGTTTTCTAATTAACCACATATAATTATGAACATTAGTTTACATACATTATTTTTATCGATTTCAATTCAGAGTAGCATTTCAGAAAAAAATGGCTGAATTAAATGCATAAAGTTTTGCTGATGCCCTCTTCAATAAAGGGATAATTTGGATGAATTGCTGAAGTGGTATATTAAGACAGAATCAAACTGGAAAGCAGCCAGCTGACATCCTGAGAAGTCATGTTATAACATAATTTAGGCTAAAGCAGCTACCAGATATATTATCCCAAAGCCTCTTAAAGCTCTTTATGTTGAGGCTGCTGATAACATGCAGCACAAAATCAGACTAGGTATTGTCAGAAATCTACCTGGATATATAATAGAAATCTTCTGGAAATCTCCATTGTTCTTCATTCTTCAGATATATTTTTATTGTTATTACTTCCACACCCATCCTGGGAAATTGGTCTGATCTCAGACAAAATACCAAAACTGTCTGGTGAGCATAGTAAATAATCACCAAAAGGCAGTCATTAATTTATTTTACTGGCAAACCTGCTAGCCAAAGGACAATTTTGAACCCATTAGAGTGCAATTATTCCTTTGTTTTTTATGTTTTCAGTACATCTAAAGCACAGTTCTACTCCATTGTTTCTCATAATCTGAACAGATTAACATAGTAACCAAATCCAATGCTCTCTTCCAAATTAGGTGCTTTATTGGAATGACTGCTGTGAATGCCTATTTTAAACCAACAATACCTAGAGACAGGTTTAATCCCAATGGGCAGCTAATCCCCACACAGCTTCTCACTCACTCCCTCCCAGCAGGACTGGAGGGACGATTGGAAGGGTAACAGTGAGATAACTTGAGGGTTGAAATAAAGACAGTAAAAAAAAAAAGAATTTAAAAATTGGAATGTAAAAAAATAAACAACACAACAGAGAGAGAAAAAAAAAAAATAAGAGGTAAGCAAGTAAGAAAGTGTTGTGAAAGAAATTAATTGCTCACCACCAACGGACCAATGCCCAGACAGTTCATGAGCAACAGCAGCCCCCACCAACCTCCACACCCTTGGTTTTATTGCTAGGCATGACACCATATGGTATGGGATGTCCACTTTTTCAGTTTGGGTCAGCTGTCCCAGCTGTGTCCTCTCCAAACTCCTTGTGCACCCCCAGTCTGCTCGCTGGTGGAGTGTGGTGAGAAGTAGAAAAGCCCTTGGTTCAGCAATAGCTTAAACATCCCATGTCATCATCATTTTTTTGGTCATAAATACAAAGCATAGTCTCATACCACCTACTCTGAATAAATTTCACTGTATCCCAGTCAAAACCAGTACAGTCAGTAAGTGCTTCAAAAGTAAAATACCATTTAAGTGTTCACTATCAGTAAGAACCATTATAATGTAAGTTTCCCAGAAATCTTCCCACTGAAGAAAGCCATAAGAAGGAAAAGCTGTACTGAAATCTGACTTTGCTGGAGAAAAAACAGCACGGCTTGCTGAAGCAAGAGGAATTTTAACATTTAATTTCTAACACGCAAACCAGGACTGTGCTTCTCTACTATTAAAATCCACTCAGTTCAAAGCCTGACTGCAGGAACTGCACATTTGTAATTAAAAGGAGATTAAGGTAATTTACTACTCTCTTGTCTGCTACCCACTAATTTTCTTTCAAAAGGAATAGCAGCGCACTTCAGGGATCCAAGTGCACTAACCACTTGGATGAAGTGAGGCCCCAGTAAAGAATATAAGTGGACGTTATCACACCTTTTCATACTAATCTAGTAATTGGATTGATCTGTTCCTGCTTAACAGTTACAAGGAAGATAATGCTTTCTGAAATTAGAGTTTCTCTGAGTTACCTTTTTAATCAAGAAGAGGATCCAGATAGCCAGTGCCTTAATATTTTCAACAGGCCCCTTTCATTTATTAGTAAAAAACCTGGGATTCATCTGACCACATGTAAGTCTGTGTCTGAGCTGAGCACTAAGCTCCTTGCACAGCAAAGAGCAATAAGCATTTTAGCAGGCAACTCACCACATACAGAGCATAGTAATACAAATCATGCCCTAATTCTTTTTTGTCTCTTTTTTTATGAATAGTGAAATAGGATGACTAGCTCAAGTGCAGCCATCTACACTGTAGTAATCTAGATCAACATTCATAAACTTGAACATAGCTCTGTATTAGCATTTAAGGTGCCCTAGGGTATGTAAGACATCTACATCAGGCTCCCAAATACAAGATCTATAGGAGATTCATGCTATCCTCTGGCGGCGGGTGTAGTCTGTAATGGGAAGTACCCTTGACTTTGTATAACAGCCCCAACTGATTACAGTTAGGCAGCCAACTTGCAGCCTTAAGTAAGAATAATCCCATGTCTGTGATTGAGTGGATCATGTTCTGAATAACTCTCTTTTCTCTTTAGTATTTCATAGCTCCTATGACTTCTAAACCACACAGCTAAAAAACACTGATTCGGTAATTACAGTATGTAAATAGTAAACATTATGTGGTATAGCAAAGTAACAGGACTGTTGTTTCACTTTCCAAAGAATTTAATTTTCTCGTTGGAATAAACTGTTGAGCCCTGAAGTTTATTCACTGTTTGCATTTGCTCAAAAGAGTGTAACATTACTATTATCTCTTCATTATGAATGTTGTATATAATTTTGTGTGACACTAACACAAACTGTGAGATAAATATTTTGCTTTTCCATTGGGATGTATCAGCTACTTAACAACTGAAACAATAGGAAGTAATCTACATTCCACAGTTCATGCTTATTGTTCAGTCTATTGAATAAATGAATGCATCTCTTAAAACCTGTTAAAAAATTAATCACCTTTAGGATGCACAAGACAATACTAGCTTCAGTAATGCATGCACTCCTTTGGCATAGAATTACTGTATAATGTTTAAAGACAGCTGTTTCTCCAAAAGCTGGAGATGGTAGGACAGATGGATAGGCAGAGGGATGGCAAATTCCTCAGAGGGCTTTATCAACTGCTTGCCGTTTTTGAAAGGTAGAAGATAATAATTTACAGTGTAGCACAGATTACATTATACAGTCAGTGCAACTAGTTTGACTTGGTAAGCTGATCATGTTTTTTAATACTTGCATTAATGCACTTGCCCTCCTTTTCTGCTGAGGGAACTCATTTCAACGTATAGGTTTTGTAACATCTGAAAGATGCTATTTCAAGGGCACCCGCCGCCTCTGCAATAAAAAACAATCAAACAATCGTTAAAACCAACCCACATGACAGGACAAGACACTGGAAATAACACAAGTCCATGATACATACTTTCATATCATTTCTATTACTGCCCACATGGCAAATCTTTTGCAATTTATCAGTTGCTATTTGTATCACTATATTAAGTAGAGGAATGAATGGGCCAGGCTTTCTGTGTTAGGAGTTCTCTCACTGAATATTGGGGTTTCAATATAAAATTATAGCTTGCAATCAGTAAAACAGCCAAATGTGATACTCTGTGAAATTACAGATTAGTTAGTTGTGACATAAATTTATTATTATGTAGCTATGTACAAAATAAGTACTCCTCCATTCACTGTCTCCTTATTTATAGAGCTATATGTGTTCTCCCTCTTACTTAAACCATGATTCATGAAGTCACCCTAGCTACTGCACAGAGGTAAATAAAGCTGTGCACAGGGGATATAAGCTACAAAGCACACACAAGAATCCAAACAATAGAGTGTAAAGGCACATAACCATGTGGCTGAGCTAACACAGTGTTCCAGCACTCCATGCACTCACAAATGTCTAAAATGATTATGTTTTGCTTTAAAAAGCAAGCTATTTCAGACCAAATATAGAATAAGTATTGTAATAGCAATTCAAATTCAAAAGATTGACATCATTCAGTCCTAATCCAACTTTCCCCCAATGTTTACACATAAAAACACTTATCCTAGAAATATTTTTCTTCTTCTTAAAGCACAACCACAAGGGAATGCACAGATGAAAAATCTCTATCATGTTTTAAAAATTATTCAGTTACGTGATTTCTTTAAAAATTCTGAGAGCTAAGAAATTGTTTTGTGTCAGTTTTGATTTAGTGTTCAAGTATTCTAGCCCATGCTCATTCTGGGTATATTTGTGGCAGGATTTTCACGATATGTCTTCAAACAAAAGCTCCAGAAATATATTTTAAAATAAAAGCCAAGAATTCTTTTGCATTTAGATGATTTCAGGGACTAAGGACTAATAAAAAAATTAAAACTATGACAAGACTCCTTCTTTTGCAAGAGTTATCAATATTTAGATAGGAAAACCTGACCATGGGAGAGAAATAAGAAACATACACACATTTTACAATAGAGGTTCAAGAACCAAGTGTGGATGAAGAAATCTTCCTGAAGGCTAAAAATAATTTATATTTTAATGCAGTTTTATATTTTTTGGAGGATGTGAGAAGGAACTCAGGATTCTCCAGCACTGGTGGTTGACAGTGTTGCACAGCACAGCTAAAAGATCCCAAATACCCTTTGAGACACACAGCAGTTAATGTAGATTGGAATGGAAGACACAGAGAAAAAGAAACACTAAGAAAGAGGAAAGAAGAACAACAGATGGCATAGCCAAAGTAGAGCCAGCAGCATAAACTGCAAGGGAAACAAACAAATCCCAAAGGCTGCGAGTAATAAATTTGCACAGTGGGGAACACACTGTTCTGGAGAAACTTCAGTCAGAAAACAAACTGTGCATCAATCCAAAGCTTTCTATTTAGTGCTAGTTGTCCTAGTTGATTTTCAACAAGCTTTAGAAATTTTTTCCCCCTACAAGTCTGTTTTGAGATTTGCAAGCAATTTAGTATGATGGAGGCAATATGTTGATTCAGAGTCAGATGAGAATAGCTCTGCTTGACAGCAAATGTCTGCCTACTGCCAAGCTGTGAGTCAATGACCTGGTACCTGGTAAGGTCATACGTAATCAGTCATTTCTGAAAAATGAGTTATAACACCTGATTTTAGCTTTATGATAATGTGATACTGATGTGAAACCTGTTTTATAATAGTGTGAGAAAAGAATTAGAGCAGGAAACTTTCTGTACTGGCTTTTTTTTTTTTTATCTTGATAAATCCATGTCTTCCTTTCATGTAGTTTATACTTCAGTCCTAACAAAAACACTATAATGATGTAAAACTGCAAGTGACGGGGACACATGCACTGACAAAAGTTAGGCTGTGATTGTGGTGCTGCTGAACAAGGTGAATACATCTGAATCACTTGTAGTTTAACCTCAGCCAGCAACTAAGCACCCCTATCCTCTCAGTCACACCCCAGGCAGGCTGGGGAAGAGAATGGGAAGAGTAAAACTGAGAAAATTCATGAGTTGAAATAAGACAGTTTAATAGGTAAAGAACAAGCCATATTAGTGAGCAAAGAAAACCAAGGAATTCAGCTGTCCTGGCTGTGTCCCCTCCCAACTCCTTGTGCACCCCCAGCCACTCGCTGTGGTCCTTGACTCTGTGTAAGCATCGCTCAGCAATAACTGAAGCATTCCTGCATTATAAACAGTTTCCCTCAGAAATCCAAGACATAACTCCATATTAGCTACTATGAAAAAAATAACTCTATCCCAGCTGAAAGTAGGACCTTCTCCACCACCCTTGCTCCAGCTCCATACCATTTGCATCATGCTCAGGTGTCACACTATCCAATAATTCCAATTCATCCCCATAATTTTTCCTGTCTTTTAATATGTACATGCAGACATCTTTGCCTTAGTCTATGGGCCATCCCTCTAAAATGTTGATTGAGCTCATTTAGTATATGCTCACATTCTGTGATCACACCTCATGCTTATAACTTGATTAGGAAAAGAGCCCCAGAAGAAAAAACAATGTTGTTGCCAATGCTGATACTTTATTTTGGAGAACAGCAAGCTGCACTAAATTAGAGTCTGATAGATAAATGTGATCCTTAGGTGTAACGTGTACAAAATTCTTGCATTATCTGCTATTTGAGACCTTACTTCTGATAGTAACTAAAAAAAAATCCAGGGAATGAAATATAGCTTATCTAGAAAACAAACTAAAAACATTTCTTCAAATCCTGCATTAATCTGACTGCTCTGAGCAGATTTATATAAACAAAGAGAAAAATATGTGAAAAATTTGCAGTAGATGCATAAACTCAACCAATTGTTTTAAGCCCAAATGTCTACTTCAAGGTGAGTTGAACCCCTCCTCCAGATTTTCTAGTGTTGTATCAGCTTAGAACTTAATGACTTATAGAACTGTTCATGAAGGCATGTAGCAGTAGGACAAGGGGTAATGGTTTTAAACCAGAAAAGAGGAGTTTGAGGTTGGAAATTAGGAAAAATTTCTTTACTATGAGGGTGGTGGATCACCGGAACAGGTTGCCCAGAGAGGTGGTGGAGGCCCCATCCCCAGAGATATACAAGGTCAGGCTTGATGGCACTCTGAGCAACCTGATCTAGTGAAGGTGTCCCTGCTTACTGCAGGGGGTTTGGACTAGATGACCTTTAAGGGTCCGTTCCAACCTTAAACATTATTCTATGATTCTGAGTCAAAGTTGATCCCAGCTGATGGCTGCAGTTTAGACCACTTTACATACAGACTTCTACATGTAGGAACCTAGATATCTTAACATGGATCTGAAGCCCACCCTGTAGGAGATACTTACCTCCTCTGACAGAGATGAGTTATGATTCAGTTACATAACACAGCCATATAGGGCCCTTGAGACATCAAAGAACAGCTGATCCATTTGTAAGGTGCTGACATATGACAAAGTAAAGGAGATTTGCACCATTCTGAACAGGCAGATGGAGACCAGGTGAATTTCTTGGGACATCCCATTTGACACTAGATACCCATTTAGACAATTAAATTGACTGTGAGGGACTATGGCGCTGATACCTGTATCTCAGCTAATCTCATAGATCACCTTAGTGAACAGATAGCAAACCAAGAGCCTGACACTTCTCAAGTGAAATTCATTCTTCTGAAGCAGTGACTAAATTAGGTCATCGCTGTGAGCTATGAATGCCTATACCTCTCAACTGACTATAGAGGAAATTAAGATGATTTAGGATAAAAGTAGACATTGAAAAAGAGATTACTTGAAGTGCAAGTTTTTAGTCCAAGCTACAAGGGCAGCCTCACTGCAGCTTAAGAAATGAGGTATTTAGGGTCCCACTTCTGCATTGTTAAAATCAATAAGTTTTTTGACATTTACTTTAATGGGAACTAAATTGGAATCTTATTTTAAATCAATATGAAAAGTGTCACTAAAATGGCAAATAGTAAAACTGTTTTATAAATGCAAACATATGTATATTATGAAGATTATACCAAAGATGTTAAGGTTATACACTTTTAAAATCTTTGCAGAACAGGACTGAAGAGCAACAGCATGTGGCATGAACTGAAATTGCAGAACCTCTGACAGTAGGTGACAGTTTTAAAAGCTCACTGAGCAACAGAAAGGGCCCTTGTACCTGCAAATAGCCAGTGTACTACCATTATCTTCAGAGAAAAAAAACATGAGCACAGTAGGAAGCTACACACCATTTAATTTAGCTCAGGTTTTTTTGTTGGTTTTTTTTTTTAAAATTGTGGCAAACTATTTTTAGTGTTCAAGAAGATTTGTAGAAAATCTGCACAGCAAAACACAAAAGGACCCTAGACAGCCACCACAACTCTGCAGAAAGACTGTTCTTTGTGGATAGGGAACTGGAACACTTGCAGTTCATTCTGTCCAGGGACAGAGAACTGAGACACAGTAAATGCTGTCTAGTTAGCTTCATAATCAGTGCTTATATCTGGTAGCATGCTGCATATGGAACAACTCCATATAAGATATCTTACCTCATAGGTTATCAATCAACAATCAAAATATCCCCCAAAACAATGGATCAATGGATTTTTAATGTAAAAATGTTATCTTAAAAATATATGACTTTTACACTTAGAATTTCAGTGTTACAGCTAGGTTTCCCAGTCTTGTCTATACTCTATTCAGTAATGAACATGGAGGTTTTAGCTTTATGTTTTGAAATATTTCTACCTGTTGGACCTCACTTTTCTGATGTGCAATTTTAACTTTATTTTATTAATTGCACTTCCTTTCGCTCTTTGAATTGTTGTCAAAAAAACTGAATCAAAATAAAATACTATTCCCCTTGAAAATTATGCTATGTGTTATGCTACTTTAATCCTGCCTATTATCATTTTTGCAATCCTACAGATAACTTGAAAGAAGCTATCAAAATTCTACCCTCAATTTGAAATTGAAGATCACATCCAAAAGTAAGATGATGATATTGGCTAACCTCCTGACAGTAAATATGGATTGATAATGAATGCTGGAGCAATGAAGTGCACCAAACTGGAATTACGTTGCTTTTCAATGTAATTCACAGCCCTAACGCAGAATGGTGTTTAAATATTTCCCTGCTGTGGAAAAATGTTGCTTATAAAAATAGTGTTCAAAATCCTTCTGGTAATCTGGGGTAATATGATTATTGCCAGTTCTTGTCTCTTGTAAATTCTGATCAATAGTAACAGGCCTATTGTCCCTCTATGTGCACTAACCATTTACAAAGGTAAGTTTTATAAAATGGCATTTACCTACTGGTTCAAGTGAAAATAAAAAAGCTAAAAACTGGTTTTAATGGAACATTTCTAGGTAAGATGTTAAAGTCAAGCTTTGGCCAACATGTTGAAGTTATTGCCATTCTTATTTTACTCAAAAAAACCCTAATGAAATGTAGTATGTTAGCTATAATTTTTCAGTTTTAATAATAATACTTTTTGCAACATGAAGTACCTCTGTCATGTGTAAGAGGTACATAGAATAAGTTAAAATATGTTATATATACATAGTGGATTATAACTTTAAAATACTGCATAAATACCACATACAAGTACATACTAGCCCAAAGTCACACAAAAGATGGAAAGTCTTTTTTCTTCAGCAGGCTTTGATCAATTAAAAAGCACAGCTCCCTTCTTGTCTGTGACTATTAAAATACCAAATTATTGTGCTCCAGGTTAGCTTCAAATTTCTCCGTCATATCTGCTGACTTCATGCCCCAAAATAAGTTCTTACCACAACTTAATTGTATTGGCTCAGAGTCAGTACTTTTTAAAGTGAATATGTTTCTACTCCAAGATCAACTAAAAACCCACGAATGTATATAAACCAATCTTTTAGTGTAGAATTCGTGTGCCATTTGTGTCTGGCCAAGTGTTCTCCATCAAATTTTTTTGGAGTAACATTAGAATTTTGACTAAAACAAAATACAATCTTGGACACCTTTTTTCATGAAAAACTTAAGAAAACAAAGTTTCCAAAAATGTAAGGTGGGATTCATCTCACTTAGTTTTAGAAGTTTGTAGCACAGATATGTTCACCAAAGCTAATTACCTTTGGCTCCTCTTTTAATAAATTTTAGACGTCTACTGTAGAAAGAGATGAACTGCACCCAAGAAATACCTGGTTTTCTCCATTATTCAAGTAAAGGAAGCATATGGCTGGCTCAGATGTAGAAGTACACTGTTTATTTGATAAAATTAATCCCATTCTGAACATCTAAAACCATCTCAAGACAAACAAACAAATAAAAATATACTGACACATTTTATAACTCTGGTGCATTGCTGTCTCATGCTTCTATGCCTGGCAATCTCTTATTAGACTCCTTCCTCATCAATACACAATGGCTATGCAATCTAAGGATGCATTGCTGCCCTGTTATGAAGGGGTGAATGCGACTCACAATGAACAGTACAAAGAGACTTTATAGCCTGGTCTAGGGAGGTAAAAAGATAAGGAAGCATTACTTCTTCCCAAAATCCAAGGTCTTACAATGGCATTTGAGAATCCAGATATTGAACTTTTTCTTTAATAACTCTACATTTTTCCCTTGAGAGGAACATATTTTCTGACTCAGTTTAACTGCACATCTTTCTGTTCAGAATAGTTCACTGGTCTTTCCACTTTCTTAGCATGATTTTGTATTTCTTTATAATCCCACTATGCAGGAGTAAGGACAAAAAAAAAAAAAAAATGCCTGCCTTCCTTCCTTGCATGCCTAAAATCAGAGCTATCCCTATTAAAAATGCCAGTTCTTGGAAGCATTAATGATTCTGTTGAGTTGCTTTTGAATTCATAGAAAAATTTGACAAAGGAGAGTGAGATCCTGAAAAAAGAGCTGTAGGTAGAGACCCTCCCTCAGTTATGAGAAGCAGATATAATTGTCTCTGAGGCAAATGTACTGAAATTTTTATGGAAGAGTCAGAAATTACTTTTCCCTTCCGTCACTGTCATGCAGTCAAAAGAAGTCTGTATAAGACTGTGAGAAGAAATATACCCTGTGGTCCCTTGGGATGTTATGATTGTTCACTGCTCCATATACTCAGGGTGTTTGCCCAAAATACAGATTAATATGTGTATGGGAATGACCAAGAGAGAGACAAACCTTTAAAACAAGAATGTGTAACATTTACACGTCTATTTGAAGTCAAAATCTAGAGAAAACTGCACAGCTCATTTACAAACAAATAGCATCATTGCTATCTATTTCCTCACTCTTAAATGAACAGTTTGACAGCAGAGACACCATATTCCCAGTAAAAAAAAAAAAAATTAATGGTCAAAAGCTACTTCACACACATTACTGCCATGAGACTCTCGTGTGTGAACAGCAGAGGAAAATACCTATCTAGCTCATCAAAACCACCGGTGTAGTAGTGGTAAAAACAGAAGGGGGTCTTACTAAGCATGAAAGATGGTGTACAGGATAGTGAAGAAATTTCAGAAACATTTTCTTAAATGCATTTCAATTTTTTGCACAAATACATGTTTGAATAGGTTTCACAGTTTGAAAAGGTACTGTCAATATGTGTTTGCCATGGGTATTGTCATGAAGTCTCAAAAAGTTCAAATGAAAATTTTCTCTGGCATTATGGAAATGTGCCAAGTAAATGAGAACTCTTTTTATTTATTATTTGTACATTGAATTTTGTATCTCCCATAATTATCCTTTCAGTCTACATTTGAGAGTTGAAAATCTGATGTTTGATGTTAAAAACCACGGATACCAGTACAGCTTAAACATAATAATTTTCAAGTGGTATATGATTCATATGTTATAGCAGTCTATAAAAATTGTACCAAGGATTCCAACAGGGCTGGAGGGAGCTAAAGAAATGGTGTTTCAATCTACTTACACTTAAGAACTGTCACTACTGGACTTAGAGTAATACTATTTTAGTCTTGTACATTTTTAATTTTTGTGTATGGTCAATTAGAATTAAATTTTGCCTTTTTTTAAAAAAAACATAAAAAATAAAAGCTATCAATCAGCTCTTTGATTTAAAGTAGGGAAAACACTGAACAGGAGGCAAGGTACATTTTTATGCTCACTCAGAATGTAGCTGTGATGTTTTACCAGCTTGTAAATCCTAATCTTACAAAAGCATAAGACTGAATTTGCAATAAGATTTCCTCTTCTTCTTAATTAAGCTTTCTGCCAGGGATGGTCCCACAACAAGGAGGTATTGGATAAATCAGTGTGTCTTAGAATTAAATACTATGAGCAAGCCTAAATAACTAGCATGTGCATGGCTTTTAACATTACTGTTGTTTTGCATTCACAACTATGGCATTGTAAATAGTGAAAGCCAAAATATTTCATCATGCTTAAAATGCCGCTTCATAGAAAAGAAATCTTTTCCTAGGCTAGTAAGAAAAAGAAAATAAAACATAAAGAACCTTTAACAACTGAAAGCCCTACCCAGATACTCTGTAAACTCAGTCCCAGGTTCATCCCATTGACATTTATGTTCTTAAATGAAACACCTAAATGAAGAGTGTAGTTACTTTATGTTTACTCTGTTTTTCAGTCAAAACAATTAAAACATATCCGTATATGTATAAGCTTCACACAAAATCTTTCTCTTACCATATCATAGCCTTCCAGGATTGCACTCCTAATTTAGGCACCTTGTTACATGCTTAATTTTTTTTTGGATTAAATCAATGCTCAAGAAAGAGATTCTGCAGCAGATATGTTTTTTTGTGCTGTGCAGCTGTAAGCATCATTCCATTTCCCTGTCTTGGTCCCCCACCCTTGCAGAGAAGGTAGAATTGTTTACCCTTCACCTAGTATTGCAGTTCATTGGGGAACTAAAATTTATTTTTCCTATGATAAGAGTTGTCTATTTCTGCCTTGCCAACAAATGCACAGTAGCAATGTGGGACCTCCCTTTCAGCATCCTGCAGGTGTGATATCTTTTCTTAATTTTTCTCAGTGGATGCCTTGTAGCTGTTGCCCACAGAAAAATGTTGGGAGGTGGTGTGCTTTCATCATTAGAGAGTCTGACATGGACAGTGGAGTCCAAATCTAGAAAGACTATGCTTGACTTGACTGTGCCAACTCACTGGAGCACTAATTTGGGCCCATCTCTGTTAATTGTGTCTATGTGTTTGGATGGCACTGTATGAAAATCTTTTGCTGACACAGCCTATCCATCATTTGCTCATTTTACTAAATTGAACTTCCCATAATCATGTTGTTTGGTGCTCTATTCCCTCCATGACATAATGAAAGCTAGTGAAACATAATGTTAACCTAGAAATAACTTAGATTTTTTTCATGGAATATTTACAATTATTCTCAGTGACCCAGCAGTTTGAAATGAACAGTGTAGCCTAGTCAATATCTTAAAGATTTAATAAATAACAAATTGAACATGTCCCAGACCATTTAATTTTCCATGATAAATTAGGAACACTGTTTTTTTCCCCTACTTTTAAGAGAACAGTAAGTACTTATTCACTATAAAACCACAAATGTGGACTATTAGGTCTTTTTGTCTCATGTAGATACCTAAGACATCTAAAGATCATGATCATCCTAGACTCAGATATTAAAATACTGCTGTAATTACAGAATTGCTTTTAAGTGCAGCTCATAATCAATGTGTGGATGTAAAAAGTTGGCTTTTTATTCCCAAGATTTTGTCTTCCAGCTACCTTTAGCAAATGCCATCTTAAATATCCTGAAAGCTAAAGGAATCACTCATGGAACTTGATTGTATTTCTTTCTCACCCCAAAGGTAACATGGAAGATGAAAGTAAGAGGAATGACAGAGGATGCCTAATTTAAATCTTATGTCTTTTCTCATGGCAGGACCTTAAAAATTAGGAAGAACTCAAGTGCCATAAAAAGAATGTAATTTGAGTGCACATTTTAGAAAAAAGAGTAAAAAAGAAAATCTGAAATGGGTTGCTGTTCCTTTGAGGCAGAGTGGTGAGTAGGGCAATTGAAAAAGAATGAGGCACCCTAGTTTCCATACAAAAATGGGCTGCATGCCTATGAACATATAACTTTGATTCTGTATTATTTTTGGTATAATCAAGATAAAAATGCTCTTTGACACCTTCCTAGAGTATGTGTGCAGATTAAAAAATAGAAGACAAAGGCTACAAATTTATATGAAGATCTATGAGTCTTTACACCACTGTAAATATGCTGTATGTATCTTCAGAAAGAATTTGTATGAAAAACCTGTGTTAATAGGTGACAGGAGACAAACACAAAAGTAATATAGGACAAATCTTGTAAATTGTATCCTGAATCTAGCAGTTAAAAATGAGTCATGGAAGAATTTGGTCTTCTGCCTTCCAGTAACAGAAAGCAAAGCACAAACTCTAGGTTCAACTACCTTGAAAACAGGTTTGTGATGATGAAAAATACCTAGTTTGCTTTTGCCACCTTGGATTTCATTTGTAAGAGTAGGAAATTCAGTGAACATTTTAGTGCTTCAGTTTACTATTCTGTGACTCTACAATGTGTTCTCTTTATATTGAGATCATATCACACATACTAATTCAGGTCTTTACTTGAAAAAAAATCATACATTTGAATAGTTACCAATGTATTTAGTCTGCACAGGTAATGAAGGCAAAGAAGCCTTCACAGTGAATTGCAGAAGTATACGAACATTTATTTAAATTAGTTAGATTATAGTTCACCTTCTTTTTTCCCCTACATTCAAATTAATCTTGATAGCAATAATTAATTTTCAGCTTCAAGGTTTAATAATATATTAAGCTCAAATTCTCACCGGCTAATTACATTTCATATTTTGAAGACCTGCATAGTCAGTTCCAAGATGTGTTGTTTCTGTTTCTTAAAGCACTGATACTCTGAGACTATTCTTTTCTTCCTGCTTGATGGTAGGCTAAATATTGTTTTAAAAATGTACCGTATGTTCATTCAGATGGAAGATTCATTTGGATAAAACAAGACTTTTTTTTTTTCCCCTCCCAGAGGTTTTACAAACTTTTCATTCTGCAGCAATAAGGAAATGAGTCTCTGTCTTGGGGGAGACTAGGGAAATCTTCACCTATAGCTATTACCAGTGTTACTGGAGCGTGGCCAGACAATAGTGTATTATTATGGTTAAAGAGATTAGTAAGAAACTCAGAGTGTGTGATGTGAAGACATAATATATTTTCCCACGTGAGACATATCCCCGTGGGCCCGATTCTGGGCAGGGTAAGATTAGCATTTGCGTTCATCTTAGAGCAATTTAAAAAATCTAAGACATGGTATCTAATCATATCTGAAAACAATCCAGATCCACAGAACTACAGATCTGTGCATATACCCCAGCTCCTGGGCTGCTGTAAACATTTCAGCAGTGCCATTGCACTCCCACCATGGTCTTCCCACAGTGATATCACAGAGTCCTTGACTAGCTGGGATGAGTAGCATGGCAACCCAAAATCAAATGGGCCTCTCAGTTTCGAATTAGGAAAAAGCCTTCATGGTATTGTAGGACAAATTCAGAGCGACTTCAGCGGGAATACTGCACTGAAAAGGCAAACACTGCAGCCAAATCCTGCAGTGCTTATAAATTCCTCACAGAAAGAAGGGAAATGCAACAAAGCTGAGAAGCCGCTTTACTGCTGTGCAGAGTTTTAGTGGGGAAGATTTTGTGACTCTCCTCCTCAGGGCTCACTGTCCAGAGAAGTCAGAGCCTTTTGAAGTAGTATTTCTGGAGAGGAACACAGATGGCAGAAGGACACCAGGTAATGCAACTGTGCACAGGTCTGGTAAATGTTAACTTGGTGCTGACTCACTGTGATAAACAGTTGCTTCAATGGTAAACAAGCTTAGGAAAATTGTATCTTCTTTCATCGTTAAAGCATATAGAGAAAAGTAGAAACACTTTAAACTATAATTTGGCATTTGTTTATGATTAGTAGTCTTCTTGTCATCAGATTCCAGATGAAGCAGCCACTGTGACAATTTTTGAGCTGATGTCTGTTTATTTTTTATTAAATGTAATGACATGCTGACTTAAACTTTTCCTCTTAAAAGTTTAATTGGAGACTTAATGTGATAGAGAGAAGCCTTGAGGAGACAAACTTGGAGCTAGTGGATGAGAAACTTGGCATGAGATGACAATGTGTACCCACAGCCCAGAAGGCCAGCCATATCCTGCACCAAAAGGAGCGTGGCCAGAAGGTCAAGGGAGGTGATTCTGTCTCTCTACTCCACTCTCACGAGACCCCCACCTCGAGTACTGTGTACAGTTCTGGAATCCCCAACATAAGAAGGACATAGAACTTTTGGAACGCGTTGAGAGGAGGGCCACAAAGATGATGAGAGGGCCGAAGCATCTCTTCTATGAAGACAGGCTGAGAGAGCCGGGGTTCTTCAGCCTAGAGAAGAGAAGGCTCTGAGGAGATCTTATAGTAGCCTTACAGTACCTGAAGTGGCCTGCAAAAAGAGGGACTTTTTAGAAGGGCATGTAGTGATAGGATGAGGGGAGATGGTTTTAAATTGACAATGCAATGAGCTAAAAAGACAAATACTGTTGGATGTTGAAAGAGTTTTGGTGAATGTGGTATGATGTCCTAAGCTGTCATTTGGGAGGGAAAGGGTGAAGGGGCTGATATGAGAACTGAAGAGAGCTTATCCTCTAGAGTCATCTAGAGCTTATCCCCTTCCTTCTGTTTCAGGTAATGACATAAAACAACCTCTTTCAGAAAAGGATTGCACTCCATCTTAACACTAGTTAATATTCTCTATGCCTATTGACAGCTGTCAGAAAGAAATTCTGGACTCCACTTCTTGCTGGAAACCATGTCTGATTTTGAGTCTAAATTTATTCAGGGATTTTGAAACATGTTATTCTTGTGCCAACATTGTCCTTTAGCTTAATCTGTTTTGGTGGGTTGGTTGTTTGGTTTTCTTCCCTTGTTTGGCATTTATCTCTCTCATATATTAAGAGAGAGCTATCATATCTCTCTTGATGTTCGTTTTGCTAGAACAAATAAGCCAGATCCTTTTGGGGCCTGCCCACATCACAAGTTGCAGTACAGTGCAGATCCCTAGACTTCCATCAAACCAAGTAGCTCTGGGTTCAGAAGACACATGGCATAGAACAATACCCATGGTAATTCTGCTTCTTCCAGATCTGAATAAAGTTACTACAAAGCTACTGGAAACTGCACAGGTTGTGTCATTAGAAATGCCAGCTATTACAGCACTCTATCACATTGCTTCAAATAGACCCACTTTAATTTTATCATAAAATAGGGTCCCAACAGGCTTACTCATCTTGCTTGTTCAGCTGTGAATGTATGCATGTTAAACAAATACAATGAAAAGTTTTATATGTGGTTTGGGCAGCATATGTGATTAAATATTTGATTTCATGTTCACATGCGGTATTGATCTAGCACTGTAAGTATACTTAATGTCAAAATTATTTTTGTTATGGGAAAATAAGAAATAAAAAATAAACTTGAAGAGCATTATCAGCTTTCAACTTTGCATTAAGACTTTCAAATCTGTAGTAAGAAATACGTCTTTCAACAGCATCACTCTCTTGTTGTTCACACCACATCACTAGCTCATTCAAAATATATTGTTTTTTCTGACTCAGTTGGTAGGAAAAGTTTAGACAGATTTGTCTACAATTTCAAAATGACAAGAAAATTACTCCAACTTCACTACATTAGAAATATATATTTTCTCTGGTTTCGTATTGTCATATAACTTCTCTATTTTAATCTATGGAAGCAACTGCTGCTGTGCAACACTGTAAAGAACCAGTGCCCCCCTAAGCTCCCCTGCCAAAGCCAGTGATTTTCTCCAAGATGTAAAAAAACCCCAAACAAAACAAACCAAAAAACTTAGTAACAAAACGACGGTGGCAATATAGTCCTCATAAAGTTACAAAGACTTAAAGATAGGGAAATTACACTTTCTCAGCAGCAAGCACTGGAGACAATCTCGATCACAATGATTAAAACATCGGAGGTGAACGATGTGACCTCTCCTGTTAATCTCCAGAGGAAGATGATTCTCTGTAGCTAAATGAATTAAATCAAGTAAATCTGAATTTGAAAAACAGTGCGTAGTGCACTGTGGCATTCAAACATAAATGGCTTTCAAACTACAGTACATTGTCAGCTCTACTCCCTAAACAGGGAAAGAAAAATAATAAGATGTGTAGCTGAGGTACAAAGCAAATATATGCCAAGGTGGTTAGGCAGTATGTTTCACTCTCCAATAGTAAGGACAGGTGAGTATTGAGCTACTATGTGAAAGCTTACTTCAAACAAAGGGGTTTGTTTTGTCCACACTTATTGATCCAAGACAATTCAAGATCTTTATTGCACTGCTGTTGCCAAAACTGTGACTACAAAAGTATGTCCTCTCCAAAAATGCAAAGCAGTGATTCAACCTGTCCCTGAAATCCTAAAGCCTTTTGACAGTTCTCAAGCAAGACACTCAGAAATGGAGTGATTCAGAGCTGTATTTGAAAATATTCGTTCAAACTCTTTGGATTAGTTGTTTGGTTTTTTTAATACCTTTCTACTTTTGCAGCAAAATCCATACTGGGTTAGAAAATGTGATGCTGGGTTGTCTTCCCACAAGATGTATGCAAAAGGACACCTTCAGCACTTTCCAAACATGTGCATTGGGGCACAAATAAACCAGAAGAAGTGCCAAGATCTCTGCTGGTTTTGTCCCTCCTAGTCCAGGACTTTGGCACCACACTGTTAACAGCTCTGCTGTCACCGAATTCAGCTGGATAGGCAGTATTTTCTCTGTTGACACAAACAGGCACAACGTGACCCGCACATGCAATAGTCATAGGAAGCTGTTTATGCTCTCAGACATAAAGGAATAGACACATAAGGTTTTCTCCTATAAATTGTCTGTAACTCGCAAAAAGGTGAATAGCAACCCTGTGGTTGAGAAGTTGAATAGTAATCCAAAATCTTAGTTATCAGGTACATGCATAGCTCTATAATGTTGCAAAAGAGAAAATTTCTAAATTCCAAATAAAAAAACAGGTATAAGAGCAAATAGTTCTTACTATGTGCTGTCAATAGCCCATTGAGATTTTAAAATGGTTTCTTGTGAAATAAAACAAAACAAATCCAAAAACACAAACAACAAACCCTCCTTACTGTATGACTTCAGTGGCTCCTTGTGAGGCAGCAATTCAGTAACAAAGAACAAGAGTTCAGACCAGACAAGCAGTGATTTCCAATACACTGATACCATAGCATGGCTACCAGTGGCTGCAGGCAGAGCTATTTGGCATGAGCAAGAGGTCATCTGATAAGCTATTACAAAACACTGTAATGCTTCCTGGAGATAAAAATATGACTTCTTAAATTTTGGACTTTTTTCTGTTTGCCTACTGATTTCCTTCCAGTCAAATTAAATTAATATTTAAACACTATACTAGTGTTCTAGTATTTTCCAGTTTTTATCCCAAGAATATTAAACTTAAATATCAAGGAAACAAGTGCTTGAGCATGTGGCACTACTAATTGGTACTATTACGTTTTGGTCTTGTATTTGCCTTATCTAAAGTACTTGCAAAAGTAATAGGTGTGCATTCAGCCAGTTGAATTCAATAATATAATTTCTTTTTGAACAACATTTTAACTTTTAAAGAGAACATCTTGTTAATAGCTTTCACCAATACTATTTTATGAGTGTCATTAAGTTTGCTAGGTTAGTGACAATGTGTATTTTTGGTATATCGGAGCATCTTCAAAACTATATTATCATTATGCCACATCTATGTTTCCTAGTTTAATTTTATTCTGCCATAAGAACAAATTGACAATGCATTAATTTATGTATCCAATTTAAACCAACTGAAAATGAATGTATTCAAACTACTAAAAGCAAAGACAACAGCAGGCTAAAAGCTTATGGAAATTTAAATATTATCAAGCAATCTGAACGATTTTGGCGGTACTGCAGCTCTTTCTAAATACTCTGATTGCAACTGTTGATTTAAATCATTATAATTAAAGTAGATATTTCCTCCTTTGCCCAACACGAAAAAGCTATGTAGATTTTTAAGGACTCAGTATAGAAGTGAATGTTTCCTTTTCTTTTCTGAATTATTAATATATGTGATTCCAATAGCACTGGAGTACAGTAATAAAACTAAGGATGTAAAGGAATTTGAAGATGCCACATTTTAATCCTACTTGTCTTGGGAATAATTAGCAAATAAATAAGTTTTATTTAGAATTTTAGGAACATTAAAGGCAGAACCACTGGAAAGTGGTTTTCAACAAAACTATTTTTCTATGTAAAGGTCATAATGCTTTTAAATTTTTTTCTAGATTTTTCTATTCGACTGCTTGACAGGGCAAAAAAGGAAAATATTGTAAATGTTTCATTATAATTGTACTTCTATATTTAGAAATTAACATTTTGTTAATTAAAATTGCTTTTCATTAAAAATAATAAACTAATGACCAGTTCTACTGAAATTTTCCTGATCTATTCAGATTCTCAAATAAAGAATGAAAATAGAACTTCTTAAAAACAAAAAGAGTTACACTTTTGTTGAAATTTAACTATTTAGCACTTTAGACAGTGGAGTCTAACACCAACTTGTATTGAAAAGTAGAATAACTTCTCTCCCTTCTTGAAAATTATCCAATTACTTTATTGTTTCACTATAGTACTCCATTCCCAGGACAACTCATCATGTATTTCCGAAAGAAGAATACCCATGTATTGTGAGAACCAATGCTTCCTGTACCTTCTCAGTTCTTTACATGAATAAATGGAATATATGTATTGCATAAACACTAATGTCCCTGAGCAAAAAATGTATCATTTTATGTAAAATATAAGACACTACAGTCAATATTATTTTATTTTATTAAATTTAAAATAACCTCCTGAAATCATGTACAATTGTGTCCTGGTTTCAGCTATGATGGAGTTAAACTTTTTTTTAGCAGTGGATGGAATGCCATGTTTGGGTGTTAGCATGAGAATAGTGCTGATAGCACCCTGATGTCTCCGATTTGTTGCCGGGCAATCAAGTACCTTTCTCAGCTCTGCATACTTCCTTACTAGTGAGAAAGGAGGGGACGAAGCCAGGACAGGTGACTCGAATTGGCCAAAGAACATATTCCATGCCAGTTACGTCATGCTCAGTATAGGGGGGACTGGGGGGAAGAGGGGGAGACAACGCCAGGACGTGCAGTTTTCTGGGGACGGTTGGGTTGTCCGGGACGGGCTCTAAGCTGTGCGGCCTGAGTTCTGTGGTTTGGTGAGAAATTGCATTGTGTATCACCAGTTTCATCTATTTTGTGCTTTAAACTTCTGTTATTGTTATATCTAGTTTTCTGTTATTGTTTAGTAAACTATCCTTATCCCAACCTGCGTGGTTCTGGTTTCTAGGTTGTGGTTTCGTTCCCTCCTTTCTTCCTTCCCTTTTTCCCCCTCCCCCAACTTTCCTTCCCCCTTCCTTTTAAAAGTACAAGCGACTGTGTGGGGTGCGGCCCTCGGCCGGGGCAAAACCACGACAGTTATTTTGGCGCCCGAACAGGGACACGAACGGTTGGGATAACGGTAGATCTGACCCTAACTATCGCAATTAAGATAAGCACTGTTGTTTAAGCAATCTCTGGTCACGATGCTGTGGTATTTATTCACAAGGCTGTGGCAGCAAAACCACCGCATGCTGTATACAATCCTGGCAGGATTCTTTACTCTCTCAGGTCTGCGGCTCCTGTATTTGTTCCCATACTTCATTATAGTGTATTTTATGATATCGGTCTATGATACAATAATATCGATGATCATGAGTTTAAGCTGGTACTTGTATGAGGTTTTGCTGTCCTGTCCATTCTTTGGACAGGGAGGGGTTAATAACAGCAGCCGGTATGGTGGGGGCACTGCTTTCTTTTCCTTTGGGCTAAATACAACAGCTCTTAGGGCAGTTTTTGAAAATCTTCAATAACTCTGGGATATTCAAACTAGCATTTTGCTATTGGTAGGTTTGGGGCAGATGGTTCAGTTTTTGTTATATATCAAGCATAGGTTTATGAATACCACTGAAGAGCTTTCTCCGAGACAGAATAATCACGAGTGGCAGGGCATGTGGCAAAGTATGGGCAAGTACCTAGGTACTTTCTCACGCCCGATGGTTTGGAACTTCACTCCTGAACAGTTAGAAGACCCCGATCAAGTGACTGCATACCTAAGGAAAAATTGCTGTAGGTTTCCCAGAGATGGACACCTTACTGCACTGTGCTGGGCTCTGGCCACTATTTATCAAACACTGCTTGATAGCAGGCAGCACTGTCAGCACTGTCAGCACTGTCAGGGAGAAGGGAAAGGAAACAGACTGGCAGATACTATAGCTGCTGCAACCACTGGGGCTGACACTGCAGCTACTGCAACCCCTGTGACCGACACTGCAGCTACTGTAATCTCTACAGCAGATACTGCAGATGATCCGAAAAACCAATCCACACCAGTGTCTGTTGCTCCCGTACAAAAGAGTAAATGCACAAAGAAACCAGTTCGCATAGTGACGGATAAGGATGATGATCAACCGGGATCATCTCGAGGATATCAGGATGAGGCAGAACCAGAGATTGTTACCCGATCCCTGACTCTGAGTGAGCTGCGTGAGGTTCGAAAAGATTTCACTCGCCACCCAAGTGAGCACATTATCACTTGGTTGCTCCGATGTTGGGATCACGGGGCCAGTAGTTTGGAATTAGAAGGCAGAGAGGCCAAGCAGTTGGGATCCCTAGCTAGAGAAGGAGGAATTGACAAAGCAATTGGGAGGAGGCCGGAAATCCTCAGCCTCTGGAGGCGACTACTGTCAAGTGTGCAGGAAAGATATCCCATAAAGGAATATATTACATGCCAGACACCCAAGTGTAACAGCATAGAGACATCTGTCCAGCACCTGAGAGAATTAGCTGTACGGGAGATAATTTATTATGATCTGGACAATTCACGGCTTCCCGCTGATCCCGATGAAGTCCTATGCACTCCAGATATGTGGCGTAAGGTTGTACGAAGTGCACCAGCAGGGTATACCAATTCACTGGCAGCAATTGACTGGAATGATATGGATCCGCCAACCGTAAATGAGGTGGCCTGCCGACTCAGGAAATACCAAGACAATGTTTCCCTCTCCGTCATTGCAGCAGTAGAGAAACTGGTTCAACGACTTGACAACAATGTGTCCAACTCCCAACCCCTATGGAGCAATATTGCAGCTATTGGGTGAAAGCGTCCATCGTTCCAAGAGGGAGAATACACACCACGACGTACATTGTGGTTTTACCTGCTTGATCATGGAGAGGACATGAGGGAATGGGATATGCAGCCCACCTCAGCCCTTCGAGCACGAGTAAATGAGCTGCGGGGTAAAACATTCGCACAACGAGATTCTGCCAGGAAGAAGGCTGCACCAGTTTCTACTGGGCAGTTCCCTAGACCAACTGGAAGGCCTACCTATATGTCTGATGTGCCTGATCCTTTTGAAGGGACCTCTAAGTCCTTTATGCAACCAGTGGAAAACAAATATGATCAGCAGCAATAGAGGGGCCCTGCCTCCAGCCAGGTGGAGGAGAGGAATAATCGGGTTTATTGGACTGTGTGGATCCGATGGCCTGGCACGTCAGACCCACAAGAGTACAAAGCTCTGGTGGATACTGGTGCCCAGTGTACTCTAATGCCATCGAATCATGAAGGGGTAGAACCCGTTTGTATTTCTGGAGTGACAGGGGGATCCCAACAACTAACTGTGCTAGAGGCTGAGGTGAGCCTAACTGGGAAGGACTGGGAAAAACACCCCATTGTGACTGGTCCAGAAGCTCCATGCATTTTAGGTATAGATTATCTACGTAGAGGGTATTTTAAAGACCCAAAAGGGTACCGATGGGCTTTTGGAATAGCTGCTTTGGAAACAGAAGAAATTGAACAATTGTGTGCCTTGCCTGGACTCTCGGAGGATTCTGCTGTTGTGGGGTTGTTGAAGGGTGAAGAACAGCAAGTGCCAGTTGCTACGACGACGGTGCACAGACGACAATACCGTACTAACCGAGATTCCCTGATTCCCATCCATAAGCTGATTCGTCATCTGGAGGATCAGGGAGTGATCAGCCGAACCCACTCACCCTTTAATAGTCCCATATGGCCAGTGAGGAAGTCCAATGGAGAGTGGAGGCTGACAGTAGATTATCGTGGCCTAAATGAAGTCACTCCAGGTATGAGTGCTGCTGTGCCAGACATGTTAGAGCTCCAGTATGAATTGGAATCGAAGGCAGCCAAGTGGTACGCCACAATCGACATTGCGAACGCTTTCTTCTCGATCCCACTGGCGCCAGAGTGCAGGCCACAGTTTGCTTTCACTTGGAGAGGCATCCAATACACGTGGAATCGTCTGCCCCAGGGGTGGAAACACAGCCCCACCATCTGCCATGGACTAATCCAGAATACACTGGAAAAGGGTGAAGCACCAGAGCACCTGCAGTATATTGATGACATCATTGTATGGGGCAACACAGCAGAGGAAGTTTTTGAAAAAGGAAACAGGGTAATTAAAATCCTTTTAGAAGCTGGTTTTGCTATAAAACGAAGTAAAGTCAAGGGGCCTACGCGAGAAATCCAGTTTTTAGGAATAAAATGGCAGGATGGGCGTCGTCAGATCCCAATGGACATTATTAATAAAATAGCAGCTATGTCTCCACCAAGCAACAAAAAGGAAACACAAGCTTTCTTAGGTGTTATAGGTTTTTGGCGACTGCATGTCCCAAACTACAGTCTCATTGTGAGCCCACTCTACCATGTAACTCGAAAGAAGAATGATTTCCAATGGGGCCCTGAGCAACAGCAAGCCTTTGAGCAGATCAAACGCGAGATAGTCCATGCAGTGGCCCTTGGGCCTGTCTGGACAGGGACAGATATTAAAAATGTGCTCTACACTGCAGCTGGGGAGAACGGCCCGACCTGGAGTCTCTGGCAGAAAGCACAAGGGGAGACTCGAGGTCGACCGTTGGGGTTTTGGAGTCGGGCCTACAAAGGATCTGAGGCCAATTATACTCCAACAGAAAAGGAAATACTGGCCGCCTATGAAGGGGTTTGAGCCGCCTCAGAAGTGATTGGAACTGAAGCCCAGCTCCTCCTGGCACCCCGACTGCCGGTGCTGGGCTGGATGTTCAAAGGGAAGGTTCCTTCTACACACCATGCCACTGATGCTACGTGGAGCAAATGGGTTGCACTAATTACACAGCGGGCTCGAATAGGAAACCCCAATCGCCCAGGAATCGTGGAGGTGATCACAGACTGGCCAGAAGGCAAAGATTTTGGGATGTCACCAGAGGATGAGGAGGTAACACGCGCTGAAGAAGCCCCACCCTACAACGAACTGCCAGAGAATGAGAAGCGATATGCCCTGTTCACTGATGGGTCTTGTCGCATTGTGGGTAAGCATCGGAGATGGAAAGCCGCTGTATGGAATCCTATAAGAAGAGTAGCAGAAGCCACTGAAGGAAAAGGTGAATCAAGCCAGTTCGCTGAGGTGAAGGCCATCCAGTTAGCCCTGGACATTGCTGAGAGAGAAAAGTGGCCAAGGCTCTACCTTTATACTGATTCATGGATGGTGGCGAATGCCCTGTGGGGGTGGTTGCAGCAGTGGAAAAAGAACAACTGGCAGCGTAGAGGCAAACCTATATGGGCTGATGACTTATGGCAAGATATCTCTGCTCGGTTAGAGAAACTTGTTGTAAAGGTACGTCATGTCGACGCCCATGTACCTAAGAGTCGGGCCATGGAGGAACATGAAAACAACCATCAGGTAGATATGGCTGCTAGGATTAAAGTGGCTCAGGTAGATCTAGACTGGCAACGTAAGGGTGAATTATTCATAGCTCGATGGGCTCATGATACCTCAGGTCATCAAGGGAGAGATGCAACATATAGATGGGCTCGGGATCGAGGGGTGGACTTGACCATGAACGCCATCACACAAGTTGTCCATGAATGTGAGATATGTGCTGCAATCAAGCAAGCTAAGCGGTTAAAGCCCCTTTGGTATGGAGGACAGTGGATGAAATATAAATATGGGGAGGCTTGGCAGATTGATTACATCACCCTCCCACAAACCCGCCATGGCAAACGTTATGTGCTTACAATGGTGGAGGCAACTACCGGCTGGCTAGAAACATATCCCGTACCCCATGCCACTGCTCGAAATACAATTCTGGGCCTTGAAAGGCAAGTCCTCTGGCGACATGGTACTCCAGAAAGAATCGAGTCAGACAATGGGACTCATTTCCGAAACACTCTTATAGACACCTGGGCCAAAGAGCATGGCATTGAGTGGGTGTACCACATTCCTTATCATGCACCGGCCTCTGGGAAAATTGAACGATATAATGGACTTTTAAAAACTACACTGAAAGCAATGTGTGGTGGGACATTCAAGCATTGGTATACACATTTGGCCAAAGCCACGTGGTTAGTTAACTCTAGGGGATCTACCAATCGGGCTGGCCCTGCCCAGTCAAAATTTCCACGTACTGTAGAGGGAGACAGAGTGCCAGTAGTGCATATGAAGAGTGTATTGGGAAAGAGAGTTTGGGTCATCCCTGCTTCAGGCAAAGGTAAACCCATGTCTGGAATTGTTTTTGCTCAAGGACCTGGCTGTACTTGGTGGGTAATGCAGAGGGATGGAGAAGTTCGATGTGTACCTCAAGGGGATTTGATTTTGGGTGAGAATAGCCAATATAATTAATGAAGTAGAAATTATAATAATTGCCAAATAACCCATTATTGTATATTCATTATTGTTATGATTGCTGTATGTTGTACCATAGCATTATAGCCGGAGTCATACAAGTTAATGAAGAATGAGTGCCATGATGATGGAACTGAAGCCTGGCCTCTCAAGAACTTTTTTCTCCCTTTGAAAATAAACTCTGACCCACAGACTATGAGCATGGACCATGCCAGGTGTATCAGTCAAGAGCCTGAGATGCAGCATGCAACGAGCCAATGGAACATACAATTATCCTGAGAAACTGTTACGACAAATGGAGCCTGAAAATCATGGACTAAATGAACTCAACAACTTCAGAGGGATGATTTACAGACTGAGGGAATAAGATCTGTATGCATGTATGTGTGCATATGTGTGTACATACATATATGGGTGTGTGAAACACGAAACTGGTTGTACCCAAAGAAAATTGTTGGATCTGGTCATGACGTAAATGGTATGGAATAAGGGGTGGATAATGTCCTGGTTTCAGCTATGATGGAGTTAAACTTTTTTTTAGCAGTGGATGGAATGCCATGTTTGGGTGTTAGCATGAGAATAGTGCTGATAGCACCCTGATGTCTCCGATTTGTTGCCGGGCAATCAAGTACCTTTCTCAGCTCTGCATACTTCCTTACTAGTGAGAAAGGAGGGGACGAAGCCAGGACAGGTGACTCGAATTGGCCAAAGAGCATATTCCATGCCAGTTACATCATGCTCAGTATAGGGGAGACTGGGGGGAAGAGGGGGAGACAACGCCAGGACGTGCAGTTTTCTGGGGACGGTTGGGTTGTCCGGGACGGGCTCTAAGCTGTGCGGCCTGAGTTCTGTGGTTTGGTGAGAAATTGCATTGTGTATCACCAGTTTCATCTATTTTGTGCTTTAAACTTCTGTTATTGTTATATCTAGTTTTCTGTTATTGTTTAGTAAACTATCCTTATCCCAACCTGCGTGGTTCTGGTTTCTAGGTTGTGGTTTCGTTCCCTCCTTTCTTCCTTCCCTTTTTCCCCCTCCCCCAACTTTCCTTCCCCCTTCCTTTTAAAAGTACAAGTGACTGTGTGGGGTGCGGCCCTCGGCCGGGGCAAAACCACGACAAATTGGAAACAATCCTTGATGAAGAAACAATCTTTGACATCTTTAGATTTTATGAATCCATGCCATGGATCATTCATGAATTAGGTTGTACAGATTTATTGGGATAATGATTGTTTTCCACAAGGATAACAGAATCACAACAGGAAATGGCAATGAAACACAATCATTTTCTTAGTTATGACCATAAGCAAGAGTAATTAACTTTGCAACAGTGAGTAACTATTAGCAGCCGTAGTTCAGTAACTACAAAAATAGTTAAAATTTAACTATTAACAGAAATAATAAAAATTAAATACCCAAATTCTGTGAAGTTTGCCTTTTCTCTTTGTCCTAGAAGAGGGAAATGAGATTTTTAATGTATTTTTTTAAGCTTTCTATTACAGAATTCTAATATACTGATTATTTTCTGAAGTACTTAAAAGGATGACCATGCTTCAGGTGTACAAGTTTTTTTTTTTTTGAAGCAGAGAATAAGAAGACTTAGCCTTTCTCAGATGCATTATTACTTTAATTATGTGTAAGATGTAAGTGACTAGTAAAGCTAGTCCTGGTCTATCAGCCTGACTACTTCTGGAGCAAGGATTGCACAAGCCATCTTTGCACTTAAAAATAACACTTTTACTACTAACTTCTGATACACATTTCCTGTCACCCACAGAAGAAAACTCAATGCTACTTGGCCCAAAGTGCTGAATTAGATGAAACATAGATGCAACCTGATGAAAAATAGATGCAGTTTCATAGGATCTGATGGTCCAAAACCTCTGCTTCTCAACTACTGTTTCTTTTTAGGTTGGTTCTTCTTAATAAAAGTAAGAAGGATAAATAACAATGATAACAAAAATGTGCCTGAACATTTGCTTTCAGTGTAACAGTAACACATGGATGATTGACCGCAATGATAAACCAATACCTTGTGCCTCAGGTCCAAGAGATTGAGAGAAGTCATATTTTGTATATGTTTTTTATTGTATTCTTCTAATCTCTCAGATTGGGAGGTTTAGGAAACACATAGCAGCCCATCACTTCCCCATCGCCATTCCTTTTTTTTTTTTTTTTTCTCCTAAAAGACAGAAATGTGGACTGGGAGAAACTGGGAGAGAAATTATCTGCGTATAAATTTCATTCTAACAAATGGATAACCACATTCTGGGGCTGCAGAGCGCTCTAGAGACACATATTTTCAATGTAGCCACAGTCAGTATTCAAGACGTATAGGAAAGTCTGGTTTTCTTTGTTTTAAATTATAAAACATTTTCATCTGTATTCCACAATCACCTGGTTAATTCTTCTCTCAGAATTTTGAATTACAAATTCAGAAGATGAGGTTATAAAGAGGTGCTTACAAAGGAGGAAAAAATAGAATGCAACTGTCTTCTTGTCTCATACAAAGAGACCACCCACCTGTAGTAATATCATAACAGGAAGGAATCTCTGTCTATTTGTTTGGAAATATGTGCTGATTGCATAGCTTGGTATAATTTCATCCTTAGAGTATTAATAAAGTTATTTATCAGGCTACAGAATTATTAAAGAAGGGACAGGAGGGGAATATTTCACAGAGATGGAAACACAAATAGAAGCAGTGCACAGATGCATCTAGAGAATGGAAGTTTAGACTGGGAAAGAACTGTTGCCACCTGGAGACCTGATGAATATTGATGAATCCAGGAAGCTTGATAAGCACTGTAGGGTGTTTCAAGTGAACAACCCTTACAGAAAAGTCGGGAAGAATTCAGGAAGTGCCACAGATGGGTTGTGGGGGGAGGAGCGTATGAGAAATATCCAGAGCTCTACATTGGCACAAGAAAAGTAAGCAGATGTGGAGAAGAGCATACAATCAAGGGCAGGAAAACATCCACGTGCCTGCTGCCTAGTTTATTTATGCCAGAGCCCTGAAAACTCAGGGTTTCAGAGGCTGCTGCTAATGAAGCAAGAGCTGGGTCTATGCAGCTGTCACTATGGCAGGCAAGGGAGAGGGGCAGAAGCAACAAGAGCAGCACAGTGATGTTCCAGTACTGTCATTTTAGCTCACTATCTTAGCCAACCTCTCTCTCACATTTAGGAACAAAAATACATTTTTCTCTACTTTTCTTAGGAAGTTTGGAGACCCCTATGATGCTTATCCTCACAACATGGAGAAAAACTGACATTTGCCTTATGTCACTTCAGGCTTTGTTAAAGTGATAAAATAAATGTTCAAAAACCAAACAAACAACAAAATAACAACAGGAAAAATAAAACCCAAAACCTAACCACACCAGAAAAGCAGTTGGCCAAATTTTCAGAAATGACCGCCAAAAACCAAGATTACAGATTTTAGATGTCTATGTTTAAACTGTGTTTTCTGGCCTCTCTTTGACTTTTTTTTTTTTTTTAAAGACTGAGGGAAAGTCAAGATTTCTAAAAACAGGGTCCAGGTTGTTTCAAGGCGTATATTGAACATCAAATTACAATTCTTAAAAGGTCAGCTCAAAATATTACTGCACTTATGATGAACCCTCATCAGTTATAAATATTTTATAATGTGTTATATTTAACAGTTTGAAGAAAAAAATTAAACAGCTCTGAAAAAAAAAATCTTTGCAGAACAAAGATTTATAATTTATTTGACTAATTAGTGTCATAATGGTCTAATCAAAATATCAAAAGTAGCCCGTCTTAGTCCATTTATGATATTAACATTTAGAGAAAGAAAACCTCAACAATTACTTCTAATTGCTGTTAAAATGCAGTTTAAAAGGATTTGCATAAATGTTTTAATACCAGGCATTTTGCTCACCATTTCTATCTGTTGTTATGAAAACTCGTCAAAATCGTGAGTACTGTCAGTAGTGCAATGTTGAAGGTGAGGGGTTCTTTCTATTTTGATGCTTGTTAGTGCTTTAAAAAAGAAATTTCTAATGGTCTGTTGCTAATGATTCTTTCCCTATTGGTCCATCCAGTCAATTGCCAATGAATACTTATCTAGGTCTTTTTTGTAGCATGTATAAGTTTTAGAGTAAAATGTTGCAATTGCAAAAAGCTATGTTAATAGCAAAACAAATCACCCATTGATCGCCTCCCAGTTAGGCAATTTGTTGTTTCAGGTAAAATGGTGAAGAATAAACTCAACACTAGACAAGTTCCAACAGGGATCAGGAATTTCTGAGACTTGTATTGTTAAATTAATACAGAACCTGTGGCTTCTCATTACCACGATAACCACATATTTCCCTGGTTTATTTGGTACAGGGCATTAGTTTATATATACTTAACAGCAATATATTCTTTGCAAACATACAACCCATAAGAATAAATAAATTTTCCTAAACCAAGTCAGAATTGACAAAAATTAGCAAAACCACACAGACAAAACTATCAAATCGTATTTTTGACCACTGGAGATTTTTTACTTGTGATCTTATTTTTTCGGAGGGATCTAAATGCTGAGAAGATTAAAACATTATTTAGGAAGATAACACATTGTCAGTAGATATCAAAAGCAGAGAGAGTCATGATGAACAGTGTAGCAAGACTGATACAAACACTGAGTTGTAAAAGAGAATTTTGTGGGATTTCTAGTATCTACAATATCTAATTCACATTATTTATTCACTGGACTATATAAAGACCTGGGCCAAGAATTGCAAGAAAAATATATCCAAACCTATTGTTGCACTGAATTGTATAATTTCTCCATTTTCTTCAATTGGTATAATTGTTCACTCGTGCTCATGTGAACAAAATCTACATCAAAAGGCAATAAATAGAAAAGATTTCTGGAAATATTAAATTTAAAAAGTGAAATGACATATTCTGTTTAGTAGAAACCACATTTTTGAAAGATATGAATAGTTAGAGATAATGAGTGATCTGGGAGAGTACAATGTGTCATAACCAGGAATAATGGATGATATTAAAGACAGGAAAAACGCTATAATTGAGGAAAACTACTCGCCAGTGATAGATTTAAAATTATGTAACAAATTCCCAAAGGAAATGTTCAAACTAAGTCACTTGAGACTTTTATAATTAGAGCAGGTAGTACACAAGACAATAGTGTAGGCAATAGTCCTGTGTTTGGCCCCAGGGTTTGAAGTAGATGAACTGATAGATTTTTTTCCATGTTTAATTACTTTGATTTATGGTCAAGGAAGAGTAAAAGGTGAACCAAACTCAGATGACTGATGTTTCTGATTTGGGTGCAAAATAAAGTTCTGGTTACAAAATACTTTTGCTTGCATACACTTACACAAATATAAATATATCTGTGTGTATGTATATATACACTTATGTATGCTTGATTATATACATACACATTTCCATCTTTTTATTCTGGAATATAAAGTAGATTATCAAAACATTCATGAACAGGAAACTCTCGTAGCCACGGGTAAAAAAATAAGTTCATATAGAGAGATGAGAAAACAAGTCAAAGGTCATTAAAAGTTCTCAGTCATGCTGGATACATTGCTAAACACTTTTACCCTCTGCAGTGGCCCAAAGGAAGTTTACAAATTGAAATTATTAGATGATCCAAGATTGATGCTGGAGGCCTAGTATATGCATGAAAGAGACAATATCCTATTTAGTTCATATCCACCTTGTCCATTTAAAAATGACTGATATGCATGAAAGTATCTAACCCAAAGCTTTTATTAGACCTTTAATGAATTTTTATATTGTGTTATAAATTTAAGCATTCCTTAAAATGTTTATTCCCATGTCCTAACTGGACACATTTTTAGACATATAAGTACAAAATTTATTATAATTTACATACAAGGTAACTAGAATAGAAATTCTTTGACATACAGGATGGAAAATAAAGCCCCACTTGTGAAAAATACAACTATGTCTTTCATTTAATATTTCAATAATAAAATGCAAATTACATATACATTACTGTTACTGTACTAGTAATTGAAGATCTTGGAGGCTGCTAAACAGAAGACCTAAGTGTTGTATTTTTAAAAGCTGTAGGAATACTGTGTACCGAGTACAGTGTTGCAACTATGAAGTGGACGATGCAGGCCTATTTATTACATATGATTGATTTGAGCATGGCTCAAATGACAGCTTTTGTGTCAACTTTTTATACCATTAAACAAAAGAATAGCCGATCGTCAGTGCTATTCCCTTAAACATAAGTCTGATATTAATTTATTTACTTACATATTTTATTAGGCGTTTTGTATGTTTGGTGGTGGTAGTTGTTTGTTTGTGGGGTTTGTTTGTTTTTACAAAAAAAGAAGGAAAGACTCAAGAAGTAGATGAAGAATAAAAAGAAAAGATATGGGAATGATATGATACAGGGAAGGATCTTGATAATTATCATTATTTGATTTTGAGTTCCTCAGATTTATATTCCAGTCGAGTGTTACTAAAATGAAGGCCTAAAAGTAAGTTGCATTTCTAATCACCTTCCAAAACAACTCATAAAGATGCTGAAGTCAGATCACAGTCATCACCCACTCAAGGCCAATTACTGAGAGATAAACATATTGCAAAACATGTTCTGCATCTGCTAGGTACATCTAGGATGAGAAGGAAGTCCTTCAAAAGTGAGGCACAGGTTTCTTTCACTGAGTGAATAGAGGGACTAGAATAGTAATTGCTTAGTATTGCTTTCAAAGGACTATTCAAACTAGGTTGTGAAACTGAGGTCTTGACTTGAAATGTTTAAATTTAGTCATACAGGACAAGCTCCTTCTGTGCAATTAGAGGTGATGAAATATACACAGTTTTGACTTCAAATGGATCGACGTATCTCTAAAATGATGAAGCTGTGACCTTAAAGATGTTCATCTGATGTAAGGTCTGAATTAACATGTCCAAGTGACTGGAACTGTCTTTCTTTTCTATAATGTAACCAGTAAGGCATATGGCAGGGATGCCCTCATGTAAATGGATAAGCCAATAAATCCTATATTTGAAAACACAGCTGACACAATAAAGCTGGAAACTGAAGGGTTTCACTGATGTCCAGGTCCTTCAAGATACTATGAAAGAAGTGTGTCAGTGTAAGATGTGATTTTCCCTCATTAACTTCTAATTTGCCTCATAAATGTTATATGAATATTTTTTTCTCAAGTACACATATGAATGTTTAAAAAAATTTCTGGTTCATAAAAGGAGACTAGAGAAACACTTTTCATGCAACCTATGGAACCTGGAAACTCACATATACGGTTGCTGAGACCAAGAATGAAAGACTGATTAAACACATATCAAGTCTGAATATAAATATTCAATATAATTACAACTAATAACAAGAATGTAGGGAAGAAATTGCATCTTATTCAGGCAGTAAGGTATTCCTTGGCTATGGAGAACATGAACTGGTTTATTGCCCTGGAAAAGCTGGGAGGTCCTAATGCCTCTGTGAAATACTGGAAGAAACTGAATTTTGGACACATGCGGTTTGTGGCCCATAAGATTTAGTAGGAAATTCAGAAACCTTTTTACTGTGAAACATTGATTCAACTAGGTTTTATCACTTTGGAAAGAGTGAATAATAAAAAGAATTTCATTTCTATCTTTAGTTTAATTATCCTCATAATATTTGATGTGACCAAGCAACTTGGTTGGTACTCTGAGGATTACGTGATTAGAGAGATTAATGAAAAGGAAAATCTTCTTGATGAATACTTGATGGTTCTTAATTCAACTTGTTAATTAGTTTAGTAGTATTTGATTTGGGGGTCCAATTTAATCTACTGCAGCTTTAGTTTCCTGGGTTGATGAAATGCATTTCACAGGCCAGAACACATTCCACTATTAAAAGCACGCACTGAAAGAATCCCTTTCACTGTCTTCATGGCAGATCGAACATGAAGAAATTAGAGAGCATGGTATTTAGCAAGCTTGTATTTTTTTCATAGTGAATATATTTTTAGATCTATTTTTTGTGAGACACAATACCTAGAAATCATCAATGCGATCCTCTGAGCTCCCTTTTAATTATTTAAAATCAGAAACCAGGATAGAAGTGAAATCCACTTGTCCACTTACCAAATCAGAGTACATTTTCTTATGCTCATACCTCCATCATTCTGTGTCTGATCAAAGATCATGTTATTGGACAAGCAGTAGGACAAAGGGTAATGGTTTTAAAATAGAAAAGGATAGATTTAGGTTGGATAGTAGGAAAAAAATTCTTCAATATGAGGGTGTTATCGATCACTGGATTGATGAAGCCTTCTTGCTCTAGCTCCAGGTGGCATTGAGCTCTCCAACTCTCATCCTGCTGGGGGATTTCCACCACCCTGACGTCTTTTGGAAATGCAGCATGGCAAGTTGTAGGCAATCCAAGAGTCCCAGAGTGCCTTGATGACACCTTCCTGAGACAGGAAATAGACAGCAAGGGGAAGCAATATTGGACCTGATGGTGACTATTGTAAGTGAGCTCATCATGGATGTCAAAATTGGAGGCAGCCTGAGCTGCAGTGATCATGTACTGGTGTGGTTCACAGTCCTAAGGTATACGAACCACATGATAACTGTACTCAAGACCCTGAATTTCATGAAAGACGACTTCAAGCTCTTCAAGGAGTTAGTCAGTAGGACCTCCTGGGAAATAGCCCTCAAGGACAAAGGGGTGGAACAGAGCTGGCAGATCTTTAAGGATGCTTTCAACAAAGAGCACAAGAGCTCTTGATCCCCAGGTGTAAGAAACTGGACAATGAATGCAAGGGACCAGCATGGCTGAGTTGAGACATGCTGGTCAAACTAAAAGGCAAGATGGAACTAAACAGGCAGTTGAATCATGGACAAGTATCCTGGAAAAAGTACAGGGATGTTGCCTGGTTGTGTAGGGATGAGGTCAGGAAGGCCAATGTGTGGCTGAAGTTGAATTTGGCAAGGGATGCCAAGAAAAACAAAAAAAATGCTTCTATGGGTATATAAACAAGAAAAGGAAGGTGAAAGAAAGAGTAAACACGTACACACACACACACACACACATACACATGATGAGCCACAATGGAGAACTGGTGAAAACAGATGAGGAAAAGGCTGATGTTCTCAACAACATTTTTGCCTCAGTCTTCACTGGTGACCTCTCCTTTCACCACTCTGAAGTCATGTGTAGTCCCTAGCGACTGGAAGAGAGGAAACATCACAGCCATTTTAAAAAAGGGTGGAAGACAGACCTTGGTAAGTACTGAGCTGTCAGCCTCACCTCTCTGCCTAGGCTTGTTCAGCATGGAGAAGGCTCCAGGGGGGCCTTATAGTGGTCCTCCAGTACCTGAAAGGTGCCTATAAGAAAGGTGGGGAAGAACTGTTCACAAGGGCATGTAGCAATAGGATGAGGGGTATTGGTTTTCATCTAGAAAAGAGTAGATGTAGGTTGGAAATTAGGAAAAAAATCATCAATATGAGGGTGGTAGATCACTGGAACAGGTTGCCCAGAGAGGTAGTGGAGGCCCCATCCCTGGAGATATTCAAGGTCAGGCTTGATAGGGTTCTGAGCAACCTGATCTAGTGAATATGTCCCTGCTTACTGCAGGGAGTTTGGACTAGATGACCTTTAAAGGTCCATTCCAAGCTCACACAGTCTATGCTTCTATGAGTCTGTGATAGTGACATAGAAACTACTTGTTAAAGCATAGAATACAGGTATTTATAGAGACAGATTGTTAAGGTATCCATAGAGCTGTTACCAAGGAATTATTGAATTATTAGGTTACTGTTTCTTATGTTTGTATTACGAACCCGAGGAGACTGCTATAGACACCAGTTAAGCTGCCAGGAAACCCCTTACTCTTTTCTAGCTTGATTAAAGTATCAAGGACTCTAATCAGTAGAATTAAATAAAATTGAACAATGACAGGTTTAGGTAAAGAATATTGATAAGATTATAAAATAACAGTAAAACCAATCCTTTTAAGGGTTAACATTAAGAATGAGTATTGTAAGAATAATCAAAGTGATAGACATGAGTTTGTTTTATGTGTAATTAGTTTTACTTGTAACCAAAGAAATGGGTTGTGAAACTAACTGACTGTTGCAATAAACAGTGCTGCTGCACTTCTTGACAATGGCGTAAGGAATGTTAAACATGCAGGTGGGTCTGGGCAGGTGAATTACATCAGTGTGTGACAAGTGATGACCACCAGAGACCTTTGAGGACCACCATCTCTAGTCACTGAGCATAACTTCCAAGAAACCACTACCATAAGACAGCCTTTTCCAAGATATATAATGAATATGTAGATCTTTATTCCATACAACCTGTATGCTTTTGACTGTGATGTATGTATGTTATGTGGAGCTATCTCCCATGCATCCAATGGTGTAAGAAAGAATGCCTGCCTTTAACACTACGTTGGTCTTACGAGGTTTATTGCAGGTTTTCGTTAACACTGACGTTAAATGAAGATTGTAGGGCTTCCTGCATTTATCTGTGAAGTGTCAGACTAAACTGTTTAATTGTAACACATACACCGTCAGTGAAAGTGGAAATGTAGTAAAATAAGAATTTCAATGTGTTTTCTGAAGCATATTTCCCTAATATTTGAAAGTTCCCTAAATTTAATTTTTTTTTTTATTTCTGTCTCTGATTAACAACTTTGACCTTAATAATGAAGGGAGAGGGTTTCTAATAAGATACCTGTGAGATTGTCTGCAGAATAACAGTTGAGTAAAGGCGACTGTGTTATCAAGCAAAATGTCTAAAGTCAGAGTGCTATCTCAATCCATGACAATATTTGCATAATGCAATATTACTTAGTCAGAACAAGAGAAGCAGAATCAAGCTCTATCCAACACTCTGGACAAATGCCTTCCCAGCTAACATAGATGTGCCAGTGGAAGCGATTACTTCCACTTCTTCATTATTTCCATGAGAACAGTAAGTCTCTTTCATTTGCTTCAGGCAAAAATCAGCCAGGTTTCCCTAAACAGTACATAATGGTGGCTCCAGCTTGTCTGATTGCTGTTGCCTGAAGCATATTACAAGGTATACATATGAACTAAGCTCATGACAAATCAGTGGTGGCAATATTTTCCATCAGGGCATTGGGCCTGTATGACTTACTGCCATGGTTTGGTCTAGAAGAAACCATCCTTGGCATTAGTACTAAGTTGTAAGTTAATATGTTAACTATTTCTTTATCTGGAAATGTGAAAAGTTGTTTTGTGGGTTTTGTTATTATGTATTCTTTTTTTCTCCATAATCTTCTCCTGGTTGTGTGGAAGGACCTACTTGCTATTCCATACTTATATTACTTTATTACTGCAGATTTTGAAGAAAAAATACTATCAGATTAATTTTGATTTTGAGCCTTCTTCTGGAATTATTCCACATTGTAAAAAGTGAAAAAAGAAAAAACCTCCAAAGAGCCTCTTATATCTTTCTGGTTCACCTCACTTAACTCCTAAACCTCAAGTGTGTTAGTATCAAGAAAAGTATTTTTTAAAGTTGTAAATTGACTTCTGATGTTATCACTTGGCTAAATTCCCATGCTGATATCACTGTATGAAAATCAATTCATCTGTGTCATCTTGGATTCCTTTGTAATTTACTTTCTAAGATTAGATATTGCTTCCAAAATGTCTAATCCCAAGATTGTTTTAATGATTCTTTGCTTATCTATTTGTAACATGGGCAAATTTTGTCAAATGGTTTGCTATCTCTCAGATGAAAAAAATTATGGTTTGGGTTTTTTCTTTTCCTTTCTAAAAGAACATGTGAAGGCAAATAGCAAAGGTCCTTGACAGATGTACTCAAAAGAACTTGGAGAATGAATTCAGAAGGTGTCTTAAAGCCTGTAGGTTAGTCTGTTGTTTTGTGAAATAATCAATACCAGTTTTTAGCTGAAGGAACTCTAATAATTTTTCAAGAGAAAGTAGAGTGAAAGGATGTGAGATACTGGGGGGTGGTATAAGAGACACAAAAGATTGTTTCAGTACAGAGAAAATCTAAGCTGAGAGAGAGGTAAATGCACCTCTAAGCACCACTGCTGAGCTCACTTGGATCTATAAAACACAGGTGTATTTTAAGTGCAGTGTAAATAGCATTAGTCATAGGAGTTGGACCAGTATTCCTTGCTGCATAGGGGTGTTACTTATTATTACCAGCACGAAGATTTTTATACACAGTCAGATCCTCAGGCAAAAATATCATACAGATTGAGACTACCAATTTGACATATTTGATTCATTTTTAGCTTTTTCTGTGAAAAATGTGAATACTTGCAAGTTCCTGTTGACTGTTGTAATATTTTAGCCAGAAAAAAACCCCCACAACCCAAAACAAACCCCAAAAAAGCATACAAAAAACCCACCAAAAATATCCATCCAACAAACCCAAACAGGATGTTGCCATGGTTTTGGCTGGGATAGAATTAATTCTTTTACTAGTAGCTGGTTTAGTGTTGTGTTTTGGGTTTAGGATGGGAATATTGTTGACTACATGCTGAGGTTTTGGTCGTAGCTAGTAATGTTTATACTAAATCAAGGAATTTGCAGCTTCCTTTGCTTTGCCATTGAGAAGGTGCATAAGTAGCTGGAGGGAGCACAGCCAGGACAGCTGAGCCAAACTGACCAAAGGGGTATTCCATATCGTGTGACATCTCGCTCAGTATATAAACTGAGCCAGTCGGCTGGGGTGCACTTCTAGCTCAGGAACTAGCATTGAGCATCAGTTATCAGGTGGTGAGCTACTGCACATCACTTATTTTGTATATTCTATTGTAGTATTCCTAGTAGTAATACTAATAGTAGTTATTATTGCTATAGTTATTGTTCTCTTCCTTTACTGTCCTAAGAAACTGTCTCTATATTAATCCACAAGTTTCACTTTTTTTTTTACAATTCTCTCCCCCATCCCACCAGGGTGGGGGGGTTAGCAAGCAGCTGTATTGCTCTTAACTGGTGGCTGAGTTTAAACCACAACAGATGAAAAGCTGAAAAAGTAAAAATGTCTATTTTCAACAGAGTGATTACTTCTTTTGAAATGTATTTCTGCAGTAACTTTCCTCTGATAAAAACAAAACAATACAATACAACACAACATACTGTTATTTGAACCAGAAAGAAGTGTCTCTATTTCTTGTTGTTGCTAAAGTAAGAAAAAATCAGTTTGGCTTGTCCCAAATATTTTCTTTTCAGCATTTTGGTTAGCCAAAATTTGCAAAATATTAACTGCAGAGCTGTGACATGGGCTCTCTGCCTCACAGTTTGCCTCAACTCCTCGATTTCCTTCTGCACATGTTAAAGAACATGGTAAAACACATAGTAGAGATACGCCGTGTGTTTGTCTCCCAACTATTTGGGACTGAGCTCATCATGAGATGAAAACTTCAGAATAACTATGTCCAGGAAAGGTGACTCAGAGAAAAGTAAACTTGAATCAAAGACCTAATTATTATCTAAAATTGAAATGTAAGCAGGTTTCTAGAAGTCCTTGCCAGCTGAGATAAAACATATAGCTTTGATTCAGAAGAAGATAAGACAGCAATGCAGGGAGCTCCAGAGCAGTGAAATGATATGATCTGAGCACTGAAAAAGGAAAATTATTTTAGTGACAGTTGCTGGATGAAGTTGAGGGGTTCAATAACAGAAACAAAAGTTTATAAAGTAAGTGGCTGCAGTAGTCAAGGTAACAAAATTCGACATGCCCAGCAATTTACTTGTCACACTGAAGCATTGTATTTACCCATAAAAGAGGGAAAAAAAAAAGAAGATAAAAAAAAAATAAAAAGGGGGTGCGAGAAAATCATAATGTAATCACTCATAGGAATCTTCAGTCTGTACATGTCTGCTTAATTACTGGTAAAAGCTCCAGAGTTGGTAAAATCCTGGTTAGTCTTATAAAAAGCTTTTTATTCGGTGCTTGGTGAACTATTTCTAAAAGCCTGAATGCTATGAGAATTAATGATTCTTGAAAGAACTGGTTTGTATCTCATTTGATAGACAGAAAATCTATTCTCACTAGGAACTTGCATCCAGATAATCTTCTGTCACAGCTATTAGAAGATTGCCTCAAATTCTCTCCTAGAAATACTCCTGTGCTATACCTCAGCACTCTATAGGCAGCTAACCAGAAGGATAGACAAAATAACCTTCATAAATGATAGTGAATCCTTTTCATACCTTTTCTTAAATTTCCCTCACCCATGAGAAAACTGTAAACCAAATACAAATCTTAATTCAGCTAGATGTGACATTCGATGTTCTAACAGCAGACCTACAGTGGATGCCTTCCTAATTAGTAGTAATTGATAACTGTAGTATACAACTTTTCAGTATTCCCAAAAGAATGAACTAAGGCTATGGTCTTAGAAACATACATGAAACTAAGACACTGAGGGAGCCCAGAAAATTCCTTATCTACTGGGGTATAGTATTACTGTTTGTAGTTGTCTTGAGTCATTGACTGTCTACAGAAAGTCCTGAAGGCTTTAGGGGTCAGATCCTCCAATAATTTTTGGCAGAGTAATTTCAGAACATTTATAGACAAGAAAAGAATAAAAAGAAACATTTTAAAGCATATGTGACTGATATTATAAATACTGTTTCTGTATTATTGACCAACAAAAGACTTACACAGACTTATGAAAATATTCCAAACCCTTTTTCAATGAAACACCATCTCTTGAATACTTGTTGGTTGGGTTTTGGTTTTTGGTTGTTTTTTTTTTTTTTTAAAATTCAGGTCTACAGTCAGGTTCGATTTTTGAAGAAATATTTTATTTTTTCTTGAATATGCACCAAAGATACCTGCTGATACTTCATTTCTTTTTGGGAGAGGAACCAATATCCTGCTACCTCAGCTTATAAAAAGCCTTCTCCATTTTAACATGTTGTTTCAGAGAAATAGGATTTCTTTCTGCACTTACCACATGTTGGTCCAATGTTCAATGCCATTTTCAAACTTCTCCTGTGACAAAAGAGAGTTCTTGGAACTTTGAGTTCTGACACCACCCCAAAATACTTTCTCTGCTACAGAAAAGAAAAGGCATATGTACCTTTCTGCCAGATGTTTATTATTAGCCCTAAACTCTTTGCAACTCTGCAGCTCCTTCCCTGTCTTCTCCTTCTTTTACCTATTGTATTTTCATTGCTGTCACCTCTTATCAAAGTGAAATAATAATACTATATTATTCCTATTATCATATTTTAATAATACATTCCTGGCATTTTATTTCTTTATAGTAAGGTCTGCTTTGCGACATATGGAAAATCCAGCAAGGTATAACATGTGTCCAGGAAAAAAACACCAGTGCAAAGCACCAAAATTTTCTCAGGAGGTAGAATAGCCAAGTATCAGGAGATTGTTAATGACTGTAGAAAATTGATTGGTAGAAAATTGTGTAGACCACAGCTGTACTTGTGGAGTAATACTGCAGATGTTCATCTTTTATACAAACCAGAGGTGGTGCCCTACTGTGTTGTGCCAGGTCTCTTCTGCATCCTCCAAAGAGACACATGCAAACACAATGCCTCAGTCCACCCTGGTCAGGGTGAACATCAGTAATCCCTGGAGGTATTGTTCCATATTCTAGTTTCAGTAAGTATGTCACTTTGCTGTATGTGTGTTTTGGGTGTATGGGCCAGGTTATTGACGCTTCTGACTGAACACTGCTTAAACCCAGCACAGAGGTGGGTTAAGCATTATATATTTAAGTGTGATCAGAAATGAAACAGACAAGAACATAAATAGAGATTTCATTATGGGACTCCTTTTCTGGAAATATTATCAGGGTCCATGATACGTAATCATAGAATCATAGAATGCTTGCAGTTGGAAGGTACCTCAAAAATCATCTAGTTCCAAACCCCTGCCATGGGCAGGGACACCCTTTACAGGTTGTCCAAAGCACCATCCAGTAAGTCCTTGAACACAGCCAAGGAGGGAGCTCTCACAGCCTCTCTGGGTAAGCTGTTCCAGTGCCTCACCATCCTCATAGTAAAGAATTTCTTCCTAACTGCTAATCTAAACCTACCCTCCTACAGATTGAAGCCATTACCCCTTGTCCTATCACTACACTCCCTGGTGAACAGTCCCTCTCCCACTTTCCTGTATGACCCGTGTAAGTATTGGTATGCCTCAATTAGGTCTCCGCCAAGCCTTCTCTTCTCCAGGCTGAACAAGCCCAACTCTCTCATCCTTTAATGTTCATAGGAGAGGTGGTCCAGCCCCTGATCATTTGCATGGCCTCCTCTGGACTTGCTCCAACAACTTCATGTCTTTCTTGTCCTGAGGACCCCAGGGCTGGACTCAGTACTCCAGGAGGGGTCTCACGAGGAAAGGACTCACATTTTCCCTCAACATCCTTTTCTCATTGATGTACCTGTAAAAATTTATCTTGTTGCCCTTGACATCCCTGGCCAGATTCAGTTCTATCAGGGCCTTAGCTTTTCTAACCTGATCCCTGGCTGCTCAGACAGTTTTCCTGTATTCCTCCCAGGCTACCTGCCCTTTCTTCCATCCTCAGTAGCCTTTCTTTTTTTTTTTGAATTTGCCTAGGAGGGGGTGAGTCTTCTTAAGAAGGTCACAGGAGAACCACTTAGTTCATGAAATAGCTTTCCTTTGGAAAACTTTGGACATAGCAGATATGGCTGGTCCAACAGAACACATTAAATCTAGTCTGACCTACATGCCTTTAACTGTATATAATTGGACCTTTCCACCAACTGCATGACCTACTGATCTTTTCCTACTACACTACCTGCTAATGCAGACATATTCTATAATGAAGCATTCTCTACAGCAGGACTATAACTAAGGAGTAATGTGTGGGTTGTTATAATTATTTCAATTTAATTATTATTTCCATTTTCCTGTAAAGATACATATGCAGAATGATCAGTTTCACCTTTGATTATCATTCCTTTTAGTTTTAATTCTACTGCTCCAACTCCTATGTAAACAGACAAGGTTTGTACTGTAAATGTTATTAGTAAATCCCTCTGAACAAGAATTGTTTATACCAGTACATAGATTTTTGTTGTGCCATCTCACTGTCCCACTATTGACACAGTATATACTTTGGCATTCTCCTGTTACTATATATTTTCCATACTTCCTTTCTTTTCCCTGCTTTTTTTCTGAAACTTCTTTCATCATTACTAAAGACAATTGTGTTCATACTGTTGTAGAAAACTTATTATTTCTTTAAAATAACAATAGAAATAATGAAAACATTATTCTTGAGGAATTTTGCATTAAGTATGGAAACATTCCCTGACTGGATAGTGTAATTGCAACCACCAAATTCAGCATTCAATGGAGAACTTTAACGACACAAATGCCATTAACAAGATATTTAGTGCATGCAGTATGATTGAAATCAACAGACATACAGAGAAAATACCTGTAAGAGAATAGAATAAGAAACTATTTGCTTTCTTTACATTAATGCTTCTATTTTATAAAATTCTATTGGTTAGAATCTTTTGTGGCACTACAGCAAATTTATGAGCATTAATTCACTTCCTGGAATTTTAAAACAATTTAAAAAAGAAAAACTAAAACAACCAAACAAAAAAATCAAGCAACAACAAATAAAACCCCAAACCTGACAATACTTTATACCTGAACATATGCAAGCCATAAAGATGTCCTATAAGATACAGAGTTATAACAGTGTTAACAAAATCAGTTTTCACTAACAAGTCCAGCAAAACAACTTGAAATTACTTTAGAACAAATGAAATAGTCATTAAAATCTTGCCCTCATCCAAGCTGTGAAATTCTAAAGCAGAGGCCAAGAAATTGTGCATATACTGCACTGAAAATATGCAGGACAAACCAGAAATCCTGCAGACCTGTGCCACAGATGAGAGCCCTTGTTTCAGATGTCACCATGCAAAAGAAAACACAAAGGGTCCAGTCATGTCAAGAGATCTAAGACTGCAAAACTATTCTTGGTGTTCAGTGGGCATTAGTTCAGAAGGTCCTGTACCCACCGTAATAGTTTTCAGATGATGAGTATACTGTGTCCGTGAATCAATACGTGATTTCTAGATCTGGAGCTTTTTATTTAAATTTGCTCAGGAAATCAGTTTCTACTGATTACATGAAGGACAGTGACAGGTGTTCCTGAGAGATAATGTATTCAGATAGAATTTCAGAGGACCGTGTTCAAATTCTTTACTTCAGACCAGGCAAAAAGTAATTTAGATGGGCAAATAACAGCGTATTTAAAGATATTGAATAGCTCTAAAAGAAAAAAAAATCATTAATATATGCATTATCTAAGAGCAACTGAGTTACTAATGTTCTTAATTTGGAATTAAAGGTGAATTTTATCTTTTCCTCAAAGTTTAGGAAAAAACTATTACTCATCAAGCACTTCTAAAATACCACAAAGTCAGCTTGCAAAGGTGATCCAATTTCATAAGGCGCTGGAATAAGCCTACTATGTAGTGTCATCAGCATATAGATGACATCTGGCATCTAGATTGGAACAGCTTCTGCTACTATCACCACTGTAAAATATAGGTGTATGGAGGAGCAGGGAAAAGACAACAGACCCAAAGTAAGTCCCAAATAAGTTATTTTCAGATTTGCATGGTAAATCAGTTGAAGTTGATTTGATATTGTAATTGACAATCTACATGGTAACTCTTCCAACCACTGAACATCCATTACTAGTTGGTGTAAAACAACTAGGGTCCATAATGCCTTTTTGGAAAATCTGAAAGGATCATTCCAGTATTTATGCAGACCTAATAAGAGATGGTTCTGAAAAAATTGAATGAAATCCAACCAACTCTTTTATAAATACCTGGGTCTTGACTTTTCTCACCTAGCTCATCATTAGCTTGAATAATACTAGGCTTAAAAAACTTGTAATTTCATCTTGGGTCATTACCTGTGATGCTGGGCTCTGTGAGCCAATGTATGTTAAAGTCTCTCCAGCAGTGAACAGATAGCTGGTGAAACTCAAGTGTGGAACTCTTGGAGAAAGACATTGAGAGATTGAGGGCTGTAGAGCAGCTGGCTCTTAAAGATACGCATCTGAAGAGGAAGAAAATAAAATATACCAGATGGCAGTGGAGGCTCCACAGCAAGAGAGACAGAAAATGAATTTTGATGAGATGAGGGTTTATCACTGCTCAGTTCTCTCTGTGACTGAAATAGAAACAGTATTTGTTAGCAGACAAAATTCAAGATGCAGAAACTCAGATTTTATGCAATCCGTAACTTTTTATAGGAAATGTTAGCTATTGCAGGCCCACATTTATTTTCAGTATAGCTAATACATATTAGGTTCCAGGCTCTGCAAAGTAAGGTCTATGGCTCTATTTAAAATGAATATTCAGGTTTATCTGCATCTTCATCTTTGTCTTGGTTATAGGTCTCCAAAACACTATCAGGGATCTGCACTCAGTGTTCTTAAGTATCATATTCTGCAGGGCATGGTGCAGCACCGTGCTGGATCACATTGCAATCCTGTGAAATATACCCCTCTAACAAAGAAGACATGTATGGAAGGAAATAACTTGGAATTTGAAGTTCAGCAACAAGATCTTTAGAAGTTTTGGTTTCAGCATAACCAGAAAACAACTTGAGAGAAAATCAGTAGAAGAAGGAGTAAAAATCTCTAGGCTGGTACTGACTTTTCAGATAGGTATGGTAAACCAGCAATTTTGCCGTATGGTAAACAGGCTATTATTGTAAACAAATAATATTTTGGAAGTGGATTTCTATAAAGACACCACAGAGAGGTACTCAGGGTTTTGCATTTCATGTGTAAATCATTTTAATATTAGTTGAACACCCTGCCTTACTTCAACCATTAGCAAAACTCTTATTTCACTGCAGAGAAATTATATTTCAACTTGGATATAAAATACTTCCTTAATTATCCATAATTTCACTTGGAAATTGAGCCCCATGTTTCTAAATCAATCTAACATGTTTTCAATTAACACCTTTTCAGTTACATAAAAACACTGTCAATTGAATAATCAGCAGTTTTGTTCTTTATTTTTGCAATGAAAGCAGACCTTCTAAAAGTAAGTGTTATGTTTCTCAGCCAGTAATAGACATAAAGACTTCATTTGCTTGACAGCAATTAACTTCTTAAATTAAAAAATTGTAAATTTTTCTTCCTCATAATCTTCTAGAAGGTGTACACTTATGACCACAAAATTGTCCAAAACATATTTGAAAAATATAACCACTCTAGGGTGATAGGATCAGTTAAATTCTTATCTGGTCAATAATGCATCAGAAAACTCCATGCCAAATGCTTTTGAGTCAAAACATTCAAAAACTGACAGCATTTCTTGTTGTTATTGTTCTAATTCTTTTTTTAAAGAAAGCCTGGCTCCGTAAAAGATATTGTAAAAGAGCCAGATCCATATGGTTGGTTTTTTTGAAGACAGTTCATGAAGAACAATATACTCAGAAATGCAAGCTGCTTTATAGGTTTTAGAAATGTTTTAATTTGAAGAAATGTTATATAACTCAATGACAGTTCCAAATGTGGCAGATATGCAAATTCATTAAGGTTTGTATCTGCATATTTTTTGTATTTATTTCAACTTTGGAAACACCACCTGCCGGTCTTAATCTTTTTAACCCTTTCAGAGTGCAAAAGGAGTATTGTAGTCCAAAACAACCTGTATGTTCTCCTAATCAGAAAAAAAAATAGCCCAATGAGGTTCCTAGAAGCCTTACAAACATCAATGAGAAAGACTTAATTTGGTTTATGAGACATCGTAATGGAGGATGAACAAATTTTGAATTCCATATGTTTAAGAACTGTTATTTCAACCATCTTTCTGCAAGAAATGTCAAAATAAAAATGCAGTTTTCTATTCTTTTGAAGATAGAATGCCGTTTCATTTCAATTTACAGTCAAAAAAGGCCCTTCAGGGTTTTTTTGCCTGATCTTAAAAGTGACAAAGTTTTTGACTCTGAGCTATGTTAGACTGTCTGAGTATCCTCAGAATGGAAACCATCCATTTAATACACCTGCACCCACCAGATTTGATTTCCCAATAGAGCTCAGAGGTTCCTTAATGATTAACAGAGTTTCTTCCCAGTTTTAGACACTTTCAATCAAAGGTAGCAAACTACGAAGTTGTCTACTGGCACAGGGGAGCGAAGGAATTCTAGATGTTAGAAGGAGCACCTGCTGTTTAAGGACAAATAAATCTTCCTGAAATTATGCAAATTCTCCAAACCATGTTTTCCAGACATTTCCCTCATGTTTCCATTTTAAAATTTATACATTTAAATTCAAATTTTCAAATTTCTAATTTGTCCCAGTTTTTGCTAGGATAGTTAATTTTCTTTCTAGCAGCTGGTGTAGTGCTGTGTTTGGGATTTAGGATGAGAGCAATGTTGTTAACACAATGACATTCTGGTCCCTGTCAAGTAGTCAAGGACTTTTCATCTTCTCAGACTGCCCTGCTAATGAGAAGGTGGGGGGCGACCGGGAAACTGAGAGTGGGACACAGCCAGGACAGCTGTCCCAAACTGGCCAAAGGGGTATTCCATACCAGGAGGTGGGGCAGTTCAAGAAGTTGCTGAGCATTAGCTTCAGGTGGTGAGAAATTGTAATATTTATCACTAGTTTTGTTTATTGTTGTTGCTGTTGTTATTGTTGTTTTATGTCTTAATAAACTGTCTTTATCTCAGCCCATGAGGTTGTTGGTGTTTTTTCCATTTTCAATTCTCTTCCCCATCGCACTATGTGAGTAAAGAGCTGCTGTTGTTTTAGCTTCTGGTCAGATTAAACCTTGATACAATAAAAAAGCAATGTTTTTCAGAAGTGGTCATTCTTATTTTGATCTTGTCAGTTTATCTGTGAATCCAACAGAAAGAAAACTGAAAATAAATTATTTCAAGGACAGCCTATGAGCAGTTTCTATAAAGGACTTTAAAATATTCTTACAGTGAGCATCTTGGAATTGAATTACTATTAAAGGTTAATTCCTTCTGGACACAAAGCTGAGCCATATCAAGCCAGAAATAAGCTATCTTTGTATCCTTTAACATGTTTTTCTAAGGCTACAATTTTTATATCATCATGCTATCTGTATCTCTCAGTCCTCCTCTAATACCACTGAAATTGTCAACCAGGTTTCAAGTACGTTGAAAGCAACAGATGAGGTCTTAAAGGAGGAAAAATTTCTTCAGGTTTCATGAATATCATTAGTAAGAGATTGTCATTTCTTCAATCATTACTACCTGATAAAGGGAGAAAAGGAGTTCTGACTTATCTCCTACCTGTTCCAGGAGGTAGCAACCACCTGACCAGTCTAAGAGTACACTTATGTGAACCTTTAAATCAGTCAAAGCACATGCTGTGTCTGACCCAGAAAAATAAACAGGAGATTTGAGAAAGCAACAAGTGGTTTGAGTATGGAGACATAGAAGGGAGCTGGGAATAGGAGAATAGAGGTGGACAAAGAGAGCGAAAGAATTAGTCACAGGATACTGGAAACTATTCTCTGGTGAATTAGGTGCCATTAATTCTAGTTTTCTCAGCAGCAAAATTACTGTAATTTTTTCTGTGTTTGCAAGTCTTAATTGTATTTACAGAATTGTTATTTCGTTGTTTTTCTATATGCCTTTTTAATATGAATTTATTATTGTAGTGACAAACATGCCAACAAGTTATGAAGGGTTTTTTATTATTATTTTTTAAAAGTTGTAAGGTTTTAAGGAAAAAAAAAAAACCCAACAAACAACACCAAAGCAAGTCAAATGTCTGTTTCTCTGTTTCTGTATAGAAGATGAAAATGGAGGGAAAGAGAGAAAAAATCTAGTTTATTACACTGTGCTTTGCAAATGTATCTCTAAATGACTTCATCTTATTAAGTGTCTTGTTATCCTCATTTCCTCCCCATAACAAATCGGTGTCATGGCACCCCTGGTGCAAACCAGCTCCAAATCAAAGACTTACTGCTAAGCTGTGAATGCTGGACTTTCATGAACAAAGCAGGGGTCTCTTTTCTTACCTTCTAAAGGCAGAAGGGATAGATAGTGTTCATTTTGGCGCCCCTTTACTGTTGGTTTCATCTGAGATTACACTGCACAGCACTAAAGGCTTCTGAGAGAAACCTCAGGTGCATAGTGGAAAACATTCTTATTTAATCTTGCAACATTTCAGGGGAAAGAATCTTAGTTAATGTAAATTGGCACAGATCTGCTTTGAAAAAATGCTATATTTATTTCATAGGATGAAATCCATGGCTAGAAGGCTTTTCTCTACAGGGAATTAACATTTTCTACAAAACCTCTCATCATTTCCTTCAGCAAGAGGAGAGTTGGACCAATGTTGAGTCCACCAATTTTATATATTTCTCCATTTGGCCTTGAAAATCTCACATTAGAGTTGAGATGTTCTCAGAACAAAATCAGTTTGAAGTGTCTACTCTTCCTACCTGCCCCAGGATTTAGTGTTGCTGTTTATCAGTGTGATGTATGAAGTCTTTGCTCTTCTGCTGACCTCTGATCCTTTTCCTAGCTCTGGGCATCTATTGCTACCACTGGCATTAAGCTGGTAGGAGTTAGAGGGATTTAGGTTCTCCTCCACCAGTAAATTTAGTTCAAAACCCTATTCACCAGTCTGGTGAGCATCCCACTCTTATCAGTTTGATGTCAACAAGAGGTGGCATCTGAAATGCAGCACAAAGGAATCTCAGGCACTCCAGCCAGTCAGTCACCTTCACTGGGGGCTCAACTGAAATGCCTCTATTCAAATGAACATAGATGGGGAATAAACAAGAGGAGTTAGAAATGTGTACATGAGTGCAGGGCTACAATTTCATTGCAAATATGGAGATGTGGTGGTATGGCTTCTATGATTGGAATGTTGGGGTCATAGAATCATAGAATAGTATGGGTTGGAAGGGACCCCAAAGGATCATAGAGTTCCAACCCCACTGCCACAGGCAGGGACACCAACCTCAGGCCTGGATCTACACAAGGTTGCCCAGGGCCCCATCCAACCTGGACTTGAACACCTCCAGGGACAGGGCACCCACCACCTCTCTGGGCAGCCTGTTCCAGCACCTCACCACTCTCTCTGTAAAAGTCTTCCCCCTAATATCTGATCTAAACCTTCCTTCCTTTAGCTTTAGTCCATTCCCCCTTGTTCTGCCATTATCTACCCTTTCAAAAGGTGATTCCCCTCCTGTTTGTATGCTCCCTTCAGGTACTGGAAGGCTGCAATGAGTTCCCCCTGCAGCCTTCTCTTCTCCAGGCTGAATAAGCCCAGGTCCCTCAGCCTCTCTTCACAGGGGAGGTTCTCCAGCCCTCTAATCATCTTTGTGGCCCTCCTCTTGGAAACCTTTCCAACAGTTCTATATCTTACTTGTATTGTGGCCCCTGGATCTGGACACAGTACTTCGGATGGAAGGATACAGGCTCTTTAGGAATGACAAGCAGGGCAGACTATGAGAGGATATCTCCCCTATGTCAATGGACAATTGAAGTGTACATAGCTCCACCTGGGTATTGATCGGGAGTTGGTGGGACAGTGGACACTACAATGGGGGATTGCTGCAGGCTGCTGACAAAGGAGACTGAGTGTATGAGGCCCTCTATAGACAGATGGGAGCAGCTTAATATTCACAAGTCCTGTCCTCATGGAGGACTTCAACCACCCCAATATCTGTTGGAGGCATAACACAGCAGGGCATAAACAATCCAGGAAGTTTCCAGAATGCATTGATAACTTACTTCTTGAAATAACAAAGGAGCTAACAAGGAGATGTGCCATGCTGGACATTGTTCTCACCAAGAAGGAGTTGGTATGTGATGTGAAACTCAATGGCAGCACCGTGAAATGGTGGAGCTCAAGATCCTTTGGGCAGCAAAGAGGCCACACAGAAAACTCACTACCCTGGACTTGAGGAGAGCAGACTTTGGCCTCTTCAGGGATCTGCTTGGTAGACTACCAAGGGACAAAGTCCAGGGTGGAAAAAAAGCCCAAGGCAGATGGTTGGTAAAGGGTCACCTCCAGCAAGGTGGTAGTCAGGCAATAGTGCCTGATGGCCTGCAGGGATGAACGAGGAGCTCCTGGGCCAACTCAGACATAGAAAGGAAACCTACAGAGAGTGAATCAAGGACAAGTAGCCTGGGAGGAATACAGAGTAACTGTCTGAGCTAACAATCAGACAGGCTAAGAAACCTAAAGCTCAGAGAGAAATAAATGTGTCCAGGGATGTCTAGGACAGAAAGAAAAGCTGCTACAGACAGATCAATGATAAAGACCAGGGAAAATGTTGGCCCTCTCTGAAAGGAAACAGGAGACCTGGGATATGGAGAAGGTTGAGGTACTTAATGACATTTTTGCCTCAATCTTCACCAACAAGTGCTCTAGCCACACCATCCAAGTCCAAGAAAGCAAAGGCAGGGACTGCGAGAATGAGGAACCACCCACTGCAGGAGAATCACAGAATCACAGAATGATATCAGTAGATCATCTGGAGATGATCTAGCCCACCTAGAGTAGGTTACACAGGATTTTGTCCAGGCAGGTGTTGAGTAACTCCAGAGAGGAGAATCCATGACCTCTCTAGGCACCCTGTTCCAGTGCTCTGTCATCCTCAAAGATGATCAGATTCGAGGCCATCTAAGGAACCTGAAGGTGAACAAGTCCATAGGACCTGATGAGGTGTATTCGTGGGTCATGAGGGAACAACTGAATGAAGTTTCCAAGCCACTCTCCATCATATTTGAGAAGTCATGGCAGTCTTGGGAAAAATTGATTGACTGGAAAAGGGGAAACATAAACCCCATTTTTAAAAAGGAAGAAAAGGAAGACTACCTGCTAAGTTTCTTTATTTTTTTTTCAGTAAATATACAGTCAATAAATACAATGTGAAGGGGAATAAAAATATAATCTAGTGCTCCCCTCAACCATTTAAAGTAAATTCTAACAATTAGACATACACACTTAGGAATGCTGTGCTTTTATATCTCTTGCAAAACATGTCAACTATTTTATATTCTTTTGAATGGTCATGAGTAACCTAGTCATGATGCTGCTGCTGAGGATTATTATTACGACATCCGAAACTCTAAAGATACTTGCTTTTGGATTGTACCTGTACTCTATTCAAGCTACACTGGATCTTTATTCACTAGTATCATACTGATCAAGGTAGAAGGAAGAATAAGATTCAGCAGTGCATTCTGAGGATGGCACATATCAGAAATTTACAGGATCAGTGTGTGGGCTTAGAAACTATTTAGTGTCCCAGGTTATTAAAATCTTAACATCTTTAGAGGTCTTTCATCTCATCTGTTAGATCCTTCTTATGAACTTGTATGCATGACTCCTTTCAACCCTCTGGGTCCTATGTATTCATTTGAAAAATCTTGCCTTCAAAGGACTTTTTATGAATCCATTGCAAGAAGAGGTGCTGTATCTGGCAGCATACCACAGACAGTAGCATATCTTGCAACTAACTTTGATGTTCTTATGAGTGTACTGCTACTGTAAACAAAAGCAGTTTTCATGTTAATTGTGGTTTGCTTAAAATTCCAGCATGTTAGGGTTTGGTCTGATTTGGATCAAACTTTCCAAGGAACAAAATGCATACCTACATTGCTGAGGGCATCTATGACACACAGTGGTCTTTGGTCCTTAGTGAACAGAGGCAGTGATTCACACACACCACACAGAGCCAGATGCCTTCAGGGCAGATGGGTCACAGCCAGATAACACTTAGCCCTGGATCTGTTTCATGAGCACCTTGCCCCAGTTATTTTTTTTCCTGTGTCTGTCTCCAAAATAATGAAAAATTTGTGGTTAGTCCCACTAGGGAAAGGTTTTTATAGTGTGAGATTTAGGATGTGCATTGTTTGCCCCAAGGCAAGGCACATGAAATTGTGCTAATTTTTAAGAGTCAGTGCTCAACAGGTAATGTTGGAGGATGCTACAGCACACAAAAACCTAACCAACTGCAACCTTCAATCACTCTCTCCACTGAAAACAATCTCTATAGAACGTTGTCTTTTTAGTAACAGATGGATTTTACATCATGGGGAACTGATTAATAGAACTCCAAAAGCACTTTTAGAAAAAAAAAATACAACATTTATGCAGTGTGGAAGATCAAGGGGTCAGGGCTTTGGTCTTAACTCAGAAGCCAAAATATTTGACAGGATAGATAGACCTCAAGTTTCCTACAAGCTAGAACACTGATTTTTAGCCAGGTCTATTTGTCAGACCAATATATGCTCTTGACCGTATTTTGGATATTCACTCCTAATACTCTGAATTCATACAAAAAAGGGATAGAAACTATTCTATTTTGTCCATTGCAAATATTGTATTTGTTCATAAAAACTCTCTAGGGGAGATTTTCATCTTTTCAGCATTTTTTACTTATACCACTTTTCTTTGTAAATATCTCTGGTATCTGTGGATAAGAAGCACAGTATAAATGTTAGATATTATAATAACTATTCCCATGAAAGATATCTGTAGAATTTTTCTCTTCAGAAAAAATCTTTTTTTTTTTTTTGCTATTTCTTTGACTTCAGTCTTTACAAATAAAACTGACTTTCGTGCTTTAATAACAGCATGATATGGGATGACATGACATGGCATGACGTAACATGACATGGCATGACACAGGATGAAGTAATGGAGGGGTGTGGGGGCAAGACAAGGTGGCAAGCCAAGGTGAATAGATTTACTAGATGAATATCTTCTACCAAATATTTAATCTACTTTATAATGTTATCAATTACTAAGAACATTGATTGGGTAAATCTGTACAATTCTTGTTCATCAATCAAGATTTCTAATTATGCCTAGATGCTGCTGATCTTAACAGGCTGATGATACCTGTTTTTTAATAGAATACACATATTCAAAATTAAAAGAAGGAAAAATTGGTGTTCAAAATTTCTACTGACGTATATTAGCTTTTGTTCATGAGTCATTCAGATATAGGACAAATTCTAGTTTCAGTCTTTCTCTCAACCAGTTTTCCTATAATCATACAGATTAAAATGCTTCTTAGACTCTAGAGTAAGGCCTTAGCTCTTCTAGAGTTTATCTTTTGTTTCAGTTCAGTTGTAGTTTAGGAACACAAATACCGAACAAAACCAATAACTTTTTCATCCCATAAACAATGGCAGGTCTTCATCTGTATGTGTGTGGAAATTGTTAAGATAACTACTAACTAAACAATGTTATTGTCAGCTTTGTGTTACGCAAGATTTCAGATGTTTCACATATAAAATGCAAACTTCTTCTAAAATATTACCCTGAGGTCTTTCAGACAGGTCTTTATGACTTTTCTGGAGGGTTTTATATTTTTCTTGTATTTTCCTTCTCCTCCCCCCCCTTCCCCCTCAAATAGGGGATTTTACACTTGGGATCTTTTTCTATTCATAGACTAATGAGATAATATATTTTCAAACCTAAAATAATTTTATTTCCTGCCTTCTGTTTTTATTGTCTGCAATAGGGCTTTTTGGATGTATTATCTGTCCTCAGCATTATTTGAAGTTGAGTGTAATATCAGATGGGACTTTCATTATGTACCATTTTATTGTACACCCTAGCCCATTGAAGTGAATAAGAGTTTTGACATTCACTTCAGTGAGGTCAAGGCTCCACCTAAATTTCTAAGTGAAAATTTTAAAATAGAATGTGATCAAACAAAAGACAGTACCTTGATACATTGTTATTCATCATTACTCTATTTCATGGCCTCGTAGTTAGATCCTGTCAATATGAAAGAGCAATTTTCCAAGTTGATTTTAATTAATGTTGAGAGTAAAATAATCTGCTAGCTTTGTAATAATATCACAAAGCAATCAGACTTACCTCGCAAGATTTAGTACTTATAAACCTACAGTGAAGCATCTTGAACTGGCACATTTCCCTTATTCACCATCTGCAAAACAAGCCTGTTTCACCAGCTATATACGCATATTGTCTGAAAGAGTAAAAGTCTTGCTGTTCTGTGTGAGTTCAAGAAGGAAGGGTTGAACAGAAGTCTTAGGGTTGCCAGGAAGTAACACTGCCTTTCTTTGTCCCTCCAAAGGGGAGCAAATGAAATGCTAATGAAGAATGCTGATCTAAACTGCATACACACAGCATCCCTGCACAGAATCACTCTGAAAGTGACACATCCCTGCCATGTGATGGATTGGAAATCTCAGAGAACATTAAAAAATTATTAGCAAGGTTCAAAAAGCGATGACTAATACAGATTTTTTAAAATGCAATGAAACAAAATTTTGTCATAGGTGCTTTGGAAAAATAGAAACAATGTAGGACAATTCCCTTGGAAACGTCATTGTTTTAGTTAAAAAGAAGGCAATTGCAAGTGTTCATGGATTAATCTGGTTTCCTATATACACACAGAATATCCTAACCAGCAAGATATAGACACAGGGGTTTTTTTCAGCTGTTATACTGAAGCAACTAAATCCCATTATTTCAGTCAGAGCTAAGAATCCAAAAGCCTTTGCGGATCAGGGCCACAGCACGTTAAAAGGATTTATCTTCTAAGATGAAAACAGTCATGAACAGAACTCAGTGAGAAGAAAAAAAAAAAAAAAATTAAAACTAAGACTGATTAGGAAATGTTTAAGAAAGATTTACTATTCTTTTTTTTCTAATTGCCTACAATTCTCAATTCTTCAGTCACCTAAAGGACTTTTATTAAAAAATCTGGGTCAAGAGGGAAAGTAAAAGTAACAGTTAAACAAAGTATCCCCCTCACACATTCACAATGGAAATGAATTACTTAATTTAAATAAACAAATTAAGAAAAAAAGTTAGAGAACAAAGAAAATATAAAAGTAAAGATTCCATCCACGAAAAATCTCTGGTTAACAGAGAACAGGAAAATGGAACGCAGCTATTTAAGTATGAAGAACAAATAAAACAGTTTCAGGTCCTAGAACATGCTACACTTTTTATTCATGACACAAAAAAAGAAATACACTATCCTTTTAATCAGAAGACCTAAATAACTGTACATCCAGAAACACTAACATGTCATTAAAGGAACTATGAATGCAGGATATATCTATGCACGTATATGCTTGCAGATGACAAAAATGGGAGGAGTGGCTGATATACCAGAGTGTCATGTTACCATCCAGAGGGACCTCAAAATGTTGGAGAAATTTAATTACAGATATCTCATGAAGTTCAACAAAGGGAAGTGCAAAATCCTGCACCTGTAGAGGAAGAATCCCAGGCACCAACAACTGTTGGAGACTACATAGCTGGAAAGCAGTTTGACAGAAAAGGACCTGGGTTGGACACCAAATAGAACATGAGCCAAGAACGTGTCTTTGCCACTTTGAAGATATTCAAAAGCTGATTGCAGATTGTCTTGGGTGGCTGGTTCTATGTGGATAAAACAGATTAACTCCAGAGGTCCCTTCCAAACTCAATCATTCCGTGATTCTTTGAGTCTGTGTTATCAGTGTAGTTTTCTTTAAGTAGCTTGGGAAGCTTTTATGTTGCAGTGATTGGCAAGAATAAAAAATTGTGCAAATGTTTTATAAAGAGTAAACAGAGGTATCTATACTTTTTAACATGACGTGCATTCCAAAGCAAGATTCTGAAAATGTTTTATCAATGAAGAATAAGGAAAAAAACTTAATGCCTCTCAACAGTTTTATGAAGAACTGTTTCATCCTTAACCATAAAGTTTTCAAATTCACATTTTCTGTAATGATTATTTTTACTTAGTCCCAGAGATAATGATTTTAACTTCTTAAAATGTAAAACTTGTGCAGTGAATGATTAGAATAAAACTTATTGTCTGATATGTTTTCAAAATTAAACAGAAGAAACATGCACTGGTGTATTTCTATTGACTATCCTGTAAGCCTTGGGCTGACACTATATAATACGTAGATAAAACTTGAAGATAATACAGTTCTGATGTAAATTTTCCTTAGCAGGGTGTTGATGAATATGAAAGTAACCTGGATAAATCTGTAAGAAAGAGGGACTTGAGGTCTGAAAAATTTTCATAGATTCAAAGAATTAGATCATGTAGTCCAATCCCCCCTATCATGGGCAGGTACATATTTCACTAGGTCAGGTTGTTCAAATCTAAATGCACTCTCTTTCAGCTTAAAATCATTATCTCTTGTCTTGTCTCTACAGGCCTTAGCAAAAGACCTCTCTTTGTATTTCTTACAGTTCCAGAGACTGGGCATCCACAATTTCTATGGGCAATCAGTTCTCTGTCTTTCTTTCAGGCTCTCTTTAAATATTGAAAGGCTGCAATAAAATCTCTGTAGAGCCTCATCCCAGCTCTCATCCTGCCTCCATATGAAAGGTGTTTCTTTGACAATTTTTGTGGCTTTCTTTTGGACCTGCTCCAGCAGGTCCATGTCTCTCTTGTAATTGGACTCCGAGAAATGGGTGCATCACCCCAGGTGGGGTCTCAGGAGAGTGGAGTAGAAGGGGAGAATCAACTTCCTTGACCTGCACTGATGATTGCATTTTTATGGATCACAGGATATGGTTGGCTTTCTGAGCTGCAAGCACAAATAGTTGGCTTATGTCCAGCTTTTCATCCACCAGTATCTCCAAGTCTTTTTCTACAGTGCTGCTTCAGTCCCCTCATCCCTCAGTCCATACTGGTCTTGGAGATTGCCCTGACCTATGTGCATGAACTTGCACTTGATCTTTTTGAACTTCATGAGGTTCACACAGACACACTCTTCAAGCCTGTCAAGGATGGCAACCCTTCCCTCTAGTGAACCAACTGCACCACTCAGTTTTGTGTCTGTAAACTTGCTGAGGGTGCATTTAATCCCACTCTATGTCACTGAAGAAAAATCTAAATAGTTTTGGTCCCAGCACCAATCATTACTGGTTTCCTTTTGGACACAGAGCCATTGACGATAACTGTTTTGATGTGGCCATCCTGCTAATTCCTTATCCATCTAACAGCCCAGCCATCAAACCTATACTTCCCCAATTTTCAGGTAGAGAATGCCTTAGAGTAAGTTCCTACAAAAGTCTGAGACAGGAAATATAGTCTATTTACCTTATACACGTTAATTGCTAACGGTCTTTAAACACTTTGATGAAGAATTAATTTATATTATTACAGATAACTTCAACAGAAAAAACAAAACCAGCATACTATATACAGCATTTTGTCACTGCTTGTGTAGCAGGGTTAAACTAGGCCTCTAGAAGTGCCTTCCCACATCATCCGCTCTGTGATTGTGTGTTTCTATGACATATTTCTATGGTGACTTCCATAGATTATGAAACTAAATGCTGTATTTCTTGAACAAATGTATATAAATTATGAATCTTGTCTTGGATGTGGGAATTACTGCTGATTTATTTTACTTTTATTGGGCAGATAATGCACGTGTCCATCCAGCTCTAGGTTTATTATCTAAGGCACTTATTTGACATTAAATATTATTGCTGAATATTAATAAGATCATTAATATAATATATATAATTTTAAATCTTAAAAAACAAATAACTAAGACTTCTAGAAACTGAGGGTGGGAAACTTATGAGGATCTGAAGATGTCCACATCTGGGCATCCTAAACTTCCTTTACAGTTAGCAGGGAAAAAATAAAGTAATGAAGTTTGGGATATTAATCTCCTCATTCATTTCAGAAGTTTACTTCAGGGCAAGATGAATTACTATTTAGAAAGACCTCAAGAGACTCTAGGATGTGACCAAATTACATTCTAGAATCACCTTATTATAAATCAACAGTACCGAGTGGAAGCAGTGCTCTAGTTCTCATTCCACAAACCTGAGATTCAGAGACAGCATAAGAAACTGAGTTGCCGATCTCAAGAAGTGTTTTTGTACCACTTTCATGATCATGAGTACATAGAATTAGCCAAATATCCTTAAATCGTTAACCAAAATGTAATCACAAATTTAGTTAACAAAGCTATGTCAATTTCTTTCAATTATAGGAGGAAAGCTATAGAGAATATCTTGGTCCCTGTATGATACATAAATATAATCTGGCAATTATTTATTATGTGTGCATATTTACATGAAAAATTCCACTGGTGAAAACTAACTTCTCATTTTTTTTAGAAGGAAATCATATCTTGCCTTTTCTCCCTTTAATCTCCAGGACTACCCTTTCCCTTTTGCCCAAGAGTGATGAGCTGTGTGAAAGGAAGTTTAATTCTGAGAGTTTTGGCTTCTGGTTGCTTTCCTCTTTAAGGGTGATTATTTCTTTCCTTCATTAGATTCCCTATGTAAAAATAATGGTCTCCCTCACTCCTCTAGTGATTCTGACCTCCAGTCCTGTGCTTGCCTTAGACCACCCTTCCTGAATGGTTTCTGCTGCTAGCCCTGTAGGAGTAATATTGCTGGCTATGTAGACTGCACCATAGATGATTAAGCAGTAACTCAGAAGCAGCTGTGAATAGATGCTGAACTGGCCAGCAATCAGAATTTTTCTCTCCAGGGCAGAGATGAAGAAGTATCTCCTACTGTTCAAGATAAGGGGAAAGGGTGGAAAAGCAGTCAGATGAAGTTGTTTGCTTGCCTGCTCACTAAAGTGTTCACTTTAAGACCCTTTCTGAAGTTATATTTCTGACCATAAATCTCAACTATTTTATCTTTGCTTCTACTATTATTTTACATCTTTGACTTCCTCAGCTTGTGGACAAGGACAGAAAGCATGATAGTTTTCAAGCCTGGAATTCAGAATCAAAGTTTAATTATCTAATCTACTATACATTAACCATGGAATTTTGAGCAATTACCTTCAAGGTAGGTCCACTGAAGGATTTTAATATTGCAGTGTCTAATTTAAAGGCCTCTGAGCTCCAGGGATGGAATTCTGAGTTTGGTCATTAGGCTCCCTATGCTTTACATGAGGCCAGGAGGACGTTAAGGGAGAAAATAAAATTTCATAATAGCCAATGAACTGAGTGGAAGGCACAGATCATCAAAGTGACAAATAAAGAATGCTGATGACAAAGTTGTGTATTAGATCCCAGCATTTCCTGAGGCTTAAAATCCAATTTCAGGCTGTGGAAAGTCATGTGACAACTTTTCTTGGAATTTGCAGATCTGAAACACACTAATTAGATATCTAAATCATCCTTTCAGAAATGGAAACAAGTATCATATTTCTCTTGCGAAAAACTGGAAAGGCCATGGAAGGAAAACAACCCTACCTTTTTAATTTAACAGTATTGCCCTATACTGGTTTTGCATGTCAAGGTTTTGGTAGAGCGGGAGCTACAGGGAGAAGTTGATAGAAGCTTTCCCCATCTCCAACAGAGCCAATACCATCCAACTCTGCAATGGACCCACCCCTGGCCAAAACTGAGCCCATCAGCAATGGTGGTAGTGACTTTGGGATAACAGTTAAGAATTAAAAAACCACAACAAACCAACAACCAAGAACAATTTCACTGGAGAGAAGAGTGAGAATACATGATAGGAAAAACTCAGCAGAAATGAAGGTCAGCAGCGAAGGAGAGGGAAAAGATCATAGACTCATAGGATACATCATAGAATCATAGAATTGTAGAATGCATTAGGTTGGAAGGGACTTTTAAAGGTCATCAAGTCCAACCCCCTGTAGTAAGCAGGGACACCCTTAACTAGATAAGGTTGCTCAGAGCTTCATCGAGCCTGGTCTTCAATGTGTCCAGATATGGGGACTCCACTACTTCTCTGGGCAACCTGTGCCAGTGTTGCTCCGGGCACAGGAGAAGGATTCCAGTGCAGCCCATGGAAAAGACCATAGTGAGGCAGGCTGTCCCCCTGCAGCCTGTGGAGGTTGATGGAGGAGCACATATCCACTTACAGCCTGTAGAGAACCCCACATTGAAGCAGGTGGAGACACCTGAAGGAGGCTGTGATCCTTTGGGAATCCCACACTGGAGCAGGCTCCTGACAGGACCTGTGGCCCCATGGAGAGAGAGGCCCACACTGGAGCAGGTTTGCTGGTGGGACTTGTGATCCTGTGAGAGACCCACGCTGTAGTAGTCTGGTCCTGAAGGTCTGTACCTGGTGGAAGGGACCCTTGCTGGAACATGCTGCAGACCATATGAAGGACTCATGTTGGAGAAGTTCATGGAGGACGGTCTGAGGTAAGAGTGACCCCAGGCTGGAGTAGGGGCCAAGTCTGAGGCATTCTACCCCTGAGGTGAAAGGAGCGGCAGAGACAAGAAGTGACAAACTGTCCACAACCCCCATTCCCCATCTCCCTGTGCTTCTGCGGGGAGGAGGGAGAGAAGTGGGGAATGTGTATGTGGGCGTGTTTAATATATAGTCTTATTTGTTATTATAGTACTCTTTTGTTAATTGGCAATAAATCAAATTAATTTCCCTGTGTGGAGTCTGTTTTTCCCATGACAGTAACTGGTGAGGGATCTCTCCCTGGCCTTATCTTGACCCATGAGCCTTTCGTTCTATCTCCTCTCCACTGCCCAGCTGAGGTGGACAGGGATAAAGGGGCTTTGGGGGACGTGTGGCCTCCAGTCAGGGTCAACCTGCAAAATGCCCTCAGTGCAAATGTGAGAGATCTGACTGCCTCTTTTCTGTAAGGACTTTAACTCACCTCTCTCCTTATCTGCAAGTAGCCAACCACTATTCAAAGTTGTATGTATGTGTAATAACAGATGCTGAATTAAGGAGATGATACATTTCTCTTGGTCCAACTGTAATTTTGTAGAAAGTGTTAAAAATTGACAGGGTCAGAAGTAAGAAAGAACAGGTTTGACTTGCTTTGCATGTATCAAGAGGAAGGAGGGAATGAGAGCAGGAGAAATAAGGAACTGGATTCCAATATATTCTTCCAAAACCATTTACTTGTTTCACCTAATATGTCTAATCAAACAAGTAATTCCTACTGGATTCTAAGTGGATGTAGTTATGGTTAAATCCAATGGAGAATCAATTATTTACATGACTATTAGCAAAGCTGATAGAAATCACTCCTGAAATCAAGTATAAAATAAAATAATAAAATACGATAAAATAAAATAAACCCCAAAACCTCATTCTTTTCCTTATCAGACTAATACATCTTGTTTCAAATTCAAGCAACAGAATTAATTTCTTCCTAAAGGCCACTATAAACCTGCAAACATTTGTGGAAGATTGAAGTTTCTGAAAGCTCTCTCTACATATCCACATTCTCACAGTTTTGTCACCAAATTAATTGAGTAATAATCCATTCCTAAAATAATCTGTCTCTTGCTATTTCATTTTTTTTACATGTTCTTCTGCCATAAGGCATCATCAGCAAGAGGAGGCCTCCTCTCTACCTCAGCTTGGCACCCAGAATGCAAGAAAATAGCAAAGCTGAAGTAGGAGCGAGACAGGATAGCTTGAGCTATTGAAAAAGTAGGATGGAAAGAAGGCAGGCTGCTCTGAGAAAAAAAATCTTCACAAAAGCATTATGTGAAAGAAAAGGATTTCCTGAAGTTCTTATGTTGTCAACTGCTGGTGTTAATGAATAGCACAGTAATAAACAGAAAAGACTGATAGCCAGACGGAGATTGTCTTCTGTACACTCAGATCAATATGATGTAAATCAAGTACAAGGTGTGTATGCAGGAGACATACATAAAATAAAATACAGCCTGTGAATGTGGAAGACTGTAACACAGTTTTTAGCTGGGGTACTGGGACCACATCCCTGGAAACTTTACACAGATTCTTGAATAGGAATTGTCTTGATAAGAGAACCTGTTCTAAGGGAAGACTATATTCCTTTTACTATTTGAACATAGTGTTTTATGCCTTATGACAAGTGCATAGTCACATCCACTGTATACAGGCCTCTTATTTAAATCAAAGGTGTTAACGTTAACACCACATCATGTAATGAAAAGTGTTAAACAAAAAGGTTAACTAATCCTGAGTAGGTCATGGAGTTAATAACCTAAGAATACTCACTGAATTAGCTTTCTAAATTTATCATGTCCTCCCTTGAGTAAAATTTCAAAGTAAAGATAATGAGGCTGTGGGGAAGAATAACAGATGTGGGGAATTAGAAGCTAGAAAATTGCATTTCATGCACTCATAGTATTAAAGTATAATGGGAATATACCATTAAACACACTGACTTCCAGATAGCTCTTTATTAAGACAAACAGTTTGAAGTAGACTAACAATTTTAAAATATGTTAAAAAAATTATTTCTTCTTGTTTACCTTAAAGAATACATGCTTACATGAAGAAACAAATTATAAACAAAGTTACAAAGTGTTCAACATCAAGCTAGAGAAGGTCTAGTTTTTATTTTGCCTGTCTTAGGAAAGGAGTAAAGATTTTTGCATAAAAAGCAGGTTAAAAATTCTTTGTGCCTGACTACAAAGTTTTACTATTCGGAGGTAAGGTTTGTGTATATATATATATATATATATATATATATGTGCATAAAAACCGTGTTTGTCAATTCTGTCCTACTCTGCATTTCTTCTGCACACATTCCTACAGATACTCATGTCTGAAAAGCATCTAGTACCCAAAGCTTACAACCAAGGGAGGTCCTTCTAAGGATATCTAAGGATATAGAAGATGTAAATTAGCGTAGAATGGAAATAGGAACGTATCATAGAGATGGATCATTTATCACACCATCATATCTCTGGCACTGGTATGTGCAAGTCCCCTAAATGAGATCCCCTGTTCCATTCCTGGCATTGTCCAGATGGTCTGGCTAGAAGATTTTATGAGCAATTAGCTAAAGCAGGCTGGTGATGTACGCTGAGAGGCTGCGGTGAGTTGTTACCTCAATGCCCAAGCATGACCCCTATAACGACTTCTGAGAAGCCATTTGTACTCGACACTGGTGAGGCTGCACCTCGAGTACTGTGTCCAGTTCTGGGCTCCTCACCACAAGAAGGACATGGAGGTCCTGGAGCGAGTCCAGAGAAGGGCAACCAGGCTGGTGAAGGGGCTGGAGGGCAAATCCTATGAGGAGCAGCTGAGGGAGCTGGGGCTGTTTACCTTAAAGAAGAGGAGGCTGAGGAGAGACCTTATCACCACCTATAACTACCTGAAGTGAGGTTGTAGAGAGATAGGTGATAGTCTGGGTATCAGTACTTAGGGATATGGTTTAGTTTAGGATGCAGAAGGTTGGACTTGATGATCTTAAAGGTCTTTTCCAACCTTGTTATTCTGTGATTCTGTGATTCTGTGATTCTGTGATTCTGTGATCATATAACTGATAAGATTATGAAAATTATAAACTTAAATGAAAGAATCTGAAGGAGGAAAAGTTTGATTAGCATGAAAGGTCAAGAGCACAATTCCAAACAGGAGAATTATTTTGGATCTCACTTTGGGCTATCATAGAAATCTGAGCTTATTTTCATTTTCTAATTTTCCTGACACAAAAATGGGGGGAAAACATTAATCCATTTTGGCCCCAATGACATTTTTTGGAATGCAACTTAAACATGCATTCCTGTTAAGCGTTAACAGAAATTCAAGAGCCATCAGTGAAATCATAGTAACCCATTATACATCCATTCTTAACCCACAGGAGATGTAAAGTCCCTCACCATAGATGAACAGTTTTCCACCCTGGGCAAAGCTTAGTGAATTACCTGATACTTGCAAAAGGTAAGAGCATACAAAAGGAGAATCACAGCAGCTCATCAGCCAAGTGGTAGCTAGTCACTTTACAGCAAGTTGCCTATGTGCTTGAGCCTTTAAATTACTGTGTGCTTTGAATATAGACAGAGAACTTCGGGTACTGAATTGTGAGGTGGAAAGTTATGGTGACCAGAGAAAAAAGAAAAACAAGTCAAGGGGCTAAAAGCACAAATAAATGTTATACATATAGCAAGGATAAGAAGGTCGGGAAAGTGCAGAAAAATATTGAAATTTGGACTTGATGTGAAAACCAGGGAGGTGTCAGGGACAGAAAAAGAAGAGCATCCTCAGTGACAAAGGGGAAAGATGGTTAAAACTGGACTGATATATATATATATATAAAAATATATATATAAAAAGTTTTGTCTCTTTTATTAACTTTGTATAATGTGTTTTTGTGCTTTTATCTATGTATTTAAAATCAACTTTTAGTCTTTTTGTTTTCTTTTTTCATTTTTGAAAACTAAGACATCTGAAACAAACATGCCCCCAGTAGAAATGTATTCCCTGAACTGTCATGTATAAAAATACGATTTCTCTGAGGAAACACTCCAGGAATAAAACTGTAGCATGAAGAATAGACAGATAACTTATTTATCTCATTTTCAGATTTGTTTGCTATTAGTAAACAGCTTGCAGTCCTAGCAGTGCTTTCATTATGCTCATTTTTCTTATTTATCTATTTGTCACAGGAATTAATTTTTCTAGTGATTTTTCTAAAATCTAAGATTATTTGAATACTCAAGTCTTATTTAATATAAGGAGAACATTTCTTCTGACCTTACATGCTTTAATTGCAGTTATGAACTGCTGTTATCTACATTCTCTCTCTAAGTCCCCTTTTCAACATTTATCTGATTTCTGCTCTTTTTGTCTTTTTTTTACTAGATACTAAAACCTGAGCTCTCTGTGCAGCCCATTTCATTCAGAATGTTAAAAGGTGATTATCCAAGGTAGAATTATGCTTAGCAATAAAAAAGCAGCAGCTCAGGTAAATGTGTGAACTACACTTTTTGGTCTTTTTGTCCTGTTCTGCTTGGAAAAGGAACATAAATTCCTATCTGTTTATAACTAATGTTCAGCCCCTAAGCTGAATAATGTTGATGCTGGATATTTCAGAGAAATCTTTCATAACTGCTGATTTACTCTAAAAATGGCTTAGGTGGGTTTTGCTCTAACTTTCCAGCCATTTCACAATTTCTAAGACTACCCTTGACACTTAGATTTTCAAAAATTAAAAGAGGTGATAACCAATGAGCAACAAAGGAAATGGAAAAAGTTATAATCATAGGAATTAAAGTCAAATCAGTCCTCTGGAGAGTATGTCTGCCCCAGATGTCTAGTTCATTCCCTTAAAATATCTTCCTAACCTGTCCTGAAACCTTAAATTCTAAAGACTACAATGTGTGCTCCAGTTGTCCCCTATTATAATCATTAGAAAGTTTTCCCTGAAGTCCAGTAATAATTTCTTTTAGCATATGACTTCACATTGTGCTCACACAAGAAAGAATAGAAATTAATAACTCATTCATTTCATATTTGCAGAATTTTTTATGGATTTGAAGGCTGCAACTATCTCTTTCTTCACTGTCTTCTGTTTAGATTAAATGTAAATTTTTCAACATTACCATGTCTCCCAAACCCCTTAATATTCTTGCTTACCTCCACATTTTCTCTAACTGGTCCATATCTGTCTTGAGGCGACGTAAAAAAATCCACTTCATTTCATATGGGATTTAAATGGTATTTGCTAACATTTGGGAAAACAGTAACCTGATATTCCTGAATTAAAACCACTGTGATAGAAGCCCTCTTGCATTATTGGAGAAAGATCAAATGCTATCTGGACATTACAGACTATTATACAGACCATCAGTAAAGAAGTAGCTATTGCAAGGTTACCTCTAGTTGAGGTAGGGGTGGTCCAAGAGTGTCTCAAAGGGATTAATGCAAACAAATCCATGGGCCAGGATGGGATACATCCACGTGTGCTGAGGGAGCTGGCGGAAGTGATTGCAGAGCCACTTGCTATCATCTTCGACAGCTCTTGGAGAATAGAAGAAGTACCTGAGGACTGGAGGATAGCCAATATCACTCCGGTCTTCAAAAAGGGCAAGAAGGAGGACCCTAACGATTATAGGCCTGTCAGCCTCACTTCTGTCCCTGGAAAGGTGATGGAACAGCTTGTTCTGGAGGCCATTACCAAGCAACTGGAAGAGAAGAAGGTCATGAGGAGTAGTCAGCATGGATTCACCAAGGGGAGATCCTGCTCGACTAATCTCACAGCCTTCTATGATCTCATCACTGGCTGGGTGGATGGAGGGAGAGCAGTGGATGTCATCTACCTTGACTTCAGCAAGGCTTTCGATACTGTCTCCCATGACATCCTGATAGAAAAGCTGAGAGGGTATGGTATAGATGAGTGGAGAGTGAGGTGGGTTGAGACCTGCCTGTCGGACCGGGCTCAGAGGGTCGTGATCAGTGGAGCAGAATCTGACTGGAGGCCTGTGACTAGCGGTGTTCCCCAGGGCTCGGTGTTGGGTCCAGTCCTGTTTAATATCTTCATCGACGACCTTGATGAGGGAATAGCATCCACCCTCCGCAAGTACGCCGATGATACAAAGCTGGGAGGAGTGGCTGACACGCAGGAGCACTGCGCTGCCATCCAGCGAGACCTGGACAGGCTGGAGAGCTGGGCAGTAAGAAATCAAATGAGGTTCAATAAAAGCAAGTGTAGAGTCTTGCACCTGGGGAGGAATAACCATCTGTATCAGTACAGGCTGTGGGATGACCTGCTGGAGAAGAGCTCTGTGGAGAAGGACCTGGGGGTCCTGGTTGATGACAGGTTGGCTATGAGCCAGCAGTGTGCCCTGGTGGCTAAGAGGGCCAATGGGATCCTGGGATGCATCAGGAAGAGTGTGGCCAGCAGGTTGAAGGAGGTGATCCTCTTCCTCTACTCTGCCCTGGTCAGGCCCCACCTGGAGTATTGTGTCCAGTTCTGGGCTCCCTGGTATAAAAAAGACAGGGATTTCCTGGAGAGAGTCCAGAGAAGGGCTACGAAGATGATGAAGGGCCTGGAACATCTCCTGTATGAGGAAAGGCTGAGTGAGCTGGGGCTGTTCAGTCTGGAGAAAAGAAGACTAAGGGGGGATCTAATTAATGTTTATATATATCTTAAGTATGGGATGCAGGGGGAATTGGCCAACCCCTTTTCAGTCATCTGTGGAGACAGGACAAGGGGCAATGGCTGTAAACTGGAGCACAAGAAGTTCCACACTGCTGGCTCATGTTAAGTTTCTCATCCACCAGAATCCCCAAGTCCTTCTCATCAGGGCTACTCTCAAGAAGCTCTTCTCCCAGTCTGTATCTATGTCCGGGATTCTTCCAGCCCAAGTGCAACACCTGACACTTCGCAGTGTTGAACCTCATTAGGTTCACCCAAGCCCACCTTTCCAGCCTGTCAAGATCCCTCTGGATGGCTTCCTTTCCTTCTAGGGTGTCGACCACTCAGCTTGGTGTCATCCGCAAACTTGCTGAGGGTGCACTCAATTCTGTCATCGATGTCATTCATAAAGATGTTAAAAAGAACCAGTCCCAAGACAGACCCCTGGGGGACCCCGCTTGTTACCGGCCTCCACCTGGACATAGACCCATTGACCACCACCCTTTGTTCTTTCAAACAGTTTCTTATCCACTGGATGGTCCACCCATCAAATCCACATCTTTCCAAATTAGAGATAAGGATGTGATGGGGGACTGTGTCAAAGGCCTTGCACAAGTCTGGGTAGATGACATCGGTCACCTTCCCTTTATCTACCAATGCTGTCACTCCATCATAGAAGGTCACCAGATTGGTAAGGCACAACCTTCCCTTGATGAAGCCATGCTGGCTGTCCCAGATCACATGATCATCCCTCATGTGCATAACTTGCCAGAAAATCCAGCAGTATAAATGCAAACTGTTTATTTAATTTTATTCTTTTTTTCACAGATGCAAGGTAAAAATTTCAGTGTCTTCCTCAAAACCAAGATAAATTTTGAGAAATAAGTTAGGTTTATACACTTCCTTTTCCTTTTAATTTTTTCCCCTCTGATTACATCTTACAGGAATTATATCATATGACTCACTCCAGAATAGGTCTGTTAAACATCTGGATTCATTATCATTGCTGCAGCACTCTTTTGCACAGAAGGAGAAACTAGAGCCTGTGTCACCACTACTAGTACATTTTCTCAACAGCTTCTTATTTTAATAATTTTGGACCTTTTAGAAAAAAGAGCACATGCCTGGCAAGTGAAAATTCTCAAAAAAATATCATTAAATCGTATATTTCCAAAGAATGAGTGAAACTGTCCTGGTTTCAGCTGAGAAGGAGTTGATTTTATTCATAATATCTAGTACAGGAATATGTTTTGAATATTGTGCAGAGAAGTGTTGATAATTCAGAGATGTTTTTTGTGCAGAGATATTTAATTTACTGCTGAGCAGGGCTTATGCAGAGCTAAGGACTTTTCTGCTTCTCATGCCACCCCACCAGCGAGCAGGCTGGGGGTGCACAAGGAGCTGGGACAGTTGAGCCCAATTGACCAAAGGGATATTCCATACCGTATGATGTCATTCTCCCTATGTTACTAGGGAGGCTAGCCAGAAGGCTCCTTCGCTTCTTAGAAATAGACTGCGTGTCTTGCATGTGGTGACCAGTTGTATTTGGGGAAGGAGGAAAGAAGGAGGGGCATTCAGAGTTATGGTATTTGTCTTCCTAAGTCACCCTTACGTGGGTAGCCCCGCTTTCTTGGGAGTGGCTGAACACCTGCCTGCCCACAGGAAGTGAAGAGTTAATTCCTTGTCTTGCTGTGTCTGTGTGTGCAGCTTTAGCTTTACCTATTAAACCATTTATCTCAATCCATGAGTTTTCTTGCTTTCAATCTTCTGATTCTCTTTCCCATCCTGCTGTGGGGTGGAATGAGCAAGCAGCTGTGTGGAGGTGAGCTGCCGGCTAGGGCTAATCCATGACAGTCCCTTTTGGCATCTAATGTGGGGCTTGAAGGGTTCAAGATAATGATAGGTTTGAGTGGCATGTGCTAGATTTCAGGGAAATTTTATGTCAGTATTACTGCAATTGGGAAAAAAAAAAAAGAACAATGAATGTTTTTACTTTACAGGGGATACCAGCAAGTATTCTAGTATTAGTAAAATGGGATTATTTCATTTATAAGCAAATATTTTTTCCCGCTTTTTCTGCCTAATGTCTGAGATGCTCCCTCCTTAAAGCCATTGAGTATCACACACCTATTTATGTCAGAGCTTACTCTGGATGATAGATGTCCTAATTCCATCTGCTTTCTTGAAAAGTTGGAGACCAAATATAAAAGCCACCAAACTTTGACATACGATTGTATATAATAATTTTTATAGTTACAATTTTGACAAGAGTCTTTTTATTTTCATTTAGGCATTGCACCATGGATTGAAATTAATGATGTGAACATTAAAGTCTTTGAACTGAATGTGTCTGGAAGCAGATGTATTACTGATGAATACAAATAAAACTATTTTTCATAGGATTCCCATCTGGAGAAGAAAATTACTGTACATTCTATATTATATCATCATCTACCATAGGCAGAATTTGCACCAAGGTAGAGACACTATTAGGTCTTAACATTTCTTTGAGATTGAGTGCATTATGATTTAAGAATCAGTTATATCCCAGTCCTGAAAATTGCTGCACTTATATTACATCTACAGAGAGTTACATTGAAATCTATGAACAGCATAAAAGCAACTCCTCAAATTAAGAGTCTTTAATTTCTGTCTCTGGAGTTGTGAAATTCAGATGATAATTCAGAATGTATAGAAGCTACTTTTCTAAGCACCTCAGTAGTTTATCTTGTTCACGTCACTAATCCACAGCAGACTTAACTAATCCATTCTGCTATAACAGAGCAGACAAAAACTGAGATTCTGCATAAAATTATACAAAGATGCCTTACTGCTGCTTAGTTTCATCACTGCTGAAAAGAAAACCAGGCATAGAGTTCTGCATTATCAGGATTGATAAATTCCTCTTGATTTATTATTTTTTATTGTAAAATAACTTTCACTTTTGCTAGGGGTTTTTAGAGCTTTGATAATTTCCTGAAAAAAACGTGTCCTGTATGCACAGATGAAAGATACATTACCCAAACTAACCTCTTGTGGAGGTATTATCACACTGGTGGCAAGCAAAGATGGAACGTTACACACTGATAAATTAGGTTTTCCACTCTAGTTCAGTGGACTGGATAGCCAGGTGGTATAAATTCATGTAGTCTTAAGAAAGCTAATGGTCAAATTTGAAACACTTGAAAATGCTACCTGAGTTTTACATCCTTGCAGTACACTTAGACTTCCCACCCTCAACTTCAGCATCCAGTCTGAAGCCAGTCACTCTGATGATTATGAAACACATTGCTGCATTAATGTATTTGCTCACTTTTTCTGCTGTTGTTGACAATCTTTAAAATTATCATGGAAGAAACCTTTATTTTTAGGGGAAATAAAGAACTAAACAGAAACTCCTAAAGTCTGGTCTAGAAGTAGCAGTCCTTTCTTGGGAAATGTTGTCATCTGACCAATGCTACAATAATAAGCATTTTGTACTGGTACATTGAAGGATGCAGGATGTCCCTGAGGGAACAGTGGGCTTACTAATTTCTCGGAATACTTCCCAATATATAGTTTCATTTTACATCTAATGGACCTGAAGAGTCACCATAAAGCTTGCAATGATAGAGGAGAGACAAATACTATCTAATGAGAAATCTCATAAAAAAATCTCATTCACATATTGGAAAGCACACTTATTTTACAAATACAAAGAAGTAATGGGACATGTTATCTGTTCCACAGTTAACAAAAAGCTGCTTAAATTAAAGATTGGAAGAGGAGGAACATGATATTTACCTAGCAAATGTGACACTTAAATTGCCCACTTTTGCATGAGTTGTTTTCCTTAATTCTGACGTAAGGGATGGAAAATATGGAGCCAAGAAAAGGCTGTTTCATTTGGCTTTGTTTTCCTGTGTTGGTCAGAGCCTTACAGGTTCTGATGTCTGAATTAAGACTTAGCTGTGTAAATGTGTCAGAGAAAACACATCAGCCAATTTTACATGTAGCCTCAAGACACATCTTAACTACTCCTTGAGACCTGTTCTGTTTGGAGGGGCAAGGGGGTTTAGACAAAAGTGTGGTTACATAGATTATGGCGCTCTGACTGGTAAACACAGAAATGAATGCACCTAAACATAGATGGTCTCACACCTTTCTCAGACATGCTTTTCTTTCATTTTCTCTGAAGTTTGCTCTCTATCGTTACTTCGTTGTCCTCCTTCTGTGCAGCTCCCTTCTGATTAGACATGTGAGCCTCGGGTTTTCTCCATCAAGTTGCAATCTTCATATCACTTTCTATGAATCATCCACTCTTCCAGTTCTTTCAACCACTCCCAGAGTTTCCATTTCATCTCTGTTATCTCCCACCATGTATACTTTAGTATTTCTGCATTCTGAGTCTTTTCTGCCTTTTAGGCTAATCAAATAATGTTTCCTTCTTTCATGCTTCACAGGTTTGTTCCCAAGGTTTTCCTTGAATCTTGATTTGAGTTTCTAATTGAAAAATCATACTAACTCACACACTGTTTGTGATCAAGCTTACCTGGTACTTATATCAAATGATTGTGTTTATCCATAAAGGGCGAACTGTGTATGGGAGAAAGTCAATTTGACAAATTGCCTTTATTCACTTCCACTCTGTCTCCTGCTACATCTGTGTTCAGTATTGATTCTTTGCTCACAGGTCAATTTCTTTACGCGCTTCTTACACTGTAGTAGTTTTATGGCACTTCTTTTAGCCATAAAGTGTTGATCAAGTCTGGGACTAAAATTGGATCCAGGAATACCTAGGCTCCTCTTGAGAAGGAGTTTAGAAAGCAAAGGGGTCCTTTTTGAACCTCCTGTCTCAATGAGAGATTTGTCTGACAGTTTTGTCCAACCCTGTCCTCTCTGCAGTTCATAATCAAGTGTACCTTGCCACTGAATCTTGTTAAACCACTTTGCTTTATTATTGAACTTTGCTAACTCACTGTTTATATCAATAACATATATTGTGGCATCTTATGAGTGAAGTACATGACTTCATCCATGACAACTTTTTACATGAAATCGATAGGATTTTTTTTCTGGAGGGAATTAATATTAACAGCTTTTGAAACACATTATGAGTAAGTAGAGAGTCAAAACTTTGTAATTGTATTTTTCAGAAGCTTTTAACAAGATGTTCTTTCAGACTTACACCAGAGCCTTCTAAAGAAAATGTGAATGATGATAAAGAAATGTATTTTGTAGGTCAGTGAGTGGCTAAAAAGATGAGAAATAAAGAATGGAAATTTATGACCAATTTTCACAGCAAAGTGTTCTGGTAGGATACAATAGGTATTCAGACATAGGTCATCTATCAGATGTTATAGAACCCTCAGTAAATGATCTGGAAAAAGAAGTAAATAATAATGTGATAAATTTTGAAGATAATACAAATTTTTTTCTACTAACCATGTGGGGGAAAATATAGGAAGAACATTTTCCACTGTCATAAGTTATTTTATTTTGAGAAAACCGCAAAGACTTTAACTGAAAGGTATGAATCTAACAGGAACAGTCAGCTTTTTGATAAACACAAAGCACTCTACTTTTATACGCATGGATTTGAAAACAAAATTGTGTATCATTTTGGTACAGTGAGCTTCAAGATAAGGGATAAACAAGTTTTTCTCAAACTTCTTGCCAAAAAGAGCACTTGAAAATTTACTGGAATTGAGTTCAGAAAAGTGTCAAAAATGCGTTAGGTGGCAACCTCTCTCACACTCGCCTCTGGTTTTAACTTTCTTTAAGACTTTTCCTGTACTTTTTCTTGAAAATTATTAAATTGCTATTATTTCTTACCATGTGTAAAGCCTAAAATACATAACAAAGCTGATTGTCAGGTTTACTTTGTTAAAAAATGTCAGTGATGCATCTCTGTCACCTTGGATCTGTTTATATAAGGTGCAAGTGCAGCTACCTTGGCAGGAACTGAACAAGAGAAGGAGAGTCTGGAATAAGGAACTTTCTGCAGAGCTACACCTTGCTGAAGTGGCTTTGCTTAGAGACTCAGTAGTTAGCCTCTGTATTCCTATATGTTAATATTGCTACTGTGATTTTTGGAACCACAGTCTAGTGATGCTGATTCCCACATAGATAGCTATCTCAGCTAGCTCAAAGGAAAATGTAGAATTTCTTACATGGCACAACCCTGTGCTACATAAAAATGTTTATGGAGTCCCAGCACTCCATTGAAATAACTGACTTCATACCTTGTTGTCTTCTTACTGTCAACTAAAATGCAGCTCTGGTTCCGGAACAGGGCCTCTGGAAGTTACTGCAGTCATAACTTACCTGAAGTATGAATGGAAAATGACTGAGCATGACTGAAAAATAAATAATTAAGATCCTTGTGATTAAGTGGCTGTTAAAGCATATTTTCTTATTATTATGTTCTTTTTTAATGGAATGGAACTTCAATAATATAAGGACTTTGCACTATCCCTGTGCCTCAGAATGACACGCATGCAGAAAATGCCAACGGGAATAGCTCCCACCCTCTCCACTGGAGAGGAAGCCTCGTTAGGCTGACATTGTACATGGGACCAGATGGCAGGCTATGAGCAGAAGATTACGGGTCCTTAGAATTGAATGACAGGTTTTATTCCCAGTGCCACAGTAGTTAAAGAGAGTTTTCAAAGTTCAATAAGCAGAAGTCACATAACTTGTGACCTCATCTTGCCAATTAGGAGAGAAAGCCCTTAAGGGTAATAAGCTCGGCCAGATAAATGTAGATTTCCAGGGCTAATGAGGATCACATTGTATAATTGACAGCATTCCCTTCTTTTAATTAAAAAGGAATAAACATATGTTATGTTTTGTCCCAATTTCTTGTTATGAGACATTTCAACAATATAACATACAAGATTATGATAACAGATGAAGAAAAAAAGCAAGGCTTTTCATTGGGCATATAGCCTTCCTAGCCTCTGTCAACGCTCTAGAGATGCAAAGTCACATACAAAAACAATTTCTATATCATGCAAAACATTCTTGTTATATAATAACTGAAAAAGAAAATCAGAAGTGACTGCATTATTTATAAGAATGATAAGAAAAATCAGGTGTATGTTGTTTTACTGACAGGTTAGTAGCATGTTGAAGGGAATCTTCATATACAGAGAAATACAGGCTTAGTGATAAAAGGAATAGTAAGAATAAAAATTAAGTTGCACATAATGTTGAGCAGCTCAATTTGCAGATCTATAATGTATATTTTAAATAGAAAATTGCTAAATATGAATGACTAGTACAAACAAGTTTCACCTATGGTTGTACAAGAAATTCCAACATGAGCTATCTCCAGAATTTGTATGATTAACTTTAAAGATAGTATCTGTAGAATAAAACAAGATGTAATCACAGTAACCTGAGACCCTGATTTATTCCATGTAAATAAGTTGTCTCCTTCCTCCAAGCTTTATGCGACTTTCAGAATTTGCCCTGTAGCTTTTGTGATGGGTCACTGTTTATCTTAATTGAAAATATACTTATCAATGCTGAATAATTTTAACACCTTCTTCTTGAGTTTTCTGTCTTCACTTTTAATCATCATAAAAATTTATCAAGATTTAGAAATAAAGCTATAATCAATTTTCAAAATCAAGTGATTTATGTATGTTTAGTTAAGTAAAAGGTTTGAAGTACCCTGACAAGACATGTTGCTAAAAATCTTGGCATATTGAGATCAAATTGACATAGGGACTTTTTTATGTGTGTGAAGGTATGTTTTAGGAAGACCATGAATTTCAGGCTTTTTACAATGTGAAATTTGTGATAAAAACATTTTAATTTTTCATTTATTATTAGATTTGTTGGTGTCCTGCACTAATGCTCTTTTAAACTCTCCCAGTATACTAATATTTCTCTGTGGATGCATGTTTTCTATCAAGTCAAATAAAAATTGTGTTTTAACAGATGCTTGGCTATACTTTTGGCTTGTTCTCAGGTATAGGATTGTTCTCAGTTATTAAGTGCTCAGACTGTTACACATTTCTGGTCCCTATTTAATCATATTACCATTTGTATTTTTCCAGAATTCCTTCGAGAGTTTTAAAACTAAAATTTACTTTTGTGCTTGTGTTGCAGGGGAGGATGTTACAGAACAGTTAGCTGTAAGATGCTGCATGGTCACTGTTCTGCAAATTCTTTAACCTGAGAGGTCCAGCAATCTCTTAGCTTAACTCCCAAAACCATGAGAGCACACAGTTCCTCTCATGTGTTGAAATCATTACTCTCATTTAGCACTCCTACCTCATTGATAGAAAAATATTAACAAGAATGTGCATGAGAGGTGAAGTCATCGCTGGCTGATTCACTGAACTCATTGATTGAATAATTAGGTTGACTGCAAGTGAAATGCATGAAAATCTCCTCAAGTTCATGGTTCTCCCACTTATGTGTAAGAAAAAAATACTACTCGCTAACAAATTTTCAGATAAAGAAAAAAAGTACTGACTTCATAAAACAGAAATTGTATTTGATGCCAAAAATCTATATTGGCACTTGCTATGGGAAAAGACAAGGAAAGTACCTCACTACATCTGGCATGCCAGCAGGTAGGTCTAGTTTGAAAATACTAGTAGGGAATAAACTTGCAGCAGAAAAATCTGTGTCAAAGCAAGCTAACAGAGTATGCAGGTTTCAAAGTCATTCTGGTGTATGGATGCAGACACAGCACTGTTGATGCTGTGGGAGATCATGAACGCAACTCATCTCTCTTCTAAATGAAGCCAGGAGATAAAGATGAAATTCTATGAAAGGATGACTAATGCAGAATCAGACAGAGTATGCTGGCAAGTCACCCAAAATCTGCAGTCTGATTCTTTTTACACTTGCATGTAGCCTGCATGGATCTATGTCTTTTAGAGAATAAAAAGCCTTATTAAATTTCTGTTCATTTCTGCTGGCGCATTTACAATGTGTAAAAAGCCTTGAATAAAACCAGAAATGACCTTAATTGCTTCAACTTGTTATCTTCATCACCTGTCACCTTCAAATAGTTGGTTACAAATGAAGAAAAATTCATACAAAAGAAAGAGAATGAGAAGGCATGTGCACCTCAGAAAGGAAAACAAGAAATTACTTAAATCATGGTTATTTTTGCTAGTAGAATGAATACATACAGAAAAAAATAAATACCATAAAGAAAAAATACCATACAGAAAACTGGCAAGGGAGATGAGGAGAGGGCATCACCTTCTTGTCAAAGACCAGGTGGAGTGTGTGGAATTCTGCCAGAGGATGATTCATGGCAGTCCAGTGAAGTTCCTGCTGACTGGAAGAGGAGAAACAAAATGCCCATTTTTAAAAAGAGAATAAAGGAAGACCGAAGGAACTACAGGCCATTCAGTCTCACCTCTGTGCCCAGAAAGATTATGGAGAAAAATCTTTTGGAAACTGTACTCAGGCACATGGAAAATAAGGTGATTTGTAACAGTCAACATGGCTTCACTAAGGGCAAATCAAGCCAAACAAATTTAATTTCATTCTAAAATGGGATTGCAATAAATTAGTTTTCTTTATTCTGTGTTGAGTCTGCTTTGCCCATGAGACTAATTGCACAGTGATCCCTCTCCGTCCTTATCTCAAATCCTAAGCCTTCCAATATATATTTTCTCCCCTTTTCAGCTGAAAGGGAGAGTGACAGAGCAGCTTTGGTGGGCATTTGGCCTCTAGCCAGGGCCAAACCACCTCACCCAGAGAAGCTGTGGCTGTGTTACCTGGCAGTGTTCAAGGCCAGGTTGGACAGGGCTTTGGATAACCTGGTCTAGTTGAAGGTGTCCCTGCCCATGGCAGGATGTTGTAATTTGATGATCTTTGAGGTCACTTCCAACCCAAACTATCCTAGGATTCTATGATTCTGTGGAAAGAAGTGTTTGCAATAGTGCTTGAATGTATAAAGTTTTATCAGAATGCCTAAATTTACAGTGCTACTTTGAAGGATAGTGTGTTTAGACATATATTATGTACGGTTCCAAAATGCCTTCATTGAATTTGCACTGCTACAGTTTTCATGTGTATAGCAAGAAAGGCAAGGAGATAAACATACTTGACTTGTTGTCTAAATATTATAGCATAAAAAATGGCAACGGCACAAGAAAGAGATCTTCAACATGATTGTAGGATAGAATGAAAACCCCTCGGTCAACTCCATTATTTTCAGTTTTCAAAGCAAGGACCATGAAGGACTTGAGAACAAACTATTTAAAATAAATTTTTAGCTGCTCATGTTCATCATCTTGTCAGTACTTCCAGACACCCGAGGAGAAGCCATACATGCCTCTCAAGAACACAGACAACAGTAACTGGAAGTTTAAAAGAGGCAAAACAATGTCAAGAAAACGAAAACCTTTCTATAAACCACTTTGAAGTACATTATTTTAGCCAGAAAGTCAGAGATACTGGCATGAATGTCATGGCTTAATCCCAATAGACATCTAAACAATACCCAGGTGTTTCCTCACTCCCCACAGTGGGATGGGGGATAGAATCAGGAGAGTAAAAGTGAGAAAACTCATTGGCTGAGGTAAAGGCAGTTGAATAGGTAAAGTAAGTGCTGTGTGCACAAGCAAAGCAAAACAAGTAATTCATTCACCACTTTCCATGGCAGGCAGGTGTCCAGCCATCTGCAGGAAAGCAGGGCCCCATCATGAGTAACGGTTATTTGGGAAGACAAACACTGTAACTCTGAATTTTCCCCCTTCCTCCTTCATCCCCGAGTGCTATATGCTAAACATGACATCATAAGGCATGGAATATCCCTTTGGTCAGCTGGGGTCAGCTGATCCAGAAGTGTCCCTCCCCAACTCCTTGTGAACTCCCAGCCTACTCACTGGTGGGGTGGTGTGAGAGGCAGAAAAGGCCTTGGCTCTGTGTAAGCACTACTCAGCAGTAACAAAAACATCCCTGTGTCATCAGCACTGCTTTCATCAGAAATCCAAAACAGAACCCCATACTTGTTACTGTGAGGACAACTAACTAACCCAGCCAAAACCAGTAGAATGAGTGAAGATAGAAATAGAAGCTCTGGTAAACCAATGTCATGTGAAGGAGAAAATGCAGACCAAACAGCAAAAGACAGTGAAAATACAGATGTTGAAAAAAAAAATCTTTTTTAGAAAATATAACTTATAGACTGCTATTCATACACTATCAGTACAATCATTGCAGGAAGAGAATACTATATTGCATCAAATATGGTACCGTTTTCTGGGATAATCTCATCACTGATATTTTCTGACTTTTTATCTTTAAAGGTCTCAACATGCTTCATCTTAAAGAGAGGAGACTAATTTCATCATTCCCATGTTATTATTATAACCTGCATAACAGGATCTGGATCCTAAAAACTTTATTTAACCTAGAAACTTTTATATCTTATTGTACATTTCACTATTCCTCTTTCTTCATTAAATGTTTATATTCAGAGCACATGCATTATGCCAACAGAAATTAGTACAAAAATACAACTGCCATGTTTTGTTAAGAAATATGAGAGCATGAAAATTTTGTGATACTCTTTGATCAGGTGATAAAACAACTTGATGAATAGAATTACACACTTCAAATACCTCAAAGTTTTTGACGCAGCCTTATGTAATACCTTATTCTGAGAAGGCATGTAATGTATATAATCAATTGGTCTTATGCTTTAGTTAGGTAAAGTTTTATGTACTGAAAGGAAGCAAATAAAATCTAAGGTGGAAGAAATCATTGCTAGGGTTTATGATAGCTGGGAGCACTGAGAATTCTTCACAATCTCGTACTACTCAATGTTTTAATCAATAATCACGTTGTGTGTATTTATATGATCATGTAAGATCTTTGCTAGTATGTCATATGGATCAATGGAAGCACTAAACAAGGAGAAGAGGGTGTTGTTACACAATGTTCCAAATCTCACTAGTACTAGGTCATAATTCAGCAAAATGTGTTTCAGTGTAGCATTGACAGTGTGAGTTGTTACACATGGGAAGTGGTGCAAACTTCGGCAACAGAATGAGAGATTTCTTCCTGGAAAGCAGCAATTTGAGAAAAAAACATCACTAATATTAGACAGAACTGTCAGTAGGGAAGCCTACTATAATGCTTGGTGAATGGTATCCCTAAATGCATAAAAGAATATTATGAGGGAATCAGATAACCACTGTACACAACATTCATATGAATTTGAATAATTCTTGTGGGGATTCAACCCCAAACAGTGGCTGAGCACCTTATGGCCACTCGATCACTCCCAGAGAAGAAACAGATGGAGCCCCCATGGGTTGGGATAAGGACAGTTTATTCACGAAATAACCATGAAAGGGGAACAATAACAGCCGGCAGCAAATTCCACTTACACCCAGTGTAACACAGAGTACCTTACCAACCCAACAATAACAAAGTACAGACCAACACAAGGACCACAGCCACACTCAGACTGCCTGGGAAGCACCCAAGAGTGCCCCTCCCTGATCAGCCCCTTTTACACAGAAAAGACCTTTAAGATCATCAAGTCCAACCATTCCTGTCCTATGCTAAACCATATCCCTAAGTACCCCATCTACCCTCTTTTTAAACACATCCAGGGATGGTGACTCAACCCCCTCCCTGGGCAGCCTGTTCACTCTTTCAGTGAATTTTTTTTTTCATAACATCTAATCTGAACCTGCCCTGGCACAGCTTAGTGCCATTTGACCTTGCCTTATTCCCTATATGGGGTAGTTATGTCAGGTGGTGTGGAAAACAGCCCAGGCTAACTCAGATCACCTGTGCTGACTGCTGGTGCGGGGGTAACTCTGGCCTGTCCAGAACCAGGACAATTCTTCATCCTGTTTGAGGTCTAGACTTCATGGAAGATACAAACTTAATGAGAATACAGAGGACTCCAAAAATGATCCATATGTACTAGATACCAATCCTTGAAGTTGGATGTTTAAGGGATTCAGTCTATTAGTTTACTGAAGAGAAAATGAATTTACTTGATCATGCTGTTTAGATACCTAGCCATAGAAATTCTTTTTGATAGAAGAGGGTGTCCTAATCTTGTAGATGAAGGTCTAACAAGATTCAGTTCCTGGAAACTGAAGTTAGATTTATTCAGCCATGAAATAAGATGTAGTAAGATGCATTGTTGGACCTAATTAACCATTTGAACAACCTGCCAGAGGAAGCCATGGACTTGTTATTGTTTGGAGTCTTTAAAAACAGATTAGACGGTTTTCCAAGAAACATATTTTAACCCAGTTTCTGGAAAAAATTCTGCAGCCTGTACAGGCAGAGCACAGGGCCAGATGGTCCCTTCAAAAGGGAGTGCTGGTCCCTTCTGTTCTTAGTATCCTTGAGCGAGAAAAATGAATTTTTTACTGCCATCTTTTTCAGAACAGCACTCAGAGTCAGCATTTCTAGGATTAGCGAGATGGAGTATATTCCCTCACCAGAGCTGTGCTTCCAGTCTCATGCAGTGTGTAAACAGCAGGAAATAAAGTCGTCTGGTTTCTCCCAGAAGACTATATTTTGCTTACAGAACCTAGATATTGGGGGATGATGTAAAAAAAATACAATATATAATTAGATTGTTAAGTCAAGGCCTATAGTGGAGAAAATAAACAAGTTCTACATTTCTACTTTAAAAAAAATTAGTATTTTTAGATTGGCTCATATTTTATGCAGAATACATCAATTTTTCATACTGTGGATCTCTAACAAGACCATTTTTCCAAATATAAATGTATTTTGACTGATTGTGAATACATATGTTTCAACTTCCAGACAGTTTTTGTTTACAATTTGTAGTATTCTAAAGTACAACATACTTACTTAGAGGTTATAAATCTCCCATATACAAATTTTCCAATGTTTTATTGGCTAATATTTAAATTAGTAATTATTATTAATCGAATACTTTATTTTCTACTAAATTGTCCTTTTAAATTCCTTTTATAATTTTTTAAAGAAAAAAAATATTGAATTGCCATAAGCTAAAGAGGACTCCTGCAGTGCTTCTTCCAGGATTGTGTGTGCTTTCTACCAGACTTCATTCATCAGCACTGGCAGCATGTTAATTAACTCAGCTTTGAATTACCCCCCTGGTATTTTATTGGGATTTCTAGTACTAAAATAAGGACAAAAGGAATAGATAAAACATTGGTTTTGAAGCCAATAAATATCAGAGGAGTTTTTTTCTCATGATATTCCTTTCAGTAATAGTCTCTCTGTGGAAAATCCACATATTATAAATTTCTGATTTCACAGAATCACAGAATCACAAGTTTGGAAAAGACCTTTGAAGATCATCGAGTCCAACCATTCTCATCCTAAGCTAAACCATATCCCTAAGTACCTCATCTACCCTTTTTTTGAACACATCCAGGGAAGGTGACTCAACCACCTCCCTGGGCAGCCTGTTCCAGGCCCTGACAACTCAGGCAGTGACATCAGTTAGAAGGGGATGACATAAAGCAATGCCACCCTATACAGACACGAAACTTCCTAAACGTTGGAAAGCAACCCACTGATCTCTGATTACTCCTTTTTCTGTACTCAAGTGTTAATTCCTCTCTAAAGAAAGTCGAAGAACAACTATTAATGGAAGAGTAGCAAAACCAATGTTGCTACATAGTCTCACCTTTCAATTATTACTATTATTACTAAATATTTATTTGCACATGTTGCAACAATGGCCTATAGCAAAAAATGGAACGAAAGTCTCATCACCATGAGCTAAGGATATATAACAAAAAAACCTCTTGAAACCTAAAGAAAAAAAATCCAAGTTTTTAAGATTTTTAGAAAGCATGATCCCTTTGAAATGCATGTTGCCATATGTAGTGAATTCTAAACAACATCATCATTCTTCATTATTTTCCCTGATACTAGATTTGTCCCATTCTATTGAAAACCTCCCTAGACTTTTTTTTAAGTGATCTTGCATTTCTTTTGTTACATTTCTTCTATGCATGTTTAGAAACGTGTATAATTTTGTAAGATGCTGTGATCTCTTGGAACTCCTAACTGGAAACTTGGAAATTCACATAAAATGTCAATTGAAATATTTGTGATTCAAAAGTAAAAGCATAAATTGTTGAAAACAAGAACTACTTAAACTTAATAGCAAGAGAAAATACTTTTCTGCATGTTAAAAGGAACTTATACTTTTGAAAATCTTACATTTTGCAGGAAAAATTCCAGCACCACTGAGTTAATAACCAGCTTCCCTTCCCATTTGAGTCACTAGGAATCATAGAATCATAAAATGGTTAGAGTTGGAAGGGATCACAAAGCTCGTAAAGTTCCAACCCCCCTGCCATGGGCAGGGACACCTCTCACCTCAAGGCTTCATCCAACTCAGCCCTGAACACTTCCGAGGAGGCGGCATCCACCACGTCCCTGGGCAACCTGTTCCAATGCTTCACTGCCCTTGTAGTGCAGAATTTCTTCCTAATATCCAATCTAAATCTATCCCCTTCCAATTTTAAACCATTCCCCTTGTCCTATCACTCCATGCCCTTCTAAAAAGTCCCTTACCAGCTTCCTTGTAGGCACCTTCAGTACTGTAAGGCCGCTACAAGATCTCCTCAAAGCCTCCTCTTCTCCAGGCTAAACAAGCCTGACCCAATCAAACTCTCTTCATAGGAAAGGTGATCCAGCCATCTCATCATCTTCATGGCCCTCCTCTGGATGCATTCCGACAGTTCCATGTCCTTCGGGGACTCCAGAACTGGACACAGTACTCAAGGTGGGGTATCACCAGAGCAGAGGGGCAGAATCCCTTCCCTTGACCTACTTGCCACTCTCCTTTTGATGAAGCCTGGGGTATGATTGGCCTTCTGGGCTGCAAGCATGATTTGTCGGCTCATATTGAGCTTCTCATCCACCAGCACCCCTAAATCCTTCTCCACAGGGCTGCTCTCTAGCACATAGACTCATAGAATCACCTGAGTTGGGAGACACCCTTAAGATCATCAAGTCCAATCACAGCCTAACCCTGACTAGTCCATCTCTAGATCATGTCCTTAAGCACTTCATCTACATGCCTTTTAAATACTTCCAGGTATGGTGACCATCACCTACCTGGGCAGCCTATTCCAATGTTTGACAACCCTTTCAGTAAAGAAATTCTTCCTGATATCTAACCTTAATCTCCCCTGGAATTGTACATTTCAAGCCATTCCGTCTCATCGCTTGTCACCCAAGAGAAGAGACGGACCCTGACATCTCTGCAACTGCCTTGCAGGTAGTTATAGAGAGTGATAAGGTCTCCCCTCAGTCTCCTTTTCTCAAGACTAAAACACCCCAGCTCCCTCAGCTGCTACTCACAGGACTTGTCCTCCAGACCCTTCACAAGCTTCATCACCCTCCTCTGGATGCGGTCCAGCATCTCAACATCCTTCCTGTAGTGAGGGGCCCAAAACTGAAAACAGTACTCCAGGTGCAGCCTCACCAGAGCTGAGTATAACAGAACAATCACTTCCCTAGTCCTGCTGGTTACACTATTCTTCATACAGGCTAGGATGCCATTGGCCTTCTTGGCCACCTGGGCACACTGCTGGCTTATGTTTAACCATCTGTCCACTAACACCCCCAGATCCTTCTCCAGGGAGCTCCTGGGGTTACTGTGACCAAAGAGTAGGACCGGGTGCTTGGCCTTGTTGAACCCCATAACGTTGGTCTCTGCCCATTGATCCAGCCTGTCCAGGGTTCTCTGCAGAGTCATCCTGCCTTCCAGCAGACCGACACTCCCACACAATTTGGTGTCATCTGTAAACTTACTGGAGGGTATACTCAATCTCCTCATCCAGATCATTAATGAACATGTTAAACAGTACTGGTCCCAGCCTCTAGTCATGTGGAACAACACTTGTGGCCTGACACCAACTGATCTACATTCACCGCAACTCTCTGTGTCCAGCCAGCAAAGATTATACCCACCTAATCCATGAGCAGCTAGTTTCTATAGGAGCATGTTGTGGGCAACAGTGTTGAAGACTTTACTGAAAACCATCTACAGCCTTACCCTCAACCACTGAGCAGGTCACTTTGCATAGAAGGAGATCAGGTTGGTCAAGCATGATCTGCCTTTCATAAACCCATGCTGACTGGGCCTGATCACCTGGCTGTCCTTCATGTGTTGTGTGATGGTACTCAAGATGATTTATTCCTTCACCTTCCCAGCACTGAGGTCAGGCTGACAGGCCTGTGTTCCTTGGGTCCTCTTTCCAGCCCTTCTTGTAGATGGGTGTCACATGTGTCAACTTCCAGTCCAGTGGAACCTCCCCAGTCAGCCAGAACTTCCAGTAAATAAGGAAAAATGGCTTGGCAAGCACTTGTGCCAGCTCCCTCAGTACCCTTGGGTGAATCCCATCTGGAACCCTCGACTTTTGTGGATTTAACTGGCTGAGCAGGTCATTAACAAATTCCCCTGGAACTATGGGGACTTCGGGCTGTTTCCCATACCCATCTTTCCACACAGAGGTCTGGATATCAGGACACCAATTGGTCTTACTACTTAAGACTGAGACAATATCATCTCCCAGCCTGTATTAATGATGAAGATTGCCCCAATCCAGGTGCAGGACTTTGCACTTTTTCTTGTTGAATCTCATGAGGTCCACATGGGCCCACTTCTCCAGCTTCTCCAGGTCCCTCTGGACAGCATCTTGTCACAGAATCACAGAATCACAGAATCGTAGGGGTTGGAAGGGACCTCGAGAGATCATCGGGTCCAACCCCCCTGCCAAAGCAGGCTCCCTAGCACATATTGCACAGATAGGCGTCCAGACGAGTCTTGAATATCTCCAGAGAAGGAGACTCCACCACCTCCCTGGGCAGCCTATTCCAGTGCTCATCTGGCATATCAACTGCACCACACAGCTTGGTGCCATCAGCAAACTTGCTGAGGCTGAACTCAATCCCACTGTCAATACCATTAAGAAAGATATTAAACAGCACCAATTCCAGCACAGACCCTCGAGGAACCCCGCTTGTCACTGTCTTCCACCTGGACATTGAGCCATTGACCATCACCCTCTAGCTGCAACCATCCAGCCAATTCCTTATCCACTGAACAGTCCACCCACCAAATCCATATCTCTCCATTTTAGAGAGAAGGATGTTGTGAGGGACTGTGTCAAAGGCTTTACAGTAGTCCAGATAAATTACATCCATTGCCCTTCCTGTGCCCACCGTTGCAGAAAGCCACCAGGTTCTTCAGGCAGGATGTATCCCTGGTGAAGCCATGCTGATTGTCTCTAATCACCTCCCTGTCCTCCATGTGCCTCAGCATAACTTCTAGAAGGATCTATTCCATGATCTTCCCAGCCACAGAGGTGAGGCTGACAGGTTGGTAGTTCCCCAGGTCATCCTTTTTACCCTTTTTAAAAATGGTCACAACGTTCCCCTTCTTCCAGTCACCAGGGACTTCCCATGACTGACAGGACTTTTCATATGGAGGGTGGCTTGGCAACCACATCAGCCAATTCCCTGAGGACTCTGAGATGTATCTCAACAGGTCACATAGACTTATATATGTTCAGGTTCTTCAGGTGGACATAAACCTGATCTTCCCCCACAGTGGAAGGGCCTTTGCCCCCTTGTGCCTCATCTTGCTGCCCACTGACCCGGGACAGGTGAGGAGAGCTGTTGCCAGTGAAGACTAAGGCAAAGAAGTTGTTGAGTACTTCAACCTTCTCCTCGTCCCTTAAAACAAGGTCACCATTTTCATTCATCAGAGCGGGTATGCTTTCTTTCACATTCCTCTTCTGCTTGACATACCTGTAGAAGGTCTTCTTGTTATTCTTTGCGTCTCTTACCAAGTTCAGCTCCAGTTGTGCTTTGGCCTTCCTGGCCCCATCCCTACAAAACTGTGCAGAATCCCTATATTCTTCCCAGGTTAACTGTCCCTGCTTGTGCAGTTGCCTCTTACTCCTTAGTTTGACCAGCAAGTCTTGACTCAGTCAAGCTGGTCTCTTCCCTTCCCTGCCTGATTTCCTACATCTGGGAATTGAGAGCTCTTGTGCTGTGTGGAAAGCATCTTTAAACATCTGCCAGCTCTGTTTTGCTCTCTCATCCTTAAGGACCGTTTCCAAAAGGGTCCCACTGATTAACTCCCTGAAGAGCTGAAAGTCTGCTTTCCTAAAACTTAGTCTCCTAATTACACTCCTCAAATGTTCCATACCCCTCCAGACCTTGAACTCTACCAATGTGTGAACACTGCAGCCCAGGCTGCCTCCAATCTTGATGTCACTGACAAACGCTCACGCATTGGTGACTACCAGGTCTAGTATTGCAACCCCTCAAGTATGGGTGTCTATTACCTGGGATAAGAAATTATCTTTGATGCACTCTAGGAGTCTCCTGGATTGCCTACAGCTTGCTGTGCTACCTTTCCAACAAATGTCAAGGTGTTTAAAATCCTCCAGTAGGACAAGATCTTGCAAGGATGAAGCCTCCTGTAGCTGGAGGAAGAAGGCTTGATCCTTGATCAAGTGGCCTGTAGTAGACACGAAACACAATGCTCTCTTTGTTACCTCGGTCTTTTAGTCTCACCCATCGGCTTTTGACCTGCTCATGGCTATTCTTCAGGGACAGCTCTTCACACTCTATCCATTTCCTGATATAGAGGGTAACGCCACCACACCTCCTTCCTGGCCTGTCCCTTCTGAACAGCCTGTAGCCATCGATAGCCACATTCCAGTCATGCAATTTGTCTCACCAAGTTTCACTAATGGCAATGAGGTAAGGGCTTCTTAGTAGCATGGTATCTTCCAACTCCTCCTGCTTGTTGCCCAAGCTGCTTGTGTTCATGTGGAGGCACTTGATCTGGGCTGTTGGCCATGTCACCTTCTTAGGAACACCCCTTATTTCCCTTAAGATATTCCATGGCATTTTCCCTGTTGGCCTCTACTACTACAAGAGCCCCTAGCTCATCTCTGCAGGACTTCAACTGTACTGCAACATAGAATCACAGAATCACAGAATCACAGAATAATAAGGTTGGAAAAGACATTTAAGATCATCAAGTCCAACCATTCACATACTAAACTAAACCATATCCCTAAGTACTTCATCTACCCTTTTTTTGAACACATCCAGGGAATGTGTTCAAAACATTCCCAGCATGCCCTGGGGAAACAGGTGGATTAACATCATACAATTTTAACTTGTTTTTATATTAATTTAAACGGGGGAAAAAAGAAGAGAAGAAAAAAGGAAGCATCTTGACTATAAATAAGGTCTGAATAGAATGCCACAAATGCAACTTAAGGCTGGGGAATATGAACAAGTTATCCTAAGTAAGAGCACACATTAACTAATCTGCAATAAATATCCATGTTTGTGTTTCTAGCTCATGGCAAATACAAGATAATTGAATATAGAGTATTCATTTTCCATTAGTAGCTATGTTAACTTGAACTACATTGTACTTGCTTTGGGCTGAGTTGTATGTGCATAATGTTAACACTGATCAGCAGATGTATGTCAGCTTTCTACTCACCACAACTGGTTTATATTTAAGCCCTTAACTGTGTTATTAACTGTTGCAATTGAACTGCTTTTAATTGAAATTGCAGTTGTCATTGAAAACCAATATCTTCAATGTGTTCATGCTTTTAGTGCCTATCACTGCGTGGTAATTACAACGCAAAGTCAACATTTAAATAACAATTTTTTTTTTATCTTTCAACTATATACAGATTCATGTTTCAAATTCCATAATTCTAATTTACTATTTTCTGGGTGGTCATCCACTATTTCAATTGCCTATGTTAATCAGACTTTGAAGAATATCTTGCCAATGTCAAAATATTCTAGGAAGGAAACATTAGTGATGGAGCTTCATTGGGGTTGAAATGTACTCAGGCCTGATCTCCCATTCAGGCACTAAACCTTTGAAATTTTGTTTCATGTCAGAACAGTGCATCTGCTCCTGCTCAGGGGCACGGATTGAATGAAGGATTTACAAACCCCCAGAGAAGTTCATCTACTTTATCAAGCAATCCTGTCAGTTTTTCTGCAGAGTCCAACTTCTAGTTATACAATTCCTATGTTTCATCTCTCTGGTTCACCAGTGGGTAAACTAATTTCCTACCTAATGGAAGGATTTGTGACAGCTTAAATGTGACATGAGGCTAATGAATTGAACTAGGCTCATTTCAAAACTCATTCCAACAAGAAAGACTTTGTGACCTACGAATTGTTTTCACAGCTACACGTCATCTTTAAAAGAGTGTTTAGCTCAGCTCAGAGAAAGTCTTTTCAGTGCCATATCCGTGCCTGAAGTGACAATTATTTTTTTTTTCATCCCCCCACCCCCATCCCCACTCCTACCGATATCTGGACTGCTTTTCACTGGTTTCCTTTCACACTTTGCAAATATTGTCTTCTGCTGTGCTCCAGTTGGCAGGAATTCAGCAGCTCTCAGTGTTCACATTTGGAATCCATCCTGAGAAGATGAGGGATTAAAGGCAATGAAAAGAGAATTGGACTATTTTCCCTACATGCTTCTGCAGCTGATCCCACACTTCTGAAACTAATTCAGTTACTGATCTCTGAAAGTGTCATCACTACTGTTATGACTGCAGAAGTGCAAAGACAGACCATGTGAACAAGTTTCACAATTCCAAGAGATGTCATGGGGTAAATGTTTGCATGGAAAGAAACAGCTACTAGAAAGAACTGTATGTTTGCTCTTACCAACATGACAGTTACTTTGCTGCATTTAAGACTGGTGCAGTAAAAGCCGGCTGTGAAATCATAATTAAGCTAAGAAAAATACAGAACAGTATTAAATATTTCTTTCCAGCTGCTCAGCTAAAGTCATTACTTTTTCTGTAAAATCATTTTCTTTCTGTTGAGAACAAATGAAACTAAAATAAAATTGCTGTTGATTATAGAAGTTAAACTAAGGAGAGGATTATGGCAAGGAGTCTTAAGAGTGCAGTGGGTTGACTTCAGCCAGCATCCAAGGACCTACAGAGCATCTTGCTTGCTCCCCTCACATGAAGAACAAAGAGAAAATGGAATGAAAGTGAGAAAACCTATAGGTCAAGATAAAGATATTTTAATAAGTGAAGCAAAAGCTGTGTGCAGAAGCAAAGCAAAATAAGTTAATTTACTACTTCCCATCAGCAGGCAGATGTCCAGCCATTTCCTGGCAAACTTATGGCAGTTGCTTGGGAAGGCAAATGACATAACCACAAATGCCCCCCATGCCTCTTCCTTTCCCTGAGCTTTTAGTGCTGAGGTCAATGTCATATGGTATGGGATATGTCTTTGATCAGTTCACTTCAGCTGTCCAGGTGTGTTTCCTTGCAATTCTTGCCCACCCCCAACCTACCCACTGGGGGAAAGAAGAGGCATGGCAGAGTGAGACCAAAAAAAGAAAAGCCTCGATGCTGTGCAAGCACTATTTAGCAAAAGGCAAAACACTGGTGAGTTCTCTGTTACACACACTGTTTAAGTAAAAAATACAAAGCACTGCACCATTTGGGATGCTGGGAAATATATTAACTTCATCACAGCCAGACCCAGTACTTGAAGGTACAGACATTTTAGTACTAGATGAAAAAAATTTAAAAGCATTCTTCTGTTCTATTTAAATTCCCCTTGTGATATTAGCAAACTAATCCATTTATTACATACAGTTCTGACAGGTGTAACTATATAAAATTCTGTCACACATTACAAGCTCAGTTCTACTCTTTTGGCTGCTCTCCGAAAAAAAGGCACATAATTTTCGGAAGATTAGTACATTCCCTCTGAGGTGGAATTCTGGCACAGTTCCCACTCAGTTTAGTATATATGTCTGTACTGTCTTTGTGTTAGGACTTGAGACTGCTTACTAAGCAATTGTCTTTTGGACAATATATGCACTGCTCAAAGCAAAGACTACCTCAAACAGATTGTGTCCATTCATGTGTCCACTTTGACATGAAAGATATCCAGTTCTTCACAGTGCAGCTGTGAACACCATATCCATCTTACACACACGGGGGGGCAGGGGGGATTCACTCCCAGCTTCAGAAGTGTAAATTAAAATGCATTTATGTAGTGAGGTTCTAATTGCCAGTACAGGCAGTGGAGATCTAGGGTCTATTAATTTTTCCTAGCATCACCTGAGATTTCTGCACGACCCTGAAATGCCCTAGTGGGACTAGAATATATGACCAAGATCATATGGGACCTGTGTCCTTTATGACTGGCAGATGGAGATCAGAAGATGAAGCATCCAGAATGTCAATAGATGCTATGCTTAAGCAGCTGAGTCTAGTCCAACATCAGTGAAGATAAGAGAGCTACTGGGTGGCATGGGGCTGATTCATTTCCTAAAAATTCATATCTGGAATGCTATTTTTGCACTCAAGGGTGTCTGAACTATCTGGAGTGAGCTAGCAGATTTGACATGTAGAACTGACAGATGTAACAGATAGAATTTGTGGGAAACAAGTCCTTCTTCAGTATTATTCAGATGGCAAATACAACACACACAACCTCAGACTGTGGCGGATTGATGTGCCTAGTAAATCCAGTCCCTCCTATTTGTTCAATACATACAAAAACTTGTAATATGATAAAAAGAACATGTATGTGAATATTTATCCAAGGATGTTTATCAGGGACACCTGCAGCATATCAAGTGTTATTTATTGGTTCTCAGAGTGATGGTCAAAGGCTCAGGGGGCCAGGTGATTATTTTTTTCCCTCAGTCTTGCTAGTGAGAGGAAAGGGCTTGAGGTGGAGTAGAAGGATCTTGAGCGTCAACAATGGTGATGTAGCTGGTGTTAAAAAATAAGCATTTGGCTCTTACAACCACAGAATCCTCTTTGAGGACTGAGGATTATTATGTAGAGACAACATCCTGGATCAAGGGGGGCAAAAACCTCTTTGTAAACAGGGAGGCCAATCCGGTGAAAAGAGCGTGGAACAGTGAAGGAAGAAAATTGTTGCTCACAAGTGGTGAACTGAGTGTGAAAACAAAGGATGTTTGGTAATGTGGACACAAAGGACCTTGTAATCAGTGAACAAGTCAAAAGGAAGCCCATCTCAAATGTATGCACAAATATGGAAGTGCCAAACAGACAGTATGATGGTGCTGGCTCCCATACTATTTTCCCGGGAAATGTGCACAACTGAGTATGTCTCTAAAGTGTCTATGTCCTAATGCACAGAACATGGGGATAATCATGAGGAATTAGATGTTTTCATGCACAGAATGCATGTCACACTAGGGATGAATGTGGAGCCAAAACAGATTTTATGGATTAAGATTAGTATAGCAAAGCAACATAATGGTGGGTTCACATGATCAGGAATAAGAATTATATTACATTAACTTTCATCTCTTGTATTGTAGAAAATCAAGTTACCTCATTTTGAATATGGTATGTCACTGGGCAGACAGCTGTGTCTCCCCTACATCAGTCTCTTCTCAAGACCTTCAACCTCTGAGGCACCCTGAACTCTGTTCCGTTCAATTTGCACAAACCTGAAGGAAATTAATCTTCTTTCTGTGCTGTAGTTGGGAGGTCATTTAGTTTACTTACTTTGAACCCAGAATAAAATTAATTTATCTGTAACATGGAAAAATAATACCCTGAAAATCTAGTACAAAGCAAAGAAACATGGTACCTCATGGTACAGATAGAGAGATTAACATTTTTTTAATTTAAACTTTACTTAAAAAACAACAACAAAAACAAATTTCTATATTATCAACATTGTTTTCAGCAAAAATTCAAAACATAGCCCCATACTAGCTACTATGGAAAAAAACCCCAAACCCCTCTATGTCAACCAAAATCAGCACACAGTATTATTTTTATTTTGAGTGTTTTTCTATACTGAGACTTCTGCAAAGATAGCCATATTCATTGGTTCATACTTTCCAAATACATACAATAAATTAGCACAGATTTTGACCCACCTCCTTGTTGGCTTACTTTTTATTATTCCTCTCTTTTCTTGAACACCCTTTAAAAATACTCAAACACACATCTCACTAACAGTCTGGATGTATATGAAAAATATTTTTCAGTTTTTCTTCATATAGTAAGAACCATCACATGTGCGTCAGACTGAATGAATGTTTCATTCAACTTTTCTCAACACACTGTTTACTTAACAAGAAACAACTTAACTGAAATTAAATTTATTTTTAACCGGAAAACAATAATGTTTTGATTAGGGCCGCGTTTTTGCGTAGCTGGGTACTGGTAGAGAAGGTGGGGCTGCAGAGATGGCTCCTGCAAGAAGGAACTAGAAGCTCTCTGCAGGCCCCAGAGAATAAACATTGGCCAATTCAAGGCCAGAGCCACTGCTGACCAAGGCCAAGCCAATCAGTGATAGTCCCAGTGCCTCTGTGAATCACATTTAGAAGAAAAAAAAAAAAAACACAGGCAACTGCATTTTGCCACCAGAGAAGGGAGTGAGAAATGTGAGGAACTGATAGAAACCCCCATTTTCTCTAGTCCCTGCTCCTTCTCACGCCACAATGCGGGTGGAAGAAGGGAGACAAATCATGACTAAAGTGAAGTCTGCGAAGAAGGGAGGGGTGGGGGAAGGTGCTTTAAGATCTGGTCGCGCTTCTCATTACCTGATTCTGCTGTCACTGGGTGTGCAGTGCAGTGTCATAAATTAGAGAGTTTTCTTCCCTTTATTCCATGTTGAGTTTGTTTTGCCCATGCTGCTCATTGTGGAATGATCTCTCCCTGTCCTTATCTCGACTCCTAAGTCTCTCAATATACATTTTTTCTCCTGTCCAACTGAAAAGAGGAGTGATAGACTGACTTTGGTGGGCATCTGGCCTCCAGCCAGGGCTAAACAACCACAATTAGAAAAGTGAGATGTGTTTACTCTTAATAGTTCTCCCAGTTCCCCCACTTTTGCTTGGATTTTTCCCAGCTGAAACTATTCATTTAAGTGAAAGACTTTTTGAATAAAGAGTAGGTAATGAAAACACTGTATTAGATCTAGGAAATATCCCTAACAGACTGAATATTTTGTGCAAATGAGAACTGGATAATTCTTTACAGTATTTTTTCCATGAGCTGTCTACACATGAATGAAAGAAGACTTTACTAGGATTTTGACACACTTAAAAGTTCAGATTCTGAGATCTGTGATTTAATACAAGAGGAAAAATAAATATTTTTCTCAACTCAGTCATTCTTCAAAATTTGAAGGAAGAATTACTTTTTAGTAGCTTGGTGGTTTTTAGTGGTGATAGGAATTTTCATTGTTTTGGTTACTGTAAAGGTTTTTCAAGATCATCTAGTCCAACTGTCCCCTTACCATCTATACCACTAAATAAACCATGTCCCAAAGTTCCTCATCCAATCTTTCCTTGAACACCCCAAGGGACAGTGACTGTACCACCTCCCTGGGCAACCCATTCCAACGCCCAACTACTCTTTCTGAGAAAAAATTTCTCCTGATTTCAAACCTGAACCTCACCTGACAAAACTTGCAGCTATTCCTTCTTGTCCTGTCACTAGTTATCTTCAAGATGAGGCTGACCCCCAGCTCACCACAACCTCCTTTCAGGTAGTTGTATAGACCAGTAAGTTCTCTGAGCCTCCAGATTAAACAGTCCCAGTTCTGTCAGCTACTCCTCATAAGATTTCCATTCCAGACCCTGCACCAACTTCATTTCCCTTCTCTGGAACAGTACAATATCAAGATTATTCTTGTTTGATATATGATCAGATGGCAGATAGGAAAATTACTTCCGAAGCTGTGTTCCCTAGGACTAGAACCCCTAAGCAAACCATCAAAACATCCTCTGTTAAGGCAAAAAGACAGGTTATTGTCTTAGGAGATTCCCTTCTGGAGGGAACTGAGGGCCCGATCTGTAGGCCGGACCCTCTACACAGGGAAGTCTGCTGCCTTAAGGGATCTTCAGTTAGGGACTTAACCAAGCGAGTCCCAACCTTGGTCAGGGACACGGATTATTATCCACTTCTAATTTTTCAAATAGTTAGTAATGAAATACATAAAAGAAAACTGAGCACCATTAAGAAGGATTTTAGGGCCCTGGGACACATGGTGCAAGGATCTGGAGCACAGTTAGTATTCTCCTCTGTCATTCCTACTACAAGGAATAGGGAGGGTTGGTTTAAGAAGAGCCAGGAAATAAATACCTGGCTCAGAGCCTGGTGCGAGAAACAGAACCTTGGGTTCTTTGAGAATGGGCTGGCTCGAGCCTCACCAGCCTTGCTTTCGAGGGATGGGGAGCACTTATCCCCTAGGGGCAGAAGGATACTGTCCAAGAAGCTGGCAGGGCTCATTAATAAAGCTTTAAACTAGATAGGAAGGGGGAGGGGGACAGGGCCAGGCTAAATGGAAAAAAGCCTGGGTGTGGTGATGGACTTACTGAGGGATGGTGTGCTGGCAATGACCTCTGGTCAGCCACCCTAGTTAATCAGGGGGATAGTGTTCTAACTCAGAGTAGAGATGTAGCTACTACTGATAGGCTAGGTAACTTAAACAGCTGTCACTTGGGAAGCAAGGCTTCCCCAAGGAGCACAACAAGATCAGTAGACCAGCTGAAGTGCACGCAGCATGGGGAACAAAAAAGAGGAATTAGAAGTCCTTGCAAGTACAGGAAATTATGATGTGATTGCCATCACAGAAACGTGGTGGGATAATTCACATAACTGGAGTGCTGCAATTGCTGGTTATAAACTATACAGGTGTGACAGGCTGGGTAGGAGAGGAGATGGGGTAGCCCTGTATGTCAGAGAATGCATTGACATCCTAGAGCTGGAGTATGATGAAGACAGGGTCGAGTGTCTCTGGGTGAAAATCAGAGGAGAACAAAATCAGCGAGATATAGTGATGGGAGTCTGCTATAGACCACCTGACCAGGAGGAGGAAGCTGATGAGTTGTTTTTTAAACAACTGGGTGGAGTCTCGCGATCACCAGCCATCGTCCTTATTGGGGACTTCAACTTACCGGATGTCTCCTGGAGGTACAATACAGCAGGGAGGAAGCAGTCTAGCAGGTTCCTGGAGGGTTTGGAAGACAACTTCCTGACCCAGCTGGTAAATGAACCCACAAGGGAAGGTGCCCTGCTGGACTTGTTGTTTCTCAATAGAGAAGACCTGGTGGGGGATGTGAAGGTTGGAGGACGCCTGGGGCATAGTGATCATGAGCTTATAGAATTCTTAGTACTGGGAGAAGTAAGGAAGGGAGACAGCAGAACAAGCACCTTAGACTTCCGTAGGGCTGACTTTGGACTGTTCAGAAAGCTGCTTGATAAGATTCCATGGGAGGCAGCCCTTGAGGGCAAAGGAGCCCAAGAGGGTTGGTTGCTCCTCAAGAAGGTAATCTTGGTGACACAAGAACAGGCTGTCCCAGTCAGTCAGAAGAGGGGTTGGCAAGCTAGGAAGCCAGCCTGGCTGAGTAGAGAGGTTCAGGCTGATATACAGGAAAAGAAGGAAAAATATGAGCTTTGGAAGAAGGGGCAGGTGTCTTGGGATGATTATAGGAATTTAGTAAGATCATGTAGGAAGAAAGTCAGAAGGGCTAAAGCTGATCTGGAACTCAGGCTGGCCACTTCTGTAAAAGATAATAAAAAGTCCTTCTATAGGTATATTAACAGTAAAAGGAGGGTCGAGGAGAATCTCCAGCCCTTATTGGATGCTGATGGCACATTAGTGACAAGGGATGAGGACAAGGCTGAGGTCCTTAATTCCTTCTTTGCCTCAGTCTTTAACAGTAAAGAAGGATATTCCCTGAGTACTCATCCTCAGGAACTGGCTGACAGGGAGGGGAAGAATAACAAAGTTCCCATGGTTCAGGAGGAAATGATTAGCAACCTACTTGGCCAGTTAGATACCCACAAGTCAATGGGGCCAGATGGGATTCACCCAAGGGTACTGAAGGAGCTGTCAGATGTGCTTGCCAAACCCCTTTCCATCATCTATCAGCAATCCTGGCAGACTGGGGAAGTTCTGGTTGACTGGAGGCTGGCAGATGTTACACCCATATACAAGAAGGGTCGGAAGGAGGATCCAGGGAACTACAGGCCTGTCAGTCTGACCTCAGTCCCAGGGAAGATCATGGAGAGGGTCATCTTGGGAGCTATCATGCAGCACATGCACGATGGCCAGGGGATCAGGCCTAGTCAACACGGGTTTACAAAAGGTAGATCCTGTCAAACTAACCTGATCACCTTCTATGACAAGGTGACCCGCTTAATGGACGAGGGGAAGGCTGTGGATGTGATCTACCTGGATTTTGGTAAAGCCTTTGACACAGTTGCTCACAGCATTCTGACTGAGAAACTGGCTGCCACTGGCCTGGACAGGTGGACCCTCAGCTGGGTTAAAAACTGGCTGGATGGCCGTGCCCAGAGGGTGGTGGTGAATGGAACAAAATCCAGCTGGAGGCCGGTCACGAGTGGCGTCCCCCAGGACTCAGTCCTGGGTCCAGTCTTGTTCGACATCTTTATCAATGATCTTTATCAATGATCTCGATGAAGGGATTGAATGCTCCCTCACTAAGTTTGCAGATGACACTAAACTAGGAGGAAGTGTTGATCTGCCTGAGGGTAGGGAGGCTTTTCAGAGGGATCTGAGCAAACTGGATCGATGGGCTGAGACCAATGGGATGAAGTTTAACAAGGCCAAGTGTAGAGTGCTGCACATGGGACATAACAACCCCATGCAGCGCTACAGGCTTGGGGGAGACTGGCTGGAGAGCTGTCAGGCAGAGAAGGACCTGGGGGTGTTGGTTGACTGCAGACTGAATATGAGTCAGCAGTGTGCTCAGGCAGCCAAGAAGGCCAATGGCATCTTGGCTTGTATCAAAAACAGTGTGGCCAGGAGGTCTAGGGAGGTGATTGTGCCCCTGTACTTGGCATTGGTGAGGCCACACCTCGAGTACTGTGTCCAGTTCTGGGCTCCTCACCACAAGAAGGACATGGAGGTCCTGGAGCGAGTCCAGAGAAGGGCAACCAGGCTGGTGAAGGGGCTGGAGGGCAAATCCTATGAGGAACGGCTGAGTTTGCTGGGGCTGTTTAGCCTAGAGAAAAGGAGGTTGAGGGGAGACCTTATCACTGCCTACAAGTACCTGAAGGGAGGTTATAGAGAGGTAGGTGATGGTCTCTTCAGTCAGGTGACAGGTGATAGGACAAGGGGGAATGGCATGAAGCTGTGCCAGGGCAGGTTTAGATTGGACGTTAGGAAAAAATTTTTTACTGAAAGAGTTGTCAGGGCCTGGAACAGGCTGCCCAGGGAGGTGGTTGAGTCACCTTCCCTGGATGTGTTCAAAAAGAGGGTAGATGAAGTACTTAGGGATATGGTTTAGTTTAGGATGTGAATGGTTGGACTTGATGATCTTAAAGGTCTTTTCCAACCTTGTTATTCTGTGGTTCTGTGTGATTCTGTGATTATTTATACTGAAAATTTGAATGAGTTAATTCATGATTCAATAGTTATGTCAATTTGAATATTATTTTTTTCCCTTTTATTTTGTTTTCTAAGCAGTACTAGGAGAAGTAAAACCATTTTATTTCTACTGGGATGGCAGATAGTGGTTAGTAGAGAAGATTGCATACTCTGGGAATTAGCATTTGAATAATTTGTGGTACTATCATCAAAAGTATGTAATCAACTACGGTAGAGTTTTATGAGGTCTATGAGGGCAGGCAATTCTTTTTTCCTCAGACTGAATCTGTTCTAGTTATCTGTCATCCCATGGTGGAAGTTTCAGTGAAAAGATGAAACCATCATTTCCTGGAATCCCATACCCATATTGATCCCACATGTTTTGATACTTATGCTTGTCTGGATATAGAGGGAAACATCATGTACTTCTAAGTTCTTTAAACTCATTGAGGAAAATGGTAGGAACAAATAGGTCTCATAATGTATTATTACATTTGGCAAAAGCAATAGAAATACTGAAGTTGATCAGAACATACAAGGCACAGGTCTAGAATTGAAGCCGTTCTTGCCAGTATTGAAGGTCTTGCTTCAGAGCTACTGGCATTTATCAACTTTGTTATTATGTACATGTAAGAATCATATTTTTCCCAAGACACATTTAAAATAAATTCTTAGAATATTTCACCTCCCACATACAGCTACTCCTATCCCATTAGTTAAAAGTTTGCAATGTGTTCTCCTCCCTGTACAGCAACATACTTCTGCACCAAAATGTGTAAGTTTTTCAGCTTCCTTCAACACTGATTTCAAATTTTCTATGTGTTACCTTACAAATAAGCAAACATCAATCTGGATTTAATTATAGCTTTAAGTTTAGCTTCTAAAAATCTTGAGATCTTGAAAACTCCATAAAACCTTAGGGTGCAAGTTCAGACTTACTAATTTTAACAAAAGCCATTGTCAATTCTTTATTTCTCCCCAAAGGGATGTAACTATAGCTCAGGATGGTCACATGCCTCAAAGTTTTTGTTCTGGTTTTGTTTTTTAGGTTGAGGGTTTTGTAGGGTTTGTTTTGGTTTGGTTTCTTCCCAGTTAGATTCTGCTCTGTTCCTATTCTGGCACAAGCTGAAAGTACAAGGGTTGTGGCAATAGACCTTTACCCAAGGATGATTTCTTGTCCTGCTACCGTCCTACAGTGTCTTTTGTTTTTCTCTTTTGTCAGAGATGACATATTCTCCTTCAAAGGGAAAATTAGGCCTTTGGACTCTTGATGACACTCACAGGAATTGTTAAGACATGTCACAGTGCAGATTAAGCCTTCTATTTGATAAAAGTCAATCTAAAGGTCTTGCCTGCTCAATTCACTTTGTGCATGATGTTTTCCCTCATTTTATACTGCCAGGAGGGATGTGTTCTGCTACCTCAATTAAGATCTTAAACACGGGGCCATTTATAGGGCTGGTGTAATCTTGTAAATATTTTGTGATGTTTTTAAACTGAATTCTTTTAAGAATCAAAGATTTCAACTAAATACATGAGTGAGAAAGGAAAATACTGAGCATTTGTACATTAATTCTCAGAAAAGTCAGCTAGGACAATGAAGATACAAATATAATTTCAGACACATGGGTTTTCTTTAAATAAAAGCAGTCCAACTGTAACCCATTTGTCTTTGCATTCTTCATTCTGGTTTCTAAATCACTTCTCATTTTACAAAATGAAAGACCCCAATTTCTTTCTTTTATAACTTTCATTAGTGTTGGTTGAACAGTAGCAAAGCATGGAAGTTGCATAGACTCTGAAGAACTGTAATGGGAACATGTGGAACAAGCAAGCATTGATCTGTAAGGAAGTTCAATTACCTTCAAGTAATTTATTTTATAAAATAATAATAACCTCAGCTAATTAATAGTAGTTGTAAATATACAGAATAATCAGACAATTATTTTCTCTGATGTAGTTAAATTAATAGCAACATAAAAAGTATTTTAGAATCATGGAATTGTTTTAGTTGGAAAAGACCTTTAAGAGCATCTAGTCCAACCATTAACCTAGTACTACTAAGTAGTAGTAGGGGAACATCAAAAATGATTAAAATACAAAGATAGAACACTGTGGAGGGGAACTCTTTTAGAAGTCTTTTTAAGTTCCTTTGTCAAACTCTGATAATCTTGTCGGTGATCCTATACATCCTTTATCCTTTAGAAAGAAGAAAAATAAATGTACTATTATCCAAACAACAGGAGAGTTTTATTTAAATAAATTAATTTCTGTAACCATTAAAAAACCCCAAAACATTAGGACACTGCATTTTGCATTTCAGATACTTGTACAATTACCAGATTAAAACTGCTGCATTATATAAGACTGACAACACACTGATTTTTGTACCTCTTGAGTGCTAGATGTTACACTGTCATACAAGTCTAATTAAATGACTTGTTATTTGCATGACCTAGAGGCAACATGCATTAAACAGAGCACTCTAACATATATTCCCTTTTTCCCCCTATTCCTCCAAGCAGCTATAAAGATTTTAACACATTTTAACAGATAAATATACTAGTTTTCTCTCCAGTTGAGTATTTTGTGGGACAAAGTTAGGTCATGGAGACACATGAAGAATCCCTCTTGTTGTCTATGTCCTCTCCCACAAGAACCACTAAAAATTTGTCCAATGCACAGTCACTTCTCCTGAGATTGCCTGGGTGAAAGAGACCTAATTGCTTTGAGGACAGAACTTGCAATGTTGTTTTCCTTTCACTATTAAATAACCATAAAGATGTACTAAATCATGAGAAGTTTAAAGCTGCTTTTCAGGAGACTTCTCTAATCTCTCATTTTGAACTCATTTCTTATTCAGCCTACTGCAGTTAATTACCATTAATTCCTTCAGTATTCATTGTAATAGCTCTAATTATAATGGAACTGATTGATATTCATTATAGTAGAATTGATCATAAAGATTTCATTTGACGTTTATAAGGGACGTCACATGTATTTTCTCACCATACAATTGTAATTTACCATCTGTAATGTATTACTTAATAGAAACATAAACTTCAGCTACATTTTGAAAGAATATGTGCCGACTACTACTGAAGAGGTGGAGGACAGTCCAGTAGTTTGGAAAGGAATTTGTTGGGCAATAAACCTTATTAAGAAATCAAAACCAATTTTGATAGGTGTTTCAGGTTCTGTTATGAGGTTTTACTACAAAATTCACGCAGATTTTCATAATTCCATGGTGATCAATACTCTTTCCACTGCACATAGTGCAATATCTTTATATTTCATGTATGCATTTTAAAGAAGAGTCATTTGTATACTATTCACTGAGAATCCAGATTCAGGCATTGAAACAAACCCTTCTAGATGCTTCCAACTAAGGGCTAATTGTGGATACAGAGGCAGAACATTAACAGCTATATCTAATATGCAATAGTATTGGTGTAGATTTTATACTTTCACAAGGCTCAAAATCTCATAATTGAAACTGCCAGAATAAAATCTTATCACTTCTTTTTTCTTCTATGTTTATGTGGTGCACATCACAATTATACATATGTATATATATATAAAAATCACTATATATGTTTCTTTAAACACAATAATTATATATAATAATATAGTATAATATTTTAACAATGGAAATTGCACATAAACAGCAAAAAAATCCCACCTTTTTGATTGTGAGAGAGATGTCCCTAGTGATATTCAAAGCTTCACTGGACATGGCCCTCAGCAAACAGCTTGACCTCACACAGTTTTGAGCAGGCAAATTTGACTAGAGATTACCAGGGTCCTTCCAACTGCAATGATACTCTGTTGTTTTCATATGTAGGTTGTTAGCACCTTCTCCTGAATAAAATAAATGTATTTTAACATGACCATCAAAAGAAACAGGCCATCTGCCAAGCCAATTAGTTAGATTAATTATCTGGAACATGCCATAAAATAAGTAAGCAATTTTACATACAATACCTCTCTTAATTTCCCTCTTATGCAAGTTCCTGTTGCAAGGCTAGAATAAAGCTGCATATTCCTCCCAGTTTATTTACCGAAAGCAATATTTTGAAAAGTATATTTGCAAACATGTTTGAAGGCCTGTTCTAGAGTACTTGATTGATCCTAGAGTACTTCAGAGGTACTCTTACAGGACTGAAGAGGGAATAGCATCTTAGCAAGGTGCTCACATGAACACCCTCTAATCATTTCTTTATTGCAAATCATTGCCAAATGTAATACCAGTAATCAGTAGCTCTTAAGAGAGCTCAATGCAATATTTTGTACATGTGTAAACAAGGAAATGACTCAATACTGATCATGTTTATGATGCTGGTAATACAGAAAGCTCACATTACAATAGGTTTTATGGAAAAAAATATTAGAAGATATTGACTGAACATGATCTGGGTGTTAATCTAAATTTATTTAGCAAATGAAGGGACACTAATAAGTCTAATCATATCTCTTCTTAAAAAAACCCCCACAAAAATCCAAACCACACATCACAAAACTTGAAAGGCATCACTTCGCCCATGGGTATCTCATCTGAATATCTTCAGAGCCTAAAAACAAAGGATGACATTTTGTATCCCTATTAACATCCCAAGAGGCCTGTTATACTAAATATCAAATGACATGCCAAAATAAGGTTGTCACCTTTTATATATGCCGCTTCACCTTCCACAAGTATAGAAACGTGGATTTTCACAAATACCTGCATCAAGTCTGCCCGACTCATTTAAAACACTCAAAGAAACAATAATGGAAGTGATGGAAAGTTGTTATTAAATAGTTATTCTATCTTAATAGTTAGTATATGATTACACACAGTGTGACATCCATGTTTTTTCAGGAAACTACAAGCAAAAATTTTTAATTCTGCCTTTTTCAACAATCTGCTACCTTACCACTGTCATCAGTGAATTATCAGTTTGAGTACACTTCTATTTATGAATTTTGAATGTCATAAAACCAAGCATAATCCATGACTTGAAGAAAAAAATCAGATTGTGACGTATATTGTATATTACTTAAAATTATGGGGTTTGTATGCACAAAGATCCCCACGTTCCCAGAGCACATTAAATCTCTGTACATAAAGATCACCTTTGAACACCTACAGGTTTTGAGAAAGCACTAGGTCATTATTACATTTTCTGATATATTTTCAGGTCTGTTTCAATATTAACTTTAACGATGCTGATGCATACGCTATAACTTTTAGTTTCAATAGTACGACTAATAAAATGATCACAAGATCATAAGGGAGTCACAGAATCTACAAATTTCAGTTCTCTTCCAGTGACTGTTTTCTGTTCCTAATTCATGCTCTGTTCTTTTCATGCTCTCTGTTACTAATTTTCCCCAGTGTTAGTAAGAAAGTGCAATAATCAACTGATATGAAAGCAATGTAGTCAGATATATAATACTAAACACAGCACTGGGAAACCAGGGTGTAATTAAAATACAGAATTCCCCTTGCAATTGCAAATGATTAAGAGCTTTGTTGTGGAAAGAACAAAGATAAAGGTGTTCCTAAAATATGAGGGCAAAAGATGGTTCTGCATATTACACTGGAGAAATTTCTCATCCAGAAGTAAAGATTACGCTGCCAGTGATGCCATGCTGACAAGATTGCACGGTATTTTTGAGCAGTCCCTAGGAATGGATGTTAGATGTGTGAAAACACAAAAAATATTGACCACCTGTCAAATTTTATGGTACTAAAATCTCAAGGTGTTATTATTTCTTTTTGGAAGGCTTCTGATTGGCTAGTCAGAAGTCATCACCCTTCATTGAAATAGTGGTACATTTTCCATTTGGGATGTGATTCTTGTGGTTTGCTCTTAGTGCCTGAAACTCAATTTTGACTTTTAAACAAGGAAATCTGAAGTGAGACATCCAAATACACTGTGATATTCTAACCTAATAAATGGTGAGCTGGTATGGAGTTCCCTCATGGACGATGTAGAGAGAAATCTAGCTTCAATCAAGTTTTCCTCTATATGTTATCATGCCATCGAATAAAGCTCAGGTGTGTGAAATTCTAACCACATCTGCCCAACTCTACCTCTACCGGTACTAGAAAAAGGAACTAAGTACAGATAATTGCCTTGAGGGAAAATTTTTTGGGTTTTTCCAAATGCTTAGTCTACATCTTCCCTGATAATTGTTTTGGTATATGTAGGGAGAGAAGCACAGGTGATTTCTAAATAACTTTAACACATTTGGGGCAGGAGACCAAATCATAATAGTAAACTGGGTTAAAACAGCTTTAGGGATGGAGAAAAGAAAAGCAATTGGCTTGGGCGATGTGGCCAGTGAAACCACTGTCAGCTTTTGCCACCTAAGTTAACAACCAATAAGTACTGAAAGTATTAAGACCATGTGAAAGGTTGAGCCCAAGGTTGAACCACTATATGAGTAGGCCTTCTAAGACTCGAGCCCATTGACCAGTTCAAGTAAAGTATCTTGTGACTGTGAGTCTGTGGTGCTAGTCACAGCTGGACCAAAGGGGCAGGAACTTTGATTGGTGTGAGTGTTTAGTACAGAGTGAATGAGTGTGTCACAGTATAGAAACCTTGAAAAGAAAAATATTCTCCTGCTACTCTACTGCTCTTTAGTAAATAAAAGTCTAAAATTTATGCCACTCAGTGAAGTGGTTCTGGTTTTGCCACTCAACCTCAATTCCTCCATGATGTAGACCATAAATAAATAAACAAATCTGCTTATGAAATAGGGACTGGCAGTTTTAGCCTCTCGGCTAACTCCTTTGTTAAAGACAAAATACTTACATTAGAACATGGAGTATTTAGTAGTAAAATAAGCACCTGGATTTGAAACCGAAAACAAAATGGATGCCTATCATGTAACAAGATCATGGGTGACATCTACACCTCATCCTTAAATTCCACTAAGCTAGCACAAAGCTGTATTGTGCATCAGCTAAAAAAAAAAAGATCTGTTCTTTGATGTGTATTGTATTTCAGTAACACAGTGAAGTTTCCGAAGGAGGGGATTGCTTTCATAAAGCCCACACTTAAAAGAAAGGTCACTTGGATTAGGTCACTTTGCTTCATTTTTACTCCAGGGAAATAAAGCCACCACATCATAAATCAGGTGTACCTATATGATGCAATTTCAGGATTTTCCAATAATCTGCCGTGACTAAAAACAGTGCTATCATCCTTACAATATCTTACTCTAAACTAGTTTTAAACATTCAAATATCTGGAGAAAAGAAACAAAATCCTAAAACTTTTGGCCTTAGTGTTCCAAGTAGGCTATCACGAAGCATACAGTGTTACTACCAGGTCACTTCTCAACATAAGAATAAGATCAATTGCATATGGTTTTAAATTTTTAAACCATCCAAACAAAAAAGTATAGAAACTTCTGTAATTTCAGTTTGGATTAGTCCAGTAAAACTTGTTAGCCATTTTCCATCAGAAGAAAAATGCTTCTAGTATGGGTTGATTTCAGCTTCCTGGGAACTCTAACACAAAAACTGGATGAGAAAACAGCTGTTATGTTTGTGGCTGTCACATTGCTAAAATTCTTAAAAACTGAGAGATCTAATTACTAACCTTTTCTTCAACTAATTCTTAGAGAATTTAGTTGATTTAATATGTCAGTAGTTTAAATGAATCGCATCTGCTTTTCAATAATTTCTGTTATGAATTTGTTAGGCTTGTCATTTTTACAGGTCACAAGACAGCACAAACTGACATACTCACTTCTTGAGTTTTCCTCATCACAAAAAGCCACTCTTCCTTTTAAATCCTTGCTTGGCACTAGGGCTTAGCTAGTAATCATTTTCAAGATTTGGAAAAAAAGGTCTTTCTTAGACTGCTCATTGTATTGGGCTGCATTGTGACAATATCTAACATCAAAGGTGAGCAGTCTCTTTTATATTAAATAGATTTTTTTTGTCAAGGTCACTGATTGTCATCTTGCTGTGGTTTGAGAAATTCTAGTGCTGCATAATTATGGAACATAATTTCTCCCTTCCTTGTACCACTTAAGTGTTAGAGCTGGAAAGATGGTCTGGGGAATATAGTCCTCATAGGACATAAGTGCTAAATTCAGTTATCTAAACACAGAAACTTCAAGCCTGGGTAAAAAGAATAAGTTCCCAATTCACTCAGTTGCCTAAATCTGAGCATCTTTGTGCCTTTTCAGATGCATGTGCATGTGGACCTCATCTTTACTTTCTGCAGCCAGTTCAAAAGATTGCAGGTCTCCAGATCTTCTGCCTTATCTTCTGGGCTCTTGCAGATATCTGTGTTATAATCAGATATTTCAGATGTCAGTAACTGTTAAAATTTAAGAACTCAACATTACCCTGGGATTCAGTTCCCAATTCAAGATGAGAGTTTACAGCTCTAATGCAAATTTTTTAACCTATATATGTTCTGGTTTTGACAACCTTGTAAATAAATGTGAATTACAGAAAATGTTTTTTCTCTCTTAGAGGATATAAGAAAAAGTAAAAATATACTACTCATTGTAAGGCATTTCAAAACGTCAGTGTTTAAAGCTTGGTAAACACTTAAGAAGAATCCTTTTGATGTCACAGACTGGATTGATAGAAAAAGGTAAATCCATGTCTTTGGGAAAAATTACATCAGGAAGTTTCACCCTCAGATGAGAGTGTCTTCAAATTGGGCTTTGGAAATGCAAATGTATTTATAACGAATATGAGAAAGATAAAACAGAATTGTTCTTCGATTTCATTTAATATTGCATGGAAATTATACTGTTTGCTGGACTGAAATTCCAATGATTTCATGTAATAGTTAATACATAAGTAATCATGGTCAGCTATCACATTTGTGAGTTTTCATTTTCATGCTTACCCTCAGTGGAATGTGAAGAAGGAGAGAAATTAAGCTGATTCATTCCTGAGAAACGGAATATATTTTTAAGAATAGCACTTGATGACATTAAAATTATTAGGAAAGGCATGGAGGGAACTTGGGAAGACATGCAATAATCATATTTTCTATTGAAAGAAAAGGTGTGTTCTACATGGCAAGGAGGTACAAGAAGAGTCCTCAAAGCAAATGGCATAATTCCAGGACTAGTGATACCTTCAGCTTCTGTCTATGTCTTTGTGAGTATCTTTCCATGTAACATGTCTGGCACCTTTTAATTGCATAACACGTTCCATTCCCCTTGTAGGAAGTGTTTTGTACTTACAGCATCCTTCTAAAAATGGAGTTTCTTTGGGCATTTAAGTTGTGTTTGGAACTCCTGGAAACTGTGGAGTATGAAAAGCAAAACCTGTGATGATTCTTTTTTTTTTTTCATTTTTTTATTTTCTAAACTGTTTTTAATTCACTACTGGAATTTAACATCTGGAAGAAAACACTGAAATAAAACAATATCTACAACATTGGTATGATTCATGCAGGCAGATGTATTTGAGAAATGCATCTTTGATTCCCTTAAAATAAATAAATAATAGGCACTTTCTGGATACGACCTATCTTATTTCAGTGTCTACAGTTAGATCAGATGAATCTTACATACTCTTTTCTTGAAACTTTACACTGCCATGAGGTCCCTGATGAGAGCTCCACTCTCATGGGAAAATGGCAAAACTTTATTTAGATAGTGCAAATAATTATACCAGAAAAATATATCTATTAAAAAAAAAGCTTACAGAATTTTTGGAAAATACTACAGATATATTCTTAATTGAAGCAGAGTCCTACAGGTAGCTGAATTAAGAAAATGGTGAAAAAATAAATACAAGAATGCATAATAAATAAAAATTCAGATAGTCATGGTGATTTTTAAAAAAGCTCACTCCCACGTGGATTTTGAAAGGGACTATTAAGATAAATGAGATTTTCTGGATGTTAAACATTTTTGACAACCGGGTTATTTATTTAGGAAGCTACTTAGAAATAATCTTTACCTTTTGTACTGGTTGCATTTTTAAACAGTTCATCAAGCATTCATGTTCTCTGTCATTGTCACAGTATTTATTAATGACTACACTTTCTTCATCTCCTCCGTGGATGAAGGACTTTTCTTAGGCAACGGTAGCATACTCAAAAGTTACGTTCATCTCTGTTTCTGTGTTCACAAAATGGTACAACTCTGTGAAAAAGCAAATTTATTTGTTTTATGTTCCCATTGTTAAGGTTTCCTCAGGGAGATTAGAATTCAGTAAGCAAATATTTTATTCATCTGGAATTGTACAAAGTATTTTGTTTGGGGATATCTTAAAGATCTTTCCATTAAAGTGGAAAAAAAAAAAGTAGATTATTTATATTTTAGAAGCTAGATCTGGAGATTTACAGAGCAACTCTATAAGGCAGCACACACAGTTTTTTGGGTTTCGTGTTGTATATTTAATACTCTTTCTGAAAGGAAGAGTCAGATTAAATGTCCTCAAAATTTCAAACTTTCAGGTATGCATTGTCATAAATACTCTTAAATGGATCCTAGGACTTCAATGAAATCAGAAATTATTTAGGCATTTCTGACAGCCTCTCCCTGACATGTATTGTCATCCTGCTGCATTTTCTTATACATTGAAACTAGTCCACAAAAAAAAAAAAACATGAAAGAGATTAAGTGTATGTGTGTATGTATGTACATAGACATCCAGGCTTTATGCTAGATGTTTTCCAGTGTCAGAGGTAATGTCTATGACTTACAATGGAATAATAAAAATCTTACCAGAAAAAAAAGTTTGTAAAAACTTAATCTGAGTCTTTAGCTTTACAACATTTTAAAGTAATTTTCTTCAATTGTGAAGTCTTCTCAAACACATTTAAATACAAAATAATATTCTGCCACTGGTGTTACTTAAGGTTCAAACTAAGATTTGGTTAATATGAACACTGAAATTAGAGGAAGGTAGCATTGCTAGCAATATACTGAACTCAGAAAAAACACAGAATTCAAATAATATTTTGCACCCCTTGTAGAAGAGATTCCTTTCTTATGTGATGAAGAAACAGGAAGGAAGGAAAAGCAAAACCTCTAAGAGTTGTTGCTCCTAGTGTTTGTGTATTTATAGTACTAAGTAGACTTTTACTTTTGTTGCAGTAGTTAAAAAGCCAGACAAAAGTATTCAGTTGTACCTGATGGTGCCAGAATTTAGGAAAATAATGAATTGTCTGTGTGGAAACATCTTCTCTCGTTCTCTACGATGTAAAAGCTAAGAATAATTTCAAGCCTGACTTCAAACATTTACTGTTAATTTCCACCAACTTTAACAAAAATTCATTATACACCATATAAGCAAAATAAGTAGAACTAGGTGGTAGTAAACTAAAAGAAAGATTTTTCTACAAATATCATTCAAGTTTCAATCATTCACTGGAATAGATTATTCAGTATTAGGATACTTTGAAGACTGATAAATTTTAATTCAGCAGCAGGTTTTTTAGATTGAGATACTGTGTGCATAGCCTCACCTTTCCCATAAATCAATCTTGATAACCATTTTAAAATTGGAATGAAATACACTACAAAGTTTAAATTCCATAAGACAAACAAAACCACATTCCTATTTTTTTAATTTTAACTCATGAGCAAAGTACATTGCTCAACCAATGTTAATTCCAAAGCTGGTCTATTTTTATTTTTATTTTTATACTTGGGGTTTACTGGTTTTTAACAGAAACTCTGAATTTATACGAAAACTGAGGCTCGGTTCTGAGTTTCCTCAATGTAGAGGACTGAAATATTTACACAAAATATTTTTTGAGGATTTCTGCAATAAGTGAGCAACATGACAGTAAATATAGTTACGGTGTGAAATCTTTCTGTCTTCTCTTATTAAGGGCAATTTACTCTGGCAATGATAGATGCAAAAACATATTTCCTAAATAGAATTAATCCCTTTTTTTATGTTTCTTATAAACCAGAACTCTTTGTTCAAAATTCTGAGTGGAAGACTCTGGTTATGTATGAGTGGGTATGCTTAAAGTTTCAGAAGGCATTGCAATTTCTCTTTTATGGATAGAACTGTCATTCAAGGAAATGAAACTGCTGTCCAAAATAGGCATAGAAAAGTTTGGGTTCTTTAAAATCAGAAATTTCTGGAAAATTTATTTTTTAAAACTAATTTTAAATTATCCATTCTTTTTTAAAAATATATATTGCAAATTCAGGAAATTACTTCACAATAAACAGTATGGCATTGCACTAAAATACACTATTTTTGCACTAATAAACAGATAATTTGGACAATTAATTTAAGCTGTCTACCTTGAAGAAGAGATGCCAACCTTTTTAATAAAAATATTTCGGTATTTTCCCTTTTTGAACAGGAGAAATATCTTCCTACCCTAAGCCAGTCTAGGCTATAAAACTGGCAAACTTGACTAATGTAAGATCCTATAAATTTTGAATACAAGATGTTGTAGATATGGCAAACTTGATTAAATGATCCCATTGATCATTAAAAAGTAAACATTAAATATTTCAATGCCTTGTCAACATCAAGGAATATTCTGAATTATTATGTTTTTAATAGAAAAGTGCAAGCAACATAAATACTAAAGATTCTAATATGACAGGTGCATAGTGAAGAAACTGTTTTCTTAAAAATAGTTTTACATCCGATTGTGATTCATAGATTCATTGTTTATGTTTTCTTTCCCCCTTTAATTAAACCACAGTATTAACTTCCCTCTCAGATCAGTTTTTGGTTGCATGCAGCCTCATGTTGCATGTGTCATGCCTCACTCTTGGATTTAAAATTTCAGATAGATTTCCTCCAGCAACAGTCAGAGGATTTATTCTCCAAATCCTTTTCCAAACTCAGTTAAACCTTATATTGTGTACAGATCTGGGCCCCTCAGTTCCAGGAGGACAGGGAAATACTTGACAGAGTCCAGCGCAGGGCCACTAAGGTGATTAAAGGAGTGAAGAAAAGCTGAGGGAGCTGGGTCTCTTTAGCCTGGAGAAGAGACTGGGGGGTTACCACATTAATGTCTATAAATATGTAAAGGGAGGGTGTCAGGCTTTTCTCAGTGACGTCCAATGATGGGAAAAGAGGTAATGGGTGTAAGCTGGAGCACAGAAGGTTCCATGTGAACATTAGGAAAAAATTCTTCACTGAAAGGGTTGTCTGGCATTCAAACAGGCTGCCCAGGTAGGTGGTTGAGTCACCGACCCTGGCTGTATATAAAAGATGGGAAGATGAGGTGCTCAGGGATGTGGTTTAATAGAGGACACGTATAGTTGGCCTTGATGATCTCAAAGGTCTTTTCCAACCTAGTGATTCTGTGATTCTGTGTTAAGGAAAGCTTTTTTCACTGTAAGGGTGGCAGTGTACTGGAACTGACTGTGGAAAGTTGTGGAGTCTCCTTCTCTGGAGACATTCAAACCCCTCCTGGATGTGCTCTTATGTGACCTAATCTAGGTGATCCTGCTCTGGCAGGAGGGTTGGACTAGATGATCTTTCGAGGTCCCTAACATTCTATGATTCTGTGATTAAATATCTAGGTATGTGCAGATTGTACATTAACCAAAGGTCAAAAGTTTAGATTTAGTTTAAGCTCTTCTAAAATCAAGACTGCTTAAATGTGTGGGGTTTTTTTCCCAGGTTGTTTGATGGAGAAAGTAATATAGTTTCAATGGAAATGTAGAGTTCTACACAAGCTAGAAAGGTGTCTTTCACCCCTTTGCATAAGAAGCAGGTACAAGCAGGTAGCACTAACATAAGAAATTATCATCTTTTTCCTAGCTGAAACAAGAAGTAAAGGAAAATTTGAGACTGCTACAGCACGGAGCCTGTAAATTTATATTTAGCAAATATACTTTTAAATTAGAAATGTAAAAAACCGTCACCTTGGACATGAAGATGTACATGAAGATTAGCATCAAGGTGCTTAACAACTCTGATGTACATCAGGTGGTTAAAAGCCCATCATTTAGCAACCCCATTATTAATGCTACAAACTGCATCTTTGGCATGTATCCTACTTTTTTTTTTATCACTGTTTGTGAATCACTGTACCAAGAATTCACCAGATACAGTCTTCCTTTATAAGACTATGCTTTGTCAACAATTATCACACAGCATGTGGCCTTGGAGGCAGAATCTACCACTGACTCGTCCAGCCTTTTTGTCTTTAACTTCTCCAACTACTCACTGTATTTTGCAGATACTTCCCAAAAGATGCTGTGCATATTTCTCACAGTTTATGAGCAAATGGTGTTAATATTTATTTTGTTACCTTTTGTGCTGATTTCCCTGCTCCATACATACATCTACATTTACTTCCTTGTATTTCTTTTTTTCATCTCCTTATTTTTATATTCATAGCCTGTGAGTTTGCTGGAGTAAGAACTTCTAACTTGTAAGGTTGTAACAGAAGCAACCATGGATCATTCAAGACTGGAATTAATTTGTGGCTGAGAGGCTGATAGGTACAAATAATCTCAGTGGTGCTTGGTACCATGCAAATTAAAGAATTCTGTGTATGTTCACAATTGTCCTGTACAAGATGAAGATATTCCCAGTGCCCTTTGTGATGACAGCTGGTATACAAAATCTTTTCAGTTGGTATCTGTCATCTTTTCAGCTAGGATGGAGTTAATTTCTTTTCTAATAGTGGATAGAATGTCACGTTTGGGAGTTAGGATTAAAGCAGTGCTGATAGCACCCTGATGTTTCTAGTTGTTGCCAAGCAATCAACGACTTTTTCAGTTGTTTATATTTTCCTACTAGCGAGAAAGGAGGGGACAGAGCCAGGACAGATGACCCGAACTGGTCAAAGGGGGTATTCCATGCCAATTACATCATGCTCCATAAAAGGGGGGCTGGTGGGAGGAGGAGCAGGTGGCTCCAGGATGTGCGGTTTTTGGGGACAGTCCGGTTTTTCAGGATGGCTCTGGGCTGCACGGCCTGAGTTGTGTGGTTCGGTGAGAAACTGCGTTGTGTATCACCAGTTTAATATATTTTGCTATAAAGTCCTGTTATCATTGTTATATCTATCTTTCTCCTAATCTAGTAAACTAGCCTTAACCTGCGAGGTTTTGGTTCTTTGGTTTCATTTTCTTTCCCTTTCCCTTCCCTTTCCCCCCCCACCCCCAACTTCACACCCCCCCCCAATACCTTTTAAAGAAAGTGACTGTGTGGTGCTCGGCTCTCAGCTGGGGCAAAACCAAGACAGTGTCTAACAAATCTTTTATTCTATCTGTTTACAAGTGTTAAAGGTCACACATTTTTAGAAAAAATTGGCAGTATTTAATCTTCCTCTGGTGGTCTTCAGAGCCTGAGAATCATGGTGCTTGTGTATCTACAATGAGAAGTAATCTTTACTACAAAAATATGGACCACCCTGGCAACTATTGTTTTAATAAGTCACTTTGTTCCAAATTTCTTCTTAAGTTTCTGCCTTAGTCCAATTTATAAATGTTTTAGGAAAAAAAAAAAAAAGAAGAAGAAAAAAAACCCCTAAACAATAACTAGGGGAAAGAGCGCATTGGGAAAGAACTTTAGGTGGATTTCTGTTCTTTGTCTATCTGCTATGATATATATCAAGAAGAATATTGCTTTCCTAAAGTTATTTGCTTTCTAGCATCCATTTCCTATAAAGGCCATTAAAGAAAGATAAATAATCTGTCTAAATAAAGATTCCCAATTCTATACTCTACTGGAATAGGAAGCCATAAGCCATTTCAGGGATTACAAGAAAACATTAGAGTATTTTCTTGGAAACTCCATCATAAAGCAGCAGTCTTGTTAAGAGTCACACATAAATTACTGCAGAATTATGCCAACACTAAAGTGTATTTGTAAACGTGCATGCAATAAGTAGTGCATATCTAATGAAATAAATGCTATTGCATGCAAGCTCTCTGCTTATGACAATATATTTATTACTCTGCTTAGGAAAGCTAAGTGTTCTGGGCATTGATCACTGCAGAACTTCATTGTCTTGAATAGCTTTTCTCTAAAAACAATTCTGTTTCTTTAAAAGTAAGCATCAAGGACAAATGCTAAATGCATGATTAGTCAGTAACTGAGTTAGCATTGTGGGCTTGAGAGCAAAATGTTGGTGCAGATTTTGACTTGCCATTGCAATGTAGTAAGAACTACTCCTTTCAAGGCTCTTGCTAAGTCTTGAGAATTAATTTCTATAGCAAAGGTAAGCTCACTTGAGGAAAAAGTGGTCTCATTTGGGAAAAAATAAAACATGGTATTGAGCTTAATATTGTGTATTATATACCGTACTGGCAGAGTGTGCAACTTTGTTTCACAGGAACTGCTAATGGTCTTTAGTATCTTTGTAAAATGATTAGAACTTGGCAGAACTTATACCAGGAATTGTATTTCTATTACTTGTAAGTAATAAGAACAGACATTTAATGATCAGTTGTGTGCTTATATCCTTATATAAAAAATTTTATTATGATTAGTTACAGTTTAACTTCTTTAAAATTTCTGTTGCTTTCCACCTATGTCAGTGAATTTAAAAAATTTCCAGAAAAGGAGGTATGCCCCATTTCCAGATGAAGAGAATAAAATTCAATTCTGTTTGGAAAAATAAAAAAAATTTAAAAATAGTCAACATAGTCACAGCTGCCTTCTTGGCTGTTCAACAGACCATGTACTGGGGAGAAAATTTAGTTGTATGTTAAGTGGTGCCATGGGAGACCCCCAATGGTATCTGAAACATCTGCTCAGGGATAGTAGATATGGTGCAGAAATCATACCTTATATCTCAAACAACTATGTTTAGGTAACTGAATCCCCTCCTGGAAAAAAAAAAAAAGTATTCTGTTGCCTAAAAATTGTATCTAAAGCCATTTCAGTTTCTGTGGGGTACCCTATCATCTGGTCTGCAGCTTGTGGTCTGGAATTGCACAGGCCTTCCAAATGTCTTGTGTTGCATTTACCATTCCTTTGCAGGTTTTTTGAACCACAGCCTTTCAAATGGCACTGGACACATCTGTTACCAAATGAATTGACTCCTAACCATGTGGTTTAGCATGAGTCAAATTGCTCCATAGCTCCATTGTAGCTCTAGCTCAGAACTAACTACATTTCCACTGCCAACATAATGGGAACTTGCACTCCTATCCATATACGTTGACATTGATATGTAAGTTTCTTAGTCTAGAAGTGACTCCCACCTGAAGGATAAAATTAAATTTAAAACTGATCTGGTGTTTTTCCCCTTAACTGTATCTATTCTATGATAATTTACAATATTATAAGTATAATAAGTTCTTTATGATGTACATTCAAAACTCAATGAACTCCTATGACAGTCCATAAATAAGACTGGAATAAATTTCCAACTTTTTATATTATGATTTTTATTCTGCCAACTTAGGTGCAAGTATTTTTACCACATGAAATGCACAGAACCAGGAAGGAGATTGTTCTATGCAAATTAATATATTTGGATACTCAGCATTGTAGTTCATGATCAGAGATGGTAAAACAGTTCTTCACAATCACTATCCTTCTCTTGTTACTGGCTGTTTCCTACTCAGGGTTACTAGGTCATAACTCCTTCACTTCAAATAAAGACCTTCCCATTAGAAAATGTTTAAAATTTTTAGCTGGAAACAATTCAAAGCAGAATACTTAATCTCCAAAGTTACTAATTTAAATTTTATTTATCCACCATTAGTACCTATGAAGCCAGAAATACCTGTTTATTAATATGCAATATTTTTATATGTGTATATATGTATAATATCACCTATATCTGCAATATGCCATTAGCTTCACCAATGATAGAAGCTTCTCTGTGAACTCTGCAGAGCAGCTTAGGAACTTTCGTAACTTGCGCAGATCTGCATAATCTTCTTTGAAGTCCAAACTGAGTAACATTTTATTTCAATATTTCTTCAGGCCCCACCTGGAGTATTGTGTCCAGTTCTGGGCTCCCTGGTATAAAAAAGACAGGGATCTCCTGGAGAGAGTCCACTGGAGGGCTATGAAGATGATTAAAGGAGTGGAGCATCTCCCCTACGAGGACAATAGGCTGAATTAACTGGGGCTGTTCAGACTTGAGAAGAGTGAGAGGGGATCTTATTAATGTTTATAAATATCTCAAGTGTGGGACATAGGGGGAAATAGCCAGCCTCTTTTCTATGGTCTGTGGAGACAGGAAAAGGGGCAATGGCTCCAAGTTGGAGCAGAGGAAGTTCCACACCAATATGCAGAAGAACTTTTTCAGTGAGGGTGACAGAGCCCTGCAACAGGCTGCCCAGGGTGGTTGTGGAGTCTCCTTCTCTGGAGATATTCAAGACCCATCTGGATGCCTACCTGTGTGATCTGTCCTAGGCAACCTGCTTTGGCAGGGGGGTTAAACCCGATGATCTCTTGAGGTCCCTTCCAACCCTTACGAAAGAAAAATAAAAACTTTACAAAGTTTCTTGGAATAAGTATGACTAATCAAAGAAATGTCACTTGAAATGAAGAATCATCTTAAACATTATTGTTTCTTCTTTGCACAATGCAATGAGAATATAATATTTTCTAGAAGCACTGTTCTTGCATACAATCCACTCTGTTCCTCAGTAATTTCTTTAATCTGAATCAATCACAAAGTTCCATGCTTAGAAGTAGACATTAACATTGTATTTTTCACAGGTGTTGAAATTCCTCAGAGTTCAGTGGATGCAATGTGTGTGTAGTACCTCTATAAGTCAGGCCATGAAATGCATACTTAAGCAGCTAACGAAAGGTGACCTTACTCTTGTAGGAGGCTGAGCATCCATATTGAAGTTAATGAAGCTGCAGCACTTACTACATCTGAAAATCAGATTAAATTTAGCTGCATAACTTTAAATTTAAAAGCAAGCCAAATTCTGATTAATATGGGTAAAAGTTTCATTTTCTTCTTCTGTCATTACCCTCCCAAATGTCATCCACCTGTCTGCTTTTCTTCTGTGATGGAGGTGGATCACAGGTGTGTATGAGGGATGGATTTTGGTGGAGTATTTTTATTTTTTAAACTGCATCTTTTCCAGCCTTTCACACTTCTCTGATAACTTGTCTTTTGGTAATATTTTTGGTTGAAATATTCACAAAGGCAAGTATATTTCCGGTTTTCTGGGATGACTTGACTGTAGGCTTAAACTGTAAGATGGTAAAAGATATCACACAAACAAGCACTATCCACAAGATTTCATGACCTATGTATTCATGAAGATTTTAGATCCAAATTTAAATAACTGTTTTGTTCCAACTGATTTGGGAATTAGAAAAAAATATGTGTTTTAGACATTAGGAAAAGGAGCAAACTATGTCAAAATACGTCTGTCCTCCTTTCAATATTGAAGTTTTCCCCTTTGGGAGTTTGCCAGTAGTCTTTCAAAGACCTAAATAATCACAGAAATGTTGAGCTTTGAAGCCACCTCTGGAGAGTGTCTAGTTCAACTCCCTGCTCAAACTTGAATCACCTAGATTTGGTTACAGGTTTTGAGACTCTCTAAAGAGGGAGACTCTATATGGTCAACTTATTCCAGTGTTCAATCACCCTCACTTTTTTTTTCTTCTTGTGTTTAAACATTATTGCTTGGATTTCAGTTTATGCCTGTTGTTTCTTATCCTATAACTGAGTATTTGATGTAAATGTCCTTAAAGATCTATAAATCCAGAGTTCCATGCAGAATGTCACACAATGGATCAAACAGTCCAAGCAGCTAAAGAAATTCCTGAAAAGATTTCTTAAACAAATGCTTTCAGGAAGGCAGTACAAAGGAAAGATGATACTTTTATTTGGGCTGCTGCTGTGCCTGAATACACGAAGTCTCATCCTGTGTGGCAGTGTACAAGTTTAAAAAATTTCTTTGATCATTATCTATCAATGTATACCCTTTTCACTTTGACCCTTTCCTATTTGATGATCTTAAGAAATTATATTAAAAACTCCCAGTTGTCAGAAAAACAGTGTCTCACCTAAACCCGTAGCTTGGTTTCTTAAACATAAATTTTGTTTTCTTTTACCGTCTCTTTCCAGCTATATCTCTTTTCTTGCTGATGCACTATAGATTGATCCACTCTCTCTGGATTGAGCTTTCAATAAATACCTACCAGACTTCCTCAGAATTTTACTATTTTTTTTCTATACTCCCAATTATTATTTTAGTATATTGGGACCTAGCATGTTGGAGTCTAAACACTATTTTCACAGCAAATAAAAATTACTTCAGAGTTCATGCTGATATTAAATTTTAAGAAAATCCTTTTTTTTAATATATATAACTTTTTGCTTGTTTGTTTGTTTGATAGGTACTTAAATAAAACAAGCATCTTGCTATACCGGATTTTGCTTGCACCTTTGCTATTTTGAATTCTAAACCTGAGGAATTAGCTTTGAACTTCACTTTTGAAGATGAAAAAAACAATGCCAAGTTTCATAATTTTTGTTATACATTCCACTCTTAGGCATCAGAAAGACCTTCAATTCCACTTCATGTTTTAAAATTAAGAATTTACTTTCTAGTAAAAACTTTGATGTCCAGCAAATTGGTGCAGAAAAATCTCAGTCCAGACAATAAAATTATGGCAGACAGTGAAGGATTATTGCATAATGAATACAGAGAAGGTGGGGGGGGAGGGTGTTTGTTCTTAAGAGAATGGGACTAGAATATTTTTTTTAATTAAAAAAAATTTGGTTTTTTCTTTCCCCTACCTCCCCCCCGAGAAAAATTTTGCATGAAAATTGATTATTTTTCTCAGATTTGTTTCTCATCTTTCCCTTCAGGATGTTTGAATGATTGTCCAGCTGTTAAGTGACAAAGCCTTGTAGTTAGGGATTACATTTTTCAAAATACTGTCTTTTTTTCAAAGTTTCTTGTGGGTGTAAGTTCAAATTCGAACACACTCAAGAGTTCAAGTGCTTGATCTTGCTTATAGAATCATAGAACCACAGAAGCACAGAATGTTAGGAGTTGGAAGGACCTCGAAAGATCACCTAGTCCAAGCCCCTTGCCAGAACAGGATCACCTCAACTAAATCACACAGGATCTCATCCAGGCAGGTTTTTAATATCTATAGAGGTGGAGACTCCACAACCTCTCTGGACAACCTCTCACAGTGCTCTGCCACCCTCACAGTGAAAAGTTGCTCCCTATATTCACATGGAACTTCCTACGCTCCAGCTTGAACCCGTTGCCCCTTCTCCTATCACCAGCCATCATTGGGAAGAGCCTGGCTCCATCCTCCTGACTCTCACCCTTTATATATTTATAAACATTAATAAGGTCACCCCTCAGTCTCCTCTTCTCCAGGCTAAAGAGTCCCAGCTCCCTCAACCTTACCTCATAAGAAAGGTGTTTCTGTGATTCTGTGATTCTGTGATTCTGAGGTTAGTCTTGGGAAGACCTTTGCACTCAGGAACAGTGAGTGTGATTGTTCACATAAGAAAAGAAAAAAATCTGTGTTACTGCCATTTGGCACTATCATAAGCACATCTGCTTACATTAGCACAAACAGCTGCAATTTGTGATTTTGTGAAACAATTTTGTTCAGATTGAATGATTCCTACACACAAATTCTCGGATCTGTTGTGGAATTAAATTCTGTTTTGAAATTTCTGTACATTTTGCCTAATTATCTTTGTATTGGCCTTGCACCATTTTGAGTTTGGATGGCACTTACCACAGGCAATAGTTCTAGTAGCCTCTCTAGACAATCCCTAGGAATGATATGTGCAAGAATATGAACAAGCTGATTAAGTATGCAAAATGCAAACATTTTGTCCTCTCTTATGTTGCAGAAGAAAGGCATATATGTTTATTCAGTTCTCCATTTTCATCTGTAATGGGAGTAGAGAAATGAGGAATCTTAATGCGGAAAGTAAGGACATCTTTTTTACACACTGTTCTCAGGGACACAAGCTGCAAAAATTCCCATCATGGGATATACTCATAATTAAGTGAATAGCTTCTAGGAAATAAAAGTTCTACACTTTTTAAGTAAACAAATAATGGGATGTAAAGTAAATAGTCATAATATTCTTTTTCTATGGAATATTGAAATTATTGTTTCAATTTAAATGTGGCTGGAACTTGAGAATCTAAGTGCTTTGATTCCCCAGACTTAAGGCACTTTACAGGTTAAAAAGAACAAGGGCATCTGAACCAAACACTTCTCCTTGGTCTTTTGTTTTGTATTTGAAGAAAATACACATCTTTTGACCCTGCACATGTAGATCTGGGAAAATTCCCTGAGAACATATTTCTTTGAAGGCACAATTATCTATTTTCAATTGCAGAGTATAATGATTCCCATTTTAAATTATGCACAACTAAATTACAAGGGGAATAAAGAGGTCAGATCCTGTCCCTCAAGATAAGATAATTAACAGTGTTCTGTACTTGTGGTACAGCCTAAGAAGCATGTTATTCTTCTGTATTGTGGTTCTGTGCTTGAATATTTACAGGGCAGTTTCCATACTGGCTCAAACTGGTTTTTCCAATGTGGATTTGTATGATATAAGAACAGTTTGAGCTCTCTGAGTATTTCTGGTTCACGACTTTCTTTTTTCCTGGTGCTTCAGCTTGGCATGACTCACAAACATCATCATTTGCACCATGTGCTTTTATCTTTCTTCATCAGGAGTTTTTAGTTGTAGGGGTTCTTTTTAATGTGAGGGTGACTGAGCACTGGAACAGGTGCCAAGGACAAGCTTAGCCAGGAAAAACAAAATCAGCTTTGGATTTCTGATTTTGGTCCATTGTCTTACTAAACTTCCTGCTTAGAAAATTGATTGAGCAACAGGTCACAACTGAGGTCACTGTCACTTCTATAAGGATCCAACAATTGTATTGATATTCTTCCTAGCTCCTTGCTATTACTAATTTCTCCCAACTACTTCAGGCCTAATATCTTCATCCTAATGCTGCAGATGTTGTTGATTCTTACTCATCTTTCAAGTATAGCTACTTGTTCAACTCATTTGCACAGAAGCAGCAAATTAGTAATGCTCCACTACAGTAGTTTATTGGAGTTTAATGTCCTAGTTCCTCTACATTGGCTTACTGAAATCATTTCAGATAATGTTTAGCAACAGCTTTACTTCTGCAACTATCAGGCATCTTGCATCTGTTATACTGTTCTGTGTGTAATTTTGATAGAAGTGATTTAGTGAAGTTCTGTAATGTTCTATTTAAAATCTACTGAAGTGACATTAATTTTCTCCTTTTTTAGCTATGAAAATCCAAGAACAGTAGCCTTTTTGTTTATTCATACAGACTGATAGAGCTTGTGCTGATTGGTCCTGCACTGTAGCTCGCATGGGATGTTATGATGCTTGGTGGCTATGAATCAAAATCAAGCATTTGGATTTGAACCTCTGAACACTTAGATGGCATTTTGTCTTGACCCACTTTTTATTTACAACTAGGTCAATTAAAAAGCTATAACTTTATCCTTGATTTATGCTGAAACTGATCCATGGAAAATACTTAACATCTTGATAACAACCATTAACTGACCAGTATTTTCCTTCACATTCAGTTCTTCATGTCCCTTCCTTTGAAAACGTAACCTGTTTTTATCACCATGCTTGCTGTCAGTGCTGCTTGTTGGAGATATATCATGAGTTGGATTCATTTCATGTAACATTAGAAATCTACCACAGAATCATTCTTATCTACAATTTTTCCTCTAGGCTCCCTTTATAATCAATGGAAAAATAGAAGCGTTTTCCAGAGTATGATTCATCTTACCTATTTTATATGTCTGCTTTAGAATGAGATGAATCATGATTTGGAAGTGCTTATTTCTCACCACTGACCAAACTAGAAACCAAGATACAGATGGGATCAAATGAATCCTTCCAATGTACTTGATTTTATTTAATTTCTACTTTATTTGAGATTAATTTATTGCCACTGCATAAAGGCAGGACAGTACAGGTCAAAATATATTTTAGCTAAATAGGGAAGATGGTTCATATTGGTCAAATATCCCACAGATAAAGTCTGTATAAAAACCTGAAATACCAGTCAAGCACACAGGATGTATCAAAATCCCACATTTCATAGTTTTGATGTGTTGAATAGTTAACATCTTGAATTCTACAAAGTTGGATTGTTCCACTTTTAAGAAAAATTATAAGGTTAGACTTTGATTTTCTAACTGTGGAGACCAGATTAAGGAGAAATCTTTCTCTCCTAGTTCTGGAAGATAACTATAAATTGTAGATATTACCACATTGCCTGCTTCAGAGAAAATTATCAGTAAAGAGAATATGAAGTTTTATTGAAAGATGAGAAACAGGCTGAGAATGACCTATCAGAAAAAATACTGTAAAGAAATATCTTTAAAAAGGATATAATCTTCATTAATTAAAATACTTTCAAACCTAATAAAATATTTCACTATTTTTTTCTGCTTCTATGTCTTAGAAGCCTATAAAACTCCTTTTTAGTTACACAGTCTTCCTCATAATGTGCTTTTTCTTATTTGGGTACAAGAGTACACATACTTCCCTCTTTACAATATACAAAGAATATTTTTTTTTTCATGCTTAATTCAAAGATTCATAGAATCATAGAATCATAGAATGTGTTAGGTGGGAAGGGACCTTTGAAGGTTATCTAGTCTAAAGGTGTAAGCAGGGACACCTTTAACTAGATCAGGTCACTGAGAGACTGATCAAGCCTGACCCTGAATATCTCCAGGGTTGGGGCCTCCACTGCCTCTCTGGGTACCACCCTCATATTGAAGAATTTCTTCCTAATATCCAGCCTAAATTCACCCTTTTCTATATTAAAACCGTTACCCCTCATCCTATTGCTCCATGCCCTCGTGAACAGTTCTTCCCCTGCATCGTATAGGTACCTTTCAGGTACCGGAAGCTTGTTACAAGCTGAGCAAGCCCAACTGTCTCAGCCGGTCTTCACAGGAGAGGTGCTGCAGCATTTAGATTATTTTTTGGCCCTCCTCTCGATGCGCTTCAACAGGTCCTTTATGTGTTGAGGACTCCAAAAGTGGACACAGTATTCCAGGTGAAATCTCACCAGAGCAGAGTAGAGAAGCAGAATTCCCTCTATTGATCTTCTGGCCACACTTCTTCACTTTTGATGCAGCCCAGGCTGCGGGTGGCCTTCTGAGCTGCAATGCACATTGGTTGCTCATGTCCAGCTTCTCATCCATGAGTGTTCCCAAGCCCTTTTCCTCAGGGCTGCTTTCAAGCACATCATCTCCTAACCTGTATGGATAATGGGGGTTGTCTTGATCCAGATGCAGGACCCTGCATTTGGCTTCATTGAACCTCATGAGTTTCACCTGGGTCCACTTCTCCATCCTGTCCAGGTAATTCAACTGGAACTAATTTTGTTTCCCTTTAATAGGCTAACTGGCTGCCTGGAACATTATAGTTACATTCACCCTAGTAGTCCAGTGTTCTACAATTTAAATATCTTACTGTTCCTAGTATTTACAATAAAATAAGTGTGTTTCTCTGTTTTCATATTTGTACACACAAATAGCAAAAATACCTTATGTAGTGTGATATCCTATATAGGAATAGTATATTCCTACTTTAAATTAGTTATGATACTGCATGCTTCTGAAGTAGTTAGCCTATATATCATTTTCAAAGTGAAAAAAATTGAGGGGGATCTAATGTGAAGGCTGTGCATTTACTCATCTCAGAACAAGATGAAGAAGGTTTTATGAGCTTCCTGGAAGCAACATTCATCAATGACAATGAAGAATAAAGATGGTTTGAATTCAAAGAATTGTTGGTTCAGATAATCCATAAGTAGCATATTACCTTGTGTTGGGGTGGGGGATTAGCTGCTTGATAATCTTTTTCAGATTTTTCTCTAGGACACGGGTTATGTATTATTGGCCAGTTATGAAAAGCAGCTATTGGGCTAAGTGGACCTTTAATCTGACCTGTTACAGCCATTCTTGTGTTCTTATGTCTTCAGAAGTCTATAATAAAGAGAGTAAACAAGGAGCCATGAAGGTGCTAATTAATATTTATAGTAGAAATAAATTAATCAAAGAATTTTAAGAAAAGGGATAGGAGGAAGTGATATAAGCCCCAGAAGAACCATGGTACCCCCCAGAAGACTAAATAATATCCCACTGGGATATTTGCAAATATCCCATGGCAAAGAAACAACACCTAGTAAAAGACAAGGGAGTAATGTTCTGGTATAGCAAAGATCATAGCTTTTACTCAGTCTCTTATGCAGCACAAGAAGAAGGAGAAAGAAGCATAAAAAAGCATCCACTTTGTAGTTTTGCATGTCAGGGTTCTGGTGGAGTAGGGGGCTACATGGGTGACTTCTGCAAGAAGCAGCCAGAAGCTCTCTGCAGGACCATCAGAGCAAACACCAGACAGCTCAAGGCCAGAGTCATTGTTGACCAAGGCCAAGCCCATCAGCCAGAGAAGGGAGTGAGAAGATGTAAGAATCATCAAGCAGGGGATGTAGCTCAGTGGTAGAGCACATGCTTTGCATGTGTGAGGCCCTGGGTTCAATCTCCAGCATCTCTATTAGTTTAACTGGAACAGGCTGCCCAGGGAGGTGGTTTAGTCACCGTCCCTGGATGTGTTTTTAAAAAGGGTAGATGAAGTACTTAGGGATATGGTTTAGCATAGGACCGGAACAGTTGGACTTGATGACCTGTTTTCCAACCTTGTGATTCTGTGAAACTGAAGACACCAAAATCAGTGAAGAGCAGAGGAGTGGACCTAGGTGCCAGAGAGAAAGATGCCCCTGCAGCCAGTGGAGAAATCCATGATGGAGCAGAGGTGGGCACATACAGAAGACACTGTGACCCACGTTGGAGCAAGCCTCTGCCAGCTATTGCATCCCATGGAGAGAGACAGAGACACAGAGATGAGAGAGAGAGAGATCTGTGCTTGAGCAATTTTACGGAGGGAGGGGTGTTCCCCATTGGGGACCAGGCTGGAGCAGTCTGAGCCTGAGAGACTGAGAGATATTCTATGATTTATGACTGGACACCATTGCAGTGACCCACATTGGGGCACCTGGTGAAGAGCTGAAGTTCACTGGGAAACAACTCATGTTGGAGAAGTTTGCGGAGGACTGTCTCCTGTGGGTGGGACCCCACCCTGCAGCAGGGGAAGGGTGTGAGGAATGCCCCCACCCCTGACTAAGAAGGAAAACAACTTGTGAGGAACTGACTGAAACCCCCATTCCCCCAGTCCCTGCCCCTCCCTGTGCCACAATGAGGGGAAGAAGGGAGCAAAACCATGACTAAACTGAGGTCTGCTAAGAAGGAAGGGGTGGGGGGAGCGGCTTTAAGATCTAGTTGCATTTCTCCTTACCCAACTCTGGTTTCACTGGGTGTGCAGTGTAGTGTAATAAATTAGCTTTTCTTTCCTTTCTTCTGTGTTGAGTCTGTTTTGCCTGTGCCGCTCATTGCGGAGTGTTCTCTCCCTGTCCTTGACTCCCAAGCCTCTCCACATATATTTTCTCCCTTGTCCAGCTGAAAAAGGGAGTGAAAGAGCAACTTGGGTGGGCATCTGGCCTCCAGCCAGGGTCAAACCACCACAACTGAAAAAAATTAAAATAGTTCATTTTACGTTAGGTCTACCAACAAAGAAAATACAAATACCTGTGGTTTTGGGCTTTATCTGAAGGTGTTTCATTGTTTTCTGTTTTGTAACTTAGTCTCAATACTGAAAAAGTGTTTGTTGGTAGACCCTGGATTTGCTTTTAAGTAAAAATATATTTAAATTACTATGCGACAGTAAAACTGATTACTTGGATGACTGTCTAGAGAGTCAACATTTATCTTCTACTGGTGTGACCATTAAATCTAACATACTGAGGTATTACAACAGCCATTTCCAGGCTAATTGGGTGTGTTTCTGCTTATGCTCTCATATCAGCCTAGAGTTAGTGAGGTCCTGAAGGGGAAAAAAAAATGTTTTAGTTGTACAAATGATAGCTACAGAACTTTCATGGAATTAACCAGAAAAGCTTTGGAGGACAAGTCAGAGTGCAGCATTCATGACAGAAAATGCTTGAGAGAGGGTGGAAGAAGGTTGAAGAAGGTGGAAAGGGAAAACTCTACATGGGGGATGCTGATGGCCACGAATATCACAACTAATTAAGTTTTTTTTCCTTTTTCACTTACTTCACTTCTGCAAGTTCAACTTCATAATTTAGTTTAAAGGCTTATTACTTCTTTTTAGCATTGAACACTCTGACTTCATTGTTCCTAATTTTATCCTTGCATTATAAATGTAAGTTTAATGAAGTTCTGTGCTTCTTAAGCACTTGTTGTTGACCATATTGCCATCCATTTAATTGTAAGGAAATGCGAAGAGACAGCTATACCAGAAGGTTTTATTAAAGTATCAAAAAAACTGCAAGCTATCTACTCAAGCCAATTAAATGGCACTGCATGTCTCCAGAGTTGAAAGCACACAGAGTAACATGCAAGTTGATACTTTATTCCACAAATAAATCCACCCTTACACAACACCATAAAACTAATCAGGCACAATATACTCCATATGGGTTATAAGTCCCTGCAGCCCAGGTATTTTAAAAACCATGTGGAAAGCTACTTTAAAACTCTAAAATCTATCACAGAAATATATTCTTCGGGTTTTCATAATCCAAACCCCACGTGTGCACTAGTAATCAGTCACTCATTACAATTATTGTATGTGCAATGCATTCAAGTACTTTCTACTTTCCAGACCTCCCTTGACCATATATTCTTATGGTTTGGGGGAATACTTTCCAGGTCTGTGAATTGGTTAGGATGTCCATGAGTATATTAGACTCAATCTAGTGGATCACGTTTCATCTTTATACAGCACTAAGGACCACAGACATACATGCTTTATTTACATATAGACCAGACCAAAACTAAAGTTTCTAGTTCATGGGATTTCAGTTTTTATTAAATCTTTGTCCATGAAATCTTTAATTTATCTCCTGCTTATGAATGTCAACTTCTCCAATAGCCTTAGGGTCCCCAGAAGCACAGGCTCCAAAAAGAGTCATCGGGAGTTCAGGCTGCGTTTTGCCCTGTTGTGGGCTTAGGGAAAGCTCTTGAAACACAAGATGTTTAGAGCAATATATACTGGATATAAAATCTGGTATTTTGTCACTGAACCAAATATTGCCTTAAAATATTTTGTCCTGTCTTATTTTAATGAAAGTTATTTTAGATGCAACTCTATCCGTCCTTCAGCTGTCCAAACAAGCACTCTGCCTTCACTCTGCAGCTAGTGTTAGGGTAAAAGAGTTCTTTCTGGGGGCCTCCATATAGTTATAAGCTATGCCAGACAAAGAGGGGAATTATTCCTCCACATAAGGTGGAAAAACAATTATTCCAATACAAGCTTGGAAAGGAACAAGGATCAAAGAGAATCTGTGCATGCTAGATGATGGCTGTCATCAGTGTTAATGATGCCACATTATCATCCAAAAAATGAGTCTGATGCCCATTCAAACCAAGAAGGATCGATAAATAAACTACTACTTCATGGGCAAGATGGTGCAGAGAGCCTAGGCATGATGATAAAGGCTCTAGCTAAGCTTGGAAATCTCATTCTCTGCAAGACAAAATTTTCAGAAACCTGAGGGCACCAACAGCCATGCCTGTCATCCCTTGGCCCTCTCCCCACCCAGCCCATGGCCCAGGACCCCATGTCAGCCCAGTCCTTGCCCCAGCCACAGTGTGGGATACAGGTCTCCAGCTCCCCACAGCTCGGCCCTGACTGGTCATGGGCACCACTGAGCTTGGTGCACCCACAGACCAAAGCCCAGGCCCAGCCTCAGCTGATCCTGTGGTCTATGGCTGCCCCTGGTGCCCCCGGCTCCCTGGGTGGGATGGTAGGACAGGTCTTGGCTGCCAGGGCCTGACATTCCTAAGGGAGCCCGCAACCCAAAGAGAGCTACTGGCCTTCCCTTTTCCCTGACAAAAGTATCATCCCTGGCATGTTCTTCATGCCTACAAATGGCAAGCAAACAATTCTCAGTAGAGCATGACAATCCTCCAGTACTGCCAGACAGACAGTTGATTTTCCAGTGTCAAAATGATTAGCAGATACTTGTGACAATGAGAGGTGGCTGGTTTCCAGGGAAGGAATGTAACCCCTTCCCACAAAAGTGCCAGCTTCCCCACGCATATTGGAGGCACTGGGGTCAAGGAAACAACAGCCATATGGATGTGACAGCTCATGCAGAAGTTCTGGAGCATTGCTTATCATTTCAAATCTCAGAAATAATACGTTTTCATGTTAATTATTCTGTTTCAGAAATTCTGGAGGTTTCATCAGATGTACATCTGTTTAATGTACATTTTGCATGCACTGCCCTTAAACACTTCAGCAATGACAAAAAGGCCTTTTGCAAAGGTCCACACATCTCTTCCTGTACTATTAGCCGCAGTGTTGCAATGAAACAGTTGTCATCCAATGGACCCAACTGCTCAACAGCTCTGACCACTGCTATAAAGAGACAAAAGTGAACCACAAGATGAACCAGCCAAGGCTCCTGCACTTGCAGGAGCTGAATATTGAATTAGAAATGCTTTTCTAAGAGGTCTTTGTTCTATGCAACAATAAGGAAGCCAATTTGTCTCTCTATATCCTAGCACTAAGGCTTGAATACCAATAAGGTCAGTTCAGGCACAGGTAAGCAAGGCTTGGAAGGTTTGACAGGCAATGTTCCTGCTGTGATTTGATGGGCTGAACTCCAGAGCATAGGGCTCCCTAATGGTACAGAAAATTATTACTCTCTCCACATTTCTTCAGCCAGATTGCTGCCTGTTACAGAACATCCTGTTCCAATGCCCAGGACTTCTTAACAAACGCTCCAGCAGCAGAAAAAAAACTGCTTCAGGATACCACTCCAGGTGCTGTCCCTATATTTTTCCAAGACTGAGCTCTTCCACTCTTTTAAACATAAAAGTATCTGAAGAGACTAAAGAATCTTCCCAGCAGGTAAAGCCAATGTAACAGTTGATAAAAGACTTATGCACTTGCATTTTTTCATTAGCTTCAACAATGTATTTTCACCTATTTTTCTTTAAAATGCACTTGTAGCCTTACCTGGCTGAAGCAGGTGATCCATTAATGGTTTTATTCATTTATTTAAATACAATACCAAGAGGATGCAGGGCACATAAGGCAGCAGAACATCACTACGCTGGCAGCATTCACAAATCGTTCTGTCTGGAGTAATAAACTGGCTTTGTTTCTTCCAGTCTTTAAAGATTGTAGCTTTTTACTTCAGAAAGAAAAAAAGTCAGTTCCTTAGTTTGTGAGTAGCTGCCACCCTTCCATGGAGGGTAGCCGGCACCTACTAGAACATGGAGTTTTACAGCAGGATTTACACATGCTCTTTAGCAATCACAGAAGCACAAGAAAGGAACTGCTGGGATTAAAGATATGAATACAGAGAAGGCAGATGTGAAGCAGATGAGAAGAAAGCAGCATGTAAATGTATGATGGGTCAAGATGTAAGAACATGCTGCCAGGAATGAAAAGGTGCTAGAGAAGAAGAGAAATAGTTTACCCTCTGCCTATATTACACATGCAGGGGTGAATTAATCATTCTCTGAGTGCAATGATGCTTCTTGGAACTTGCTTGGCTCTGAATTCTGGATTCATTTTGGCATAGAAGTTTGAGATGAATATTTACAAGGTGATTTATATGGACAAGACTGAGTCCTTTTCATTTAAATGCCTAACAAAACCCAACACCTCCTATATACAGGTTTTCCTGTTGAAATATGAACAGGAACCAACAATTCAAAACTGCATGTTTTTTCAGGTTGGACATAGTTTGGATGCCTCACATGTAACTCAATAAACAAGCAATGGTCATGTTACTTTAGTCACTGAAAGATAATTAACTTCCCTGAAATGTGTATGCTTCTTAGTTGATGATGTATTCAGCTTGATAGTGAAAGAAGACAGCTCTTCCCCAGCTGCTTAATGATCAAAATACTCAAGTGCCTGAACATGGCCAGTGTAATCTATTTCTAGTAGTTTTCAGTCTGAGCTGAGCACTACAAATTCTGGGCTCTCTTAAACTACTCAACCTCCGGGACAAAAAATTGTTGTCCTTTTTTCTCTCTGTGCTATTCTTTGCCCATCTTTAAAAAGGGAACAGCTGTTCTGTACATAGGAATAGGAGGCTGTGTTCTATTTCATTGCTAACAGAGATTAGTAGTACCTCTCAAGAAGAGAAGTGAAATGCTTGTTGAGGCTAAGGGCTTCATATTTTAATTTTCTGTGGCTCATTGTCATACTTTTATTTATACTATTATACCAGTGCTCCCTTAAAACATACAAGTTCCAGTATTGCTTTAGTTTATGCAATCCAGCATGCTCTTCAGGGTGTAATGAGTGTCATTAATATACGGTTTGAAAGTCCATGCTAATGTTTCATATGACATCTTTCTAGCTTTTATTTAGTGTCTGAAGACTCTAGGAAAATAGGGGTTGGTTTTACTAGTAAAAATAGAAAAAGAAATAATAGATATTCCTCATAGTCATTTATTTATGTATTTTATCTTCTCAAGTGAAAACTTTGAGAGATCTCTCAATTTATTTTTTTTTCCCTAGAAGAAAAAATAAAAAAGCAGAGGAATTAGAGAAAAATAGAATATAATTAATTTATGCTTAAATTATTAAAAAGATTGGTTTTTTTTAATGCTACAGCCAGCTAAATGGCAACACAGAGAAAAGTAAGATTCCAAAAGGTACATTTTAGCACATAAATGATACCATGAACTGAGAGGGGGGAAAATGGAGTATGATTATAATTAAAAAGTGGATTAATAGTAGCCACTTAGTCCGCTGATCTAACACTTCTCTTACCCTGACCTGAAAGTGCCACTTCAACTAAATGGCAAATTCTGTCTGATATTTGCAGTATTCCAGAGTATTTGAAATTCAGTTATCAGTGTAACTCCTACTGTTTGGTCTTGATTAAGGCATATTAGCCTATAAACAACATGGCATGCAATGTATTATCTGTTGGAAGGAAGCTGGAAGTTCATCACTAAATTAATGATATTGCAGAAAATTCACTAATTACCCTTGAGCCGAACTGATGTCCAACAAAAATATTTTTTTTAATTACCCCCAAATCTGCCAGACTTTATTAAATTACCGCCTGTCCAGTCATAAAACATCAAGGAGAGACATCTATGGTATAAACGGATTGAAAAGATTGCAGCATGATTTTCATATGTCCATCAGCCATGACAAGAACATAAGAACAGAACTTGTAGAATCCAGACCAATAATCCAGGGGAAACTGTTAAGAACAAAAGAAAATATGAATGCACGATGGGTCATAATAAAAGAGCATGCTGGAAAATTAAGGTGCAGAAAGGGGAGGGAAGCAAAACCCCACTGTTGCTTTTGGGTTTTTTGTTTTGTTTGGTTTTGGCTTTTTTTAAATGAAACAGACACATGGATAGATGAATTATAGGGAAGAGAGAAGATCTAAGGTTTCTTTACAATATACTGGAGATGAGTTGTCATATGACAAAAGGAGATAAGGCTTGGAATTCAAAAGCAAGAGATAACTAAGAAAGGGAAAAACAATTAACTTTTTTTAAAAAATCTTCTAATAGCTGCACTGTGTTAAACAATCATCAGAAGTCTATGATTTTGGGATAGCTCTTGAAGAGGAATTAAGAAAAAATGTTCTACTAAACTATCTAATCAAACTTTCACATCTAATGAACCACATAGTCCCTGAACAGCCTTTGGAGTTGAAAATACTGTTGGTTACAGAAATCTCTGTCAGAAATTTATGAGTATAATGGTTCAGGTGAAGTGGCTCAGTCTTCTCTCATATATAGTTGTTGACATTAAGCTCATATTGTATAATCAATTGTATTTGGATTGAGTTTTTCCTGGCAAGACCGTTTCAGTAATATAAAACTTATTTTATATTACCCTTATATAAATTGCTTTTCTACTCTATTTATAGTATAAAATACATTTATACTTATGGTACAAGGACTTAGTGTGCCAGTGGACTGTTTTTGGCAGGGATAGAGTTCATTTTCTTTTTAGCAGCTGGTATAGTGCTGTATTTTAAATTTAGGAAGAGAATCATGTTAATAATACAATAATACACTGATAGTCTTAGTTATTGCCAGTCAAAGACTTTCTAGCTTCTTATACTGCACTGCCAACAAGAAAGGGAGGCACCCAAGATGCTGAGAGGGGACATGGACAGGATGGCTGACACAAACCGGCCAAAGGGACATTACATACCAATGATGTCATGTTCAGTATATATCTGGGGGGTGGGCTGGAAGGCAGGTCAGCGTGGGGTCTTGCTGCACATTGAATTCAGGTGGCGAGAAATTGTGCTGTTCATTACTTATTTTTATGATGATCATGATAATAATGATGATGATAATTATCTTCCTTTTCTGTCCTATTAAACTGCTTTTATCTCAACCCAAGTGTTTGAATTTTTTTAATTTAAGGGAGGAAGTGAGCAAATGGCTGTGTGACTGTTTTAGCTTCTTGCTGGGTTAAAGCATGGCAGTCAGGGCTAATCCTTTTTAACTCTCTTACAGGGTACAAATCCATACCACTACCTGTTAATGCTACTTGGTAGTGTTCATACTCACCTTCTCAAAAAAACCTAATGTTTATTATACTGTGCTTATTTATGTGCGAGATTTTATTCTCTTCTTCTTTTTTTTTTTTTCAGTGTCAAACTTCGTTCTGGTTGAACCAAAAAGAAAGCAGGAACAATTAATATCTGTCTCTACAAACCTTTCTCTTTCAAGTAGTGCTAAATAAATTATGATATACTACAAGATTGAAAGCCCAGCAAGAATCCAAAGCCTTCTATGGTACTTACTATGTTGCAGTTTAATGGCAAAGTGCTCTGACTCTGCAGGCAACCCTTCTGAAGTGTCTTATCTCAAAGAGAAATTAGCCTTTTAATTGAAAAGGCAATTTTTATTAAACATTTTTATTAAGCTGAAGTGAAAGCAAGGCTTTACAAATCGGCCTCTTGTAAGTGGACATATATGTATGCTTACAATTTGATAACTGAAAATACAAAACAAAAGCAACTGTTTTATAAAAAGCTACCATTATGTCTGAAGCATATAATCAAAGATCCCATGACCCATATAATGAAGCTGCCCCTTAGTGTTGTTTGTTTTTCTAATTGGTTAAAGGGGATTTTTTTCTTGGAGGGAGGAGAGGAGTATGTTTTCATTTGGGTGCTTTTTTTTCACTTTTAGGATTCTAAATGGATGATCATATTTATGATATCTACCAAGGACGCTCCCACAGGATACAACTATGTGTATTCTTATAAAATAATATTTTGCACAAAGAGATCTGGTTTTACATAGCACTTTCAAACAAAGACTTTCACACATAACTATTAAGCCTGACAATACCCTAATGAATAAAGGTTTTCATTCATTTTTTAAATGAAAAGACAGAAGAAGGTTTCCCAAAATCATAGCCAGCCACAAAGTTGAAGATATAATCTGGGACTAAATCACTATTGGATTTACTGTTTTAAGAATTTTAAAGAAAGTTTCCTCCGTGGTAGCCCTTTGTCCTGGTTGTAGTAGTCTTTTGTGCTGGTTTTGGGTGGCACAGAGTTTATTTTCTTCCTAGTAGCTGGTATAGTCCTGTGGTTTGGATTTAACATATTTATAATATTTATAAATTGCTAATGTTTAGTAGTTGCTAAGCAGTGTTTACAATTAAATCAAGGACTTTTCAGCTTCCCAAGCCCTGCAAGTGAGGAGGTATGAGCATTCTGCAGGATGTGCACAAGTTACCATATGACATCATGCTCAGTGTATAGGTTGGGGGAAGTTGGATGGGGAGGAGGACACAGCTTGGGAACTAGATGAACATCAATCAGCAGTTGGTGAGCAATTCTGCTGTGCATAATTTGTTCTGTATAATAATAATGGGGCTTGTTATTATTATTATTTATTATTGTCTATTATCATAATCATATTTTCTCTCCTATTAAATTATTTTTATCTCAACCCATGAGTTTGTTGTTGGTTTGTTGGTTTTTTTTTATTCTTGCCACCATCCCAGAGGGCAGCAGGGAGAAGTAAGCAAATGGCTGGGTGGTTGTTTTAGCTGCCTGCTGGGTTAACCCACTTTTTTTTTTTTAAATACATACTTACAATTATGCATGTACAGTTATTTTCCTCTGGTTTCAAAGAACAAGCTTAACAGGCAACCGAGACTTAAAGTACCTATTTAGGTCTCAGTTGCCTGTTAAGGTAGTTTAAATGAATCACACTGTAGTTAACATGCAGCTTCTACATCAAGGAATAGTGCCTTAAAGACAGGGGTTTTTTCTGGACTGGGGTCAACACTAGATATGATTATGTTTTTCAGATGAAAATTTTCAGCACTTTGAAAAAACAAGTAAATAGTGACTGATTTCATGGAAATTTTTCTGGAAATTTCTCAGATTTAATCAGTTTTTAACATAGTCATAGAATGACTGAGGTTAGCAGGAGCATCTGGAGATTGTCTAGTCTCAATGACATCCCTGCTCAAGCAGGGTCATCCACAGGAGGTTGCTTAGGGTCATGTCTGATCAGGTTTTAAATTTTTCAATGAACTGAAAGCCCATGGCCACTCTGGGTAACCTATTCCAATGTAACATGAACCTCACAAGAAAAAAGCCTTTTCCTTATATTTAAATAGAATTCATAATTTTCTAAGTATTTCAAAATCACCCACTTTAAGAGCAGCTGCAGATTCCTTGTAGCTTGCATTATTTATTAATCCCAAAAAATGTGTTTTGCTTTTTATTCTAGTGGTTCTGAACTTTCTCTTCTCCAGCTGAGCAGTCTCCTGATATGACAGAAGTTCCAAGTTCTTAATCATCTTCAGGTCCTTTAGCTGGACTCTGCAGTATGTCATCTCTTTTGTACTGGGTAGTCCAGTACTAGGCACAGAAATTCAAATGTTTCTCACCAGAGCTGATCAGAGGGGGAGGATCACATCCCTTGACCTGATGGTAACACTGCCTAAAGCAGCTCACAGGGCTGTTGCCTTTTTTTTCTGCAAGAGAACATTTCTGGCTCATGGCCAACTTGGAGCTCACCAGAATGTCTAAGTCCTACCTTGCCAAGCTGCATTTCATCTGACTGGCCCCACACTGTTCTGATGCCTGAGGTTATTCCTCCCCAGAGAAAGAACTTTGACATTTCCTTTTGCCGAACTGCATGTGATTCCTGTCTGCATGTTCTCCAACATAAGATCCCTGTGAATATCAATGCAACCTTCTGGAACATCAACAACTCCTCACAGTTTTATCACCTCTAAATGTGCTGAGGGTTCACTCTCTCTCATCGTCCAGGTCATCAGTGAAGATCTTAAACATATAAGGCCACAATATGGACCATTAGGCCAAACCACTGTCCTCCGGCTGGACTGTGTATCTCTGATCGCAACCCTTTAAGGCAACAGTTCAGCCAATTTTCAATCCACTATCTTATAATTGGTTTCCATGTGAATATGATGCGAGACAGTGGGAAAGCCTTACAAAGGCCGACATAAACAACATCTGCTGCTGTTCATTGAGCAAGTCATCTTACTCTAGAAGTCTTCCAGTTTGATGGGTTATTTGCTCTTCAAAAATCCATGCTTACTTCTTTCAACTGCATTCTTGTGTTGTAAAGCTGACCATCCTGTAGTTCCCTAGATCTTCTTTCTTGCTTTTCTTGAAATTTGCTTTCTTACAGCCCTCAGGAATCTCCCCACTGTCTCCTCACCTCCCATTACTATTATCTATCATCTAGTTATAAAGCCTCCAAGAACTCTGCAATAAATATTTTAAGAAAACCCAAAAAAAAAAAACCCGAAAACACCCACCCTCAATTAATAGTTTATGTAGAATATTTGTCATAGTATTATGTGTATTGATTCAAGTGTAATGTATTTTAGAAGATAACATATAGGTGAGTACCATTGTTTCATGAAAGACACTTTTGCATTTAACTAGGAGTTACTCAGTGTAATGTAAACTGGGAGAAACAAAATAAGAGAGAAGATAGTACAGAATCAAGAATTATATACAGCAATGCAGCAATTATTTTAATGGTGTAAATAGTAAATGCAGTTGTGCTTTAAATGTAAGACAATAGCTTGTCCAATTTCTGTACCCATAGTATAGGGCATTTATACAAATATATGTAAGTTAGGCAGGTCTTCCTTTCTTATTCTGTTTTAATTGACAAAATATCTTGAACATACTCATGGGAAGAAATAAATTGAAAAACAAAGAGAAAATAAATTAAGGGGCAGAATCATAGATGATTGAATGTCCAATAATGTAAAGGAGATTAAACTTTGAAAAGATCGTGAATAGGGAGTAATATGAATAGAAACGAAATCAGAGTTCAATGCATCATCTTTACTATATGCCTGCCGAATTTCAGGTTTTTATCTCAATTTTGTATGTAAAAGAGAATATAGGGAATTACTGAAAAACAATCACCCACTTCCAGAGCAGCTGCAGATTCCTTATAGCTTGCATTATTTATTAATCCCAAAAAATGTGTTTTGGTTTTTATTCTAGTGGTTCTTTTCCTCACATGCTTCAGAAGCCAGTGAAATAAATGTAATCTTTTCTTCTCCATAGGAGTGACATCACTAGCCGCATAAGATCTCCTGAGACTAGAAAAATTCTAAGAAAGGTCTTTCTCTACAATCTCTTTTTAATTCATAGGTATAACATAGCTGAAACAGTTCCAAGACAGCCATGAGCATTTATATTATCATACAAAATGGAGAACTAGAACATTGTCAGTGGGAAACTGAGAACACTATTTTGCATGTGAATCAGTGTTTAAGGAAAGGCAATTACTTCCAAAGTCACCAATTAGATCTCTGTGTCTTATTATTGATTTTAGGCAATCCTTAGAGCCTAATGTATATTGGATGAAAACGCCTTTTCTACAATAAAATGACTATGAGAACCATTATTTTATGAATAGTATTCATCATTATTTCAAATATGTCTTTTCTTTCATGTCACTTTTACCAGGATTTATGGAGAAGGAGGTTATATGATCAGTATTTCTCTTTTCTCTGGATATTTTCCTCTGTTGGAGAAGTTATAACTGAGGATTTCAAGACTAATTCTACTTTCTTAGAGTAGAATATAGAGCCAGAGAATCAGATCTTTCAAGTTTGTGACCAGTGTAAAATATAATTTGTGTTACGTGTGGCAACAAGGGACTGTATTTTATAATTTCCAAATGTTCACTCAGTCTCATGTCCTTACATGACCACCACATAATTACTGTAATCATAGTGCCTAATTTAGTATTTCTCAAGTGAATCTTTCAATGACAGAACTGACTTTCTGAATTTCTCTGGGTGCAGAGACTCAAGGCCAAATCAATCTTATTTTGATACAGATAAAAATAATAGCTTTCTAACCATTTTACTTGTATGTACCTATCTCAATTTTGGTCCTTGATTCAGTTTATGTGACAACAGAGATTCACATGCTTCAAAGATGTAAATTCCCCAAAGATTCTGTACATGTAAAAATACCAACAAACACAAGAATTTTGATGTACGTATGTCCATGGCAAGGTCCATTCATCTCAGCAGCATGACCATTTGCCTATGATGCTTTGTAATTTAATCTGCCACATTCTCACTGGCACTTTAATCAATGTCATATCCTTAGCATCCTGTTTTATTCCAAACCTGAGTTTTCAGAGCAATGAGTTATGACCTGGAAGAGGGAGTTAAAGTGCAGTTTTGCCTCTCCCATATTCATGGTCCAGCCTCTTTCTCCTTGGGGAGCCTTGCATTTGACAGTTTGTCACACTTGCCTTTAAAAGGTTCATCCTGATTTAACTGTTGAAAATCAATCAGTCTAACATGTTGCAACTTTAAGTTGTTTACTGAGGAGAGGAAAGAGAGTGATAGAGGCAAAGAAAGGGATACTTCAGAAGTTATGAAACGTTTCAGCTTGGGGTGGTAATCCTATGAAGACTTTTGTACAGCTTTGTCTGTGAATGTGTGAGGTCTACGATATGTGTAATTCACTGTTTCACTACTGATTATCTAATAGATATTAGCTTAATTTATAATCTAGCTGTAGTATAGGATTTATATATATATCTACAATTAAAGACTGTGATCAAAATCACAATTTTAATACCATTAATAATGGTACTGATACCTTTAATGGACTGTCAAATGGGAAACAAGCCTCTTATTTCCATGAGATGTTATTATCACCTTATTGCCTGCACCTGGAAATGTCTTAATGGTCTGTTAATCCTGCAAATCTGTTTCACTATTAAACACAGATCTAAAAATCATCACTACAGTTCTAAATAATGGGCTTCATAAAACATAACTTGCTTTTTATAAACAGAGATCATTCTGGGTTCATTAAAGACAGACAACTGACAGACAGCATACAAAGAGTGTTAGAGATCTCCACTCCAGCAGCTCACAAAATAAATCCTTGGCAATTTAATCTCAAAAAAGAGAGAAGGTTTTTGATAAGTTCAAAGGGGACAGTCTTGACCTTATGGGGAATAGACCCATAATTTATGAAATAGATGGAAACTCTTTACTGCAAAGTGTAGTGTGAATGAACGACTAGTTCTAAGCCATTTGCACTCTTGTACCTCTTGTACCTCTCTGGAATACAAGTCTGCCACCACAAATGATCACGAAAGTAGAGTAGCCACACTCTCAGATAATGCTTTATCACTTCACCTGCTTGTCATTCTTGCACGAAGACAAGCAAGAATGACAAATGAAAAGAAAGAAGGTCACGCTTATAGCTACAAGGCAGTAAACACTTAAAGAAAATGCTATTAAATCAGTTGAATTTTACTAGTCAATAGGAAAATATTAACATTCAGATGTTAAATTGAGCAAGTCTTTAGGTGCTTGATTTTCATTCTTTTTGTTTTAATTTTAGAGACATTTCTTCCCTTTTCCAGAAGGCTGTTGATTTTTTTTTTGATAAAAAAGTAGTTCCTTGGTGTTTTAGACATTCAGCAAGCATGTTGTACAAGCTGCTGAGCTGTTGTTATACAGTTTGCTGAGAGGTCTTGTTTTCTAAAGCCCTAGCTTTGATTTTCCATATTTTCAAACACTGAGTGATCAATATATAAAATTATTAATCAGTCTTGCAATTACTTTATTTTAAATACTAAGGCTTGAAATAATACCGAAAAAATTCAAAGCTTTTCTGAAAAACAGCAATTGTTCCAAATCTGGTGGTCTATAAACATCCTTATACATGTGCTGAGAGTTTAAACTTTTCTGAAAAGTTTTCTGTAGAAAATTTCTTTTTCGAAAAGAAAGAAAATACAAAGAAAGGCAAAAAACTTCCAAAATGGGAAATAGAAAATCTGAAATAGTATTCCTTTTGATTGTGTTGGGCAAAATACTCAATATAAATAAATAAACTGTGTCCAAAACCAAGTGTCAATTAAAATATTTCTGTAGTTAAAATGACTCAGTATTCTCTAATTCTCAGATATTTCTTGGAATTCTTAGAAAAACTCAGCTCTGCAGACTTTCTTCTGTAGCCATGTGACATGAGTCAGTCCTCATCAGGGATCCATTTGTCACCCAAGACAGAAATATATAAAGCAGGATAGTGTCGTGTGCTGCAGTGTATAGTTTTTTCAGATGCAATGCTATCATACTGTAATTTGTGGCAGAAACTAACAGAAACAGGAGATAAGCCTTCCTAATTCAACCATGTATGTCTGAGGTGATAATCAACAGTATTTTTCCTTTGTGACAACCTAAAAAGAAAATCTTTAAAGGTCATTTTTGTTCCATTTGGTTTAGCTTTTTTTCTGAATCTGTACATAAATATGTTACCACTTCAGAAACATGAAATATATTCCATAGCAAGGAAAGATGTGCCCTAGCCTTACAGATGCATCACTTATCTCTGTTCTTTTGCGTAAGGAAATATTAAAGTTCTTCTCCTTTCAGCAGCTACCATCCAGCAATATAGGACCAAAGAGATCAAGCTGGATGGCAATAAATTTCAAGTTTTTCTACCTTCATAGAGATATTTACTCATGCAAATAATGCCATATTCTAGCACTGTTCCTTCTTTCAGAAAGTAGCCTAGTAGAATTGATAGAAGAGCCAATTTTAAAAGCTGCAGCATTTTAGTGATTTTTGTTTGTTTGTTTCTGTTTTTAAAGCCTGTGTTTTCACACTGCATAGAGGCACTGTGCCAAACACCTTTGGATATTGATACACCTTTGTCAAAATACCCATGTTCCAATACACAGGGCTGGAGCCCTAAGTCTACCCTATTATTTGATTCTCGATAGACCATCATGAAGCAGAACATTCAACTGCAGCAAAGGAAGAGTTAAAAAAAAGTTAGGAGAGATTTATTTCTTTATCAGGTGAAAAGCACAATGTAATGACTTAGCCTTTAAATGTTTTGTTGGATTTTTTTTTAATGTCTGAAAGGATAAAAAGAAATTAAAACTGCTGGCCTTTATTATTCTTTATCTGAATTAATTTCTTTGACCATTGGGTTATTGGAGTGATTTGTTGATCTTGGACTTGCATTTTATTCTGGTGCTAGCACTGCTGAGAAAATATCTCCCATATGCTTCTAATGAACAGGCTCAAATTGCCTTGTAATGTGACACTTATCATTATTTCCCCCTTTACGGACTGAAAGTGGGAACATTCATACATTTAAGGCAGACTGAGGAGAACTGCTTGAATGCCTTCAGTTCAAATCCTTCCCCCACATCTCCCCACATCAAATATTATTGCTGCAGCTGAGTAAAATGAAGAACTATTCTTGCTCTTATTACATGGATATCTAGTGGTATTGAGTTCAAGGCCCACTATGCTACCCCTGTGAGATTTACAGACTAGGAAAGAAACACATCTCAAGAAGCAGTGGCTGAGGCTAGATCGATTCAAGCTGGAAACAAGACATATATTTTTAATCAAAAGCTATCAGGGAAGATAGACTCCATGTCCTATAGTCTTCAAAAAAGCTCAAACCTTTCACAAAGGATGCTACTCTTTATTCAAATTTCAATTATTAGGCTAGATACAGAGATAAATAATGAAATTTTATGCATGTAATCATATTGCATATGATGATTTATTTGAGATTCTGGCCTTAAAATTTCTGAATGGGAGTCTCATTTCGTAGATAGTGGGAAGCAGGGTGAGATTATCACCTATTTTACATGAGGAATAAAACTAAGGAGGCAATGTGTTACAGATATTTTGTTTGAGTTCAATAAATTATTTTTTCTTCCTGCTATGTAACAGAACTTCTGTTCACCCTTTAAAAATACATATATACAGCATTTGGGTGTGTAGAGGTCACCTGCATGCCTCCTTGTGCAGCTTTTCATCTCTGGTATTTGAGCATGACACCTGATATGTAATGTATAAGAAAGGAAGCTGAACTGCCACATCTGTGATTTAAACCTTGTTCTTTGTCTTCCCAGATATCTTGTGATTGGTGCTTGCTGTCACATCATTACTGTCTGACTTCTCCTTCCTGTAGCAATAGGATCTCATTCATTTACCCACTTCAGCTATACTGTAGTCAACAGACTCCCTGTGCTCATTCCTTTTTTATAAGAATTAGTGTCAACATTCCTCCTGGAATAGAAGTATAATGCTCATGTAGAATTGTTCCTGCTGTGTTGAAGATATGTTTACAATATACGCTGGAGGCTTCAGCTTAGGAATTTAACAACTACGTATGTAAAGTTCTGGCCTCCATCCCCACAGTCCCTGCCAGTTTACCAAGTACAGTCAGCATTTTCAGATGTACAGCTGCCCAACAGATAAGATGATGCCCTCTGGGTAGCTATTGACATGAGGGATATTACAAGTTGGAACCAGCATTTCCACACAGGCCAGAAAACTAAAGTCTTGCAAACTCACTCATGCGTTTTCCTCCACTGTATTTTTTAAATTAATACAAAGACCCAAGGCAGTTCAATTGTTACTGCTACCATATTCTCTGCTACTTCTCTGAATCATTTAGTGTATGGCTACCAGTACTCCCTGGAGGTGTAAAGCTGATCTACATTGACCCTAATTGGCTTAGAAAGTCTGCCAGTATCACAGCATAATATCAACCAGCTATTTGCTTACCCTGTGTTATTATATTAGGCTGTAGCATGAAGCAAAAACTAATCAAGTATAAGATTTTATTGTTCAGGTACAGTAAAAAAAAAAAAGGCATAAAGAAAGAGAGCAGCAATGCTTATTGTAATTTAAGACAAAGCCCCAGCTGGATCCTGATTGACCCAATTAACTGAAGGACCTAATTTGGGAATGTGATTGCTGTAGGCATTGGCTGTTGTCAGAGAACACAGACAAGCATCTCTACTGGGGCCTGAGCCCATCTTAATTTTGAATTAGCCTGTGGAGGTGCCTTTCTCTTTCCTTAACTCGTAAGTATGCCTATGCTTCCAAATTAAGTACCTCTGTTAAGTACATAAATATAGGTAAGGTGAATCAGGGTTTAAGCAGAGATGAAAAATTGAATAGAAATAATTGCATAAAGCAAGGCTAACAACAGTACGACTATGGTTTTTGTTTTCTGTATAGCTGATCCTGAACCTATTGAGAACACCTATTTGAGATATGAATTTTCCAATGGTGCTTTCCTTGATCTCAATTTAACCATCCATGAGACTGACTTTGTAGTATTTCAGCAAAATTGAGTCTTCAGCTAGGCACAACTTCTTTTAATAAAATTTGGGTGTGGTTTTTTTTGTTGTTCATATTGTGTTTTGGTGTGGTGTTTATTTTTTCTTTTTCCTTACAGAGAGTCCATCAATTAGAACTGAAAATTCTGATTATTTTTGTTATATGGATCAGTTCTTTGGCTACCTAGACTGAAAACACAGATGAGAGTGTCTCAAATTTATGCCTTTATGTAGGTTTTCAGGCCTCAGTGTATTGAGGCAAGACAGAAACATCTGTATAAGCACTGACTTTGGTTTAGGAAATCAGACAGGATTTGAACCAATGGCCAGATCACACACCAGAAGCTCTGATGTTAACAGTGGTTAACCCAGACAGAGACTTTTTTCTATGAAAAGTGTGAAACCAGTGCACACACTGATAAAGAAACCAACTAGAGGTTGTGCTGGTTTGGGGCAAATAGGAATCATGTTAATGAGGAAGGCAGGAGAGAAAATTCAAAGAAAAGGGAATAAAACTTCTAGGTGACTGGGAAGACTAAGGCTATTTGAAGGACAAGTATTTATCACATAATACTGATTTTATATTGTTTGTTCTATTAACCTGGATTGCCTTTGCTATGCTTACACATATTAGACTCTTATGGAGTAATTGTGCTAAAATGGCTTATTGTCCAAAGATGCAAGTGTTGTTTATGTGCCTGCCTATAAAACTGCTTTCACTTAATTACAGGCTTACATTGCCTAAACACTTTAATTTTAAGGCTGTTTTAACAGTTTGAGGACCAGTTTCCTCCAACTGAAAATGACTTTGCACCTCTAGAAGTTCAAATGAGATAAACAGTAGCATTTTAAAATGGCTGGAAATTGCTTCCTTGAAATGCATTTTTTTCATCTTTCTTGTCAAGTTCACCCCGATCCATCAACTAACACTAGTGAAAAGTTTGAGAAGTGGCTCATTCTGGGAGGTTGTTTTATAAGCTCATACTGAGGGTTGTTTTATAAGCTAACTAGCCATGTTGGAAAAATGCCTTATTTTTAACTCAATGCTGGGAAAAATTCCAAGATACCTTTAACTTACATCAATTCCCTCCTCTACACTATCTCTGGAAGAAAACACAAAACCATGGGATAGCCCTGAAGCAGCAGGTAGCCTCTGAAACTTCTTCATAGCTGTTTTGACAGGTTACATTGAGAGTCTTCCATAACTAGAAGGAGAACCTCACTACTCACGTTAGGTGAAGGATGCTTCTGGGTTCCTGTACACTCAGTGGGAAGCTGCTTAGAAACATCCACCTCAGTGCATGTAACGTGAGGAGTGTATCTGAATAGGTACCATACTTGAAGGTTCCTAGTAGATTCCCTGATCTCTCACACTGCAGTTTTGTTTTTTGAGATGTGATAGGTTGACCATGGCTGGATGTCAAGTGTCCAAACAGCTCTATTACTTCCCTCCTCACTAGGACAGGGAGGGGAGAAACTAAGATGGAAAACAATATGTCAAGATAAAGGCAGCCTAATAAAGCAAAAGCCTGTGCATAAGAAGCAAAGAAAAACAAAAGACTTATTCTCTACTTCCCATTAGCAGGAGGTGTCTAACCACTTCCTGGGAAGCAGGGCTTTAGTAGGTGTAACAGTTACTCTGGAAGACAAATGTCATGAATAATTAATGCCTTTCCCCTCCCCATCTCTCCCTTTTCTCAGCTTCTATTGCTGAGTAGATGTCATATGGTATGGAATAACCCTTTGGTCAGTGGGGTCAGCTGTCCTGGCTGTCCCCTCTCCCATGATCTTGCATACCTCCCAGCATACTGCTGAGGGGGATGTTGGAGAGACAGCCTCGATGTGTGCCAGCGCTGCTCAGCAGTAGCCACAACACTGGTGTGTTACCAACACTGTTCTGGCTACTGATACACAGCATAGCTCTGTGGGGAAAATTAATTTCATCTCAGCCAGACCTGAAGTTAGTGTCTGTGTGTAAAGGGAGGAAATGAAAGGGGGTTTTGAGAGCATTTTGGCTGTCATTAGCTACAGACATAATTTGCTTTCCTTTTCATTACAAGGAAACAAATCTTTCTCTACAGTTTGTGCATGGTTTGCCAAGTCTATTTATCTGTCAGGGAAGAGAAGCTCCAAGACCACACTCAAGAGCAGAGCCTGTAAACACAAAGAATACTATGAGATTGTGTAATCAAACACTGCCTGATGATGTTCACCTAGCAGATGGTTTAAAAAAAAAAAAACCTCTCACAAATTAAAAAAAAACAACCCTGCCCACAGAATTTCAGCACTCTGGTTTCCTGAATTAAAATATTTGACTTTACATCTTTGAAATTCTTTCAGGGTGTTCGTGTGTGTGTGTGTAGTGGTAAAGAAAGATGTTACATAAATATAGATTATTTTATAAACACGCTGAATACAGTAAAATAAATGCAAGTTTATGTAAAACCATCTTTAACAGAATGCTTTTCCAGTTCGCACAAAACACGAAACCCTATATTTGGATACAAAGCATGTTCTGCTGAAAGTTACACTGTAATTTAGGCAGAACATAATTTTGAGATTTACAATTAGGAAATCTATTATAGCCTCAAGTACTGAATCTCAAGAATAAGTTTTCAGAAATGAAATGCAAGTGATTTAACACCATTGATCATGTAGTACAAAATGCATTCAGTTGGCTTTTAATAGGCAAAGATATAATTAAAGGAAATTATATACAATCTTTCTGTTTAATACATCTATATATGCACACACACAATAGGCAGCCTGATAACTCTTTAACTTCTAGCTATCACTACAAAATTATGGCACAAATAACTTCTTATTTGACATATAATGAGAAAACTTTATGCTTATACAGTGATTTCATTTCAAAACCTTTCTAAGCTGTTCCAAGCACTGCCTCTATTTTAGATACTGTGAAAGACATTAAAGTTTTTACAAGACACAGTAAGGCTTGAGGTAAGAAGCAAGCAACCACCTCAAAGTAACATCAGAAGATGTGACAGACACAAGGAGAAAAAAAGTAGTGAAGAGATCATAGAACCACAGGGAGCATCAAACATCTGCCTAGCCACATCTATCAGACTCACAAAAGCCTACCCTCTGACTCACTCTTAAATGCCTCCAATGACAAGGATTTAAGAGAATCCCTAGAAAGCCTTCCTTGTGCAATCAATTAATAATTCAATTAATTAATTATACTGGCACTGGCTTTTGCTACTCATTTAGTAATTGGTATTATATTTTTGTTAATTATGTTGGTTCATTTTACTGGAAAATCCTCCAGATTTGACAGTCTCGATTGGGCAGTGACTGAGTTCAGCTTCTCAAACTGCTGCACACCCTCCATGTGACAATTACTGCTTGACTGTGTTCCTCTCTAGTTTGTTTATGACAGCGCCAAATGGGACTGTGTGAAAATGCTTACTAATGTCAAGATATATCAAATCTATAGCTTTTCCCTTGTCCACTAGGCAATTACCCTGCCACAGAAAGTACTTGGATTGATTTGATATGACTTTTTTTTCTTGACAAATCCATGTCAGCTGTTCCATATCACCTTATCCGCAGGGTGCATCCAAACTAATTAACAAGCTGTTTCTGAATGTTTCTGGTATTGAGGCTAAGCTGATGGACCTAAGTCTTCCCTCTTACCCCTTTTTAAAAATAGACACAATGTCTGTCCTTCCTAATGCTTTAGGGAATTCACTTATTTTCCACGTATTTTTAATCACTGCCTTCTAGATTTTGACTGCCTTTTTCAGTACATAATATGAATGCACCTAATTTACCTTAATATTAGCTGGCTTAAGTATATACCTATAATTAATATTTCCAAAAAAGTATTTTTTTAAAATGTGATTTTAGATTTTAAAAATCCAAATGTAAATTTTTTTGTATAACAGTCAGAGAACATAATATCTTTCACAAATAATTGAAGACTCTGAACTTTGCATTCAGATGACATTCAGTTTTATAAGAGGTAAGGGAAGTGAAATCTGGTGGACTGGAAGACCCGGGGGATTTCTCTTCTCTAGTCTCTTTGCTCCTGCTCCCAAGCGTTTGTGCTGCCAGCCTCAAGGCTAAGTGTGCATTGTAAAGATGCAGATGCACACACAATGCACAAATGCCTATATAATACAGACGCAGACATGCACCCAGCCATACAGATCAACAGAGAGAGAAAGAGATTCTTGCCTTTACTGGCAGGCATGCATAACCAGCAGCACTTTCGTCACTGGGAATGGTAGGGAGACTGAGCCTGTGTCTCCACTTCAGATGATCAGGATTAGAGCTTGCTCACAAACACACAGGTGCCTTCACTCTCCCACGCACACAGCAACACCTGCAGTCCCTTGAGCCCTGGCTTTGTGGGTACACCTATACACAGCCCCAAGCTTGAGGACTAGCTTCCTTCTTGCAGGCTAGTCTGGCTTGAGGTTCGTTAGCAAATCACACATGATAGACAGCAAAATCACACAGATAAAAGACAGGAACAGTTAAATAAGACAGCACAGATTGCAGCAACTTGGTGCATGGCTTGACTGGTGTATGTATTGGGTTTGTGTTGCAAGGCTTTTATAGTCAGAGGGGCTACAGAGGTGGCTTCTGTGAGAAGCTGCTAGCTTTCCCCAGTGTACAACAAAGCTAATACCAGCCAGCTCCAAGATGGACCCACTGATAGCGAAGGCTGAGCACATCAATGATAGTGGTAGCACCTCAAGGATAATAATGTTAAGAAGGGGAGAAAAAAAATCTGCTGTGCAACAGCAGCCAGGAGAATGAAGCGAGAATATGTGAGAGAAACCATGGTGAGGCAGACTGTCCCCTTCCAGACCACAGACGTCCATGACAAAGCAGATATCCAGCTGCAGCCTGTGGAGGACCTTGCACTGGAGCAGGTGGAGACACCTGAAGAAGGTTATGACCCCATGGGAAGCCCACACTGGAGCAAGATTCTGGAAGGACCTGCAGCAGATGAAGAGGCCACACTGGAGCAGGTTTGCTGGCAGGACGTGTGATCCTGTGGGAGACCCATGCTGGAGCATTCTGATCCTGAAGGTCTGCACCCCATGGAAGGGACCTATGTTGAACCAGTCGGTGAAGAACTGCAGCCTGTGGGAAGGGCTCATGTTGGAGAAGTTGATGGAGGACTGCCTCCTGCAGGGGGAATGGTGCGGTTGACTAAGGGAAGATTGTGATGCTTGCATGGTGAACTTTCTTTCTATAAGGACATCATTAGTTCTAGTAATTAAGACTTGTTATAACTTTAAAGTGAGGTTATTAAACATTAAAGATCATAAATAAAAACTATATTTAGAATAATTGATAAAAAATAGCTTGTAATTTTATTTTTAAAAATTACTTTATTTTCTTTATTTCTATTCTGTTATTTGAATAAAACTCTAGGCTGCCACAACTATTTGGTTAGCTAACACCTTTATAACCTTTAAAATACCTTGAAGAACCTGATCCAGACAACCTTTTTATTCCCTTCCTATGTATTTCACACTGAGAGTCATATTGCTTCAGGAGGTACCAGATCTCCATTTTGAGTACCTCTACTAGATAAATGGAAAGAGATAGCAGCATGTCAGAGCAGAGCTGAGAAATACTATTTATCACTAGGATATGGTTTCTCAGACAAAAGGCACACTAACGAGCAGATCCAATGGAGCTTCAGCCATCACAGTCAACTAAACAGATTCCATGCATGTTTCTGCAGCACCCTGTCCTCTGACACGTGCCAAAATGTACTTCCATTGTTTTAGTTCTATTTGATGCATATTTTGGGGGGAACTGAAAACATTCTATGAAGAAATTTTAGGGCACTCTGAAGCCCTATATAGAGGGAAGAGTGGGTACAGGAGATGATGATGCAGTTTATGTACTGACTGGATCACACCATTGAGAAGCAGCCCATGCTGTGCTGAGTTAATGAGATGCCATAGAAGGCTATAATCCTTTCTCAGGCATCTTTGGCATCTCATTAGGCATCTTTGAATTATCATCTCTGCAGGTATTTAAAGGACATGCAGATGTGGCACTCAGGGAAATGGTTTAGTGGTGGACTATGTAGTGTTAACAACTGGATTTGATGATCTTAAGGGTCTTTACCTAAAGGATTCTGTGACTGTATTCTACTCAGTAAGCCTTTCCAGAATACAGTAGTTTCCTTCTAGATGAAAAATAATTTTTCTGTCAAAGTCTTGTAGCCCATGAGGATTCTCTACAAAGAAAATAGAAAGTCGTAATTTCTGGACCCCAAACTCTACAACTCCTTTGATACATTATATCAACCATATCCTGGGGTGCATCAAGCATGGCATTGACACAAAACTTTTGGGGAGTGTCCAGAGGAGGGAAACAAGGATGGGGAAGGTTTTGGAGGGGAAGTCTTAAGAGGAGAGGATGAAGTCCCTCGTTCTGCTCAGCCTGGAGAAGAGAAGGCTGAGCGGAGACCTCATCACAATCTATGATGGGGGTTGAGCAACAGGGCAGGGGCCAATCTCCTCTCTTTGGTGACCAGTGATAGAACTCAAGGGAACAATGAAGCTGCGACAGGGGAGGTTTAGGCTGGATATTAGGAAGCCGTTCTTTACTGAGATGGTGGTAGGGCACTGGAACAGGCTCCCCAGGGAAGTGATCACAGCACCGAGCTTGACTGAGGTCAAGAAGCAACTGGATGATGCCCTCAGTCCCATGCTTTGACTGTGTGGAGCCAGGAGTTGGACTTGATGACCCCTATGGATCCTTTCTATCTCAGGATGTTCTATGATTCTATGAGAAGGCCTGAAATGAGGATCTTAAAAATAGAGGAATATTGAGAAGTTTTCATGTTATGGTTATGGATAGATAATCTTTCTTAAATAATACTAATTCTTTTTACATATCCATAGTGAGTGATTCTTCCTTTCAATCCAACATAAACCTCTGTTTAGAGTCTGTATGAAAACCTGCAGTCCCTTATAACTCAAAGCAACTTGGGGAGCTTAGGGCAGGATTACCTAACACTAACCTTCCAAACATTAGATATCACACTGAAGAGATTCATGCAGGCTTTTTCTATTGCCAAAGGAAAGAGACAGGTACATCCTAAGGACATCTTGCCCTATCTATCTCAGACAGAATCTTAGAAGTTGATAAATTACTTTCTTGGGGTGTCTCTCTCCCTACTTGGACTATAGACGGAGTCTTGTCGACTAGTCTGGACAAGATGATTAACTTTCAGAAGGTTAAATTTAAGTAAAATCAATCCAGTGTCAGTGCCTAACAATTCAACATTTATTTTCCTCATTGTGAAATTTTAGGGAGCAGAGAGGCTCATTATAAAAATTTACATATAGCCAAGCCAATTAATTTAACCTATCAATATGGATGTTTTACCCAGTGCAGATTTTAGTGATTTTTCAAATTTGACAAATTTAAAGTACTTAATATAAGAAATATCTTTTACTACAGTTTATGTTTCTTTAACAGTTGGGTGTATACTGTTATGGAGATCATAGCTATTCTTAGTCTCAGTATCAGAGACAGCCGAGGTAATTTTTCTCTTGTTCTTTATATTGTCAACTTTGACACCTATTTCCTTATCCTCACTCTTTCCTGATCTTCATGCTCATGAAACTCATTTGAAGAACCCTTTTTTTCCCGTATCACATCATAGAAAGGAGAAATAAAGAAGATTGAAGGAAAAAACTAAGTTCACTGTTTTTTCCAAAGACTCGCTGATTTGTATTAGCTACAACCTTATACTGCTGATGGCATCCTTGGGTGTATCAAGAAAATTGTAGAGGGGTTCTCCTCCCCCTCTACTGTGCACTGGTGAGGCATCATCTGGAATACAGTGGGCAGTTTTGGGCTCCTCAGTTCAAGGATAGGGAGCTACTGGAGAGGGTACAAAAAAGGACTACAAAGATGATTATTGGACGAGAACATCTCTCTTATGAAGAGAGGCTGAGAGACTCAGGACTTTTTAGCCTGGAGAAGAGAAGACTAGGGGGAAAGAGTCTTATCAGTGCTTATAAATACTTGAGGGGTGGGTGTCAGAAGGACTGTCTTTTTTTCAGTGGTGCCCCAGTCACAGGACAAGAGGCAATGGACATAAACTTGAATATAGGAAGTTCCACCTAAATATGAGGAAGGAATTTTTTTCTCCGAGAGTGGCAGAGCACTGGGAGAGGTTGTCCAGAGAGGTGGTGGAGTCTCCACCTCTATAGACATTGAAAACCCGCCTGGATGCTGTCTTGTGCAGCCTGCTGTAGGTGATTCTGCTCTGACAAGGGGATTGGACTAGATGATCTCCAGAGGTCCCTTCCAACCCCTATCAGTATGTGATTCTGTGATACGGAGTTTCATATTGTTCTCCATGATCTTCTGATGCCAATCCTGGTTCAACCTGGTACTTTGGTGTTACCATGTCACTAGCATTGGCATTTACTGAAGAAGCACCTGACAGTCAAAAGTTTCATTCTTCTGTCTGGGTGGGCTTGTTTAAAACGAGAAAGGCATTGTCAATTTTCATTCAGTTTTCAACTTTTCCTCAGGAATCATGGGTTGATTTGAACACATACAAATGACAGAAAGAAACACTTGTTAAAAAGTTTTGATGATGATTCATATTCTTACACATTTTTGGGATAAGTATGATTTTCACATTTCTATTACTTTAATAAAGCAATCTATCAGCAATCCTGGCAGACTGGAGAAGTTCTGGTTGACTGGAGGCTGGCAGATGTTACACCCATATACAAGAAGGGTTGGAAGGAGGATCCAGGGAACTACAGGCCTGTCAGTCTGACCTCAGTCCCAGGGAAGATCATGGAGAGGGTCATCTTGGGAGCTATCATGCAGCACATGCACGATGGCCAGGGGATCAGGCCTAGTCAACATGGGTTTACAAAAGGTAGATCCTGTCAAACTAACCTGATCACCTTCTATGACGAGGTGACCCGCTTAATGGACGAGGGGAAGGCTGTGGATGTGATCTACCTGGACTTTGGTAAAGCCTTCGACATAGTTTCTCACAGAATTCTGACTGAGAAACTGGCTGCCACTGGCCTGGACAGGTGGACCCTCAGCTGGGTTTAAAACTGGCTGGATGGCCGTGCCCAGAGGGTGGTGGTGAATGGAACAAAATCCAGCTGGAGGCCGGTCACGAGTGGCGTCCCCCAGGACTCAGTCCTGGGTCCAGTCTTGTTCGACATCTTTATCAATGATCTCGATGAAGGGATTGAATGCTCCCTCACTAAGTTTGCAGATGACACTAAACTAGGAGGAAGTGTTGATCTGCCTGAGGGTAGGGAGGCTTTTCAGAGGGATCTGAGCAAACTGGATCGATGGGCTGAGACCAATGGGATGAAGTTTAACAAGGCCAAGTGTAGAGTGCTGCACATGGGACATAACAACCCCATGCAGCGCTACAGGCTTGGGGGAGACTGGCTGGAGAGCTGTCAGGCAGAGAAGGACCTGGGGGTGTTGGTTGACTGCAGACTGAATATGAGTCAGCAGTGTGCTCAGGCAGCCAAGAAGGCCAATGGCATCTTGGCTTGTATCAAAAACAGTGCGGCCAGTAGGTCTAGGGAGGTGATTGTGCCCCTGTACTCGGCATTGGTGAGGCCACACCTCGAGTACTGTGTCCAGTTCTGGGCTCCTCACCATAAGAAGGACATGGAGGTCCTGGAGCGAGTCCAGAGAAGGGCAGCCAGGCTGGTGAAGGGGCTGGAGGGCAAATCCTATGAGGAGCGGCTGAGGGAGCTGGGGCTGTTTAGCCTAGAGAAGAGGAGGTTGAGGGGAGACCTTATCACTGCCTACAACTACCTGAAGGGAGGTTATAGAGAGGTAGGTGATGGTCTCTTCAGCCAGGTGACAGGTGATAGGACAAGGGGGAATGGCATGAAGCTGTGCCAGGGCAGGTTTAGATTGGATGTTAGGAAAAAAATTTTTACTGAAAGAGTTGTCAGGGCCTGGAACAGGCGGCCCAGGGAGGTGGTCGAGTCACCTTCCCTGGATGTGTTCAAAAAAGGGTAGATGAAGTACTTAGGGATATGGTTTAGTTTAGTATGTGAATGGTTGGTCTTGATGATCTTCTAAGGTCTTTTCCAACCTTGTTTTTCTGTGATTCTGTGATTCTGTAAAATGTGCAAAATCAACTTGACAAGAATTTTATGGATTTTCCTGATAAGAAACAGCAATCACATCACTAAATTCTAAATCTGTCTTGTTTGATTACTCACTGTGTTTTTAGGGTTGGAAATACCTCCCAACCATCATTTTTATTCTTGTAAGATAACTACCTGCTACCAGTGTCGTTTCTCTGCCACAGCTTTCCATTCTGCCTCACTTCCACTTGCAAATAATGAACTGAATCAACTTACACTGTAAATGAGAACAGCTCCACTGAAGTAGAAACATAATTTATAAGCTTTAATAAGCATTTAAAGAGAGTTTATGGACTTACAAGGCTGAAGTATAGTCTTTAGACTTGACAAGGTGACTTTAAAAATCTGTTAATTTTCTGTTTCAAGATGGTGCAATGCATGATTTTGATTTCATTAAATGATGGTGAAAGGAGACATTATGCATGGACAGTGGACAGGTTCATCCATTGATGGGTACTGGGACATGAATCAGAACTAAACATTACAAATTGTTGAATATTTATTACCAAATGGTCCTTTGGAAATCCTCCTGGGATTGTCTCACAGCAGTGGTCACACTCATCAAAATGAATAATTAATGACTCACCTGCTAGGAACTGCACGTCTGATAGCTTTGTGAAGCTTTTATTTGGAAAGAAAAACAGTCCCAAATTGCAGGCATAGGAAGAAGTACAGGAAATTCTAATCAACGAAAAAAAAGTATTGATTAAGTAAGTATCTTGCATAATAGACAGCATACAAAAATGTGGAAATAGTTGCAGGGTTTTTTTTTTTTTTAAACTGCAGATGCTCAGAGAATGCTTACCTCTATAAACCAGCTGCCCACCTAAGCTGAATCATGGTAAGCCTGAGCAGCTCCAAGCCTAATTCATTCTCTAGTCATGTCCCAGTTCATAATCTAAATCTCTGCCTGTCACACAGAGATCTGGTTTCTGTTGGTTTTCTCAGAGTCTACACAACACTGGTCCTATAAAAAAACAAAGCTGGAAACATCCTCTATCCTTTCCTTGACCTGCTTTTGTCTAGGAATATATCAAAAAAGCATGTGCCTGTTTCATGGGGGTTAGCTGGTCTGGTCCTGGATTATTCGCTCCCTATGGGGGTACCCTAATTGCCACACTGAGGTGGATTCTAGGGAAAGGAAAAGCTTTTGCATTTTTTTTCTAGAACAAAAATCATTCCACTTTACATGGGATCAATGAACATTCATTTGGCACAGAGAACAGAATGAGTGTGATTACAATGGTTGATGCATTCATCTGGGAGACAAAAATGTGAATACTTTCATATTCAGTATTGATTAGATTAATGAAGGGCCTCCAGGTCTCTCTTTTCCTTCCCAAAGGCTTTAACTACTAGGCTCCAGATAGAGTTTCAAGTTTCTAGTTTATAAGTTGAAACAGGAAAACATTTTAACCACATGTTTTGAGAAGACTTCTCCTCCATCCCTCAGAACTAAATAGAGTCTCACTTATGACAGATGCTGGGCTTCAGCTCTTTTCAGCTAATTACTCATAAACTCAATAAAACGAGCAATCTTGAACTTTTTTATAGAAAAAAAAGAAAAAAGTATTTGTTATTTAAGCACAAGACAATGCACAGAAATAAGTACAAATCCTAATTGAAGACAAAGTCTTACTTCCAGCTGAAGATGTAACACTTGTACTTGCAGGTGGGTCTAAGGACATACCACTGTTGTCAGTTCCAGCTGTTATCTAGTTGATGAACCTGTTAGCTTTCCCCAACATTTAGATGACTAACTCACAGTATGAGCTACCATTCAGCTACAGAGATAGCCAAAACACCGAAATCTGTGCTGTTGTTAGGCACTTAGCTTTAAAATTAAGCACAGCAATAATCAAAACAGGCTTTTGTGGATCTACTCCAGTTTGAACTTTGGAAAAAAGGAGAAAGGAAAGACTCTTTTGGATTTGGTTGCAGAATTGGATTTTTCCCCCTCTTTTTAAGAATTAAAAAATTTCATTAACAGAAAATACATGGAAAGCTGATTTCTGATCATCTATCGTGTTTTTAAGGTGCTCTTGCCTGAGGCCTCAAGACAAATTATCACAAAGAAAGTGAGTTGTGCACAGGAAACCAATAACGTTCAGCTTGAGCCCTGAAATAACTGACTGCAACAATACAAAACAACCACCAGGTGGAGAGAGACAGAGCAAGATTACATAGATAGATATTACATAGATAGATAAATTCTGATGCAAAAGTAAATTCAAAATTATACAGTATTCCCATTGGACTTTTGTTCTGAAGGAGAAGATATTGTCTTAGTCAACAATTGTTGCATGATGGTTATTGATTTGAATAGATGATTTTGTCTTAAGGCCAACCTCTGTCAAAAACAAATGCCTGGGCTGCTTAAAGAAACTGCTAGGAGCATGCAATGGCAGCTAGAAATACACTAACAGGCAGATTTAGCTAAAGAAATGATTAATGGAGACTGCAAAGACCTTGTAAGAAAATAACTTCTAGTTTTAGAAACACAACAGTTCTCCAAAGAACAAAACAAGTGCCTGTCCTTTACTTTTTATTGTATTTATTTTCTTTTTCTTATATTCTTCAGCACAGAAAAATATGACAGAGGTGTTTTATTAATAGAGAAAGGCCAAAAGGAACAAGTTATATAGCTGACTTATGGCAATCTAGGTCTTCCGTCATATTGGGGGACTTAAAATTCTGTATGAAAGATAATCATCATTAAAGTGAAAAGATGTTTTAATGCAACTGCACCAAGTGATTTTCTTTATTCAGCCCTAATGAAGAAATAAAAGTGCCCAGGGATTTGCTGCAAATGCACGAAATAATATGTTTGCAAGTCATATATTTTTATATCATTCTCTAGATTTCTGTTATGACAATTAATTTGAGATGCTGGATATGTAAAGTTAAGCACATTTACTGCTTTGCAATAAATATACTGTGTATTAGCGTGGTTATATTATTTAGTCTATGAATAGCATGAATGTTGCAAATAAAAGTAGAATTGTATAATCTCTATTTTAATAAAACTAGCTAATGTATACTGCCACAATCTTTATGCATATTCATTCTTAACACATATGATACTTCAGGTTCTGTAGATAGCTGTTATTTCATTTACAACCACAATTATTTTCTAATTTTGATTCCTGTGGGAATAAGGGTTGTATGATCATACTATTCCTGTATATATAGCTGTGCAGTTGTAAGGTCTCAGCAATTTTTGAAACCATTGCCAGTTTCAGCCGAGTCAGTGTTCAAATGTGTTCTGTACCTATGAGGCTCATGAAAATGGGTACCAAGGAAAGAATATCTCCATGGAAAGAAAGGATCTGGCATGAGCACAATACATAAGACACTGGAGAATCAATACAGGATAGCTCTATTACTAATGACCTAACTTTGGAGAAAGATTCAGGTAGACTCCATGCTTTATTAGAAATGAGAAAATCTATTCTCAGTCCAGGTTGTTCTACAATGTGTAATTTCAGCTGTCAAAAACTACAGACCCCTACCTTTCAATATTAGTGACATAAAGCCATGGCCTCCCCTGCTGCCCCACCATTCTCTTATGCCTAAGAACATGTGCATTCCAATGGCAGATTTAATTCATTTATAAAGGCAGTCAACCAGGAGATACAAATCCATAGCATGCAAAGCTTCATTAATTGGTAACAGAACTTTTTGTTTAGTACATTTGTTTAGTCTGCTTGTCATTGCATATCACTTTGTCATGCTACTTCAGGAGCAGCTGTGACCTAAGGAGCTTTACAAAACCATGGAAAAATAATCAGATTTTGCTAAACGCAGTAAAAGCATGTAGAATCATCATATAACAAGCAGCTCACAGACCAGCTAAGAAGAGCAGATATCGGAAACAGTATTTTAACACCGAAAAACACCCCTTCATGTCATACAGAAGAACATTCAGAACATACTTAACATAGAATCATAGAATCGCAGAATGTGTTAAGTTGAAAGGGACCTTTAAAGGTTATCTAGTCTAACCCCCCAGCATCATCACTTGTAAGTTTAATGTCATCTGTAGAACAGACTTACCTGTCTTCTGCATTGACTTTGTTATCCTTTCCAGTAAGAAGCTTTTAATCAGCCATTGATGCAATAATAAATGCTTCCAATATTTTTCATATATCTAAAGCTCAGATGAATAGTCTTTAAACTACATCCTCAGAAAAATCTAGAATTTAGATTTCTTTTTTCCTAATCAGGTATCACTTTCAATTACTTGCTTTCTTAAAAAATAAGATCTTTAAAGCTGTATGTATCTTCTACTAATCTTCTACTAATCATCAATAAATTAAATAAATACTTATCACCTCATTTAAACTGATTTTTTGTATTTTTCTTGCTAGCATTTTTTATTTGACTTTAGTGTGGAGTGCTTTCTAAGTATCAGTGAATTATATCTGTTAGAAATACAGAGAGCCTATCACCTTTTTAGCTTCCTCTATGCCAAGTGAGTTGTCAGGTGAATTTCACTCACTCCCCTTAAGATAACTTTGTAAAATTCAGATTTACAAATTAGGCAGTCTTTGATACTTAATTGAGCATTCATTGATTCTAATTTACAATCCATGAAATAGTCTTTGACTGTCTAATCTCATACTGGTTGGTATTTGTTTCTACCCAAATATAGATACAATCATTGCTTTAAAAATATAGCAAAAGATGGGTGAGAAGAGGATAATTAAAAGTTGTAGGACAGATATTCTCCAAAATTTTAGTCTCTTCCTCTTTTTATTTTCCTCTGTTTGTTTCCAGGAACTTCCCATCACTGTTTGGATTGTCTTCCACCCCTCTCCCCAGTGTGCCAAGAACTGTCTGCAAAATCACCTGGAATTCAAACATTTAAAATCCTGCCTTGCCACAGAAAGTGAACCTAGGGAGAGAAAACGCTGGTATTATAGCTATTTCCCTACATCCTTCTGTATTAGCTCCATACATCTATAATCAAGGGAAAAGACAGGAAACATATCACTCCCAAACATACGGGCAAAGCCTGGGAAAATGGTCTTCCTAAAAATTTTTATGGTCTTCACATTGTTGTGAGAGACAAGACAGAAGAAGGTATCAGGAAGAAAAGAGAGACATGAAAAAACAAAGGACAGATAACTTCTCATAGTGCTATATCTAAATACCCATCCTGGGTCCACCACCAAACTAAATATTGATATTCTAAGAAGAAACTTTGCTATGAAAAGTGTGTCGAGAAAGACAGAGCTAGTAACTAAAGTAAAATCCCAGTTTTATTAATCTAAACAAGTCTAGGCATAGACTTCTCATTGTGGGAATCACAGTATTAAAAATGTCACAGACTACTGAAAAGCTCCCCTGTAGGGTGTATTCCTGTTCTTCAAACAAATCAGATGTCTTTTTCCCAAACATATGCCAATGTTTTAAACTCTTTATGTGTGCTTTTATCAACTTCCCTTTCATAGGCACAGTCAAACTTCAAACAAACATCACTTTTTCTGAGAGTTACAGAGCAAAGAATTGCTTCTTAATACCTGGTTCAATGTAGTGTTTTTCCTAGATATGTTTATGCCTAACAAATGACATTTAGAAGTATTTACTATATTATTTTTCTGTATTATTTGTCAGTCTCATGACACACTTGGTGTACAATCCATAGAAGTTGTAGATCTTGTGATGCTCTAAAAACAGGGAAAGAGGCTTAGCACTATGGAGGAGACACGAGACAAAAAAAAATGAGTACAATAATTTACAGGTATATACATAAATTATTATAGCATTATAAGATATATTCAGAATAGTCTGCAACTAGCTAGCTTGTGTCCTGGTAGCAAGGAGCTGCTGGAGCAACAGCAGATCAAAGCAGGTTTCAGATGATTCCAAGAAGTAGCACAGATTACTCCACTTTAATCTTTCAATGACCGTGTCTTACTTTGTAGTCCTATGCTCCTGTAAAGCTCTGGTGAATTCATTGTCCTTTACTCTGTTTTAAATCCCATACAATCAGTATTTAATGTTCAAGTCTGTTGAAACTGAAGTGAAATTTAAAACAAAAGCAAAGGGAATTTGATTTTATTATTATATTTTTGTGGTTCAAGAATGCCAGAAACTGTGCGCTCATTTCTTTTTACCCTTAAGAAAAGGTGAAATTGCAACAGTAAGAAATTAAGAGTATTGGAGATCCTAGCTTGTTTCAATTTTTCAATTTTTCATAGGTATATACATAAGCAGCAATGAAATTCAAATTTCAAAGAAGTTTAGGCCAGATGCAGTTGAAATTTTTTTTATTATTATTATTGGTATTTATTAACCTGGATGTCAGGAAAATTCAATTTTCCAATGGCCTTTCTCATGTGTAGCCTTTACAGAGATTGAAGTCCATAAAGAACAAATTATAGAACAATTTGGAAATTCAGCTGCAATCAACCCACCGAACTGGATGATATTTACCAGAGACTGCAGAAGAAATAAAGTGTGAAGAGTGAAAGATAGCCTTGAAAATAAGTACTCCTAGAGGTGGGAAGCTGTTTCTAAGCTATCTCTTTCCTAGGAAAAACAGTCAGGTGAGGATGGAGGATCAGAACATGTGCATTTTAGTATTGAGTTTTCTAGTTTTCTTGTTTCTGTAGACACTATGAGTCAAGTGGCAACCTGTATTTATGAAACCTGGATTCCAGCTACTCTTTCAATTCATATTGCCATATGGAGCAGCATTCAAAACAGGCAGTCACACAAAATTAGACATTAAAGCAAGAAAGCAAAGCAAAGGTCCACTGCCTAGCTCATGTATCTGTACTTCTGGAAAAGTTAATGATGGAATATGGAAATGGAAGTCAGTGAAGAGGATGTATTTACTGGTTTGCTCTGCACAGAGCTGGTGTGTGGAGATGTATGAAGAATGGGTAACTGAAGTCCCACCAGTATTTGACAAAAGGTGTAAAAGTTTTAGGGTAAGTACATAATTGTAACAGCAGAATCCCATGGAGAAATCATTCCACACTCACTCTTCATGGCTCATGGATGTTCAGCAGCAGCATGTTTCTAGAGGTACCTGTGGAAATGCTGGAGTATTCCAGAGTGGAACAGGTTTGTCTGCTATACGCACAATTTATGTGTCCCATTAAAAAGGCAGGATAGTGAGTATCACAGAGGAAACAGATACATTTGGGAGTTGCATTTTGATTGACCGTTTTTCCTTTTCATATAATATCATTGGCAAGTACTTGTTAATATTGAGTGAATTAAATTGTTCAAGTTGTGGTATTAAATTTTGAAAGCTTTCAATACACTCTCCTACCTCTTGTGAGGCAGCCATAATCCTAATTAGCATCACTGTTGGCACAACTTATCAACGGAGATGCCAGAGACAGAGAGCTTGTGCTTACAGAAGGCTGATGCAGCAAAGCATTTATATACATGCTTTCTTTTAACCACTATAATTTTAATCCTCTCTATGAGTCAAGAGGAGAAACTTCGCTGGATCAGAGGAAGATTACTAGTATCCTGACGAACATGGAAAGCTTAGAGATTTCAAAGATTTATCTCTCAGAAAAGAACAATGTGTGATTTTTTTTTTATTATTATTAGAAAGTAGGGCGGTTTCAGACCTTAGGATCTCTCCTTCCTTGAATTCAATTGTATTTCATTTATTTTCTTTAAATTGGTTATTCAAATTCCTAAAAGTATCTGGTTAATACCAGAACAGATTTGCAGGATTTGTGGAGTAAAGAGATTATTTTATGTTTTCTTTCCTCCTTGCTATTTACACTATGCAGCACGGCACTGCCCCATTACTTCAGATGTTTGCTACTGAACTCCTCAGACATTCCTGTGTTGCAGTGTAAACCAAGGTCAGAATTTAAGTTTCTGATGTTTTATTTATAAATTTGGTTTCCCTGTCAAAGGTAAGATTCCAAAATGAAAAATGTTCTTGTTCTATGCAACAAGATCTTCTTATTGCTCGTATTTCAAATTCTGAACCCAAAATCCTAGTTTAAATCTAATTCAGGCATTCCTGATTCATACATTCTAACATAACCTCTGGAAAGTAAAGCAACAATAAGCATTAGAGGATTAATATTGAAAGCCTATTAAGAGAGCTGGCTCCCACTTAAAAAACAATTTAGTGTTTCATAACTGGAATTGGAGTTAGTAATATTTGCCATTGGGAATGAGCTTATGCTTCTACAAATCTAATTTCAACATACAAAATATGCATCTCTTTTTATCTCAAATGCAAATAAGTTGCACAATTTAAGCTCTGAATGTAATGAAAAAGATGTTTTGAAGTCTTAATTATAATTATATCCCAAAGCTTCAAATAAAGCTTTATGTGTGAAGCTTTGTGCAAATCTCAGACGGATTCAGTTTTGTTTCTGGTCATCAACATCGCTGGTTTCCATGGGAAAGGACTTTTTTTTTTCTTCGACCTGCAACTCAACCAAGATGTACATTTGGCATTTGGTATGGAGTCAAAAAGCCACTTGTAACTAAAACTTATCTTGGTTTCTATTCAAATCAACCCTCAAGCTTATGATCGTAGCCTTCTTTCAGATGAGACATTTTTGGAAATAAAGGTAGCAATATAAATGCCTAGATAGATACAGAGATTCATAATAAAACCACCAGCCCACCATTTCTTTAAAATATCTCTGATTCTGTAACCCCATGAACTCACACATGCTATTCATAACACATTAAACCTTTTCAGTAGAGTCCATATCAGTGAGGTTAAAGCTCTTCAAGCGTAAAAATGAGCCCTAGATATATAGTAGGAAAAAGCTGGTACTAACTTTTCCTGGTATTCTGTTCAAAGTATTGTCTACAAAGGAATTCCTGGAAATAAAATGGGGGGTGGGGGGTTGGGGGGGGGTGGGGTGTTGCTGTTTTTTACAGTTCTATTGTGGTGCTTCTCTGTTTCTATTTAATTTGAACCAAATTCTGCAGAACCATGCACTGGGACTACTCATTTTTATCTGCAAAGCCATTAGGATTTCAAAGAGAGTTTTACTCATTCTTTATCATTGCTCCTCTACATGCTATGTACTACACCGGGTTCAAGGCAGTGGAAATTAGTGCTTGAGTGATTTATGCTTGCACAGGGACAGATTGTCCTCTGGTGTAACTCTATGGCTACTGACGGGGAGATGCCAATTTAGCCTGCTGAGAGTACGACTTCCTGCAGCCAGCAAGGAGGTAACTGTAAGCAAGATGACTTTCAGAAAGAACTATAAGCATTCATCATTAAAGAATGTCTCTGCGAGATTAAAAGAGGAAGAATGTATCATTTTAACTTTTATGTTTTCTTCAGTCTCTAATATCTACTTCTCAGGATTGTCTCTGCATATAACCACATATCCGTGCATACATACCCAAATATAAACAAATATCATGTCTACGATGATTTAAAAATACTGGCATGAGTGACAACCCCAGAGGGAAAATAACAAAGAGACTGAAGAGGTCTGTATCCTGAATCCACATATAATCTTATTATAGGAAAATAGAAAATAGTAAGGGAGAATTCTCTCCGGAGAATAACAGCAGAGTATGGAATGGGCAGGTTATACAGTAAGTTTTTCACTTCTTTAATGTGCTACACTCTCTTAGAATTTACCTTCTATTTTTCTTATTATGCATTTCCTCAAGCAAGTGATTATTTAAAGAATTTATTTTAAAAGAATAACAAATGTTGCAGACTATTATGAAACACTAACAGAAAGCAACTCATCATTTTATGTTAACTTTTACATAAGTAAGAAAAACAAGATAGCCTTAAAACCTGTTGGATTTTTTTTTTCTTGATTTTAGCTTTTCCTTCTTTATGCAAATATTATACACGGTAGGAGAAGACAGGCCAAAGCAATTAATCAGAGGAGTGTCTGGTGGCAAAAGAAAGATCAATCACTAGAAAAAGAAAGGTATGAAGAAAAAAGAGCTTGATAAAGAAGGGCCAGCTCTTCATCCTTTTCTTTTTGGTCTCTATATGAAACAGAAAAAAGGAATGATTCAACTTAAAGGTTTAAATGAATCATTAAGCGACCAAAGGGTAAAATGACAGAAAGTCTCCAAGAAAATGATAGTAATTATAAAATGTTAAACGGATTCACTTTTTTCCCTGGTTAAAAAAAATAAAATATTTCTTTAAAAAAATGATAAAAAAATGAAGTTCCAACTCTCTGAGTATATATGCAAAATTACATGCTCAGGTTTAGTCACAGGACCATGTGAAAAAGTGTTTAATCATTTTAAACAAGTTTGGTTTAATCCTCAGTAGGCATGTGTCCCTTTCACAAAAGGCACACAATAGCTGGCATCCCTCGGTGATTCCTGCTCTGCTGAGAGTGAGAACAGATTGAATGCAGATGCAGATCAAACCAGCCTTACATGTCTAGAAGTGGTGGGTGAAGGTTAGAAAATGTAGACAGAGCAGTGCAGGAGAGCAACAAAGCTGTTGTACGTGCTGCCAGACAAAGGTTTCATATGCTCAGTGTGAGACCTATTGGTATTTACTTCACAAGCAGAGTTGTGAATTGCAAAACAAAGCATACCCCAGAGATGCTGTAAAGGAAAACTTTCGAACTTGAATATGCCTGGAAAAGAAAAAGAAGAATGATTCAATGGGGAAAGCCCTAAGCTTTATACATCTGATCCCAGTTCTGTGCTCAGCCCAGACTTTCTGCTTCATCAGATCAAATACAAGGGTTAGATTCTTGCGACAGGCATATTTAGATACCAAAAGACATGGAATCTGTCTGTGAAACCCCTGGTATCCACATTGCTCTTACTGGATATGCATATAGTTGCGTAAATCCTTAGAAAAACTTCTGCATGTCTTTGTCCCAGCAGATTTTTAAAACTGTTGCCCAGTTGGCCTTCATGTGTGTAAGTACTAATAATAATCATGACTACACTATGCCATTTTCCTCCTCTACCTCCACCCACTCAGAAACACCACCACCAATCACATCATTGTCACTGGTTCTCTGGAGATCAGAGGTCTAGTTCTACGTTCCTTCCCTTCCTGAAGTGGTGTCTTTCCAACTCTGAGCTGAACACCTTAGCTTTCTGTAACACTAGAGAGAATCTTACATGTATTATGCAGGAGATTCTAGGTGTTAAAATACTTGTTTTAGAAAGGAAAATGAGAAAATATGTGAGATTTGGGAGGTAGAACAGATGGACTTGAGGTTAGTCCTCTGTTTTCCCTGATGAATCTTTTCCACTTTTCTCACACCTCCCTAGAACCAGATGAAAACTCACAATGAGTGTTACATTCATTCGTTGAACCCACTCGCCTCTAGAAGTATCACATAAACCTCAGTATGCTTAAGCTGGTTTTATCACATTTTCACTCTCAGGACCTTCAAGCCTTATGCCTTCTATGTATTTTTCCTCTGCTGTACCCAGTAGAAAACATTGACTTGCATCACAGTGAAAAAATTGGGGCTTTTTTTCCCCCATTTTTGTGGTCTTTTTTTTTTTTTTCCAGTAGGTCTATTGCTGAGACCTATAGAAAGAGACGTATTGCGATTTAAATTAACTATATGAATTACTCTTTTTGCTTTCTTGTCTGTCTCTTGCACTTCCTGAAATTCCATTGTGTGCACCACAATGATGAGTGTTTGTGCTTCCAGTTGATAATGATAACTTTAGTGAATTTCTGGAATCATCAAATTAAGTTTCATGCTGAAATGAGTGTAATAAATGAACTTCAAGCCAGTTTTTACACACATCTTTCCTTGTAATTGCTGAGTGACACCGGCAGTAACTTTCTGTAACAACTGGATATGCACTGAATTTCAAATTTAGGGCTATACGTTGTGGAAATATAATTTGAGACTAATTCCCATACACATGCTCCCACCCCAACATAATAAATCATACACATTACGCTGATACACTGGCACACTGGAAGTCTTTTTGTAAAGCAAATACCTGAGTTCTGTGTATACAAAATGTTTATAACCTTGTGTTTCAATATATGGCAATATTATGCATTAAATCTGCACCTGCCTCTGGATGGCATTTTATTTTTCCATAGTACTAAGAAGTTTTGATATTCCATTGTTTCATTTCTGTTTCATTTTTGTACCTTTTCTCAGTCTCAGGATTTTGTTCTGTGTGTCAATCTGTCAGTTCACACTTAAAGATGTGTTTTGTGAACCTGTACAATTTTGAACTAAGCCTCTGAAGTTTTTCAAATAATTACAGGCACTGTCTCTTTTGTCTGCTTTGTATTCACTCTGTTTTGCTTTTTATTTGACACTTTTGCTTTCAGTATTAGGACACATAAACTTCTAAAATATATTCCCATTTTTACTCTGCAGCAATTCTCTGCGTCAGTTTCCATATTGTAAAAGTTTTAAGCATCCAAAAAGATGCAGCAATTATCTAAAGTTAGTACTCTCTAGTAAAGGCTTTTATAGAACATGGATCTCTTCTAAATCCAGAAGGCAAATATTTTCCATTCCCAGAAAGGGCTTCCAACTCTTATTTGTTATAAAAGATGCCAATTTCAGTAAGGTGCCTACATCCAGGGTCAGTCTGGGCAATTCAACCTTAAGTCTTCATTTTTAGCACTTTTCAGAATATACACATGTTGAGATATGATTCCATGATAACTATCAGAATATTCTGGCATAAAAGAATGGTCTAGCCAGGGAAATATAACCATATGAGCAACTAGACAGGTTGATCTCACATAGGCAGTTGCTGTTGATATCAAGCAGATTATAAGAGCTTGGGAAAATGTTTATCTCAGTTCAAGAATTTAATTTCGATCATGTTAAAAAAAAATAATAATATTGTAACTGCTTCCATTATTTACAACTCCCATTTATTATCTGGATACACTTTGCATTGTGTGATTCAAGAATTTTTACTTGCTGTATTAGTTCTGTGTTGTGATATTTAAAAAGGAGAAAGAGGGCTTTTCAGCTGGGAAAAACATTCCCACAAAAAATCATACCAAGAACTGCTTGTTATGGTTTAGAATGTTACCTGTGAAATAATGCTGCAATGCATATGAGCTTCCTATGCCTGGAACCCACATTCTCAAATGAAGGGTCTTAGTAAAGAGAGGCAGAAGATGTTCTGGGTAGATAAGGCAGAGTGCAGCCAGCAGCAATCTGGGTTAGCTGTGGTGCTTACATGGGAGCATCCAACCAGAGAGATGATGAGGACCCAACTGGAGGTGTGGGATCAAGCCATCAGTACACAGTAACAGCATTATTCCAGCTTACACTGATAAAAATATTTACAATACCTATTTCATGTAGAGGCTTATCCTACAAAGATTACATAAAATTAAGAGAAGCTGGACAGAGAAAATCTCCCAGCCTCTTCAGTTCTGAGTGATATTTAATAACAGAAAGTTGTTTATTGCTTTGTGTAAATCTCTAGTTCTCCTGTGCTGCCTCAGAGCAAAATGGATGATTCTGTAATTCCTTTACAAACTCTTGGATTTCATAAGTTTTTCTTGCTTCATGGTGCTCAAATAATTAAACTATAAATCATACTATCTACAGCCTTCTGGGATTCTGGGAGGCAATTAATGAAAAATTGAGCAGAGACTTGGGAGGGTCTTCAGTGAGCTTTGTCTCCAAAACAATTGGTCTGTTGTCCAAAGCTCTTGGACCAAGAAGATATGCCTTTTCCCATGCCAAAATAGATAAGATTTTTACTAGGTTGGTAGTTCCAAAATTGTGATCCACTTTAGCTGTCTCAAAGGTGTTTTGTTGACTAATAATATTTTCAGTGAATGATGGAGCACTACTGTTTTCTTTCCACTCATTTTTTAATATTTTTTCCTTTCATTTTTTGGGAATAAGAAATTAGGAATAGGGCATTAATCAATGACATAAAATCAAATTGCTATTCCTTACTCTATTACTGAAATTGACTACGTTGTAAAGGTGGTGGTGAGTGGTGAGGGTCTCCTCTTCACAAAATGCATTTCACTCAAAAATACTGTATTTGAAATATGTTGAAAAATTTTGAAAAGCAATGATTTTTTTAATTTTACCAATGGAGACCAGAAAGTATGGAGACTGTTTAGAAGCAGGTAAAAAAAAAAAATTAAAAAGGAAGCTGGTTTTAATAGCATTATAAAATAAAATAAAATAAAATTATTTAAGGCAATTCATGGAGATCTAGATGAAGGTGAATACATGGTAACATATGAATAACATACTAGCAACATTGTACAAATTCCAGACAAATCTTTAATACCTTTCTAATAAAAAACATATCTGCTGTCTTTCTGAACAGAAACAGCAAAATGTCTAATTGTAAGTAGTTAATTGGGAAAAAAATCTCTGCAATAGTTCCTATTTTGGAACAATTATGACTAGCAGATAAGTCATGAAAGCAGGTATAAACTTGCATGGGCAGGGGGCATTTCAGAGTTTTCTTTTTCGTTAATGAAGTGAAAGCCATCACACATGCTCTAAAGGTTTTCATTATGTAAGTGGAAAATTCCTTCTGATAATCAGCCATCTAAATTAGATGCAATTCTTCTTTTTTAGTACTTAATTAACAAAAACTATATTAGAATATGGATTTCATTAAGAGAAGTGTGTTCTTCATTTTTAACAGCAATAACCAGGAAGATCTTAGAATATTTTGTCTTCTCTAAAGTTGCAACAGTATACGGTATAGCAAGCTCAGGAGTTGTAAGGTTCACCAATTAAGGTGAGCATAAAATGTATATTCTGGGCTCTATATGTGGTTACCAGTGTCCTAATGACCAATTTGTTTTTTAAAATAACAATATTTATTTATGGATGTCAAAGGTTTTAAAAGACACTACTTCCTTGATAATGATTTGCAGACTACTGCTTTCTGTGTTAACCATAAGAAACGTAAGAGTTATATTTATGTCTATGAACTAATAGACTAGCACTGCTTTAAGTTTTCAGGTGTTTTAAAGGGACTAATACTTGCGGTGCATATTTGGTAAATGCTTTGCAGTATTTTTTTTGTGATTATTCTGCATGTATTATAGCTAATGTCACTGCTGTATCTTGTACTCCTAAACATCTGTCATGATAAAATTAGTTCAAACACTTTCCAACTGCTTTGTATTCTGCCTGCCTGGATAGGGAGCACAGCAGAGCTGAAATGAATGTTTGCATTAGTCTTGCATTAGTCTGACTTGATTACACCGCAGAGCATGACAAAACAAGTGCAGGCTCAAGTTCCCTTTATCATGTTTTATTATGGGCAAAGATTCAAAGCACTGATTTTAGGTGTCATGTAGATATTATAAAAAAACCCACAAAACCTAACATGTAAAATTGCTGATTCTAAAATGCTGTGTCCAATCCTAAGTAACAAGCGATAGAGCAAGAAGAAATGGCCTCAACTGGTGCCAGAGGAAGTTTAGATTGGATGTTAAGAAAAATTTCTTCTCTGAATGGGTTATCAGGTACTGGATACAGACTGCCCAGGAAAGTAGTTGAGTCACGATCCCTGGAGGCATTTAAAGGACGAATAGATGTGGTACTCAGGGACATGGTTTAGAGGTGGACTTGGCAGTGCTACGTTCACTGTTGGACTCAAAGGTCTTTCCGAACCTAAATAATACTATGATTTTATTTTTCTATAATAGAATTTTTTTGGCCATTCAGACTATATGATTTTTTTTCCTAAAGAGAAACAGTTTTGGCAAGTGTTTAGAAACATGAACAAAAGTAATTGTCTCAAAGAAACAATTTTTTTAATTTATTTTTGATGCTACTAAACAGTAAATATACAGCTTTGTTAGTGTTTTTTTCAAAAAAGTAGAATATCCTCAGAAGATTATTTAATCATCAACAAAAAATAGATTAAATATTTTTTAAAAGAAAAAATGTGTATAGATATTGTTCATCAAATGTGTTTAATTGCTACTTGTTTCCATTATTGTAAATTACTTTTTTCAGAATTTAAATTATGTCCTCGTAAAGTTATTTTGACCATGGTAGCAATCTCCATACTGATTGCTAAGTAGAGAGCAAACCATTAGATTAAAGTTAATGTAAAATTTATGAGAAAAATTGAACCCACGGTCCAATTGTTTACATTGCACACATTCCTGCAGGTAAAAAAAGCCCTTTCCTTGTCTTATTATATCTGTAATTATTTCTCGAGTTTACTAAAAAGAAAAAAACAGCTTTTTAAATGTTTCTTTTTACCATGGATTAAAAATTATTATTTCAGAAAGAAAAAAACAATGTTGTGAATCTTGACATTAACTGCCTTCATGAGCTTACATTTGATTTATGTCAATCTCACTGATTTGTTTTGTGGGATACCTTACAGTAAGCAGAAAATTCTACATTGAGGACTAAATAATTTCAGGAAATATTAGATGGTTAAAACTGGATTTCCTTTGGGCACTTCTACAGGTAACACCATATTCTGTAATGTCGATGCCTGTCCTCAAGTCATGATACCTTTCAATATCCAGACAATTGCAAGAAGGAAAGCAAAATGTAGCCCATAGTGAAAATAGTTATGCTATTTTCTCTTAAGAAGAGAGTATTACCTTTCTTCAATATTCTCTTTCTTGAACTTTAAAGGGTGGTGGCAAGCAGATATCCCTACTGAAACTTATAATCAATTTCCAAGGAGTTTTATAGGCCGAAAAAGGAGAGGGAACAGGGGAAGAGAGAGAAAGAGAAAGAGAGAGAGAGAGAGACAGTAAGAATATAGGTTGGAAAATTTTCAAGATATGACAAGGACTTTAGATTCTGCTTAAGGTAGATACTTCATTATGTTAGACTTCCTGAAAAATCCTAGGCATAACTGTATTTCAATGTCTCCACTTATCTATGTATACCAAAATTTTTAAAGCACCTTGGATGACAATCAGGTGGATTATGGTAGAGATAAAAATTAACTATTTCAAACTTTACTTTTTCTACAACCAAACAAACTCCAGAAAACCTTAATCCACAAGTTTGGTATTTTGCATTAAGTGGTATGAAGGCCTGGAACCAGCATATGCAGGATGGAAAACGAGCCAGCAGAGCAGGCCATGATGTAATGATGTAGCTGTTACCTATAAACCTAGCTGATCCTCAAATGCCAAAGTGTCTGTGTAAGGTAGTAAACAGTGCTGTTGCATTGTTACTGAAATCAAATCACTAGTCATTTCTCCTATGTTGTAATAAGCCCTTAACTGAACACATGTTAGATCACAGCTGGACACTGTTTTGTTAATAGTACAGGGAAGACATTGATAAATTGGAGGGAGTTCAGGGGAGACCACCAAGTTTGTGAGAGCTGGAGCACTTTTCCTGTGAAAAAAGGCTAGAGGAGCTATGTCTGGTCAGCCTGGAGCAGATCAGCTTCAGCAGGACATCACAGCCCTACCTATGATAAGTAATCAAGAAGTTGGATCATTTGATTAGCACTGGAATAGGACGCCCAGGGGGGTTGTGGAGTCTCCTTCTCTGGAGATATTCAAGACCCGTCTGGATGCCTACCTGTATGATCTGTCCTAAGGAATCTGCTTTGGCAGCGGGGTCGGACTCTATGATATCTTAAGGTCCCTTCCAACCCCTACAATTCTGTCATTCTGTGATCTGTTTTTCATAAAAGACAACGGACACAAGTATGAACATGAGATCTTCAGACTGGCTGTATTGAGAAGACTGTTCGCTATGAGGAGGGGCAAGCCACAGATGCTGGGAGAGACGGGGCAGCCTCCTTTCAGGTTTTTGAGACATGTCTGGATACAAACTGGTCCAATCCCATAACAGACCTGGTTGTGAGGGAGAGATTGGATCTGAGACCTCCTGAGTTCCCTTTCAGCCTGAGTTATACTGTCAGACTCCTAAGCACATAGATATCTTTTGAATGTATAGAGTGCTCTGAAGTGTAGAAAAAATACTGTTAATTAAATCAGTCAGGGCCACTAATAGCTGCAATCCGTGCAAAGAAATATAAATAAAATATGTAGGGATTTTTTGCTTTTTTTATCAAGTTGACTGCCTCTAAAAGACATTGTCTTAACATATTTCAAAGTAAAACACATTTTCATCTTCAAAAAGAAAGAAGAGGTGGCCTTGAAAGGAGTATGCAATAGCCCTAGATATGCCCCTTACTCTATTCAAATGGATAGCTCCCTGGAGCTATTCTTTTGCACAAGCATTTCCTGATCTTATTAACCATTATCTCCATGGAATTAATTGAACAAGAGGACTTACGGCCTTGTTCAAAGCTGATTTTTTTTTGTTGTTTTTTACAGAATGATATAGTATCAGTATCAAGAGTAATGTAATGCCAATTGATTGATCTTTGCTGCAGAAGAAAGAAATATGTGGGAATTCAGGTAAAAAAGTGCTGCATTATTTTTACTGAGTAAAGCATGAAGAAGAACAGATGAACTTCAGTCACTCCTCACAAGTCATGCTGTCTAGTCCTTTTACCATCTTATATGTACTCTTTTGGACATATTCCAGTATTTTTGTATCCTTATTTTTTGGACCCCAAACTGCACACCATACTCAAGGTGAGGCCACATCAATGCCAATGCATTCATGAAGGGCAAATCCTGCCTGACCAACCTCATTTCCTTCAGTGACTAGCTGACCCTCCTGACAGATGAGGCTGTTGATGTAGTCTACCTTGACTTCAGCAAAGCCTTTGACACAGTCTCCCACAGTATTCTCCTGGAGAAGCTGACAGCCCACGGCTAGGACAGGTATGCTCTTCACTGGGCTAAAAACTGGCTGGATGCCCAGGCCCAGAAAGTGGTGGTGAATGGAGTTAAATTCAACTGGCGACCAGTCACAAGTGGTGTTCCCCGGGGGTCAGTACTGGGACCCACCCTCTTTAATATATTTATTGATGATTTGGATGAGGGAAAGGAGTTCAGCCTCAGTCAGTTTGCAGTCACCACCAAGTCAGGGGAAAGTGTTGATCTGCCAGAGGGTAGGAAGGCCCTTCAGAGGGACCTGGACAGGTTGAATCTATGGGCAGAGGCCAATGGGATGATATTCAACATGGTGGAGTGCTGGGACCTGCACTTTGGTCATAACAACCCCAGGCAACGCTACAGGATTGGGACAAGGTGGCTGGAAAGCTGCTCAGAGGAAAAGGATCTGGGGATGTCAGTTGACACTCGCCTAAACATGAGTCAGCAGTGTGCCCAGGTGGCCAAGAAGGCCAACGACATCCTGGCCTGCATCAGGAATAGCATAGTCAGCAGGATCAGGGAGGTGATCACCCCACTGCACTAATCTCTGGTGAAGCCACACCACAAATACTGTGTTCGGTTTTGAGCCACTCACTACAAGAAGACATCGAGGCCTTGGAGCGTGTCCAGAGAAGGGTGACAAAGCTGGTGAAGGGTCTGTAACACAAGTCTGATGAGGAGCAGCTGAGAGAACTGGGACTGTTTGTTTAGTCTGGAAAAAAGGAGGCTCAGAGGAGACCCTATTGCTCTCTACAACTACGTGAAAAGAGGTTGTGCTGAGCTGGGGTCAGCCTCTTCTCATAGGTAAGTACCAATAGGACAAGATTGAATGGCTGCAAATTGTACCAGAAGTTCAGATTAGAAATTAGGAGAAATTTCTTCTCCGAAAGAGTGTCTGGGCTTAGGAACAGGTTGCCCAGAGAGGTGGTGGAGTCACTGTCCCTTGGGGTGTTTAAGGAAAGGTTGGATGAGGTACTTAGGGACATGGTTTAGCTGGTAATATAGGTGGTAAGGGGACAGTTGGACTAGATGATCTTGGAGGTCTTTTCCAACCTTAAAGATTCTGTGATTCTGTAATGCTGAGTATAGTGGGACAATCATTTCTTCCCACTGGTTAGCTACACTGTGCTTAATGCACCCCAGGACATGTCTGGACCTTTTGGCCACCAGGACACATTGTTAACTCGTACTGAGCTTACGGTCAACCAAAACCCTTACAACTCTTTCTGCAGAGCTGCACATCAGTCTATATGTACATCCACAATTACACCAACTAAGAAGCAGCATCTGGTATCTGTCCTTAATCTATACCATTGAAGGTATACATATGCACATATATAACCTTAAAAATGTGTAACCCCTTTGTGATGGCAAGTAAAAAATAATTTTTTATCTGTTCCTTTTTTTTCTTTTAATACAGCTCTTACTTGGCATCCTTTTCCACACTTCATCCCACTGACTATGCTTTTAGCTATTTTGTAAAACTAGATTTCAGTAGCAGCTGAAAGACACACAAAACACTACAATTAGTAAGAAACAGGAATAGGAAATAATATAAAAAAATATTGCATTCCAATTACACAAAATAATGATGCACTAGGATAAGGATTTTCTCTTATACCATTCTACTGCAAACAGAGTGTTGCAGTTTTGTGTAGCTGAGATGGCTTTTGCAAGCAGCAGCTAGAGCTTTCTGCAAGCCCCAGACTGTAAACACTGGCCAATTCAAGGCCAACGTTGCTGCTGACCAGGACTGAGCCAATCGGAGATGGTCATGTGCCTCTGTGAATCACATATAGGAGAAAAAAAACTGCAGACAGGCACATTTTGCCACTGGAGAGGGGAGTGAGAAGATGTAACAAGGTGTGCGGACACCAAGACCAAGCCCAAAGGACGGAGGGGGAAGAATGAGGCCTCTCCGGGTGCCGTAAAGAGAGATTCCCCTGCAGCTTGTGGAGAAGACCATGGTGGAGCGGGTGTCCCCTTGCAGCCCGTGGATAAGGACGGAGAGCAGAGACATCTACAGCCGTGAAGAGACTGATCCACACCTCAGCAGTTTTGCTGGGGGACTTGTGACTTTGTGGGGGACCAGGCCGGGGGAGTCTGGGCCTGAACGTCAGCACCCATGGAAGGGAGTCCTGCTGAGAGGCCTGTAGTGAGGAGATGACTCCCCAATAGAGAGGACTCGCGCTGCAGAAGTTCATGGATATGACTCTTGTGTAGGTGGGACCCCACAGTGCCGCAGGGAAAGTGTGTGTGTGTTGCATGCCCCCCCCCAGCTAAGACGGAAGACAACTCAGGAGGAACGGACTGAAAACCCCCATTCCCTACCCCTCCCTGTGCTGTGACAGGGAGGATAGAAGGGAGCTAATTTTTTATTAAAGTCAAGTGTGTGAAGAGGCAAGGGGGGTGTGTGTGTGGGGGGGAAGTAGAAATGTTAAGATCTGGGGAAGGAAAGCAGCTTGTGAGGAACCACCGGAACCCCACTCCCGATTACCTGCCCCTCCCCGCGCCATGTTGGGGTGGGAAGAAGGGAGTAAAATCGTGGTTAAGTTTAAGTCTGCTAAGAAGGGAGGGGCAGGGGGAAGGTGCTTTAAGACCTGGCCGCGCTTCTCATTACACGACTCTGGTTCACTGGGTGTGTAGTTGTAGTAGTAATAAATCTCTTTTCTTTCTTTTATTCTGTGCTGAGTCTGTTTTGCCCATTGCACTAATTGGAAAGTGATCCCTCTGTCCTTATCTCAAGTCTGGAGCCTCCCGATATATATTTTCTCCCCTTTTCGGCTGAAAAGGGAGTGAGCAAGTGGCTTTGGTGGGCAGTTGACCCCTAGCCAGGGCCAAACCACCACACAGAGGAGTCTGAGAGGCATTAGTTTCTGCAGGGAGAGATTGAGGAGCCTTGGCCTGTTTATTCAAGGAAGAGAAAAAATACAAAAGGACGTGATGCAGGTATAAAAACCTGTAAGTAGGCTAGCAAAAGTGATACAAATGTTTCTGTTTATTCTTTCTGCTGATGAAGAAGAAATATTGGACTTTGTAAGCTACCTTTTTCTTTTTTCTTTCTTAATCCAGACAACAATTGCCAGGAATAATAATTTCTACAATCTAAAGAGCTCTGTAGCAATAAAAATAAAAACCTTAGTGCCTAATTGTTTACACGTCACAATTTCAATCACATAGTTGTAACTGACAAGAATCAGAAAAAATTGAGTCTTCCAAATAAGGTAACACCAGACACCATTCTGCATGAGATCTGTGGTTTTACGTTGTCCATTAACTTGCTATGTCACTGAGCAATTTCAGAAAAACCCGGTAATAGACAATTAGATGCTAATTGCCACCAGGAAAAGTCTCCTTTCTAACTCCAGTTCAATTTTAACTCCTGAAGAATGAGGTTTCTGCTCCTTTCAAAAACATTAATTACTGATATGATTCTTCTAGTTCACATACATTCCTCACCTTCTTTTGAATTCCAATAATCTCTTGTCCTGTTGATATCCTGTGGTAATGAGCTACAGAGTCATGCCTCAGGTGAGGAAAATAATCCTTTTCATTTTTGATTTTTCTATTTTGCTGTATGTTTTCTCATTTCTGCACTGCAGCATAGGGCACTTTCCATTTCTTGTACTACTTCACATATTCCTCTCACTTTTTTTTCTTAATATTTTTTTTTTTCAATAAAAATCTCCAGAACTCTTGCTGCATGGGTTTCATGTGTCCCTTGCTCTAAACTTTCCAGAATAAAAAATAAAATCTACCAGAGGCAGAATTTTTGAATTATAGCTGGAAGTCTGGTATAATATAATGTTTCCTATATAAAGCTGTATGGTATGGTTGGTTACTAAAAATCCTTCCTAACATGTTTGCTTATACTTATCTAAATGTACTTTCTATAATGATGCTAAAAGTAGAGCCAATTATAAATGTACAGGTTTTGAGAAAGTGTTGCACCAGGGTGTTAAAAAAAAAAAAAAAGGTTATTACTATTTCTGACATATCTTTGTTTCAGTAGTTCCTTTAAGGAAAGAAGCTTTCATTTAGTTTTCATTTGTTTTCCCATTAAAAAATAAAATCCCTAAGTAATGGGGATAGTTAAAAAAAGTATAATGAAATTTTTTTTTAACCAGCCAGTGCTTCTTATAGTTTGAAATATTTCACAGCAACTGTTCTCTTCAGGCTTGGTACCAACAGAATTCAGGTTTTCTTTTCTGCTAATTCCTCAGCAGCCCACCAAAAGCAGTGTTTTGTTTGTGATACAGAGAGTGGGTTTTCATGGCTTGTGGATCTGGGACTTAATCACAGAAAATATTGGAAAACAAAGACTTCATTGTAAAATAGGAATGACGCTGTGAAAAAGGAAAAAAAAAAGTATTCTATATTAAAGATATTTTTGTCACAATAATGCAACTCCAAGTATCTGCTCAGGCACAATGGAATAACCTGAGAAGACTAGGTATGAAAAGTCTTTAGTTTTCAACATACCAGCAAAACTGCACCAGCTTTCCTACATCTATACCATTTTACATTCTTGACAAACAAAACAAAGAGGGAAGTACTTTTTGTGGGATCATATATGTCTGACAAGAACAATATCTCAGTTTTGCAAAAAAAAGAAAAAAGGACTACATTTTATTTTGAAACAGAATCAAATTTCTATCTTTTTTTCTCCTGAAAATTTATTGCATAGTTTAATTCTTTAGTTGACTATCTCATATTCTCAAACTGCAAATAAATCAGAAATTTATAAAATAGGTGTTCAGGTTCCAAGACAATGGGCCTATGTCTTAAAGTTTCTAAATACTTTGAAAATACTAATTACCCATTCTTCCACTCGGTCCCAGATCTTCACACAGTAAAATTAAAAATCCGAGAATGTCCTAAAATATTATAATCTATCACATTTTTCTGTACTGTAACAGAGGGCAGGAAGAATTTTATCATTCAGAAAAATGAGGCATTTTCTTGTAAAATCTTCAAGAAATAGTGACGAAAAACATCAGAAAACCATTCAAGAGAAATATGTGAAAAAAGAAAGCATACGGTTTATATTGACGGAGATCTTATTTCTGCCCAGTAAATTGCAAAAATTGTTCAAGAACAGTTCATCTTTGAAAAAGTATGACCTCCCGTTATACAGCAACAGTCAAATAGACCTTTAGTGAACTTCTGAGCAAATAATCATCATGTGAGTTGAAACTGCCTAAGGTCAGTTTTAACTCAAGCACCCAATTTCTACTGGATTTCAAGCAAGGTTAGAAGAATAAATTCAGAATACAAATACTGTAACTGACACATATCAGCTAGTTCTCTCTTCCTCCTCCTTCCCTCTTCTACCTGTCTCTTTCTTCTTTCCCTTACTTTGAATATACATATTTAGGTTGCACAGTGGCAGGTTTCTAGGCAAAGAAACTCTGGGGGGGAGAATGTATTCATCAATTAATTGCAGTAGGAATGCTACATGGTACATCTTCTTAAATTCAAAGGCAAGAAAGTCATTATCTGTGAAGAAAAAAGGTAAAGAATTGCTGAGCATGCCTCTCCATGTTAATTATCTTGGTTACATCTACAACCTTGCACATTTGTATGCTCACCTTGTCATTCTGTAGAATCTGAACTCCTGATATTGAGCAGCAGGTGCATGGGGAAAGTATAAAAGAAAGTTAAATCAAAGGTAGGATTGAAGGTCTTGTAGTGATAGCACAAGGAAAACAGGAGATATAAAGTCAGTTCTTGATTTGTCTGTGTGCACACTGAGGAGCACATCTCATTTCCTTCTGTTAAGTTTTCTTCCTGTCCTTAAAACACGCAAGATATTTTATTCAATGTATTTTTTTGTCAGTTTGTCATTTAGTCTATGACCTTTTAGGGGGAGAGATATGTGTCTTACTGGAGGTTTATGTGAAACTGGGCACAATGGGACTTGTCAGTTGAGAATTCTCAGCTCTACCAGAATACTGGAAAGCAATAAGAGGCAAAGCAGAATAAAGATATTCTTATTTCAAATAGCAAGTACAGACAGGTATAATATTACTGAATTTAAATGGGCAACTGAAGGGAGAATAGCAATCAACACAACAGTAACCACTTTCTGTCATTCAGAGGACTTTAAAAAAGAGAAAGTGAAAGAAAGATCTTACAGCTATTATATATTTCTGACTTTATTTCCTAAGCCTGAAAGTCAGTCATTAATGAAATAAACTTTGGTTGTATTTATGTGATGTGCTTCATACTTTCACATTACTTGATATCGCTTTTCCATATGTGTATGTCTATATATATACACACATATATGCATACAGAGACACACATTTATATAAAATATAAATAGTATTTATGCATACAGGTTTAATACTGAAGCATGTTTCAGACCCTTCTGTCTAGAACAAGAGACTTTGCCTTTTAATTTCTTAATGAGGAGTCATTAGATGTGATGGGATTAAAGTGGGTGATCTGAATAGACTGCCTGCATTTGATGAATGTGTTGAAAAGTCAGCAAATTCACAACAGTATTTGAGCTTCAGATTTGAAGTCTGTTAAGTAATTTCAGTGGGACAAAACTAGCCTGACTCATTAAGAAAGCAAGCCATGGTGCATTAGGAGTAGCCCCCAAAATGCCAAATATTGGCTTCCTTTATAGCTGATAAAAGTGAAAAGACAGATTAAATTATCCACGCCTATCTTAGAAAGGAGAAAATAGGACAGCACAGTACTGCTGCATGATGAATTGTTATTCAGTAGGCAGCTCGACAAGGGCAGCTTCATAGGTAGTTTAGGGTTAATTATGTTCAATTTTTATATGACTATAGCTGTCTTTAAATTTTCCAGGGTACCTAAAAGTTAATTTTGACATCAAAATAAATAGCTTTTATAAAAACAATCAGTAAAAAAGGGATAAATTTAATTCCATGTTGAACTTATTGGCACAGATCTCTGAAACTATCAGATGAAAAGTGCATCTAAGATTTGATTTTTCTAATTCAATATTAGGAAATCGTAAGGGAATTAACCTATTTTTTAAAAAATGTTGATTTGGCAGCAATGTTCTGATTGCCTTCTTCCTGGTTTCTTTTTCTACTACTTGTTCTAGGAAGCCCAGGACTTTGTCTGAGGTAAACCTAAGGCTGAGCACTGAGAAACCCTATTTCTAAACTGAAGCCATCCCTAGTATTGGGACTGAGCCTGTGGCTTCCAGTTGCAAACTGTTATTGACTTCTGTCAGTCACTTTGGCAGGCCTAGCTGATAATCCCCTCTTCTTTAAACACTGGTCTGTCGGCTCAACACGGCACATAGGAACTGGTTTTTATGCCAACTTAAGCCTACTCAGATCTGTGAGAATAAACATATGAATAGCACTTGCAGGGAAAAAACTATGAACCATAAAGCACAGAAAGTCAATTAATATTCAGTTCTGTTGGAGGGGGGAAGGAAAAAAAGGAAAGGATTGCTATTGTACCACATTCTGTTAAATCCTCCATGAGGGTTTATGCAGGTTTTACAGATTTTCTACTATACCTTGGTATCCCGATCAAGGTATCCAGGTATCTGGAGTATCTACAGAAAATTAACTGCTCATCACCCAAGGTCATCCTGCCTATTGCTTTGTGTTTTGGGGGCTTTTTGTTTAGTATTTTTTAATCCCTCTGAATTTGTGCGCATTTCTTGAGCAAACCTTGTGAAATCCCCATGTAGACCTGTTTTTGAAGTGCAATCCACAGTACCAAGATGTGAATAATGCATTGTACTCTGCACAGACAGGCCCATAAAAACATGCTTTGAACAAGTAAATAATTCATGGCAAAACAAAACAAAGTATTCTATTTTTTTTCAAATTCATTATATTTTATGTAAAAATGGAAGAAAAAATTGAACCAAAGGCAGTCTCTTTGAAAATTTTCAACATTTTTACCTTTTCCAGATTTTATCTTGTTTCCCTTGATTTAAACAGTTCTGCAGACACAGTAACATATTTGTAATTATGTTGTTGTTATTGCCAAAGCATTGATTTTCACTAGACTTTTTTCTTAGACTTTAAAATTTTTGGTTTATTGTTACTAGGATGGAATTTTTTTCCTTAACCAACTTGAAATTGTCCTTCTGCTTCTTGTACAACCTGCCTCGGTGTGTTTCTAAACTCTAATAGAAATCTTCATTAGAGATACTCTATGATCAGTATTATAAAGAAAATAGAAGCATATTTTCTCACATAGTACTTTGGTCTTCCAAAAATTCTTTTTAAAAATATCCAGACAGTGAGATCTAGAGTCCCAGATGAAGTAGGTTTTGAATCCTGATAAAACAAGGGATACAACATCCACCTCAGCTCACACATTTTTCTGGACTCTCCTGTCATAATCCTGGGTCTCGGTGCCCCCCTTTTCCCTCCATTCTCCTGAATTATTGGACTTCAGTTCCAGCTATATCTCTGCAGAACTCCAATCCGAAAAGAGTATTATCCAACTCCAACAGAACAAGATGGAGACATAAAAAGATCCCACCGAAGAGTTTGGGGTATTTTTACCAAAACTGTGTAATAAACCTACAGTATCAACATAGTTGATAGTACAGAGGTTTTAATAAACTGTGGAAGCTTTCTGCAAGCCATGTAGCAGCTGGAAGAGAAGTTTCACAAGTGGAGCACCACACAATGAAGATCTATGCAGGTGTTCCTCAGAAATATCAGAGAGAGCAGAACTTGTTTGACACCGAAAGCTAGAGACTTTCAAATAGTGGACTCTGGCAAGGTTACAATCTGAGATTCTGCTAGCACACAAATAGGTTTCCATAGTAGTCTCAAAAGCTTCTTTTTTTTTCCCCTAAAATGTTGATCACCTCTACTTTTCACACACAAAAAGCATTGAGTTGAAAAAGGATGATAGAAAGCCTAAAAAGAGTTTGACAGTTTAACAGAAGCCTTGGAAGAAAGTCACATAATTTAATAGTTGTTTTCTTTAAAAGACCATGTAGAAAATGTCTGTTACTGTATATTTTAAACACTGAATGAGCTTTTTTTTTCTGTCTTGAAAGGCTCTGTCTGAGAACTTCTGAGGTTGAAATATTGCAAGGAGAAAAAGAATGCAGATAATAGTAAACCTCAAAACTTCAGCACCTACCAAGGATACCCTGTCTGGATGATAAGACAAAGGTCCACTAAATTATATCCTATTGAGCAATTAAGTTCAAATCTGTCAATCCTAAAAATAAGCAGAGGAAAAATTCTGTACAATTTTTGATGATGAATTCACAGAAAGACTTTGTGTACTTTTTCAATATTATCTAATAGGAAAAAGAAATTTGGCAAATTCTCAAAATTTTTGGCATGTAAACCACTTTAACATTCAGGGACTACAAGAGCAAAGTATACAAAAAATGATCATAGAATCATAGAATGGTTTGGGTTGGAAGGGACCTTAAAGATCATCCCCCTGCCATGGGCAGGGACACCTCTCAGTATAGCTCAGGCACCTAGATGCCTGTAGAGCTAATGCAAGCTTGTCTTTTTCTAGTTGCCTATGGTGTCTCCAATGTCTAAGTCTCCAGGTCTGAAAACATTACACAAGACTTGTGGCTGGGTTAGTGAGTTTGGGTTTCTTCATTTCATTTTTCTAACACTGAGTAAAGCAAATTCTTTGCCAAGGATGTGAATAAAGTAACTCCTGAAAGCTCAAGCACCTGCTGGAGGAAGTCATATAAGTTTAGAGGAAAACAAAAAAATAAGTTTATCTGTTTAGCTTCATTCCTAAGGTAATCACTATGGGTAGAAATAGCAGATACAGACAAGCTGTCTCACTTACTGACAGCTCTGTGAAAAGAATATAGCAATAGAACTAATTTAGGTAGTACTGTTCCCCTTAGACCCAACTGGTTTGTGCTGAGTTGAAAATGGAGCTTTTGTCCTGGCTGTTACACAGCTGCAGGGGGTAGGGAACAGCAGAGAACTACAGAAAGCAGGAGTGGGCTGAGGGGTGGAATAGGGCAGAGGCGCAGTTTGCAGTAGTGATCATTAAATAAATGAAACCTAAACAACTTGCTAAACTTTCATCCCTGCAACCAATTTAAGTCACTGCCTGCAAATGGAAGGGGAAGAGAGCAAAGTTGGAAGGAGGAAGCTAGGAAGGAAGGCAGGAAAATGGAAAGACTTCTCTATGGCTGTTTCTCCTGGAACCGTTGTGGAGTCTTCTCTGTAGCCAAGACTGCAGGGGCATGGCATGTACTATACCAGATCAAGGATCAGTCCTACATCCTATATTATATAGTAACCAATTATAAATGCTTTATAGAAAGGGAGTAGGAATTTTATATCTGAAAGTCTCGTTTTATCTCTAAATATGTCTATGGAAATGCATTTTCATCACCCAAAGCCAACATACTCCCAGAACAAAAAAAGATGTTAAAAACTAAGATGGGAACAGAAATCTGAATTTTTCTCTCCCATCTTTCATGGCCCCCATGAATGCTGAGATTATAGCACTCACTTGAGTCACACTATCAGGCTTCTCCTTTTTTAAAAGAATGCTGATATTTTTAAGTAAGCATAGAATTATGCAAACTGTGCCTAGAAAGATATCATATGGCAAAATTTGTAATATGACTGTAATATAAAATGATGTAATACATATATATGACATAATATATCACTGAATTTACAAAATACCTCAGTCATATTTTAGAAAGGACCTACATCTCTCTTTGACACCCACTTTTGGAGCAAGTGAAAGTGGGCAATGGTTTCCATGTCTCACCATTCTTCTCAAACTCACTATAATTTTCTGATATCCCACTGAGAGTCTTCCATCATGTCTTAGACACAGGGTCCAGTCTGTACAGTATTGCTTTACTCAGGCAGCATATGAAAAATCTGTCTAAAGCTCCATTGTCACTTTTCAGTATATGCATATCTTGGTAAATATTCCTACATCTTTTAGAATAGAAGATATAAGCATTATCAGGTTCCTGAAAAGCATGATGTCAGAAAGTTAGTCTGAAAATCTGTTAATAAAAACCTATGGCCATTCTGTCAGGGGAAGAAGATGCAAAGTCTGCTGGACAATTTCAGAACTAGAGGAATCTTGCTTAACATCTTCCTCTGCTAAGTTCTTGACCATGAAATTTTCCAAGGAAAAAATTCTCAGAGAAGCAAACTGACATTAGTACAATGCCTGGTATCTGTGGAATAAAGGTGCTATCTCAGCATAAAGTATCATTAACAGCGTTTTATATTCTTTAGCTTCAGTGATGGAGATGTTCCCTTCAGAGCAGAAGGTCCTTTATACAATTATCACCTGGGAGATATTCATCACAGATGTCCTTTGGATATACAGCATATGTTCAGAACAGCCATGCCTGTAGTCACAAGCATACACCCTTAAGACCACACATTTCACGTTCCACTGATGTTTGCAATAATGCTGTAGTCACTACAGGTCACATCATGGCCTTGACAAGAACTCATAGGGAAAGGATGTTTTTATCTGATAATGATGTTCAGCTGTAGAAAAAAAATGCCATGACAAAGCTGCAGGGCTATTTCCAAAAGTGTCCTAAGGCTAGGTTCTGTGTAAGGTTATGAAAGAGCAAACTTCGAGTTTCTGAAAATTTTAAATAGTTGCTTATTGACTGCTGAGTTCAGCTTTTATCCATGAGCTTCTTTATGGCATTTATCAATATGAGGAAGAAGTATGAGGAGAAAGGAAGGAAATCTTGATCATTTTCCCCAGGCACTTAATACTTCAAATACAATTTTCTCATCAGAAAATGCGAGCATGACATTGTTTCATTCTTTCAGATGAATTAAAATGCCATAACTATCTGCAGTTCTCTGAATTCTCTATTTTAGACCATTGCATCAAGTTTATTTTTCCTTATTCTCCTGTTCACAATGCATCTGGTTCTACCTCTATCTGCCTCTACTCTATATCTTTAACTTTGGCCCCCATTTTATTATACATTAGAACCCCAAATTCTCCACTAACTGGAGACTGGAAGAGAGCTGCCATTATTAGATACCTGATTTTTAACTCAGGTTAAATAAATAAACATCACAGATTATGTTGGGCCGGTTGAAAAACAAACAGGGTCACTGAGAATAGTCCTAGACTAATGTTTTGTACAACCACAATTGTCTGTTAAGATCTTGTCCTTTCAAACTAGAAAATCCAGAGACTCCTGGTTTGGCTCTTGGACTGATCCTATCTGCATCTATCTCCTTTATATTCATACACCTTCTGAGATAGTGTCTTTGTGCACATGTGCGTGCATCTGCGTGTGTTTGTGTGTGTGTAATTTTGTCTCCTTAGGAAGATAAATTAAAGCATATCTTAATGAAAGTCTTTGCTTTTATTGCCTTGGCATACAGACATGTTAAAACTCACATGTTCTGTGAATGCTGGGGGTGCTAAAGAACATCTGACACTATGCCATCAAGTAAAACAGGAGTAGGTAAGGGATTTTCCATCCTCTGGAAGATTCTAAAATTTCAAACCCTTGAGTAGTGTTCAGTGGGATGAACTACAGATTAAATTTTCATGAAAAATGAAAACTTCCACAATAAATTCTCCAATTTCAGAATTTTACTATATATTATACATATCCATATGCATATATATATATGCATAAGCTTATGTGCAGGTATGGATTCTAAAGAACTATTGACGTGAGAGAGAAGAATGTGGGAACAACTGTATCTTCCCACATCTCTCTGGTCTGTAAGATCTTTTTTTCTTGCTTTTTGTGATAATATTGAAATCTGTAAGATTGAAACTGGCCAAAAAAACCAAACCAGCCAAACAAACAAAAAAAAATCCAAACACAAACACAAAATAAAATTGAGGTAAAATGGACTTCTTTGTAAAGGAAGGTTTAAAATCTAAGAATCTATGTTTTAAATCTAAGAAAACTAAATGAACTAAAACATACCTTTAGTGTTTTAAGTTTTTCTAACAAAAGAGGCCATGCTCTAAAGAGATGATTTAGAGCATAAATCTTTCTGAAAATGGCTTAGATTGCAGGTGAAACAATTTTTTAGCAACTCATATTTTGAGGCCAAATGTAAGTGACCTCTGGAGCCTTAGTCAGCACCAAGTCATTCGCCACAGCAAGGACAAGCCAGCACCTGCAGTCTTCTGCACCTGTAAAACACCTCCAGAACTGTCAGTGCTTTGTTTGGCCATTTCTAACCTGACCTGCAGGTGTAGACTAGAATGTCTCGTCCCCAAAACACAGAGAGGCAAGATATGACCAGCACTCATCTGACATAAACACCTGAATTTTCCTTTCCATGAAAGTCACGTTATGGGAGGACGGGAGAAGAGAGCAACTGCTGACGTAGCAGGCCAAGGCAGAAAGCTCAGGATCATTCCTGGAGGCCCAGTTTGTTCCAGCCTCTTTCTGTACTCCTGAAAAGTATTATCACAGTTTTATACTTGGTGCCATAATTACAGGAAGTGAATGCACACCAAAAAAAATGATTATTTTACTCCTCATCTTTGGTCCAAATGGCAATATTTAATTGCAATATTAAGTTTTTAATTCAGTACAATTCATACAAGGGGAAAAAAAAGGCAAGCAAAACAAACAAGCAAACAAATCCTATTTTGCTTGATGGTGCTCAAACGATAGAACAGGGTCCCAAAGGTGTTGTGAAGCCTTGATTCCTGGACGTTTTCAAAACTCAACTGGACATAGCCCTGGGCAGCTTCAACTAGGTGATCTTCAGAGATGCCTTCTAGCCTTAACCCATGATTTCATGGTTCTCCAAATAGTCTGCCTTCATCTCTTGATCAGATCAAAACCCACCTGTTTCAGATCCTCAGTAATTCAGAGATCTGTATGGAGAATAATTTCTGGGTATGCATCCATTAGGTGAAACAGATACTTCAGGTATTCAGTATCTTGTTGGACTAGGCCTTCTGATCTTCATTTTGCAGTTGTGCTTCTTAAAATAAATGCGGGAGATGATAGACTCATTTTCTTCCTCTACTTTCATTGCTGATAAAAGTAACTTAAAAAGAAGTCCTTCAGACAAACCTGAACAGAAAATACACATTTTGTGCCTAAGGATCTACCAACAGATATTCAAACATAAATTTTTGTAATACAACAGGACAATTTGAGAACACATAATGATTTTCCTTGGCCAAATGGGAAAAAAAAAAAAAACAAACCCAACAGAATGTTCTAACAGACTCTTGACTAACGGATTCCTGTTTTGACCCAGCTTTGGTACTCATGACTGCCTTTGTATTCCACTGAAATCAGGGGCAAAACACAAGGATGCAGCTGAGTGACAAACTGAACCGAAGTGTTACATGCTTCACGTTAATAACTGGACCACTAACAACTAACTTCAACTACCTGATTCAGGCTAACATAGTGGTCTTTCTTACTCCATTTATTTCAGGTTTTATTTAGATTTTGTTGTCTGTTTTTCTCATACTCATTAAAAGAGTGACAATCCTTCTCCCAAATATCCCTCCTGAAGAATATTGGTGATTTTTCACCAAAAATTTAATAAAGCCAAACTGGAGCGAACAGTGCCAATGTACACACCCTTGCAAAGCCTATTCCTAAGGAAGAATGACACCAACATGTGAGAGTCTAGTTAATTTTTATAATCCACATTCCAAGTTTTCTCATATGGACACGGAATTGTTGGCAAGAGATCAGGCATACATCCAAGTACCTATAGATCTGTCATGCATTCTGTCTCTCCAGTTATTTTCTTCATATCATTTTATATCATCATGACATGCTTTCACTACATTTCAGACAATTTACTGTACATTTTATTTCTTCCATAATTCTTTTTTTTAATTTGGAACAGTGGAGGATCTGTTGTAACCCTTTTAGTTTTCTAGAAAACTGCCTTAAAGCACTATTGAGTGTCTTCATCTGAGAAGATGCAGAACGATACTAGTAATAACTACATGGTTTATCTCCCTAGTAGGTGCAATAGAGATGCCAGTGATATTCAACACCTCTCATACCTTTGATCATTGAGCAAATGGTAAGACCTGCTGCTTTTTATCCCTGTAACACTGGATACCTTACTGCCATATGAACGAAACCTGAAGAAATAATTGTGTCCTTGAGAAAGCCAAAGCTCTTTCATGGAAGTGTTACAGAAATTCTTTGCAACTGAAGTCCAGGGAAATATCAGAACTGTTCAAATTTAGGTTTCCCAGAACCTTTTACTTGTAAATAGTGGGACAAACTCCTTGGCAACAGCCACAGGTGCTGAAAGCAGCAGTATTTCAGACCAACTATGTTAAACAGTTCTGTAATGATTTAAGGGCTTTACATAAGTAGCAAGATCAGTCCCAACTGAGACATAGAATTGCAGCCTGTTCAGGAGCCTAATTTATACTGTTTTGATGTGTTGAGCTTGAAAAACACTTTTACTCAGAGGAGACACTTTTATTCTTGAAGGAATGGAAGTTTTTCTCTTATTGGTGGGAAACAGGAGAGAAAGGACAAGACTCATTCCAGAAGCTTTCTTCTTACTATGCCAATATATTAACTGAAATCAAAAGATGGATAGCTAAATTACTCCTGCCCTTTCCAAACCTCTGGTGAGACCTCACCTGGAGTACTGTGTCCAGCTTTGGAGCCCTCATCACAGGAAGGATGTGGACCTGTTGGAGGGAGTCCAGAGGAGGGCCACAAAAATGATCATAGGTCTGGAGCACCTCTCCTATGAAGACAGGCCGAGAGAGTTTGGGCTTGTTCAGCTTGGAGAAGAGAAGGCTCCAGGGGGACCTTACAGTAGTCTTCCAATACCTGAAAGGTGCCTATAAGAAAGCTGGGGAAGAACTGTTCATGAGGGCATGTAGCAATAGGATGAGGGGTAATGGTTTTAAACTAGAAAAGGGGAGATTTAGGTTGGGTATTAGGAAAAAGTTCTTCAATATGAGCATGGTAGATCACTAACACAGGTTGCTCAGAGACGTAGTTGAGGACCCATCCATGGAGACATTCAAGGTCAGGCTTGATGGGACTCTGAGCAACCTGACCTAGTGAAGATGTCCCTGCTTACTCAGAGGAGTTGGACTAGATGACCTGTAAAGGTCCCTTCCAACCTTACACATTCTACGATTCTATGATTCTAAACCAGTAACAGATGCTTTCCTTTCAGGATTTCAAGAGATGAGGACATCATTTCAGATTTAAATTTAGAAGCCTGATATTATGAGTGCCTGACAGTGGTGATAGATTTACTCTTGCTTTCTTGTGGATATCAACTTCTTAAGAAGCTCCTTTCATCTTAGAGTGGTAGACAGTTCCGTATTCAGTCCATAAAATTCCTGGAGAAAGAAAAAAAATGCCCAGGACAATTTCTCACTCTTCTCTCTATGTAGGGAACCTAAGGAGATGCAAGATCTAAACATCCAAATTTGGACAATATATTGGAACAGATCTCTCTTTACACATATATATACTCAATGGGTAATCAAAGACCAGCTAGGTAAGTAGGCTGGTGAAGACTATACAGACTGGAGTCCTGAAGGAAAGAAGACAGTCTTTAGCAAGAGCAGACCATTGTGAACAATAAAGCAGTCTGTGGCATCCACCAGACCATGTTCTTCCATTGAAAAAGTGGCACCAGAGTATCATGGGTAGAGATGGGCAAACCTATCTGTGTAGTAGCTATGCAGTAAACTGGTGTCTTCAAGGTTCACTGTTATTCTAGAGACTGTAACCTTAGCAAATATACAGAAGTACAAAAATAAAAAACACTCACAATAATTTCAAAGGGATAAGTATATCCCCATGATGGCTTTCTTTGACAACTGATACTTTACATGGTCTTGCAGAGATCTGTCAGTACATGTTGCCTCATGTCTGTGTGTTAGATTACTCTAACTGTTAATCATCACATCCCCTACCTAAATCCATAATCCTGTATTTGTGACTGCACAATTATTTAACATGGTAAAAAATCATATTATTACAGTGCATTATGATTCTAAGTGAGAAATAAGTGCCAAGAGATGGGATTTTTTAAAGAAAGAAAACACAGTCTTTAAAGATAAGGGGCAAGGAAGAAGATGAATATAGCAGAGCAGTCAGCATGAAACCAGAATTGGCAGCTTTCTTCCCCGAGTGTCGCTAATTAATTTTCCTTGCTTGGTTCTCTGGAATTTGCCTGTTTGTCTGGTTCTTAATCCTTTAAAAGTCCAAGATTCCTACCGTGTTTTTTTGTTTGGTTTGTTTGGTTTGGTTTTTTTAGTTTTGCCTTGTTTGTTCTGCAAGTGGGGTCAGCTTTTTCTAATGGAAAGAAACAGCTCATGTAGAACTGTTGCTTGGATATTGTTTGTACATGATTCCTCTTTATTTTGTGAATAGTTTTACTCCTGAAAGCATTAATAAACACAAATGAATTACAGGCTTTGCTGAAGTCAATGGTAAAACTGACTTCATATTGACCCCAGTGAAGTCATACTTTCCTGGCTTTGGATTACAGTCTTTCATCCATGCAGCAAGTTTAGTCCGAGTAATCAACACATGAGCTTCCAACCTTATCTCTCCATACATACATCAGAATCCAACCTACTGATGTGAACAGAGGGGTGAGCAACATCCACTCAGTCCTTTTTGGCTGGGTGACTTGAAGAGCTGCAGACTGCACTGACAAGCAGTGATGGTGCTGCAGGAACCTGACCGAAGCATTCCCATTCATTTTGCCTGGGCCAGCACAGAGCTTTAGTTTGACAAAATGTAATACAGAGGTCCCTGATCTTGTATTCATTTGCTTACTCAGGTGGTCCCACAGAAGACTCTGACACTATTACTGCCTCATAATCATAAAACTAGAGGAAGAAACAAATCAGTGATTTATTTAACACATGACAGAATTTGTCACCAGTTGGCATAAAGTCTCAGACCTGAAATTTAAAAAAAAAAAAAAAAAAATCAAACTGTAGAGATCAACATACCTAAGAGAATGGTCTTATGTTAGGGCCTTTTTCATGTGTGTCTTTTCAGTTGTGTTGTGACTTGTGGGCTCATTGTGAGATCTTTGTTGATGCAAAGATCTTTTATTCTCAGGGTTCTGGTCTGGTTTATTTTTATTTTATTTTATGAAAGTAGGACCTTACTAAAAAGGACAGGTTTGAAAAATGCTAAATCCAAGTTGGTTTTTTGTGTTGAATTGATAAATAATGTTTTTTAAAAAACCCACAAATGTAAAATCTGTTTAAAAAAGATGACAAGCTAAGTCTAGAAGGGAGAGAGGAGGGGAATCAACTCATAGTGCAACACCTGCTTCAGGCTAAAACAGTAACATTCAATTCATTTTCATACAGCATCTTTCATACAAAGCCTCTCAAAACACTTTATAGCAAGAGAAAAAATGACAAGATAACTTGTTACAGAAGAGGTTATTGCAACTCTCAGACAGCAAAGGAAGGAAGCTGTGTGCAGGATTGGGCTAGGGGAAAAACGATGTAAATTCAAAGGAGGGGAAAAAGTAATATCCTTGCACAGTATAACAGAAAGAAGAGATGAATAATAATCATATGAATGAGGATGAGGATGAGCATAATAATGGGGATGGGGATGAGGATGAAGACTGTTTCTTCCTTGTATAAAAGCTTACATCTACTTTTTTTGTACAGTAATTAAAATAACTCTGCAGAACAGGTAAATTCATTTTGCAGACAGAAAAACCTAGGCATAAACAAATATGTTAAAAGGACTGTCCTAGGAATAGAGGCAGTTTCCTACTCACAGCAGCTGGAGAATGAGAACTGAGACTGCCAATACTTACCAAGACTCTAATACAAAGCTGGCTCTGTTACTTTAATCAAATACAGCTCTTTCCCATTTTTGGTGGAAAAGTATATGTGATATTTTTCAGCAATGAGTGCTTCAATTCCAGCCTGAATGCTTGAATTATTTATTGAAAGAACAAATTTTTTCCATAGTTCTGTAATCTCTGAAGATCACAAAACAAGTCAGTGTCACAGGGACAGGGATGTGATTCAGGAGCCATCCCCAGTGCTGAGCTCCAGGTGCCAGGCAGATGGCACCAATACACAGAAGAAAGGGACAAGAATAGAGGCTGGTGTGGGAAAGCCAACTCCCCTCCAGGTTTGATCACACCACAGCATACAAGGGCTGTTTGATTACATGATGGTAGATGGAAGAAGGAATCGTATTCTCTGGGAATGAAAGCAAGGGAAAGGAATGTCAGTTTTAGAAGACTATTTTCACAGAGAAAGGAAACAATATAGAAAACCAAAGCAGTGGCAAGGTATAGAGTAGAGAATTAGACTGTGGCAAAGAAAACAAACACCAAATTATGGAAACAAAGCATTTTTTTAAAATTGTTTACACGATAAATTATTTTTGATAGACATCCAATGCCTGTACAAGCAGATGAGAGATTAGCACTGTGCCTGTGTACTGTCTGCCTTTGGAGGACTGGGAGAGTACAGATTCTTCATTTTTAATCAGTACACTTTCCCTGGTATTCAGCTTCCAAGTTTTGACTCCGTTGAGTTTGGGTTTTTGTGTTGGTTTTGTTTCCACTCATTCATCTTTCTTTGTACCATAAATAATACATACATGGCTTGCCATCTAGTAATTCATTGGCATCAGATACATTCTTGTAGAAGTGTTAACTTCCACATAGAGTTGTGCATTTTGGAGAATATGGATATTTCCCTGTGATTGAGAAATATGGCAATAATGACAGTACCATCCCCAGAACACTGCATGCATAGCAGGGTGCTTAGATCACATTTGCCAAGGAACCAGGCTTAGTGCCAGCATACTATATACACTCCCAACTTACTGAACTAATATAAACCATCGTCCCCATCCTGCAATTGGCAGCCCTGGGGCAGTCTGATGCACCCAGTTACAATTCAGCTGTTTGCCCATATGCCAGCCGTTATGTGATAGACCTATGGTGGTAGAAATGAGGCTGACGAGAAGGGAGATGGGTTGTCATCCTAATATTGTATTTAAATCTATTAATACAACTACACTGATTGTACAAGACAGAAAGTAAAGAGTTCTCATTTCTTCGCTCACAATGTATTAATATCAGAAAGAAAGTAGGCATAGATTTATGATATAGCAAATTAAATTTATGATTTTATTTCTTTTATGCCTGCATTCTTTAACATTCATTGAATATTTTAAAAAATAATGATAGATACTGTAACTTCACATTTTAGTACAACATAATATTTTCAGATATCAGAATAGGCTACAGCTATATAGAACATAAAAGTAACATTTTTCACTTTTTCGTGTAAAGCCACTAACTTGCCTGTTAGACATGTAACATTAATTATACAATTACATAATTATCCTTCAAAAGTAGTAAAAATATTTCAGTACTTTGTATTTTTTTCTGCAGGTTCTACTTGTAGAAATAGAGTTCTCTCATTTTAAATGTTCGATTTTTTCTTTAGAAGGCATTTCAGACAAGCAGTAATTATTTTCAGTCCTGCTGTCCACAAGATAGAGTAAGTAGTCATAGATTAGTGAGGGTTTTTTTTAACCTTGTATGTTTATTTTATTTTTAAATTAACTCCAAGGTGACTTTAAATGCACTGTTTAAACTTTCTTGTAGGTTAAAAATGAGGGCACGTAATGCCTTATTATTTAATAATATTTGTATATTCAGTAGTGAGTTGGCGTGATTTAATTGAAATGTCCTCTAGAAATGCCCACTACACCATTTGGTTTGTGTTATTAATCTGTGGAGCCAGTACTAAAACAAACTACAGTTCAATGTGAATGAGAGCAACAGTAGGTATTCCTCAGCATAGTTTATCTGCAGGCCATGGACAGCAGGTATCACACAGGTAGCACTATCACAAAACTGAGAATTATAGGCTATATCATGACTAACCCCCTCACTCCTCACAAAGGAATTGGGGAAAGGCGGCCTTGGGCAAAGTATATTCAGATTCCCCAAAAGAATAGTTTATACAGAGGAAGATTTAATTTTCCAGATCCAGTTAGCACATTTATTGCTCCTCACAATGTTCTGTGTAATATACTCTCTTTGGGTGATGTATAAAAGGCCATTTCTGCTGTTTTCTCATGTTCTCAGACACTGCTCCACAAGGAATTGAGTTTGCTACACATTTTGTCATTATAAGGCTCCAGTCAAACCTTGTATTGGGTATTCCTGTCTGAATCCCTGGGTTAGTCTTCACGTTCCTAGTTGTAGAGGGGAAGATTTTTGAGCAGTTAAGTCATACTCTGACCTCTGGGAAGAGAAATACATCCTGAAAGGAGGCATGTGCATAAGCTGGTCTCCTAGTAGAATTTTGAAATAGCATTGACAGGATATCCATGGTATCCATCAACAGCAAGTTATAGAGATGGCAACTGAAAAAGTGAAAAAATGAAAAAGCAAAAGAGCTGAGAGGTTGTACATTGCATGTAAAATGTAGAGATTTTTTTTAGCAGCTTTTGCCACATTTTCCCGTATGGCACCATGTTCACTGTCTGCAGATTAAACCCTGTTTCAGTTCACTTCATGTTGTTTATTTATGATGCTTTCATTCCTTACTTTTTTTTTTTTTCTTATTTTACTGATGACAGCTGGATGCCCTACAAAATGGCTTTAAAGGATGGATACATAGAGAACAGCATCTTCTGAAAGACACCATATTGGCAGACACCTCTCCAAACACTGTCAACCTAAAAGCATGCTGGCCAGGTAAGTATTACCTTTTAAATGTTATTGTAAAGACTTGTAAGCATCTTTCACTGTCCTTTGAAGAGTACGACACACAGGCATATAAAGGTGTATTGATAATATATAATTCCAATCATTTCAATATTAATTCTCGTTTCCTCTTTGTGTTGGTATAGTCCTGGTCTAACATTGAATTTAATCAGACAACTTTCTCCATCACTGCAAGGTGACCATTTGTTTGATATAATGCCATGCTTAGTTTCCTTAATCACATACACCTAATTTTTCCTGCATTGATTTTTACTCCACATTATCCACAGGAGCGTTTATACAGCACATATCTCCTACATCTTTCTGCCCACAATATGATAACCAAGATAATTCAACTTCATTGCAATAATAACACACTATTTACATTATTAAAAATAAGCAGCTAAATTTCAAGGAGTCTTTAGGACTTGGGATCTGAGTGCAAGATTTAGCAGTCGGGCTTGCTAAATTGTAAATTGTCTCACACCGAGTGTAACACCTCTGGGGAAACCTTTTAACTCTCCTGTCATGGCATTTCCCTCTGTAAACTTATTTATTATATCTGTCTCACAGAAGTGTCAGGACAATTAATCCTTGTAAAACTGTAGTCAGGATATCACTAAAAGAGAAGAGAAAGATGGGGTTTCCAAAGGTTTTGGTGTGATTGCACTGTGCTCTTGATGGACAGAACTATGGGTTACACAGTGCGCATAACAGGGTGAAACGAAGACACCTTAGGAGCATTCACAGCCACCAAAGTTCTCACTCCTTCCCCAGTACAGAAGGGCTGTGAAATTCCTTTGATTTATTGGAGGCTTCACTGATCTGGGAAACAGAAAATTTTCTTATTCCATTTACCTTTATTTGCCAGAGTTTCTAGCGCACAGTCAAGATGCCAAACATGGTATAATAAATGTGCATAACAATTCAAGTGGTGCCAAAATAAAATTTCTGAGAAAGCAGGTGAGAACATTTACAAGATTATACATACTTACAGAGTCATCATTTATTAAGGGAACAAATACTTCAAAAGCACCTGAGAAGGACTAACCTGCAGCAACAGGCTTCCACAGACTTAATTTTCTTTCTGTGATGCAGAACAAAAAGTCAGGTCAGGACTGCCACTCAAAAATGCCCAAGCCTATTTACAGAGATACACAACCTAAAAAAACCTAAATAGTGGAGTCTCTGTCAAGTCCCCAATCCTACATCTCTTTAGTGTTTCTAAGGCAGTGTCATATTGATTTAATGATGCTATTAGTAATATCTGCAGAGAATGTATGAATATAAGCAATTGCCATTTGGGATATTCTTTCTTGGTAGAAAAAACACCTAATTCCACTAATTGCCTCTACTGCTGTTTCTGTTAACTGTACACTGTATACATGTTAATAATGTTATTATCAGCAGCAATGAATTTTAATTAACATTCAGGTGTAGAAATATAATTCAAAACAAACATATTCTGATCAGTTTAATTTATTAAATTAATTTCATAGTTTTTTCCAAATCTAAAGTATTATTACTAGGTATAAATTAAAAGAAGGAATTAGCGGCTCACCAAGATCATGTTTAAAAAAATCTCATAGAATCATAGAACCATAGAATGCGTTAGGTTGGAAGGGACCTTTAAAGGTCATCTAGTCCAACCCCCTGCAGTAAGCAGGAACATCTTCACTAGATCAGGTTGATCAGAGCCCCATCAAGCCTGACCTAGAATATCTGCAGGGATGGGGCCTCCACTACATCTCTGGGCAATCTGTTCCAGTGATCTACTACTCTCATAGTGAAGAACATTTTCCTAATATCCTACCTAAATCTCCCCTTTTCTATATTAAAACCATTACCCCTTGTCCTACTGCTACATGCCTTCATTAACAGTTCTTCCCCAGCTTTCTTATAGGCACCTTTCAGGTACTGGAAGGCCAATAACATCCCCCTGGAGCCTTCTCTTCTTCAAGCTGAACATGCCCAAGTCTTTCAGCCTGTCACAAGAGAGGTGCTCCAGCCCTTGGATCACTTTTGTGGCCCTCCTCTGGATGTGCTCCAAAAGGTCCATGTCCTTCTTGTGTCCAGGCCTCCAAAGCTGGACACAGTACTCCAGGTGAGGTCTCACCAGAGAAGAGGGGCAGAATTGCCTCTCTTGACCTGCTGGCCACACTTCTTTTGATGCAGCCTATGATGCAGTTGGCCTTCTGGGCTGCAGATGCACATTGGTGGCTCATGTCCAGCTTCTCATCCACAAGTACTCCCAAACTCTTTTCCTCAGGGCTGCTTTCAAGAACATCATTGCTTAACCTTTATGGATAATAGGGATAGTCCTGACCCAGGTGCAGAACCCTGCTCTCGGCTTTGTTGAGCCTCATGAGGTTCACCTGGGCCCACTTCTCCAGCCTGTCCAGGTCCCTCTGGATGGCATCCCATCCCTCCAACACATTAGCCTCACCACTCAGCTTGGTGTCATCAGCAAACTTGCTGAGGGTGCACTCAATCCCACTGTCAATATCTTTAAAGATATTAAACAGCACTGGTCCCAGCACAGACCCTTGAGGAACTCTGCTTATCACCATCTTCAATCTGGACTTGGAGCCATTAACCACCACCCTCTGGATGCCTCCATCCAGCCAATTCCTTATCCACTGAACAGTCCATCCCATCAAATCCATATCTCTCTGCCTTAGAGAGAAGGATGCTGTGGGAGATCGTGTCAAAGGCCTTGCAGAAATCCACATAAATTACATTTTTAGCTCTTCCTTTGTCTAGTGATGAAGTTACTTCATTGTAGAAAGCCACTGGATTGGTCAGGCAGGACTTGCCCCTAGTAAAGTTATGCTGGCTGTCTTGAATCACTACCCTGTCCTCCATGTATCTCAGCATAGCTTCTAGGATGACCTGTTCCATGATCTTCCCAGGCACAGAGGTAAGGCTTACAGACCTTAACATTTCTTAACATGAAACAGATATCTAGATACCCTATTACAGTTCCTCAAATCAGACCATTACATTAAAAAGTCTTATGAATACATAATAGGAATTACTATTACACAGTCTTCCAGCTCAAAAAAGTATCTTCTAGATCCTGATAAAGTTAGGAAAAGTAAATATGAAGAACTGAAAAATCAAATCACTTGTCCAGGGCCATTCAAGTCGTTTATAGCAGGGCAAGAAATTGAATCCAGATCTCATGAAAACTGGTTCAGTGCTTTAACTACCAGACATTAGAGATATGACTGATCAGTCATTGAGATTTTATAGAGACTTGAAATGTGCAGCAATTTCAGAGTGTAATTTCAGCTTCCTCCCTGCATAAAACTATAGAAAATGGAGGAGGTGGCTCACGGAATTGGAGAATCGAAGCTATCCTGGAAACCTGCAGTTCTTCTTACTTGTTTTAATCCTCTCAAGACTATGCTGTCATAACCAACGCCGATACAAGGATATCAATACACAATGAAGTACTCTTTTTCCCACACAGCAAGTATAAGGGTTTGATAACATACCTGAATTTTAACAACTTACTTGTAAGAGGATTAGAGGCCTTGTTTAAAAGCTGGAAACATGAATAGGAGTTATCTTTGACTCTAAAACCAAAATCAGATAAGGTCCTTGATAGGTGCACTAGCAATGACTGATTTCCATGATACCTTACATTATTTCAGAAATATTAGTATTCTTCAGAAGTATTAATACATTTCTTTGCAGGTTCTGGAGGAAATATTCCATAAATGTTTTAGGCACTTTGCAAAGCCAAATGTAAATGCCTCCCCCCATTTGAATCACCAGTGATATTTTTTATATATATATATATATATATATATATATATATATATATATCCTTTTTTTCCAGACTGCATTTATTATGATTGATTTCACAATATATTCAAACTAGATTCAGCACTGTTACTTAAATAAGAACTAAAAGTTTTAGCTGTGACTAATTCCTTACTGTCTTCTACAGGTTTGCTTTTTATTGGCACCTCAGTAATCCTGATCAATGTCATTTAATTCTTGGCATGCACAAAGCAAAGACAATTAGCAACTCTATACATTTCACTGCTCCCTTTACATATATGCAGATATAAATGGACAATGTGGACCTGCTGTTGGAACCACAAACCTTGAGTCACACTGACACTCTGAAAATTGTTATGAACAGACATACGGGGAAAATACGGCTCTTCTCAAGGTACAAGACATGACACAAAATGGCACACTGTTATAAAGTACATTTAACAGCCAAGACACACACTTTTTAGTCACTGTCAGTGTCACAGAGTGGGCAACAGCAGCTCTCACACATCATCAGGGAAAGTGTCAGTAATCCCTGGAGACCATCTCTGTTATAATTGGCACTGGTGGAGGAGGAGGAGGATGCGTCAGGTAGAAAGATATTCCCACACGATCCTGAGATGGCAATAGTGGCAGTTAACACTCCTTCAGACTTCCAAAACTGCTATGGAAGTCCCTGATGAGGACATAAATATGAAGCAGCGAGATGGCATTTTTTTACATCTGCTTCTCATAGTATCATGACATTTAAAGTGCACGTTAAAATCTATCAAGTACAGTGAAAACATAATTATGCCATTTATGTAACATGCATTATGTACCTAATATGATCAGGATTAGTCTATCAGCATTTTGAATTTGTTGTGGAGACAATAGAATGCTTTGAAAAACACTATTTCTAAGTTTATTATTCAATTAGCATGTATACTCTCCCTAAGAAAATAAAACCTTTTGAGGGACACAAACATTTTTACTGCACATGCAGACTATGCAGTTTAATTCTTAACAAATTGCTTCTGCTTTTAAATTTTGTTATTAGTATGCTAAAAAATATTCTTACATGTTGTCATCACTCTTTAAATTTCACTAAATGGTACTTGGCTATGCATCTGCCAGAACGTCTTTCACACATAAACAGTTTTGCTTTCAGTCTGTTCAATTAAAACCAGAAATGTATCTGTCAAAACCTTAATCCTATGCTAATACAAATTCTATAGAACAGATTTTAGTTAATTTTACAATATTATTTCAAATTTTTCCTATGGTGGAGGTGTTTTACACTAGTCGACTGATGTTTCACAACAATAACTGAAATCCTGCTAAATACTTAATGCATCTTTTACCTAATCATTCAGTAGTTAAGTATAAGTGCTTTTTATTTTTTTTAAATTAAGCTTCTGAGGTGGAAACTTAAGGAAGAGCACTGAGGTTGATCTGTCTCCACAGCTCCTTACAGCAAGAGACAATTTCCCAAAGCTCCAATTCACTCTGAAGCTCCAAAGCTGCTTTTTATTGAAACATAAAATAGAAACTTAAAAAAAAAAAAAAAGAAAATTGAGAACAAGATTTAAAAAACAACAAAACCACCATCAACAACAACCTCACCATATTTTCTTATGACCTTGCAGAGTGCTGCCTTTTCAACAACAAATCCCACACTAGCTACAAAAGCCATGAGCTTGCTCCTAGAAGCCTCCACTGCACAGGAATTTCCATTCCAGCTGTCTCTGGCTGGCTGTCCATCCCTCCCCGTTCTATTTGGTGAGACAAATGAAACTTTCCTCAGTTTTCTCTCCCCCAGGAGTTTGACTGTTCTGCAATTCTCCTCTTCACACAATGCCACTTAACTCCCCCTCTAGCCAACAGGAACCAGTAGCAAACAGCTACCTACCCAGCAGCATGGCCATTCCTGGTGCTTACATATATGCGCAGAAATATATATGACAGTGCATGAAAAAATTAAACTACTACTCAGTCTGTCCCATCTTTTACAAAGAAGACTTACATAAGACAACTTCTTAAAAGCCCTTACATCCTTTATGCTAACACTTTGAAAGGAAAACAGACAGATGCTTAATATTCATTTTCACTACTAATAATATAGCTGATAATTTAATACAAAAAGATTTTATTATAGATGGAGATGGTAGTGTCTTTGGAGTTATTCTTGCTTGATAATTCTCATTAGAAGATTCTGATTGAAGGTCCTTTTAACCTTGCCAAAATTTTACATTTGGATGGAAAGTTTTCTCCATTGGGTTTCTGTCAGGCAGATGATTTATTTTAACTTTTTACAGATGTTTCAGAAAAAATTATTCAGTCATTCCTGAACAAAATACATCAGAAAAATACTCTGTTTCACTGCTGTTAAATTATAAGAAATTCAGCAGTTACTTTAAGAACACTGTAAAGCCGGATCTTAACCTTTTAGCAGGATTTGGTTTTAAGCCAGAGGTATGTATGCCTGATACCATCCCAGCGATAAAACTGTATTATACCATGCTATAAACCCATGGAAAATGTCCCTCCACCGTAGCTTGGAAAGTCCTAAAGGTTTGACAAGTACGTTCCTTGCAGTTTCCTTCTGCCAACTCAGAGCTTTGACTTCTCTGTACACACTTCACACCTGGAAAGTGACTGAAGCACAATCCAGACCACAATTACAAAGAGCTAGGAAGACTTTTTCTGAATTTCGGTGATGGCTAAAGTGGGCTACAGCATATGAACTAACAGGTTGTTTTCCTAGAGCTTTAAAGTATTTATTTGTTGGTACTCAAGCAACATGGAAGTGTGGGAAATATGAAAAAAGCATTAAGACATTTGAAGCAAGGACAAAGCAGCAAGAGTAGTTGAGGGAAGGAGCAGATTGGGGCACACAGCCTGAGAGAGGCAGTCTAAGAAGGTTGAAGATGGGGAAAAAACAGTAATTAGTAAGCAAGAAAATTGAGTCTGAAGGGAGGAGCGTAAGCTGTGAAAGCTACACTTGTCATAAACTGTGACCAAAAGACAAGAATGGTGTGGAAGAACAGAAAAAAGGAAATAAGGCAGGAAAGGTACCAATGGAAAAATAGGTCTCGTACGGGAAATTTGGAAGAACTACAGAGACAGAGAGGACCCAATTGTGTAAGGATATAACTTAAACATTTACAGTGACAGACAGATTACAGTAACTAGGAAATTAATATTCAAAACTCAGATAAAAGGGATTAAATTCACACACCAAACCATGGGCTGGAGAATGCACCACTCAAGACATGGTGCTTTATAAACTGAATGGAATCCTGCCTTGCTGGTGTATGATTTTATGCCACTTGTTACCTGTTACTGTTTTTGTGTTAGGAGAGTTTGTGAAGCAGATTTTAAAATCTAATACATTTTTTGGAATGTTTTTATGATTATGTATGATGGGAATTTGGAGGGGGCGCGGGTGTGTTTGGGTTTGTTGGTTTTTCTTTTAAAGCTGGATGTTACACTTTGAAATATGGGTTAAAATGACAGAGTTACAATGTCAAAGCAGTAAAAAGTAACTGTTAGCATAAATGTTTTCTAAGCTAATTCAGTCTCCTCCCACATTTTTGCTCTGAAGTTGAATTTCTGTTTGTTTGGACACATGAGAAATTCGTGTTCAAGCACATGAGTACTGGAAAGAAGCCACCATGAATTTCTGCTTCTGACTTTCTGGCAAACATACTTGTGTTTAGGAAACTCTCTTGCAGTACATAACCCTTGAAGTTCCCTTGAAATAGATCAATTCACTTTAGTAGCAAGTGTAAGCATATTGTGGAAGCTGTGATCACAATACCAGTAAGACATCATCCGCTTTAAAACCGAACAGTTTTGATTGTTGCAGATGGTATCAAGACATTAACAAAGTAGGGTATGTTCTTTGGTATTGGTTATTGGTGCAGCTGTTAAGTTAATGAAGTCAGTATATATTCCGTTTTAATTGTAGACACATTTTATTTGAGCTTTCACAGAGCAGCTGTGAAATAAGTGCTATAATTAATGTTCTGTGAGTTACACTGAAATCTATGTATATATTTTATAAATGATATGTTATAACCTCAGTACAATTTATTTAGGTCTTGGTTCTCAAGATGAAAGATTATCAGACTACTCCACTTTCTTTTCTTCAAAACATTTGAAGGTTTTAAAGTCATCTTCATTTGTGCTTTCACCTGCTAAGTCACCACAAATAAGTTTTATTATGAGAGTAAATAAATTTATTTTATTAAATTAATGCCTTCTTTACATACTTAGATTTATTAGGTACTCAGCATGTTGGTACTGGAGTGAAGCAGGCTGTTCCAGTTGTACTTGAAGAAATAACCTCATTTTAGCTCTCCTTTGTATTACTTTCATACCAGGTATTCAAAATTTGTCATTCCTAAGAAACTGTCATAGAAAAGATAAAACATCAAAGGAAAAATGTTGAATCTAATCCCCTTGGGCAGGCAGGCAGGTAAACCAGGGAATGTTGATTTGTGCTATATTAATTGCATCTACCACAAACTCCCTCAGTTTGAGACATTCTCAGTTGAACACCTTTTTCTGTGAGTAGAATGATGGTAGGGAACTCAACAAAGTAGAATTGTCGATGCTTAATAATAGGAGACCCTATTATTAACAAAATTATCAGGGTTTTCTCAGACTCAAAGAAGTGATCTATAGATACAGTCTTCTCACTCCTTTTGTTCTGCTTTTCATAATGGCATTAGGGTTATTTGGTTGGTTTGCTTTTTTGTTTTCAAATGAGAGTTTAAAAATTCAGATATACACACCAACAAATGTCACTTAGTTTTTTTGGAGATAACTTCATCCAGCTTTACTTACACATTACACTATTTATTGTGTTGTCTTTTGCACTGTGTTACATTCCAGAATTCCCCCTTTTCTTTGTGTGACCCTAAATGCTCAAGTGACTACTCCAGAAGGCAAGGTGGGTCATGGTGTCCAAAAGCTACAGGAACTGTCTTCTTAGCTCCTTCACAGAGTCCAAAATCTTTTGGAATAAAAGATAATGGCACATACTGTGGGTTACATAAAAAGCATTGTGTCATAAGTTCCAGACTTTTGTTATATTGCTCAACAGGAAAATCACCTAGGACTAAAGAATAATTATTAAAAAGTAATGAAAAGCTTAATTTACTGCTAGTGTACTTACAGGTGTACTATACTCCTAAAAAGGGGTTTTTAGTGACAAAGATGCTTTCCACATTAAGCCTCCTCTTTTAGAGTATTTCTGTTGAATTTGGGGAGGGGGGGGCATGGGGGGAGTGGGACAAAAGAAAAAAAACATTTCCTGCTACGCTCTTATGGACATGGGAATTTGGCTCCTAATTTGCTTCATTAAAAGGAAGACAGAGAAATAATTTTCTTTTGTAGCATAAACCATCATTTGGTATCTTCAAATATTTTACAAAGTAGACTGTAATGCCCTGGATTGTAAAGGCAGAATTCCGAGTACCATTGTTAGGTACTTAAACAGAAGAGTCTGTTTTTCTCCTTAAGTACCAACAAAAAACAGAGGAATATGGAACTGTTCAAGAAAGAAAGAAAAAAAATCAGGCCACTGAATTGAAATACGAGTTAAAAAATATAGTATCTACCTCTGTCTGTATTCAAAAGGCGTGGACTCTGACCACGCTGTAATTGAACTGAGCACAGCTTTTTCATTCTTCACACTCTTGGCTCTTTTGTGATGTGGGTTAGGAAGATTCTGGGATCCCTCTTCGTTACTATCCAGTTTGCTGCTAGAACATTCAGGAATAAGTATGGGTTGTTCTTATAAAATTTTGTGGTGCTCCAAGAACCTCTCATTTCCCTTTTTTGTTTTTCTCTACTTTCAGGATTATGACTCACCACATCACCTAACTAGTTTGCTATCTGAACAGCTCATGTTACCATGGGATGGCTGCAGTGGTAAACAGCTCTGTTCTTTCTCCACTCTTTATCCCTTTGTGCATTTTGCTCCCATGTTCAGTAGAAGCTTTGCTCCACACTTTTAGAAGATAAAATCAGTCTCCAGGGGACACTAGATCCTTCCTATGCAGATGGTGAAGATCAAGATGGAAGGAATAAGGAAAATTATGTGTTTGCTTTTCCCAGCATACTAACTAGTACAGTTGTATCACAGCATCAAAAGCTAAGCACTGGATCTCATAACAGATGTTCCAGGTATGTCTCTCACAAGGTTAGGAAAGCCAGGAGAGAATATGAATCTTCAAATCCCTGCTGATCTTTATTATGCCTCTGAAACTACAAAACTGTATTTCACAAAACTATATTGCACAAAACCATATTGCACAAAGCATGCACAGAAAAGTAAGAATCCTCTCTGATGGACAGTTTATCCTGCTTCTGTCAGTAGCCAGGAGACTGATTATTAAGAAGCGGTTACTCTGGCCTCCTTTGGACTGGTTCCTCACAAAGTCAGTAACACTTTAGTCAAGAATAAGTGTACAAACAGTTTTGGTGTAAGGCTTGGGTATTCACATCCATCGCTTCCCTATGGCTCCTCCAGTGGCAGAGACAAGGGAACTGTCAGCCCTTTTCCTTCTGTTAATAATGGAACATCACAACATTCCTAGCTCATTCTTTGATAACTGTTGGTTTTTGTAGTAATATACTGCCTATGCCCAGATATGTCAAAATAGGTAGCAGTACAGCCTATTTTCTCTTTAACCAGGCAGCAGTGGAAATTTACACTAGGGTTGTCCACCAAGGCACAGAATGGCCTCACCTTCCTTATGGTGCTTGACTAACTGCAGTACAGATCCGTCATCCTCTTACTTAGACCATGGCTCAACGATACAATACATACAGTTTACATGTTTGTCTTGCAGGATGAAGACGACCATCATGGCATGCCATCAGGCTGTGGTATACAACGTTTCATTTTGCTGCTTTAGAAGTTTTTCAGAGAGGTTAACTTTCTCCCGGTCTTTATGTTGGACCAGATGTCATCTGTCTGCACTTCTGAAAATTTAGGAGGCTCAAGTGCCCAGAGGTTGGTCTTTTTTGTTTATTTTATGCAGCAACTTCTTCCCGTTGCTAACATCTCCAGTTTGTTAATTATCTGCTATAACTGAAAGCTTGCATGGGAAGCTCTGAATCTTTTGCTGCTTGCCGAAGGCCTAGAGAATTATGTGTCACATTTACACATAATTCTGCTTATCCCCCTACAAAATTTTTGTATAGCTCTAATTATGCAGCCACGAGGAACTGAATCCAGATGTTCTAGGGGAGGACAAAATATAGCAGTTGCCATTAAAATTATACAGTTATGTACTAGAACAGGGCCAACGCATACCTTTCAAAAACTATTATTTGTCAAATATTGTCCTCCAGGTACCTGATGGAAACTCTCATTATAAATGGGGAGGGGAAGAGAGAGAGAGAGAAACTCTCATGCTACTAATGCTACACACCCAGTGCTGATGCAGACACAGATGTGGAGGAGAAATTTGTGCAGTCAATTATTTTCCTCAAAATTCACTCCCTGTCTTTTACTTATATTCTGCAATTGGTTAAGTAAGATCAGTGAAATATCCCTCTAACAATGGTATTGCTCAGATAGGTCTCCATATGGCACAGAAAAAGAATACATTGTGCTCTGCCTAAAAGAAGGGAGACTGAATGAAAAGGAAAGATGTAGAAAACAAATACGAGAAGAGCTCAGAGACAACCCAGACTCTGCAGATGTGCTGCATCTGTTTGCCTGCCCACTGGGGACACTGAGATAGAGAGATTAAGGCATTTATATGGAGATGGTTAGACAACTAGTTCAGATACGCAAAATGCAGCTAGGTTGACTTAAATCCTATAGCAACGATAATACTATAACAAAGGGGTGAATATAATTCACTGTCTATGCATTAAACATTGAATATACACACCATAAACCAGCTCATGTTCTTACAGTGATGGAGTAAACCCAGAACTGACCTTGCAAAGGATACACAAAATCAAATGAAATTTTATCCCGTTTAAAAGCTGTGTGCCACTTTGCTTTCAAAGAAAGATAAAACTTGCACAGTCCATTCCTGATTATACTAAGGGAAAAGGTAAAATTATGTCCTTGTAGAAACATTGCTGATGTGAAGTGAAAAAGAAGGAAGCAAACATAAAAAGTTGCCATTCAAAATAAATGTGCGCCCTAACAAGAACTCTGAGTAAAAGTGAGCTAAAACCAAAAATAATATAGCCCAATGGGGCTATGGCATGTGTTCCTTACAGTAATCTTTAGAAACAAGCCTGATCAGTAAACTTCACAAGGGAAGATAAGGCTGTAACGTTCAGTCTTTATGACTTAAAAAAAAAAAAAGTTTTTCTTAGAATTCCACCTCTACCTGCAAAAACAAGTAACCAAAGAAAGTCACCTTTTCACAAGTAATTAATTGTTCACTATTGTCACAAATAACTACAGTATGTAAAAAATACACTTCTTAGCAAAAATGTTTCTGGCTTTAATGTTCAGTTTGGAAATATTGAGAAATGGAGTCTCGTAAGTTATTCATAAGATCAAAATTAATGCAGTCACTATTCCTGGCTTCTGATTAAATGCTGTCTTGTAACCTAGTAACACTGGAAATAATGACCAGATGATCATTTTCTGCAAATTGAGTCAATGAAGAGAAGCTTTGATATGTCAAGTTGCAACATTACTTTCCCAACAGAAATATGCCTAGAGATTCTCCACAGTTGTGGAGACAATTTCCTTCTGTGGTTGTAACAGCATACACAGACAAAGTCCATTTCCAACAATGGGTTCATTCTTGCTCTTTCATTACGATAAAAAGTGGTAGATGGTGATGAAGAAACAGAAATTTATGGTCTTAGAATAATGAAAAAAGGAATTCTAAGTGAGGTGTTGGGTTTTTTTTTTTCAGCTCCTCCTCAAAGATATTTGTTCAACATGACGTTGAGCTGTAAATCCTCTGACAGACTTCCATACAGTATACAAGACCACAAGTGTATAAGACTGTGTCACTCATCACTGATAACTTATCTTGCTAGAGGCTTCAATATAAAAGACAAGCAAAAGACACAGAGAAAAAAACCCTCATATTTGGATTACCAAGATTTAAGACTAGAGTTATTTAAGAACCCCCAGCAAGTTCTAAAATTAAACAGCTCCTCTTCCCTATAAATCTAAAACAAATAAGGACAAATTCTAAAAATTAATCAGAAAATACCTGAGGTAGAAAAAAACCCCAAAAAACAACCAACCCACAAATCCAAATAGACAAAGTAGTAGGAAAAATGCAGACACACACATATATATTTGTACACCACGGATTCAAAAAGCACAAAACATTGAAATGGAGTCACTGAAACAGACAAAAATCTCGGAGAATACGAACTAGACATCAGTTACTCAGTTAACGCGTAAGTTAAAAAAAGAGACCTAATTACTCGTGGAAGGCAATAAAAAAAAAAAAAAAAAGCAAGGGAAGAAAAGTATAGAACGGCTGAGAAGTATTAAATGTTAAAGCAGAAACTTGGCATTTCCACGTGAAAGAAAAAAATAGAAGAAAAAGAAGAACGATGGGAACCAGCCCACATCCTGAGGGTAGCCATTAACGGCACGGGGTGGGAGCGCGCAGTGCTCGCACGGAGTACGAGCGGCCGAGGAGCCCGAAAAAGGCGAACGGGAACGAGCCGCGCTGCCGGCGCTGCCGGCGGTTCCGCACCCGCGCTACTTGCGAGAGGCCAAGCGCGCAGCGACCGCGGGGCGGTGCTGCGGAAGGCAGGAGGACACGGCTGCGCGACCCGCGCAGAGCTGGCGCGGAGGCGGGGGTGGGGGGGGGAGAAGGAAGGCGGAACAGCAGCGCGGAGCGCACGGCGGAGATGGGGCGAGGCGGGGCGCTGCGATGTGTCGAAGCGGTCTGCAATTAAGCGCGAATGGATGGTGGGGAAAGGAGTGAGGAGGGAGGGGGTGCCGGGGCTGCCGCGATACAGCTGCCGGCTCCGGGGTCGCTACCCCTCCTGTTTTTCCAGTTACAGTCGCCCTGGTATAAATACGGAGATAGCGCGGCCGCGGAGCGGTGCAGGCAGCAGCCGCGGCTTCCGGCGCCTAACCCCGGCTGCAGGGCGCGGAGGAGGGGGGAGGGGGGTCATCACCGCTGGAGGCGAATAAAATACATTTAAGGGGGAAGGGGGGAAATATAAATCTACCTGGAAGGCGGGAGGGAGGGGGGGAGCAGGTAGTGCGTGTTTGGAAGAAGGGGATGGGGACAGAAAGTGGTTTCTGGGGAAAGCTGGTGGCTTGGGTTGGCAGTAGCGCATCAGCGGAGAGTGCTCGCCAAGTCGCCCTCTTTCCTTCAAGCTCCAGGGCAGAGTGGAGAAGAGGAGAAAATCAGGGAGGAAGGCAGCGAGGAACAGGAGGAGGAGGAAAGGCGATGGGGAGGGGGGTGGTACGGGGGAGTGGGGGTCCTTATGCGCTTAGGGGTAGGAGCGAGCTGCGGGCAGCAGCGTGAGGTGGCACACACATAAACACACACACATATATACATACACACATATATACATACACACGCGTCCAGCCAGGGGCGGGCAGAGCCTCCGCCGCCCCCCCGGGAGCAGCCGGGGGAGGTGCCTCGGTCCCCCCGCCGGGGAGGGGGCACGGCGGGGCCGGGAGGGGCTCGCGGGAGCTGCCGGCGCGGATGCCTTCACCTGGGTCTCTTCATCAGTGAGCGAGGCGAGGAGAGGCGGTCGGGTCTGGAGAACTACCTCTGGATGGTTTAAAAAAGAAAAAAAAAAAAAAAGGAAAAAACCCAACTCTGCAATCCTCTGCTCCCCACAGGCTCAGCACCATAAGGGACTGCTATATTTGAGGCTGTCAGGAGGATGGGAGAGAGACACTGAGAGTCAGGGCGAGAGAGAGACGGTGCCACAGCAGCGGTAAGTGTCTTTGCCGTTCCCCCAGCCAGGCACTGATTTCCCTGGTTAGACTTTGGAGTGTGTGCAGATTACTTGTTGTAATATCCACCGCGGTATCTCTATGAGCAGTTTGCTGTGAAGCCAGCAATGGTGAGAGATGGCATTTTTTTGGCTCCTACTCCAGGTTTATGTGTTTTGCTTTTTGGTTTGAGCCTTAACGTGGAAATTGTTGTCGTAATTGAGCAGAAAAGTTGAAGCAGAAATTACTGTGATCTACTGTATGCTTCCTGTCATTTAACTAGTCTGCAAACTACTGCAGTGAATGAGTTGTGAAGAGAGATGTGAGGCTTTTAGAATAAATACATACTCCAGAGAAAGAATGCCTATTTTAATGTGCTAATTTTTCATGTTTGGGAGAGCTATTATGCTAATGCTTGAGGGCGAAAGAGAAAATAACCTAGCATGTTGAGTTTATAGTGATGCACTAAAAGTTGTGTTGTTATGAAGTTCAGAATGGTACTTGGCTTTGGGATAAACAATTATCTGATGAAATAGAAAAGTATGGTGCCTGGACTGTTCTCCTTTGCTGACAGAGGAGATGGAATTAGATAAAGATTCACTGATTTTTTCCTCTGATATGAACAGTGGATAAGACTGTGGAATGTCTGTGAGCTGACTAGACTATGAACTGAGAATTATTTCTGCAATGCAGACCATGAAACAGTGTTTTTAGGATTTTTATCTCAGAAAAAAATGTGCATCCATTAGTGTATCTCTACATCAGATGTTTAGTTTCATCCCTGTTGAACGTAGAAACTTCGTAAAACAGAAGTTACACAAGATAGTGTAATGAGACTATCTAGAACAAAATTTTTCTATGTCTTGCAGTATTTCAAAAATTTAATACAACGTTTTTGCAAAGTTTGTTCATTTACTTTTTTTTTTTAATTTAAAAACAATAATTTCTTTGAATGGCACCTTTTGAGTAATGTCATTTAAGGAAGGACTTCATGGTAAATGTTCTAAGGAGTTGCAGCATTCCCCAGTCTCCATAGAGCTTTGGATCAGACCCTAAAGTTTGAAACTGCAAATAAATTACATGCTCAGCAAAAAGCTAAGGGGAATTCCTGATAATTAAAATTTGGATGACATTTTCCAATTAATAAAAGTGCAATCAATTATTGTTGAGTTATAGTAGAACTCCTTCAGAAGTACTTTATGGCAATCAATATTAACACAAAATCAGTTCATCGTGATTAAAATTATTACAGTGGATGTCTAAATAATTTGCAATAATTGGGCCATTACTTTAAAGTGCTATAAAAATATCTATTAGAATTTGTAAAAATCTATTTTCATAACTCGTCTTTAATAGCTACAGCATTTATCTGCAAAGTTTCAAGTAAAAAACCCCACAACCCCTCCCCCCCCCCCAAAGAAAAAATACCCTGTCAGTATCTATTTTGTTCGGAGGGAAGAAGCTTGTATACTCGTGTGAGGTATGCAGAGATGAAGATAGAAAACGGAGACATGAACTATAGTAACTGAGGAATATTTCATGTACAGTGGCCCTCTGTGGCAATATACTTTTAACTATGTGAGTGGTTGAGATGTGGTTAGGAAGACAAAGTCTTGGAAGACACCAAATAGGTAAAGAAAGGAGGATGAAGTGTTGAGCATTCTTGGGGGTGGTAACAGCTAAGTAGTTTAAAAGGAGACTTACTCAACATGCAGTTCTGTTTCATACAATTACACAGCAAATGCCCATGCAAAAAGTCAGAACTAGCAGAGTGTGACATAAAAGTGTGAAGATAGATGAAGATGGTCTGGAGACTAAGGGTGTAGCGTTTAGTTATGTTTGGTCAATACGAAGCTAAAAGTACTTTGAATTCTAGGTTGAAATGTCAAAGGAAAGGATCTGAATTTAATTTTATAATGAAGGCAGAAGTAATAAGAATGAAAACAGAAAACACAGAAACTGACTGGCTGAATTACAACTTGGAAGAAAGCAGCTTTAAAGAAAAAAATATCCCAGCACCTAAGAAAAAAGGCATGATTAAAAACTCTGCTGTTAGGAAATAATAAAGGGCAACTTTAAGAAATGCATAACTACTGTCAGCACAGATTCAATACAGGAAGGTCAGGACTGGCAAATTTTGCCTGAGTCCCCTGAATAAGTTGCTGACAGGGTAAAGTATTGGGGAACCAGTGATATGATTTATGGGGGTTTCAGAAAATGTCCAGTTCTGTACTCCACAAAATATTGATTTGGAAAGTAAATTTTGGAAGGAGTGCTGGAATGATTTCAAACCTGACTTAGAGGTAGGGACCAGAGGGTGTCAGTAAAGGTAAAGAGCTCTGTATGAAAGGAGGAGGTGAAAAGTGTGATGCTTTAGGTGACAGTCTGGGATCCAGTTCTTTCTTGCTTGTTATAAAGCTGACATATTTAAAAAAAGTAAATCTGATTTGCTAGCAATACGGAAAAATACGTTCCACTGAACAGATTGAGCACACTGAAAGTTTATTAGGTTAATGGTAGGAATATTTATTATGTAAATTAATATTTAATAATAATATTTATTAAGTAATTAACACAAGGCTTTACTAAAGGCATCATTGGAAATTGTATGTGAAGAGAATATATGCCAAGGGGCTGGCGCAGAGCCAGCTGAGGGGATTGGTTTAGTGGCATTGAGAAAAATGTTTCTTCTGGATGATTTTGTCTTTCTGCATGTAGCCTGCAACACAGATTTTGGTTCCCCTGAATTCACTGCATAATTTGCCACTGTTGGTCTGCTCCCTCCATATGCTCCTGCTAACTGCTTCTGCGTTGCACTTTCTCTCGGTTTCAGAACCACCTCAATCATTTGAACAGTTTCTCATACTCTAAAATAATAAACTGAAACCCACTGCAGTTCATGCTGCATTCTTAATTCCTGAGAGTAAATGTCAAATAGACAGTTGCTTGCTAATATGATATTGTTAGGTGCTTCACAAAATTTACTCTCCTCCTCCTGCACATAGCTTCTCTGGAGCTTTCTTCCGGGGTCTGTTACTCCTCGTATTATCAACTTTTTAGCACTTCACAAGGGAAAAAAATGCTCTTTCCAGAAGTGATGGAGTCCCTGCAGAGTTTTATCTTCTGGGCAATTCAGATCAATAACACTACATTAGGGGCTGGTGCCTTGTTAGAAATTATGAAATTGTTAAAACTGGGTAACATAAATACGTTCTGATCTTACATAAATTTCAGATTTGAAAGCCTCCTAATGCGTGTATATATACATATATATGTATGTGTTTACACACACATATACTATATATTAATGTGTCTTTGCAAGCTGGAATGGAAGCAACAATAACATTTTCTGGTTAGTGGAAGGAGATGTAATCTGTTTGTTTTTATAATTAATTTCTTGGCTGATTTATTAAAACATCCTGAAGTGCATGAATCGTAAGAAAATATGATCTTTGCTTATATGCTGCTATTTAAAAAGGAAGTTCAGGATTATTTCTCACTGTACGTAATAAAAGCAACAAATAAAATGTTAGGCTTCTCAGGTGGATATATAACAAGTGAATATGTCATTCTGTCTACTGTAAATATCATAAAACACTAGATATTAGCCAAGTTACAGCTGATGTTCTTGATCACATACTACATGCCCATACTTATTCTGTGTAGTCGTCCTCTCAGACTAGCTCCTAAACTAACCAGAGGCATGAGGTTATGTCAGAATGACAGAGTACTTCATGCTGTCATGTAGTAGTTACCAACACCATAGTTCACCTCTTTACATCCCCTTCAGGACCAAACTTACATGTCAGTCTTGGGAAAAATTGATAACTCTTCTCCATTCCCATACCTAGAAATAGAAAATACATCAAACTCTTTCCATCCATCAGAAACCCCTTTTGGGAGTTTCCTTTTTCACTATGCTCTTAAAGGTTTTATTGTAAATGGTGTTAAACCGTGACGATACCTTCAGAGAATGTTCTGCTGCTGAAACTAAAAGCAGACAAACATTGAAGGTAGTTCATTGCAGTTACTGAGAGGGGTAAAGAATGACAACTTCCCATTGAGCACACAGGGAGTGTGGTTTCAGCCTCCCTGTGAGTGAGAAACGCTCAGGTTTTAACAGCCAGAAGTTTAAGATTTACTGTATATCCAATGGGAATCCTAGTCTGCAAATCATTTTGATAAAGACTAAATGTATGGCTTTGTAATTGATGTATACGTAGTACAGGCACAGTCTTTTGGGTGCCTTCACTTACCAAATAACAACACTTTGCAAGAATTCATGAACCCCATTTTATGTTTATGGCTTTTATAGTCTTCATTAGTACTTGAGGGACATTGCCTTGTGGGTCGTAACCACCCTGATACAGCAACGCATTCAACCAAGATCGGCAGCTACGCATATGGGCAGGTAAACGAAAAAGATTTTATGGTCATAGTACCAGAAGCAGCTGATCTAACAGCATAAGCTCCTCATAATATTATTTTGAGGAGACATTGGGACACTAAAGTTGAAAGGTTGTTATTCTTGTTTCATCATAAAAAGACACACCCTGAAGATGTGTTTGTTACATTGATCTTCCCCAAAATATGCTCTCAAAGCTAAGCAAGCAGCTTTAGAAATTTACTTTTGAAAAAAGTGATTAATTACTACCTGTTTAAGTACACATGGGTTGTCTTTCCTGAAAGACACCCATTAGCTTCCTCCACAGACTTTAATATGCTATTTACTCTCAGTTATTTACAGGTCTCCACATAGTGTAATCAACAAAAAACACATGAAATTAAGTCAGCTGAGTCATATTATATATTTTACCTCTTCTCCTGAGATGGTTCTCCCAGAGAACATTTTCCACAAGTTAAGTATTATAGTCACTCAAAAGGAAAAAAAAGAAAAACAAGGCTTCTGGATGTGTTGGAACACTTTTGTGACTTACAGCATTGCTGGTCATTCAGCTTTGTCATGTTCATATTACTGTTATGCAATCAAGATTATTCACTTATCTTTACATTTTGTCATTTATTCCTGTGATGGCTTGGGTGGGGACAAGATATCCTGAAATGGATGAAACAGAAAACACTGAAAATTTCTTGAGCTGTCTTGTTCCTGTATAGGAATTTCAGTATGCGTAGCACACAAAAACGTGGTTGTAGTCCAAACAAGCAAATTCTGGACATGACAAAAATTAAAATTCCATTCAGTTTTTTTTTTTTAGTATGTTTACTACTTTCTTTTCCACAAACATTCACTGTCTGGAATATTACACAGCCCAATTTCTGGACCAAATTAATGATACTAAACTTTTTATCTATGGTTGCACATAAGTAGATTCAAAGCTGAAAAAAAAAAATCAGATGCAGTTCTGTACCTACTAGTTAAGTTACCTTAATGTACTGTTCACCAGTTGCACATATACATCACAGATTTTTATATTATGGCATAACTCATGGATACCTGTGTTTACATATATTTACAAAAATGTAGATGTGACTTTAAAATTCAGTTGCCCCAACTGTCTAATTCACATCACAAGTCCATACCAGATAATATTTAGATTAGAACTGTGATTGCCTTGGAAGATTTGTTGTTCTATTAGTGAGGTTCTCTGACTCCATTATAAACCTTATCATTATCATCATCATCGTGGCAACTAGGCACTATAATCATAAATCAAGATTGTATTGTACTAGGAGCTGTAAGCACAAAATGGTCCCTCGATCAAAGAACGTATGGCTTAACTCAAGAGCTCTTCACTTTTTGCTATTATTTGTGATCTTTGAAAGTCTTACATCTAAGGGAAGACATCTGTGTTTCACAGCCATGCTCCCATGATCATGTACAGATTTCTTCAAGATCACCTCCCACACCAGAAAAATACCCAAAACGATACGATGTGCAACACTATGACATATGTAATGATCACACATATGTGCCTTTCCAATTTGTCTTAAGACTATCAGCAGTCCACAATTACTTCTGAAATGCATACTTTTTAGACCGCTTATCTAAATTACTTCATTCTTCAGGTTTCTAAAATCTCATGTAGATCAAATCTTATTAAAAACAAGTATATGGACTTTCATGTGAGATAACTTCTTCTTATTAAAACTTTTTTTTTTTAATCCAAAAATAGTGAGTTAAACAGACCAAATAATTTATTCACTCCCATGGCCTTGACTTCTGCACACCTGAGGTGACACAATCTCTTTATTCCTTAGCCTCATATTATGTAAGTTGCTGAAAATGTTCTTACTGCACTCGAAAACGCAGTGTCATGTGTTATTTCTTACATAAAACTCAGCTCAGGGAATATGGGAATAATGCCATCTCTGATGTCATAACATCTCTTTGCTGTATGTGTACACAGCTCAACTCAAAACCAGTTACATAGTATTTCCTCTGTCTGGATTTTGGGATGCAGGTTGGGCACTGCTTCAGGTTGAGAAAGACTATTACAGGGTTTTGAGAAGAGGCATAGTTGAAAACATGGAACAGATCAAATAACAAGGGAGGATAATTTATTAAGAGGACACAAATTGATAATTTAGAAAACATGATATATAGCTGAAATGTCTGCAGTCTTGTTTTCCCCCTTGTGTATCACAATTGACTGATAACACCTAAGTATTTATTTGATTTATCAATCACTTTGCCTGAGTCATTCACTGATGGGCATAATCCTCTGTTTGTGCCTTCACAAGGCATCTCTCGAGGAAATTTGAATGTTCTCATCAATGAATTGAGATACTACTGAAGGTGGGAGGAGGGTGTTTGTGCAAAGGGCATGTCAACAGCAGAATCAAAATAGCAAAATACAGTTGAATTTGGATTACATTCTTGTATATTTTCTGCAAAGTGGAAGTAAGGCAGTTAGACCAATTGATCAAGCCCTGCAAATAGCAAAGCCCTTTTATAGAAAATAAGACAGGTTGAGAGACTTCAGAAGCATTAAGTGTATAGAAGTACTAAAGATTATACCTTTAAAAGGTCATTTACCACCAGAAGTTACTCGTTCAAAACTTCCATTTTGTCTGTAAGCTTTCATTAAATATCCATAAGTTACTATCCAGATTGTTTCTCTGTCAAGCTTTGCAAAATAGTTCTTTCGAAAGCATGACTTTAGTTGTAAAGGCAATTAGTAAAGGAATGTAAAGGCATTTCTTCAAGGATTTCTTTCAAGGCTTACAAAAATATCTTGGAATTGTAAACAGCATGTGCATGATTATGCAGGAATATAAGAACAAGAATCAAATATGAGAGAAAAAGAGACCTGTCATAATGTATGGTTATTTTTCTTCATCAGAAAATGATTACTGTACTTCATATGTGGCATTCTATATAAAATAAAAGCTGGGATATAAGGGAGTATGATGAGTCGAACAATTTTAATATTTACCAAGAAAAAATTGTCTGTTTTAAAAACTACATGCTCGTTTCATATGTTTTCTAAGATTTCAGAAAAGATGGTGGGCTGTTTTGTGGGGACTGCTTTAAACTCAAAAGAGAAAAAAAAGGAAACCTTTCCAAAAACTGTAGTGAGCACACTTGCTTTTTGCAACCTACAGGAGTGTAACTAAGCAGCTTAGGGGATCCCAAGTATTTCTCTAAAAACTACCTGTAGGTGGTATAATAAGATCTGGAATATTTTGTCAGTGGAAGAAACAGACTGTAAACAACCATATGCAAGCCAGTGATTTTGGACTTTTTTGTAACTTTTTTTTGTTTTGTTTTATTGTAGCATTGTGATTAGGTAAAAGCAAAGCAAATACAGAGGTTTACTTTTTATCGGGCCTAATCTTGTTCCTTGAAGCATCTGAGAAAAACTCGAAGCATTAACTAGAAAATAAGAATTAAAGCAAACAAAAACTAACTTCCAGGATCAAGCACACTGGGCATAGACTTATTTTACTTCTTTATGTCATGCAACAGATTTTAAGGCACCTTGGAGACATAGGAAGAAACCTTTTTTCCTTGTTTAAGAACAGTCCAATAGTTCAGTCAATAGAAACTTTGACAAACTATGGATGGAAAGTATCACATGAGTTTTTATTACTTTCTACTAAATTTTAATTTGAATTTATTAGTTACTAGTATAATGGGTTTGGGTTTTTTTTTTTTTTACATTAGTTATGTGTGTTTTTTTTCTCTAATGCAGTCCGTTTTACTCGTTTTCCTTTGATTCCTCATCACCTGAGAATTTCCCGCATGTTGGCTGGCACAAAATTAGTTTTCTTAATTTGTATGCTTGATTCGCCTTTTCTGTAATTTGGATTTTATTGCCAATGTCAGACAAAGAAGAAGGAGATGAGGGAAGTGCAGAGAACACAACCCTTCATCACTCCTATTGCCACTTACAAAGGCAGCAAATAAATGTATTTTGTTAATGCAGTAAAGTCAGAGTCCTTGTGGCTTGAGATACATTAAAGAGACTCTCTAGCACTCCAAGGACTGCCAAATTAGATGATGCTGAGGGAAAAGAAAGAAAAAAAGAAATAAGAAAAAAGCACTTTCACATAAAATTCACACCGCATTTAACAAGCTTAAAAGAAAAACACTTATCCCAAGCTGAAAGCACAGGTCACTACAGCTTGAGTTTAAGAGCCAGGCTTTCCACCGAGAGGCTGTAAACACACATTGGCTAGTACAGAAATGGTGGAGACCGTGCAGTGATGAATCCCTCTTTCTCTGCTCAATACTAAGTGAGGGCAAGGAGGAGAGAGCCCACATAAATTATTCCTTTTCCATGTCATGGACCTGCACCTTCAAATGGGCAATCCCTCTAATGGGAATATGGAGGGTCGCACATCACACACACAGAGCACTTATCAGGGTTATTGAGGGGTTTTGATATACTGGGTAGAGGCTGTCGCCTGAACACCATTGGGAATCAGAGGCACTGTACCTACTAACCTGTGAAGTTACATTTCTCCTAAAAATTCCTTAGCGATCCTTATGATACGTTCTGGGTATAGAGTAGGGCTTTTATAGACATATTTCTTTTTGCCCTGGCAGTTGAGGTTCATTTGTCACTAGCAAAACTGCTGTTTTCTTTAGCACTTTGTGCATATCTCTTATGTTTCTTCTAGTGCTTTTTCCTCGTTGCTGCTGAGAGGGGCATATCCTCACATCTTATCTTGCAACTGTAATCCTTACTCTGAAGGACTCAAAACCACCCAGAGCCAAATTCTGTGCTGGCATGAGCAAGTGCAGCAGAAGTAAACTCGGTGGAGTCCTGCCTGCTTGTTTTAGGATGGCACCCCCAACCTGAATTCACCTGCAACACTTAACCCCTGCTACCCTATCAAGCCTGTTTTGCCGCAGACTATGACTGAGGGATTCTAGGCTGGACTTTAAATCTGCTACCAAATGGATTCTGGCTATGCTGGTGACAAGCAGGGCTGCGCAAAAATTACCCATTTTTGTTCTGTAAGTGTCCATCTGCAGCAATGATGATTTTCTGCCTAAATATTTTATTCTACTGTGAATGTGCAAAAATGTGGATATTTCTTTCCCACCCCCTGCCGGTTCTGCTGACAAGCAGAACTTTTTGATATAGCTCTATAATTAGGCTCCAGAGTCCTGTGGAGACACACAGCAGAGTGGTAGGCTTTATATTCTGCAGAACTCAAAAGTTGCAGTTCACAGATGTGCACGCTTACATCTATCCCACCTCTTTGCATGCTGTAACCAGTGCCTTTCACTCCCGTTGGATCTGTCCCCCTGTGTCTAACAAAAATGAGAATTTTGAGTGTTTCCGGTCCTAAACTGCAAATCAGCACTCAACCACTGCTTGAAACTGGTGACAGAATGAAAGAGTTTCTGGTCATCATTGAAAATCCCAGCTCAGGAATCTTGCATTGCTTCTGGTTGTGCACTGAAACTATCCAACTTTTTATCAAAACAGATAGCTCTTAAGGTTTTTTTACGCAGTTCTTTTCAGCATGAATGTGAATTTTTGTTGTAGTTTTCAGCACTGTACAGTGTTCCTGAACATAAAGCCCAGTGATGAGTATTTATATGATGTTCCTGCAGCAAATATAGTTGTAAAGAAATAGATCACTGGTAGAAGTTGTATGTGGGTTATTATATATTGCTGTTGCATATTCATGGAGAAACCTTCCATTCTCCTTTAAGAGAACTTTCAAACTAACCTGGACCATTAGTCCTCCTTGACACTTGAGTCCACCGATAGCCTTAAAAAACAGGAGATTATTAGCACTAGTTATACATCCTAAAGATGGTTAACATCTGAGGTTTCACAAAATAATAAGCTTCTATCTAAAACATTTGGAAATCTGGACTGATATGGTTTGCTTAGCTTTGTTTTGTCAGTTTGGAGAAAGAGGTTTTCATGTTATCATATAGCTAATGAGTGTTACAGCTTATTCTTTATCACTGTTACCAGCAGAGGAGAAGATTTCCAGTCCTTAGCTCATTTTTAGAGGTTTAATTAATAATGTAGACAGTTGAGTCTGCCTGCTTGGACTAAAATAATTAGCAGAGAGTAAACAAACTCTCTATGTTGCACTTTATGAATGGTTTGGTGCCACTTTAAATATTTAATATTTTGATCTGAGTGACCAATCAATTCTTGCAGGGTGCCAGGTTACAGCTATAATCTGGGCAAGAAAGCTGAGCTGTAAGCTAAGGTAGGCTCCTGTAACTGCTTCTGATGGGCAAGGGCTGCAGGAGGTGGAAGAAGACTCAAAATGAATGTTAAAAAGGAGGGTATGAAACTGTCAGAAAATAAATAGGAAAAAAACAAACCAAATAAACGAACAAAAAACCCCCAAAACCGACAAAACCAGACAGACAGGAGAGAGAGCCGATAGAAAGCAGTTTAATGCATCTCGATGACTACCCAATTAGTTAGATCTCTGTATGAGGTCCTGTAGGAGACAAGGGTCTCATGCACATTTAAATCTCAGGTGGTGACTTATTCCTTTGTATATTCAGGGCAAGAAAAACTAAAAGATAGCCCTCTTAGCCATTTTTTTACTAACTTTTTCTCATAAATATTGATAGAAGAGAAAACCCTGACCCTGCCCACAGAGCAGACAAAGCTTACGTATTGAGTGTGCTGAAAACCAGCTGTGATTGCAGTTTTGACTTCAGGAACCACGTATGAATGTTCTCAGCAACTTCATACTCAATGTTACACAGAACATAAACAACCTTGACTACAGTTTAGTTAATCTTGGGTGAAGTCCCAAGAACCTGATCTTTATTTCACGGCATGGAATAATACTTTTGGAATTACAGCCATTTTATATTTTTATCTGAAACTTTCAAAAACCATACTATGTAACCTTAAAAATATCTTTGCTTTTGTGGTTTATGTCTGGTAAGCCCAAATACTACTTTTCTGTCAGGTTTTTTCTTTCTTATTTCAAAATCACAAAAAAATACTGAAAATCTGATAAATACCTCATAAACTAAGTTTAAACAAGCTGATTTCGTCAAACATAGTACATTTTCAACAGTATAAACTATTAAAAAATCGTGATGAGTTTTGGTGGCTTGGGGTATTTGTTTTTTTTGCTTTGTTTTGTTTTTTGTCTCGAGACTAGATGAAGATGAAACCATTGCCATGTGAGGCTGGTGAAAAATATTTTCTGTCTGGGACACCACTCAATATCTACAGGGTTTATTCGCTGCCCACTTGGATGAATTAGCTGCAGTCCATGAAGGGGCTCCTGAGGTGTATCTCTGTGCAGTTTTCTCCTCTGACTCCTTTATCAATCATAATCATTCATAAAGAGGGAGCCTTGCCCAATTTTCATATTTCATACTGAATTTTCAGGGTTGACAGAAACCGCACAAAAATATCTGCTACCTTCTTGTGTTTGGGACAAAACCCACTGTACAAAGATTAATACAGATCATTATTATGCCATTTGTGTGGTTGTTTTCCAGAGAAAGATCAACCTTCAGCCATATTTTTCAGTAAAGCTTGCCACCTTCAACATTTTAAAGACCACCCTGCAAGTCCCTTGCCATTTGAAGCAGGGAGGTTTCCTGGAAGTGTGCTCTTGAGTGGTGGGAGGCTTTCCTGGGGCAGAGATACCAGCTCTGACACATGGGAGACTGGCTCCATCTCATCGTGGTGCTGGGGTAGGAGGCTTTTCACCTGTCAGTGACACATGCCAAGGCAACAGCACAGGAACATTAGATGTATGTGTCACTGTCACTGTTTATTTTCTTCCTTTGGAAACAATAAACTGAACACAATCATCTGAAGGGTCTTCCATGTGAAGTGGTTTGATTTTTTTTTTTTTTATTTATAACAAGCTTTGATGACAGTGTTTTGTTGCTTATTAGCTAATGAAAATCCAGAGACAGATGTGAGAAAGGAAACCTTTTATTTTGTTCAAATATCTTCCTTTTTTTCCTAGTGTTTATCTTGTCCAGAAGAAAAATGTATCTCTTGATATGTTGAAGATAAAATTCAATTCCTAAGTGGGATTTTATTACTTATTGTCACAAACCTGAAAATCTATTTTTAATCCGGTTCATCTACTAACTACCACTGGTTCTGAGCAACTAGGGACCTTGTTTTCACCATATGTCCACTCTCCCATCTGTGAAAGGCAATGCAAGTGTAAGGGAAGGAGTTGGATACTTACTTGTCCATTCTCTGTGGCTTTTTCTGTGACACAGAAACCTCTAAAACTGGCAGCAAAAAGCAGTTCGAACAGACCACTTTGTTTCCAAGGTAATAAAATCTACGAGCTTTCAGAATAAGCAGATTTTTTTTTTTTTTGTATAATGTTTAATGTTCCTGGTGGACTAAGGAAAAAAGGTAACAGCTTTTCATAACAGATAAGGTCTTTCCGAATAGCTATTTGCAACATTTGGGCAATTTGCAGAGCCTGTACTAGATGAGATGTGAACCAAGGAGGGGAAAAAAATGATCCTTAAATACCCAAGATGGCCAAACCCAATGCATTTGTATCCCAAACAGTAATTTCAAATGTATGTATGTATGACTGCACAGGGAAAGCTAATGTTTGTTTCTGAATTGTGAGTAAAATTTAAAAGACTTCGAACTGTGACAGTTGCCTGTGATTTCTGATATATGTCTTACTGTCCTCAGTAAGGGAGGCTGAACAGCTAGGAAGCAGTCTGTTTGTATGCGCTCAATCTCAATTGGGATTTTGTTTGTTTTGTTTGTAACCTCTGCTACCAGTGTATAAAAATCTGACTTGAACTTTTGATTAATATGTTTTTTACTGCACCATTAAGCTTGTCTACTTTACTAGCAGCATGGGGAAATTCACAAAAAAATAAAATTTTTTTCTACTCTCCAAATACAAATAAACTAGTTTGTGGAGGCATCCTCCAGGACTTGCGTCCTGAAATACATTTATGGAAGTTAACGTTCAGGGGACATTTCTGGGAAAACTTAAGTAAGTCATGTCGGGGCTCGTAATGCCAAGGTGTTGAATTTGGGGGAAAGAATTGATTTTAGTGAACATAAAATACCTCTCCAGCCAGAGGAAGAAGATACCCCAGAGCTTTGGTCAGAGTCCGTGTGCCTTGCCATTGAAACCTCTGTGGTTTACAGTCTGTCCACTGTGAGGCCGTGAGTGAGTTTTCCCCTTGGAACTGAAGTTTCATGAGAGGAATACACAGCAGAGTAAACAGTGATGGTCTTTGTTAACTCTCACCTACCCCATTTGTCAAGATGATGAATCTCTATATATATGTTCGAGGTTTTAAAAGATAATGTAGTTTGTTACTGGCTCTGATTTTTTTATTATTATTATTGTTTGGGGTTTTTTTTAGTAATATGGAATTTTATTCTTCAGTGTCATTTTATTTTATTATGCTCATTTTTTGAGTAAACGTGGTGTGTTGCCATTTGGTCACAAACACGCTGTTTTGCTACAGAAGCTGTTCATCAAAGTGGTGACATTTCATTTTAGGACACATTTGGAAAACAGATATGTTGCTGTTGTTGTGGTGCTTTGACTTGGGGAATGCCATATAGTGTACGCAAAAGCTCCGTGCAGTCACAGGAGTGGCAGAAGTTTGCCTAAGCTCAAATTCCCAGACACTTTGCAATGAAAATTAGCCACTTTGCCTCAACCTTCTCTCACCCTGCATAATGCAGGCAGAGTTAAAACAAATTAAAGGCAGCACTTCCTCACACAGCATGAAGTCAGCCTGAGGAATACAGTCACATACTTCATAGATTTGATTTTTAAAAGGGCTGAATAATTTTATGACCAATAATAACATTTTTAGTTATGCATGCTAAGTGAGGTATAATTGGATTTCCTGCCTCACAGCATCAGCTACGGAGCCTTTACATCACTACAGGGACCAGGAAGGGGTTTATTTATTTATACACATGTGCACGTGTTTACACCCTTGCACACCCCTCCTGTGTGCAGCAAGGTATTTTGGTGATGTGTACCAGGAAATCTTTTTAACCTTATCTTATTGCATAAGCCACTGGCTCTGAAAAGTTAAGGCTAACATCTACATGTCAACAAGAGCCATGCAGAGTAACTAGTAATTACAGTGCATGTGGAGCAAACAGCAGGCACTTTGTCCATTTTGCAAACGTCAGCAAGTCTGGACCCAGCTGCAGGAGGAAAAGAATGTGTCAAAACATCAGCTCTTAACATTCAAAAGGCATCTAGGAATATGACAAGTTATGCAAGCCACAGTCAGTACCAGAGTGCCAGATGTTGGCTGGAGACAGTCACTAAAACATGATGGCCAGTTCAGTTAACACATCCTTCACCCTTCCATCATGGTCAGTTCAGAAATCAACAGACCACAGAATGGTTGCTACTTTTTAAGCATTTGCTTTTGGGCAATGTACAGGTGAAAATTAAAAATTGATTTGAAAATTTAGAGGATAATTACTGCAGAGGATGTCAAGGCTAATGAGTATGATGAAGAAGCACACTGGCCTCTTTTTATTTTATTATTTTCCTTAGTATGCAGCATGTTACCTACATTGGAACATGAACCTATGAAGAATAGAGTAATTAATGAGTTTATTAAAGGTATCTTATATCAGTATCAGTTATGTTTTTAAAATTAAAGCATAGTGCTCATTCTGCTAAAATGCAAGAGGATGAATTTAATTTCTAGGCTATCTTCGTGGTTAGAGCCATTCCCCAAGTCTGAGTGGTGGGTTCGGTTTCACGAGGAGTTGCGGGGGGGGATGCAAACTCATTGGTACATATCTGCATGGCATGGTTAGTGCTCCCTGATTGTGCAGAAAGGAATTAGATGTCGCTGCTGGATGGAGACAGAGCACATGCTAGAAGAAGCTTCATTGCTGCTAATAATTGAATCACTGAGGAGAAGTCCTCAGTTTTGCTGCCAGGACTGCATCTGCTAAATAGAAAGTAATGAAACATCCAGCAGCAGATCCAAGCACTCCATCCTGAACCTTCAGTCTCTCTCCTCTCACCCTTTTCAATTCAGTTTATCTGCAATTCCTGCTCTGTTCACTTTAGAACTAATAAGGAAAGATGTGAAAAAACTGAAGTTCTGTTCCTTAACAAAATAGCCTCTTGCAGATCACCTCTTCTCTAGCCGGTCTGCCTACACTGCTGTAAAGAGTGATTGTAAGTAGCACTGTCATAACTGGAAAACTGCAGCTAGAAGCATCCCCTTTTACTGACAGTCTGTTCCCTTACACTGTGAGCAGTTTCTTCAGAATTACCCGATAAACACCAACTACATCACGAGTTCAAATTGAGAAAGAATACATTATCTTGCTTAATAACAATAAAGCAAATCTAAATTATGAGCTGGATCATGCAGATGATATTTAAATAGTTTTAAGATTTGTAGACAAAAAGAAGGCAGAAGTATAATTATGGAAGAGCCAAAGAGAATTTTACATTGATGAAAAGCAGCACTGATAGACTTGACATCAAGAATTATTTGACTATACATGATGAAACTATTAAAAGTATGTTAAATGGAAAGAAGTAGGTCAGTCTATTATATAGCAAGAGAATACCATGTGCATCCAGAGAGAAGAGGAAAAAAGGGTGGGGGGGGAGAAGAAGGGGAAAAAAAGATCTGTATAATTTTCTCTAGTCACATTGCGAGTACTGAGGGGGTCAAGGGAAAAGCCCTCCCGTGTTTTGTGAAAGGATAAGGAAAATTGGTCACTGTGTAGATATTTTTCTTCAAAGAGTACCAATCGCCTCAAAAAGCATGGGGAGAAGAAAAATATAGCCAGAGCTCCATGCTGCTTGAATAGTAGCTTTTTAACCTAGCTGGCCAAGATGTTGAGGTAATGTTTGTTCCCCTTTCATTGGGATGCAGTGATTTATCTGGTCCCAAGTTGCTACCTCTAGGTAGCTGTGAAAAGACTAATATAAAATAATCAGTAGAGGCGAAAGGGAAATCTTCTCATTTCTGAAATACCAAAACTACATTCTTACCCTTGTGCATTCTTACCCTTTTATATATTTTTATATATATGTAAGGCTGCACTAGTAGCCTGTGAGCTAAAACTAAAAATTCATGTCTCAAGTCAGCCTGATTTGGGTTTTGATTATGATTTTTAAAATAAAATTAAGAAAATTGGGGTTTTTTAATAATATATAAATTAACCACATTGCAACTTTCCCTGAAAAATACTCCTTTTTTCCTGAACTGTTTGCTACCAAGTGTGGTTCAGTCAGTGCTCCTGATTTGTCATAGAAAATATGAAGAACTGGGTGATGGGACATGACTGAAGGAGAAATGGATTGAAGAAAGAACTCCAGTGCTTTGTGTGGCCCTAAAATCTGAATCATATGTACTCTATGGAAAAGAATGTCTGTAGGATACTCCAGAGAAAATTACATGAGTAGTAGGGCTTTTTCAGCATTTGTAGAAGATTTAACCTATAGGGAGTTAATTTATGTTCCTTTTGTAGGATTCTGCATCTGCTAGCATGTTGAGGAAAGACATCAGCATACTCAAAAACCCAAACAGATTGAAAAATATGTTAGGAGAATCACTGTGAGAAGACAAAAAGATGAGATGACATTTTTTTGCAACAGAAGTACAAGGGAAATGTATATGGTATTTCAGGTTACATGGTGCTTAATTCTCTTGAATTCTGATTTTATGTGTAATCCATGACTCTTTATTCTTTGTAGAAAATTTGGCTTCCAAATTCAGGGCTCCATTTTCCCTAATTATTACTGAGTGCCAAAGATAAGCAAAGCATCTGGAACCATACTATGGAGTTTCATACTGCATACCATGCAGTTTCATACAGGCCCATGATCTTCCCCTTTTTTTTTTTTTTTTTTTTTTTTCATTACTGGAAAGACATTATTTGAATAGGAATGATGAGAGTGAAAAAAGCAACAACGAGGAGAAGATGACAGGGCAGTCTAAGTACATTATTTTTCTTTAGTTATAGATACATACTTGTTCATTCTGTCCAGTCTTCTAATTTTTGAGCACTATCAACAGGGAAATGTGTATGTTTGCAATGGATGTCATCATAGCAGTGCTGTTTCCTGTGTAGTTCTTGTCCAGAAGATGGTGGCCAATGCATTATGGAAAGGGTCAGCAGCACATCATTGGGGTAGGAGGAACTGTGCTGGTTTTGCAGACTTTCCTGAATATTTTCCTCCCTTCCTTACTTTGTTGTTGTAGCAATCTAAACCAAAGGTCATTCGAAGTAAAAAAAATAGAAGTTTGTTCTTTGTGTATGGAAAGCATAATTAAATTACCGATGCTTTAAAAGATTGGGTTTAGATCCTGTTAAGCAGATTTTTATTTGTATTGATGAATTCATGTGACATCTGTTTACTACCTAAAATATTGCTGCTATCATCTAATGACCAGACATTCTGGCTCCATTCACCAGAAGTGTCATTCAATAGCTGCTCTTTAGCTCTAAATGCTGCATTACACAGAATGATGGAGTATTATGAATTTAATACATTTTAATTAATTTTCTAATGTCAAGATTGAGCATTATGAAGCAGGTGTTCTAGCAAGAGTTAAACATAGTGCATCATCTACAGAGCACTTGTACTAAAACAGTCAGAAATGTGGGTGTCTGAAAGCTTTAAAATTCATGTGGGGACATTTCTCTCCAATACGACAATAGCTATTTCTGTCCAATACGAATGCATGCAAATCTTCATTTCCACACACTCGAGAGTATTTCAAGAAAAGACGAGTATTCCTTAGGTTTTTCCATTTAATTTGCAAAAACTCTACTTTAACACTCACTCTGCCATTGCTGAATGCTAAAAAAAAAATCCTTAAAGTCTGTGGAAACACTGACATAAGTTGGATTGACATAAAGCACAACATCTTGCTGGATGCTGCATTATTTCTATGAGCTACTGGGTACATTCACTATGCACTGATTCTACAGTAGCTTAGTTGGAGTTTTGGATCCAGTTTTGGATTATTAAGTTTTGGATTAAGAAGAAAGATGATTAATGGGAGTAACAGCAGCAGTAACCATGGCCAGCAGGTTGAGGCAGGGGATTCTGCCCCTCTGCTCCACTCTGGTGAGACCCCCACAGCGTACTGTGTCCAGCTCTGGGGATCACCAATACAAGGCAGACATGGAGCTATTGAGGCAAGTCCAGAGGAGGCCACTAAGATGATGAGAGGGCTGGAACACCTCTCCTATGAAGAAGACAAGCTGAGTTAGACTTGTTCAGCCTGAAGAGGAGAAGCCTCTGGGGAGACTTTATTGCAGCCTTCCAGTACCTGAAGGGACCTACAGGAAAGACGGAAAGGTACCCTTTACATGGATGTGGAGTGAGAGGACAAAGGGTAATGGCCTTAAGATAAAGGACAGTACATTTAGATTTGTTCTAAGAAAAAAATTCTTCATTGTGAGATCAGTGAGGTTCTGGCACAGGTTGCCCAGAGAAGCTGTAGCTGCCCCTGGGTCCCTGGCAGTGTTCAAGGCCAGGCTGGATGGTGCTTTGGGCAACCTGGTCTAGTGGAGGTTGTGCCTGCCCATGGCAGGGGGTGGAGCTGGATGATCTTTGAGGTCCCTTCCAACCCAAACCATTCTGTGAGTCTATGATTTTAAGTGACTCTTTAAAGATGAGGTACCTTGCCACTAAATGTCCTGGGTTTGGCTGGGATAGGGAAAATTTTCTTCCTAGTAGCAGGTATAGTGCTGTGGTTTGGATTTAGGATGAGAATAATGTTAATTACACACTGATACTTTGTTGCTAGGCAATGTTTGAACCAAGTCAAGAACTTTTTAACTTTTATACTCCCCCACCAATGAGGACACTGGGGGTCAGAGCCAGGACAACTGTCCAGACTGGACAAAAGGATATTCCGTACCATGTGATGTCATAGTCAGTATTTAACTCAAGGGAAGATGGCCAGAGGTTTAGACTGTGGCTTGAGAACTAGTTGGGCATCAGTGGTGAGCAATTGTACTGTGCATCTGTTTTGTATATTCTATTATTATTATCATCATTATAATTAATACTGTCCTTTTTTGTCATATTAAAACTGTCTTTATCTCAACCCATGTTTTTTTTTCCCCTGATTCTCTGCCGCCCCCCACCCCCCACCCCAGTCCCACTGGTGGGGGGAGTGAGAGAACAGCTGGGTGGTTATCTGTCTGCTAGGTTAAAGTACAACAGTAAGTGGTACTACTTGCTTTGGGTGTTTATTTGCAGCAGTGTGAGCACATCCCACTTAAACTTTTGCTTCAGAAATTACTGACATTTTTATTCATGGATGAGGGAGGGAAAATTATAATAGCTCTACCCTTGAACCACGGGCTAAAGGCTGCTTGCTTTGTGCTAGCTATCAGCAATGTGCACGTGCATAGTGAAATGTTGAGGCAGGGTGGGGAAGGAGGAACTTGGACAGGTAAAAAAAGTGAGTGGTGATCCTCTCTAATAAAGATACTGTCAGAGAGCTGTGAGAAAAGGCAAGGGGAGTGAGGCCTGAGGAGTGACAGAAGTTGTCTTTGCATATGCCATTGTGTTAGGTAATTGGTTTCTGAACTATAGCATCAGTGCTAAGATCCATCACCCAAGTCTCAAGGCAGTCCATTGTATACATCGCCATACCTTGTGCAATAATTGTGATGTTGAAAGGACAGAAAACAAGGTCATAACGTCCATTTTTTTGTAAATCATATGGTAACATTAAGGTAGATTATATAACTTTTTGAAGGAATTGGGAGGCACATAATTTTCAATGATTTTACTTGGTATTCCTTTATCAACATTAGAATTTGGGAGATGCAAGGCTATATGGTGAGAATGCATAACTAAAAATGAAATTCAGATACTAAATGTAAGTGGACAGGCTTTCAGGAAGGCTAAACTACCAGTAGCTCCCTTTGTCTTCCTTCAGTGGCAGATTGATGTCTTTCTGCTTTATATTTTAAATAGCATTAGATGATACAGCATAAAACAACACATTTCTGAAAATCTTAATTTCTTACATCTTTATTACAGTATTTAACTTAACCTACAGTGTGAGAGGGGGTGCTATGTCCCATCAGGTGTCCTTCATCCAAATTTTATTTCTAAAAGAACATAAAGGAAGATACTGGAGGAAAGCTAATGATCAGTTAAGCTGGCAAGGATCTAGGAAACATTTACGTAAACCCATGTAGGGAATTACTATGTCAGTTTTGGTATTTTACCACACCTGTAATAATTTGCAAAGGAATGAATTCCATCCTAGATGTCTTATGATCATCTACTTTTTCTGTTGGTGTTGTGTAGTGATAGGATGAGGAACAGCGGTTTGAAACTAGAGCAGGGTAGGTTTAGATTAGACATTAGGAAGAAGTTCTTCACTGGGAGGGTGGTGAGACACTGGAACAGGTTGCCCAGAGAGGTGGTGGAGGCCACATCCCTCGAGATATTCAAGGTCAGGCTTGATTGGGTTCTTGAGCGACATGATCTAGTTAAAGGTGTCCCTGCTTACTGCAGGGGAGGTGGACCAGATGACCTTTAAAGGTCCACTCCAATTTAACACAATCTATGATTCTATGATTATCTTTAACACTTTATATACTTAGTAAATCCCAGCTTATGTATGTACTTCATGGTCATCTCCCTCAAGCTATTTATTTAATCCCCTCTTCAAGAAAACCTCATAATTTATTTTAATTATTAACTAATTAATCAAGAGTGGAATTTATAATTGTACAGCAGATCTGTGAAAAATGATTGCATGGGTTTCTTGAGACTCTTTATACTGATTTCCAAGCAGGTTTTGCTCAGAAACAAAATTGCATGAAATGCTTTGTTCTGTTGACAATATTCAAACACTTTTCAGTACTTCTGTGGCCATTCCTTCTCTGCTCAAAGAGGGGATATTTACATTTCAGATAAATTTGTTAATTTTACAGTCTTACAGTCCAAAGGCTGTAGCAGGAGAAGAAGGAGCATGCTATACAGACCAAGGCACTTGCTGTAGGAGTTTTGAGAGCCTGTGAGCCTTAGCCTCACGGCCTGTGAAGCAGATAAGAGAGTTATTCGTCTTTGAACTCTCTAATCACCTCAGTCTAAAGGAAAGTTATACTCAAGTTTGCATTACTGAGCTTAAGCTGGTCATGTTGAAATGCAGGTAGAGTCCCATCACCTGCTTTCTCAGTCATGCCTGATGCAAAGCCTAGTGAGAAGCCCACTAAGATGGACACCATGGGCATGATCCACAGCTCGCTGAACTCAGTGGAAACACTCACGGGGAGTTCATTAGGTTTTCATTCAAGATATTAGTCCTGAATGTTAGCATGTGCTGCATTGTGAAGGTTGGCACTAACACTGCTTTTCTATTCATGAATTCATGTCGAGTGTTGCTTTGTTTGTTGAGGCACTGCAGTGTTTTGTGTATAGATCTATTTTCTCAAAAGCAGCAGAGAAGTGTTTGACAAAAGAGAATGTTCTTGTTAAACCTGATAAACCTTTTTCAATATGTTGTGCAATATATTTGTTTTGAAATTTTATTACGTGGATTTTTGTGTTGACTCTGAAGAGTTAAATTCACTATTTGAAAAAACATCCATTCAAAAAAAATATGACTTTTTCATTTTTTTTTCCTGTTCTATTGCATTTGATTTTGTATTTAACATTTTCAAGTGAATATTTCAACTCTGTAAATATTCCTAACTGAAATCTCATGTGCCTCAGAGATGCTTGCAGGGTAAGTCCCCCTGAAAGTAAACAAAAGGCAAATCAAAGATTTCACATCTTATTCAACTAAGTGAAAATACTTTTGTTTTATTTCAAAAATATTTTTCTTAGGTTTTATTAATAAATACCATAGGATTTATTACTTAAATGTAAATAAAAAAATAAGGAAAAGAAAATCTCACCTTTAGTCTTCAAGTAACAGCTCTTTGTTCCCAATATACTTGCCATAGCCAGTAGAACTAAATCAGCATTGTATTCAAAATTTTAGATTTAGATTTTTTTAAATGGTGTATTTGGGAAGAAGGTCTGTACAGATTGGAATAAGTGTATGTGTGTATAATTTTACATGCACATAGTTTTTTAATGTACAAATAAATATTAAAAACTTCCTCTTATTTTTGTTTACAATGGGAAGCTCATGAATGAAGTAGGAATGAGCTGGCATATCTTTAACTTAGAAGCATAATAAAATCATTCACGTAAAGTCACTTTATAAGTTGTCAAATTGTTTATACGGGTTCATAAACTGAAAGGAAGATGACCTGAAGTACAGCAAAATCCAGATGCTGAGATGAGTTCCACATACGCAGCTTCTGTTGAAGTCAATTGTATTTAGCTGAACAAGCTGCATTTCAGAATCATGTCTATGGGTCTGATATTTGGCCAAACCCTAATTCAATGTCTGAGACAACATCCTGATTAAGTCTGCCACTAATGTGATTACTTGATCCGGAATTTCATACTGATGTTTAATCTAGCATAGCACTGGCCACTGGATATTAGTTGAGCAACTTTTGAAGATCTCTTATTTTTCAAAGACTTCAATAAATCACAATTTCAGTTACATTTTCTCAGACTTTGAACTGAAAAATAAGTTATTGTTTCTTGAAAATATTTTGTATCACAGTAAAGGATTTGAGCATTCTGTTATTATTTTGCTTTGTTGACTAAAGCAGTAAGCATAACATTTCTCATAACAGTAATGCTAAAGCTTTCAAGACTTTTATTAGAGCAAATTCTTTTTTAAAAGAGCATGAATTTGCTCATACGCAGAATCATCTTTCCCTTTGTTATATGATAATCAGCTATTTTCAATACTTCCATATACCAGGAGATTTTTAGTTGCCGAGATTTTTAAGAATACAGTATAATCTGCCTTTCAATATGTTCACTTTATACAGCACATTCATTATTTGCCTTTAAGAAGGGGAAAAGAGATGAGCACATAAATTACACCAAACATATAAAAATTATCATACCTAGAAACACTTAACAAAACATATCTTCATATATGAATATTTCTGTGAGCAGTACTGAATGCTCTAAGAGAGAAGTGTAAACATGCTTATTTTTTTCCCCGGTAAAACATTGTGAGTTCTAGAGTCTAACTTAATTTAAACTGAGAATAGTAATTAAGAGAAGAAATTAAGGAAATCCATATGAAAATACATATACACTCTGCACAAAGCCTCCTAACATTAAATCCCTTCTTGTTTATCCATTGCAAACAGCACAGTAAAGGCCAAATCTACTGACTTCAACTAAGGACACTACTAACTATTTTGAGAAAGACTGACAGTTTTGTAATTCACATCTCTTCACCTGGGCATAATGCTCTCCACTTCTATTGCTCTTTCAGCATTGCAATGGTACACGCATGAATTAAATGAACTACCAGTGGTTCAGCAAGTAGTTTCCCTTAAAAGTTCTAATACCTCATCCTACACTCTGGCTGTAGTATTTATGTATTTTTATCCATTGCAAATGATGATTAATATAATTTAAAAAAACAAAAAAAAACAAAACACAACTCCCACAGTTATAATTTGAAGGAAGTCTCTTTGCCCATATTTAAGTTTCATCATTAAAGTATGTGTATCTACCAGGCAGTTGTAGCCATCTTCAGCTGGGAATCTTTTTCTATTTCAAATGCTTAAGTCAGTGTTCCTAAACAGTCCCTGTTATCCACCTCCCCTCAAATCTGAGACAGCATTGCGAGCTGGAAAAGTTGATGATAGTTCCCTTTCTAGATGGATTTTCTTCTTCTGGTAGATTATTTGATTGACCATATTTATCCTACCTATGATTCTATGATTTGCATCAGCTGTTCTGCTTACTTGGTAAGACACCAAAGTCCAGATCGTAACTTTTCTGAAGGATACTCAATTATTTCATATACTGAGAAGTAAAAGTGATGAAATGTATGTTCAATGATATTTTTTGAGTGCTATTTTGGAGAGCAGACAACATAATTCAGTCTCATCTTCCCTTAAATGCTGAAAGCAGTGCTGAAAAAATGTTACAAATGAAGCTACAGGTGAATGAAATCTATAACAACATAAAATGAGACTGCTAGTGCTTAAAAAGTCCTTTCCTCAGTTTCTTCTTAGTTCCCTTTTTCTCTCTTTTTTTTTTTTTTGTTCCCTAATCAGTTTCAGATTACAGTTATATTCTTTTAAAGCCTTTCAAATGTCATGGTCTTTTCAAGACTCGTTTAAGTACTCTAAACTTTTACTTGTATCTTGACAGATACATGCTTATTGTAATTGCTTGCTTTGTGTCCTGTACATGGAAAGACTGTAGTCTCAGAAATAAAAGTACAATGTAATGAAGTAACATCACTGATAACTGCCATTTTTATTATTCAGCAGAGTAAACAGTCATTAATTTAAAACATGTAAATTGGAAATCTGAGAACCATATCACTAGCTGTAGTGGGACATATTCCTTCAGAGCATGATTGCTTCCATAATTCCTGAATACATAAGAATTGTTGTGAAGCAGAACAGTCAGAGGCATCAAGTGATACCTCATTAAAGGAAGAAAGAGAATCTGTGCACATGGGAAGAATCTACAAGTCATCCCATTTATAAATTAAAATCTAAAATAGTTGGAGGATAATGAGAATAAAGGTTTCAAAGCTCATTACTTCCTAAGAAGAAATAGTGCACTCAACATACATTTGAAATGGTCGAAATGTTATTTTAAAACCCTTTATAGATTGAAACTAGTTGCAGTTGTCACTGAAAAGAGGACATATACTTTTAATTGAAGTTATTTTTAAGAAACCAAAAAATAACAATCTGATTCATTATGTAACAGAAAGAGACATGCAGTGAAAACTATGTGTTTAAAGAGGTATCATTCCATTTTGCGGTTCTTTAGGTTTCTTCCAGAATTTACACTTTGTTTAATAGTAGCTATCAGTGGGCGTTTCTGACATGAGATACTAATTGGTTGAACACAGAAGAATTCCAGGGAGCACAGCTCCAAAATCTCCTTGTTTTAAACTGAGTCTAGAGCATTTGACTACTACTGCGGCTCTGAGCTGCTCTCTGGACACCTCCTGGGTGCTTCTCTCACTCAACTGCCTTTCCTCTGACTTTCAGGATCCTGATTCAGGAAGTCAGGATTGCATAAGAGGGAAGGAACATCTCTCTTTTAGGTACCAGGATATCTAAAATAGGCAGTCTGGGCGTGATCCTGAAGGTTTCATTTATAGGTTTTGAAATGCATTACTTTTTAGAAGGGATGAACACTTGCAAAGATTTACTAAGAAAGAATTTTTCCCTTTGCAAAACAGCTTTACAAATCTCTTTTCCATCTCCCTCCTATGGGAAAATATTTTATTTTGTTTTTTTCTTAAAATTAAAGAGTATCATTCACTACATAATATAAAGTAGTAAGACAAAACAAAACAAATGCTGCTGTATAGCTTATGTACTATGTGGAGAAAGTCACTTTTGTTAAGTTTTACTGCAGATTTTGAATATCCCGAAATAATGCCATTTGATTAGACATATCCCACATTAGACAAGCTCTTCGACCAGTCAGTTTTGTTAATGTAAAGTGAAAGCTTGGATTTGCACACTGAAGTCTGTAACATCATTCTTGGACGAGCTGTGTTGCTCTAGTTTTATCCCTTACTTCATTCTAATTCCAGAGCCTTTAGTATGCAGTGCAATGCATTCATTTAAATTCAGTATTTGATAACTGCTAGAATATAACAGAGGTTCAGTGAGGATCATTATCAGAGGCTGTTGGATGCACACAGTCACCTGCTAACTCCTTACCTTTCGAGTTCCAGGTCCTGAGTGGTTGCTGTCCTGAAGATCTGTCCATCCCAGCTCATTGTTAGGGCCTGAGCAATTCCTGCCCCAAAGCTCTCTCCTTTCAAATTTACTGCCAGGGTCTGAATAGTTTTTGCCCTCAAGCTCTATTCTTTCAGACTGATCATCAGGGTTTGAATGAATGTTGCCTCTGGGTTGTCTCTTTTCAGTTTCAATTTCAGAGTTGGAGCTCTTCTGCCCTCAGATTTTCACCTTTCAGTTTCAGAATTAGGGCTTAAAGACCTACTCGCTTTAAAACAATTTCCATTTTAATATTTTCTTGTGTCGTGCTTCAGTTAGATGCAGTTGCATTGCTCTCATTGATGATGCCTCCTTTTTACATTTCTCAATATTCACTGAGGTGGCTTGTTCAGGATGTTTTTTATTATATTCATTGTTTCCACTGTTAGCTCATTCTGTGTTGCAACGTGTTAAGAATCCTCATTGGTATTTTTGGTTTGGTTTTTTTTTAATTTCTTGAAATCACTTGCAAGCTGGTCTTGTATTTGAACATGAAAACTGTAATGGATATAGAACATTCTTTCCCTTTTGTGAAGGAATGCAAGTGGGTTTTTTTTACACATTTTAGAATGCCACATCAAACCTGACAGGATTTGTCCATCTCTTTATGCAACAATACATTCTAATGCTTACTGGATTCTTCAGTTACAAAAGACAGGCCTTCATTATTGAACTTTCTGTGACATTTATATGTGCAGAACTGCCTCTGAATTGCAAAACATTGATAGCACGTGTGCAAATGTTTGGGATGTCACCTTTATAATTTACATGCAGTTCTATACAGCGCTGCATAATTCTCATCTGATGCTTTGAGTGTGTTTGATTGATTCATCCTAGACATTTTCCAGAAAAGGTGTTCATTTCTTCCACCAGCTCCTTGTCCTTCAAAATGTCATGCATGCTGTAGTTTTATCAAGGCCAAACATGATACTTCAGTGAGGCAGGAAGAAGCTCAGGTAAGACTATGTGTGACTGCTCCACAGAACCCCAGAGCAGCTGAGCAGGGAATGCATCTCAGAATGCCTGGTCCAACCCCCTGCTTAGAGCAGGGTCACCTACAGCAGGTGGCCTAGGCTGTGTCCAGTCAGGTTTTGAATATCTCCAAGGATGAAGACTCCCTAGACCCTCCCGGGGATCCTGTTTCTGTCTTTAACCTCCATCACAGTAAAAAAGGTGGGGGGCTTAGGTTTACATGGAATTTGTTGTACTTTACTTTGCTTCTCATCCTTTCATTGGGCTTCATAGCATATATTTTATGTTCAGAATGCAAATTCTTCAGTCCATTGCACCTGCTATGTCCACTTGCAACATGCAGAGAGAGTACAAAGGGTGCACTGTACTAAAGTCTTGCCTTGCTAGAAATGCATAAGCTCGATACTAAACTGTATCAAAGCACTATCTCAGAGTGAAACAACTGTGAAAGTGAATATGCACACATGCAACCTTTTCAGGAGGAGGATTTTTTGTTTGTTTTCCTCCAGAAGTAATTTATATATCTCAGTGCTTGAAGTTCAAAATGCTTCAAAATGAAGTTCAAAGCTACTTGCCACTGTACCCCTCAACAAAGAGCTACCATTTAGACCCTTGAATGCAGATATGCATCATCACAGGCTATTAAGCTCAGGCTGTATATGTCTGAACTATCAGCCCCAGTTACAAGAAGCCCACTGAAACAGTTAAATGAGTTTCAGTGGGACAAAGGTTTCTACAAGGTAGTTTAGCAAGTCAGTAAATATGTCAATAGGATCCTAAACTGTTTTGTAGAAATATTCATTTATAACTTGCATAAGATTGTTTCTTCAGGCTGAGATTCAGTAGCTGGCATCAGGACAGTGCTGAGTCCTGCTCTTTGGCCAGAACAACCCCCAACAGCACTACAGGCTTGGGGAAGAGCAGATTCAATATTAGGAAAAATTTCTTCACCAAAAGAGTGGTGAAGCATTGGAACAGGCTGCCCAGGGAGGTGGAATCACTGGAGATGTTAAAAAAATGGGTAGACAAGGCACTTCGGGAGATGGTTTAGAGGTTATGGTGGTATAGGGCTGACAGTTGGACTTGATCATCTTGAAGGTCTTTTCCAACTGTGATGATGCTGTGATTATGATTCTATGACAGGAGAATCAAAATGCAAACAGTGGTCCAGACCATAAGTCTTGTTTATTATTTAAAATTGATACATCAATATGGTGTGTGCTGAACACATAAGCCTTTTTTGACTGTTTCTCCTAAGTTTTTTAACTCCAGTGGTAGCTTGCTACAGGAGTCAATTGTGTACTTAGCCATCTTTAGAATTAATTTCCCCCTCTACACCTGCTTGACACAGCCGCAACCCAAACACTAAACCTAATACTACATTCATATGTACCCTACAATAACAGAATGGTTTTTTCTTATAGGTTTAGGACCCCTCCCAATAGCCCCTTGCTGCATCAATAATTAATTGGAGTCAGTCTCTTTGATTTCCCTCTGTTGCCATCACTTTGTCGTACTTCCATTGAAGGAAGAAGGACTCTGGCTTTTAACTTCCTGATCTGTTTAAAAAAAAATATAATCTAGCCTTGCATTTTTAAGTTTTACTGTAGGTGCATTAGAAAGGGCATGGGATGTGGACATTTAGGAATGTAAGAATTTTGGCAAATCAGTAGTTACCAGACAGAAAGTAGTCATTATGCATTCTATTCCACAGTAAGTTTCCATGGAAATATGATTGATATTGCCCATTAAATGTTTGGTGTCCTTGCTCTTTTATTAAGGTATGCTACGTCACATTACATCACATATTCTGTGGGGTACTGTACAACAAGGAAAGACATGCAGAAAGTAGATGAGATACAGTCATTTGTTAACTTATAGTAGCCTGTAAAAAATTATTTTCATTCTTGAACATGGAATTTAAACTCTTAATCATATATGTGTGGGAGGAAGTATATCCTAAGGTCTTGTTTATTTTCATTTTCGACAGAAGTGAAATGTGCAAGACCAATGGGATTTTTTACAATGGGGGGAAAAAATAACACAAAAGCAAACAACTTTGAAATCTTTCTAAAATAAATATATAAATTTGTTTGCAGATATATATTGAGCATGGGATTGAGTACTCAGTAAAATGTAACAGGGCTTTTTTTCCAAAAATAGGTTCTGTGAGAAATCGTGTGCAACAAGGTCATATGAATCACTTCCCAATTAAAATAAGACTTCGCTTTTGAGCAATCCTTAATCCCTTTTAAAAGATTAGTTAATGTACATTCAGCAGCATAATGTATGGTATGTGAAAAGATAAATGTGGAAAGATTTTGTTGATTGTTTCATGGGTAAGCTGATATTACAAAAGATGTTTGAAGAAGTGCATCTGAAATGGTAATGCGTATTTGAAAGTTTTATTTTGTTCAGTTTAGGATCTGGGATTTGAGAATTCGAAGTATTTAACCTTTATCCTTTTTCTGTTGGTGGGGTTTTTTTTCCACACTGTGATATTTCTTAGGCTTATGCATGTCAAACTAGGTTCTGTTTTTCCAGGCCACTTTTTTATTATATTCCTTGAACATATCTGTGACTGATGCCTCCTGGCTTTGACCTTTCATTGAAACTTCATACCACTGTGCTCATTTGTGGTATTTTCTGTTTCTCATATAGTTCTGTCCTAATGATCTCTGTTCTGTCTTTTTAGCCAACCTTTTGAATTCGATCTCCTCTCAACTGACTTATATCCATTCCTTGCTAATAGAAAAAATACTATTTTGAAATCATGTCTTGGACTCGTAAATTTTCAGCATCTATTACAGATTATCAGTGAATTTCTGTTTATCTATTTCAGAATAGGTAAAAATGAACTGAGTCACTTTGATATAAAATACTACTGTTTACATGGAAGATCAGATCTGGTTTTACAGTGTTAGGACACCAGATTGCTTCAAAAAATACTTTAACTTTCTGGCTCAAGATAAATACATCTTTGTATACAGCTGCCTCATTTTATGGGCAGGTCTTTATTTGATGAAGCAAAGCTCTACTGAAAACAGTGAAACTAAATTTTGCTGACAATTAGTCAAAAAATTATCCACATCTGTATTTAATGAATAAGAAAGAGCAGTTAGGTAAAGGCACTACTCAAGAAATTTAGACTATAAAATACAGAAAATTAATAAAAGGGGAAAAAAATCGCTCTTGTTAAAGTTCCTTACTACTGCTAAATCCACTGTTAAAATTCATGCTTATGACTGCAGAGAAATTTCATTATTTTGTATGGCAGTAACACGTACATTTTTTGACCCATCAGATTTAATTTATGGTATGTTATTATTATTTGCTTATTTTTATACTAGGAACAGCAACAATAATACAATCTTTGATATTTTATTATTATTTAGATATGGCATACTTGAGGGTACTCTGTGATGGTATGGGATTCAGTGTTGTGGAGCAATCAAATGATGGTATAACTTCAATTATGCTTTTAAAGTACTATTTCTCCAATAACAATTCTGCAAAGTAATTGTTTTCTTGGTGCATAAACTTACAAAGGTGACAATCAAAGCGAGTCAATAGCAACTATGTATTCTCTTGTCATCTATTATTTACTGTTATTTTATACTTCTGAAAAATTATCTTTTTGATGCTTTTTATCATTTAGTTTCATTCCTACAATAAAGCTGAACAAATGTGAAAATGCTGCCTTTGTAGACTTCTTTGAATTAGACTGGTAAATTCATCCAATCAGTGATGGATTAGAAAGTCTGATAGTCTTTGTTTACACATCTCAGGGGGAAGTGTTTGTAAAGTACTGTATCACACCAATCCAAACTGAGTGAAATTCTGTGTTTGGCTGGTCAATAAAAAAACAGTATAAATAATTGTTCCAGTGGGCATAAATAACGAGAGTTAGATTGAAACAAGAAGCTGCAAGGCAGGTAATTTAAAGATCATTAATCTGTAATAGGTAGAAAGATCTTGAAGGAGACACAAGTAGAGTTTCTAACAGAACTGTAAATTACTGATAGAGTAAAATAATTTTACCTGTACTTTTGTCTAATGTTTCAGAAATAACAGCATGGGGAGCAACAAAATGGACTGTGTTTAAGATACAGTAGAAAGAGAAATATTTTACCTTGATTAATATCCAGTTGCTAATTCATAATTTGAAACAGTATAGTTTCTTCTTAATGCAGTGTTGTGGTTTTCAGAATTAACTGATGTCATACATGAATCAGGAATGATGGTTTAAACTACCATTACAGCATTTGAATGTATTCTAGTTACTAACATTTTTCACTTAAAACATTAATCTTTTAAAACACAGTGGATGATTCAGGCTTGAATAGATAAATAACAGATTCTTAGAACTCCAAAGAGTTACTTTAAAATCTCATATTAACTCAGGCTAAACCCCATCCACCCTGTCCATGCTCAGGGAGCTCACACTGTGGCTTGAGTATCAAGTAAGGTATGAGGCATGGTCAGTGCAGAAAAACTGGAGCAAAAGCCATCATTGTAATGTTGAGTCAGGCAGTAAAAAAAGGAAAATGGTCTTAAAGCGTCTCAATACCATTTCTTCCATGCTACCTCAAGGCTTCAAGTTCTGAGAGAGGTGTAAATTTATTTTTGGATGTTGCCTCTTCTTTTCCATTAATTAGAGAAGAAACCTAAGGAAAAAGGTTAGACCAGAAGCCCTTAGATGTGTAAAGCTAGGTAAGATGGTTCCAACCCCCACAATGTCAGGGTGATTTGAACTAGATGATATTTAAAGGTTCTTTCTAACCTAAAATCAATCTCTGATTCTATGAATCCCACTACACCATTAGCCCAGGATGGGCACATGATAACTGTAGCTTTAGTAATTCCTTGAGACAACAAAAACATCAGCAGCCACAGGGAAAGTTATGATGCTCTCTCAGGCCAATATTATGACAGAGTATTAGTCCTTTCTACTTAGTCGCATTTTTGCTTTGGAACACCATAGTGAGTATGAAGGGTATAGTTTTGACTGTCGTTCTTTCCTAGAATCATAGAATCAAGGTATGGTTTGTGTTGGAAGGTACCTCAAAGACCATCTAGGTCAAATTACCCTTCTATGGGCAGGGACAACCTCCACTAGACCAGGTTGCCCAAAGCCCCATCCAACCTGGCCTTATACACTGCCAGGAAGGGAGCAGCCACAGCTTCTCTAGGCAACCTGTACCAGTGCCTCAACACCCTCATAGTAGAGAGGGTGTCTAATCTAATGCCTAGTCTAAATCCACCCTCTTTTAGTTTAAAACTATTACTCCTTGTCCTGTCACTACACTCACTGATAAACAGTTCCTCTCCAGCTTTCCTGTAGGCCTCTTCAGGTACTGGAAAACTGCAATAAGGTCTCCCTGGAGCCGTCTCTTCTCCAGGCTGAACAAGCCCAACTCTCTCAGCCTGTCTTCATAGGCTAGTCATGCCAACCCTGGCCATCTTGCTCCAACAGGTCCATGTCGTTCTTTTTCTGGGGACCCCAGAGCTGGACACAGTACTCCATGTGGGGTGTCATGAGAGCAGAGTAGAGGGGCAGAATCACCTTTCTTGATGTGCTAGTCATGCTGCTTTTGATACAACCCAGGATACAGTTGCATTTCTGGGTGCAAGTGTGCGTTGCTGGATCATGTTGAGCTGTTTATCAATCAACGCCCCTAAGTCCTTCTCCTCAGGGCTGCTCTCACTGTTCTCTCCCCTGACTATAGTGCTCAGTATTATACCAGCACACACCCAGGACCTTGAACTTGTCCTTGCTGAATTTCATGAAGTTCGCACACGCCTACCTCTCAAGCCTGTCAAGATCCCTCTGGATGGCATCCCTTCCCTCCACCCTTCTGAGGCTCTATCCCGCTGTTTGTCTCCCAACAAAGTTGTTAAAACAGTTCTGGTCCCAGAATCCTCCCCTAAGGAATGCCACTCATCATTGCCCTCCACTTGGACATTGAGACATTGACCGCAACCCTTTGAGTGCGAGCATCCAGCCAGTTCCTTATCTACATCCATCCAAACTATGTCTCTCCAATTTAGAAATAAAGATAATGCGCAGGACAGTGCCAAATGCTTTGCACAAGTCCAGGCAGATGACATCTGTCTCTTTTATCCACCAGTGCTGTAACCCCATCATAGAATACCTCCAAATTTGCGAGTACAGTTTGTCCTTAGTGAAGCCAAGTTGGCACCAGTCACTTCTCTAGTTTCCATGTGCCTGAGCACTGTTTCTAGGAGGATCTGTTCCATGATCTTTCCAGGCACCAAGGTGAGACTGACTGGCCTGTAGTTCCCTGGGTCTTCTTTATTTCCCTTTTTAAAAATAGGGATTATATTTCCACCATGTCCTTTTTCAAGAAACAAGTAAAGTCTTTGCTCCCCTATATCAAGGTCAAGGAATTTCTTGGTCATCTGCTGCTGGTGAATCTATATCAGATCCTATAATCACAGATGCTCGTTAGATTTAAAAGCGACAGGTAGCATTATACTTGGCTACTTCAGAGTTCACGCAGGATGATGGAAGAAATTATTCACATAGTATGTATGCTAAAATGCTGCTGCGGTAAGATAAGAATTTGTCTTACTACTAGGTAATTGGTGTTGATTGCTTTTGAAGCAAGGTATGATACAACTGATAAAGGAAAGGTGCTAAAGCTTATGGCATGAATGTGACTGACCCAGATCAGTTTGGTGAACTTCAGCCAAACAGAAGCATGGCTACCCAAAACAATACACATATAGCTGGATAGTCCATCTGTGTTTTAGAAAGATTAATATTTTTATTCCTCTACTTTTCTTTCTAGAAATGTCTTATAATTTCACTCCAATCTTCTCAAATAGCTCAGGTTTCACACTGTAGTAAATGATAATAGAACACGGCATATTGCAGTCAGACACAGGTTCATAGGTTTACTTCTGCACCGTATCTAGGCAGAAAAAAGTGTGTGTGGGGGTTGTGTTGGTTTTTGGGTTTTTTTTTAACAAAAGCACTCTTTCTCAAGGAATGGGTACTGGAACAAAGCATAGATTCTTCTCCAGCAAAGGGATCTGGAGGTAAAAATAGTACATTTTGGTTACACCTGGTACAGACACTGAAATCTGGGAGTGAACTTCTGCCTAATATGGAAGTAATATAAAAAGCAAATACATTATTTTCTCAATACCATACAAGACAAAAGTGGTCTGTCTAAGGTTTAGCACATCAGAATCCACGTGCATTACGTTTACAAATGCTACCTGTGATGGTAAAGTAATAGAAAATTAAGGTAAAGACAAGTACTGGATTAAAAGGTCATTTAATTTTGGCCCTTTATTTCATAAGATTAAAGTATAAAGCACATGGACTCAAAACTGCTTGGTCTATTTTGTTTCAGAGTGCCATTGATTTCTAAAAATAGCACTCCTGTTTTGTCTAACACTTGTAAGAAAAAGATAAACTGTGTATATTTTTTTCTTTGGACAAAGACCAAACACAGTCATTATTATATGAATATCAAGCAAAGTCTAATGAAATAAGACATGTACAATGTGGATGTCTTCACCTTCTCTAATCATCTTAGACCCACTGTTACTTGTATTTCTAAAGAATCATCAATCTCACCTTAAGTGAGGTTAGAACACATTAGATTAATGTGTTCTAAGAATGAGTGATATTTTTGATGGCCTGCACAGATACAGATGAGTAAGTGCAGATGTATGCAGTTAGATGGCATGAATATCCACATTACTTGTGTGAAGTGATTATTGAAAGTTTTTAGATATAAATACTATGAATTGGTATTCTCTGTTGACCACAATAAAGCCAAGATGTTGGTTATACAAACTGGGAAAGAAGGGAAGCTATGGTGTTTCAGCCAAAGACAGAAATTTTCACAATCCTTAGATGACCATGGATAAATAATCTCAAAGAAATAGGTAGCATGACACATTTTTACCATAGTTTTCTTAAAGAGAAACTGGAATGATTAGGAAGTACAAGCATGAAGTGAAGCCAACTTGGCTTCACTAAGAACAAGTTAAACACTTGACTAGACCATTCTGGTTTAGTCTGTATCAGGAGACTTAGGCAAAGGAGTCAAGGGTTTCCATTCTGTCTTTCCTAACCCACCACTAGCTTGAACTGATACTCCCATTTCTTCTCTGAGTGTAGACTAACATCCTCAGAGGGCGGACTTGCAATACTATGCACACTCAATATCCCAGGCATCCTTCTCTCCTTTCTGAAGGTGTCTGAAACTTCTCCTGGCATGCCTTCATCTGCAGAATAAACGATTCTTTTTCTCTTTCACCTCCTCCTACTATAGCAGTTTACCTTATAATACCTCTTGGAGAGGAACTTTGCTGTATATTAATCTCATTCCACCATTACTTTATTCTTTGAGGTGATGTTCCCTATAAAACTAAAAACTGTATTGAACTTGTAAAAAATAATGTTTATCCTCTGAAAATGTTGAGGATTAAAGAAACCATTTGAGGTTCAACCTGAAATATTTAGTGGTAACAAAAGAAACTAAAAAAAAATTAAGCATGGATTAAATGATCAGAATTTCAATACATTAAAATTTTTATTAAGCTTTAATAGAATATATTATAGCTTAATCTTTTAGAATGTTTACTAAAGATTAATTTTGAAACAAAAAAAATTCCAAACCAAGAAAACACAACATTATCAATAAAATCATAAATATATGCTTCTTGAACAGTTAAGGCTTTTTAAAATTCATTTTTCAAGGCTATTTATTAACACCTCATCACAATTTTTTTCTTTTGTAATTAATATGTATTTTTCAGGAAACAATCAAATTAAATTTTCAGTTCCAAGAATAATAAAATTCATGACCACAGTATGATTACCTGGGATTTGTATATCACACTATATCGATGCTAATGTTAGAATGGCATAACGAAATTCTGATATATCATCCTGCCTATCTCACTATGAGGTCTCACCAAATAATTCCTTTTCTCCATTGGTCTTCATGGTCTTTTATCTGTGAAAATGACAGAAGGACTACTTTTCCCTTCAATTTAGTCAAACTTTTTCTTTATGAAAAACACTTCCATATTTTTCTACACCAAATTTAGCATCATAGGCAACTTACCATTCAAAAATATGATTCTTGGTAATGTCATGCTGAAACGCGAACACCCCAAAATTATCTGCTTTGACTAGATATCCCCTCAGGTATTTAAAGTTAACTTCTGACAGTTCTGGGTTATGAATAATTCACATTCTGAACATCATCTCCAGTAACACATCAATAAACTGAAGAGAGTTGTTTTAAGTTTCCCCTAAACTTTCTTGAAAATCCTTCTTTATGGCAATTGAGCGATCTCTGAAATATGTATATAGTTCTGTATTTTTGTTACTTACATGTATGTATATATCTATAATAAAAAAATGAAGGTTTGGGTTGTCTTTGCCAGATGGTGCAGCCTTGAAGAAAGGTATTTGTACAACATGATTGAATTAATGTGCATGTTTAAAAATGTTAATTTGCATTCTTTTCAGACTAGAAAAGGTTCAAGATTAACTACCCATCTCCTGCGATACAAGTTTTCAATGAATGATCAGCGACTTTTCACTGTTAATACAACTGGAAGGAAAATATGTACTAAATTATCACCTGGACTATCAAAGTTTTAATAAATCAGGCAGCTTAACAGCAACAGAACAGATTAAAATCTGCCATGAGGAAAATGGATACTGCTAATTATTTTTATTTAACACAATCAAGCTTGTTAATATTGTCTGTACCTGCTGTATACAAACCTAAAACTTTTTCTTATGCCAAACCTGTCTCATTTAGCTACCACAAGAATTTGAGCAAACGCTCTCATCTTGGTGTGGTGGGTGGTGGGTGGACCTCATGGCCATTCCTAAAATCCCAGAATTGTAGGAATTCAGCCTATTCAGTGCTCCATCAGTTGCTGTTAGAGATTCTGTCATTGCTGTGCCTTATCTGACCATGCTCAGCTCTATTGCTTTGCTCTGAGAAATGTGTAATTCAGCAGTAAATTATTTCAGCAGTAAATGATTCAGCAAGCAGAGAGAAGTAGAGAAAGATATTTATAAGATTTTTATATGCTTGGTATGCAGAAAAGCTGATTTTTTTTCCTCTGGTCGCATCTAAGCTTAACTCACCTTTTCAATAAGCTATGCAGCCCTGTCACTCTTCCTGTGTATATGCTGAGAGACACAAAACATGGACATAGCTTTAACTTCTTTGCAAATCACTGCTGAGCTTTCTCTGTGAATTACATCTGACCCAGAGGCAGAGGATGTGTCTGCTGCAGCATTTTCATTCAAATCAAGAGTGCACTTCTGAACTGAATCTCCTTATTGTGCTCCCCAAACTCTGCTCTGGTTCACACCCCAGAGCAGGCTTGGAGAATATGAACTGGATTCCTCTTGGATGAACTAAACTTGCGCTCCAGGAGCACACCTAATGCAGTGCAGCAGCCGGTAGGCATCATGAATATGGAATTTCTCCCATGTGTAGCCTAATTTGTAGGAGGCTTTTAAAATTTCTCTCAAACTGGGGACTTCTGATTTGTAATGTGGAGGGCAATGCAAAAGTGGTACCATGGCTAGTAAGTTACACTGCTGTTACCTAGTAGTTCTCCATTTTCTAAGTCAAATGATTCGTCTTTACTAAGAAGGGAAAAAGCTCCAAGAATTGCTTAAAATGAGCATCCTCTTGGCCTGCTCTTTTAAGTCAATGGTGATGGTGTTTTCCTTGGGTCCTTATTCTTCCTCAATATGCTTATGCTTTTCTCCTGGATGCGTGTAATCTCAGTCATTAATATCTTAAGAGCATGTCACTTTGTTCAGGAGAAACATAATGTGTCACTTTGTCAAATCCTTTAAAATTTTTTACATTTAAGACTCACAGAAGTCATGCTGTGAACTCAGTCATATAATAAGTTTTCTGGAGTCTCTACCAAGATTAGTGGTGTTCGGAATTTTAATTTCATGGAAAAATGAGACATTTTGATATGAGATAAAGTTCTTCACCAAAATGAGAGACAGATATTTCCACAGTGGCGTTAAAATATGGAACTTTTGATTTCTTTTTAGTGTTTCACTAAAGTCAGGTATTCTGGTTTAGTATCAGAGCACATTCTGATATTAATGTAATCTGTATGTTATTGTATACGTACAGTCACCAAAAAGTAATACATTGCTGTAGAGGTTGAAATGCAGCAAAACAATTAAAAATAAAGTTGTTCAGTATTTTAAGAATAAACCAGTAAAGTTTAAATGTTTTGTGGGTTTTTTTAACTTTTTCTCAGGAGAAATTTTTATCAAAATCAGCATTACTCAAATTTTGTTTTTAACAAAATTACGTTTGGAGACAAAATTGTTTCACAGAGAACTTTTCAACTGTCTATATTCAAGAGCAAAACTAACAACATTGAGAAAGGGTTTTTTCCTGATTTATGACATAAATTTTTATTCATTATTTTACCCCTAAACAATATTTACATTTCGATCAGATCCAACACAATCCTGCAGGATCTGTTACCTAACAGATCCATGGTTCTATAGAACACATCGGTAATAGTTTTATGCACTTTATGCACCCTTATGAGAGGATGGTCAGGCACAGGAACAGGCTCCCCAGGGAAGGGGTCACAGCACTGGGCCTGGCTGAGTTCAAGAAGCATCTGGATGATGCCCTCAATCCCATGCTTGGCTGGCCCTGTGTGGAGCCAGGAGTTGGACTGGATGATCCTTATGGGTCCCTTCCAACTCAGGACATTCTATGATTCTGATATTCTATGATTATTTTAAATTGACAAGGTATATCCACTGAGTAGGTGAGCACATAAAAACCAGAAAAGAACAGAGTTTCCTCATCCCTGATAGTATTTTTAAGGACTAATTTAGCTGTAATATTGTAATTACAGCTACTCAATTGTAACACAGGTACTTTATAAATGAAAACAAAGATCTGTTCCACATTTCCAGATGCAGTGCATTTTAGAAGCTCGGGAATTCTTTTATCCTCTAATAGAGTTCTTTACCCATATAAACCTTTGTCTTTTGTGTATTTGGCAGTAGTATTTTCTCTGCATTCTCAAGAGAAAGTTATCTCTTTTATTTATTTTCCTCTGTTCCACAGATCAAATAATATTACTTTTTTTTTTTTTTCTTTTTTTACAGATGTTGTAAGTAAGAATTGAGTGCTGCCTAGGCAGTTACAGAGCTCCATATAATTTATTTGTTTTACACTCAGGAGACCTGAGAATGACTATCAGTAGTTTTTATCACATGAAACTCAGAGCTAGGATTTTACTTAGCTTAGAGTATCTGTGGTGTGCCTAAAGCTATGCTAAGGTTTTTATAGAGACCAAGATGGATACTTTGCTGCAGCATGCATTTTTAGAAGTCACATATTTTAGCTTAACAAAGGATATGTTGTGTGACGCGATGCACTGTGGACATGAGCCATGTCCCACTGAAGGTAGCATGAGACTTGTCATTGATATAATTGGAAACCGTAACTGGTCTTATCAGTCATCTGCAAGCAGAACTGTGCAAGCGTTTAGATGGCAATGCTGATCGTTTAATGCCAAGGTGTTTTTCTAGTTAGGGAAAATATGCTGTTGGTGCCATGTCTTCAGATGTTTTTGTTAGCATCTACTTATTTGCATAAAAGACTATGATTGCAAAGACACCAAACCTTCTATTTGTGTTACTGGTCTGAAGAAAAAAAAGATTCTGTCATCCTGCATAAAGTCTTGTATTCACTGGAATTTACACAATAGCCTCTTCTTGACTCCCACAAAAAGTACATTTTCATTGCACAGGCCACCTTTTGGGGTGTTTTTGTTTTAAAGGAGAAAATACTTTATGATACACCTTGCCTTTAGTATCACGTGGTATCAGTGTTAGTAGATTCAATAATAGGTGCAGTATATTAGACTACACAATAGATTTTTCCAGGTTGTTGGAAAATCAGAATTAGATTACTACTAAATGGAGTTGTCTACCACACAAAGAAGTAAAAATTGCAATGCCTTCACCAAGAGCTGTCTAGAGTCTAACTCTGACACTGAAGGTCAAGACAATGAATGTCTACTGGAGCTGGAACTCAGACGCACAGTCTTTCAGCTTGATGGAGAGGAGGAGGTGGTAAAAAGGTTCACTGCACCCTGATTTCATGGTATCTATCACTGCTGCATTAAGAATATTCAAAAAAGTTCACTAAGAGAACACGATTTGGCTTTCCTCTCCATCACTTCCTCCTCACAGGAGTGGAAACACACTGTATGTGCATGCTGGAGGGAACGATGTGGAATAAGAGAAAAGTGTGTAGACAGAAAACAGCACTGAATTCTATCTCATGCCATTAGTTGTAAATATCTAATGACCAAAGTACAAATGTAAAAATATGTTGCTACCCACAATTTCTTTTTTTTTAATGCTTTCATGATATTAATAAAAGGACTTGTAAATCTTTGCTATACTTAGTGAAAGGAATGGGGGGAAAAAAAGGTATCCTGTCAAGAAAATAAAACCCTCTGGTCTCCATAATGTTCTTCACTCCTTTAGTGTTTTTTATGAAATTTAACACTTCAGAATTTACTGTGAAACAATAAACATAGTAGTGTAACTGGAGGGAATCCTAGTTCAATTAATGAAAGTTCCGGAGACTGCTGTAATAAAGATGATTTCTCACGTTCTGTTTACTTGTTTAACGTGACATTTTGTGACAAAATCACGGCACAGACCTGAGAACATTCACCTAAATAGATGTTGTTCTCCTTAATAAATGAGACAAAAATGTCATCAAGAAAAGATGCTGCATTTTGAAGGAGTTTTATTGTTTTTGAGGAAGAAAACACCTGGAAAGAAAAAGAAATTGTAAAAGTATTCGGTGAAATCAGATGTTGGTGATGTGGCACAGTATCCAGTATCTCTGTATGCTAACAAAAAAAATCCCGAAACAAAAATAACCCTGTAATTATTGGATCATAGGATAATTAAGTCTGGAAGGGACCTTGGGATGGCATCTATTCTAACTTCCATGTAGGTATACATGTATATATTTCAGGATTATTATTGTCACCATCATCATCAGTAATTTCCATATAAGTAATGTATAAAAAAGTCTGATCTGTTGGGTCCCTCTAATACATCCTAAGAAGAGCATATATAGCTGTCAACACTTGAATAAATTTTGGACTTGGAGTACACTATTATTAGTGTTTTCTTATGCTGCACTGAGAAGGAAAGCATTTTACCATTTGGCTTGGATTTGGAATAAGAGAAAAATCAGAACTCAACTGTGAATTGCAATAAACTAGCCAGTTATTCTTCCAGTTTGTCACAATAAAACCAACCTCAAAAAATAAAAAGCATTTAGTAGAGGCTAAACAGTTTAGCACAACTTGAATTCTCCATTAGAAATCTCTATTAAAAAAGAGTTTCTTTTAGACCTTCAATACTGGACAATTAGGAAGTGTAGGTGAAGTAAAAGTTCAAGATCTATTTTTAAAAAACAGTGTGCTTTATATGAGACCCTTTACAGATAGTCCAGTGATCATTATACTTCTTGATCAGGGATATCTATTACAAAGGAAAGGAGATTTTCTTAACCAAATGCAGGTACTTTATGAATCCTTGCCCTTTAGCAAAAATATTTCCAGTTAAAATTTGTCAGGTGTTAAAGTTCTCTCTATTTTTCTCATTCCCCAGTGAACACAATTCCCTTCACTAAGTAAAATTATGTTGCTGTCATGGATTATGTCAACTTTAACCTTTATAACACACTTAGAGTTATAAGTTTTCACAAATAGAATTGAAAACAAAAGAGGGAGAAAATCTCTGAGCAAGTGTGGCAAAAGCCTAGTTATTAAATTGCTCCTTCTCATTCTGGTGAAATCTCACTTTATTATATTTTTCTCTTTCCTTATTACATTCTATATCTTTATTCTTTAACAGCATTTTCCAGCCAACAAGTTTTTATTTCTAAAATTTTATCTTGCACTGAAGGAATTTTAAACATGGGTTTTGGTTGGTCTTTTTTTTTTGTCCTTCCCCTCATGAGTATGTCTTCATGGTCATGATTTGGAATATTAAAGCTGTGTGACTGTAGGCTCTAGCACTACTGACATTTATTATGAATTTTCAACAAGGAAGTACAGATCAAACTATTGTACAGTGGCAGTCCTTTTGACATATGTCTTACAACCACAGATAAGTGCCTGTAAAATGTAATTCAGACAGAACTACATGCATCTGCCACATTTATAACTATAAATCTTAGTCTTGCCTATACTCCCATAGATTAAAAATGCTTTTAGCAACAGCAATGTATTAAAATTCATATTTTTTTGTAAATTTTATCATGGAAAAGCAATCTGTTATGGCTGTAGACAGAATGCACAAGTCTGATTAACTGACATCTTCCTTGAACTGCAGTTGTTTATTAAAATACTTTTAAGGATAGAGAAATGCAGCTATTTCTGAAAGTAGAAAACAGTTTTATCTATACAAGCTTTAATGGTAAAAAAAGCATTCTTGGAGGAACTCAATCCATATTACATTTCAGTTTCTTTTTCAGGCTACTTCAACTTTGAAATATTTGATCTTAAATTAGTTATCTCCCTGTTTTCCTGAAAATATAAAGCGGCTCTGTTTGTGATTATGTTAAAGAACTGAAATAAGATATCACAGTGAATCACCAATGTTTCTTTTAACACCAGAAAATCTGCCCTCAATTTCTGCCTTTTTCCATTCATGAAAATAGTTCAAGGACTCACTTTCACTCTTGATCTCCAGTGTATCAGAGAAGGCCGTCATATAATATCAGTGAAATCATTCTGCAGTAGATGACAACATCAATCTAGTTTGGAAATATTTTCAGAAGCAGGAATGACAATTAAAAGTGCTCTGGGGAGTTGAATTCCCTTTTCAGCAACTGTGCGTATGCTAAAAGTCCCCTAGTAAAAAAAAAAATCCAAACACAACATATAGAATCCCCAGTAGAACCTGATAGCTGGAAACTGAAACTTAACTGATATAAATAAGAAATAAAGCACCCATTTTTTGTGTACTGTGTTTTTCTGTAGTCTGCCATACATAAGTAGTGCAAGAATGCCTTCAGCAGCAAACAGCCTATTTCAATAGTAGCAGCTGTTGCTGATGACCTGGTGTCTACACTATAGCCATTCTGTTTGTGCTGATGACCCAGTGTCTACACTATAGACATTCTGGGGAGCATTGCTTTGGACTGGATCTAGTGCAGTCCCGTGAACTGAGTACCAGCTAGTGGCTGCAGTGCCTCAGGTGAACTCCTAGAGCTTATCTACTAATTCTGTCTCATTTCAAAATATCCAGTTTGTATACTCGGAGGTCACCATGCGATACAAACCAAATCCAGACAAATTGGAACAACCCAGAGATTTTGATTCAAAATTGCATTCTGATCCAAACTTGGATGCTAAGGTGAGCGCAGTCCAAGTTTCATGTAGCCTCCAAAGCATTTGATCTAATTTTCAATTTTTGTGGTTAGAGAGAAAAATGGGATAGATGGAGTAGAATAACCAAGTAGCATCGTTACCTACCATTCTAAGCCTCCTCACTCACAGAGCAAGTATCTGCTTGATATGAACATCTTTGAGTAAAGTTCTTTGGCCTCTCTAAAGCAATAGGTCAGGTGATGCTATAATTGCTTTCTGGGTCTGAAACCTGAGAATATCGCTTATGCATGAAATGCAGTTGCTTAGGTGGGGAAACCTGCTGCCATGCTGAAGTGTTTACAGGATCGTGACATAGATAATAATTGTAAAGAATAATGTATTCACTGTAGCTATAAATGATTAAAATATTATTCATCATTACTGCTGTTAAAATATCCGTGCTGGGAATTGTCAGAACAACCTGGAAAGCTACATTTGAATTATCATTTGGTGAACTGGCTAATAAAAACAGACTAATATAAAAATATTTTTTAAATCTACAGAAATTAAGTAATTCTATAATCTCTTCCACTGAAATTGAGATATACTTATGAGGCTGATGTACATAAGCATGGAGTGTTTTAAAATTTCACTTTAATATTTCTACTACTTTTTGTGAGTTCTGTTTTCATATAAATAGTATGTATGCAATGAGCTTCAGGAATGTAATTATAATGAGAGCATACTGTTGACACATAAAATATGGAGGTGGAAGAGGAAGATAGCAGAACAGGTTGGAAAGACAGTTGTAATCAGCAGATAACTAACAGATCAGAGATATGAACACATTTTCATTTTCACAGTCTGAAGGATCTAACCAGGAGGTGGGAATGGAATGGAATGGAATGGAATGGAATGGAATGGAATGGAATAGGAGTAGAATAGAATGGTTCAGTTAGGAAGGACCTACAAGGATCATGTAGTCACACTGTTTACAGGACCAAAAATAAGAAAAAAAAGTTATAAGGACTATGTACAGATAATTTTTTTGGAAAATACAAAATTCCACATCACAGAATGATTAAAATGCTTGGATGCAAAGTATAAATCTGTATAACTTGAAATACAAGGAAGAAGTAATACAATGGCAGTTCCTTGATTTAGCAGTAGAGATGCTAGTAATAATATTACAAAGTTGTGCAGGGGAGTAGAGATTGATTCTGTACTACCTTCCTGGTCTTCAACTAAATGCAGTAGAGCAAAATAAATTAATGTTTAAAATGTCGTTAGCAGAAAATAATTGCAGAGGTTCAGACCAGCTGTGAGAAATGGAACTACAAAAGAGGTGTTGCAGAGAAGATAATGTGAGACTGGCTGGACCACAGGTATAAAAAATCTGACATTAGGAGAAACTGTCAGAGCTGATATGGGGATTGAAGACGGTGAGGAGATGGGCCTGCAGCGAAGGGAGACAGCAGCTGTATGCTGTAGTGCAAAGAGAAATGGTCAGGGAAACATATTGAACAGGGTCTAGGAGGAGGTCAGAAAGAAGAAGGAAGACAGATCATAGAATCATAGAATCATAGAGGTTGGAAGGGACCTCCAGAGATCATCGGGTCCAACCCCCCCTGCCAAAACAGGCTCCCTAGCTCATATTGCACAGATAGGCATCCAGACGAGTCTTGAATATCTCCAGAGAAGGAGACTCCACCACCTCCCTGGGCAGCCTGTCCAGGGCTCTGTCACCCTCACTGTGTAAAAGTTCTTCCGCATGTTGGTGTGGAACTTCTATGCTCCAGCTTGCAGCCATTGCCCCTTGTCCTGTCCTCACAGACCACTGAAAAGGGGTTGGCCAATTACCCCTGCATCCCATACTTAAGATATTTATAAACATTAATAAGGTCCCCCCCTTAGTCTTCTTTTCTCCAGGCTAAACAGTCACAGCTCACTCAGCCTTTCCTCGCAGGTGAGATGCTCCAGGCCCTTAATCATCTTCGTAGCCCTTCTCTGGACTCTCTCCAGGAGATCCCTGTCTCTTTTATACCAGGGAGCCCAGAACTGGACACAATACTCCAGGTGGGGCCTGACCAGGGCAGAGTAGAGGGGGAGGATCCCCTCCTTCAACCTGCTGGCCACACTCCTCCTAATGCACCCCAGGATCCCATTGGCTCTCTTAGCCACCAGGGCACACTGCTGGCTCATGGCCAACTTGTCATCTACCAGGACCCCCAGGTCCTTCTCCACAGAGCTCTTCTCCAGCAGGTCATCCCACAGCCTGTACTGATACAAGCAGTTATTCCTCCCCAGCTGCAAGACTCTACACTTGCTTTTATTAAACCTCATCTGGTTTCTCCCTGCCCAGCTTTCCAGCCTGTCCAGGTCTGGCTGGATGGCAGCGCAGTGTTCCTACGTGTCAGCCACCCCTCCCAGCTTTGTATCATCGGCACTTGCTGAGGGTGGATGCTATTCCCTCATCAAGGTCGTTGATGAAGATATTAAACAGGACTGGACCCAAAACCGAGCCCTGGGGAACACCGCTAGTCACAGGCCTCCATTCAGATCTTGTTCCACTGATCACGACCATTTGAGCCCGGTCCGACAGCCAGTTCTCAACCCACCTCACTGTCCACTCATCTATACCATACCCTCTCAGCTTTTCTATCAGGATGTCATGGGAGACAGTATCAAAAGCCTTGCTGAAATCAAGGTAGATGACATCCACTGCTCTCCCTCCATCTACCCAGCCAGTGATGAGATCATAGAAGGCTATGAGATTGGTCGAGCACGATCTCCCCTTGGTGAATCCATGCTGACTACTCCTCATGACCTTCTTCTCTTCCAGTTGGTTGGAGATGGCATCCAGAACAAGCTGTTCCATTACCTTTCCAGGGACAGAAGTGAGGCTGACAGGCCTATAATTGTTAGGATCCTCCTTCTTGCCCTTTTTAAAGACCGGAGTGATATTGGCTATCCTCCAATCCTCAGGTACTTCTTCTATTCTCCAAGACCTGTCGAAGATGATAGAGAGCAGCTCTGCAATCACTTCCGCCAGCTCCCTCAGCACATTAAAGCTGAAGAAAAACAAGCATATACTCAGCAATGTCAAAACAAGCACAGATATTTAAAAAAAAAAAAATGTTGACCAATGAATTACCCATGTGTTGTCAAATGTTCATGTGTGTGTGTCAGTCAGATAATCTGAGTAAATGAGCTGAATGAGGTGTATATAAGCAATGCTTTTATTTATCTAAATCCTCCAGGCACTATGCTGCTTGTAGAAGCCATATCCATTCAGCGTTCCAGCTCTGCATCTGGAGCTGTGCAGTATGAAAAATGAGTGAGCTTCTTGCAGGCTTAGCTAGGAGAGTCAGAGCAGAAAACCAAGCCAAAATTGTAGGGACTGAAGCTCTTGCCCTGTGAGGAGAGGCTGGGGGAGCTGGTTTTGTTCAGCCTGGAGCAGACACCTCAGAAGTCACCTAAGAGCAGCCATTAGTGACTACACAGAGATCACAGGTCATTGAGGAGATGAAGGTGAGCTCTTGTCACTTGTGCAGGACAGTAGGATGAGAAATGATGGACACAAATACAAATTTGAGATGCATTCTGAACCTAGAAGGAGAACCCTTTCCCAATGAGTGCAGATGGGCAGCGGCACAGGTTGCCCAGAGAGGTTGTGCTGTTTCTGTTCTTGCAGTTTTTTCAAACCCCAGAACAACCTGGTCAGATCTTATGGGAGAGCCTGCACTGAGCAAGAAGTTGGACTTCAGATCTTCTGAAGAGCCTTTGAACCTGAATAATCTTACATTAGTTTGTGAACACATTCACACTACTCCCAATAAACAAGTTGTTGCTTGGAAAAGTCCCTTCTTTGCCTCATTGCGAGCTGAATCCTTCTTATTACCTGCTTATTTCAATAGGCATTAAATAATCCTCTTTTTTTTCTTGGTTTTTTCTTCCTTTTTTTTCATGAAATACCATATAGTATAGTTATTTCCAACCCAACCCAACCCTTTTGTGTACGTTTGTGAGCACTATAAATGACTATTGCAACTGACCTGGTGTCTTCTGAGAATAAGACATTAATGTTACTCTAAAACATATAAAAATTCAGCTTATTTTTCAATTTGTATAGTTTGCTAAAAGAAACTGCATAAATTAAAATTAACTTTCAGTGGGTTTAGTGCAAATTCGCTTGTTTCTAGGAATAATACCTGGTAGTGTACTTGAATGTATCAGACTGTGAAATGAAGAATGTGATAAAAAGCATCTTGATGTAAATTAAAGAGCATTGATTTTGAAAAATAATTGGGTTTTGATAAAAGCTATTTGAATTAGCAAAAATGAACTGCTTTGAATAAAAATCTGTTAATTTCCATGCAAATATGTTGCTTATCATACAAATGGCCTGTTTTCAGTGGCAGAGACATATATTCAGTGAAGGTATCTAAAGTGTCTATTTCTGGCAAAAATTATCCCCAAATATTTCAGGCTTTAGTAAAAAAGTTGATAAGAAAAAAAAATCTTAAAAATGTTATTACTGTATTTAATTGATGGTCTATAATTAAATAGTATTCTGTTGGAAAATACAGCTTATGATAAAAGAAAACATTTTGTACAAATGTATGACTAACTGAAAATTCAAAATGAAATTAAAAAACACAATTGCAACATTCTTGCAGTAGTATGGAAGCATTAAGCCCAGTGCTTCCAGGGATACTAACTCTACCCTAGTCAATTGAATCCAGATCATAGGATACGGTAGTCTTCCTGCACATGATCCTGGATAGTGATTTGTGACAGCAGTTCTGCCATGTCAAAGATAGCAATATCACAGAATCACTGAAGAGAATTATAGAACTATTTAGGTTAGAAGAGATTTTGGAGATTATCTGGTCCAAACCCAACTCAAAATTCAGATGTCTCACTATGCTGTGAGAAAACTTGTTCTTCTTCACCTTTTATCACAGCATTAAATCTACTCTGTAAACGCACAGCTGCAAAGATGAGAAAAAAAAATCTCATCTTTTGCTGGTGCTGGAGCACCACTCATATGAAGAAGACAGGCTGAAAGAGTTGGGCTTGTTCAGCCTGGAGAAGAGAAGCCTCCAGGGAGACCTTACTGCAGCTTTCCAGTACCTAGAGAGGCCTGCAGGTAAGATAGAGAGGGACTGTCTGCGAGGGCGTGTAGCGATAGGTTGGAGAGTAATGACCTTAAGCTGAAGGAGGGTACATTTAGATTTGTTCTAAGAAAAAATATTCTTCATTTTGAGGGCAGTGAGGCCCTCACACAGGTATCCCAGAGAAGCTGTGGCTGCTCCCTCCTTGGCAATGTTCAAGGCAAGGTTGGAGGGGGCTTTGGGAAACGTGGTCTAGCGGAGGGTGTCCCTGGTAGGTGAGGCTGCTTTTTCCCCAGCCTAAGGGAACTGCACCAGGTATTGGTGACTTGCAGAATGTGCTAAGAACCACCATTCAAACTGGTACTGTGAAGTTGCTACAGTGTTTCATAGTTGTGCGTCATGGCTAGTGTTGCTCCAACTGTGGCAGTGCCATGCAATCTCTATGCCTTTTACCTTCTCTTCTGCTCCATCAGTTGGTCTTGCTTGCCACCCCTGTTCACTACATTATCTGTTTGCTGTTGCTCCAGGTAATAGGGTGAACGGTCCAAGGTGAAAATCCTGAAATGCAGTCAGAACATTTTCTTGGTCAGAAGAAGGGGATGTGTCCAAGGAACCCACGGAGATGCAGTATATCTGTCCTACAAAAGTAGGAGCTGCTGCTTTTGTCATTCCAGTCAATGATAGAGGTACTTCATTGACTAAGTATTCTGCCACCTAAATAGCTTCAATTTAAAAGGTTTGAAAAGCTGGGAAAACACTAGAGACCATAATTAAGTCAGTAAGGAGATTTCCTAAGTAAGCCTAAACTAGTGCCAGAAATACCAAATTCCAATTTTCATTCATATATGTCTATGGATATAGATAAATGTCTATATTTATAACTGTAGATTGCACTAGAGATCAAACTATTTGACTAACAGACACTTTCTTGAAATAATGTAACTATCTAAATCTCATACTGGGCATCCTTCCCTGAAACCCTTTGGGTAAATGTGAGCATGGCTCCAAGCTCATAAGCATGTCCAAATATGGAAATATCCAAAATTACTACATGCAATAAATTGTAAATTTTGTGTAAACCTTGTAAAGTCCTTGTAATAAAACCCAAAAGAAACCCCAATACACATCAAAACACACCAGCCCCTCAACCCCCCCAAAAAACAACCCACAACCCTTAGCAAAAACCCAAAAGACAGAATGGGAGGACTTTCCTGTTTTTGATGTTTTCTGCAAACTGTGAATGTGAGCATTCAAAAGTATGGAAAGTAGTGTGGTAAGACCATAATTTTAGTCCTATCTTTGATGCCGGGGGTTTTTTTCAGCTTCTGCTTAAAAAAAAAAAATCTAACATAAAGTACGTTCATTTTGAAGTTTCCAGTCTCTCCTTAGGGTAATGTTCCTTCTGATTAAATTGAATACCTGCTCTTCTCAAGAGAAATGGAACTTCGACTTCTTTAACTCTCACCCTTAACACTAAACTCTGACATACAGAAATCGACTTTTGTTTTTCCATATAGGTTTTTTTAGGATTTGTGTCATTGTTTTCACACAAACAAAATAAATATTTTGTTAATTAGATGTTCATCAGTAACAACACTTTCATCTACATTACTCTTTTCTCAGATCTTACAGGTAGTCATTTTTCTGTTTGACTTTTCCAGAAAGTAGCTGCTGATGCTGGTGTCCCATTTCTTCTAGATCTAAGCAAGTGTAGGAAGCAAAAATTGGAGAGATTATTTTCTTCCTTCTTTGCTAATTTCCATAAAGAAGGTTATCCACTAACCTGAAAGGTGAAAATTAACTTCTAATGACATACTAACAACATTGTTAAGTGGAGCATAGAATAATCTGTAGGAAATTTCATGTGCATTTGGCAGTAGATTTTATTATCTGCCCCTCATAGGCAATCCTCACAGTAAGTCTGTCTTACTGTGGTTTTCAGGAAGACCCAATAATTTTGGCTAAAGGAACAGAAAACCGCTGGGAGTAGTGTCCTCAGATAGAGCTTTTACCTCTTCTAAATGACTCGGTCTGAAAAAGTGGTCAGCAGTACAAGACAGGAGTAGAAATCCTAGAAAGAAGGTACTTCTCTTAAATTACAAGATCAAAGACGTGCATATTTTAAGAGAACTCTTGAACCCCTGCAGTAATGACAAAAAATGTAAAAGAGGAAGCACCAGCTTTGATTTAAAGTAAAAGAATGCCATATTTGAGTTCAAATGTTTTTGAAATCAGGCCTAAAATAGAGTATTAACTGGAAATGTCTGAAGAGAATTTCAGTAAGATATTGGTAGAAGAGGGCACTTTTAATGCCAGAGCAGATAAACTGAAACTCCAACAATACATCTATGATTCATCATGTTCCTTTAAAGTCTTTACCTTTTCTACTCTTTCCTCAGTCTCAGTATCACAACTTTACATGTCAAGCAATAGTAGGATCTTGTGTTTCCAGTTTTTTGATTGTTTTTTTTTAACCTGCATTTTGGGGTTTAAATTCCCTAGCACCAGAATTATGCCCCTACCATGCTAAAAAGCATTGTCAGTATACATATACATACTGAATGCTTTCCTGATGAAGGGTTTGACTCAGGGGATTTGAGAGCTCTGCTGAATGATTGCAGAGACTGTAGCGCTTCACTCTGAGTCCAGGTACATTTTGATTTCAAAAACACAACATTACCGTGATGTTGTCCAGATGAGAGTGCTTCCCCTTATTCAAAATTCACATTTTTAGGGCAAATTAATTTGTTCAGATGATGAACTATCATGACATCCCTACTATTCCCACTGAGTGTGTTGTGGAGCTGCTGTTATGTGATTTTGTCCATTGCTGTTTGGACAAATGGTCAGGAAGAAATGTTGCCAAATGCAAAAAAGAACTTTTAAAACTTCATCACATCAATTGTTTTTCCTTCTGCTAAGATTTGGGTTTGTTCTTTTTTTCCTTCTTTTTCTGTTCTTTCTTCTTTTGTGAAGAAAAAACTGGGTGTTCTGTTTTCAGAATGCCAGACATGGTCTGCAACAATGTGTAACCACCAGCAGAAACTCTGAAATTCCCATTTCCCACCCCAGAGTCTGTCATTTTAGAACCTACCTGTTTTACCTCCAGTAGCATCTCATGTCAGACCAAGATAATTTACTTCTCAGCTGAAGGTTAGCTGTTGGGTTTGCACTGTCTTTTAGGAAGATCACATAACACTGAATAACTGAATAACCCTGGGTTACAAACATGGAAACACAGCAATCTATTAAATGGTCATTAGAAATAAAGCTTACTGAACTTTCAGCTTGACCCAGATCTTGGCAGAGACCAGAAGAGTATCACTTCGGTGAACTCGGTGGTGCTATGATGCTACAGGCCAGCTGAAGATGCTTACTGGGCCTTTCTGTGCTCATTACTAAGTGATTGAGCATTATGAAGAGCCCAAACACTAAATCAGTCATGCTCTTAATAGGTCAGCTCAAATATATTTTTCTCTCAGAAAAATAAAACAAAAAAAAAGTTGCTAATGCACAAAATTTGCTTTTTTTTTTCTTCTGTAAAAAGCCCTTCCCATTAAATTTGCCTAAAATTAAGTAACAACCAGAATAAACATGATGATAATTGTTTAATTGGAACTTTACAATCTTGTAAATCCTAAACCAGATGCTGATAGTCTCAAATAAAATTTGAGCAAAGCTAATCCAAACGCACAGATCCAGTCTGTCCCTGGCCTCACACAAACTGCTCACTCCTTGATTTCTCTTCTCTGATACCACTGAGTAAATAATTTCAAATACTTCCAGATGAAGTAGAATATGAACTGCTTCACTCTTGTTAAAACAAATTTTAAAAATCCCTTTGATTCAAACACTGTGTCAGTGCTGCAGCCATTCTCTAAAAAAACCTGAATTTGCTTGGGAAGATGTCGGTATTGTCTCATTACCGTCTGATCCTTTGTCATAGTACCCGTTTTAAAAAGATTGTGAAGAGGGAGGGGAATGTTACCCCTTCTGATTCAGTGCCTTTCCACAGCTCTAACAGAGAGCCAGTGTTGGCCAAGTTTGCCTCTTAAGGCTTTCTCTTTAAAGTATTCCCACAGTGGACAGAACTAGCCCTTTCAGTCTTACATTTTAGGCAAAAAAAAATTACCCTATTTGTGCTGCTGGTTCTCCTGGTCATCCTGCATAAGAAAAACGCGATGCAATCCCAAAACTGTAGCATAATCTTAATAGCATTCATATTTTTATTCTGAATTAAAAATCTTTAACTTACATTACTGCAATCAAGCTTCAGTCAAACCACATACTGGGCATGATGCAGGTTTCCCCATCCCTTGTCTATGCTTGACTGCTAATTTGAAATTTCTAATTGCATTCTTATGATCTTGCTTCCTGACAGCTACATAACATGTAGGAGGAAAGCTAGATGGAAGGCTAATTATGAACTAAGGCTGTCAGGAGGGAGAGAGAGAGGAGGATTATTTTATTTTTTAATCAATATTATATTTTCTCTTGCACCACCCCCAGTAGATTGTGTCTTAATGAGATTCAGTCCTAAGTAATGCACATCTAGCCAAATTAAAGGTCAGATCCTGCCTGTCTAGGGCATGTAAATCATGGCAACGTCTTTGAGATGCCTTTTCTTCCTCCCCTGCTTTTCCATAGAACAGCAAAGGCCAGAAAGAACATAAGTTCCTTTAGTAGAAGAGAGGGGAGTTTGGTTTTTTCCTAACTTCCTACAATGCATAAAATTCAAAGGGGTAGAAAGAAGACTAGCCATGTTATCTGTTCTGATTTTACTATGATTTCCTGACTACCACTTTAATCTTTTCTAAGGAACTATGTCATATATTTTCTGCTCTTAGCCACGCTCCATCCATTATTTTCCATCATGATTCAACATTACTCACACTGCCCTCATATTTCATATATTTTTGTATAACCTTCGATTCTGCCCCAGTGCATGAAACATATATTTAGCATCATGGTATAGAAGCAGTGTTTTTGTGGGTCACAATTCAGCCTATGTTTTTTCTCAGACACTTTCAAAACATACACATACAAAAACCCAGTTGCATCAACAGGCCCCAGGAATACCATATGTGGGAACAGAGTTTACTCAGGTCAAGTTCTATGCCATGTAGATAGACCATCTGTTCTACTGATAGAGTGCTTGAGAGAATAATACGCATATATTCTATGCAAACTGGATTAATCTAAGAGATAAACTAATGATAACTTACTTTCAGATCTGTATTAACCACAATATAGTACTTTTTCACTTTTTTTTCCATTGTAAAATTTCAGGAATCTTGGGTTTAAAAGTGTTAAAAAATCAATTACTGGTATATAGTATATTTCTGGAATTTAAACCTCTTGTTTTTTCTGGTTTCTTCTCCTGATGTACCACTGTACACCATAATCTGGTTGTATCAGGTTCATCATACTAGAAACCTGCACAATTGTTCTTGATGGTTATAATGAGGCTAGAACAAGAGGTGGAGGCATGGATTCACAAGTCACATGACAGAAGATTTTTAAGAGCTCTCCCAGGCTAAGAGTCTGTGTAGGTAATGTCATCAGAAGCAAGAGAGCAAAAACCAAATGAGAAAAGTGACAAGAAAGCAGAAGCAGAACAACAGGTGCCAGAAATCACAATTAAGCAGGCAAGAGACAGAACAAAGGAAGAAGCCACAGCAGCACACAAAGTAGCCAAGAATAATCCATGCAAAGGACTCATATATACTTATAAGGGACACTAATCAGTCTCCCTGACCAATAGTACACATTTCTGCTGGCCCTGTCAACATCTTGGTATCTCAGGTCAGCAGGAGTTTGAATAAGAACAGGTAGTCTACTGCAGAGCCCCATGACTGAGATGTACCTAAAAAGGAGACTATTGTCAGTACTGACATCTGTTACATAAATTCAAACATTTTTCCCACTTCCTTTTTAAGTCAGTAACAATTGGTATCAATAAGGCTAAGTTGGGATCCAAAGATGACAAGCTAAACCTAAATCTATATAAAACAGTTTGCTGATTTTGGTAACTCAGGAAGGGAGGGGATCCTTAACCGCTTCATATCGGATGAGAATGAATATAAATAAGTTCCAATATTTTTTTTCACTTCAGCATATTAAATGTCAAGTAGGTAATGAAAAATAATTCTACTACCATCTGTAAAAAATGACAGTGTAGATGTGGGTTTTCTAGAACTTTTACTAGTACATAGCTATTGATCATTGCTAAAGAGAGTGTGTTGGACTTGTTTACTGAAATTTTAGCTAAAGTTAAGATCAAGTTTAGGTCTTGCTCAAGAAATTCTGGAAAATTCATAGGAGATTAGTTGTATACTGTGCACATAGTTCAAAGCACGAGCTTCTATTTTTGTCTCTTGCATTTAACACCTTCATTTGTTCACACTTTACTTAGCTTCATTGCCACCTTCTCATCTCCTGAGAACATTCAGGATCACAGTTTCAATGGCACAACAGGGATCAAGCAAGATACAGAAATGAAAGAATGCTACTCCCCAGCCCGGTTCACTTGATTCTGTTGTCCCTGGTTTTGCCAACCGGATAACCATCTGCCCAGACAGTAGTTAATTTACCAGGATCTAAAAGTAGAAAGTAACCATCATTATTTCAGACGTCTATTTAGAAACTGCAACTACAATGATAAGGAAGCATTACTCCAAACTGGGCAGTGTTACAGATCTCCTCTGAGCAGATGGGCTGCAAAACAGCAAAGTTTGCATGGACCAGCTGCAGGCTTTCATAACGAACACAAGCTGCTGATAGCAGTCTAGACAGGCACAACAGCTAGAAAACACATTTCCATAATATAATAGCCTGTTGTAGAAATGAAGCTTGCTCCTTGGCATTCCTACTAAAATCTATGTTTTTTTTAATAGAGCTAGATTGCTATACACTCCTCTGCCAGCCTGTGCTAGTTAACACAAAATAGATGTAAAGTGCTACCAAGGTAACTTGCTAGGAATCAAATACCACAGATTTTTTTTTTTGCTTGCTTGTTTGTTTGCCCAAAGGAAGCTGCAGCTTTCTCAAAATCAAATTGTTAATGAGGAAAGAAGTCTGAGAAAAATCCAAATGTCATACGCTGATCAGTTAAACCCAAGAACATTCTGTGGTTTTTAACTGGTGCAAAGTACTTAGTATTGGAACATCACAAATTTTAAGACAGAATTTTCCTATCAGTGCTTTGCCTTACAAAAACTGTGAGTCACTTGCAGTTTTGGGGTGTTTTCAGAATTTTTTTCTGTTGTTTTCTTTTATCCCATATGGCCAGCAGAAAATGCCTGTCTCTCAGCAGCATGTTGGAGATCTCCCTCTGCTAGAAATACAACTTCAGTACCATTACATCAGAAATGCAACTCTAGATGTATTAGAGAAGATGAAAAGTAGGGATATCAAAAACATCAGTAGAGACATTACTCTTAGCAGTGTGATATTCAAAATGTAGCTAAATATTAGAGCTGATTTTAAATGGAACCTAGCAGGACAATTTATTTATTGTAATTCAGAAAACTAAGGTAAGATTAAAGGTATCTTAATAAAATGTTTTACTTCTTTTGAAGCAAATTTATTCAGAATTATAATTTTTGGAAAAAAATTATTAGAATTTTACAGAGTTGGGTAGTCTCTGAATTTCATATCATCTTCATTTCATAGCATCTTTGCTATATCAGTCTGACTTCGCAGATGTTTTCACCCTCTGCAAACCTCCCATCATTGTATAACTTATAACTAAAGGGAGAACTTGCAAGGAGTTTGTAGTTCTATTACAAGTTATTTTTTTATTCAGAAGTAAAGCCAGCAGAGATAACTCTGGTGTGAATATTCTGCAGATCTTCCGGTGCAGAAAAGAGACGTCATGGCTAAAAGAAAACATGCAATTGCTGTGTAAGAACATGCTTCCTATTTTCTCCACATGTAGATATATTCAGATAGTATCTTAACTCCTTGTTTGTATTTATTTTGTGATGTTTCAGGTAACTGAGTTAATTATTTAATAAAAGATATTCGGAATAACTGATTCATAAATGCCACATACTCCATGTTTCTTGCATGTAGAAACTCCCTTTGGAGCTGCTCGTGCCTTTGACTTCGTGCAGCATGCTGGCTGTGCCTTGTGGCTTTGAGTCATGCAGAGGTTTTCATGTGCATGCATGACGTCAGGTATGTTAGCTAGCCCTCCACCCCACCTGACCCTCTGTGCTCTGTACCTTCTTACCATAGTATCTAGACCAAAATGCACACGTATTCTGTAGCTTTGCTCCAAGCTGACATGGTATTTGTGAGTACTAGACATGTAATTTGTTAATGTAACTTCTCTCTATCAAAAGACTGAAATAATCAAAACATCCGAGACTTTGAATCAAACCCTTAGGTCCTGGTTTTAGACTTCAGACAACCAGACATTAACATGAAGAGAGAAAATTGAAAAGGACTGTATATATGTTTAGTGATAATACATTGCTGCAGTAATGAACCAGTTAATTTAGCATTTTGCCAGAGTTTGCAATCAAGTTACATCCAGTTCTCTTAGCCTATTCAGCATTAAATAACACCTCATATATTTTTTTCCCATTAAATAAAAAAAGGGAAATAAACAAAAAGCATTCCTGAAGTAGTTACGTCATTACAGTCTAGATTTTCTCCAAGTCCTATGGTACCAAAACAGGCTAATTTTAAAGTGGATTATACAAAAAAATATTAAAACTTTCTCTCCAGATAGGTTTGCAAACTAGAAGAGAGAAAAGACTACTGGGGAAAAATAGAGTGAAACAATGTTTTAATAATGCCAAATGAGAAGATTACTGTTGGGCAATCATAAAGACTTTGCACTTTTGTAAAAAGAAGATAAAGAAATGCAACCAAACCCTCCTCAAATTGAATTAAAAACAAACAAAAAATACCTATCAAAAGCTAAACCTCATAAGTAATGCAGTCCTTTGTTCTCCTTTGTTCGTTAAGTGATGACTTTTGCTTTTAAGAGTTTTTTATTTTTATTGTGTGCATCTAATATTGGACAGATATGTGATTAATTCCATGGCTAACACGGAAGTATCCTGACTGGTAGAAATAAGAAAAGTTCCTAGACTCTGTGGAAGGAAATTAACTGCTACAAAGATCACACAAACAGCTTTATATGTATATACCATGTTATTGTCCTATTAACATAAATTATACTTGAGTTTTTGGGTTTTTCTTTTTGTTTCTTCTTTTTTTTTGCTTGCAGATGTTCTTCTATTGAAGCTAATCTAAAAATGATTCACTGTATGAACACACATTAATTTTATTGAGCTTTCCTGTAACAAAGCAAGGATTGTCATCTGGTACGCCCTAGTTAAATAACCAGGGACGAAGAGTTAAATAGGATGCAAGCACTTACCATCTTGCAGATTTGTATAAGCAAATCTAATAACTCCATGTTGTTAAATACGCTTCTGCAATGTTTTCAGCATCAATCACAGAGAAAGAAAGGAATGTCACTCATTTTAATTTTTAAGAATGAGTATAAATAATGCAATGAGAAGATTCCAGATGCAAGCCCTCACACATTCCCTGCTTCTTCCTGCTTTGTTCTGTGTTGGTTTTTTGCATACCTAAAAGAGGGAAACTGTCACAAAGAGGAAGTTTCTTACTTGTTTGGAAGCTCGTTGAAGTCGATGGAGAGACTGCGCTGTGCCTCAGTAAATCAGCCACTTACATGCTATGAGACTGATGTCTGACTTGCAGGAGTTTGCATCAATGTACCTGTGAGACAGGGAAAAAAAAAAGATTGTAAAAGGAAGGAGATTGGAAACCTGAACAGTGAATTTCTTACCCCCAACGTGGGTTTGTCCAAGCATGACTTGAACTTTGTCATTCTCTCAGTTGGCTATACTATGATACTGTAGTCCTTTTCTCATTTTAGATGAAACAGCTTTTAGCAAAAGAGAGGCAGCAGGATTCAGGGAAATTATGACTTTTTCCTTTTGTAATCTGATCTGCTATGCTAAAAACACAGGAGCAACCACAGCTGGCTCTCCAGGAAGGGCTTAAATGCTTTTGTTTCTAGGCGTTCTGTATTTAAGTACCCCATAGATGCCTTGCTGTTATTGAAGCACGGAAAAATGCCTGGGAGTTAAGTGACAAACACCGTTAACCTGCCTGAAGTGAATTATTCCTAAAACTCAGGGTAATAATAAATGTTTTTTCGCTTGCTTTGTTTTCTAACAGATGTTGTTGTTTGAATTGTGTGTTTGACTCTACTTACTTTAATTAGGCGTAACTCTCCATCTGAGTCCCCCAGGTCAGTGTTTTATATCTAACATTTTTTCTGTCATATTGTTGGTTTTCAGCCACCAATGTACTGCAGTCAGTTTATTCACATTCAGTGCTCATTTGCCATAAGCCAGCAATTCTGTTTCATTAACAGACCTTACCCCTGACAAACTAACAGCTGTGGCACTCTTAGTCCTCAGAGCACCTGTGACTGGGTTTCTACATGCCTGGAAATGATTGTACATGCTTTTTCCATTTTAGCTCTATAAATACGGATCTGGCTGCCTGTGGAAGTAGCAGCACTGGCACATGTGTAAATTCACTGGCTTGTAGGACAAATGCATCCTTCTAGGAATGTTTTTCTTGGAAATATGGTTAAGCTACTGTACGTAACTACATATCTTCCCACTCGGAAAGATTGCCTGAAAGCTTACTACTGTATATTTGTTCATCAGTTTTGATTCCTTACAAACAAACAAAAAAATGCTTTTATATGCACTGTTTCCTGATTGGTTACATGTGAGATCATTACAGAAGTGTTTGTGACAGAGTGATAGTAGCGTAAATCAGAAGATGAGTCAGGCTATTATGAAAACAGAAATAGGTTCCTCAGCATGGTCTTTTAGGAGTAAGCTAAAGTCTAGGTATCTGTTTGAAAAATCCATATGTAGAATAGTTTAGAAAAGGGAGTAAAATATCTGTGATTAAGGGAGTGAAGAGTATCAGCACTAGAAAAACTCTTGTATCAGACAATATGAAAGAAGTAAGAATTTCTGGAAATTAACTAAAAAAAGAGATAAGATATTAGATGTTATTTGCCTTTGCACTTAACTGATAAATACAGGGGTTTAGATGAGACAACATAAGTGACTTAAAATGTGTCTTTTGAGGTAGCAGATAACATTAGTAGGGTCACTAATAATAAAAACTAGTATTGCACCTAGAAAGGATGTGGAGAGCTCAGTAACTACTGAACTGGAGTTATTCTGGGGTCAGTGGACACTAGTTTGTGATATATCTTAGTTAATATCTTTGTAGTTCTGATGCCTGTCTGATGTTTAGTACAGGAAAGAAAAGTCAATATCCTTCACCAGCAATGATGTGAGTCATACTCTTTATTGGAGGAGTCAGTGCTGCGTGGGAGTGGGACCTAAATGAATGTTTATATGTGGAAAAACAATTTTGTTCTTCAAACCTGAAATATGTGCTCTTTCAGAAGCCAGTTAGAGGTGGCATTTTAAAGTATTTTTGTTTTTTATACAAAGCCTCTATGAAATGACATTTATGTGTCAGAGATCATCAAATGGTACCATTTCATTGCAAACTGTTTTTTTTTTTTTCTTAACCATAAAAACAAAGGCCTTTTAGATCAAAGCTTTTAAGAGACACTGTGACAGATAACAGAGAACAATCTTTCTCCCTAATGTTCTATATTTAAAGACACTCACTGTAAAACTTCCTAGAAGGCTGAGATTTTTGGAGAAAACTGATTAACTTTATCTATATTAGAACAGCTTCTAAAGTTATAAAGTGGTTGTCATATAGTTGATGTAAAGTGTGTTAAAACAATTAAGTATGCTGACAAAATGGTCAACCTCCTTACTACTGATTTGTCCACCACAAATTTCCGAATCCTTTATACCAAGCTGCCTGCTACACCTAGACACAAGTACAAAAATCTTTTTTGAAACAATAAATTAAGGGTCACTACATGTTGCATAAAACCTTGCTAATTTGACTTTTGTTTTACTACTCACAGCGTGGGGTTTTGTACAATAGTTTTAATATATTAAAGACAAATTCTGACATCTTTATGTATGCAGTGGAAGGGTTGTAATTGCTACAGTTCGTAACTTCTTAGGTTACTTGTGGTTAAGGAGGATGGGTTTAATTTTGTACCTTGAACAAAAAGCTAGTTCTTCAAGCAGATATACTTCTTGTATATAAAGCATGGATGACTGACATGAGCTTTTTAAAGAAACGGATTGTGATAGTTCTAGAGCTGGTCTATATAAGGAATGAATTATAGAGGAAGTTTAGGAAGATTCTGCGTAAAAGTTTTCCCCTCCATTGGGAAGGTGATGAAGTTACTGTATGCAGCCTCCTAATGGTGCTATAGACATGGTAGAAGTTCTTTTCAGAGATGACCGCAAAAGGGCAAGAGACAATGGCCACATATTGCAACAAGGAAAATTCTGATTAGATGTAAAGGAAAACACTCTTCGTAATGTTGGTTGACCATTAGAATAGGTTCCTTAGAAAAGTTACAGAACCGTTATCATTGGGGGTACTCAACAGTAAAGTGGTTTTAACACTGAGAAACTGCTCAAACACTGAGGCTGACCTTTCTATGAGTGGAAGGGTTGGATCAGGTGATATTCAGAGGTTTCTTAATACTAAAATTATTATATGACTATAAATTACTTCAACTGAGGTTTCAGAGACAACTTTCACTAGACAGATTACCCATCCTCTCACTGCTAAAGGGGATTTACTGTTATTATCTTATTCGTCCAACAAGACACACCTGATTCCTCACTCTTACAAACCTGTTTGCAGGACCCCAGACTCTTAGGACTCAGGATGACCTCTGCTTAGGCCAGCTGTTTCCATCCAAGGAACCTGACTGTGAGCCAGGAACTGAGGAAAATGCTATCACAGTCAAATCAACACGTCCAGAAGTGCTTATGGCACCTTTGACCATGGCTCCTGGCAGTGTTGTGCTGGCTGTGTTTCATCTGCTGTTGGGTCTGCTGGGCCATGGACTGGAGTGCTGGAGAGCAGCTGAGCAGAAAACAGTGCGTGTTGATGTTATGTACTGTGTCTGTACTGTGTACAGCCCCACCTCCACCAGAGAGCACTGATTGTCCTGTTTCCCAAAGTCACTAAAGATCATGTCTCCTTTTTGCAGAGACTTCTTCACTGAATTCATGCTCACACAGCCGCTGTTCAAGTTTTCCCTGATTATTTTCCAAAAGCTTTTTCTGGTTATTTTATTTTTTAAAATATATATCTTCTGCTGCTATACCAACAGCCCAATATCATTAACTTTGAGTTACATATTGTGTTTGCAATGAAGTGATCTTTATACAACAAGCAGCAAAACAAAATAATTTGTTTCTTTTACTTTTCAGTATGGGTTTCTTTAGGGCTAGCAAGAGGTGAGAAATGCACATGGTGAAAACGATCATTTCTTCAGATAAAACTAACTTTTTTGGATGCTGTGTTCTCAAAAAAAACCCCAAAACCCCAAAAAAACCCCAAACCCAACACTAAAAGCTCTAAAACCAAAGCTCTTCTTAAAACAAGAACGTAATCACATATAGTATCTATGGCTTTTAGTAGCAACTGCTCTCTGATTTGCAGAGAGACTGCATCTAAAAAATGTGAAGGCATCCTGTGAAGGCTTCACATCCAGTTGAAATTAGGCTGTAGACACTAGAATTTGTTTTGCAGTATAGCTATAACTGTACCTCTCTGTTCGGCATTTTGCTACTGCACTGGTTAAGTTATAGATGCATACAAAAATTCTGTCTTGGCATTTTAGAGTTCACCATAGAGTTAGTCTTAATTGTTCATGAGATTTATTCTCTCCTTGCAAACCTAATTTTCCCTGGCACCTTCTGGACTTAGCACAGAGAAAAGTGCCTATTCTGACATCCTCCAGAGGAGCTTCTCTCTCCACTGATTACAGTAAGAGCCTGAGATTATCCAACCTTGGCTAAATTTAGCCTTTGCAGATACTCACCTCCATTTATATTCACAAATTAAATTATTCACAGACATCCCTTTAAAAAAAAGACAACATATTTTATAACCTCTTGTGACACTGAATTACACAGACTCTGCTAAGCATGAAGGAGTTGGCCCAAATGTGGTTAGCATAGAATTTGCTTATGCATGAACTTGAGGATCTTGGTAAATAGTGGGCATGGTCTGGACTGGATTAAAGAAATGTTTAGTCAGAAAATGTCCAGCAATTGACATCAGGTTTGCAGCTGAGTCTCTGAGGATCAGTTCTCTGTCTCACGCTTCCAGTGAAAGAATGGTGAGACCCAGAATATAAAGTTATATATCATTCAATTCTTTTAGTATTGAACTACTTAGGCCCCAAGACTTACTTTCTTTGACAGCTCAGATACTTAGAAGCTTATAATTTTTAAAGTGTAATTTAAAGTGCTTTATAATTTTGGTGGGGGGCTAAAGATAACATTTCTTAAATATCAAAACACTAAAATTATCTGATAAAATCGTGAGAAGATTATGCTAGTCCCCTTAGTCATAGTATGAGGAATTTCCTGTTTCTACTGATTAATGATGACTTACACTGCTAAGTATGGCAGCCTGAATTAGGACAAATATGCTAAGAAAAAAGATAACTCAGTTTCTCAGCAAGAAATATTTGTCTGTTCCATTTTGTACACAAGCATTCAGAGCCTTGAGAGCTGCTTATGGTTCCTATAGGGAATGCTGTGGGCATGGTTAGTTTTGTCTCTGGTATTGAGATGGAACTGGCCTTAGTAGTGACATTAATATAGTATGATTAATAAAAATGAGAGAAAACAAATGCAAGGAAAGATAGGGAAGATCAGAAGCAATTAAGAAGAAAAGTGATAAAGTAGAAAGCAATAGAAGAGCTGGGAGGAGGAAATGCCCAGGTTTGGAAGCAGGGTTATCCTTCTCCATTTCCTAGGCCATCACATTTTCCTATACAAACATTCAACCAACAGTGCACACCTAAATTTTTCATGAATGTGTAACTTTTTTATTCTGAGAGCATGCAGGGAGAAATTCAAACACTCTGTAATGGCAAATCAGATTAAAACCACCAAGTTCCAATGAGGTTTCTCCGGACTGTTAGAACTGCTGTACACATGTAACTGCTGGCAATAAAATGTCAAGAATGAGAGAGAAACTTGAAAGATCCTCGATTCAATAAGGAAAAAAAAAGATGTGGGCTGTTGGGTTGTTTTTATTTTTTTAAGACAATGTTCTGCACTGTTACTGAAAGCCAAGACTTTCATCTCCTGTTTGCAGAAGGCAGGAGACTACATTTGTTTTGAGAGATAATGAGTTTGACACAGAAAGTTCAGCCTGGCTACCTTTGAGCTTGGTAGCACATGGTCTAAAACTTCACTAATGATGTGAAAGCTTGAATTTCCCATTTTATATAAGTCTGCGTTTCACCCTTGGAATAGGCTTGCTTATCCAGCCATCCATGAACACCACTCAGTACTCTTGCATGTTTCCTGTCATTAACAGGGAGTGGTAGAATCAGTAAACCGAATCTTCAGTAAAAGACAACTACTAGTATATTGCCTGTGTAAGAGAGCTGTAAGCATTCAAGTATACATAAGGTTTTTGGCCTCACAAATCACTCTTCATTTGCTAATCTTCCTCAGGTGTCAACTTAAATACCCTTCCTTATATGCCTACTTAAACATCAAAGACAAATGTGATGAATAATGGATTTGGAAAAAAAAAAAATCAACAAATTCTGAATCTCAACTTTTCCAATGAAAGAAGTACAGTTATAGACAAGCATAAACATTGGAGTTATAAAATTAGAATTTTTTCTTGCCATTTCTAGCTAGAACTTCAATAATTATTTTTAATGTTGCAACAGCACTTCATGAGGAAAGTCGTGGGCTTATCCTATGCCATGGTTAGGGTATTAAATAATTTTCTAGAGTAAAACTACTGATTCAAACAGAAGCATACTGAAAAAAAGAATCAAAAATTAGTGTAGTTTATTTTATAGTCACTTTCAGTCCTGTGGAGCCTGCACAGGGACTTTCTGTGAGTTACACTGTAATCTCCACAAGTGTCTCCTGAGTTTCCAGCATACGGTAGCAATCTGACCCTGTCAAGTCAGTTTAGCCAAATCAAAAAAATTTAAGATTGCCTCGTTATCTAGCTAGAAAGGATTTAATAGTGATTGATTTCTGTCATAGTGGAATAATTAACCTTACCACTTACCATATGTAGTAATTAATTAAGAGTATCTCACACCAATTGCCAGAAATTATTAAGCTAAACCTCATGATACTTGTAAAGAAAGAATTATTATCCCCACTTTGCAGGTGGAGAACAGGATTACATACATACACAAATACCTACACATGCTCACAAATACATTATGTACATGACAGTCTAGATACAATTACACATAAAAAGGCCTATGTTTTCCTAATTTACTCTCTAACATTTGCTATTAGACCCATACCTAAGTGTATAGCTTAATTTTCTGAGGTGCTTAAAAACTTCTATGTCACAGCCCAATAAATATGGTTATGATGCCTAAATAAGAGTCAGGAACAAATTATACCTGAGTAACTTCAGAAATTAATGTTTGTGTTTGAAAGCATAACAAGATGTGCAAAAAAATTACAAGAAATTTTAACAGACCTCTGAATATTAGACCTCTATTTGAATACTGTAGTTGTGAATATTAGTTTCTAATTGTTAGAGAGGTAGATTAGGGGACTTTTTGATTATACATAGATTACAGGAGAGTTTGACACTGTCTGTCTTTGCATTCTGTCATTTTTATCTTGATTTTTATTTTAGTTCATTAAAATATGGCATATTTTATTTCATTAAATGAAACTCTCTGGTAGCTAATTTAACATCTGTTAAGTTGTACAGCTACCCAGTCAGGTACCCAGTGATGGTATGCTATCAGTAGAAGGCAGAGAAGGAGTGAAGTTCTTAGCTGTGCTGCCCACTGGCAGTCTGTGCTCTCCAGGGCAGGCTTTGAAGGGAGGGAGAAATAACACATAACAACACAGAAAAACCATGCCTAGCTTAATAGTAATGGTCAGTCCTCATGCAGATTGCTAAACCTTTAGAAAACTTTGAGGTTTAAAAACATCATGACTCATAGTTACACTTAACATGGCAGAGTTTCTACTAGGTGAATTGTACTCTCCTATTTTATGTAGATAAAACCAGAAGAAATGCAGTGAATCAAACATAACCTACTCTTCATTTGCTGTAAATTTTAATTAGCTTTTAAAATGGCTACGGGTTCTTTTTGTGGTTTTCAGCATTTTTGTGAGGGTTTTTGGGAGGGATACTTTGGTAAACCAAAGCAAAAGGTTAGCAAAGAATAGCTAGGGAAGTGTGGTTCGGGACAACCATGCAGATGGTGGGATTGTTTGCAGAGCACTCTTTCTCAGTAAATAGGTGTGAGAATCAGCTGCATGGCCTGAATGAATCTGTGGAAACTCAATTGTGCTTTTCCCATACATTTGCTTATTATAGTTTATAGTAAATGTTGAAAAGAAACCCTTATTTCATTTGTATTTTAGTAGAAGCTTTTTCAATATTTGAAGAACAGCAGGTATGTTGCAGTCACTAATTTCCTTCTCCATAAGGTAATTAACAATGCCATTAATAAAGAAGCTGTTTGCTGTGTCTTCAAGGTGCAGAAAGTCAGAGCAGTGCCACACCGTCTCCTCCCAGCTATATCCCAGTGGTATCACACTCCCTTGTAAGACTGCTTCTTTTAGTGAACTACTCTTACCTACCTAAAGGGATGGTTATGGGCAGGTGAGGACATTAACCTCTTCCACTATCACAGCTAGGTCTGGGTCCACAGTGATGCACTGAGAGCTGCAATCCAGGCTGTAGAGGGATAAGCATCGGACTATCAACGTTAGGTTCAGGAGCAGGAATTATCTTACCTGAACCTGAAAAGCAGACTGAGTTGATGTTTGGATTCAGGTTTGAGTCAGTACTTATTTTATCAATACCTGTTTGTTCCCATCCTAAAACATTAGCTCTTTCTCTACGCTTGTGATAAAGTCAGTGTTACCCTGGTGATTTCAGAGAGAAAGAGCAAAGCCATCAGAGGAGAGAAATGGTTTCATTAATTGAGTCTGCTACTCCCTACTCCTTGTGTCAATATGAATTCAGTGTTTTGCCAAGATTTTCTAAGGAGATTAATGATTTTGGCTGCCTAATTTAAGAAGCCTCTAAAGCCTCTTGAACTTTAGGAAGTGGAAGCTATGTACCATTAAAGTGCTTCAGGCTGGGTAGGTAAAAGCCAAAGCTCTGAGACTCAGCCACTCTATATGCACGTATATATCGTGCATGCTCTTTTCTTTGCTATGATTATGCATTTGGCAAAATGTGAGCTTTCTCCTACCTTTCTTCTCTTTGCTAAAACTGATAGAATTGCTAGAAAAATGTATATCTGGGCACTGGATAGCTTTTTGATTGAAATTAACTATCTTAACTTTCATCCTGTAATATCTTAACTTTCATCCTGTAATAGAAATATTCAAGAACCACTGCCCATGGAAAAACTAATGAATAAATTAGTTTAATTTGGTTTAATTTGGGAAATAAGAAAATGCTTCAGTTAATATCAGCTCACATAATTTCATGGCTCTGGAAATTAGTACCTTTTCCAGAATTTTCCCTCCACAAAAGTTTTCCAAGTTGAGAAAAAGGTAGAATACCAGAATTCAACTTTGTGGTTTTTACTTACTCTGAAGGCTTTATCCTGACTATAAAAGTTTATGACCATTTTGGTTGTGTTGTTGTGTTTTGGGTTTTTTTTGTTTGTTTTTCCCAAAAAGATTTATGAAGAAATGAAGGTGTTTTAATTAAAAGCTCATATAAGAAAATTTGTATTCATAATTGCTTTCCAAAGAAATAAATACATTTTGGGCTAGATGTTTGTAAGTGTAAGTTTTCATGATTTATTCTGATAAGATTGAAAAATAAGTTCTGCACAATAATTTATCCTTATAATTAGAACTTTTATTAGTACCATACTAGCTGCAAACAGATCAGTAAGTCTTCAAAATAGTTCAAAATTGCAATTTAGCTCTCTATTGAGTTGTCTGTGGACAAAAGCATGCCACCATTTTAGTTCAAATACTTTTATATAAAAATAGTCTTAATTTACATTTTTTACTATTTAATCTCATAAATAAGTGTAAGGAAAATTATTCTGTTGTGATTATGAGAGCACTTTAATTCTAGGTTTCTGTTAAGTCAAATTTATTGATACAGACCTATTTATGTGCTGTTATCTAAGAACATAAATTAATGCTTGCAGTCAGAGGTCTCTGTAAATCAGTTAGATAAATACATTAATTAGTTAGAAGACAGTCCATAAGAGAGCAAAATCAATGGCATATGGAAGCTAATAACCTATCAGCTTTCAGCCATTTCACTGACTATGCAAGTTGACATTTTTCTCATTCTCTACTTGAGCTTTGGGGATGAGCACTGTCTTTCTGTTAACGTGTGTCCATCTAAACATTAAATGCCTGAATAGCTATAGAGCACAAACTCTAAAGGGTATTAACCCTGTAAAATCAAAATGCATTTTAAATTATACTTTTATATTTTTCTCCACACTGTGCAGTTCTAATTATCACTATCTGAATTTGGAGGTGTCATTATGATAACATCCCAGTTACTGGGCTCAAAAGACTGACATGAAACAGAAACACAACTTTGTCTGGAAGTCAGTATTTAAGCTTAGTTCTATGAATGATGTGAAATTTAGGCCAACCAAATATGAGTTTATTCTAATGCTATAAATCTTCTAATATGATATTCCAGTGTTTGACTATGCATTATTTGGAACTTGTGTGGGCAATCTTTCAGATGTCAGTGAGTCTTTATTGATGATTTATTTTTAATCCATTTGTTTCTCTTTCTCAAAATATTTTATTTCTCAATTGACAATCACCTTCATTTCATGGTTTTCACTTGTATCACAATGTCTTATTTCAACCTTGATTATACAATTAGTTTAATGTTTCAACTACACTTGTTTTTAAGGTTGAAGTGGAACTCAGAGTCAACTGATTGTCCAGTTGTACAGTCATTGCTCTATAATATAGAATAACCTCAAATGAATGTGATAAAATTCAGAAAAATCTATGTGGAACATAATGAGAGATTTGTAGAGTCACAGACTAGTTTGGGTTGAGAGGGTCCTCAAAGATCAGCTAGTTCCAGCTGCCCTGCCATGAACAGGGACACCCTCCACTAGCCCAGGCTGCGCACTCCCTGATAAACAGTCTCTCTCCAGCATTTTTGTTGGCTCTCTTTAGGGCCTATAGGCTGCTATAATATTAATAAATAAGATTTCAGTGATATAGGCTCTGTCAGCAGAGGGGCTAAGAGGGTGGTTGTTTGAATGTGATATTTTGTCCAGGAAAAAAAAAAAGAAATTGTAAAACAAGTTTATTCAGAAAATCCCTAAACTTTCTGTTCACCCCATCTGTTTTTGAGGCAAAAATGTAACTCTTGGATGGGGAGGAGTGAGGAAAACAAAAGAAACCCAAAACCTACTCTTTTCTGAAAGAGTAGTCACTTTAAGAAATCATGAATATGGGTGGTGAGAGCATGTGCTCTCCATCACTCTCTGCGCTTGTGCCCCCAGCCTGCCAAACTTTTACTTTTCGGTGACAAATGGGCTGAACACGATGCAAATCTGTGTCTTGTTCTGTTGTAAACCTTATATCTAAGACAGTGTTCTAGATCCTACTATTTATATATAGCTTCATTAACTTTGGTGGAGTTAAACTACTCTGCTTTCTGCTTTGATGTCTTTGATGATCCTCTGCATCTGCTAAAGTGAGGATCTAGACCTCATCTTTCTGTACTTTAGACATACCTTGCCTTCTGGTACAAACACTTTGATATGGATATTGAGACATGGTGAGATGGCTCCTAAGCATGGATGCTTGGGAACTGTCTCTTTATCCTATATTGTTTTAATGTGCTAAAATGGAAATTTATATCTATATTTATATATACATTTCTGTATATGTATGTGTTACGGATTAACAGATGGTGCTACAAAGTGATTGACTGTCGGATCAATACGCAGGTATCTGTTTGCAGAGAAATGTCTAAATTGGGGAAAAAAAAAAAAGATCATGGTGAAAGAATAATTTTGACTAAATACTTTCTTCAATGATGCCACACTGGGACCTTGCCCCAAGTGAGTCAGAAATCAAGAAAAAGGTTGTGCAAGAATTATCCACTAATTTGTAATTGCTTTTCATGTTTTCAGACAGTGCTTTGTAGTATAATTCTCATATGGGTCATTTCAGCATATGCTTAATTTTAGGCATGAGCTAAAATCCAGTTATCGGTGGACTGTTTTGCTGAAGACGGCTAGATTTAAAAATTAAGCATGTGCCTTAGTACATCATGGATGAATTCTGTAACCTTAGGAGACGCAAACGTCCCATGAATTTAATTAAGTGTCAATTAAACTTTGCTGAAAACTCAAAACTGTTTAAGCAGCTGGGGATCTGGACATAAGAAGAGTTGAACAAGACCTACCCAATCTGTTTTCCTCAGACAGTGTTCAGCATAGATTTGCTGTCAAAGCTGTGGATACATCTTGCTGTTTAGATCCCTGTTCAGTGAGACTTTTTTCTTATACCCTGCACACCAAATCTAAAAATTGCTTTCCCATTAATCTTAAACTCTTATTAAACAACAGGAGTATTATGGGTCCCCCCTATAAAAAAGCTGAAAGTAAGATTCAGAATGTCTATTAATCAGGTGGGAATCTATAAGGATATCAATATGTACCTATTTTTCTCCAAGATGGAAAAAAATTACCTGAATCCTGAGCTGAGTACTGAAGCCACATGTAGCTGGGACAAAGGGATAAAGCAGTGATTCTGTTTTCAGGCGTGCAGGCTGAAGCAATATTTGGCATCCTCCACATGGTGCTACCGCCTGCATCTAATTTGGATCTGTTGTTTCCTCTTCAGTTCACACCAGTCACAATCATTACAAGTTAACAGGCAGCAACGAAGCAGTCTAATCATTCCACATGAATCACTGTTGAATATTTTGTAATATCACATGCAAAATGTCTTTATTCAAGATATTTCTGTTGCCATTTGAGCTCTTCTGTTACAGCTCTGGCAGGGTCGTGTAAATGGATGAAAAGCTCCATGAGGTAGTTGTCACAAGCAGAGTTTCTTGGGAAACTTTTATGGAATTCTTTTCTTAGAATGAAACTTTTTGTAATAATGAGTAAGCTTCAGTACAGCTTTTGAGTTGTTTTCTCAGGTACAAGATATAGGTCTACAAGGCACATGAAAGGAAACAGCATACCATGGGAAGACAGTGTCTTTAATTTGGTTCCTCCGCACCATAGGTGAATACTTAATTGTTACTTGATGCATTTAACTATTTCTTATTTCGAGGCCTGGTAGATGCAAGAGGTTAAACTTGGCCCCTCTGTAGCTAAAGCGGGGTTAGTTGTGAAACTTTGAGTTCTAATTTTCTCTCACTCTTTATTGCTCTCAAATTCTTTTCCCACACCACCCTCTGGATTAACATTGAGAAAGCACAAAAAAAAAATTCAGTGTAGCAATGAAAACATTTCAGAATCACAGAATCACAAGGTTGGAAAAAAACCTTTAAGATAATCAAGTCCAACCATTCCCATCCTATGCTAAACCATATCCCTGAGTACCTCATCTACCCTTTTTTTAAACACCCCCCTGGGCAGCCTATTCCAGGCCCTGACAACTCTTTCAGTGAAAATTTTTTTCCTAACATCTAATCTGAACCTGCCCTGGTGCAGCTTCATGCCATTTCCCCTTGTCCTATCACCTGTCACCTGGCTGAAGTGACCATTGCCCACCTCTCTACAACCTTCCTTCAGGGTATGTGTAGGTGGTGATAAGGTCTCCCTCAGCATCCTCTTCTCCAGGCTAAACATTCCCAGCTCCCTCAGCCGCTCCTCATAGGATCTGCTCTCCAGCCCCTTCACCAGCCTGGACACAGTACTCAAGGTGCAGCCTCACCAATGACAAGTACAGGGGCACAATCACTTCCCTAGACCTACTGACCACACTATTTTTGATGTTCATATTCAGCCTGCAGTCAGCCAACACCCCCAGGTCCTTTTCTGCCTGACAGCTCTCCAGCCAGTCTTCCCCAATCCTGTAGCACTACATGGGGTTGTTATGTCCCATGTGCAGGACTCTACACCTGGCGTTATTAAACCTCATCCCATTGGTCTCAGCCCATCAGTCCAGTCTGTTCAGGTCTCATTTTCTAATTTTCATAAAATAGAAAAATATTTCCTTTTCCTTCTTTGCAACTCTGGCCTTGACACTATTTCCCCTTGTGATTCTTGCTCAGGTTCCCTGTCTCTGGGTTCCCAAATACAAAGTAGTGATCAAAAAAGTGGGGTTTTTTCACAGGGGGGATGTAATAATATACAAGATAACGTGCCAGCCTTTTGAGACTGTCAGAGATTGCATGCCTGCAGTATAAGATTCAAGTATTTATTTGATGCCATGAAAAGCCAAAACCAAACCTCAGTGGTCTTGGTGACTATTACCAGATATTCTTTGTTGCAGCGCTGGGCAGCAGGGGGGATGGCTCATGTGGCTCTGTAAAGGGCCAGTTACAAGACATACATGCATATCCATAGGGTTTCCATTATGAGAACCCATTATCACCCACTCCCGCATATACATTGCAGTCTCCTGGTGGGCTTCAAGGATATTTGGTGGTCGTTTACTTCATTTACCCCTCTTCGTTACATGTCCTTTTGGTGAGCTTTAGCTTTTGTCTTGCTAACAAAGCCACGGAGCTGGTTCTGCCCCTCCTGTTCTCTTTCTCCCTCTTCCTCTTTATCACTCCGTTCTCAGAGATAAGCTATTTCTCCAGAGCCATTACAATGCACACAATATGCTAACACTGTAACTAGGCGTAACTTCGCACATCCTTTACACTGTTCGTTACTCTGTTGAGGAGATTTACTAGCATTTATCACGTTCTTTGCTTCATATTCACGTTTTGTATGATGTATGCTATGTCAGGTAAAGGTCATACAGTGAGTGATAAACATAAGAGGATATAAAAAAGAGGTGAACATCTGGTCATTCCCTACATCCCATCCATGCCATCTGTTGAATGAAGCAAAGTCTTGTGGAAAAAGAGGAAAAAATCCCCAATTGCACCAGCATGTTTTTGAGCAGAGGCAAATGTTCATTCTAAAAAAATGCTTTCTGTGATAACTCTCTTAATTCTGCTAAAAATAAATGTAAAATAAATGTTTTCTGCACCAACACTGTGAAACTTCCCTCTAAAGAAGTTAATGCTTTGCCCACTCTGGTCAAAAGGAGAGGTGTTAATGTGCAAGTCCTACAGACAGAAGGTCCTTGGGCTTGTCTCTCCCTTGTCTTGCTCTGCCCACCCGTTCAGCTCCTGACACAAGTCACAGCACAAGACTTTGCTTATAATATGAACTCACTTTCTCACAGAATGTCTGATTATCTGCTACTTCTGTCCCATGTGCAAAATATGTCTGAAAACATAGTGATGCACAAGAAAGGGTAAAGTTTTAAAAGTTCGCAACTCAGCTGGAGAGAAATACATCAGCCAAGAGAACTGATTTCTGTAGCCCAAGGGCCAGATTTCAATATTCAGTCATTAGGCATCTTGGACTCACAAAAAGATTGCTACAAAGGCTGCTACAAAGGTTGTTTCTTAGCTTTCTCTGCAATTACTGTATCTTTAGCCTGGATCCCCATAGCAATTAACACATTAGCTCATTTTGACCATTTTTTGTTGGTTTTTTCTTTAGAGTCTTTGAAGTAGCTTCAGCAGACAAAACCCTGATTGACAGGTGGTTACACCTTTATGAGAACATTATAATTTAGCCTTCTGCCTCTGCAGGTTTAGGTCCTTTGTCATTCTCAGCTCTGTGCCCATCTGGCTTTTTCACTTCTCCAGCTTTCAAGCTCTGACCACTTGGTGCCTCTGTCTAGATCATCCTTTTGATCATATGCCTCACAGAGCCAATAGACATATATTTCCACTGGTGATTCACTCTGTGCATTTCTGATTTAATGCATTTTATGGTTATTTTATTCGGAAGACTGCAGTGGTGGTTGCTATGTTAATGTTCTCATCCACATAGTATTACAGCAGGTGACTACTGGTAATTAATCATCAAAACCTTTATTCTTTTTATAACAGAAGAGCTCTTTAACACTGTGCAAGAGTCATAACCTGCAAAGCCCACAAGTGTGAGGAGAATCTGACAGAAATAGCTAAGCTTTTACAGAAAATTATGTCAAATGTAGAAGCTCTGATCTTAAGAATTTATAGGATCCAAGTGTACATGCATGTATTTTTCTAGATGTAATCCCCATTAAAAAGCATTGAAAATGACATGTGATTTTCCACAAAGCAACAGTGGTGTGTTCCTTTTGATAACCCTTATAGTCCCTTGTAGATAAATTAGTCTTTTAGCTGTATAAAGAAGTGTTTTCGATTGAAAAAAAAAAACAAACCGTGTACAAACAGCCATTTTTTTATCTGCATCTTTAAAGACCATTAACGTCCATTCAACCAACCTTTCATAGCACTTATTAAGAATATTAACAACAGAGAGCTGACAGTAATGTCAAGCAGTCAGTGTTTGGACACTAGCTAATAGTTTTCATTACACGCTGTATGATTAATTTCCTATGACTGCAGTTAGAAAAATGAGTAGAATAATGTCACATTTACAAATTTATTGTCAACTTTAAGTAGTACAAGCCATATTTAAAATTACATTCTACTATGAACGAGATGATGGTGACTGTGTTGTAGTCAATAGAGACATCTTTGTCTTCCAATCTTCATATTGGTCAATTAACTTTGGAAAAGGAGTCAAAAAGTCTACATGATCTAAAGACCTTCTAGAGAATTCATTGTTGGATAACATGCAGGGTAGCTGCCTGACGTATCTATTTAGTTGCTTGCTGGATGTACTAAAGCAAAAAAATGTCATTCTGGAATACTGCAGAAATATTTTCCTGGTTTTACTAGTGTTGGATATTTTCTTGGTAAGACAAGAGGTTTCAGTCTTTAAAAACAAACCAAACCAACCACCTAAAAAAGATGCCAATGGCACCTTGGCTTGTATCAAAAACAGTGTGGCCAGTAGGTCTAGGGAGGTAATTGTGCCCCTGTAATCGGCATTGGTGAGGCCGCACCTCGAGTACTGTGTCCAGTTCTGGGCTCCTCACCATAAGAAGGACATGGAGGTCCTGGAGCGAGTCCAGAGAAGGGCAACCAGGCTGGTGAAGGGGCTGGAGGGCAAATCCTATGAGGAGCGGCTGAGGGAGCTGGGGCTGTTTAGCTTAGAGAAGAGGAGGTTGAGGGGAGACCTTATCACCACCTACAACTACCTGAAGGGAGGTTATAGAGAGGTAGGTGATGGTCTCTTCAGTCAGGTGACAGGTGATAGGACAAGGGGGAATGGCATTATAGACTCACAACTTACAATGAGCATCACTTCTGTGCTTCAGTCCCAATCAGTGAACTGATTATGATAACTTACCGCCTATTTTCAGGGATAGTATGGAAATGTTCTGGGGATTGTGATTCATGTGCTACTGGAAGAAGCACATCCTTCAGAAGTCAGGGTAAGGTCCTGGGACCCTGCTGGAATAGTGTAGAGTTGGGCCTTAAATATATCAGTGTTTTGGTTTTTTGTTGGGTTTTGTTTGTTTGTTTGTTTGTGGCTTTGGGGTTTTTATTTTTTTAAATGATATTTTCACTATATAGCTAGGAAAAGTAAGAATTTAGATTTCTAGTGATCCTTTTTTCTGACTTCTACACCAAATAACCCTTCTCTGAAATAAGGAAAAGGCTTATAACTCATGAGGTGCTGAATCCTCCACCCTGATAATTTATTTGCGAATTATTTTAGGCATTGAGCTGGGACAGTGATGAGTCTTTTCACCTTATTTTCTCAAAGACAGTTTTGTAAATAAAATTAGACAGGTTAAGTAGTTAATTGATAGAAAGATTATGATAGTAATATTGTGCACTGTAGGACAAATGATTTGGATGATTTGTTTGAAAGAACAAAATGTGTATTTTGGGTTTTTGGTGTTTGTTTTGTTTTGTTTTTTCTAGTTAAGATAGCTACTTTTTATGTTTTTATTGAGTGTTGTGAAATCAGCTGCTGACCTTTTTGCCAGAAAGACTAGTGATGAGTTTGTCAGTCCCATTAGACATCCTGATCTTGGGCCATTTAGTACTAATGCAGTTGTCAGGAAGAATCTGTTACAAGCTCTGACATTGTTCCAAAGTGCTCCTCTGGCTAAAGAAGCAAAAATAGACATAGTTACCAAAAGAATGAGGGAGAATAAGGGGAAAGTAGAAGAAGACAATGTATATCCAAGAGCACAGAAAAATAAGTGGGGTCTTAAAACCTCAGAAATCTACTCTGTACCAATGCCTCAAAACATCACCCTAAGACAAATTCCTAACACAAGCATTTGGCTCTGCTTATTATCTTCCCTGAACATAGGCTCTGTGCTCTGTGTTTGAAAGCATTAAAGGCAAGGTTCAAATTTGTGGAAAAGCGGCCTTGCAATTGAAGGGTGATTAATGGCATGAAGAGAAAAGCCTTGTTATGTCTCATTCCTTCAGCCCTTCTGATGCTGACATTCTTTTGTATTTCTCTCCAAAAGCTTTTACTTCCAGCTCACTCCTAACCTACAATCTATACACCATGCCATTTCTTGCACCCACTTTGCAAAGAATTCCTGCACGTGTGACTGTCCTTGAAGATGCCATTTCAGATATCCTTCGTAATTAGCTCTAAGTCGGAAATTTTGCTGAGCTGTCTATCTTCCAGTAGTACTACATAATCATCAACATGGTGACGAGACACAATCAGCAGCACCAGTTCCTACTCTTGCTAGGATGTCTTCTAGTATGACATGATTAGTCTATGGTACTTAAAAAGTTGGAAGACCCCCAGTCTATAAAAACAACAACAGCAACAACAGCAACAACAACAACAACAACAACAAAACCTTTTACCTCTAGATTTTGCTCTTTCCTGACTCCCATGACATTGGCCTCCCTTGTTTTCCTGTTTTCCTTCCAGAGAGGACATTTTTACATCTCACAGGTTATTGATCTTTCCTCTAAAACTTACTCCATTATTTGTTTTCCACATAGAGTATTTTGATTGCCCTGTTGTTAGGTTCTTTATTTTAATTTTTTTTCCTTTGTTTCTTTCTCATCTTCTGTTACCCAAACTGTGATAATATTCTGCTATTTCTTTTTCACTTGATGTCTTTCTATTTGCAACTATTTTACCTGTCTCAGCTCAAATCAGGTCAAGATTTTATTTCTGCAATCTGTCTTGCAAACTCTCATAAATTTCATGACAAGCCTTGTGCTATTTAATGTTTTACTTAAAGCTTCAGCTCCTGAAGGCACCTGAGAACAAGAAACTGTAGGCTTTTTTCAAAAATACTAAAAGCTTAGCCTTCAGTATTGCACAAAAAGCTTGAACACACGAAGTATCATATTAAGGACTTGGACACTAAAAGGCAAATAAAAAAAACCAGGCTACCCTTCTTTTAACATTTTACTCCTATTTCCATTACCAAGCAAACCAGCCTCACATTTGAGAAAATTGGAGAGTTCCTTTCTCAGCAATATTTCCACATCAAAGTCAGAGATATACTTATCTGTGGAAAAAACCCCAGAAAATAACTAAAGTTCACAGTAATATGAGGAACTCTTTGCAACCATTGTCACTATAAAAATAAACCACAAAAATAAAATGTGGTGCTTTCCATATGGATCAGAGAGCATAGTAAGTATGAAATGGCTTGCTGCCAAATGAAATTAAGATAATTCTTAAATGAGGATGAGCATTTTGATGTCAAAAGGTAATTTCACCAAACTGTGTGAAGTTCCTCAGCAAGCCACCCTCTAGCTCCACGTAGCAACTTGGGAAAAACATGTGGACCTCGCCAGGCAGCAAAGAAGTTAACGGTATTTCTGCAGATTTTTAAGAGCTGTGTAAACTGGAGTCCATTTTGCGTCTTTAACTTTATTGATCCTACAAACCTGTGAACACTGCTGCATATTTTCTTCTGCCAGTAGATGGTGATATTAACTATTTAAGTAAACTGGAAAAGATATCCAATTACTTATTTTGGTACACATTCCCTATATCCCAGATCTATTTTAAAAACATGAGCTGATTTCAAGTAGTTTGGGAGTTTATATTAAGTGTAATGTGTTGTACAAGCATAATTACACAGCTGGGTTTGACTTCACTGTGCCCATTTTATTGCTCACATTGTCATGCTTGTGCCATCAGCATTTAACTAGTTTGTATATTTGGATTGGCTGGATATTCCTCAGGGCTATGTGTGAAACTGAAAGGAAAAAAACTGAATTCTGAGAAATTCCATTTTCTGTTAAACAGTCAGTTGCAAATGGAAGCTCACGTATTCGTGTAAAGTTTTCTTTCCTGCAACTACACTTGTCAGTTTACTGCTAATGAAACTCTAAAAGCATTCTTAAAAGAACTGCAGTTAGAGTTCAGGGATGATTTAGAGCATATTAATGTATATTTTAAATTAAATTGCCCTTGGTCAACCGTAGCACTTTCCAAAGATGAACTGTACATAATTTACTTCAATACTTTCAAACCTATCACTGGCTATTTCAAGACCTATGACTACAGATTTGTATTCTCTATTAACTATATCAGGAAGGTTGTATTGGAAGGTGGTATATTTGGTAACCTGATAAATTTTTTTGTAAGCTAACACCCTTGTCCCTGACATGCTTAAGCCCTCATATAACAAGATATTTTAGCACATGCCTACATTTTAGCACATATATCTCATTCACTTCAGTGGAATTGTTCATTTAGCACATGCTTGTGTTCCTTACTTCACTCTGATTTGAGATTTTACTACTGAATTTAGTAGGTCTGTTTTTTAGGCTTTGTTCCTTACTAGGCAGATGACAGTGGTAGATATAAATTGCTCCCAAATAAAATTGCAGTAATTTGACTTTTCCAAGATACAACAGCATTTCAGGAATGTAACCTTCCAGATTTTTGGCTAAGATTTAAGCCTGGAACTTATTTTGGAAGCCAGAATAGCAAAATTCAGAGCATGAGACATAATTATCTTCGATATTATATCCCTCGAAAATATAATAGGAAAGAAAACAACAACAAAACCCTACATTCTGTAGGGTGGAAGCTTTATATTTATTTCCCATTTTTTATATAAGTTATATACAGACTAGTGAAAGAAGGTTTTGATATAAATGTAAAGTTTCAACAGATCACTCCTTATCACATGGTGTCCATTTTTTAATGAAATTGTGCAATGAATAAAACTTTTAAAATATATTTTTACATAGTTACAAAAAAATGTATTGCGCCTGAATTAAATACTATCAAAACTTGGGTTTGCAAAAAGCAAAAAGCACAAACTATGTATTTAATTTAACATCAGGTTTGGGGTTTTTAAGGTATTTGTTAATAAATTAAGTAAATATTCATAACCATTGCTTTAGAATTTTTCTGGAATTCTCTTTCTTTAAGATGAATCTGTACACTTGATTGAAGGAAGCCGCTGTAGCTGAGACTCCACCGGAAAGAAAAGAAATCTGTCATTGTAGGAAAAAAAGTAACCAGTCTTTTATTTAAATCTGTTTAATTATGTGGTTAAGAATAAAGACCCCAAAATAATGAATTGAAATTATATAAAGTCTAAGGTTTTGTTATTTTTCTTGATTTCCAACTAACAAGAACCTCCAGTTTTCCCTTGTGGAATCATTAAGTTAGAAATAGAATACAGCAGCTTAGTACTAAAAAAAGATGGTAAAATACACTAGATGGAAATTGTTAATTGCTTCCACAAATGTTTACCTTTGCAGATGGGCTTTAATGAAAATATTGGTCATCTAAAAATATATGCGTCTAATGCAGGGCAGTCATCTGGTTGTGGGAGAAAGATGACTCCTGCTCTTCAACATTTAGTTTTTTAGGATGAGTCCCTTATGGCCCCATTGATTACACGGTCTGAAGTGACTCCTGTTATCCTGGGATATGCTAAGGACAGTATTTATAAGAGCATCCATACTGACCAAAAGACAGTATCTGCACAGCCATTCTTTGATTGACTGCCATTTTGTTCATGCAAAGCTCTATAAAGCACAGTTCATTACTGCCAAATCCATTTTGCTTTGACTGGTTTAGGTTTGATATCATAAATTATCAATAATCCATAACTCCTACCAGCTTCATATTGATTCAGATTAATATTTAAATATCTCAAATGTGGGACACAAGGGAAAATAGCCAGACTCTTTTCAATGGTCTGTGGGGACAGGACAAGGGGCAATGACTGCAAGTTGGAGCGTGGGAAGTTCCGCACCAACATGTGGAAGAACTTTTTCACTGAGAGGGTGACAGAGCCCTGGGACAGGCTGCCCAGGGAGGTGGTGGAGTCTCCTCCTCTGGAGATATTCAAGATCCGTCTGGACACCTACCTATGCAATATGTCCTAGGGAACCTGCTTTGGCAGGCGGATTGGACCTGAAGATCTCTCAAGGTCCCTCCCAACCCCTACAATTCTGTGATTCTCTGATTCTGTTATTTAATGTCATTCATTCAGAAACTCTGGACACCAAAACTATCTCAGGACCTCAAAAACTGGAACCATAAGAGAAACAACAGTATAAGGCCTCAAATAACAGGTTTCTGAAAGCATTTTCATTGCTTGATTGAGCTTATTGCTTGAGGAAGGAGGAAACGGTTGAAAGGTGAAGAAACAAAACACTGCTGTGTCCAATTATACGGGAAGGACATATTGATTCTGATAAGGAAAAGTGTCTGAAAATGTGTTGGAAGAAAAGCAAGGGATTTTTTTTTTTACATTTTGGTAGGGTTCATGCCTCAGTGTTATAATATCTTTTTTAAAGAGCAGTAAGAACTGGTAAGATCTCTGAATATCCAGAAAATTTACATTATGTGCACATGATGTGCACAAGGGCAAAACTATCTTAGATTTTCCCTCCAGGCACAGAGATAAACCTTCCTTTGGAGAAGGATGTAAACATCAAGCAGATCTAAGAAGGAAATGTACTTCAGGATAATTCAGACTCAAGTCATTAGCAAAGCTCAGGAGGCAATGGAGAACTCAAGACCCTGGGAAGTCCTAACAGCTGTTTCAATTGTGTTGAATCACAGTTTTAAGTACAGAAAGAAAGGTTCTGTTCAAAAGAAAGTATGTTGATGATTAGTTGAAGAGGGTTTATTAGACTCAGTAAATCATCCCAAAAAATTAGACTCTGAAAAGCATTCAATCATCTTAGCCTGATTTGGAAGGAAGCTGGACAAATGCAACAATCCTAACTCAGCAGGTTAGGGAGTTAGTGAAATACAGAAGCTGAATTTATAGCTGAAATACAGTAAGTAAAGATTACACATCCTGAGGACTATTGTATATTGTTTCATTTTAAAAGTTTCAATTTTAGTTATTCAATAATTCTAAATTTGAGAAAAACAGTGAAGATATTTTATAATGTTTATTAAAATTAAAGAATCCTAATAACATGAAAGTGCACAATCATACCTGGATCCTAATGGAGACCTATGAGACAGCTCTGATTCTCTTACAGTGCTTGCTGGCTCTTATTGGTTAATGAGGTTTTGCTAAACATACAATAATGGGCACGATAATAGTGATTAAGAATTAAATGTGTGGTATATTATCTACATTTAACAGTTGTGGTTATTCTCAGCCAGAGATGAGATAGTGATTTTACATTACAGTATAAATGAAGAGAGCAATTGAAGTAAAACAGATTGAATCTCAATAATTGAGGTGATAATCTATTTGGAGACCTTAGTGATGAGTAAGGAAATCTTCAAATAAGTGGCTGAATCTTGATTTCTTATGTAGGCCCAGAGAAGCACTGCAGTTAAAACTGATTTGTTGACTAGGAGAAGGATGAAATTTGTATCATAGAATATCATACCATAACATGTGTTAGGTTGGAAGAGACCTTTAAGAGTCATCTAGTCCAGATCCCCTCCACTAAGCTCAGGTTGCTCAAGCCCAATCAAGCCAGACCTCGAATCCACCACTGCTCTGCACAAGCTGTTCTAGTGTTTCACCACTCTAATAATGAAGAACTTCTTCCTAATGCTTAATCTAAACCTACCCTGCTCTACTTTAAAGCCATTATTCCTCATTATATGGGTACATGCCCTTACAAACAGTCCTTCCCCAGCTTTCCTGTAGGTTCCCGTCAAGTACTGGAAGGCTGTTATAAAGTCTCACCTGAGCCTTCTCCAGGCTAAAGAAACCCAATTCTTTCAACCTGTCTTTATAGGAGTGGAGCTCAAGCCCTCTAATCATCCTTATGGCCTTCCTCTAGACCTGCTCCAACAGGTCCATGTCCTTCTTTTGTTGAGGGGTCTGAGCTGGACACAGTATTCAGGTGAGATCTCACCAGAGAAAGGGGGCAGAATCACCTCCCTTGAGGCCACATTTCTTTTGATGCAATCCAGAATGTAATTCTGTGAGTGAACACTGGGGGCTCATGTCCAGCTTTTCATGCATCATTACCCCAACTCATTTTTCTGCAGGGCTGCTCTCTATCACATCATCCCCCAGTCTGTATTCATAAAGAGGATAGTCCTGACCCAAATACAGGGCCCTGCACTTGTCGTTGTTGAACATCATGATGTTTGCACAGGCCTACCTCTAGCTGATCCAGGTCCCTCTGGACGTCAACTGCACCACTCAACTTGGTATCATCTGTGAACTTGCTGAGGGTGCACTCAATCCCACTATGTTGTTCATGAAAATATTAAAAGACACTGGTCCCAGTACAGATCCCTGTGGGATACCACTTGTCACACTTTTCCATCTGGACATCAAGCCATTGACCACTATCTTCTGGATGTGACCATCCAGACAATTTCTTATCCACGGACAGTACACCCATCAAATCCGTATTTCTTCAAATGAGAGAGAAGGATGTTGTGGGACACCGTGTCAAAGGTTTGCAGAAGTCAACATAGATGACATCCATTGCCCTTCCCTTTTCCACTGCTTCAATCATAGAACTGATGCAGTTCTTACAGTTAGAAAGTTTAAAAAGCAGAAGACAGAGGATTTAATAAAGAGAAGGATATATTTTATTGTATTTTGTAGGAAACTTCCTGTAAGTGTTTCATCATGAGTACTCTTGGATTTTTGGGTTATTAATAATATTGAGTGAAAGGTCATAAAGAACTGCTTTCTCTGTGATGATAATTGGAGAAATCTGAGGTTGACTCAAAGAAGTGTAGCAATCAGAAATTACATTTTTTTTTAATATTGTTAAATGTAATATACATAATTTGTCTTTCTGGGCATTTAAATAGTCAAATAATACCTTATATCATAACCTATATCATTTGGAAATCACCATTACATTTTATAAAATACAGGCTAAAATAAGTAGTGAAAATAACTATTTTCAAATCTGTGTTTCTTTGTTTTACTTTTAGATAATATGGGACACTAAGTAGGCCTGATTATTTACCTGCTTACAGTAATTTCTGAGATCCAGTCAGTATTAGTTTTACGTTGTGTGGGCTGCTGTGACCATATATGTCAAAATGGTGTTTTTGCATAGATAAACAAAGATAAGAGGGAGGGGAATATTCCCATCTCGTTTCACAGCAAATCAAAACAAATCTTAAAATAGAATTAATCTCTTACGTCTTTATACCTATAATGTATGTATACAAATAGAGCTTGTTACTATTGTCTATTTTCATTCTTGATAGAAAGGAACTAACTGTCTGTACGTGAAAGGGATGATTCAGACCCCACTATTTAACATTCAACATTAGAATTAGATTAATTGCTTACTAAAAATCTCTATTCACCTCTATTACATGTATTCAAAGGCTAAGGGAAGATTTCCTACATCTGGTCAGAAGAAATCCACCATTATCTTAGGTCCTATCTTATCTGAGGTCACATGAGAACACTGGCAGATGGGAAAACCGAACCCCTCATGTCTTTCAATTTCTAATCCAATATTTTCACTGTAGGGCTCTCCCTTTCCAAAAAGCTGATTGCTAAGGACTACTTCTGATGAATCGGAAATCTGACTCATTTAGATGTATGATATGATCATAGGTAAACCATTAACCATACAGCTCTAACAAGAAAGTGGTTGCATCTTGTGGTAATGGATGTCTTCAAGAGAGGTACAATAAGGTGAATGATTTACATACAAAAATATGCTAATTGCAAGGTCTAAGTACCCAGACAAAGGGGTCTCATAAATGGTTCCTCAAAACACTGAATACAGGCTATTTTTACTTAAGTTAGGTATAGGTTTGTGAACTATGGTAATCACCATGCTGATTTTTAGCACTATATATTAATTGGTAGCTTTATAATCATAACTTTTTATGATACATATTCTTCATGCAGGGAAGAACAGCCCCAGGTACCAGTATAGGTTGGGGACTCGCCTGTTGGAGAGCAGAGTAGGTGGGAGGAACCTAGGAGTCCTGGTGGACAGCAGGATGTCCATGAGCCAGCGATGTGCCCTCCTGGATAAGAAGGCCAATGGCATCCTGGGGTGTATTGGAAGGGGTGGGTTTAGTAGGTCAAGAGAGGTCCTTCTGCCTCTCTACTCTGCCTTGGTGAGACCAGGAATATTGTGTCCAGTTCTGGACCCCTCAGTTCAAGAAGGACATAGAACTCCTTGAAAGAGTCCAGCAAAGGGCCACCAAGATGATGGAGTGGAGCAACTTCCTTCTGAGTAAAGGCTGAGAGAGCTGGGTTTCTTTAGCTTGGAGGAGACTGAGGGGTCACCTCATTAATGTTTATAAATATGTAAAGGGCGAGAGTCAGGAGGACAGAGCCAGGCTCTTCTCAGTGATGGTCAGCGATAGGACAAGGGGCAGCGGGTGCAAGCTGGAGCATAGGAAGTTCCATGTGAATATAAGAAGGAACGTTTTCACCGTGAGGGTGATGAAGCACAGGGACAGACTGCCCAGAGAGGTTGTGGAGTCCCCTTCTCTGGAGACATTCAAAACCCTGCCTGGATGCATTCCTGTGTGATTTATTCTAGGTGATCCTGCTCTGGCAGGGGGGTTGGACTAGATGGTCTTTCGAGGTCCCATCCAACTCCTAATGTTCTGTGATTCCGTTTTATGCTTCATAATTTATATTGCAGGACTTCTTGGAAATGACATGGTATAATCCATTTGCTAGTATATTTTTTCCTCCTTCATATGATTATATATTAAAATTGCTTATCAAATTATTAAAATATTTAAATGATGATACAAAACCAGATATCCCTGAATCTGCATGTCTTTCAAATATGAGTTAGGTTCTAGTGCTAAAACTAATACTTTAGATTAATTTGTCGTTCAATTTTTCATCACATTCCCATTAAAAGTGAAGTGGTTTCATTACATAATGATGGAAAATGCCAGGAAATACAAATAGGATTCTGACTAATGTGGCAAATATGAGAAGCATAGAAATGTGGACAAGTGAGTAGCACAAGATAAATATATTTTTGGAAAAAGGCTGTACTAGAAAAGTGTTTTTATCATAGTAATTCAAAGGACTGAATGAGCATCAGTGTAGACACTAGCACCCTGTATTCAACCTCACCTTTTCAATCACAATAATTCGTTTTCTGCAAGGAATTCTGTACTTACTGTGTTAAACACTACAGCTGAATAGTTTAGCTACAGGTTTTAATACTGGTGGTGTAGGCTGCAGAGCATGTGGTACTGTTCAGAGACACCATGATTCTTCCCTCCCTGCAGTTTCAGTCACGGGAGAAGAGAATCTAGGAGGTAACAAGATGCAGCATAAAATATTCTAATGGCCATACATGTAGCATCCATTTCCAACCACTTTGATATTTGTATTACTGGAAAATTCCGAAGTATAACAATAGAACAGCCAGGTAACCTAGGTCAATCCTTGAAGGTGAAGTGTGTAATAGGGACACACACCCTTCAGGCTGCAGTCACTGGAGAACACTATGAATAGTCACTAGAGGTTAGTACAAGCCCACAGAAATTTCCAGCTCCAACAATTTCTTCTGGAGATGGCTGTGCTACCCACCCAAGCCACGGGCATCAATGCACTACCCCTTCAGAACAGAGTTCCTGTGAAAACTCCCCATTATGAATGGGATGCTGGCTTCCAAATATTTAAGTCCTGTTGAGTTTTTTTCTGCTCTTTGTAGTGTTTCATGATGTACTTTCTTCATTCTCAGCATTTTAGTTAGACTACATTCCTGCTGCAGTTCTTCAGTAATTTTTTTCTGTCTTTTCACTGTCTTAGAGGAGTAGAGGTCTCCTAATTACATTTCATATCCTTCCTCCTTTTTCTTCAAATCTAGCGTCACAGCAGTTTCATATTTGTAATCAAAGTTCACATAAACATTATTTACCAGTTACTATTTGTTTCAGTTCATTTCACATTATTTTACACACTCTTATATTTTTTCATTGCTATAGGCTTAAGATGAATCAAGTCTAGGAACAGAAAAAATGTCTTGAGATTTGTTGGACTTTATGGGAGAGGTGTTGGTGTGTTTGCTTTGGGGGAGGCATTGGGGTTTTATCCCATCAGGAAGGTGTTTTCTAGCAGAAAATGGTGTACGGGGATAGAAACATGAGCTATAGATTCCAATCCAAGGTTTGCTATCGACCAACTCTACTACCTCAGGCAGGCTTTTAACCTTTCTGATCTTCATTCTTTCCACCTTTAAGATGTGAATATCAATCCCTGCTTTGGAGAAATGTTACTGAGATCTCCAGAGCAAAATATCTAAAACAGTACTGTAGATTCACTTAACTAACCTTGCATACAGATTTTAATTTTTAGTTCAGTAAGTGAAAGTAAAGTTCAGGAGAGATTATTAAGCATCCTAGTTAATGTACACACACCGATAAAAAAAAAAATGAAAAAAGCAGATGTGAACATTTTGTTTCAATTATTCTGACTGCAGATAATAAAGCAGAATTGTTAGAGCAACTTGAACATTGTATAAAGGCATTTAGGAAACGACTCTCCTTGATACTGGAGCAAATTTCCAGGCAGCTCAACATTGTTATGTATATTTTGAAAATTAAAAGGACCACACTGGAAAAATGATACTAACAAAGCAGAATGTCAGGACTAGAGTAAGACACTAGTCTTGTAGAAGTCGTTTTGTGAGTCTATCCTGGAAAGAAATCTGCACAACTCAAAGGGTTAAGTGAGGGTGCCAGCAGCAACACTAGTAAAAAACCTCAGTATTATTCACATGCAAGAGTAAGGAGGTAAGAAATGTCATGTTTGTTTGTTTGTTTAAAAGCCAGAAGGAAACACATTCTTGGTATCATAGAACTTTGAAAAGAGGTATTTAAAAATAACTAAAAATGGCTACTACTTTTTTATAATTATAAAGGAACCATCAGAATATTTTTAACATTTTAACTATTTAGGAAAAATAAATAGATGTAAGTATTGTCATCTTGAATAGAAGCAGGACTGAAGAGGTTTGTTTGGTATAAAGTACAGCAGCATTTAGTTTTTCTGATTAAGCCACAAATGCAGACTCTTGTATTATGCAGGTAGCATTGTCTACACTGAGCACATGGTATGTTTTCATTTGACTTCAGAATCAAAATCATGTACCTTATTATTGTTTGGTTTTTTCTGCTATTATATCCAAGCCAGATAGAATATGTTTCCATTTCTGAAATACAAGAGCATTAATGCTGAAAGAAATGTGCAAATCTAACTTCTGATATTGTTTTGTATGGTGAAACTCTCTAGGGAATATTTATTTGTCTAGTAGTTTTATTATTTAATAGCCTTGTCATATTTAGTCTCCCCAAGTGGCAATTTTCTTGTACAGAAATATAAGCTAGAATTGTAATACTTTCCTTTTTAATAGAAATCTCAGCAAAAATCAATATTTCCATTTCCTCTTCTCATTCCTGACAACCAAGAGGGTATTAAAATTCCTACACTAACTTTTTATTGTAGTCTGGATTACTCTGCATTTAGCATTCAGCTCATTTTGGTAGCTGAAGCCTCTTAAATGGATTAACGTCTGCAGGATACCTAAAATCATCCTCAATACTGGCAATATTTAATATACTTCATACCTCAATTTCACACAAATAGGCACTACTCATTTATGACTGGAAAGGTATATGTCCATGCATGGGAAAAGAATCATAGAAGATTTGTAATAAAGAAAAATATATCAGACAGAAGCTAAACAAGGTGCTACTGATCTGATCTTTAAAAAGGTCTTTCCACAATAGACTTTTCTTACTCCCCTTGGGGGAGTTGCGGGTTATGGTGTGTGTGAAGTTGTTGGTTCAACAAGGGTAAGTGCAAGGTCCTGCACCTGGGTTGGGGCAATCCTCATCATCAATACAGGCTGGGAGATGAAGTGATAGAGAGCAGCCCTGCAGAGAAGGACTTGGAGGTGATAGTGGATAAGAAGCTTGACATGAGCCGACAATGCACACTAGCAGCTTGGAAGGCCAGTTTTATCCTGGGCTGCATCATAAGGAGCATGGTCAGCAGGTCAAGGGAGGTAATTCTGCTCTCATGAGACCCCACCTGGAGTACTGTGTCCAGTTCTGGAGTCCCAAACATAAGAAGGATATGGAACTGTTGGAACAGGTCCAGAGGAGGACCACGAAGATGATTAGAAGGCTGGAGCACCTCTCCTATGAAGACAGGCTGAGAGAGTTGGGCTTGTTCAGCCTGGAGAAGCGAAGGCTCAGAGGAGACCTTATAGCATCCAGTACCTGAAGAGGCCTATAAGGAAGCTGGGAAGGGACTATTTAGAAGGGCATATAGTGACAGGATGAGGTGGAATGGCTTTAAATTGGAAAGGGATTGATTTAGACTGGATATTAGGAAAAAAATTCTTCAGTATGAGGGTGGTGAGGCACTGGAACAGGTTGCCGAGGGACGTGGTGGCTGCCCCCTCCCTGAAAGTGTTCAAGGCTGCGTTGGATGTGGCTTGAGCAGCTTGGTCTAGTAACAGGTGTCCCTGCCTATGGCAGAGGGGGTTGGAACTTGATGATCTTTAAGGTCCCTTCCAACCCAAACCATTCTATGATTCTAGGATTTGATTATTTGTTTGTTTGGGGGTGGGGTTGTATGTGTTCATTGTTTCTTTGTAATTTGCTCATAAACAGAATTTTATGCTATTTTGTTAATTTGTTTGGGTCTTTGATGATCAGATCCAAATTTTCATGTTGCAGGTGTCAGGATTCTGCATCAGAGTCCATCTGAGTTATTTCATATAATGTTATCTGAACAATTCCTGTAGCTCCACAGTGCTGGCTTTCTGTAACAGCTATGCACGACTGACATTTGGTTGGCAAAACCCAACAGATGTGATTTGCAAAGAAAAGTTAATTTTGGACTTTAGAATATATAGGAGGAACTAAGGTCTTCTGCTCACACAGTGATAAATGTTTCCTACTTTATTTTTGCTAAAAGATTTTCATGAAGCTGAATATAACTTGGCCTCAAGGTATACAAGGAGTTATCTGGAATACAGAGCTGTATTTTATATTTGGGATATTTGACATCTTCTTTGAATTAGAGTATTTTCAATGATTTTGCTGTTCTTATTTTCACATAGTATTATAACTAGTTGTATCCATTCTTTACCTGGAAGTGTGTTGCTTTAACCCTCAATTCAGCAAAGCATTGAAGTATACGTATAAATATGACTGACTTTATTGAAACCAATCCTGATACCATCATTTACTCCGGGACCTGATGTATTTCTTTAATTTGCTTCGTCAATTCACTGTGCCTGTATGAAATATTTTCTCTGAACTGTGCTGTTACAAGTGTTAATGAGAAATGGATGGTCCATGACATTACTTAAAGTATAAAATAGTTTTCGGTTTATGTCCTGGTTTCAGCTATGATGGAGTTAAACTTTTTTTTTTAGCAGTGGATGGAATGCCATGTTTGGGTGTTAGCATGAGAATAGTGCTGATAGCACCCTGATGTTTTCCGATTTGTTGCCGGGCAATCAAGGACCTTTCTCAGCTCTGCATACTTCCTTACTAGTGAGAAAGGAGGGGACGCAGCCAGGACAGGTGATCCGAATTGGCCAAAGAGGATATTCCATACCAGTTACGTCATGTTCGGTATAAGGGGGGACTGGGGGGAAGAGGGGGAGACAACGCCAGGACGTGCAGTTTCTGGGGCGGTCGGGTTGTCCGGGACGGGCTCTAAGCTGTGCGGCCTGAGTTGTGTGGTTTGGTGAGAAATTGCATTGTGTATCACCAGTTTCATCTATTTTGTGCTTTAAACTTCTGTTATTGTTATATCTAGTTTTCTGTTATTGTTTAGTAAACTATCCTTATCCCAACCTGCGTGGTTCTGGTTTCTAGGTTGTGGTTTCTTTTCCTCCTTTCTTCCTTCCCTTTTCCCCTTCCCCCAACTTTCCCTCCCCCTTCCTTTTAAAAGTACAAGCGACTGTGTGGGGTGCGGCCCTTGGCTGGGGCAAAACCACGACAGTTATTTTGGCGCCCAACGTGGGGCACGAACGGTTGGGATAACGGTAGATCTGACCCTAACTATCGCAATTAAGATAAGCACTGTTGTTTAAGCAATCTCTGGTCACGATGTTGTGGTATTTATTTACAAGGCTGTGGCAGCAAAACCACCGCATGCTGTATACAATCCTGGCAGGATTCTTTACTCTCTCAGGTCTGTGGCTCCCGTATTTGTTCCCATACTTCATTATAGTGTATTTTATGATATCGGTCTATGATACAATAATATCGATGATCATGAGCTTAAGCTGGTACCTGTATGAGGTTTTGCTGTCCTGTCCATTCTTTGGACAGGGAGGGGTTAATAACAGCAGCCGGTATGGTGGGGGCACTGCTTTCTTTTCCTTTGGGCTAAATACAACAGCTCTTAGGGCAGTTTTTGAAAATCTTCAATATCTCTGGGATATTCAAACTAGCATTTTGCTATTGGTAGGTTTGGTGCAGATGGTTCAGTTTTTGTTATATATCAAGCATAGGTTTATGAATACCACTGAAGAGCTTTCTCCGAGACAGAATAATCACGAGTGGCAGGGCATGTGGCAAAGTATGGGCGAGTACCTAGGTACTTTCTCACGCCCGATGGTTTGGAATTTCACTCCTGAACAGCTACAAGACCCCGATCAAGTGACTGCATACCTAAGGAAAAATTGCTGTAGGTTTCCCAGAGATGGACACCTTACTGCACTGTGCTGGGCTCTGGCCACTATTTATCAAACACTGCTTGATAGCAGGCAGCACTGTCAGCACTGTCAGCACTGTCAGGGAGAAGGGAAAGGAAACAGACTGGCAGACACTATAGCTGCTGCAACCACTGGGGCTGACACTGCAGCTACTGCAACCCCTGTGACCGACACTGCAGCTACTGTAATCTCTACAGCAGACACTGCAGATGATCAGAAAAAACCAACCCACACCAGTGTCTGTTGCTCCCGTACAAAAGAGGAAAGGCACAAAGAAATCAGTTCGTATAGTGACGGATAAGGATGATGATCAACCGGGATCATCTCGAGGATATCAGGATGAGGCAGAACCAGAGATTGTTACCCGATCCCTGACTCTGAGTGAGCTGCGTGAGGTTCGAAAAGATTTCACTCGCCACCCAAGTGAGCACATTATCACTTGGTTGCTCCGATGCTGGGATCACGGGGCCAGTAGTTTGGAATTAGAAGGCAGAGAGGCCAAGCAGTTGGGATCCCTAGCTAGAGAAGGAGGAATTGACAAAGCAATTGGGAGGAGGCCGGAAATCCTCAGCCTCTGGAGGCGACTACTGTCAAGTGTGAAGGAAAGATATCCCATAAAGGAATATATTACATGCCAGACACCTAAGTGTAACAGCATAGAGACATCTGTCCAGCACCTGAGAGAATTAGCTGTACGGGAGATAATTTATTATGATCTGGACAATTCACGGCTTCCCTCTGATCCCGATGAAGTCCTATGCACTCCAGATATGTGGCGTAAGGTTGTACGAAGTGCACCAGCAGGGTATACCAATTCACTGGCAGCAATTGACTGGAATGATACGAATCCGCCAACCGTAAATGAGGTGGCCTGCCGACTCCGGAAATACCAAGACAATGTTTCCCTCTCCGTCATTGCAGCAGTAGAGAAACTGGTTCAACGACTTGACAACAATGTGTCCAACTCCCAACCCGTATGGAGCAATGTTGCAGCTACTGGGAGAAAGCGTCCATCGTTCCAAGAGGGAGAATACACACCACGACGTACATTGTGGTTTTACCTGCTTGATCATGGAGAGGACATGAGGAAATGGGATATGCAGCCCACCTCAGCCCTTCGAGCACGAGTAAATGAGCTGCGGGGTAAAACATTCCCACAACGAGATTTTGCCAGGAAGAAGGCTGCACCAGTTTCTACTGGGCAGTTCCCTAGACCAACTGGAAGGCCTACCTATATGTCTGATGTGCCTGATCCTCTTGAAGGGACCTCTAAGTCCTTTATGCAACCAGTGGAAAACAAATATGATCAGCAGCAATAGAGGGGCCCTGCCTCCAGCCAGGTGGAGGAGAGGGATAATCGGGTTTATTGGACTGTGTGGATCCGATGGCCTGGCACGTCAGACCCACAAGAGTACAAAGCTCTGGTGGATACTGGTGCCCAGTGTACTCTAATGCCATCGAATCATGAAGGGGTAGAACCTGTTTGTATTTCTGGAGTGACAGGGGGATCCCAACAACTAACTGTGCTAGAGGCTGAGGTGAGCCTAACTGGGAAGGACTGGGAAAAACACCCCATTGTGACTGGTCCAGAAGCTCCGTGCATTTTAGGTATAGATTATCTACGTAGAGGGTATTTTAAAGACCCGAAAGGGTACCGATGGGCTTTTGGAATAGCTGCTTTGGAAACAGAAGAAATTGAACAATTGTGTGCCTTGCCTGGACTCTCGGAGGATTCTGCTGTTGTGGGGTTGTTGAAGGGTGAAGAACAGCAAGTGCCAGTTGCTACGACGACGGTGCACAGACGACAATACCGTACTAACCGAGATTCCCTGATTCCCATCCATAAGCTGATTCGTCAACTGGAGGATCAGGGAGTGATCAGCCGAACCCACTCACCCTTTAATAGTCCCATATGGCCAGTGAGGAAGTCCAATGGAGAGTGGAGGCTGACAGTAGATTATCGTGGCCTAAATGAAGTCACTCCAGGTATGAGTGCTGCTGTGCCAGACATGTTAGAGCTCCAGTATGAATTGGAATCGAAGGCAGCCAAGTGGTACGCCACAATCGACATTGCGAATGCTTTCTTCTCGATCCCACTGGCGCCAGAGTGCAGGCCACAGTTTGCTTTCACTTGGAGAGGCATCCAATACACGTGGAATCGTCTGCCCCAGGGGTGGAAACATAGCCCCACCATCTGCCATGGACTAATCCAGAATACACTGGAAAAGGGTGAAGCACCAGAGCACCTGCAGTATATTGATGACATCATTGCATGGGGCAACACAGCAGAGGAAGTTTTTGAAAAAGGAAACAGGGTAATTAAAATCCTTTTAGAAGCCGGTTTTGCTATAAAACGAAGTAAAGTCAAGGGGCCTACGCGAGAAATCCAGTTTTTAGGAATAAAATGGCAGGATGGGCGTCGTCACATCCCAATGGACATTATTAATAAAATAGCAGCTATGTCTCCACCAAGCAACAAAAAGGAAACACAAGCTTTCTTAGGTGTTATAGGTTTTTGGCGACTGCATGTCCCAAACTACAGTCTCATTGTGAGCCCACTCTACCATGTAACTCGAAAGAAGAATGATTTCCAATGGGGCCCTGAGCAACAGCAAGCCTTTGAGCAGATCAAACGCGAGATAGTCCATGCAGTGGCCCTTGGGCCTGTCCGGACAGGGACAGATATTAAAAATGTGCTCTACACTGCAGCTGGGGAGAACGGCCCGACCTGGAGTCTCTGGCAGAAAGCACAAGGGGAGACTCGAGGTCGACCGCTGGGGTTTTGGAGTCGGGCCTACAAAGGATCTGAGGCCAATTATACTCCAACAGAAAAGGAAATACTGGCCGCCTACAAAGGGGTTCGAGCCGCCTCAGAAGTGATTGGAACTGAAGCCCAGTTCCTCCTGGCACCCCGACTGCCGGTGCTGGGCTGGATGTTCAAAGGGAAGGTTCCTTCTACACACCATGCCACTGATGCTACGTGGAGCAAGTGGGTTGCACTAATTACACAGCGGGCTCGAATAGGAAACCCCAATCGCCCAGGAATTGTGGAGGTGATCACAGACTGGCCAGAAGGCAAAGATTTTGGGATGTCACCAGAGGATGAGGAGGTAACACGCGCTGAAGAAGCCCCACCCTACAACGAACTGCCAGAGAATGAGAAGCGATATGCCCTGTTCACTGATGGGTCTTGTCGCATTGTGGGTAAGCATCGGAGATGGAAAGCCGCTGTATGGAATCCTATAAGAAGAGTAGCAGAAGCCACTGAAGGAAAAGGTGAATCAAGCCAGTTCGCTGAGGTGAAGGCCATCCAGTTAGCCCTGGACATTGCTGAGAGAGAAAAGTGGCCAAGGCTCTACCTTTATACTGATTCATGGATGGTGGCGAATGCCCTGTGGGGGTGGTTGCAGCAGTGGAAAAAGAACAACTGGCAGCGTAGAGGCAAACCTATATGGGCTGATGACTTATGGCAAGATATCTCTGCTCGGTTAGAGAAACTTGTTGTAAAGGTACGTCATGTCGACGCCCATGTACCTAAGAGTCGGGCCATGGAGGAACATGAAAACAACCATCAGGTAGATAAGGCTGCTAGGATTAAAGTGGCTCAGGTAGATCTAGACTGGCAACGTAAGGGTGAATTATTCATGGCTCGATGGGCTCATGATACCTCGGGTCATCAAGGGAGAGATGCAACATATAGATGGGCTCGGGATCGAGGGGTGGACTTGACCATGGACGCCATCGCACAAGTTGTCCACGAATGTGAGACATGTGCTGCAATCAAGCAAGCTAAGCGGTTAAAGCCCCTTTGGTATGGAGGACGGTGGATGAAATATAAATATGGGGAGGCTTGGCAGATTGATTACATCACCCTCCCACAAACCCGCCATGGCAAACGTTATGTGCTTACAATGGTGGAGGCAACTACCGGCTGGCTAGAAACATATCCCGTACCCCATGCCACTGCTCGAAATACAATTCTGGGCCTTGAAAGGCAAGTCCTCTGGCGACATGGTACTCCAGAAAGAATCGAGTCAGACAATGGGACTCACTTCCGAAACACTCTTATAGACACCTGGGCCAAAGAGCATGGCATTGAGTGGGTGTACCACATTCCTTATCATGCACCGGCCTCTGGGAAAATTGAACGATATAATGGACTTTTAAAAACTACACTGAAAGCAATGTGTGGTGGGACATTCAAGCATTGGGATACACATTTGGCCCAAGCCACGTGGTTAGTTAACTCTAGGGGATCTACCAATCGGGCTGGCCCTGCCCAGTCAAAATTTCCACGTACTGTAGAGGGAGACAGAGTGCCAGTAGTGCATATGAAGAGTGTATTGGGAAAGAGAGTTTGGGTCATTCCTGCTTCAGGCAAAGGTAAACCCATGTCTGGAATTGTTTTTGCTCAAGGACCTGGCTGTACTTGGTGGGTAATGCAGAGGGATGGAGAAGTTCGATGTGTACCTCAAGGGGATTTGATTTTGGGTGAGAATAGCCAATATAATTAATAAAGTAGAAATTATAATAATTGCCAAATAACCCATTATTGTATATTCATTATTGTTATGATTGCTGTATGTTGTACCATAGCATTATAGCCGGAGTCATACAAGTTAATGAAGAATGAGTGCCATGATGATGGAACTAAAGCCTGGCGTCTCAAGAACCTTTTTCTCCCTTTGAAAATAAACTCTGACCCACAGACTATGAGCATGGACCATGCCAGGTGTATCAGTCAAGAGCCTGAGATGCAGAGTGCAACGAGCCAATGGAACATACAACTATCCTGAGAAACTGTTACGACAAATGGAGCCTGGAAATCATGGACTAAATGAACTCAACAACTTCAGAGGGATGATTCACAGACTGAGGGAATAAGATCTGTATGCACATATGTGTGCATACATGTGTACATACATATATGGGTGTGTGAAACACGAAACTGGTTGTACCCAAAGAAAATTGTTGGATCTGGTCATGACGTAAATGGTATGGAATAAGGGGTGGATAATGTCCTGGTTTCAGCTATGATGGAGTTAAACTTTTTTTTTTAGCAGTGGATGGAATGCCATGTTTGGGTGTTAGCATGAGAATAGTGCTGATAGCACCCTGATGTTTTCCGATTTGTTGCCGGGCAATCAAGGACCTTTCTCAGCTCTGCATACTTCCTTACTAGTGAGAAAGGAGGGGACGCAGCCAGGACAGGTGATCCGAATTGGCCAAAGAGGATATTCCATACCAGTTACGTCATGTTCGGTATAAGGGGGGACTGGGGGGAAGAGGGGGAGACAACGCCAGGACGTGCAGTTTCTGGGGCGGTCGGGTTGTCCGGGACGGGCTCTAAGCTGTGCGGCCTGAGTTGTGTGGTTTGGTGAGAAATTGCATTGTGTATCACCAGTTTCATCTATTTTGTGCTTTAAACTTATGTTATTGTTATATCTAGATTTCTGTTATTGTTTAGTAAACTATCCTTATCCCAACCTGCGTGGTTCTGGTTTCTAGGTTGTGGTTTCTTTTCCTCCTTTCTTCCTTCCCTTTTCCCCTTCCCCCAACTTTCCCTCCCCCTTCCTTTTAAAAGTACAAGCGACTGTGTGGGGTGCGGCCCTTGGCTGGGGCAAAACCACGACAGTTTAGATAACTCAGTTTTCAGAATAGCTTATTTTTCTCTTTGAGCTAGCTGATGAGGACCAATACTTTTAGTATTAGTATCCTCTTCTCATCTAAGTATTTTTTTTTTACTTGTGCAGGCACTCTATCAAGCAAATACTTAATACTAATCTTGATCTAAATCTATTCCTCCTCAATAAATCACCCAAGCTTGGTTTACTTTTTTAAATCCAGTAGATGCATTGTGGCATTGTCTTCTCACAAGTTGGGTTTCCATATGTGATCAGTGAGTGTCATTCTCTCCTTAACTGCTCGCACTGATTTATTTGACGGTTTTTGTAAATCTCTCCCTCTTGGCTCCTAATTCTTATAAAATCCTATGAGGGTATCTTGTAGGTAAGGCTGGAATACAACTTCTTCCCAAAGGGCAAAACATTACTCTCACTTCAGTCTCACCGTGTCTTAATTCTACAATGGAGTTAATGGTATTCTCTCAGACATATATTAGAGATTACAAGGTACTCACATAGTATAGTGGTGAAGCCATATGTTTCTTAATTAGGTAAGAAGTCCTTTGTCCATTTTGAAGTATTACAATCCAAGCAACTATTTAAGATTAAGGCTGAGTTTCAACTACAGCTGTTAAACATCACAATGGTTAGACCATTTAGTTCTTGCTTTGGCAGGATATTTAGCAAGCACCTAAATTTAAGTCTTAATGAGTTAGATTAAATATTTTTAGTGCTTAGGCACATTCTTGACTTCTTAACTGGATAGAGACTTAAAACTGAACAACAAACAAGCTAAGTACACCCAGCAGAATCATTGGACTGTTGTTCCATAAGACTGGAAAGCTGACTTTGGCATGAAGACCTGTTTGCTAAATTAAATCTCTTAATAAGTAGACCTCCTTTATGACTTTTACATAACTAACAAGCTTAAGTACTACAGATTATTTTTCCTCTATATTATTGAGTAATTAACATTTAATTCTAATCAAATCCCATAATTTCCTGCTGCAGTTAGCAGAGAGACCTGTTTCCAGAACGCTCAGAGCAAGCCGTCTTGCTTTGCTAAACAGGTACTGCAGAGCAGTAATGCTGCCCCAGAAGACTTCTCTGTGTATTCAATTAAAAAAAATGTTGCTGCCTAATTTACACAAGATGTGTTTCATATTGAATAAATGGTTTGGGGTTGGATTAGTATGTATTTCAACACTTAAAATATTTAAATACAGAAAGACTAAACAGAGCAGGGGATGTAATTCTTCTGTCTCCCTCTTCCCAGACAGTTTAAATTGGAGCCAAAACATATTAAGTACAATAATATTCCACTATATATGGAAGAAAAGTTTACACACAAAACAATAAGCAGAAGGTTTGTTTCTTTCTTATCTGGGGTCTTGCATGTTATAAAGAAAGAAAACAATTCCAAAATCTCAATTTATACAACTATTGTTGTATAAAGTGTAACATAAAAATATATTCCTATTTTTACTGAAAGCAACATGTACACATCTGTTTCACCGATAAAGTAATTAACTGGTCCCTAAATAATTGGAAACTAATAGATGTTTGAAAGAATATTTATACTGAATTGACTAAGATCTTATTTTTCTTGTATCTTTCAGTTTTTATGCAGAACTGATGGTACTTCAGTATTTCTGATGTCCTGATAAGTATTTTGTAAACTTGAACAAATATTATCTATCCAATTGTTCAATGAGAAGTCGATAGGATTTCTTTGAAAGGTCTGAGGCCAGGATGACTGGGTTTGCAGAAGTGAAGGAAGTCCTCCCACCAAGTGTGAGGCCAAAATACTGAAAGCTTGAACATGTCCTTCTTAAAAATATCTGTGTATGTAAGTGGGAGTGTCCTAGGGCTGCTGTGGTAGCCACTCCAGAGCAGCCAGATCTAGAGTATGTTGTGTTTCTTGCCACTTAGAGGTAAAGTTTGAAGTCAGCAGAAGCAGAGATTCAAACTAGATCCAAGTCCTTATTTCCACTGCAGGAAGTCCAGGTTTAAGATTTGTAGTGGTAATTTCTAGCAGGACCCCTAGGGATTTTTGTTTTGGGACAATCATCAAGGCAGGGCTGTTGCAAAGACTTGACCCAGTGATTTTGGAGCTGTAATTAGTGGTTAAGGAATTGACACTTCCGGCAGTGGCACAGCACAGCTGTGTTGTCTGGAGGACATATTTAATTTCAGAGATGTTCTTCTCTGGTGTTTGCTGTTAGTGAGACTCAGCACAGGGGAAAGGTGTGAGATACATGCAGGCACTCATCCGCCCTATTAGCCACATGTGCTGCTTGTTGCAGCACCCCTACAGAACGCCAGAGCTCCCCATGCAGATATGACTGCTTCTGCCTCAGCAATGTCTTTATACAACAGTGCTGATGAATCTCGACGAGAACTCATTAGCAAATACTTAATTAGAGTCCTCTTCTTTGCCTAACCACCCTGTTTCTCTCCCTTTATTTTCTCCTTGACATTACCTCATCTGTTTTCTGAACAGTTGTTCTTGATATCTTTTTTATTTCCATTGCAAATTCTTTGAGACAGGCATTAGTCATTCAGCACATTTTGTAAAGTGATGTGTACACTTACACTTCTATCTAAGCAAAAAACAATAAAAGCAACACATCTTGAAAGATTTACTGAACAAGGCAATAACATTAGAACATTTTCTTCAAAGATGATAAAATAGTTAAGAGCAAAATTCTCATTTAATCTTACTAGATCATGGGATAATTCCCATAACTGTGAGATTACTGACACCACTGTGTATAGTGTTGTTTTAATTGTTTGCTAATTAGCAGTTCATGGAGCAGACCAAACTGCTGCTTCGCATGCTGCACCGTAGCACAGCTTTGTCTCCCCCTATATCCTACACCCGATCTGTTCCTCCCCTATCCTTCCACTAGCTGTGAGCAAGGGACTGTGTTTGCTCATGGACTCGGATGAGGAAGCAGATCTTCCCTAGAAGAAATCTGACTTGGCCAATTCTGGAAATTTAAAGCATAATTGATTCTTTTTTTGTCTTCCCTAAAATATTGTACTAAATTTGTAACATTACTTCCCTCCTTCAAAGCTTCAGACCAGAGAAATGAAGAAAGAAGTAAGATGGGGGTGAGCAGGAAGAAGATTAAACCATCTGAATAATTGGTTTAAAACTAACAGACTAGTTTCCTTTGCTGTTTCTGTAGCCATGAAACAGTATGCACATAAGTAAAAAATGACAGAATGCAAGCAACAACTTCTCTGAATAGGCATGAAAGGTCACTGACAGGTCCCTGCTCCCATTTCATATTGTCTAAGTCACTGTTTGAAATGCAAGCATTTTATTTTTTAACTCATGGATCCAATTATTATTCTCAGAAATCATACAAAAATCTGACATAAATCGTTTACATGGTGTCTTATGCCTGACCCGAAGTATACTTTTATTTCAAGTCTGTAAATAACATGGCCTATCAGAGGTGAAGGCATGTAATGAAGTCTTCAAAATGGCTTTGAAAATTCTACTTGCTCTGAAATTAATGCAAATTTTGTGTCCTGTTCTTCACCATGGTTTGGAAGTTCTAGACATGAATGAATTAAAAAAGGGCAATGACATATTGGTATGCCAGAAATATTTCATATAAAAATGTAGCAGGTAAACAAATATGCAAGCCTAGTATCACTTTCTATTTCTTACGTAATCATTTACATCTTGGTAGTTCTTTGCATAGAAAATGGAATTCAGTGTCTTTTAGCTAATGGATATTTTTTTTTTCTTCCCCTAGTACCCAAATTAAAAATAATAATGATTATTATTATTATAAAGATTAATTCCACAGTTAGCTGATCACAATTGGAAGTAAAACAGAGCAGATCAGAAATGGTCGGATCTGATTCCCTTGTAGATATGGCAGCAGTTTATGGCATTTATCGCTCTGTAATTGTGCTACTTTCTGTTCTTTGTAAGCCTTGAGATGTCACACCAAAAACTGAGTATATCTCCACTTAATAGGTTAAATAGGAACTGGACATGAGGAATGCTTTTTCCACTACCTTGAGTTCTGCAGACCTAACTAGCTAGCCATGACAAGTAGCGTTCTTCAAATGAATTGACTTTGAGAGTTATTTCAAGGAAACGGAACATAGCAACGTTAGCACTTCTCTTTTTACAACTGCATTATAATTCAGTACTGCGAATTGCACATTTATTTCTGCCCTGCCACCTATTTCAGGCAGAACTTTAGGCTTATGATCACAGCTGCATATGTACAGATGTTAAACACCTTTAAAATGATACCTTGTACAGCTGCAATTTTAAAATCATACTTTGCATTACCATAATTTTTCTAGACCTCGATAAGAGATGCAATTATCAGACAAATATACAAATCACAAAGTCCAATTACAGCTTCTAAATATACTTCCCAGTTAGTTTTTTCACACCTTTCAGTTTGACTCTTACGTCTTTCGGGAGCAGTAATGTTCAGGTTCTGACCATACGTTTGCACCCTTTGTGTTTACTGCCAGCACCATAGCTGTTATTTATCCTTAATATTGCAAAGCTGCTATCGTGTAAAAAGTATCAAGCATTCAAGTCAATTGCATTTTCGTTAGCCTCACATGGATCTTTTGTTTTGTGAAGGGTCGTAGAGAAAGAGCTGTAGAGAGACACACAGTCACCTCTCGCCTTTGTCAAGTGAAACTCTCAGTGTGAGATTTTGCTCTTATGAGTTGTGTGAGCCTCAGATGATGCTCACTGCCACAAAGTGAGAGAGCGTAATGTCTCAGGAAGGTAACAAAGCTAATTCTGGGTGTCTCTTTGGGCTGGTGCAAGAAAACTGAGTGAACTGTTCAAAAAGCCCATTAGATGTGGAAGACAATTATTGCCCTGTTATACTACCAGAAAATTTGTAAAGTTGCTTAATAGTGACCCTCAACAGTCCTCCATTATCTCATTATTATTTCACCAAGATACATCATGGGATGAAAACAAACACTTGGCTGCAGGTATGAAGCAGTTTAGCTGACACATACCAAAAGGAGGAGTTCTGTGGTTGACCTTGGGGGATTCATGTTTTGCATAAAATAAAATATACATTAAAGTCCTCCAGACAGTGGCTGTGACAGTACTGAATCCAAGCTGCTGATGGACAAATGTATAACTGTAGAAGATTTGTTCTTTCTATTAGGAAGCAGAGGTTGCTTTGCTTTGGCTTTTTTTTTTTTTTTTTGAGAATGCCTGCAATTTTTCAAGAAACTGAAAATAGATTAGCAGACATTGCACTTAAAAGATATTTTACTATGCTCTTACCCTAGCCCAGACATTCTGCTCTTACTGGAGGTGATGCTTAGGTGTTCTACATACATCTCTGGTCGTACCTAACAAAGTGTCTTGAAAATAGTTGCTGCCTATCTCCTGCAGCATTTACCTTATGTCCCTTTCCCACATTCAGAATCAGGTTTTATATTTATTCTTTGCTATAGAGTTAGAGCTATTCTTCATAAGAGAGGTTGGGAGTAGATTTTCTTTAAAGTCCCTTCCAACCCAGGCCATTCTATGATTCTACGATTCTTCTTAGCCAAAAGCAGGACAAAGACATCCACATTGTTGTATACTGATTAATTGTTTGTAACTATGTCTTCCAGGGGATAACAGAACACTATCTCAAATATTTGGTAGGACTTGGAAGAACAGAGCGCCCATGTCTATACTCCTTTTTTTAGATAAACCTCACATGTGACAATACTGCTAATAATGAGAAGCCTTTTTTTCCCTGCAGGTTCAAAAGGATAAGCCGTTTCCTCTTCTGCACTCAAGATACGTGCTAAACTAGTCAGCAATTTAATAAAATGATGCAGGTTTAAATGCCTGCTTGTGGTGGTTTGACCCTGGCTGGAGGCCAGATGCCCACCAAAGCCTCTCTATCACTCTCCTTTTCAGCTGGACAGGGGAGAAAATAGATATTGAGAGGCTTGCTCCAATGTGGGTCACAACATCTTCTGTATGTCACCACTTGCTCCAGCATGGGGCCTTCTTCATAGGCTGCAGGTGGGGTCTTGTCCTTTTCCATGGGCTGCATGTCAACACCTGCTCCACCATGGCCTGCATCTTTCTCTCCAGTACCTGAAGCACCTCATTGCCCCTGCTGCTACCCTTGGCTTCTTCACTGGCCTTGGTGTCTGCACAGTTTCTTACATCTCACTTCCTTCTCTTGTGGCAAAATGCAGCTGCTTGCAGTTTTTTTCTCCTAAATGTGATTCCCAGAGGCACTGTGACCATCGCTGATGGGCTCGGCCTTGGTCAGCAACAACTCCGGCCTTGAGCCAGCTGGTGTTTGGTCTGCCTGGCCTGCAGAGAGCTTCTGTCTGCTTCTCGCAGAAGCCACCCCTGCAGGCCCCCTTCTCCATCAGAATCCAGCCATGCAAAACTGCAACACTGCCATATGCTGGTGGTGCACAGTTGAACATATTTTTGCATCAGAAAAGAGAAAAGACTGTCATCCAGATTCTCATTGTCGGTCAAAATAAAGTACCAGACAAATATCAGTGATCTAAACTTCAGGAGGAGGTAGATAAGGATAAAATAAATAGGAAATTTCTACAAAGTTTTCATGGCCTAATCACCCTCAAAGGCATGTGTACTTTGCATTAGCAACACCTAGACACACATAAACAGCTGGAGAAAAGATGGCATTTGATTGCTTCTACCTGACAAGAAATGCTAAGTGCACACATTACATAAAGCATTACTTTGCATTGTTTGTCCACATTTTTGGCCAGTTAATTTTTTTGCTGAGGCAGGAAGGGAAAAGACAGATCCAAAATTATTTTCTAATCTCCTTTCTAGTTTGACCACTAACACAGAGAGATGACAATCAAACACCTTCCATTTACTGACTCCCATCAGAGTGCTGATGGTTGACCACTGAAATTGGTACCAGAATTAGTATCAATAGAGAGTTGTGCTGGTAACAAAGAGCCACAACACTTTAAAAATTTTAATCTTCTATTGATTTTATATCAAAGTTATTAAGATCATCTACAGGTAGAGGTAGGAAAAGTCCTAAACTTTACTTAGAATAGGTTGTCAGAACTGTACAAGCACTTTGCACTAAAAGCCCATTTACAGTTCTGAGAACTGGGTATGGATTTATTAAAACAGAAATCCAACAAAGGTTCTGCACCATTTCCCTCAGAGTATACAGATCTCTTATTCACTTTAACCTTTTTATGTGAGAAGACAAACACGCTCCATGAAACTCAAATAAGACCTTTACATTTATCAGAGAATTTAATTATAACCATTTACCACGGATTAAGAATAGGATTAAGAATGTATTGCTAACAATATCCAGCTGGAAGGATGTAAGTGCAAAACTGGGTCATATCAACAGCTTTGGCCAGTGATTATGTAGATAAATGCAATAATCTAAACAGAATATCAGTGTGTAGATATTTCCCTAAAAGCTGTATTTGGAAAGATTTTAATATTGTTGCCTATTTAATCAACTATTGTAGCCACCCTACTAACCATCTGTCCTAAACACATGCTGGATATCTGGTGCTTGGATTACAGGATCTTTGTAGGCTCCAGATTTTGCTAGTCTGGAAATAAAATGCCTAGATGGGTGTTTTATTAGCAGCTAAAAGCTAGAATATTGCTGAGTGTTCCTTGTTTTCTAAACTTTGTGGTATTCAGATCTTCTGAACAATATATGTACCTCAAAATGAAATGATAACTTGGGTTAGATTCAACTATGCTGTTGCTCATAGGAAAAAATATCCTTGAGGCAACTGTCTTTGCCTCATATAATCTACTGTGTAACCAAAGTGCTTTCAGTTAATTTGGAATTAGTCATATTCCTTAAAGATATTTTTTCTTGCTAATGACAAGTTTCTAATTAAAGATCAGCTTCTGAATACTAAAAGATATGGAGTAGTCCTAACTCAAACCAAAATTGGTTGCTGAGTAGAAGACTTCTGTCCAGCATACAAAAATATAGTTTTCTTTACCAGACATCTGAGTACCAAGTAGTTAGGAAATGAAAAATATATTGATTTCATAAAATTAATTCAACTGTCACTTGAATGTCCAAGAACTATTTCTATCTGTTTAATCCCTTGATAATGATCCTTTTATATGGAGTGACTTTAAAATTATAATAATAATGATCTTCATGGAATCAGAAGAATTTAGTAGGAGGAAAAAAAATGGTGATACCACAGGAAATGAAATATTGTTTAGTACTGAATAGTTTCTTCTCAGAACTCAGTTTTTAAGACTAGTCTTTAGAAATTTACCGTACATGATAATAATGCAGTCATTCAGAGCATTATTTAAAATGGTCTTTTCCATGTTTGTCTTCCAGAATCCATTGTTAAGGGTCTATGTACACCTTAAACAGAATCTAAAGTGTTTACTGACTTCACAATGGAATATAATGACTCAAAATCAATTCTTGGATTCAAATTGCAGTCAATTACAAAGATTATTTAGGAAATAAAATGTAAAAAGAAGTGTCATAATGAGTTATTCAAGGATTTTAAATACTCCATCAAGAGCTCTAGTTTTATTACCATAAATCAGAAGATAAATTCCATTGCAGATGCAGAAAGGATCACTCATTTTATGAAAGAGAAAAAGTAGAGAGTGACGGAATAAAGAAACTCTTCGGTGATGATTGAATAGTTACTGAATCCAATTTGCTGATTTTGCTCACCTCTGCAAGCTTTTCTTTAAATTTTCCTGAGGATCTTCAAGCTCTAGTCTGGAAGGCTTCCTCATTTCTTTACAAAGTGAATATCCAAGTGTTTGTGTTTTAGACTCCTTGGCTTTTTCTTCATAGCAGGTCCTTACTGCCTGGCTACATTTTCAGTACCACATGGAGCAGCCCCCCACATGTCTGCCCTCACTTTTGCTGCCTGAACATGGGAACATATGAGAGCTGTTTCTGGAATCATAGAATCCTAGAATGGTTTGGGTTGGGAGGCATCTCCCTGACATGGGAAGGAATACCCTCTACTGGACCAGGTTGCCCAGAGCCTTATACAACTTGGCCTTGCACATGGCTAGGGAGGGGAACCTCCTACAACTAGAAGAGGTTTCAAGGTGGAATATAGAATTCAGCCACTTTCAGGTGGACTATAGAATGTTCCTAAGGATCAACGGTATTTTCTTTTTTGTGATTTTGATGTCATAGAGCCGGGAAAAGGAAGGTCCTATGTTGAAGGCTTCTCAAGTTCCTCATTAGAGTTTTAGGGTAATTTGAGGCATAAGATCAGGTGGGTTTAGCAGCAAGAGTTCAGTCTGAGTTCAGGCTGTCTAGAAGACCAAATGTGATCTGTTTGTCCACAATATGGCCAAATTTAGACTCAGGGCATCCCTAAATAGAGCCATTTTTAGTTCAATGATATGAACAGTGTTGACATAACTTGGACATCTGGCTTGTATGTATAAGTGGAATTAAAATCAAATCAATTTTAGTTCTACCAAAAAGAAATTAAGAAAGCCAGGAATATTATACAGCAGCTCTGTAGTTACCTGTCTGTGAGGCTCTTGCTAATTTCTTTTCTTTGCAATGAGAACAGAATCTTAATCACTTTGATGTTATTGTCTTGTTTTCCTTTTCCCTTCTTAAGGGGAACTAAATTAATCTGAAATTCATCCAACCCATTCAATTACTAGTATTTTGTATCTCTGAGAATCTGGAAAGTGTAAGTATCTTACTCTCTGATCAGACATAACATATGCATCAAATATATTTGATGAAGTTCTAACATCTATTCCTAATCTAATAATTGTTTGTTCCCCTGATGGTTACTTCTAAGAAATAAGCATTTTTACATCACAATTCAACTCAGTCCAGAGTAAGACATATTATATCCAAAAGTGATTATTTTCCCATCTCAACTATAAGGGAAGCCCAGGTGATTATCACTGGTGAACATATCTAACCGGGGTAGTCCTAGAATAAGCTGATATAAATTTGTCCCACAACAATTCCAACTGGCAATAACTCAGTATCTAATGCTTGAATGAACTATAACACCTTTCATAATTACACGTGCTGATTAAAAATGAATGGAAACCCTGTGAGGAGGGAGCAATAGCTGAACAGGGAGAAAAATGTGGGGATTTAGAAATATCTGGGGGTCAGAAATGTCTACTCAGAATAAATCAGAAGAGAAAGTGATAAAGGAAATTAGTTAGAGGTCATGCCGGAGAAGTGGTAACATTGTACCCCAGACAATTGAGTAGTCATTTACAGCACTCATTCATCATTTCTATTTAATCACAGCACCTGAAGCATAAAAGTAAATGTCAAAGCAAACTTTAGAACTGAGTTAAATGCAGATGGCTGCATGACCTGTCCCACCACGCAGCTTTTGAGGCCAATTAGCACATAAATTTAATAGATAATTGATTTAAATGTCTCAACATAATTAATTGAAGAAAACAAGGAAACAAAAAATACCATGGTTTTTTTTTCATTTACCTAACAAAATTCTTGCTATCACTGATTTCTGTGCAGCATAACATGATATACATTCAAGTTAATAGGAAAAATATATTCTATAAAAGACAGGACAGTATGATTCTGTTTATTTTTGATGAATGGGGCATTCAAGACAGTAGCATTAATTTCAGTTAGTTTTGATCCAAGTGTTGGTATTCATAGGTGAGCACTTAGTTATTCAAACAGTTCTGTTGTTCATCACTATCATGATAGTTATATTAAAAGTAACTACGAATGCAAATATAGAAACGGGAAGCAGAAGGGACAATTAAGCCCTGAATGTGGAAGCAGCTATACCAGGGATTGGCATGGGGCAAGTAAAAAAGTTGTCTATATGCTACAGGGCAGTCTGCCAGCCTTTTAGGTTCTCTCTTATTCAACTCCAGATATTTTAGGTTCACAAATTCATATTCAAAACTAAATGGGTCTTGGCAATGTCATTTGATTCATTGAAATGTTGTGCCATTCTGGAATCTGCTCATGGAATAGCTTGTTAACCAGTATCCTGGAGCAACAAATACAGAATTAAAAAATATTCAATAGTCTACATCAATCATAGGCTAACAGCTCTGAAGAAGTTGGTTTGTAAATGAATTTTAATAACTGTAATCTAGAATGCAGCTGGAAAGCGCAAACATGAGAAAGAACAACTTTCCAGAGACAGACCATGAAACAATCAGACAACAAAACTTGGGGCCATGCGCTCAACTCCTGGTATTAAATGGCTTAGGTATTCAGGTTTGTTAAACTTATTAAAAAGAGAAAAACACATTAAAAGCCCTTCCAAAAGACTGAATAATAAAGTTATATTATGTATACTGGAACAGAAAAATAAGCTAATCAAAGCCAGACAAATTAGAAATGGGGAACGTTGTTACCCACTGCATTTTTTTTTTTTTATGAGAAAGCTTAAGCATTCCTGTATGCTCACTCACCTTCTCACAAGCAATCATTTCAATGCAGTTGTGTTGCCAACTAGAGATGTTACACTAACCCTGAACGAATCCAGTCTTAATCAGCCCCCTTCCACCGCCCAGAAAAGGTGAAAAAAGAGGGAATCAAGATCAGGAATTTCTTTAACTGTTTCCCCTGCCCCAAAACTAAGACTTTTTTGTTAATCAAGGAAAAGCAAGGCTAAAGACTTAATTAATTAATTTACTCCAAATATTGGCAGTTCATAGCGTAGATGAACAAATATTTAAAGCCTGTATAGTACTACTTTTCCTTTTATAACTGAATTATACATTTTTGAAGGAAATGTGATTCCCTTTAATTCTAAGATAACAACGCTGGATGGCATTTTTTTCAAAAGGTTAATCCAACCCATCGTAGATCTTTTGGCACCTGGAAGATAGCCTCTAAGCAGCTTCTATGTGTATAAGAAGATTCTTTTTCAATACAGTCTAGTCCAGCTTATCTCAGAGAGAATATTAGAAGAAAGGAAGAAAGAAAAAAAGGCTTTTTGATACACAACATTAAAAACCCCAACCAACACAGTAAGTTTTTCTTCATCTGTTTCATTCTCAAGTATATAAGTTTTATCACCATCTTTGCCAATATTGTTGCACCTGCTTAACTTGTGAAGGTGAGATAGGGTAACCAGGAGAACATGAAAGTAGGGTTACTACTTTTTGTTGAGAAAATGTCCTTAGATAATATCTTTCTTTTTTTCAGAGTGCTTTGTCAAAAAGTGACAGCCGGTTCTTCTCCTCATAAATAAAAAACAAACTAAAGCAAATGAAAATATATTGCTTTCTTTTCAGATAGTTACTTTCATCTATCCCAGAATAAATGACATTTACAATATTTGGAGAGTCTAATGAAGAATTTTAAATATTTATTTATTTAAAAATAAAGTCTGCAATGAATTTCATGTTACTTTTTTTTCAGTATGCTACTCTGGGTGCTCAAAGCTTTTCCTTCTGGCCTTAAAATATATAGAGTTCTGAGTTTCCTCTTCATCCTGTTGCCAGGAGTGTCGTGGTTTAACCCCAGTGGGCAACTAACCACTACGCAGCTGCTCGCTCACTTTTCCCCAGTGGGATGGTGGAGAGAATTGGAAGAGTCAAAGTGAGAAAATTCATGGGTTGGTATTTAGATTTCCTAAACTGCCAAATACAGTAGCAAAGGATTCAGCATTTATGAAGGTTAGGAAAAAAAAGTATTTTTACTATAAGCCAATAAAGATAATCTGTTAAAAAAGGTTGTGGTTGGTTTTTTTTTTTTTTTTTAGCATCTAGTTCTCTTTTACTAGTACAAGTTAGTGCCAGAACTTTAAATTGCTACTGGTGACTAATAAAATAAGTAAGAATGTTGTCCCTGATTACCATATAGTTTTGAATTATGCATCATGTCTACATATAATCAATGTTTTCATGACTGTGCTGGAATATTACTATAAAAGCAATTTGGGATTTTTTCACAATAACATAAGAAATCATACAGTCTAAATATTTGTTTCTTTTCCCCTCTTCAATCTGTCTGTCTGTGCCTTGACGAAGAAAGAGATCTGTTCACCGGATTCTCCTTTTAAGTAGTCAGGTATTGTGGTTGCTTTTTAAAAAATTTGTTCACTAAATTGAAAGTCAATTAAAATGAGATTATTAAAATGCAGTTATGTATGTCTGCAGTAAACATCCGGCTTTGTAGGATAGAATTTCACTTTGAAATTTTTTTTAAAAGAAAACATCTGTTCTTAGCACTGGTATTAGCACATATGGTATTAATACTTTGTATCCAGTAAGTTACTTATAAAATCAATGTCAGTCACAGCGTTGTGCTTTACACTATATATTAAAAAAAATTTACACTTTAGAAAGAAAATTCCCTTGAGGCTATGAAATCTGAAAAGGGGCAGTTTTGCCTATTGGCTCTTCCAGCTACAGACATACACTATAGAATTTAGTTAAAGGCAATATTGCAATGCATCTGTTTCAAGCAGATGTATGGTTTTTATCATCAGCACAGAAATGCAAACACCAACACAATTGACCATATCCATATGCTACTGACATTTACTTTTGTCACTTGTATAACATAAATTATACTTAGCTAATTTAGCATATTATAAAAACAAATAGATTTCTGTTCGTATATCTTTTTCTTAGTGCTATTTTTTGTTTCATCTTCCGCTAATGTGAGTTCATTGGTCTCAAGTGGCAACAGATTTGGGAAAATATAGTAAGCTTTTAAAAAAATGTGCATTCTTGCAAAAAGTTTTTTTTTGTTTTTCTTTTAGAAAGCTTGGTTTACAGGACACTAGACAGTGGCCAATCTTATATTCGCAGCCTGGACAGTCTGCTCACTCACTATGAGTCCTGTCTGTAATAATGAGTTTGATCAGACTGTAAATTAGGTTTCTGCATTTTCATGCTGATTAAATGATTCCCTTGTGTGGAATTCATGATTTAGTACAACAAGGATTGAAGAAAATATGCCAATAATTTCTGCGATTTGTTGCATTACCAAAGAACCAATTTTATTTTAAAAAAATAACATAAGAAGTTGCTGACAGTAATATTTCCCCCATTCCCTGTCTCTGTTTTGCTTGACTTGTGTTTGGATGTTGTCATAGAGTCTGTTTCTGCAGGGATTTGTTTGTATACTAGGTTAAGAGTATGAACAGAAGAACAGCTTGCCTAAGGAAGTTGCAGGTTCCCTACTGCCAGAGAGTTTTAATAACAATTTAGATAAACTAATGATAGAAACTGTTCAACTATAGTTTATCCTGCTGTGAAATAAGCAATCTTTTTCAGGTACCTTCCAGTCCTGTTCTTTGGTTCTGTGATTCTATGACTTGTAGAGTGTTCATAGAAACCTAGTTGACATACAGCAGATGTGTGCAATCCTCATAAACGTGACCACCAAGGGCCTTCCTTTTTCTCCCTTTGCTCAAACAAAAAGGAATTGCCATGGCTTCTCTAGTCCACTGCTTTCAGCAGCCAAATATCTGTGTATTTATAGAGGTTTTCCTAATCTAAAACCTAATCTTCTCTGCTAAGCTCATTTATTCATCTGTCCCTAGTGAACATGGAAAATAATTGTTCGCTGATGAAGACCACTTTATATTAGCATAAGACAAAATAATAAAAAGTAGTGAGTACCTAACAGAGTCTACTTGATGCCCTTAGAGATCCTGCCAGTCAGGTAAGGTGGGAGTCTGAAGATTTCGTATATCTGAAGTACTCCAGGTATTATCAGAGGCTAATACTGTTGTAGTTATTTCTTTCAATTGAATTAATCATCTTTCAGTGTTTTGGTATTTTTGTTATTTTGTTTGTTTTTTTTTTTTAATTGCTTTTGCTCCCACTGAATCATAGAGTCATAAAATGGGGCTGGAAGGAACCTCAAAGAGCATCTAGTTCTGAGCTCATGCTAAGAAGATAGAGGTATATATCTTACATATAGATATATTAAAAAATATACAATAATTTCAAGCTTGGTAAAATTTACCTGTTTATTGTTTTCATGTCTTTATATATTTGCTGTCTTAATCAAGTAGGGAAGGAATGCATATCATCAGTATATATATATTCACATTTTAAAAATCTCTAAGAGGTTGTGTAAGATGTTGTCATGGTTTAACCCCAGCTGGCAGCCAAGCCCCACGCAGCTGCTCGCTTACCCACCCTGGTGGGAGGGGGGAGAGAATTGGAAGGATAAAAGAGAAAAATAGTGTGGGAAGCCTTGACTCTGTGTCAGCACCACTCAGCAATAGTGAAAACATCTCTATATTATCAACGCTGTTTTCAGCACAACTCCGAAACATAGCCCCATAGTAGCTACCATGAAGAATGTTAACTTTATCCCTGCCAAAAGCAGCAAAGGATAGAAGTCCTGTACAAGCACATAAGTCACCATTGAATTTTATCCCCTATGCTAATTATTAATCTTTGCTGAAAATGTAAGCAACCTGTTATTACAATATTTGCTCAAGCCAGATATAATGGAGACTTCATTTTCATTATCTGTTCCCTGAAAATATTTCATAAGTTGTAAGACTGTCTTTATTTCCCCGCGAACCTTTTATTTTTTAAAAAAATCTGTTTTTTCAAGCTTTTCTACTAGATCCATTTTCTAAGCCTTGTTTTAACCTGCTTGTTTTCCTCTGTCCTTTTCCCCATCATTACCATCATTATTGAAGTGTGGTGTCCCCACGGTCTAAAATAGTCCTAGATCTCAGGCCTCACAAGAGTCAGCTAGAATTTGTGTTATTCTCTCTGCCATATTATTGAAGTAATTTCTGTTAGGGACAAACCAGATTGAGTTGCTGTTTTTCTGTAACTGTGGGACACTACTGAGTCATTCAATTTATGATCCATCACAACTCCCACATCCTTTTGTATCATATCACTGCTAACTAGTTATTCTTCATTTTGCATCTGTGCTTTTTCTCCTTTCTAGCAACAGTACTTTGCATTTGTCTTTATTGAATTTTGTCTTTGTTTTGAGTCATTTCTTCAATTTATCAAAATCATGTTGAAATCCTATCCTGTCCTACAGAGTTCTTATAAACTAATAGCTCGTATAATCTACAAACACTTTTAGTGTACTTTAATCATTGAAGTCAATATTTTTTTTAAAAAAGGTGCCTAGAACAGACAGCCAATATGCTTTCTCAATAAAACATGGCTAATAATTCTTTGAAAACAGCCATCTTTGAAGGCAAGTCATTTTTACAAGTCTCAAAAAGGGACTGACTCTGAATAAAAGAATATCTGATATAATCAAAACTCTCTATAAAGGTTTCAGGAGCAATTTATAATTTCATACCTCCAGATTTCATCTGATTTCTAGTTGCATCAGCTCAGGGTGAGAGCTATAATGTCACATAATCCTGTATCAAAGTCAGAAGCTTTTTTCACTATCTAGAGCATTTACTGCTTTGTTCTGTTGAAGGAAGGGTATTAAGCTTGATGACTCTTCTATCCGATCCGGTGCTGCAAAATCTAAATCCCTAGCTGCAGTGAGAAAACGGCACCTCTGAGAGAGCACAAAGTTGGCAGTGTAGTGCTGTAGAGACCTAGCCATGTACAAATATCAAGTAAGTTTTCAGGGAATGTTGGGGTTTTTTTTTGAAATAGAGGTTATTTTGCTTGTAAATGGAGCAGAGTTGATGGGTGTATCATCAAGGGATAAGGGTGGAATACTGAGATGCTTTTTGCTGGAGTTACTTTTCAGAGAAGAACTGGTCTTCAGAGCTTTTAGAGATTTTACTGTTGCAGAATCTGAATGGTTTTGGAAGGCAAAAAATAAAACATGCCAACAGTACTTTAATGCATGTGTACGTTGTAATAGTGTCAAGAGAAGTCATGTCGCAGAGGGAGAGAAAGTCTCAAAAACACAGGCAACACAACCACTCAAATTAATTCCTTCAGGGCACTGATGTAACTGGGAATTCAAGAAGAAGCTCTTTCCTTTCTCTTCTCTAGCAAATTTTCAATTTTTCAACTGCTAGTTTTCTCCTTTTGACCTCATTTAAGCTGTTAGAGGTAAAAGCTGTCCCCACCTCCCTGGCCTCGTGGAAGGAACATCAAACAGAGGAAAGAGGAATTTGTTTTCAAGCTGCAGAAATGTTCTGCTAAACTCTAATGAACAAATCACCTCTACCACTGTGTTTTATTTGCTTTTTCTTGTGGAAAACAGATGAAGGAAGGGTGAAAATTAATTCCTTCTCAGCCCCTTGTAAAAAGAGCTCTATTGGCAAAGTTGGAACTGGTGTCCTCAATGAAATTATGCTATAGATTGCAGAAACATTTGGACTGGAAGCACAGAGTTTACTAATGAAGATAAAACATGACTCTGCTGTAAAGCAAAAGGAACACTGCAGAAGCAATCTTTGTTTTCTTCGTTACTTGACTTTAGTGTTGATTGAGATCACCCAGTTTACGCATCAAGCTGATGCAGTGTTTTCCATAGACTTGGGAACCAGAAGGTGCTAGTAACAAAATCAGTCAATGAGAAACGTGAGTGTAATTTATGAATGTTTCAAACTAATAAAATGCTATGTGATAGTGCTAACCAGGTCACCAGACCCAAGGTTTTAGTTCCTGAGGAGCATTTGGCTACATAATCCAGGACCTGTTGTTTCACAGCGTAGTCATGCAGTTTCTATAGTGGAGCTGGCTCATGGCCAGCATGAGATAGAAGCAGAAGAATGGTACCTTAGTATAGGCATACTGTAACTCATTCCAGGTTGGGCACTGAAGTAACCTTTTGCTAAACTCTTTTCATCACTACAACCATCAGTGGCTGCAAAGCATCCCACCAATGTTTTCTGCACTATATTTTTCTTACATAAAATGCAAAATAGTGACCTGACAGTAATTGAGATGAATGACACTATAGGCAAAGGTAACCTTTAAAAAATACATAGATAGATAGACTCAAGCAGTCTGTACTAAGTGATCTTGGGAAAAGTCACAAAAACTGTATAGCAGAAAGTGTCTGCATACACACTTCGCAGTCATCCATAGCAGTAAGTGCAGGCATTGTACCAGCTGTCCAGTAAATTTGAAGAATGAACATGAAGATTAAGATGTGTATTGAAAGATTGAACAGGAGAAAAGTTCTTTATACACTTTTTCTTTGCTTATCAATTAAGCAACACAACTTTTAAGATATTTGTCATGAGCATTATTTAAGATCACAGTAGGTATCAAGAATCTATCAAAGTGCATTTTGTTTTTCTCCCCACCAAGGTTTCCAGTATTTTCCTTGTATGCTGTGTGTGTATGTCTGTCATTCTGCTGTCCTCAGGCTTGAAACTGGTAGTGAAATGATTATTGGATTTAGCTTAAAAATTGCATGAAACAGTTGGATCTTCAGAAGTATTTGAGATTTTGCATATAGGTAAATGATGCTGAAATCCTTATAAATGTATTTAATCCTTTTTCCACTCTCCTTATTGCCCATTCTTCTATCCTTGCTATTTTTAACCACTCACTGTAGAAAGCTTATGCACATTTGGACAGGCTGTACCTGGCATTCTGATAGGAAGCATGCTATACCTCCACTCAATCAGTTAAAGAACAGGCCACCCAGCTGTCAGCAATAATCTGTTCCAGGACATGCATGCTGCTCAAATTGTCCAGAAAATACTTTCTAAAACAGGCACACGTGTTCATTTCTGGCCAGGTAATTTTTTTCTTGTGATGGTGTTGTTGATTTCAAGACATTCTAGTGTTGTACCTTTCAACAGTTGCAGTATTAAGAACCAAATGGTTTCAGTGGACATGTGGAGACACAGTAGTAGTTGACTGATTTATTTTGAAAGGGTTGTCCTACATGAATCAATATAATATTGTTAGTGCATTGTCATTTATTCCCATTCTCAACTACCACCCTTATATTAATGTCTTCTACAGATTTAAAAGAAAGAAATCTTTAAAACTTAAGACTACTTTGTTCATATTGGAAAAGTGTGTATTCTTTCCCAGTCTGAAAGTGCATTTATTACTGTTGGTGTCGGGTCAATAAATGGTTATAATGATGTTACCAATATGTTCAGTTTCCTATTTTTCCTTTCCCCACATTTTCACATATGCGATCTTAAGTCACTCAGAAGATTTATTGTTGAATCTCATTGAAATAAGACGCTACCACTGTAGAAAATCTCAGAAGTAAAAATATTATGAGAATAAGCTGCTATAAGAGAAAAGGCATTGAGGAAGACATCATGCTCTGAAGGAAAAGTAGCTTTTAGGAATTTAAGATCTACTGTTCTAATCTTTCAGTCCTACCTATTCTCTCCTGCATTGGACATGAACACATGAGAACCCTTGTAAGAGGTTTGCTCATTTGTTTTGCATCTTCAAGCAAAGCTTATATTTGAATTTAACTTAAAGAGTCGTCTACTCTTGGTAAACTTGTAGTCAAAAAACCATTGCATGAATAAAGACTGAGGTAGAGAGTACTGAATGAATGGAGATGAAAATGAGGAAGAGCAGACTTTCACAAAAATGGTTGGCCTTGGAAGACAGAAGTGGCCATGACATATATATGTATAATGAAATAAAAAACAGAAATATGGGAGACCTTATTTTTGATCAAGTTAGTGTTCAGAATCACTGAAAGTCACTCAGTAAAATGATGGGGTTTTTTAATAATTTGTGGAAACATATAGGACTCTGAAACACATTGCTCTTGAGTATCAAGACCACAAACTGTAGATAGTTCCAAAGACAGGTAATTGTATAAATACAAAACTATCTACCAGAATTATCAAAATTATTGCAACTTTGGAAGGTATATTAAGTTGTCTTTCAAGTATATTAAGGTATATTAAGTTGTCTTTTATAAGTACATTAACAGTAAGAGGAGGACAAAGGAGAATATCCACTCTTTACTGGATGAGGCTGGGAATGTGATCACTGAGGATAAGGAAAAGGCGGAGGTTCTGAATGCCTTCTTTACGTCTGTCTTTAAAGGTCAAACAGATCCTCAGGGTACCCCTGTCTCTGACCTGGTAGTCTCAGCTGGGGAGCATGCTAACTCCCCTGTGATTCTGTGATTCTGGAAGAAACAGTCAGAGACTTCCTACTCCAACTGGACTGCCACAAGTCCATGGGGCTGGATGAGATCCACCCGAGAGTGCTGAGGGAACTGGCAGAGGTGGTAGCCGAGCCGCTTTCCATTATCTATCAGTCCTCCTTGCTGACTGGTGAGGTCCCAGAAGACTGGAGGCTTGCCAATGTGACTCCCATTTACAAGAAAGGTTGTAAGGAGGATCCGGGGAACTACAGGCCTGTTAGCCTGACCTCGGTTCCAGGGAAGGTTATGGAACAGATAGTCTTGAGGGAGATCATGCGGTATGTGCGGGATGGCCGGGGGATCAGGCCTAGCCAGCATGGGTTCATGAAGGGCAGGTCCTGTTTGACCAACCTGATCTCCTTCTATGATCTAGTGACCCATCTGCTGGATGAGGGAAAGGCTGTTGATGTGGTCTACCTAGACTTCAGCAAAGCCTTTGACACTGTCTCCCACAGTATTCTCCTGCAGAAGCTGGCAGCCCGTGGCTTGGATGGGTACACCCTCGGCTGGGTAAGGAGCTGGCTGGAGGGCCGGGCTCAGAGAGTGGTAGTAAATGGAGTTAAATCCAGCTGGCGACCGGTCACGAGTGGTGTTCCCCAGGGGTCGGTGCTGGGGCCTGTCCTCTTCAATATCTTTATTGATGACCTAGATGAGGGCATTGAGTGCACCCTCAGTAAGTTTGCAGATGACACTAAATTGGCTGGGAGTGTGGATCTGCCTGGGGGTAGCGAGGCCCTACAGAGGGATCTGGACAGGCTGGAGAGCTGGGCTGAAGCCAATGGCATGAGGTTCAACAAGAGCAAATGCCGAGTCCTGCACTTTGGCCACAACAACCCCAGGCAGCGCTATAGGCTTGGGGCGGAGTGGCTGGAGGACTGTGTGGAGGAAATGGACCTGGGGATACTGATTGATGCACGGCTGAACATGAGCCGACAGTGTGCGCGGGTGGCCAAGAAGGCCAACGGCATCCTGGCTTGCATCAAAAATAGTGTTACTAGTAGGAGCAGGGAGGTAATTGTCCCCCTGTACTCAGCACTTGTGAGGCCGCATCTCGAGTACTGTGTTCAGTTTTGGGCCCCTCACTACAGGAAAGACATTGAGGCTCTGGAACGCGTTCAGAGGAGGGCTACTAAGCTGGTGAGGGGTCTGGAACACAGGCCTTACGAGGAGCGTCTGAGGAAGCTGGGATTGTTCAGCCTGGAGAAGAGGAGGCTTAGGGGAGACCTTATAGCTCTCTATAACTTCCTGAAGGGAGGTTGTAGTGAGCTGGGGGTCGGCCTCTTCTCCCGTGTAGGCAGTGACAGAACTAGAGGGAATGGTAGCAAGCTGCGCCAGGGGAGATTCAGGCTCGACATTAGGAAGCACTACTTCTCAGAAAGGGTAGTCAGGCACTGGAATGCACTGCCCAGGGAGGTGGTGGAGTCACCAACCCTGGGGGTGTTCAAGGAAAGACTGGATGTTGTATTGAGGGATATGGTTTAGTGGGAGCTAGTAGTAATAGGTGAATGGTTGGACTGGATGATCTTCTAGGTCTTTTCCAACCTTGATAATTCTGTGATTCTGTGATTCTGTTTAAGGCAATGTCAGTGATCAAGAAACTATCCACTGAGGAACACACTATCACAGTCTTCCTGCAGCTAATGTCACACATATTATATATTGGAATTCGCAAAATTGTGAATATGGAGCCTTTTTTTCTATGAAACTAATAATAATATTTGCACTTGTCTGTTTTTGCATCTGAGACCTCAGAAACCTTTGGAACATACAGCATTCCTGAATTTTACTGAATGCACTTCAGCTACAAATTGCATCCATGCCTATCTATAATGAAAATTATATTAATGCCTGTTGAGACTTCAATTTGTGCATGCATAAAGAGAAATTTGGAACCTGAGTATCAAGTGGCTTGAAGTAAAGTTTGAACTACAGTAAGGAATTTATTGCCTTTCTGGTTATAACCCTCTCTTCAGTCCCCTTAAATAAAGCAGATGGCCTGTGGTATTTTCTACAGACACGTAATTGGTGGCATACACAAACCTTGTGTATGTGGCACAGTGATGCTTGACTTTGGCTTTATTTTGCTTCAGAATATAAATCCTGATTTGGTTTGCAATATTTGAGGAGTATTTGAGTTTTCTCTAAAGAGTGTGTTGACTTATTTTAAATAGAAGGTTTGAAAATTACTGATACAACAGTGAATTCTGTTTGCAGCTCCACAGATGACTGACATACCGTACTGTATTTAAGTGTATTCAGTATTTTAGATTAATTTCCTTCAACAAAATAATTACACACATTTTATTAACACTTTGCTTTCAAAATTGTGTGTCAAATTTTGCTTACATTCACCATGCCCTTAGCATTATAAATTATGATTTCAATGACAAATTGAAAAGAACTTTCTTTTTCCTTTCAAAGGACTTGAAGGGCAAACACAGCAAAAGAATGTCACTCAGGCATGAAAATGTTTTTTCTGATTGCTAAAACTCCACCTCAGTGTCTTGTAAGAGAGAGGTCATGGCTGACCAGTCAGCCCTGTATTGTTTCTATCATGGGAGAGATCAGAATTTGGATTTGGAATTAATTTACTTTAGTAAAAATTGGGAAGGAATTATATTTGATTACTTTGATTTAAGGCCAAATTTACTTTTTAGCACCTTCTTAAACCAGTGCTTGAAATGCCAGTAATATCAAATTCAGGGAGAAAAGCCAAGTCTTTGGAATCTTTCCAGAAGTAAGGGCAATGTATTGAAATGATACTCAAATGAAAAAACCCAGAGGTGAAAGGGAAGCAGAAACCAGGGATTTATCTCACCTAATCTTAGTCATGTCCTGTGTAGACATCAATGTCTGAGACAAGCAGATATTGCTAATCAGATTCCTTTATAGTCAAGGGAGAGTAACAGCTGCTTTGATAGCTGGATGCATTTGATGGAGTTTGGATGTTTTCTTTGGGATGATCTAATTCCCACCTAAGAAGTGTCTTTTTCTCTTCCTTGAGTACAAAGGAATACCAAAATTACTGGGTTAGATGTAGATGTGTAAATATCTATGTTGAGTAAATAAATGGTACTTTGAAACACTGCAAACAGTGGCAAGAACAAGTTACTTTACAGATGTATTCCTGACTTCTTTTAAATTACAGTCTAATGCTGTTGGAAATACACAGTGACAATGTTGAGGTACACCTATAAATCATAATTAAAAACAAAAAATGGAAAAAGAAATTACTACTTAACACATTAATTTGCCACTACCCAATCTTTTACTGACGGCTTTAAAAAAATGCCCACAGATCAAAGGGGCCGCTTGCATTAATCAACACAACAATGTTCTGATGCAGAAAAGGAAGGAACAGCTCAGATAAGTCACAAAGAACAAATGAGCAGTATTATCAAAAAGCTTGTCAGCAGTGGGTAAACCTGAAGGACCTAGTTTGCAGCCTGAAAAGAAAGCAGCACAAATCTTTCAAAGCGGTCAGAAAAGAAGCTGTGAAATTCCATCCAGGCTTACGTATGTGTAATCGTAAAGTGACTTTCATGAACTCCATTCGGTGTTAATAACATTAATAAACACAGCTGTGTAATTCAACCAATGCATTAATAATGATATTTATATACTTTAAAAAAAATACAGTATAAGCACTCTCTATTATCACAGTTCTTATCATGTTAGTCATTCTTGTACAAGAGCTCCATGTCTTGAGTCAGCATCATTACTCTTCTCTCTATTCCTCTCTTTCTTCTGTAACAACTGGACCTTACGGCTACTTGGGGTAACATAACCTAGCAAGTCTGCAGCATTGATTTGTAAGGAGGCATTAGCATATGCTCCAGGTTGCTCACTCTGATTTATTTTCCAGATGTCTTATTTATATATATTTATATCACTTTTTTATAATTTGCAAAAATATCTTAGTTGTCCTTTAAAATTATGCTGTGGTCAGTTTCTTCAGTTTAACATTTAGTCTGAAGTATTTAGTTTGTCTATACGTCAATTTTGTGGAGATGTGAAATCTTTACCAGTCCTCCCAAAATCTAAGTAATGCTGTCTCATTGCAATTTTTTGCTTCTTATCTCTCTTTTAAGATAATATGAATAAGATAAATTAATACAGTCTTCCTGAGACTTCAAGATGTGTACTCTTGACCTTTTCATAGGGAAAAATACTTGTTCTGTCGCAGATGTTGGCGTTTTGTTCCTAGACAGCCTTTAATGTGTAACAGTACCAGCCCATCTCCCAAGTTTAATTAGCTCACTTAGGACTCTCCCAATAAAGATCTTGACAAAGACCTCTTCAAAGTGTTTCTTCTTGTTCTTCACTTTCCCCTGAGAAAGGAGCACTGAAAGAACACTGTGAAAGAGAAGGAAATAGAGTAAATATGTCAAATTCAGTGTTAACTGCATAGTCAGTAGGTATCATCATTGCCTTGGAGCTTCTAGCTTTGAAGACTGAGTTTCTTATATTGATTGGTTTTAGTGCTGATTGATGGTATTTTTTTTTTACTTTTAAAGTTGCAACTAAATCAAATTATTATGAAAAGCTTTAACACTAGGATATAAAACTGCAGTGGAATCGCACTTTATTTACCAAAGTGGGATTTTTAAAAATTTTATTTCCTTTTCAATTTTAGTTTCAAAGAATTGGAGCATTCGGATTTGTTGAGATAACCTGGCTCAGTATTTTTGAATAAAAAGTTTTAAATTTCCTTTTTCTTCATAATACACGTTGGTAAGCCCGTATCTATACCAGTATATAGAAAACAAGTGTTCTGTTGGATCAGAATAATATTTTAGAACTTCCCTTCAGACAGACCTTTTGAAATAAGACTAATTGAAATATAGCAAGGCTTTGAAATAATGAAATTCTTCTCAAAAGAAGATTGTGGTGCTCTAAAGCAGCATAAAGATTTTTGTTAACTGACTGACTCAAAAATGCCCTAAAATCTGTTTACTGGGAAAGATGCACAGGAAAACCTTACTGGTGGTGCCATATGGAATAATTACAGCAACAGCCCTCAAAGGGGTAAAGCACTAGGATCTGTTTTGTACAGTCAAAGCAGTAAATTAATACCCCAAGGATTAACTCGCCAAAGTCTGAAGTAATCAGTAGCGCAATAATTGTATCATAGACACAGAATTTTACCCAGCTAAGCTGTCACTGTCCTTCTGCCGTACTGGGAACGTTATCTGCTAAGGAGGAGCTGGGACAGGTCTAATATTTGATGTATTTCAAGTGGCCATGTTAACCCAGGTAATAATCATTGTTTCAGCATAGCATCTTGTGTATTTGTCTTTTATTTTGTATCAGTCTTGTGGACATGTTGATGAAAAGCCTCATAAGCCTGTGAATGCTTAATAATAGGTAGTGACAAAATGAGCTTGTTTGTTGCATAGTAGCTTTCCATACAAACACTGGCACTTTTTAGCTATTCATTCAGTGTTTAATAATGATTTCAGGCAGTGTTTCTGTTGAGTCTGAGGAAAGTAACTTGATCATCCTGTATGCGTTAGCACCTTGTAATACAGCATTGTAGAATGTGGCTATGTAAACCTTCACTTTTGCAGGGAGCAACACGTGTTGAAACACATTTAAGCAAGGACAATGTTCTGGAATGCTAAATTCATGATTTCAAATAAGTTTGTTTTAGTGAGTGTGTCTAGTTGTGGGGTTTTGTAATAATAGGAATGGTATTGTTAAAATTCTGGAATAATCTTAATTACAGCTGAGAAAATGGTTTATTTAAATATATAGCTTTCTGAAATTCCATATGCTGTATAAAGACCTATGCTTTAAGACCATATTTGACTGCAATTTTTAAAAGATTGAGTATCAGAGGCTATTTTAGTATGAAAGTGAACTTTCTGTATGCCAACAGAAATTTGCAGAATATATGCCATATATAAATAAACAGCAGATCTGTAGAGCCTGTACATTTCAAATGATTCAGATGATTCACTTTCTTTAAGTACAAAATGCACATTACTGTGCTGTGCACTGAAGTGATTGCAATAAACTGTATTTACTTTTGCATCAACTAAGCTTCACTGTTTTAAAACAAAGCTATTTTTGCCTATAGAGACCTTAATTTTGGTAATATGTTAATTGCATTGAGATGAATATAGACACTCTGTCTGCTTTGTGATAAAGCTAAATTAATACCCAAAGGATTAACCTTCAGCACAGAGTGTGCTGATTATTATTTTAGAAATTACTATTAAATGCTCTTTAAAACATGGTTCCACAAACAATGTTGCCTGGGGAGGGAGGTGGGGAACACTTCCAGTCCAAAATGCTGATTCAAACTCCACTTCTGTCACATCTGCATTAGCAATTTCAGTGAAATGCTGGGGAGGGGAGTTGCTTGTTTGGTTTGGGTTTTTTTATATTCTTTTTCATCATGACACGTTAACAAAGTAAAACTCAAATTCTGGTACCAACAAAATGCCATTCTGAAAAACACCACTTCTACCCTAAGGAATTACAGTGTTTCAAAATGATCCTTAGTTCATTTAAGTTCTTTCTTCTTTGTGACTAAGAGGTTGAGGGGAGATCTTATCACTCTTCACAGCTACCTGAAAGGAGGTTGTAGTGAGGTGAGAGTTGGCCTCTTCTTCCTAGTGACTAGTGATAGGACAAGAGGAAATTGTCTCAGGTTACTCCAGGGGAAGTTCAGATTGGATATTTGGAAAAATTTCTTCACCAAAAGAGTGGTAAAGCATTACAGCAGGCTGCCCACGGAGATGGAGGAGTCACCATCCCCAGGGGTGTTTAAAAAAAGGGTAATCAAGGTGCTTCAGGAGGTGTTGTAGTGGTTCGATGGTATAGGACTAACAGTTAGTCTTGATGATCTTGAAGGTCTTTCCAACCTTGATGATTCTATGATTCTATAGGAAGGGCTGGCTTCAGGCCTCTGTAGTCCGTGAGAAAACATTGAATCAATTGCCTTTGTATGTTTAAGAGAGAAAGGAAGAGGGGTTTTGAGTAGTTTTCTCTGTAAACATATCACAGTCTACTTAAAGATGGTTAATAAATCCATAAAACTTGAGCAAATCACATACAAACCTCATGAACTGTGCTGCAGACAGTTCTAGGAGGGCTTTTCTGATCCAACACAGTGAAGCAGTGGCCAAATATATATACAAAGTGTGTTTCTAGTGACAGATGAGTAATTTAACTCAAAAAATAGGGAAAAAAAAGTCCAACCACCTCTAAACTTACATAGAACATATAGTTATCTTATTTCTTCAAATTTACTGCTTATCATATATAGCCAAAATAATTAAATATGTCATTTTCATCACTTAATAGATGGTCTATTGCTAGCTTTTTCATTGATCTGTGAAAAAGGTAAACATTATTTTTATTTTATTGAGGGCCTGAATGCAGATTTGAAACACCTATTTGAAATTCTGTTATATATAATCTGACTCATGTCAATGATTTCACATCCAGGTGAAATATGTGATAAATTCAGGAAGTAGTAACAGTGCATTTCCACTTAGAAGTTATTAAATTAAAAAAAAAAAAAGTCTATTAAACTGAATCATACTTCAGAAGTTTAAGAAATACAATCTGTTAAAAAACTTTGTCACATTAATGTATATTTGCCTTAGGCTTGTGGTCTCACATAACTCTGATGTAATTTCACCCTCCTGTTTCGGCTTAAAGTTTTTCCCATCAAAAAGAAAAACCCTCTAGCTGTATTTTAAACCCATTGTGTACTTTGATAATCATGGCCTAAATTTAATAATCATAGCCTATCTTTTGGGTTGGTCTGTACATTTTATTTAAGATAATTAAAGGCCTGGAGCATCTCCTCTACAAAGAAAGGCTGAATGAACTGGGGCTGTTCAGCCATGAGAAAAGAAGACTAAGAGGGGATCTTACTAATGTTTATAAATATCTCAAGTGTGGGACACAAGGGGAAATAGCCAGACTCTTTTCAGTTGTCTGTGGAGACAGGACAAGGAGCAGTGGCTTCAAGTTGGAGCACAGGAAGTTCTGCACCAATATGCAGAAGAACTTTTTCATAGTGAGGGTGACAGAGCCCTGGACAGGCTGCCCAGGGGGATTGTGGAGTCTCCATCTCTGGAGACATTCAAGACCTGTCTGGATGCCTACCTGTGCGATCTGTCCTAAGGAACCTGCTTTGGCAGGGAGATTGGATCTGATGATCTCTGGAGGTCCCTTCCAACCCCTGTGTTTCTGTGATTTGTATGGAATAATTTCTCTCATCTCATATACTCAAATCCAGCACTGTTTTTGAGCTAGAGTTCCCATTCTTTGAAAATTTCTAACCTTTGGAAGGAGCTTATATCAACTCCTTGAATAAATTCTTCTACAAGGAAAGGTTACTTTCATAATTCAGATATGTTTTCTATATGTATTTCAGAATGTTGCATGACATTATGAGCATTTTTCTCTCTTCTGAAAATTTTTGTTGTACTAGGATGTGTTGTGAAATCCTTGTGGTCAGAGATATTTGGTTCTGATGCTGTAAAATATCATAGAAATTCTGATTATTCTCATGGAAAATGAACTTTTTTTTTTTTTTTCAAATTAATTTATTTAAATCATGCTGGCTTTGACATTTCTGGCAGAGAAATGCCCTATGTCGAGTCTTTCTGGTAACCATCAGCCTCTCCCAGCTATGGCGCTGCTGGTGGCGCTGCTCTTTGCTCTTTTTTCTGCACAAAGTGACTGTACATGCAGCACCTAGATACGTTTGTGCTGACTTTCCATGGAAGTAATTTAGAAATGTATCTCAAAGGCAGCATATGCAGGAGACTTTCCATGTGTTCAAAGCAAATCATGTGACTGCATTCTTTACTGGGTCAATTCCAGACCGCCTTATGAAATGCAGGCAATTTAAGAGAATTAAAAATAGAAAGGAAATTACTTAATGAGGCTTACAATGTTCTACACATATGTTGTGGGTTGGGTTTTTTTCCTAAGTGCAGAAATAAAGTAGGAATATCATATTTCTTTTTTTCGCTTTTCCCTGAGAAGAATTTTTAAAAAGGGGAAAAAAAATCCACATACTGTACTAGAAGATCTTCAGAATTCTTTTTTTGTATCTCAGCAGTAGGATAAATGCCGTGTAAAAGTACCTAAACATTTGAGAAAAACGTCGTTTTACTTTTATTGCACAGTAAATTTTCTATACAACACATGCAAATTGTTCACAAGCATGAACACAGTACCTTGGGGCTAAATTGATTCATAAAATACGCACCCTCCTTTCTCACGTACGCTTTTTGTCAGTATTGCTCAATATTTACAAAGCATGAACGTGTAGTAAATCTATAGCCAAATGCCTTCTACTACGTTTTCCAAAATATACTGTGCTATGCAGTTGAAGATTTCCAAATGCAAATGGATAAGCTATAATGACAATGGAGCAAATCATGGAACCTCATATTTCTCCCTAACCCTTCAGTTAACTGGAAATTACTTTAGCTCAGTGCATTCCCTACTGTTTACATAAAGGTTCTCTAAAGTGGTCCATATTTCTTGGTAATCACTATCGTAAGTGAATATGTAGATCTTGCCTCAGAAAACCAGAACCAGGATTTTCCAGGATGGAGATGGAAAGACAGATACTCTGTTTTCACTACTGTAAATATAATTGGCATTTTAAAATTATTATTACTTTTTTTTATACTTATCTTATGCATATTTGCATAACAGTTTTTGCTTTACTGACACCCATCTCAATTTGAGTTTATGAAAAAACAGTAACCTTAATTGAAAAGAAAAAAAAGAAAAAGAGAATTATAAACATCTTCACAAAGTACAACCATTTTAAAAACAGGATGAAGAGGAAGATGGGGATGAAAACAATAGTTGAGGGTTAAAAGCAGTAAGTTGTCTATGTTATATAACCTTATATATGCTTTATAGTTGCATTGGTACACACAAAATCACTAAAAAAACCAATAATATTTCAAAAGGAACTAGGTGAAAAAATAATGACACTTAATATTGCTTCGATCTGGTCTATCATACAATTTCTTTCTGTGTGTTACTTTGAAACTGCATTAAAGTGAAAACTGCAGTGGCCAAGCATCAGGAAGCTGAGCACAAAGGATCCTGTACGCAAAAAATAACACAATACTTAATGACTACCATGCCTAATAGAAAGGGATCTCTTGGATGAAAATAGCATTCCAAAATATTCTTCATACATTTCCTCTCTCTGTAATTAGGAACTTAAATGTCTCTGTATCTGCACACACCTACTGCTGACTGGCTGGCTGTTAAAGAACACACAACAAAACCGAGATCTTACAGTTTGAATGAACAGAGAGGTTTGTAATGTGGAAAGGTGGAAGACAGATAAAAAACTAAAGCTAGATTTGGTTCTTACACATGGAACAGGTGGAGTGTGTGGAGTACTCTCTGGAGAAGCTGGCTGATGGTCAAGACTTCAACAAGTGAAGTTCCAAATTGGAACAATGCCAATGAAAAAAAAAAACAACAAAAACAACAACACAACAAAACGAAACAACAAAAAACCCCAAACCCCAGAATTTCCTACTTGAAAGGTTTTAGATTGCATTTCTTATGAGGTTTAAGTGAGACCACAGCATACTGAAATGATTTGTGGCACCTATTGAGGAGTTACATAGTTTAAAAAGTGTAAATGAATTACAAGCTATAAATTTGGTTTTCAGCTGTAAGCTACTCAGAGCTTTTAAAGCTATTCTAAAAGTTTTCTGGAAGAATAATGTCATTTGGACTAAGTAGTCAGGGCACCTAACAACTATGGATGAGGTAATTATTTTTGCCTTGCCAGTTATGAGCGAAGCATAAAAACTTGTTGCAATGGATAAAAATAAAAGTACTTCAGCACTGCAGGCACATAAATAGCTAGAGAATACTGTACATACACTTGAACTTGCTCTACAGTGACTATGTCATGTATGATAGCCACCACCAAGGCCACAAGGTCTGTAGTCTATGCTATAAAACACACTTTGTGCAAATTTCTCCACCGTCAGCTCTGTAACTTCAGGTTTGCCATAGCTTAGTGCAATGCCCAAGGAGACACTGATGCTCTCAGGAGTCTCACAGCCTTCTCTTAGTGCTCATTCCTCTCCTGGACCTGACATCCCCATAGTGCTGAGATTTGCTGAGCTGAATTCTGTGGGATACGCACACTTTTCCAGACTAAAAGAAAGTTTCTAAGGTGTTTCCATGCAGGTGTTTCCAAATCATCAAGCAGGTATATCGTGTTCATTTGGTTTTCAAAAACTCAGCTAGATGGCTTCTGTTTGAGAAACTTACTATTTTGGATTTTTAATTTTTCCATAAAACTTAATGTCCCATAAAAGCACAATACGGGTTGATGGTCTTTTGGTCTTTATATGGAAAATAAAATATTTTACAGAGATTCTTCTTAGGAAAATTCCTAGCTTGTCTAAGAGAAAATTCAAAACTTCTCCTATAAAAAAGATATATGGAGGATCTAAGGAGACAGAAAAACATTCTTTCCCTTCAAAAGAAGCCCTAAATGTGTGCTGTAGCAGAATGGCTACCTTCAGAGAAAACGTTCCATGTGTAGATAATCACTGCGTTTGCTATGTTTTCCTGTGTGAGGTGGGATGACAGGGAAATATTCCAATACTGCTCTCTATTCTTGTGATTATCTTTGCATTGCACACACTGCATCAGTATCTCAGTAGTCAATCTATTATAGTTCCTGCAGTGAAAGCAAAATTTAAAATTTCTATGTGCAGTAAACAAAACCAAACAGGATGAGCTCACTAAAACACCTTTTGAGGTTTTCAATAATAATAATAAAAAAATTCCCTCTGTAGCAGGGTGCTTTACAATCAGTTTTCAGGTTATCTGCATTTTGATGCAACTGTAACAAAATATTATACAGCACTTGTAGAATATCTGAAATGCTCTGTATAATGGTCCCAACCTTTACAGCAGGTGATACATGCCTTTAAATGTTAATGTCAGGGGCTGTGCTTTAGAATGTCCACTATTCTCTCACTTTGACAATATAAGTTATTCATATTCATAACAAATGCTTTCTTTGAAATAAACTGTACCCCATACCCATGGTGCAGCTCCAGGTATTATCACGGTCTTTCCCGATTCACACAAATATAATGCAGGCAAGACTTACATCCTGTACTAAATTAAAGGAAGGTGAAGGACAGTTCTGATTCCCAGAGCAATACTATGAGGTATGAGAACACAAAGGTTCTAAAGATCTGCTGGAAGAGAAGCAGCATTTTTACCTCACAAATTAATGTATCATCTCCATGAAATATGAAGCTGAAACTAATTTGAAGATGGCAGACTGGTGCATAAAGCCTGAGAGCAGCAAACAAAATTTACTACCTGGCTAGCACTAGTAATAGTACAGGCTCTACTAAAACTTTATGATATTCTTTTAAAGCTGAATAAAGTAATTTTACATTCTGCTTATTTATTAGCTATTTGCATCAGTACAATGGTGAGTAGTTCAGTAGTTTGAAGGAGAACAGTGTAGGTGAATCAATAATTCATGGCTCTGAATGATAGAACTAATATAGCAACCTTCTGAAATGTCAGCATGCAGTGTGAAGCCTATTAGGTCCTCTTTTTCACAGAGAAGTTAAGCAACTGTTGCTCCGAATATCAGAGTACAAATCTAAACATTTAGAGACAGTCAAGAATCCTTGCAAGGCTTTTTTGTTAGTACATCTTAGATAAATTAATGTTTACAATCAGTAAATGTTTATCTTTACTCCAGAAAATGAGGGGGTGAGGTGTGAATCGTGATGTCACTTGTTTCTGTTGTCATATGAAAACCAAGGATAGTGGCTGATCATGGATTCCCCGTTTCCACTTACATTGTTAACTAGGACTTAGCAGACTTGGTCTCACACTTTCTGCTTAGTAGCAGCCCAGGCATGACAAAGCAAAGCCAGCACTCATGCCCATGTGCTAGATGCATTTCTAAAGAGTACATTTGATTTTGAATGGTTCATAAACCAGAAAATCACATATGTAATATGTATATTTTTGTTACAGCTAGAGAAGCTACATTTGAGGATTTAGTTTTTTGAAGGTAAGATGACAGTAAGCTAGCAGTGGACTGTAACTCTACGAAAAGATAATAATGGCCACATGTACTGCCAGTATAAATAGACTTGCAAAGTGGACAAAAGTTATCATGTGACAGTGGAAGAAATGCCAAATAGGCATCTAATCAAGATCTCTCCCTCCATAGACTCTCTGGAGAGTTCACATCACCAGTCATGAGACAGAGAAAACTTCCTTCATGAGAAAAATTAATCATCTACTTTATGCTGTTTCCTTAAAAGCATTGGTGTGTAAGTGGAGTATTTTGTTTCACATTTTAGGTTTGTATTTATATTTAGCAAAGAAGGTATTGTGTGCCTCTCTTTTTCCTGCTAGGCATTTGCTGCATTAGATCAAAATAAAGCCAGTAGCGAATCAAGTGAAAAAATGTGCAAATCACACTAAATCACACTAAATTCCTCACAAGTAAGTTTAAATAGCAAATAGGCTGTACTGTGCAGCAACTCCATAATCAAAAAGGTCAGATTCCCTGGTATGTTCAGGCTGATGAATCCATATGTGAGGTTTATAGCTGCTTTGGGTCACAAAGCAGTGCTTTGCAGCTAAAGCACCTCAGTATCCCTGCCCTGCTGCATAGGAAGTGCTGCTTATCACACTCTTTTACTACTTGCATATAATCATAGTCATTTTTTTCCATGTAGCTTACGCATCCATTTAGATCATAGCTACTTTTAGCATTTTGATTACCTTTGGATATCAAATAATTTCAGGCTGAGTTTGAATGTAACTCCTAAATTTCCTGAGCAAATTTAATTATTTTTTTCATCTTGATTGTCATAGCTTTTCAGGTTAGAATCTATTGTCTTGGATTAGCTTTGGTTCTTTTTTTTTTCTAAACTACCTTTGTGTAATGGCAAGTTGTCTATTAAATGTTACAGTAACCAATATAAAACAACTGGATCAGAAGATATGGGGTGGAATTCTACAGTGACACTGCATAGACAGTGTCAGGAGCACTTCCTAATAGCTGCTTAAGCAGTGGGAACACAAAAATTATGTAGGCAGAACAAGTTATTTGATGTTACTTGAAAAACAGCAATAGTTCTTTAAATTGCTATCCATTAACTCCCTGCAAAGTCTAAATCATAATTTAATTGATTTCTCATGAAGTACTAAAAATATTACTGTGTGAACCAAATGTCAGTTCCGTGAATTGCAGAACTCCAAGTATATGGAAAATAAACAAGCATGAACTGAAAAAGAAGTTACATAATTTAAAATACAGTTCTTGGTTAACTTTTCAGAATTTTTTTTTTTTTTTTGCTCATGCTATACTCCACAAATCCATATGTTCAGATAATACAGATACTTGGGTAGTTTTCTTGAAAATATAGCACCACCATCATAGAATAATAGAATCATCAAATGGTTTGGATGGAAGTGACCTCAAACATCATCTTATTCCAACTGCACTGCCATGGGCAGGGACACTTCCCACTAGACCAGGTTGCCCAAAACCTCGTCCAACCTGTTCTTGAACATTTCCATGGAGGGGACAGCCATAACTTCCCTGGACCACCTGTTCCAGTGCCTCATCACTTTCACAGTGAAAAACTTCCTTAGATCTGATCTAAACCTACCCTCTTCTAGTTTATAGCCATTACCTCTCATCTATCGTTACATGCCCTTGTAAAAACTCATCATATATAATACAATGACACATTGGGCTTTTTTCCATTGTTAATGTTTACTGAGAATTTATCAAAATTACTGGATTATTCTTCATTCTATTGATTCTTTTAGCTGAATTTATCAATTTCAGGCTCAGTGCTAAATAAATTAACTTTTTAGTTCTACTACCAAAGAGTTCTAGGTTGTTCCTAACCTAATAAATGTAATGGCCAAGGCACACTGCCACTAAAACCTCTAACCTAACTCTATTCCCTCCAGTATGGGGTTCTTGTATCTACTTCCATGCCATACTGAGGAAAGTGCACCTATAAGTAAAGCTACAAGCTGGAAAATGGATAGATAAGCCAGCACTGCCAGCTCTGAGTGTTTTTGCTAGAGGTGGGATTCATGACATTGATATCCACCCCTTCTGACTCACTCAGCTTGATAGTGTGGACTTGGCCAAAGACCTCAAAGACCACTCTTGGAAAATTCAGTAAACAGGAAGGGAATGCACAGAATGTGTAACATATGAAGATTCCAGAACTTTTTATGGTCTTACCTCAGACAATCACCAAAAGTGTACTGGAGAGTAATCCATCCTCTCGATGTCTTCCAAAGGCTGATGAACTTTCTGAATAGTCTATGAAGAGTTAGACTCGTGTTCAGGAAGCCATCAGAAGCCTACTAGTGAGTATTTCAACTTGATTTTGAAAGTGATGATGTTGTCTGACACAATTAAAGACATAAATTGCATTAACATTTGAAGGACTTGATCACATCTTTTAATAGGATTATGTAATATATAATATTCTGTCATCTAGAAATCTCTAAACTCTCAAGATCTTCTCAGATGCTCGAGATGCCTTATTTGTCTCACCTAATTTTAGACATCAAAAGTGTAGAAATCAGAGTTCATCTGGCGTCTTTTTTTTGACAGCAGAAGAAAAGTAATGAGAATAGACCTTCCAGGAGGCAAGTCATCTGACTTACTTTAGACTTTGAAATATGGGTGAAATGTATTATTAGAGGTATATAAACTAAAAAATATAAATCTCAGCAAAGACATCAGGCATTCTGATTTATCACTGTACTTTACTTGTACTGTGATGATTATATATGTTCTTTGAAAGAGGGGAGGAAGGAAGCAAGGAAGGCAGGAAGGAAGGAAATGGCAAGGAAGGGAAGGAAAGGAATACACATTATTATGGAAGAGATTTATTTTTGTTTAACATTGAACCACTTCTGTGTTCAGTTAAGAAGACTCACTACTGACTTGACAAGTGATTTTTTTCCTGAAATTAATATTGGGTTTCACTCAAAAATTCCAGAAGGTAGAAAATTTTAGAATTTTATCTTGTACAATAAAAATATTATAATATCTGATCAGAAAATTTCAATAATGCATTTACTTTGAAATAAAATGAGACCAAGTATATAGTTGTCAATGACACTTCTTTGCATCATATGGTTCATAGAACTGAAGTTTTTAATACATTACAGAAGATTATATTTATTAGTAATTTAATACTTGTGATGGTGGTATGTGGTGTATTGAAAGGCATGGACTCTGATCGTGGTGGCTCGAAGACAATTTTAATTAAACAACAGAGCAAGCTTTTATACCCTCTCGATGGCTCGAGTCAGGTTTCAGTACTTTTCATTAATAAAAGAACCACAACTTTCCTATACAAAAATTTGTCTCACCCTGACGAACACACACCCCCCCAACCCCCCACCCTGCCCCATGCAGGCGTCTTTCTGTCTGCACCTTCCTTAATGTTACAAAGCACACCATGCCTCTTCCCTGCTGAACAACACACAAATTTACATCTCTACAAGACTCTTCATTACGTTACTGCTTTTTTTCTTGCTTTTGAAGCTTCTCTCACAGAATCACAGAATCACAAGGTTGGAAAAGACCTTAGAAGATCATCAAGTCCAACCATTCACATACTAAACTAAACCATATCCCTAAGTACCTCATCTACCCTGTTTTTGAACACATCCAGGGAAGGTGACTCGACCACCTCCCTGGGCAGCCTGTGCCAGGCCCTCACAACTCTTTCAGTAAAAAATTTTTTCCTAACATCCAATCTAAAGCTGCCCTGGCACAGCTTCATGCCATTCCCCCTTGTCCTATCACCTGTCACCTGACTGAAGAGACCATCACCTATCTCTATAACCTCCCTTCAGGTAGTTGTAGGCGGTGATAAGGTCTCCCCTCACCCTCCTCTTCTCTAAGCTAAACAGCCCCAGCTCCCTCTGCCGCTCGTCATAGGATTTGCCCTCCAGCCCCTTCACCAGCCTGGTTGCCCTTCTCCAGACTCGCTCAAGGACCTCAGTGTCCTTCTTATGGTGAGGAGCCCAGAACTGGACACAGTACTCGAGGTGTGGCCTCACCAATGTGAGTACAGGGGCACAATCACCTCCCTAGACCTACTGGCCACACTGTTTTTGATACAAGCCAAGATGCCATTGGCCTTCTCGTCTGCCTGGGCACACTGCTGACTCATATTCAGCCTGCAGTCAACCCCTAGGTCCTTCTCTGCCTGACAGCTCTCCAGCCAGTCCCCCCCAAGCCTGTAGCGCTGCATGGGGTTGTTATGTCCCATGTGCAGCACTCTACACTTGGCCTTGTTAAACTTCATCCCATTGGTCTCAGCCCATCGGTCCAGTCTGTTCAGATCTCTCTGAAGAGCCTCCCTACCCTCAGGCAGATCAACACTTCCTCCTAGTTTAGTATCATCTACAAACTTACTGAGGGAGCATTCAATCCCTTCATCAAGATCATTGATAAAGATGTTGAACAAGACTGGACCCAAGAGGGAAAAATATGAGCTTTGGAAGAAGGGGCAGTTGTCTTGGGATAATTATAGGAATTTAGTGAGATAATGCAGGGAGAAAGTCAGAAGGGCTAAAGCTTAACTGGAACTCAGGCTGGCCAGATCTGTAAAAGAAAATAAAAAGTCCTTCTTTAGGTATATTAACAGTAAAAGGAGGTTCAAGGAGAATCTCCAGCCCTTATTGGATGCTGATGGCACATTAGTGACAAGGGATGAGGACAAGGCTGAGGTCCTTAATTCCTTCTTTGCCTCAGTCTTTAATAATAAAGATGGATATTCCCTAAGAACTCATCCTCAGGAACTGGCTGACAGGGAGGAGAAGAATAACAAAGTTCCCATGGTTCAGAAGGAAATGATTAGTGACCTGCTTGGCCAGTGACGAGTGGCGTCCCCCAGGGCCAACAAGCATAACTGTGTCTCCTTTCCAGGGCCACTCTTCCATTTCCCACAGTGGTGCTTAGTCTTTTCTTACTTCCCAGCATGTGAGTCCCCATCATCCTGGACTTCTAATGATTTCTTAATTTGCTAGTTTACATGTATTTTTACTCGACGCTATAAAGACTTATGCAGTCTTGGATTTGGCAAAGCTTGATTAAAGGATTGTACATGAAAAAGAATGAACCAAACACCAGTCTGACACCTCAAACAGTTGAGTGTTCCTCTGGTGCAGTAAATTATGGATTCTAAACAGAATTTCTTCAAATTCATAAACTGAAACTATACTTAACCCTAGTATTGCCTTTAGCAAACATCTCGGCAACACACTAATGATCTCTTTTTGCTGAAGACTGTCCTATGACTATTACTCCATAGGACCCTAACTTCCATCATCACGAGGTAAATTCCAGCTTAAGTTTTGGTTGCAGTAAATTTCCCCAAAGATGGCTGTGATGCACAATGTTTTATGGCATGCAAAATTGAGGAGTGAATGGGATTAAACATATTTATTCTGTAATTCACAAATAAGGATAGTCATTATGGTTCTAATGCTTTAGTGCATCTGGTATTATTCAGACAAGCCCAACAGATATTTTGGTCATGAAGGAAATCCAGCTTCTGATCTTGTTTTAAATAAAACAGAACATTATCATTTAATATCATGCACCAGTGTCACTAATCATTACAAACAAGGTATGAAACCTGGGGAATTTGAGACAGATGCAGCTGAAAATGCTTCTGGTTTTTGTGGAGTGTTTTGTTTTTTCTTTCTTTTTCCTTGCTATTATTTACTGAAAGTTTATATTGTAGAAAAGCAACAGAAGCAAAAAAGTTTGTGTTCCTGATTGTCCTGGAGTATAAGAATTCAAGTAACAATTGCATACAATAAAACATTTACATTACCTTAAAAACATGGGCAGTGCCCAATAATAAGAGCGATTCAGATTTTGAACATAACAAAGGTAACATGAGCCAGTATAAGTTGTCAGTACTTTTTAAAACCTTGGCAAGATTCTAACAATGCAAGAGCAATTAAAGCTGTAAACAAACTTTTCCTTCTGAAATGGTATCTACTCAGTGAACTGAAGTAAAATAGAAATCTTAGTCTTTAGCAGACTGAAAAGTAATTAAAATATTTATCTTAAGAATTTTATCACTTATGGCAGCTATGAATATATATTCATACACACACACACACAAATGTTTAAATAGATTTATACATTCTATTTCTACAGCACCTCTACATTTACAAGAAGCCTGCATTAAACACAAAAAAAGCTGTTGTGTTGGTTTTTTTTCACTGTGCATCTATTTCACAGAGTGACAGCAGAGAACAGTTTCCATAATATGAAAATTTAGCCTTAGCTGACTAAGATAGCAAAGAGAATTTTAGATTGGCAGCATTTAATTAGCTAAATTGAAGTCTGCTCTAAAGGTGTCACACAAACTTTTATGACCTAGGAATTTTAAACAATGGTGTGTTTTTGTTACATGGATGTTTTATGAAGCCTTAATACCTATATTGTTAAAGCAAGTTTCATCCCAAGAGTTACATAAAAGGAACTAGTATTGTGGCTCCGTATTTTTTTTCAGAAGTAAAATCTACTTGGTTCACATTACTACAGAAAGGATACATCACAATATGAAAATTACTTTTGCTTTTTAGTATTTTTTTTCTATGAAGCCTTTACTGAAGTGAGCCTTTAAATTCTAAATTTGGCTTTATGAGATAAAAAATGTGAGTTCCTCTCACTGTGTTAAGGATAACATCTGCCAAATACATACTGCAAAGAAGCCACCCTGTAGCTCCATACAATGAAATCTGTCAGCTTTAATGATCAAGATTAAGTGTAAAGGATGTGTTGCAGTCTAGATAACAGAAATATACTTTCAGCTTACTTCAGTTAGTGACCGAAAGGTTGTGTGTAAATACTGCTGATGCAGGATGGCTATTTGTTGCAGTCTCCCCTGGGAACTGGTCCTCAGTGGAATCACAAAAAATAGCTCTTGTTTTTGGTTTTTATATCTATAGTTAAATCTGTACTATGAACTCTGATTTAACCAGATTGAGGCAACACTGAGCTAAACTAGCAGCAGGCTTTAGAAGTAATGAAATTCCTTTAAACTGTATTTAAAACTCTCCAAAATCACATTCCGGTCTGAAATGTAACAATGTGATGTTTTTTCAGAGGTATCTGCAACAGTCTGACAGGTTCAAACAAAAAATAGACATTATGGAGTGCAGTATAGTGCAGGAAGTGAACTCATGCTCAGGCTTGCTGTATTTCCACTTAGGTGAACGCTGCGAACAGCACTTAGTTTCGAGATTACCAAGTTCAGCTTTTTCTGTTCTATATATACACAATAACTGATTCAAATATTAGAACAGAAAGAACAGAAAACTTCTCTATAGTAGATAGTATATAGTATAATGATTTAATATAATAATTGGTGACATGATTGCTAAACCTGTGAATTATGATGCTGTCCGTCCTCAAAAATGCATCATATATGCTTGTCATATAGTCAATAAATCTCATTTTAGTAACTATGGTTATTCTAAAATTATTATGTCATAAATTTGTAAGTCAATGCTTTCTCCAGCTCTAATTTAACCATTCCAAAATTGGGGATCGAAGGGCCTGTGTAAATCCAAAATGCACAGCTGGTGAATTTTGTATGTTATATATGCCACAGGCTAGTTCATTACTTTAATATAGTGCTGAGTGAGTATCCAGTGAATAAAGTTGTCTTTGAAGTCACCCTTAGCCAGTCTTCTAGAGTACTGTTTTCCTATTCAGTATTGGAGTAAACAAAGACCTGTTCTCAATGCATCCATCACCATTGTCCCAAGCAAAGGCTTGCAAGTAATCAAGCTTTAGTAAGAAATCCTCATGATGTTATCAGGCCACGTTCTTTTGGATGTTCCACCATCACTAACAGCAAGGTGTGTGATGTCACTAGAGCCTGTCATAGAATCCCAGAATCCCAGATCACTCACAGGTTTTAGTTGGAAGGGACTTCAAAGCCCATCTAGTTCTAACCCCCCTGCCGTGGGCCAGGTACACATTGCTCAAAGCCTCACCCAACCTGGCCTTGAACACTATGACGTCAGAGAGATACACAGAAACAACCTTGATGATCTTTCCTACAGGCACTATCCAGTAGTAAGGCATGCCAAAATAACTGTACTGTGCAAGCACTGGCACCATCTGTTTTGCAATTCATTGTGTCAGAAGGATGCTGTCTCTTCAACAACTATGTATTTCAGTGCCTTGTACAATATCTCAGTTAGAAATACCAGGTAGTTGAAAGGTTCTCCTTTCATTTAAAGACATAGATGCTTTGGCTAATAGGCACAGTCAAAATTATGTTTTTTCCATCGGTCACTGAGTTATGCAAATATGAAGAAATAAAACCAGGACTTTCTTCCAAGCCCTGTTCTTTCCCCTAATAGGAAATAGTTTATCTCTACTTACCCTGACACGTTACAGAACGGGGAAGAGATATTTACCTGAGTGGAAATAGACCCATGACATAGGCTTGCCTGAACTCAACCTTTCCACCACTTACATCTGTCATCATTTAAAAATCATAGTTAATAATCTGTCCAGTAAGTCTTAAGAAATAGAGACATCTACATTGCTGATGTCCAACAAAGAAAACTGTCCCATGTACTCAAGTGAGTCTGACTATATTATTTTAGGTCTCATTCAAGCAGGTAACAGAAGTTTTCTTCCTTATGTCCAGTTTGAATCTACACTATTTATTTTAAAAACATTACAATATGCCTTTTACAATTTGAAGAGATATGTTATATTTAATTTGGTGTACTTGGCATTGTCTTTGTATTTCTGAACTATCAGCAGGCAGAAAAATAGTATGTTGAATGAAAACAAATAAATACATTTTTCATAAAACAGGAATATTTTTCTCCAAAGAAAATGACATAATTTATTTCTAGAGTAACTTGCTTATTACACAAAGAAACTAATGTAATAGCACCATATTAAAAATTGAAAAAGGAGGTTTTCTATATAGAAAAGAATGTTAAAAAATAATTTTTGCTTAGTGGACTGAAATTCTCCCCTCAAGGTAATAAGGAACCATTCCTCCATTTCCTCCCTCTGTGGCTATATTCAATTTTAGTCTTTGTCTGCAAAATGCATTTCTATCTTTTAAATAATTATCTTGCTGCTTTAAAAATTTGTTGGCAGCATTTGGTAACAGTTTTCTAAGTGAATTTTTTTCTGAGTTTGAGGCTTTTTCTCATTTTTCTGAACAGAAGAAAATGCTCCATTAACTACATTATGAGGAAATATTCCAGCCTTGGCAGCATGTAAATGTAGTAACCCCAATGAGTTTCCCTCTAATCTTATTTCAAATTAAAAATTTTAGGAAGCTACAAGGATACTTTATTCTGCAAACACAGGGTAAATGTCTCATTTATTTTTTTTCCCCCTGTCTTATGATTGATTTTTGTGGGTTTGGGATTTTTTTTTTTTCTGGACTACAGGGAAAACTCCAGTCTCTAGTAATTAGAAAGCTATTATATACACAAAAACACAGAAGCCTTGATTGGCGTTTTTTCCAGACTCATAACTTTACTCTGTAATAACTACCAATGTTGCTAAATTATCAAAATGAAGGGAATTTGTTAAAGATGTGTTCAACAGCAATCCTTTCAGCACTAAATTTATTTGTCTTGTATCTGGTTTTTTCTGACTTCAGAAGAGAAGAGTTGAAGTCTTTAGGGATAGAGGAGTAAAAGAATCCAGTTGATTTTTTTTTTTTTTTAAAGAATACAACTTATGGGGTTTTTTTCAATTTGATTTCCCAGATATACATGGTTTCCTAATATCCACGGGTGCAGTGACTGCATCTAGGATCCTATGATTTTTAAAGGAATCTTTGCTTTACCTACTGTCGAAGAAGCTGTGGCTGTCTCCAGAACTATAAATGACTGAACACTGTTTGCCGAAGTTTCACTTGATTCTTCTTACTCAGAACACAGTAACCAAGGAAGAGTTGTCTCTGGAACTGGTTGAACTTCATAAAGTTAAGAATGAGAGAAACAGAGAGAACACAGCCATACTTGGGCAAAGAGACGAGAGTTTTGTTGAGTGTTAATTTATGAAATCTTTTATTGTGCTTGTTCAGTGACTCACAGAACTTATAAAATGTAGATGATGTTCACTTTGACTGCAGCTGAAAATGTTTCCTAGAGTTTCTTTTCTGTTTCCTAGAGGAACTGAGAGATATCTATGTGTTCTAAATGAAAACTGAACATATTCTGAACAAAAAGAAAAGCACAGTGTTTGATTATTAGCAGGTCTTTTTTACAATTTCAGAAAAGAATTTAACGTTACTGATAATAAAAATAATCCACAATGCAATTTAAAAATATCTTTCCACTTGAAAATAATGTATTGATTGTAGACTTTTACCCCTATAGAAACTGGTGCATTCCTGATGTATTCAGATGAGGATTTATTCCTTTAGGAATATATTCAGAATTTATTCCTTTAGGACTCAATATTGATTTTTTTGCAATTAGAGGCAGAAAAAATTTATCATATGTAAAGGTATTGATACTGTAAAAGTAGGAAAAGCAGTGTTACTTGGAAATATTGGCATATATACTTGCTGATAAATTAATCAATGGTCACTTTACCTACCACATTTATAATACAATGGCTGTTTCTTGCTTCTTAGAATAAACCCAGGAAAGTCAAAAGGAATACCAGACATGAACTTGTCTATTGCTCTTGATCTTGTACATGCCAAAGGTGAAGAAACAAAGGAAATCAAATTAAATTTATGCAGCACTTCAGTAGTGCTTTGCTATAATCATGGTGGTCTCAGCGCATAACTTGAGTAATGTTTGCAGAAGGAGGTAATACTTTTATGACATCATCAAGTTTAGTTTGAAACAGTTAAATAGAACTTCAGGCACAGGTGGTCTTCTTCAGGTCTGAAATCAATGACAGTTGGAAATGTTTTCTGATAGTTTAGTCAGATATGAAACACCTTAATGCACAACTCCAGATATGAAATGCTTAGATTTATCTGATGTGTTTAGTGTTAACCACTTGAGTTGAAAATTCACAGCCTTTCTCTCAGTATGGTTTATGGCTATTATGGCAGTGAAACTATACATAAAGACAGTAATGATTTATGAGGGATGGATTTACTGGGTGGAGGAGGGAGGAAAGTCTGAATTGTCATATTCTTTAGTTCTTTTCCCCACATGAATACACCCAAAGATTTCTGCCTTTCAGCAGAGAATTGGCTGTGAGCGCTGTGTGATTTTGTGAGGAATGTCTGGGTTTGGACTTTGGATTGAGATTCTTCCTGCTCAGCTATCAGCTTTAAACTATTGACAGAGATACTTAATGCAGAAATGCATTTCCATTGGACTTTATAATCATGAATAGGAGAGAATTCCAGTTCTGCCTCCATAACTGAAACACCTCTACAGGGATGCAACTGAAGCAAAAGGAATGATGCACATTTTTAAAAGATTATCCAAAGAAAAAATCATGCAGTACATTCAGTGACAACAGCAGGTCTGTTCACTGGAGAAAGAGTAGGTAATTGAAATCAGAGCTGTACCAAGGACGGCTTTTCACCTTCAGGGGACTAACTGCACGAACCAACAGAAAACATGGCAAAAGATGGAAAATACATTTTGATAGTGTATGGAATTAGACTTTAGTATCTACATTTTAATAACAATTTCTAAATAATTATTCAAATAAACTACACGGGTGTTGTCTCATAATTACATAAATGGTTAGACGTTCGTCCTTAGCTTAGAGTTGCTACCACCTATATGTATTCAGTAAAGCAAGGAAACAAAGTATGGTAATTAATTATCCTGCTACTTAATTTATCAAGAAGCTTTCAGTTTTGAACTCAACACAGAGAATAAAGGTTAGATCATACTTAAATGAAAAAAAAAAAGTCATAATAAACAAAAAGTGACAAGTCTACCTAAAGTATTTATTCTATATATTCTATTATTGACTTCAAAATCAGATCTAGAAAGAGAAACCCAGTTGCTTGCATTGCCACGTGCCAGGCAAGACAAAAGCACTTTAGGCTACACGAAAACCAGGTATGAGTCAATTATGATAATTAAGACAAGCATAAGAAGTAAAGAGAAGGTGAAATAAATATTTAAGGGGAAAAGCATATGAATATCACTGCGCCAGAAAAAGGAGAAGGTTAGGCATATAAAAATGTAAAGTACTTTCCTGGGGAGAGGAGATAAAGGGTACACACTTGAAATGGAGATGAGCTATATAACACAGCTAAATTTGGGATACATGAGCAGCTGTTTAAGGATAGGTAGGTTCCACTGCAGGAATAATAAGGTGCCTATATATAAACATAAGATATTCAGCAAACTAATAAATAAATAAATAAATATCATTCACAGAAAGAAAAATTGAAAAATATAGGCTTAAATGAAATCCACTGTGACAACTACACCTGGGTTATTCACATTAAAGGGTAGGAAAGAAAAGTATTTTTGAAGATGAACAAGTAAAAGGCATTTAACAAAGAAAACCCCTGAAAACCCCTGACCTAACAGCAAGCTTAAATCTTGTCTGTTGTCACCAAAAATGTTTACAGACTCTAGTTTTACCTGTCCTCTTGCATTTATGGCACATCAAAATTTAACTGAATATGTTTGCTTTGCATTGTGGCTGTATATGTAACGTAAATCCACTGCAGGGAGCAGGAATTCAGTTGTAGTTCCACTATTTATTATTCAATAAATACTGTTCCGTCAACTAGAACAGTGTAGATCTGCCTTTGGCTTAACAAGTTATATCTGCTTACAAAACCCAGATCTCATTCTTACCAAACTTTATTGATATTTCGTTTCAGCACTGTATTTTAATGTTCCTTGTGACTAGAGTCAGCTTCTTGTAGGTGAATAAACATAGGCGTAGATATGTGGATTCAAAAATCTGCTAACTCTTATTTATTCAAAAACTATTAATGCTTAAAATAACTTTGAAAGGAAAAGCACTGGGAGCTGCACTTGAGACAGCTATCAAAATCTATTTATGAAATTAAGAGTGAAGGGACATTATAGACTGAGGTTATATCTTTGTAGGATAAATAGCTCTATGAGCATTATGTGGGAGGTCGTCTTGCCACAGATGGCAATTGGACTGTGAAATGATGAAACTTTTAAAAAATGTTGAGATGTCCTGAGTGGTATTAATGGAAGTTTAACTATCCAAACAAAGAGTGGAAAATATAAAGGAGAGGAAATAAGACTGAGGGTATGTTTGCGGATGTGGCACACAATTGATTTTTAACTGAATATGTGCATCAGCTGAAAGGGAAGGAAATAATAATGGCTCTGGCATGAAGTAATGCAGTCAAAGACATACACTTAAATAACCTTATACTGCAAATGGGTAAACACAGAGAAAATAAAAGAGGAGACTATTTGTTCCTCAATTTTGTAATTTGAAAGGTAAGAAAATCTTCACAGTAGAGAAAAAAAGGAGAAACTCATTATTTGGCTGTGTAAATGTCAAAGGTCAGCAGAGACATTCTAGAGACAAGGAGGGAGGAAAATTAGTGACACGGCTCAAAATGTGTTTTTTGCAAGAAAAAAGGCAAAGTGCAAAACTTTCTTAAAAGCAGCAATTCTCTAGTATGCTGGGGCAATTTAGGATTTGTGGGGACGAGGATCCTGTTTTTAAAACACTAGAAATTGGCAATTCAGCTTTTGAAGGTCTACAAATTTGTTACTGTCTTTTTAAGGTGGCTAGAAAGAAAGTCCCCTTATTGAGGGCAGCTTATTTGCAGAAGACATATTCTTGCTCTTTAGGTGGAGGAATAAACACTGAGCAGTGAAGACCAGCTGCTGTAGCAGTTTACAGAGTGATTTATTTGTTTGCGCACTGTCTAGTATGGCTATTGTATGCCCTATTTTGTGCTGTTAAGAGAGGTTGGACTGTGGAGAAGCCTGAGATCAGGGTCAAACGAAATCCATCTGAAGCAGGCAGGGATTGCTCCTTCCCTGAAAGTATTTAGAAATTCATATGTCGCTTGAGGGACTTCTTGAGTGCAAGGTGAGATGTGCAGGAAGAAGAAAAGAGCACAGTGAAAATGCAGAGCGAGCACAGAGAGACTGCATGGGCAGCCACAGGGTTACCCTGGAGAAGACCAGGGGACAGACATGCAGTAAGGTCTTAGTGTGGCAGAAATAAAAAAGACTTGTACAACGGAACTTCATGAATACAGTGGGGACATTAACTCACCCACCTTTTTTATTGCTGCATCACCCTGGAGATTTTTTTCTATTCAGACACTTTGTACTCTGGTTGTGTCACAGTTATTCAATGGTACTGTGTAGGCAGATTCACCTTTATGCTTTTTCTAACTGGAATTCCCTTTGCACAGCTCCGCCTGGCAATTTAGGATAAGATGCTAACAACTGTGAACTGGCATATGAACTGAACTACTTGAGTTGCCTTTATTTGCATCCCACATGTCTGACAAGGGATTTTACTTGTGTGCATACATTCATATGCTTCAAAATATTATTTTTCTATAATATATGAACCAGAATTCAATAGGGAGAAGCTGGCCATCAATGAATCACTAGCTGCCAGTCCATTGTTCTTCTGCCTCTAATTCCTGATTCTACAAAGGTAACATCAAAGTCCTGTTTCTGTTCCAAAACTCTAGTCTAGCGACACATGGCAGATTGTCTTAATCATTGAAGATGAACATCCAGCTGCAATGGACTACCCCAACCGTTAGCCAAAGCATTTTTCTGGGCTTTGACCATATAAATAGCCTGAATTCAAATCTCTTCATGTAAGTCTGTTAATGGCTCTGAGAAGACTGCAGAACCATCTTGGCATTGGATCCAGAATTTTTAAAATTTTTTTTACATTTACAGAGAGATCTTATCCATTTTTCTCTTATCCACTTGAAACATTTTCATCTCACAGTTTATGTATTTAGTCCTGGATAATCAAATCAGATTTAAATAAGTCCAAATTTATTCTTAAAATCTTGAGGACCAATGTGCAGCTCAGATGGCCTGTGACATCTAAACAGATATACATATAGTTGCCTATAGCACTAGAAAACCTGACCACAAAGAGTGGGTAGAAACGGTTGAAGTACAGTAATGTAGACAGATGTAAACTTAGCCCAGTAATGTAGTTAAGCAGTCCAAGAGTATACCTACCCAGCCAAAGCTAATCAAAAAGCTCACAAGGATGAAGTTTTCAATACAGACATATAGTTTAAGGCTGGGACTTAAAAAAAAAAAAAAAAAAGCAACCAGATATTTATTTAAGATTTTCTCAGGTAAATCCAAAACAATCCATGGAAGCTTTGTGTAATTATCTGAGACTCCGTAGCTTATCCATTTCTGCTCTAGCATTTGCTCAGTTACTTAGAGTTCTGCTACTGTAGATATGCAAGAGTCTGTGAAGTTAACTATTCTGCAAATATTTCCTTCAATACTCATTCACAGCTATCTCAGATCTTAAGTCCCTTGATGGATGCAATGTTTATTACAAGGCCTTTATGTAAAGGTACTTGGTAGGTTTCACATGCCTATCTCATACTGGCAGAATTAAAGTTCACTATGTAATATAGTATCGCCATAATTTTTATTTAAAAGCACTGGGAAGTGAGGAGGCATTGACACCACTGTTTAATTTTTGCTTAAAGTCCAAAAATAAAATCTCTGAACTACAAAGCAGGGGACTTGAGAATTCGTTTTTTTCTTAACCTAGTGGTCAAGTAACTTCTGGAAGTGTACTACTGGTAGGCTTAGGCACCTGCTTCATCTTTTCTTCAATCGCAACTTCTGTTTGAGAGGCAACAGAAGAGCCTGGAGGACAAAAGGAGGACAAACAGCTGGAAACTTGACTCTGTAGCTAAGTGGTTAAAGCAGTCAGCTAGCAGACAGCAGACCAAAACATTGGTCTCCACATCAGCTCTTTTTTAACCCAGTAATCTAATATAAAATGCACAATCACTCCATGGAAAGGATCCCAGACCTCAGGTTGACTCTTATCAGATGCAAATTCTAATGAAGTCAGGAATCATAAGCAGAAAGATATCTCATATGGGTTTGGTGTTCCATTTTCATGTGTTTTTTAAAAAAGGCACATAAACAAAAGAGAGTAACAAAGACAGAAAGCAGCATTGACACAACTGTGCAATTAAAATGTTTGTACAGTTGCAGCAAAGCTGAATAGGGAATTTTTCCCCTTTCAAACTCATGTAGTAGTAGCAGTGCAAGAAGTTGCATGTAACAATAGGAGACTAAAAAACACACAGGAGACATCTAAACTGACAGTGTTCCTTTAAGTTGACTCAGCACAAACCAGCATCGCTAGGTGATACTTATCTGTCATAGTACTTCACTGCCAAAATCAACATTTCACAGAAAATGTAGAATTTATATTTTGCTTTGAATAAAACAAAACTTGAAATTTCTACTTATTTGTGTTTATTGCCTAGGTACTTAATATGTCTTGCTTAGAGATAAAACTAATATGGTTGGAATATAAGTTCCTAGCTCACTCATATCAGTTTAAACAGGATTACTGTCAAGAGTAGTCTATCCCCTGTACCTCCCATGTTAACTGTATGCAAGTAATACTGATGTTTATTGTAGGGTCTTGAGACCCTACAAAATGGGTTTTTTTAATACTTCTTCTATCAATTTGGAAAAGCCCAATTTGAAGGTAATGTAAGCTGTGGTGTTGGTGGAAGATGAAAATAGAGATTTTAAAATGCTGTGTTACACTGTGGTTATAAATTACAGATAAATTCCTTTTATTTAAGCATCTCATGTTTAAAACTGAAAGAGATTTTGACTGTGTTGTGAAATGCAGCTGTCTATTCCTACTGTGGGTGGGTACAATACCAAGCACAACTACAGCCTGGGTGGACAACTGAAAGCAGCCCTGAGGAGAAGAACTTGAGCGAGGTGCTGGTTGATGACAAGCTCATCATGAGCCAGCAGTATGTGCTAGCAGCTCAGAAGGCCAACTGTGTCCTGGGCTGCATCAAGAACAGCATGGCCAGCAGATCAAGGGAGGTGATTCTGCCCCACTACTCTACTCTGGTGAGACCCCACCTGGAGTACTACGTACAGCTCTGGGGTCCCCAGTACAGGAAAGACATAAAGCTGTTGGAGCGAGTCCAGAGGAGGGGCTGGAACAGCTCTCCTATGAACACTACAGTCTGAGAGAGTTGAGCTTTTTCGGTGTGAAGAAGAAAAAGCTCTGGGAAGACCTAATTACAGCATATCTATACTTCAAGGGGTCATACAGGGATGTGGGAGACTGTTGTTCACCAGGGAGTGCAGTGATAGGACAAGGGGTAAAGGCTTCAAACTGAAAGAGGGTAGGTTTAGGTTAGACGTTAGTAAGAAATTCTTTCCTTGTGAGGGTGGTGAGGCACTCGAACAGGTTGCCCAAAGAGGCTGTGGAAGGCCCATCCCTGGCAGTGTTCAAGGCCAGATTAGATGGGGCTTTGGGCAACCTAATTTAGTGAAAGGTATCCCTGCCCATGGCAGAGGGTTGGAACTAGATGATCGCTGAGGTCCCTTCCAACACAAAGCATTCTATGATTCTATGATTATTGTTGATCAATTTTAGGAATTTTCAGGGATTAAGAAAAGTGCATACTATATAATCTGTGCTCCATTTTTTTTTGGCAAAGGAAGTCTGAGATAGCCCTATTAAATCAAATATGTTCATAATGGAGAAGATACTCAGGTATGTGAGTATATCACTGCCATCAAGCATCGTCAAAACAAATGAACAAATCAGTTCCACACAAACCTATACTCTCTGGATTAATGTTTGGCATTGGAAATCAGCATGATCCAGGCTCCCATCTTCCCTTAAATTCCCTAGACATCTCTACACAGAAAGATCATTAATACAGGCTCTCTACAATCTTGTCCCAGCAGCCCAATTCCTACTCTTTGGTCCTCTAAATAATGGTAAAATCCTTAAGATGCACTTGTATATATTTGAAAGAAGAACATTTATTAGAGAATCTTCCTGCAGGCATATTTCTGTTAGGTTCCTTATTTCAGGAAGTATCTATACAATTTGGATTGTGTCAGTTATACTACTTTCCATTTAGACATGAGCATAATGGTGACGAAATCTAATGATTTGTGATGCTGTGAATCTGTCAACTGTATTGACCACTGTTTCTTCTGTCCACCCATATGCCTACAGGCTTTGTATGCCTGTATGCAATTCTTATTGCAATGTCTACAAGAAGAAAATGGCTTTCAGCACCTTGCAATAATTCTTAAGTAGATTGCCTATCTCGGCATTTTCTTTCTTCTCCCCCTTCCCTTGTTACAATTAGTCTCCCTATTTTTAATCACTGTAATTATCCAGTGGCCTGTAAAAATATGTGTACCACCACATGCTCATGATGTTCTTACCACAACCTTTTTTCTTCCTTTCTTTTTCTTCTTTCTTCAGAGAAATTTAAACAGAGTAGAAATACTGACAAATCTCTTCTACCACTTCTAAGCTGCAAGTTTTGCTGTTCTGTTTCAGGAACATAGGTTAACTCATCCTCTGGGCCAGATCTAGGCTGCTACTTGGGCAGTTCCACTGTGTAGTCAGGTTGCATGAGTAGAACTTGGCTGAATGGGCAGAAAAAAATTATTAGGTTCAGCACCCCAGGAATTGTAATTTCAGCTTCTGCCTTTCACTGCAGCACTAAAGGCTCAACTCAGGTCCCATGATAGTCAAGCTAACATAAATTGCATCTATTCTGAAAGTCAGGATAGCATTTTGGGGTGTGTTCAGGAGCCAAATTAAGGGCACTCTCAAGCAAAACTTTCAGTTGAAACTGCAAAGAAAACAGAATTTTAAAAAGAACAACTAGATGGTAAACAGAAAAGAAGTTGCAGTCAAACAAGGATAATTGTGGACAATTAACCACACCTTAATCATACAGAGATGCTCAGATATTTATTGAACTGTAGTGAATTGTATGTGTCATCATAAAATTCAATATTTCATTTCATATGGATATTGTAGTGGAGATTTCTAAATCCAGTGTCCATAGGAGATATTGCAATAAATGAAGACTGTTTAAATTTAAGCAACCTTGAAATATTTATTCTTGTCTTTTATACCATGGCATGTTAGGCTGTTGAGAGCTAATTGAATAAAAAAAGAGTAGTGCCCAACAGGTTTTTGAGCATTAAACTAAGTCTGAATGGTGTTCAAGGTCATTAGCTGTAATGGGGTCATCAACCCCATACTCTGCTGAACTTCTTTTCTGTTTAGCAACTGTGTTTTACGTTGAGTCTGTGCTGAGCACTAATGTCCGAGTAATAACCAACTTACTTCTTTCACTTAATGTGCTTTTCATAATGGCTGTAATGAGAGTCCAGACAAGCCCTGCTAAGGGATCATTTTTCTCTCTACCTCAGATGACTAAAATCTTTCTGCCATTTTCTTGATGCTTCACACTGAGTGGCCCAGATACAAGGTAGTTCTTTGAAAATGTGCAACTATGGTGTTCAGAGGGCCAAGTAACCGCGGTGGAACTCAGAATAAGCAGAATTACTCTTATTGACTTATGTTAAAGAGGTTGTTTGTGATTTTTTTTTACATTAAGGCTAGAAAGGCTTTGTTTTTCTCCTTCAGGTCTGGGGAGAGGAAACAATATGGAACTAGTAGAGCAGAAGTAACAGATGCCATTAATTGCACTGAAAGGTTTCTGTTCCTCAGGAAATAGCTGTCTCAGGCTCTTCACAGAGTTCTTACTCCACTGGTATCTATTATTTTGAGCCTATCCTGTGAAATTGTTTCCCACATTAAACTGCCTAATGTGAATATTTGTGGCTCTTTTCTGTCCTTGATTGTTTCTACACAATGCAAAGCACATTCTCAGCAGGAATCCCACTGGGGCATGGTGTATTATACATATAATTGCTGAATATTGCAGTTGCCCTCCAATATTCAGCAATTATATGTACCCTCCAGCCATTGGTACCTTATCTAAATATTCACTACTATTCAGTCAAGCATATTTGCCTCATAGACAGGTGTGTCTATGGGGAAGGAATTATAATCAAATGAAATAAAGAAGGGCATAGGTGAAACGTCTATGTAAGCAGTAATATATTGCCACAAAATAATTATTCATTCAAATCAAACAAAACTTAATATTATTAATCCAGTAATTTTTATCCTCAGAGGGACTGAGTGGGGTTTTTCTTCCAGCCAAAAGTCTATATATTCATTTTGGTTGGTAATGCTGAAAATTTCTGCTCATGTCAAAGAAAGAATTTGCAAAGAAAGAATCTGAAATGTGGACACAATAACTCTTTTCTCATTGTAGCATGTGATTAAGCCTCTTTATACAACTATACCCACTGCTACAGATTCTACTGGAGAAATTCTTTCCTTAAAGGAGCGGGGTGGAGGGGAGGAACCCACCAGTAGACCTGTTCTGAAGTATTCTGTGACTTAAGAGCTGAAAGTTAAAAAGACATACTCAATACAAAGTTGTACAGGCACAACCTGTTTGTGGAGACCTGTATAGTTTGTAAGCAAATGCCAAATAAATACAGAAAACTTATCTATTACAAGATCTGAACCCATCATCCTAAATAATTGTTTTCTATCTGCATTAACCCAGTTTGAACTATGCCCCACAACTTGGTTATAACTTCAATTAAATTTTATTTTGAAAAAATTTTAGTGTAGTTTGAACCCTTTGGCCCTGGAGAGCCAAAGCGACATCTGCAACCCAGCAGAGAAAACTGTCTGCAGATCTTGCAGATTTCTCTACGAAAGATAATCAGTTGTTACTCAATTCAAAATTAACAATGGCATTTCATAAGTATTTAAGGGGAGCTTTATAAAATGAGGGACCTAGTACAACAATTTAGCCTGTACATTAAAAAAACCCCAAACATATCTTTTTTCCTGTGGCTCAAGGCATCCCTTATTAGCACTAATGCAAATACCCAGAAGTTCAGAATCTATGTCTACTTTCACAAAGGCATTACATTTGAACATTAAGACTAGAAAATGTTTCAGCCAGAAGTAAAATAAATAAATAAAATCAGATCAGTTTGCTAAATCATCAGATGTTAGCATGGTAACTTGCCTGGGGCAAATATGTAATCATCCAATTAAAAGAACATCATGATGCAATCTAGTAAGCTATAAAACTCAATGCTAATGATGAGGAAAATCATATGTCACATGATATCGAAGAAGAAGAGGAAACAAGATTTGGTTTATGTGGAATTAGTGCTAGGATGGGGACAAATGGGGCTAGCAGATCATGTTCTAGCTGACAGAGGGAAAAAAATAGAGGGTTTTGTGTATCTGATAGGTTTTTATTTGGAATATGGTAGGCTACAATGGTCTTTTGCAATTCTGAAGATCAGTATCAAACCTTGCTACATCCCAGCACTGATACCCTACAAACTGGTTAAAAAAGGCTGTATCTACAGAAATGCAGAAATACAGATTCTTTCCTAGTATCAGTAACATATGCTCTTCAGGAAGTGCTGAGAAATACACCAAGTATTTAATACAGAAATCCAAAGAAATCCCAGAGTCTTCAAATCCTAAAAAAAAAAAAAAACCATAAAAAAGGTATAAGTGTTTCACCAGCTAAATTTTATGTAACACTTAAATCCCAATCTTTTTTCCCATGTCTAAAGCTTCAAGTATTAAACTGTGCTGAAGCAGCACTCTGTAGTCATAGTTAACCTTGAATCTGAAAGTAGGTTGGATGATTTTGCAGCCTCCCTTTTAAGAAAAACATGATTTCTCTCCCCCCTATTAAATATGCCTATTCTAGAAGTTTTAGAGACATCTATCAAAATCATTAAATCATGGAAAAAAAAATTATTCCTAAATTGGCAAGCAGAACTCAGAAAGTATGTATGAGAGGTGACCTGCTCTAGACAGAACACCCAAGTGGGAATAGGCTTTTTTTGAAATGGTTCTTCAGTGCTAGGTCTATATTTGAACAATGTCTACATGTGGCAAGAGTCTGATCCGGGCTTAGTTAGACGGGGAAGCAGATGTGCAGCAGGGAATTTCTGCAAAGGCCTGTGTTCAGATGCATCGCTGCCTGGTAGTCCCAAGGTGCATGACAGGTAATCCAGCCCACACAGTTCCCCAGTTCTCTCAGACCTCTCTCATGTATGAGGAGAGCAGTGCCTAGGCCCATATGACCTTTGTAAGGTCTGTGATATCATCCATGCCATAATATGACAGACTGTTTACCATCTCCCTGGCTATCTCACTCTAATATGGATGACAACGTATTTAAATGTGAGTTATTGAAATGGAAGTAGCAGTCAAAGAAAAGCATGAAATCTTGATCCTCTAATTACTAAAATAAATTACAACTGCTACAGAATAAGTGTGACATGATGTTAATTAAACACAATGTCACAGAGCATTTACTAGCCAAACAGGCACTTTTTTTTCTTTCCCACTTTCAAAGTTCTTTGTAGAACTGGTATTGTTAAACAGATACAAGAAGAAAATAAATATCTCTGTTCATCTGCAATGATACTGTCCTGACAGTGACCCTGACCCCTTTAAAAAATAGCTACAGTTGGTGGAACTGAAATTGTTGGCTGCTCAGTTCCTCTTTTTCAAAGGAAGAGTCTGGAAGGAAAGCTACTCTGAAAACCAGAACCCAGAACTGTCCATACAACTGCGTTACGGTTGTGGTTGCGTAAAATCTGCCCTTTAATGTGTAAGCCCAAAGACCATAAACTGGATATTGCAGGATGTTGCGAGAGTGCGAGGTAGTAAAATATGAGGATTCTCTTCCAAAGTCTGTATATCAGGACACCAAAGAAATTTCCTTTTCCATGATAAACTGGATGATCTCTGAGGTCCCTTCCAACCCAAAGTCTTCTATGATTCCATGATACCGACATATTATTGACATCTTTGAGGGAAAAAAGAGAATGTTTATTCAGTTATTACACAACATCATAGAACTTTCAAAATATTTTATTCAACAGAAGTAAAAATTGATTCAGGAAGCAAGGAAGGAGTTAGTTGGCTATAATGTTAAACAAATAGAGAAATGTTGGAATACAGGTTGTTACTTATGTGAAAATAGCTCCAGTTCTGAATTTTTTTTTGTTCTGAGATAACAATAAAACACAATTTTTACCTTTCCTATGAAGCAAAATTATGAAAAGTGTATTTGGCAAGAGGATCAAAACACAAAGGTTTTTTAATGAATTTAAAAGATTTAGCTTTTTTTTTATTTCTTGAAGAAAGAACTGTATGTTGACAACAATTTCCTTCAAAAACTATAAAAATTGTGGAAAGCAGCTTCTTCAATATTTTGTAAACACTTGCATTTTTGTTGGAATGGAGGTTTTGGGGTTTTTTATATGACATTCAAGATTAAATAAGTCAGCATTTCAGTTTAAAAAAAAAAATCTTCTCTAGCATGTGTCATATGTCTCACGCTCATCAATGCTTCCTGATAGAGCATTCCTTCTGCCAACAGACTACATTATGTCATGACTTCTGGATATAAAACTCATGCTACAGCCATTATGATTAGTGACAAAGTATGTAACTCTTTATAAGAAAATCAATTGCTCAGTGGGGTCTGTGCAGGAGTTCATGAACATTCTGTAAAGTAAGTCCCCTTATTTCACTATTTATTCAGTAGCAGTTTGAACTTCACCAACTGGAGGAAGTAGGTAACATGGGCTTTACATTGTATGCATGCACTTATAGAAAGACATTGGGAACCTCAGTACTTAAAAATTCCATGAAAACCTGTAGCAAAACTGCTCAGACCTAAATTAAACTGACTTGCATAGCCATAGTAAAAAATCAGGAGTGTACCCCAATTTTGAACTAATTTTGAAAGGGAATTTCAAAACATTAGTATTACCATACAGCATGAAACTGTACCCACTCCCATTGGTGTTACATGGCCACAGCTTTGAGTACAGAGTATAGAATGAAGCCTGTTTTTGCAGCGTTGTTTTTTTTTTTTCTAATCTTTTTTTTTCCAGAAGATTAGTTGTTTTGAAAGTATAGAAGGTTTATACCTTGGCCATAAATACCAACATAATTTGAACAATTACCCACAGCTGTTGCAATCACTTAAGGATGTTCTGTAAATGTAATTTCACTGTGGGAAAATTCAACCTTTCAGATTTATAGATGTAAAGCAGAATAAAAAGTGGAAGTTTCAACTGAACTATGAAACATAAATTAAAAATCACCATAACATTTTCGGTTCGGTTTAAACCATTTTCATGAATGAAATAGTATAATGCACATAGTGATATATAAAACATTAACTATAATATAAACTATAATATACTTTTTTTTCCTAATCAAAAGAATACATTTATGTCTTGATGTTGCAAAATTTCCTATAGTTATAGAAAAAATTTCTGCTCTGAAAAACAATATTTCTTGAGGATTGCACTTTCCATGACACACTGAGGAAAAAAGAAAATACACTTTAAATCAAAAAGGATTTTATCTTCTGCTAATGTGCTGAGAACATTAAGAAAAACCAGCTAATCTTTGAAACTATTAATGCCTGTAGAAAGCTTGCCACCATGCTACAAAGTGGAGACATAAGAGATGCTGTAGGTGAAACAGATGTGGACTGAACCACTGAGCAATTAAGAAGAATATTTAACCAGAAGAACCTTCTAATCACTTGGTAAGCTATTTAATTTGTGCAAAAAAGTGAATATTTTATAACAAGGAAGCTGAAGGTGATTTTACTAAATCATTTCTTTTAATAGCTGTTTAGCAGGAAGGTATATGGATTTACAAATGTTAGCATTGTTTTAGCCACTAGCAACAAGATGATAATATTGAAAGTTAATTTGGGACTCTGGCTCTATTGTTTGCTACTCTAATTACTTGCCTTAGTGAGCAAAGCAGCCTGAGGAAAATAAACTGGAATAGCACCACATCAGGAGACTGAAATGATAGAAGCTCCAGGCTAAGTGATCTAAGGTGTTGCCATTTGCAGAAAGACTTTGTATTCTGCGTCCTTTGCTTAAAGTGCATTTTCTCTTCTGAAGATTTTTTATACTAAAGTGCTGTTTGATTTCATGACATCATTTTCAATAATTTCCTAGGAATTAAGCTTTTCTTTTTTTTCATCCTCTTGGCCTCCCTTCTCACCCAGTGATTCAGATTTGAAGAGGTAATAAGAAAAAAGGAAAATTCCCTTTGAAAATATCACTTGAAATGCTTTAATAACTCCTTTGCCTCAGAGTGAATATTGAGTTGTACTGCTGATAGACAGGGGGACAGGTTGCACCAATTAAATGGGACCCATTGTTATTCTGCAGTGTCTCATTTTTGAGCAGTGATCTTCTAAAGAAATAGGCAAAGGGAATCTGTTTAGTACTAATGACGGTTTCTGAGGAAATAGAAGGATGCCCTTTTACATACCGTGTCACTAATATAAAAGACCACACAGAGCATTCCTTTTTGTGCTAATTCAAATTATAAATACAGATTCAAATAGATGGGACCAAAATGTATCAGTGGTTTTATTCTGATGAGTAGTATGATATAAAGTAAATTGTTAATGTAGCTGCAGTTTAATTTATGATTTGCTCCTAAAACCATACTACCAATATGCTGATCAAATAAAAGTAGCCTTTACATGCTCCTTCTCTTCCTATGCCTCACTTCAACCGCAGAACGGAATTTAATTAAAGCCCCTACTTACTTCAATAAGAGAAGCCTTGTCAGTTTAATTGATTCTTGGTCAAAGTTATATTGATTGGATAAAAGCAAATCTATTCCTTTCCCAACAATTAAAACATTTAAATAGACTCTGTCTCCCTTTTGATGAAAGGACATGGAACCGCTGGCAGTTGTCCCTATGCGTGATGTCGATCATTAGCAAATGAGTTAATGTACATTTATATTAGTACCCATCATGTTTTATTATAATATTCTACTATGTTAAGGTCTCTAATGTCCATCTACTAAAACCCAGAAAGTCATATAAGAAGTCCTTAGTGTCTGCTGGTAAATAAATTGTTTAAAAAACCTTAAAACACTTTAAAATTTCTGTATGTGAGCCTGTACTCAGTGCTTTTAGTTCTCATAGTAAGTATCAAAGTCTGTTAAGAGTATTGAGCACTTCAGAGTTACGGCTTACTTAAACAGTTTAAAAATTATTTAAATGTCATCTTTTAGAAATCAGATCTAATTTACTTGCAGATGACTGTTTTAGCAGTGCTTAAGGCCAGAAATCTTTTCCCCAAGCCTTCCAAAGATTTTATCCTGAAGAAACTTGCATGGAAATTTCTACCTTTAGTTTATCATTTCCGTTTGAGGTTTCACATGTCCTTCTAAGACTTCTGAAAACACTAAGACTTCTAAGGCTTCTGAGAACTCACTTTCCATAGCACAGTAAGATCAAAAGTGAACACGGCATTACACCTAAGGTCCATGTAAGTCTGTATGCAGTCTCCAGTAGTAGCCAATAAATGTTCAGAAGTGCAATGTAAGAAAAAGCACGTGTAGGGTGATACTTCCTACTGCGATATTTTTCCAGTTATCTTTGATGTGGTCCTCTACGGGCTGCAAGGGTTCAAACTGCTTGCCCACAGCCTTCTCCAGGGAATGCAGAGGAATCTGTGCTCTGGTGCCTGGAACACCTTCTCCCCCTCCTTCTTAACTAACCTAGGTGTCTGTAGAGGTGTTCCTCTCACATTTCCTCAGTGCTCTCATAGCAGCTGCACAGTGGGTTTTAGCCTTTCTCCTTTCTTAAGTATGTTAACACAGAGACACCAGTGACGACCACATCAGCATCACTGATCTGCTCAGCTTTGGCCAGTGTAGGTCCATTTGAGCTGGCTGAAACCTGCTCTATCTGACATGGGGGCAACTCCAGGTGTCTTCTCACAGAGGCCACCCCTGAAGCCCCCCTCCACTCCCAAAATATTGCCATATAAACTTAATACTGCCAAATAGGTAACACCTGTAATTTTCTAAAATCTATGTATATTTGCAAAAAACCCTTCAAGGTAGTGGCACAGGGAGAAGAATGTCACTGAAGTATATTTATTTAGTCCTGTCTCTATGTGGAAACAAATAAAAGGACTTCTAAAGAAGAACAGATCTGAGACGAAGAATACCAGAAGCTCTTTAAAGTTGAGCCTTGTTGGCAGTAACTGCAGACCTGACACTAGGAGCTCTGCCAGACTGGAGTTCTTTAATTTACTTCTGTGTTTAAAACTATCACATGTAGATAGTGGAATGAGAAAATGAGAAAATATTGTGATAAAAAATAAAAAAATATTTATTATGTCTGTGAAATTTCAATAATTTTTTTTTTTGTAATTGAGAACTTGTGACATTTTATTTTGCCTGCTGCAGTACACTGCAGTCAGTGTCTTAGGGACTGCTGGAGAAAAATGCATCTTCTTCACGCAGATTCTGCTACAGAAAAAATCAGAAGTAAACAGCTCTGTTTTGATGGAATTGCCTGTGTGTGTCTATATATATATCCTCCTTCAGGTATGTGCACTCACGAGAAAGGGACTAGGAATGGGGATGGCCGTAGCTGTGTGTAATGAAATTTGTAGACATGACCATCACTTTGACAATCCTGTAGAAACTCATTCTAGCATTTTATTTATTTCCCTTCATATTATCTGAGGATGCTGAGAAACAAATAAAGTAGATAATCTTATTTCTAGTCATCTATTTGATTGTTAGTACGTAATAGCATAATCATAGGGTTTGTGTAAAATAATGCTGCAAGCTAAGGGGGAAATCATGGACTAATATTTGAAGTTTACTGTGTATGGTCTCGTTACAATTGGCAGGTGTATAAAATAGGTATTATGCTTTGATAAAAGGAATTAGCCACATGTTACGATGCTGTTAACACTGGTGTGTTAAACTTCATGGCTTTCAAAAATAGGAACCTTCTCAGCTGCTGTAGTAAATTATTTGCTCTCTCTAAGCTGTTCACTCAGTCTTGGTTGGCACTGACTTCGTATCTCCATCTAGAATTCTAGAAAAAGTGAAAGCTCAAGTAGATATTAATTTATTTGTTCTTTCTGATTTTCACAATACAAATAAAAATGAAATGTCTTAAATCTGATTTTGTTCATGGTTAGAAGTTCTTCATTTTAGTCTGTGTGTTGGTCAGATCTACAGCACTTCCAATATTCCCTGAATCCTGTAAGGCAGTCAGTCAGCTGGGATTTTTCTCAGCAGAAGAGATGAAACTGCCAAAAGTTTGTGTAAGTTTGTCTTTGTGTAAGGACATTTTCCACTGTCCTACTCAGTAAGTACAAAGTCCCAAGAAGGTAGTTGCATGAAACTATTTTTTCCTTAGAATGATTTTATTAATCCTTCCTACATATTCATGTTTTTTCTATGTTTTAGCTAACATTTATGTAAATGAGTGAAATTTAGACAAGCCCACTGCATATTAAGGTTTCCTAAATGTTCCTGAAGTCTTCTAATTGAATCTGATTTGGCTTTATTTCTCTCAGCATTATCAGCCTGTAGCTGTCATTTTTAAATGCAGATATGTCCGCATCTTAAAAAAAGGGAGCAATGGAAAGACACTGTTCCCTGATAGGCAAGAATCAAAGAATCATAGGGGTTAGAAGGGACTTCAAGAGATAAATGAATCCAACCACCCTGCCAAAACAGATCCTTAGGACAGAAGAAGTAGTGAATGTGCTAATAAGCATGGTGGAAGATGCTTTAAAGTTTGTTGTTTGGTTTTGTTTTTTTTTCCCCACAACAAACGTATCTTTTAATACTTCCCCATGTGCCTAGCAGTATCTCTCTGCTCTTTTTGTTCCAGGTGTGGGTTGGCAGGGCAGGACCCCAGTCAACGGGTTGCATTACTGCATATAGTCCTTTAATTGCCACTTAACTAAGGTTTTAATAAGATTAGAATTTGTCTAAAATATGACTAAAATTTGTGAAACTGATTTATTTTTGAAAGCACTCAAAAAGGGGAAAAAGCCCGATAAAATCAGTAATTATAGAGTTAGTTAGATCTCTACTTGCTGCTTTGTCTGCAAATCATGACTGCCCTCAAACCCCATAAAACCATTCTACTCCATCCCAGGACTCCTGCAGGAATCAGCAGTACGGTTTGATTTCAGTGGAGCTCCTTCAAACATAACAAGCCTTACCTGGCCTTTAGCCACTTGAAGAGCCCTTTATGATTTTTTTTTTCTCTGATAGCTCAAATGACTTCACCCTGCCTGAACTTCTAGTCCCACTGTACACCAAATGCCCTACAGAAACAAACACTTCGTTGGTGAAATGTGGCTTTTTTCTCCTCCACAGCAGGTCTTGTGTCCCCATCTCCAGCCCAGCAGCGATGTCTCCACAGTAAATGTGCTTATCTCTTGTATCACCACGCAGATAGGATCATTTCCATGAGGCAATACAGTTAGGCATTATGATCATGGGAGCAGCAGTTGCCCTAAGTAGGACTTTTCATTGGCACAGTGAAGACTTCAGTCCAAACAGCTGCAACGCGAACAGCACCGACAGTATCAATGGGTATTTAAATCACCATAGAGAGACCTTTTTTTCCTTTTATTTCCATGTCACTGCTCTCCTGAGAGTTAATTTCTTATTTCCTGTGCAGTGTGAGGGGACTGGTGTGTATGTCTGTCTCCTGGGAGCATCTGTCCACCCATCTGCACGTTTCTGCAACTGATACCACTTTCTGGGAACTCCAGGCACCCGCAGTAGCATGTGGTGATGTGAGAGGAGGTGGCAGGCTGTATTTCCTCGGTTTTTGTAAGTGTCAGATTAAAGACAAGGATAAAAGGTTACAGCATGTTCTTTCTTTTCTTACCTTTTAAAACTGTATTAACCGTCTTATGGTGGAAATAAAAGCTTAGCTGTACCATTACGGTCTGACCTGCCCTTTTAAAATTGGACCTGCTGACACTTCCTGAAAAATACCTAAAAGGGCTCTATCTACTCAGTTTGGGCTATTTGATTATAGACACCTTCCTCAAAGGAAGGACTAGTTGAAGATTTAATTTATCTCTGCCCTTTTTTCTTTATTTTCTTTTCCTATTGACATCAATTTGACCACAGGCTTACTTGTCCTCTGATGTGCCTAGATCCAGGACTGGGATTTGGTGAATGATCAAGATACCAAACCTGCAACTTCCAACTATGCATTATGTGTTTGCCCTGTGTAATAAATAATGCAAATCTCGAGAATGAATGCCCATACAGATGTGTATGCTGTCATCTGACACAACCAGGCTACCCAAATATCTACTGCAGACATCTGTGGGGCTGGCAGATCCGATGCCAGGAGTTGTACCCAAATGCCTGCTGGGAGAGGTGTCTGGAAACCTGGTTGGATTCATTGGAGAGTCTCAGATGAAAACAGGTGCCCAAGGGGGAGTGAGCAGCAGAAACATTCCCAAGGCAATAAAGTCAGTGCTTAGATGATGCTTAATCACATGGCTGACCAGTGCTGGCATCTGTTAGCAGAGAAGCTAAATTATACTCAGGGCTATGCTGGCTGGTACTAGGGACCCAGGCATCTACTGCTCATGCAGATACTTGCATATAAAACATAAAGCTCGACCTGAATTCCACCATCAGAGATGCAGAAAGGAACATGTCACCACAGTGGAGATGTTTCAGGCATGGTAGGAAATCTCAAATAGCTGTAGGTTCTTCTGATTATTGGAATGAAGCTGAAAGGATCAATGACAGCAGCACTGCATGCAGGTGCTGTCTCACAGTAGGATTCACCTACTTAGTGGCAGCTCACTTTTTTCTCTGTAGGCCCACAGATAAGCACAGTCCTACACTGCAAATGAAAGGGAAAAAGATGTGTCTTCATGGAACTCCCATGTGTAGTGGGAATCAACTGAGGGAATCTTCTCATGGATGTGTCTTCACTCCCACAGATAGGACACTTCAGGTTGGGTCCACAGTGGGGTCACAAGTCCTGCCAGCAAACCCGCTCCAGTCTATGCTCCTCACTCCACAGGTCCTCCATGGGCTGCAAGTGGACATCTGTTCCACCATCATCCTCCATGGGCTGCAGGGGGGACAGCCTGCCTCACCAAGGTCCTAGAGGAAGCTTCTAGCAGCTTCTCACAGAATCCACCCTTGTAGCCTCCCCCAACACCAAAACCTTGCCACACAAACCAAATACAGTCTAAAGAGGCATCTTCAGTGTTTTACTGAGTGATTTATGTATGTTGATTCATAACAGATAAATCAGACGAGATTTTGACCATAAATTGAAGTGTAAATTGAAGCAGGAATAGTTGAATTGTCAAAACAAATTCCACTATAAGCAGACTTCTCTTTTTATTAGAGATGAGATTTGGAAGATATGGACTGAGAAATGATACAGTCATTGGTGGTATGTTCCTATTAGAGATCTTCATAACTCCTTCTGTCACAGTGGTTCCAAGAATCCAGACCTTTGTCCTTTTAAAATAGAGTATTTTTGAACATATTCAATGACTTTCAGACATTTCTTGCTGCTCTAAATCTGACAGTCTTTCCTAAACACACATTTCGAAATAGCCAGGCACACTCAACAATTTCTCTCTCTCTACCCACCCCTGCTTACATTTTCCCATGTGTCTGGCACCCCATTTCACAGTGACTAGGGTGGCTGCAGCTGACAGTAAGCATTTCTGCCACTAGCATCCCTAATTCCTGCCATCACCTAGCATCTGCTCAGTGGTATCCTACTCCTCAATGTCTTAATCTCTAGCTCCATTTATGCTTGGGGTAAACATCTTCTCCAAGAAGGTTTCTTTGTCTGCTCTGTTCATATAAGAAAAGTGACTGCTTTCAGTAACTATGATGCGATCTGACACATGCAGCCAAACCCAACTGTTGTTCTGTGCAGCAGGCAGCAGCACATTTCTCATTCAAGTGTGTTAATTCACTGTGGTGGTCTATGCTGTTTCTTTATTGAAGACATTTTGATAATGTCATTATAAATTGTGCATGTCTAATGAGTTGCATTCAGGGAAATTGCTATATTAAAACAACCCTTTTTTTACCTAAAATACTTGTTTCCTATCTGCAGGTTTTTTAAGAGAAATGGGTAAGTGATGCTTTGACTGGTTTCTACTGTGCTTTCTAATTTAGTGGCTATCACTGAGGTTTTTGTATCTGACATGAAATTATGCCAGTAGAGTGGAGTGCCTAAAGTTGTACCAGTTTGCTCTAACTGAGAAAACAATCCTGGCTTCAGACAGCAGAGTGTCAGTGGGCCTTATGTTGCAATGCAGTGAAAACCCCCCAACAACAAAAACCATTTTGCCCTTACAAACTTGGAAGAAGGAAAAGAGTAGATAGTAAAAGAGAAAACAAAAATCAGCAGCAGCATAGGGTTTCTTCTGCTTTCATGAGATTGAGATGAGAACTGACACTGAGGTTTGTTAGAACAAGAAATGTAGCTCATTATAGCAAAGCTCCAGTGGTGTCACAGTTTTATCTTAATGATAATCATTGAGGAGACTGCAAGCATTTTTGGCTTTGGGGACCGGGTTCAGATGATTACAGTGATCTGCACAGTTAGAATTCCTAAATAGACTAGAATAAAATACTTATCTGAAAAATAAAATTAAACCCCAAAATAAAGAAAATTTGAGCACCAATTCTCCTAACCTAATGCAGTTTAAGAGAACGATAGAATCATACAGTCACAGACCAGTTTGTCTCGAAAGTGACCTCAAAGTCCATCTAGTTCTATCCCCACACCACCATGGGCAGGGACACCCTCCACTGGACCAGGTTGCCCAAGGCCCCATCCAACCTGGCCTTGAATATTGCCAGGGAGTGGGAAGCCACAGCTTCTCTGGGCAACCTGTGCCAGGGCCTCACTGCCCTCACAGGGAAGAATTTCACCCTAATACCTAATTTAAATCTGTGCTCTTTCAGTTTAAAGCCATTACTCCTTGTCCTATCACTCCACGCTCTTGGAAACAGTCTGTCCCCAATTTTCCTGTAGGCCACTTCAGATACTGGAAGGCTGTCATAAAGTCTCCCTGGGGCCTTGTCTTCTCCAGGCTGAATAAGCCCAACTCTCTCGTCCTGTCTTCATAGGAGAGGTGGTCCAGCCCTTTCATCATCTGCATGGACTACCTATGGACTCCCTTCAACAGTTCCAATGTCTCTCCTGTCCTGAGGACTCCAGAGCTGGATGTAGTACTCCAGTGGCTGCAGTGCCTTCTGGGAGTATTTGATTGCTCTGGTGTTGGCTTCTCCACAGGCTGCAGCAAGGGCATCTGCTCCAGCCCTGTCCTCTCCATGGGCTGCTGGAGGAATCTGTGCTCCAGCGCATCAAACACTTCTTCCTTGACCTTGGTGTCTGCAGGATCATTCTTTATACCTTTCCTAACCCGCTCCCCTGCCCACACAAACACTGCTGTGTGGCATTTTTACTCTTTTAAAAATTATTTTTTCCCAGAGGCACCCCAGTCATGTCTGAAGGGCTCATCTGTGTCCTGTGGTGGGTCTGCCGGAGCCAGCTGAAACGAGTCCATCATGGGGCAGCCCCTCACAGAGGCTGTCTCTGCAGTCCCTGCTGCCAGCACCTTGGCACAGTGCACTTAAAAAGAAGATAAAACTCAGATCAGGCTAGAGAAGGAAAGAGTGAAGCAAGGGAGAATAACAGGCTTTAAGTAGAGGTGTCATGGTTTAAGCCAGCCAGCATCTCAGCACCATGCAGCTGCTTGTTCACTCCCCCCTGGTGAGATGGAGAAAGAAGAGTTATAGTGAGAGAGCTTATGGGTTGAGATAAAGGCAGATTAATAGGTAAAGCAAAAGCCACGAATGCAAGCAAAGCAAAACAAGTTTTACCAGTATTTTTAACTTTTGCCAGTGCAGTGGCCATCTGCATGGTCATCTGGACATCATGACTATATAAGGCAATCAAAGGGTAAATTAAATTTATTGGGAATTTTATTTCTTCCTGGGCAAGATCTCATAGAACAGACTGTGTTATTTATTCAGGAGTCTTATTTTGACAGGATTTGCTGTCAGAAGTACTGTCTCATGAGGCTTGTTGTAGAACTGAATGACAGAAGTGTAACAGCATTATATCCTCCTATTTCTCTGACCTATATCACTTCTCCTTTTCCAAGAATGCTGCCAAGTTCAGTAGGAAATAGTTGATACACCGGGTGATACAGCAAATTAAGACTATGTCAAACTGAAACAATTATGGGAGACCCTGATTACTTACAATGAAAAAGCAACTTTTCCCTTGCATTCAAAATATGATCTAACCCTGTAGGGATCAAAAAGTATTTGACACTGTCTTTCTTTTTATCCATCTCTCCATCCCTACCATATTGGATTTGCATGGTAAGGTTTTGGTAACGGTGGAGGAACAGGGGTGGCTTCTGTGAGAAGCTGTTAGAAGCTTTCCCCATGCTTGACAGAGCCAATGCCAGCCAGCTGCAAGACAGACCTGCCACTGACCAAGGCCAAGCCCATTAGCAATGGTGGTAGTGACTCTGGGATAAGGTAGTTAGGGAGGGGGGGTGGGAGGAAATAACCAACCAAACCTGCACAACTGCAGTCAGAACAGAGAAGAGTGAAAGGAACAACTCCACAGACACCGAGATCAGTGAAGAATGGGGGAAAGGACGTGCTCTAAGTGCCAGAGCAGAGATTCCCCTGCAGCCCCTGGGCGAGACCTTGGTGAGGCAGGCTATGCCCCTTCAGCCCATGGAGGGTAATGGAGGAGCTTATATTCACCTGCACCCCAGGTGGAGAACCACATGCTGGAGCAGGTGGATGTACCCTGAAGGAGGCTGTAGCCCTTTGGGAAGCCTGTGCTGGAGCAGGCTCTTGGCAGGACCTGGCAGGACCCATGAAGAGAGGAACCCACACTGAAGCATGTTTGCTGCTCCAATGAGGACTCATGCTGGAACAGTATGGTCTTGAAGGTCTACACCTCGTGGAAGGGACCCATGCTGGAACAGATGGTGAAGAACTACAGCCTGTGGGAAGGAGTCTAGTTGGAGAAGTTCATGGATGACTGTCTCCTGTGGGAAGGCCCCAGGCTTGAGCAGGGTCAGAGTGTGAGGACTCCTCCCCCTGAGGAGGAAGGGTCGGCAGAGACAACATGTGATGAACTGACCCCAACCCCATAACCCCCATTCCCTGTCCCCCCATGCTGATGGCAGGGAGGAGGGAGAGAAATGGGGACTGAAGTTGAGCCTGGGATGAAGGGGATGTGTGGGGTGTGTCTTATGATTTGGTTTTAATTCTCATTACTTGACTCTGATTTTGTTTGCAATAAATTAAATTAATTTTCCCCAAGTTAAGTCTGTTTGCCCATGAAGGTAACTGGTGAGTGATCTCTCCCTGTCTTTACCTCGACCCACAAGCCTTTTGTTATACCTTCTCTCCCCTGCCCAGCTGAGGAGGACAGGGGTAGAGCAGCTTTGGGGAGCACCTGGCCCCCAGCCAGGGTTGACTCACCACACAAATATGTCTATTTATGTGGTTTTAATGATTTTTCTGTCACTTTTCATTTTTTTCTTTACTGTAATAAAATATATAGCAACTCCTACCCAAAATTAGCATCCTATTCATAATAGCTATTGTGTGTCCATAGCAATAGAGATTATTTGTTCAAATATTAGCTAAGGAGACCAAAAAAGAGAAATGAGATATTTGTTTTTACTTTTAACCTTTTTAATAAACATGATTACTGATAAAAGGAGATGCTTACCCAAACTGTCACTGTATTCCTAATTCAAGGTTTTACTATAAGTTTTAAATTATGGGACACTAAACAAAGTCATCAACTTTCAGTAGCTGACCAGAAGGCCAGTGAGATCACATACAATCTGAACATTTCTTTCTGATTTGCACCTCTTCACCAGATGATGGGGACTAAAAAGGCATGTGAGTATCCTTAAAACTCAGATCTAATCCAAATTTGCTGTAGCCTTCTGGGATATTTTCCTTAAGTGAGGTAACACAGAGGGTACTTGAAGTTTTGTCTATTTACTGTATTGTTAATGTAACTGGTAAAATGGGTTGGTTAGTTTTCATTTTCTCAATATATTTGAGAGGTAACAAAGGCACTAGGTCTGCATATGATATATGGAAGGAAGAAATTCTGTACTGTGAGGTTGGTGAGGCCCTGGCACAGGTTGCCCAGAGAGGTTGTGGAAGCCCCATCCCTGGAGGTGTTTAAGGCTTAGTTGAATGGGGCTTTGGGCATCCTGTTCTAGTGAGGATGTCCCTGACCATGGCTGGGGCGCTGGATCTAGATGATCTTTGAGGTCCCTTCCAACCAAAGCATTCTATGATTCTGTATATAGCTTCTACATTAAAAAAAAAAAAAGAAAAAAGAAAAGAAAAAAAAAGCAATGAAATACAGTACTTGAAAATAGAACGAAAACCAGGATAGACTTGTCAGCTTTCTTATTATAGTAGAAGTTTTCCTTCTTGAATGAGACTATTTTTCTCAGATGGTGAAACTTTTTTTCTTTTTTTTTTTCTCTGCTTCTTTTTTCTCTCTCTGTTGCTGTTGCTTGTAGAAATGGAAAAAGATCACACTAAGAAAAGCCAACCTTTCACTGTAGCATTACAGTACACCAGAATAATTTGAAAACTCACACACATGCCTTACTGTCTCTAAATAATGTTCTTGATTTTTTCTGCTTTGCCTACCCCTGCTGTGTGAGAGGAAGGGAAGATGCATTCTCTTGTGTTTATTTCCATAAATATCATGCAGGTGCCAGTGTTACAGCAGAGCAGGTATTCTAAACCAGAAATGAATACTTACATACCATAATTCCCAGAGTCAAAAAAAAAACCTTCATGTGTGCAACACAGATAATAGTCCCCTGTTGTGATTTATTTTTTCTTATACTTTTCTTAGACTCTTAAAAAATGAGTAATAACAGTAAGACATACATGGGCTTTCAACGCTTTCTCTCATATATAAATGGGTTTGGGTACATTTCTTTTCATCTTTTGTTTGTAGATAGGAACATTGGATCTATCTTCCCGTGGATTCTTCCCCTCCCCTCCTTCCTCAAAATGTCAAAGACTGGAAGTGTTGAGTCACTATATTAATCTTATGTAAAGTATTAACTCTGGAATAATTTATACTTTGCACAGTGTCTAGTTCAGATCCTACTCAGGTTTATTTTTTTCCATGTGAACTGTTTCAATATATCAGCCATCTCTGTCCCATAACTAGGGATCTTCTAATGATGTGAGTCGGAACTATGCTTACCATCCGCATTTAAATTGCCTGAAAATTTTCCTTTTCTCACAAAATCTTCAGAAACCTGATGTTCTCCAGCTTTACATAGAAACTGCTTTTTTGACTCTTACCTCATTTAAGGGATTGAAATAACCTAAAGTTTGTTTCCTCTAGATATTTACCTTACATCTCATCCATTCTGCCAGAGATCTGGCTAGCTCTCCTGCTTTGGTTTCGTTCTACAATGTCATCTTTCTCTGCAGTTTTTATTGATGTTGAGAGAACAATGAATAATCTGAGTTCAAAATTGGGGAAAAAAACCCAAAAAAACCCTACCCAAAACAAGCTAACATGTTTACATAAAATCATTTTTTGTGACCAGTGGCAAAAAGTTGAATCACACATTCATACTCTCCTTTTCAGCAGCACCGATAACCAGTGTTCACTGGAGTCTGACTGAAGATCAAGCCCTGTAGTTTCAAAAAGGAGTGTAGTGAGGCATCTTGTTTTCTTCTGTTTTCCTCAGGCCTTCCCAAGTTGACAGGTTCTTTATATCTTCTGCAGTTTAATAGCATAGACTCATAATGCTCTCTGTTTAAAAAGGGCAATTACATAAAGAGAATTCTTTGCATATGAAGTGGTGAAGGTCAGCTTTACAGCACTCACTAATTTGTTAATTAAATCATAAGGTATGCATTTAGAATATCTGATCTCTGCAATAGAATAACTAAATACATATAGGTCATACAGATAGGTAACTAGAGATAGGTATATGTCAGGATAGAGAAGAAAACGGTTCTTGCTTAAAAGTGATTAAAATTTCCCTTTTCATCTGTGATTACTTCAGGGTGAGGTCAGCAAAACATTTGCAAGCTTTGCTGGCTAGATTCAGAAGTTTGAAATTACATATTTTTGTTTTGCAGCTTGTTATGTGTTCCATCTAAAAAACCTTTTAAATCATACACAGGCTTTTCAGTTAATTGGGAAGGAAAAAAAAGCAGCAATGCACTGAAGATTTTTGGAGATACTTGAGGTAGCACCTCATTTTATTCTATTCTCAGCTGAACTTAGGAACAAGTTGCTATTTACAAGTGGGACTGATTCAAAATCTACAACCAACATAATATTACTGTAGAGTTTTACATATTGTTTTTAAATATGTCTATGTGTTGGAACCTTAATATCAGAATATCTATCTTCCCAGAGGAAAAAGAGAGGCATGATCACCCCTGAGATAGCTACTAACACCCACTCTGGAGCTTGCAATACATAGACCATAAGAAAAGGACACTGTGAAGACTGGGGACATTGTTCCCTAGTGCTAAAGGCACTGGCAAAAATAATATGAAAACACATCTTGAGTCTACAGAATTATTTTGTTGATACCATATTCTTCCCCCTGTTTCTGTATTTCCTGTACTCCATAGGAACGAAAGGTTCTGGAAAGCTTCTCCAGACATAGAAAATTCTTGATCATTCATTTTTCACAGTCATATCTGCAGGCAGCAAAGGGTCAATTAGTACGAGGGACAGGCTAGTACAAACTTTCAGTGTATATAGCTCTGATAGCCACCTCATTGAAGAAGTGTTTCTGCTGGTCAAAATTAGTCAAAGATTTTCCTTGACAAGGAGTTAATAAGGAGAATCCTTCAACTCCAGGGGTTCAAGTGGATTTTGTAATAAGCCCTAAATGATGATGCTCCACAAGCTCTCCTTGTGAACAAGATCTAAGAGCAGGTCAAGATGGAAGAAGTTGATCAGTGTTTGAGAAGAGCATTCATTACCATACCAAGGGGGTCTGATAGCAGGCAGTGTGCCTGAATTACTAGTTGATATAATTTTTCAAATTCTTTTTATTGAAATAGGCACTTGGAAACAGTGAGCAATGATCTGTAGCACCTCTTATGGAGAGAGGTTTTCCTTCACTCAAAGAATCGGTGTATACACTCTTTCTTTAGTCTTGTCCTCAGCAGTAACAGACTGAAGAGAAAGTCCCTTGAACCCCTGCAAGAAGTACTCTTAAATAATTGCTTTTCTGTCCTTTTCTTCTTTTCATATTTCTGTTACTCACTATTTTTAATATTTCATTTGTACTTAATCAGCCTCTATTTCTTTTTGTTGGTGTAAGCAAATGAATGTTCAGTCAATGCACAAGAGCCATTGTAGAAAAAAATTGTTAACACCTCCCCAACCCCTTTTATTGCATTTTAGTTATCCTTTAAGAATTAATATATATTCTGCTGTCATTTTCTAGTCTTGGCACTGGCCCTTGAATGTTTCTTTTTTGAGTTATGGAACTGAAAATGATCACATCCTGATATCTTTGTTGTTACATTTGTTGCTTTTAATTGTTTCTTTACCACAGGGATATTTCAAGTACCCATTACAGTATATGGCATACCTTCAGCATTATCCTTGTTCTGAAGGAATTTATTTGGTGTTCTACTCAGTGGAGCACAGTTTCCTTGTGTTAATTTGATTTTTGTTGCTGTTCTGTTCATTTTCTTAAGCACCTATTTGAGGGGTTATAGATTAGCCAGGAGTGTTCCAGTCAGAAGACAAAACCAAGAATTTCCACAGGATGATTCAGGGAAGTTACACATTCTGGAGGTGGCTCACATGTTGATCATGATTAGCTTTCTATGTTATATTTTGTATATACCATTCTTCCCTAATAGCTATTCTATTAAGATACTAAAAAAAAAAAAAAAAGTAATTTTTAATTCCTCAATAAAAGTATGATTAGTGGAAACTATTTTTCTAATTGAAATCCCAGATGAAACATAAGTTTTCATTAAAAAGGTTAGTGCAAAGTCATGCAGCCTTTGGAACTGTGTAAGGCTGAAAAGCTAAAGTATCTTTTTGAGGACAGAACTTGAAGGCACAGTATAGAATTCAGTAAATTATGACTCCTTTCTTAATTTTAACACTTCAAAAGCTGGAAAATAACTGAAAACAGAACAGAAACTATAACAAAAAATTGAATGCATTGAACAAGTTATATGGGGCTGTCCAGTATTCATCCTGATGTCTCTGAATCCTTCACAAATATTTTTATTTGAAAACCAATACTGCCAAAAAGTTTTTAACAGATTTCAGAGTGAAGTAGCTTTGGTTGCATATCTACGGTTAAAGACATAGTAGCAATCAGTTTTCTATGACATGAAAGGAAAAGGAATATAAAGGAAGACAGCACTAGTGTACATCCATATAAAGAAAATCTCAGTGTAGCAGACTCAGCATGAAAATGTTTTCAACAGAAGTTGAAAAATTGTCCCTCAAATTTATACTCAATGGATATAATGGTATAATGAAAAAGTCTGTTTTATTCCTCCACATTTTTTGCACTATCTTCACAGATGCAGTATCTTGCATCTTCCAGTGATGTGAAAACCCATATGACACGTTGCTCTTACCTTGCCTTCACTTCTTTCCTTCCATCCTTGGTGATACGATACTACTTAACTTCTCACGTGTTTTGAATGTGTTAATATCTGTGCTCTTATTGTCTGTTATTATTATATGCTAATATAAAAGAAATCAAAGTTGGTGTTATTATTATGTGCTAATATAAAAGGAAGAAAAATGAGACATCTTTTGTAAAGGCAGACATGTCAAAGAAAGCAGGGACTTGGGACAAAAAAGAAATGCATTGTTTTCAGATGACAAGAGACTAAAGAGTAGATTTATAACACTACGGTGGGTAAATGCTTAAAGTAAGATGAAAGTAAATAAAAGAGATTATCGACAGGGTAATGAACTAGCTGAACCTTGAGGTTTCCCCCAGTCTTGTATTTTTTGCAGTAGTTGCATTTTAATGGTAAGTAGGTTCTGGAAAAAAGTCTCAGAAACTCAGGTTTGACTATTTTCTCCTGAACCAATCTGGGGCATGCTGAGAGAAGATGAAATACAGGACTGAATAAAATAGGTGATAAATATTTGGATATGTATATTGAATTAATATTTTCAAAGTCATATAGAAATTAATTTATCTGGAATACCTATCTAAGGAAAGTGGATATATCAGTGTTTGAAAATTAAGTGATTAGTTTATTAATTCAGCATCACTGAGGAAAAGCTGTGACAGCTTAATTTAGAATGTGCGATTTTGGAGGTTTTGGTGTTGCTCACATCTCTACATGTAATCTCATACTACATGCACATGTTCTTGTAATGTGTAACTGTGGTCAAATATAAAAATATATTTAAATATAATGTGGCAATAAATATGCCTTCAGTACATGCAAAGTAATAGGTGATTTCTCAGATTATCTTATTTTCTGTCCAAAAATTGAACAGGTCTAAGTGGTGATCCTTCCACTGAAGTTAATGTTCTGTATGCAGTATGGTGTTGAATGAAGAACCCTCCCAAAAACAGTCCTTATGATGCTTTACCTTCTACATACCTTTCATATATATATAAAAAGCTTATTTAAAAATTAGTTTCCATTAAGTTATTGAAACATTGGCTCTTTTTGATATCTCCTTTGTATTTAGCTGATAAATGTTTCACCTCGATACAACAGAGTATCTCTGTAGCTCTACACATACTATATATGAAAAGAGATCAGTAGTATGTCAAAGATTAAGTATGCAATGATTATAGAAGATACATGTCTAAAATATCTGTTTATTAACAAATAAATGGAGTATATATAAACCTTTAATTGTGGATTTACAGAAGTATATGCCAGTGCTTCAAAGTGTAGTGGTCATACTTGTGGTAACAGAATTGAGCATTTAATTTTTACATTTTCACTTTAAAATGAAGTTTTTCATTTAAAAATTAAATCTTTGAAGATAAGGATTTTGTGAACAACTAGCAGGTAATAAAGTCTCCTCATTACAGTTCTGGATGAAGTTTAATGGATTCCCAATTCTTTGCGATGACTGTGATCTTAAGGAACTGGGCTAAAATAAAGAAACATAACAAAGCAGTTCAATGTCCTTCTAAGATGTGCAGAACCTTTGGCCAGGTATTCAGATGGATTAAATAAATAAAATATTGGTGCTCTGTTAATTAACAACAGTTTATGGCATGACCTTTTATGCTTATTAATTCACTTGAACTTACAAAAAATGTTCATGTTACGTGCCCACTGGTTTCATTTTAAAGCACATCTCAGTCTCTCATCAGTGATTATCAATCACAATATGTAATTCTATTCCTGTTTAGAAGTCAAAACTTCAGTTTCATGAAAATTGATTATCTTTTGTCATTCATATTTCTTCTGCATTCAATAAAAAAATTACTTAAGGTTGGTTGCTTAGGCTTACAGCCAGCACCATAAATGGTGGCAATCCATATTCACCTTATTAATCTCAGTAGCTTAACCTCAAATCTTGAAATTGACTCTTCCAAGGTAGGATTTTGTGTCTTTCATGAAAATACAAAGATGTGACACTATAAAGCACACAAGTAGCAAGTTGCAATCTCAGTTAGTATCAAAGCCACACCTTAAAAAAACCCAAATTTATATATGAGTGAAACAGTTTATCAGGAATCTTTATTTTAAAGATATCAACTGAAGATACCTGTTTTTACTCTTATTTTACACTTTATTTTACATTTTCTGTGGATGCCTAAGAGTTTTAAAGATCTAAGCAAGCAAACAACTGAATGAAAACAGAGACTTAACTTATCTAGGAGGTTTCATAATTGTGTTCTGCCCTATTTCAATTCAGTTTAATTGAACTGAATTTCATTTAAATATGCTTAAACACAAGTAGGCTCTTCATTTCAGTGCAATTTTTCATACCATTAAGTATACAGTTCTCTTGTATTTCCAGAGTTGAACAAAATGCTTTTTGTAGGTGTTGATGGATGAAAGTGCACATAAATATTATGTATCCATAATTGGAAAATTATTATATTTTGGTAACAAAAAATCATTATTCAAAACTAACTAATCTAGTAAATCAAGTAATAAAAATAATAAACTAAGATCAAATGGCATTCACAAAACATAGATTACATTTTGTGTATATGATAACCATGTTGTAACAAAAATACATTGCATTATCTAGTAACCTTAAGATCAAAAGCCATGAAAAGTCATAGTTATCTTACTTCTGCAGCCACTCTTCTGAGATGTAAAAATGACTGTCCCTTTTTAAGAATACTGGTAACAAAGTCATGAAAAGTCCTTACAAAGGAATTCCTGGAGCAATGTTGAACAGTTAAATGCATATGATATTTTAGTGAGAGTTAGAAGATTAACTTTGATAAGTTTTATTCCTCAGATAAAAAATTCCCTCTTATAATTTAATATTCTTCTATGGAAATCCCCCCAATTTTATTTTTCACCGACAGTGGTTTTGTATTGGATAATATGGTTTCAATATACCTCTCATATATTTAAATCATGGAGATGTGGGGTAATTAAAAAAAAAAAAAAGAAAGGATCACTTAATGAATAATGAATAAAAGTTGGCTGGAAGCTCAGAGCAGGTGTAAGTGATATTGAAGCAACTGAAAAGCAAGAGCCTTAAAGGAAATAATTTCCTACCAAAAGAAAGAAAATCTGGTATTACTGCCTCCTTTTTTCAGCTCTTTTTATACTTTTAAGAAAAACAGAATTTTAATGAAATACAGTGCAAAGATGCATTGGAATAGATGCAGAAACAGGCAAAATAATGATGAAAAATTTTGTAATATAGTTCAGTCTGTAATTTGAAAAAGTAAGAAAACAAATGACCAAAACATTACTTTCTCACCTATGAAAGTGAAAACCAGCACAGAAAAATTATCTGTAAGTGTGGTGGTTTGACCTTGGCTGAAGGCCAGATGCCCACCAAGGCTGCTCTATCACTCTTCTTTTCAGCTAGACAAGAGAGAAAAGATATATATTGAGAGGCTTAGGAGTTGAGATAAGGACAGGGAGAGATCAGTCTGCAATTAGCAGCACAGGCAAAACAGACTCAACACAGAAGAAAGGAAAGAAAACTGTGTCCAGTTCTGGGCTCCTCACCATAAGAAGGACATGGAGGTCCTGGAGCTAGTCCAGAGAAGGGCAACCAGGCTGGGGAAGGGGCTGGAGGGCAAATCCTATGAGGAGCGGCTGAGGGAGGTGGGGCTGTTTAGCCTAGAGAAGAGGAGGTTGAGGGGAGACCTTATCACCACCTACAACTACCTGAAGGGAGGTTATAGAGAGATAGGTGATGGTCTCTTCAGTCAGGTGACAGGTGATAGGACGAGGGGGAATGGCATGAAGCTGTGCCAGGGCAGCTTTAGATTGGATGTTAGGAAAAAATTTTTTACTGAAAGAGTTGTCAGGGCCTGGAACAGGCTGCCCAGGGAGGTGGTCGAGTCACCTTCCCTGGATCTGTTCAAAAAAAGGGTAGATGAAGTACTTAGGGATATGGTTTAGTTTAGTATGTGAATGGTTGGACTTGATGATCTTCTAAGGTCTTTTCCAACCTTATTATTCTGTGATTCTGTGAAAACTGTCGATGACACTGCCCTGCACAGCCAGTGACACTGGAGTCCGGTAATGAGAAGTGCGGCCAGATCTTAAAGCACCTCCCCCACCCCTCCCTTCTCAGCAGACTTCACTTTAGTCATGATTTCTCTCTTTTCTTCCCCCAGCTGTGGCACGGGGAGGGGCAGGGAATGGGGGTTTCAGTCAGTTCCTCATGAGTCATTTTCCTTCTTAGCCAGGGATGGGGTGGGGGGTGGATATCCTGGATACCAGGTCCCACCCACAAGAGACTGTTCTCCACGAACGTCTCCAACATGAGTCCTTTCTCATGGGGCTTCAGCTCCTCACCAATTGCCTCAGTGTAGCTCCCTTCCATGAGGTACCAACCATGCCCAAAAGTGCTCCAGCCTGGTCCCCAACAGAGTCATAAGTCCCCTAGCAAACCTGCTCCAGCATGGGTCTGTCTCTCCACGGGCTGCAGGTTTCGCTGCCAGGAGCTTTCTCTGACACGGGCTTCCCACAGGGTCACAGCATCCTTCAAGTGTCTCCACCTGTTCCGGTATGGGGTCCTCCATGGGCTGTAGATGGGATCTCTGCCCCCTGTCATCCTCCATGGGCTGCAGGGGAATCTCTCTCTCTGGCACCTGGGGTGCCTTCTCCCCCTGCCTATCCTTCTTCCCTGGCCTTGGTGTCTGCACAGTTTCTTACATCTTCTCACTCCCTTGTCTGGGAGCAAAAAGCACCTGCCAGTGATTTTTTTCCTCCTAAATGTGATTCCCAGAGGCACTGTGACCATCGCTGATGGGCTCAGCCTTTGTCAGCAACGACTCCGGCCTTGATATGGCTCGTGTTTGCTCTGCCAGGCCTGCAGAGAGCTTCTGTCTGCTTCTTGCAGAAGCCTCCTCTGCAGCCCCCTCCTCCACCAGAACCCGATCACACAAAACTACAACAGTAAGAGAAGACTAGAGACTGAAATAGAGGATAGCCCCTTTGACAGTGTTTCTGAAATGGGTTTCCATTACAGCAGGACTTTTATGATGGAGGGGAAGTGGGGGAAAGTTAATAGTATTCTATTAATGAAATAATTACTTTTTATCTTTGGATTTTTATAAAAAAAAATCACTTCTAAGTTTCTTTAATGTATATACTAATATTCCAATGTTTTGATATGTTTATTTTTGAAGGTGTGAGATCAGATACTTTCATGGCAGTGAGTACTGTCATGACATCTAAGTACCACACAGCGTCTGGATATCCTGCTGATAGGGTTCTGCTTAAACTGCTTTTATCCCGCATGCCAAAGATAAGGAGAATGTGAAACATACTCACAACACTGCTTGGAAGCTTTTTCCTATTAGTTATTTTCTTGATGCTATTGCATAAATTTATCCCTAAGAACAGAGGAGACATTTGTTGGTAGGAAGAGGAATCTCCATTTTTCATTTTAAGATGAGGTAAATCCTGAAAGGATCCATGACCACAACACTGACTAAACCAACCAACCATCCAACAGATGAACCAAAATATACCCTTCATACTTGAATGTTTTAATTTTATATAAAGATCATTATAACCAGCAGGCTTTTTGCTTCCTTTTACATTCCTCCTAACAACACTAAAGTTATTTTCTCCTTTATCAGTCAGGATGGTTCTTTCCTCATAAACTTATTTTTTAACTCACATATTCATGTTATATGAAATGCTTTCTTTGAGCCTGTTCATCAAACCTTGAAATTCCCCCTCTTCCCTCACTTGTTGTCATTTAACTTTCTACATCAGTCAGTGATAATAAAAAAATAAGAAATCTGTTGAAATTTATTTCATTTAACTTTTTCATCTTCTTTTTAGCTGTCTATGACCACTATTAAATGATGCTTACGTTAGTGTTACGAATTATGTCTATGACACATCTACATCTTTATTGGGATTCAAAATCTGGATAAGTTATATGATTTTAGTTACAGAAGAACCAAACAAAATGAAAGGATTGATCTCTGTATTATGGATTTGGATGTATTTTTTTTTAAGTAGTGTAATGAAAAAAAAAACTTTTATGCAATCTATTCACATATATGGAAAAACAGTATTAATATAACAATTCAAAATAGGAAATTTATATAGCTTTTTATGGCTAACATATATAATATATAACCATATCTACACATAAATTTAAAATGTAAAAGTGAAAAGCAGGAAATGGCAGACAAGAATGGATACACAAAGAAATAATGACAGAATATGGTTCAGCATAATGCCTTCTGATGGGACATTGCACTCCAGTATTTCAGTGAACAGGATGTTTCAATTCAAAATGAAGTTATTAAAAAAAAAAAAAAAGTTAATTTTGGAGCATGGTTCTCAGACTGATTGAGAAACACAAATATTGCTCTTTTGGAAGTGACAATGAGAACCTTACAGGGAAAAAGATGGTAAAATCCATGTATTTACGGAAGACTATAAACCAAAATAAAAGTCTGTGAAAAACCAAAAAAACCCCAAGAGAGTGCCACTGCTTCAGGTATTTTTTTGTTGAGCATCTTTTCCTGGCCCAATGAGTGAGTTCAGTATCGTTTTGTTTCCATGATCTTGGTAGCAATTTTCTGAGTAGTTGAATGCAAGTGCTTGCAGCTATTGGCTTTCTTCCTCCAATCATCTGAACAAATCACTTCTAATATTCACAGTCAGCTTGGGGTCTCTTAATCAAAGTCTGCCATCAATTTTGCCTCATTACACGTAGCACACGGAAATGTGGTTGCTGATTTGGGCTAATTCTAAAATGTCTGGTTTGTAAACATGAAACCATTCCGGAGAGTGCTGTTTGGTTATGAATAATTCAGTGCACGAAGGTTTAGCCTGCACATTATCTAGACAATAGAATTTTATAACCCCTAATAGTCAGTAGTCATTTTTAGAGATGAGCAGCATCTCAAAGGTTTGTTTTTTTTTTTTCTGAGAATCGTACCTGGGCTCAAGCTCTCAAGCTAGTTAGTAAGATGATCAATTTCAACATGCAAAAAGTTAGTTTAAAAGCCAGCAGCAGCAACAACAAGAAGAGGCATTTAAGAAAACTGTAAGGAAAACATTCTTATTCATCTAAATTCAGTAATCAGTAATCTAATTCAGCAATCAGTAAGCCATACAACGTTTTGTCATATTTTTCTCCAAGGTGAATACAAGAGCTTAATTCAAACTCTGTTAAGTGCAGCAGGTGTGACATATAGCCCTCATACCACAACTGTCTGTGTAAGTGGATCAAGAACCAGAAGCCACATCTTTGCAACACAAGTCTGAACTAAAATACCGTGTTTCACAGCACATCAGCTTGTCTGAGCACTATGGACAACAGGCCTGAAAGGCAATTCCTAACACATCAGCTGTAGTCCCTGGACACCCAACAAGGCCTGATCTCTTTGCTGTCTTAGTTTTTGTTGCCTTGGAAAGAAACAAAGAAAAGAAAAAAAAGTGCTGGAAATGCCACTCTCAGTATAGAATGTAGCGGCTAAAATGTCAAGGAGTTCAACTAGCAAACCTAATGCTGACATAACTTGTTCCACATAATCAAACCCGAAGGATATAAACTAGGACTGGGAGTGAACAGAAATTCCAAAGAAAAAGCAGCCATTCTTTGAGTGGCTGAATAAAGCTTATTTTCCCAGATTTGAGTCCTGTATGAACGTATGCATGTCTACCAAGGCACTAACTGAGGCTAACAGCTCTTCTTGCTGCTGAAGCATTTGTAACATCATTGCACCCATTAGGTTATTTGAAGTCCAGCCAAGAAAAAGCTCACACTACACATTTCCTTAATATAGTCTCTCATTACATTCACTGACAAAGCTTTTTCCTCTTCTCACCTAAGGAATTCTGATTTCGACATTTATGACTTCTTGGTAACATCAAGATTTGTACTTACCTGTTTTGTTTGGCAGATATTAACCATGGGATGGGGGGAGAGGAGACAGGCATGTGAATATACATGAATCAAAGCTGCATACAGAAACACACACAGACTTATGAACTGAGATCATATATATGCATCTTTTACTAAGAAAATCATGCTAAGAGACTCACCCCAGGACGTGTGATGCTCACAATAAAAGCTAGTTTATGACTTCATATAAAGCATCAGAAAAACAGTCTGTTGTCACCTGAACCTTACAGTGAAAATCCTCTGCGGGCGTTCATTCCTTCTGTGTGGATCTGAGTATTTGAAATAAAATTCAGTGTATGTTATGTGATATTTAGGCTTGGATTGTTTGAATTTTTTTTTAATTATTTAATCAATTTTTAAGCATGGATGCTGACTATAACTCCAAAAATTATGAACATCCAAGAAGTTCTGATGTCCATGCATATTCATTAAAGTGCTTTAAATTCACTTAGACCTTGTGAACTCAAATTTTCTTGTAATTTTTTTCACAATTCCAGATACTGCACTTTGTAAATCTTCATTATTAATATTCATAGAATTTTGACCCAAAATCTTCCACACAGGTAAAGGTAGATACATGAATGATTAGAACAAAGATATTTAATCTTTTGTCTCCTGACATTCCTGCTTAAAACACAAGTATTACTATGCTAGTAAATGAGGCAAATGATTATGGGTAATTAACTGGTTGGATATCTGCAAGTAATTGTTCAGTACTCATAAGCATTTTGTGCAAGATTATACTATCATTAAACCACTTTTATAGTGTATTAAAAACCTTAGTGTAATTTAGCCATGTACATTTTTCAATGTTTCCTAGAGTCATACTTTCATGGAGAGAAAATAATGAATACCAAAAGACTCTTTAATTTATCTAGGAAAGGTGTAATGAGAACCAATACCTGGAATTTAAATGCAGAGTAATTCTATTCAGAAATATAGTATAAGAGTTTAATAATTGATCAGATATTGTGAGTGATAGATTCTTCCCCTCCTGAAGGAAAGTCTTGCTTTGTAACTATACCAGCTTGCTTCATAACAGTACAAGCTATTGCACTCTTTGCAAGAGGAACTGGGTTAAATTATAGTGTCTGTGTTATGAAGAGGTCAGACTATATAATTTAATTGTCCTTACTGGTTTTAAGATGAAACCTTCTGTAACGCTCAGATACTGTAAAAGGTTCTGAATTGCAAAGTACTACAGTGGCAGGATGTCTGTGGGTGTAATAAATAACAACAACCCATTTAATGTATTACTAAAAGAACTTTCCATTTTTTTACTGTTTTCTTAAGTATTTTACTCATCAGTTTTTGCTTTGCAGAGGGAACACTTTAATTTTTTATATGTTCTTGGCTCCTACAATTGTATCAATGTCATTTCATTTAGTACAATCATAATACTGGGGGCTGTGGAAACAATGCCTCAGTCTGTGATTAATGCAACACACTAAATTTTGCATTTTGGTTTGGTTTTTTGTTTGGGTTTTTTGTTGTTTGTTTTTTTTTTTTCAATTTGGGCTCTAGGACTGTCAAATCTCTTACTTTGATCTTCACTAAGCTTCAAAAGCCACTTAAATGTTTTATTAAAACCTTTTTAACTTATCAGAATCTTTTTTTTTTGTAGTAATGGCATTAATCTAAATCAAGATTTGTTTATGAAGTTCACAAATTTCAGAATTATGTCACTTGGAGAAAATTAAATAATGCCCATTTCAATATAGTCCAGGTTGTGAGGTCCCAGAATGCTAACCCTCCATGAGTGCACTGAGTATTTTATAGAACACCTTAATCAGCAAATCACAAACCTCAAATGTTTCACCTCTGCGTACATTCCCATTACATCAGATCTAAAAAAAAATTCTGAAAGCAAGCTATGCAAATTTGTTGTTCATTTCTCTTTATGGCAAGGTAGGATTAAGGATACGTGCCAGGCCTTTTTACTTGTAGGCTATCGTTGTAGTTTTGACTTAAAAGTTGTCTGTTAGTATTGTAGAAAGGAGCACTATTGTGCAGGGTGCACATCAGTATACAAGGTCAGTATGTACTGCTTCACTAATGCACTGTGATTTTGGGATTATATTCAGCTGGTGACTCAAATGGGCCATAGGTGGACATAAATGTAAACAGAAAATTGACTCTAAATAAAAAATAAATTCTCCAGGTTTGTGTCTTAACACAATCTGAGAAATAGAGCAATCACAAACTAAGAATACGAAGGATGGAAATGAAATCTGACAGTTCAGAGGTGTATTAGGGATAAAGCAGAGACTACTATTTTGGTCTTTATTTTTGTTTATGTTATCCTTGTATTTGTTCCCTTTTTTTATATCTACATTTTTATACTATAAGGGTGGTTACAACGTGAGTGCTAGTTAAAAATTTAGTGAAAAAAGTTTACATCATTGTTACTTAGACCAGTGGTGAAGCTACACCATTCATACTACTTGTAGAAAGAAAGAACTGGAGAAAATACCTTAGTTCACTCTTGACTTTGCTATGCTGACAGGAAGCTTTAACAGTTGCAAGATTACCAGTCTGAGCTGCAGCTAAACACATTCATAAACAATCATACATCAGTAAAATCTTTGACTAACAGTCTCACTGCATTTCAATAATGTTTCATCTTCAAGTTCTGGCTGCTTTACAATGAATACTGTTCTCTCACCGCAGGATGGGAAATTGTATGTGTGTGGTTTGTGTGTGCACAGCCTTCAAAGAAGAGAACATAATGAGAATAAGCCATCTGTAATGAACTAAAGATTGTAGGGAAAGGATCTGGTTCTATGAAATGAGTGAATAGTTCTCTTTTAGGTTAATTGTTAAAATAATATGATCAGCAATTCCAACAGTATGCGTTCCCAAAACATAGAAAAGCTGTTTTGCTTTAGCAAATATATGTTGACTGAGTGTGGTGGGCTTACACTGAGAATAACAGGGCCTTTTATTGGTAAGCTTTTGCTATCTGTTCTAATGATTTATTCATACTAAGGAAAAGGCAGGTGAAACTACAGAATAGAGATAAATAGCAGTGGATATGCACTGAATTGGACTATGATTTTGCAAATGGGTTCGATGTTAACGCTAATGTTCAGGCAATTGCTATCATTCAAATGACATCTTCACATGCTATTATGTGGTCTTGAGGTGCAAAATATTGAAGGTGTACTGCAGAAGATCTATTTTTAGGCAAGTAATGATTCCCACTCTGTCTTCAGACATTCATCTCTTATTATGGATAATATTATAAAAATATTTATGTATGTTTTGGCCTTTCATATGTAGCAAATTTTAAGGGGAAATTTTGATGAAAGATTTCTGCATCAAAGGCTCTTGGGAGCTGTGAAGATTTAACAATAGGTTTGCTTTATTTCTAAGTCTGTATTATCAAGACATTTTCCTGCAGTTTACTGGGTCTCATATTGTATAACTGTTCCTTTGTGCAGCCAGAAGTCCAAAAAAACAAGAGCCTGTAATTTTTACATGAAATTCAGTGTAACCAGCTTTCTGAATTTTATTTGATTATGTGCTACTTTTGGCTGGGATAGAGCTAATTTTCTTCACAGTAGCCAATATGGGGCTGTGTTTTGGATTCGTGTGGAAAAGAGTATTGATGACACAGGGATGTTTTTGTTACTGCTGAGCAAGGTAACCAAAACCCAAGGCCTTTTCTGCTTCTCACCCCACACCACCAGTGAGCAGGCTGGGGGTACACAGGGAGTTGGGAGAGGACACAGCTGGGACAGATGACCCCAACTGACTAAAGAGATATTCCATACTATATGACGTTATGATCAGCACAGAGAGCTGGGGAAGAAGGAGGATGGGAGGGGGAAGACATCCAGGGTAATGTCATTTGTCTTCCCAGATAACGGTTGTGCATGGTGGCATCCTGCTTTCTTAGAGATGGCTGAACACCTGTTAGCTGATGGGAAGCAGTGAATGAATTCCTTGATTTACTTTGCTTGTGCGCTCAGCTTTTACTTTAGCTATTAAACTGCATTTATCTCCACCCACAAGTTTTCTGATTCTCTCTCCATCCCACTATCATAGGAGAGGGAGAAGCAAGTGGGTGTGGGGGCTGCCCTAACTACTGAGGTTAGACCATAACAGACTACAATTCTATGCCTGAGTAAAAACTGAGACCACCATATCCTTAATGGAATGCTGTTCTAGCCTTTTGTGTCTTTTTAAAGGAATTATGGTAAAATATTTATTGGATGCAAAGGAATGTGTAAAGGATCATAAGAGATGGAAATATTATGGAGATAAGTGCATACAAGTAACAAAGGTTCCATATAAAAATAAAGCAGGTACTCAACAACAGCAGCCCATCAGTAACTATTAAAAAAAAGAAAGTAATAATCATACATATTGAGGTTTAAAAGTTTTCATTACTGATTTGCTTGTAGCATGTAATAACATATCTATTTATGCTGTAAGGAAATCAAAACACAGCTTGAACTGCTACCTATACTTTTTCATAGCTGACAAACAATTAAAATAAACAGTTTTATTTACAAGCTCTAGGATTCGGGCTATTTCTTTTTTAAATATTTTTCTAAGCTCATGCTTTTTGCTTAGCACTTGTGGGAGCTAAAAATATGTACTGACACAGATGACAACTGGTGTCCTTTTGAATTGTGATAGACTGAGCAGGTCCCATGAGCTTTTGATTCAGAGTTCTTTACATAGGTGTGACGTGAAGTAAAAATCAGCTCCATGCCTTCACATGAAAAATTACAAGCTTAGTAAATATATTACAATCGAAAACTTGATAGACGTGAAAAGACAACACTCCTTATATATCCAGATAGGAACTTAATGAAAGTTTTAATAGTCTAATCATAATACAGAAACAAGTATTATTATTTTTACATCTCCAATGATAAACATTTGTAATTAATGGCATAGTTAAGACTGATACACAAGAACTTCCCTGTATCTATCCTCATTCTCTGGTATAAGATTCAGCCTTCCAATTTTTCTCTGCATCTGAAGTTTGACAGTTTCAGTCTTCCTCAAAAAGGAATTTAGATCTTCACCCTCTTAAGGTTCCATCTAAAGGAGTATGGCACTTCCTACCCAGTCTTGAGTCCACTTGGAATTTGGTTTATATCCTCCATTTATTCCCATCAGGAGCTGGACGTGGTAATCCTTATGGGTACCTTCCAACTCAGGATACTCTATGATTCTATGATGTTTGGCTCGTTCCAGGCATTACCTGGTGAAGTTGTATAGTAGGATTCTGAAGCACTGATTAACATCAACGTAGCTATTTTTCCCTCAGCTAATGTTTGCTATTCATTCACTAAAAGTCTTTGTTACAGCTTTTTGTTATGTAATGTTCACAATTAAAGAAATTGGACAATAGTAACCTGACTACTAGACAATTGTCATAGCTAAAACAAGGTGAAACCCACTCAGCCCAAAACAAAAATGGACAGCTCCAGACTGTCAGGTCAGTACAAACTCTGTGGGCTTTTATTGGCTGAAGTGAAGTGGTTTTTAATAGGATGCAGATGGCTTTGCTAACAAATAATCGACCATTTTGAAGACTGATTAGTACCCATTACAAAAGTAACAGTGATTAAAACTATATTAGCTTTCTCTGGGATTTTCTGATGTTGATCCTCACCTATTAATATTAAGCAGTATTTCAGAATATGTTTATTTGCATATTTTAACTGATATTCGTAAAATACCTTCCAGTTTTGTTCCTAGTGTTTGCAGCATTCAGACTATTATTCAAGTTCACTATAATAAATATTTAATTTTTTGGGTTCTTCTGATTGATTGACCCATGACTAGCATAATTATCTATATAGTTTAACACTTCTTCCCAGGAAAATGCAAATGCTTCAAAGAAACAGGATCTCTAACTTCTCAGTAGGTACTAATTATTCCATAATGGAAAATATTTAATGCTTGATAAAATATCTTACCTAATATTTAATGTATGTTTTTCTTTTCATAATTTCATCTCTTCCTCCTAGTTTTAGTTTCTCCCATAACATACCAAACAAATTACTACAGAACATTACAGGTCCATGAGGGTTTTTTTGTTATTATTCCTGCCCTATACATTATCACATCATTTCTCATTAATCTGCCACATGGTATAAGTAATAAATGACAGACTGTAAGATGAAAAAGGAAAAATCAAGATTCAAGTATTTCCAAATGTTTTCTCTCTAGACTTGTTTCTTTGTCCTTAATGTTAGGTTTTTTGCAGGTCTTTTTGTTCTTGTTAACTCCTTCTGCTTTGTCTCTCGATGCTGAAATGACATTTCTTAGGCATTTCTGACTAAGAATCCACATCTAACTTGTTGTTCTTTGTCATAACTAGCAGAATGATGTAACAGGCAAAGAGGCTAACTTCTTGGGTACAGAGAGAACTGGGTTGCAGAAGAAAAGTGAAAGTTGTTGGGAAACGTCAGATGCACCTGACTCCTAAAGTTAGGTATCATCTGGAAAACAGGCAACTGATGACAAACATCAAAGCAGCAGGACTTTACCACTTACCTTGAAAAATGTGTGTGATAATGGGTATTAAAAAGAGGTAAGCTAACTTTGGTTTTAAACTGCAGACGGAAAGAAAGGTCTATCAAGGTCAGAACATAACCAACTTCTTGACTAGCAGAAAAGGGCGAAAAGAGGGTTAGGGTTATTCCCTGTTTTCTTTGTTTTATCCCTGAATTGATCGTGTCAGTGACAAGAAATGGTGGAATATTATTCCATACTTGGTGGGAATGCCAATAGGCTTTATTTTTAGCCAGATTTGCACAGTTTGCACAGTACCTGCACTGGCAGTGTCCAGTTGGTCAAAACAGAGCCCAGAATCAGCATCCAAGGATTGTGGCAGGGGAGGATGAAGGGGAGTGCAATGATGTTTAGGCGAGCACTGCTATTGAGTGAATTCTTCATCTTCATCCATCCTTACTGGAATGGGTAATACTATGTATAATGAAGGCCTGATTGCAGTTTTGCCTTCCAGGCCTGTGAGGCAATAATAATACGTCTTAAAAGAGTAATAGACATAGAAGGTAGAGAGAGGTCAGTGAAGACCTTGAATTGACAGTCACATGTAGCAAAGTGAGAAGTAAATTCCACTAGAAAATAATTGATTCATTGGGGACCTTTAAGTGTCAGATTCAATGGTTGGTTGGAAAATGCAGCTGCTTTTTTCAGGTGCAACTGAAAGGAGCAGAGTGAAAGATGTATTCTTACAATTTCTCCTTTCATTAGGCAAAAGAGGGATTTTTTCCAGTAAGATTAAGCTATGTTGAACCACGTATCCCAGTGGTATCTCAATTCTGTGTAGCTGAATTAAATAGAAATTGCTGTTTATAACACATAGGACACTGAGTTCCAGTAAATGAATATGGCTTATTAAACAAAGCAAACGCTAGAATAATCTAAACAGTCATCAGCCATACAGCTGTATTCCCATACCTTGCCAGCATCATAAAAAAGTGGCATAATGAAAAATAGACAAGACAAAACTAACTTCCTGCATGAAGTTGAAAGTGTATTGAGGCTGCTTCTAAACACAAACTGTCGGCAAGAGAATGAGCCCTGTCAGAGTAAGAGCTCCTTCCAGCACTGGTCCCAGCCCACACTTGAGTGATTAGAGCATTGGAGGGCTTACAGGAACTTTCTTCTGCTGATTGCACTCTGCATGTAGGGACTGACAGGACTACACGACACGTCTTCCTCTGTCCCTCTAGACCTCAACTTTTGCTGCTCTTAGAACTTTGGTCTCTCCCCAAGAAGAGGGGAAATGCACCTCCATAGAGGTTTTCTGCTTTTCTATAGAATGTAGACTAGATTAATTGGTGGGAATTAGTAATACAACAGTTCTTTCCACCTGGTCACTAATATGAATATGTGAATGACTGACTGGTGGTTTAAAGCAAGAGAAAACTTGGTGGCACAAAATCAGTTTCTGAGATGGAAGGATTTTGTCTCTTGGAAAAAAAGCTAGGAAAACTTGTCTTTTCCTCTGCTCCTGTCCCTCTCTCTCTTTTGCTGCAGAAGTTTTCATGTGTCACAGCAGGCCTTCAGCAAATATAATTATTTTCCATTATTTTATTGCATAGTTGGTGCTTCTTTTTTTCAATTATTATAATTGCTAAATTAAAGTATTATACATATGAATCATTTTAAAATATTAGCAAAGTATTACCAAGCCTTTAAAAAGTGCCGTTTGTCATAATATAAGGGAAATTAAGCTGGAGGAAACATTATCTGTGAAAATAATAATGATACACTAAGACGCAACATTTTTCCTTCAGTGAGCTAGATATGATCTTCTTTAACTATTCACTTCTGCTGTTAACTAACTCCTCTTACACTATTATCATAAAAACCCTAGAGAATAAATTCCAAATAAAAACAGATCCTAAGAGGCATTCCTGTTTTCTTTGAAGTGCTCTCTGACCCTTGGGGAAATTTCTTTCTGAGCACTTCTATAAGCACTAAAGGTAAATTAAGAGCTCAGACCTTCCTAGGCTCTTTAAAATCTTTTGTTATTTACAAAAGGTTCAAAAATTATAGTTTAATTTTCCCAGTAAGTAGGAGTAAATGACAAGGGTTTATTTGTTTAAAACCATGGTATTGGAACGATATCTGACATTTTCAGTTTGAGGAGGAGGCACTGCAAGAGGGTGACTGATAAAAAAGGGGATCTTTTTAAAAGTATCTTCTTGTTTTAAATTATATTATGTTGGGATAAAAATGTGTGAGAGAACCACCTTCACACTAAAAGACCCTTCACGTAGTCTTAGAAAAACTAGTTGTGTTTTTTTTTTCCCAGAATGGCAAAATGAGGCATGTTTTATAAAGGGAATGTAAAAATCCTTCTGTTGAGTCAAGTTTCAGCAATATGCATTCTTGCAAACATTAATCCAGTTTAGTCTTCCATGGATCCACCACACTTCCCAAATGCATGCTTTGGAAGCTCTCTAACATATTTTACTACAGTGTCTAGGATAATTGTGTTTTTGTGTTATTCATCTGCTTCTACTAAAATCAATGACAGAAGCTTCTGTTTGTTGGCCAACAGCTGTAACATCATTATTAAATTCTCTGCAATACCCTATTTGAATCAATAAGGGCCAAGAGGTCTTGACAGGCTATATTTTTTCTAATATTGATCATGTTGACCAAGATGGTGCCCTCAAGTCTAACCATTGATTCTAAGAGACAGAACTGTCAAGTTGGAGGCCAGATTTGTGCTATTATATACATCAGAGTTTGCAATTAAAGAAAATGTCACACTGTCATATTTTTCATTACAAACAAAAGGAATCTTTCCATATACATTAAAAATAAAATTAAATTCACAGATATACTGGAGATATGTGCATGAAATTTAATTACTGGTTTTTTATACACAACATTCAAACTTGTAACAGGGTTACTAACATTCCACTGCATATAGGAGCTGATGTACTTCTATTTTTCCTGAATTAAAATATTTAAGAAAGTATTTTTATGGATTTATTTTTTTCATTCTCTGACCCTATTTGTAATTAATTTTTGAGAATCCCAATCAGAATACATTTTGAAACAAACACATCAGTTTCAGCTGTGCTGTGTTTTATCATTCGAGGACCAGTAATTGTTAATGTATCCCTTTTCACTTCAGTGTGATGCAAAATGAATTCAAACACGCAAATGATATTCAGAGATGTTGACAAGCATGCATATCTGACATCCAAAGAATGAGTTACCTGAAACTCAAAACCAATTTTTTATGTTGGAATGTTACAGCAATTATTCCCCAAACATGCCAATATGAATGGTTGGGTGCAAGGATTTCTGCTCATTTTTTGGAAGCCCTTAGCTATCTGCAGTTTAAGGTATAATTTAACATAGTAGCATAAATTTTAGAAGAGCTGTATTAATTTCTTTGAGAAGTCTGTTGTACAATCAAGTTGCAGAGATAAAAAATGCTTTCAAGTCACTTAGTAACATCATAGTGATATACCCTCTTTATTTTGTGATAATATTTATTGGATTAGGTTAGGAATTATGGCTTCTGTATTATATACCCTAAGAAACACAGTAATAGACAGAAGTTGTCTCAGAAAACTAGTTTCTCCATGTAAGGGAGAAAACACAAACAGAAAAGCACCACAGGGATGTTTAACACAGAGTCATATGAAAAATTAGGTTTGAAGGGAAATCATCTATTATAATCTACTGCTCTAAAAAGAACTAACTTCAGCCTCTCAAAGCTGTTTATCTCCCACTTAGAAATTAACAGAATTTACCAGGTAATAATACAATCAGTCTTGAAGTAATAGAATCATAGATTCATAGGAATTGTTTGAATTGGAAGGGACCTCAAAGCCCATCTAGTTCCACCCCCACACCACCATGGGCAGGGACACACTCCACTGGACCAGATTGCCCAAACCCCCATCCAACCTGGCCTTGAGTACTGACAGGGAGGGGGCAGCCACAGCTTCTATGGGCAACCTGTGCCAGGACCTCACCACCCTCATAGGGAAGAATTTCACCCTAATATTTAATTTAAATCTCTGCTCTTTTCAGTTTAAAGCCATTACTCCTTGTCCTATCACTCCATGACCTTGGAAACAGTCCCTCTCCAGCTTTCCTGTAGGCCTCTTCAGGTACTGAAAGGCTGCCATAAGATCTCTTGGGCTCTTCTCCTCCCTGGGCTGAACAAGCTGAACTCTCTCATCCTGTCTTCATAGAAGAGGTGCTCCAACCCTCTGATCATCTTTGTGGCCCTGCTCTGGACTTGCTCCAACAGCTCAATGATTTCTTGGACTGAAGAGATTAGATACCAACATTACATGAAAGTTTTGTACTCCATTTTTCAATTCTCTAGCTGGAGATGACAGCTCCATAGATGACAGGCCTATCTTGATTTGCCCAAGGTCACACAGGACCTTCTTGCCAGAACAGGAAATTTAAGTTGTAATTCTTATTCCAAAGGCTTTGATTTCAATAAATTATCATTTACTTTTCAAATTTCAATTATGTTTGGCTTAGCTTTTTTAGGAATTACACTTAAATATCTTTGTTTCAGAATTTAGTAAAATGCTTTTGTTTAAAATATTTCTTAAGTCCCACTTTCATTACATTTTCTTGCAATATTATTATTCAGTTTATAATATCCTCAAGCTTTTCCTCCATGGTCTTTTTATCTGAAAATACATATTGCAGTGGAATTTAAGGTTATTTCTAAAAATATTAAAAGAGATTAAAATTCCATAGGAATCAGTTCATTACCTGAATGAACAAAATAATTTTACACTAAATGTATTTTATGAGGCAATGAATACTGTTTCAGAGTGTTGTATTACAAGATATATAGAGAAAGAAGGAGAGAGGATAGGTGTATGAACAAATAGATAGTTTTATATATAACAGTGTACAGGAAATATACCTGTAAATTTTAGCATTACTGCAGAAATGCACTGAGTCTATATTTAGGTTTTCACAATTTTCAGTTTTAAACAGTTACAACTCTGTTTTTTCTACTTTTACTTGCATTTTCTTTGTTTTTGCAAATTCCTTTGACCTAAAAGTTGGCACGTTAACTGCCATAGGCAGTTTTGCAAATTTTCAATAAAATTGACAAAAATAAGTATTACAGTTTGTTAAGCTTTCACATCATTGAAAAACTGAGATTAATCATCCTATGATTTCTTGAAACTCAGAAGTTATTTTCTACTTAAGTTTTATGTTTTTCATGCACTTAAACCTCAAAATTTATATTCCAGATAACTGTCAGCATATATATATTGAGCCTGCTCTACTTACGTGCATTTCCCTTTGGAGACTAAAATGATTATACGTGTTTCCTCATTGGACCTGAATTGTGATAAACCCTGTTCAGATTTAATGCTGTCACAACCTTTAAATGCACATTAATTTCTAAAACCTACTGTAAAAATAATAATCTGTTTGTTTTAGCTAACTGGAAAATCAATTTCTGAAATGTTTTGAGACTGAGTTGAAAAAACATGAAGCACATATTACAAACCACTCTAACTCAGTTCATGTCAGAAAAGAGAAATTCAGTGTTCACCTTGATTGGCTGTGATTTAAAGGATTTGAGATATTTTAATTTCTTTTATCCTGTTTTTCAAAAACAGCTGAAAAAATAAATTCATAAGATGTAACAACCTGAATGTAATGTTAACATTACCCATCTAGATATAAAGCTGTTTTACTGAAAACGTATAGCCATATAAAATTTCATCTCACATTCTTAGTAATCTGCCATTCATTAGGAAAATTATTACATAAAAATCAAATGATCTCAGGTCATTCTTAAAGAGCAAAAAAAAATACATAATGGATTTCAAATTTAAAACAAGTACAAATTTTATGCTACTATATGTATTCTAACATCTCTCCCCACAATGATCTAAGGAATGAGATATGTAATCAATTCACAGATTTTCATGTGTCAATTGACAGAGTGAAATATGATCAATATATGACAAGGCAAAGCAAGCCTGCTGTCACATTAGAACTGGCTTGGTCAAAACAAGATACATTCTTCGAATCTTGTACATTTTTGGTTACATCAAGAGTACTTACCAATGCTGAATATCAATGATACCCAAATTCTACTTAGTTCTATTTATAAAAGTACAGTAAATAGAGAAAGAAGCAATTCTTCATGCATTACAAAGGTCACAGTAATCTTAATAAAGATTTATGGGGGTAATTTTGAACAAATCATGTTTTCATCCAAGTATTACAGCTACTTCACATTATATTCCATCCAAAGATAGTCTTTATACTGTTTCAACTCTAGGCTAATGAAAAGATCTTAATTCAAGCAGGGTTAATAGAACAGAGTAGTACAAAATTTAGAATGCTTTTAAAAGAATATCAAAATCAATTCTCCTTTTAGAATGTATTTGAAATTCTTAACTGCTTCCATTTAACTTCATATGTGTGTATTAAATTGTTGTTATTTGCTAAAATCCATAACTAAAATGTTTTCTTAAGAAAAGCAAAAGGTCATCCATTTCTGAACATAGGATCATTCATTGGCTCAGCCCACAGCTACTGTTAGCTACTTTATAATCTGTGTAGCACTATGGTTTATGTAGTGGTTGTTGCAGTAATGAAAATTCATATAATACTACATTTTTTGTTTGTGACAATAAATAGCACGTTTATTCAAATAATAGTGATTTCAGAAAAATGCTCATTAATACAAGACATGGCTGGATAGAACAATTTGTTTAGATGAAATGTATTCTCAAGAACAGGTTCATTTTTCTGGTGATTAATGGTTATTCTGGGGTTTATAGAAAGATTTGTGCAGAAAATTCTTTATTATGGTTTTGGGGTTTTTTATTTGTTTTTTACTAGTACTAATTCTCAGTTGTGAAATAAATACAGGATTCTTTTTTTTCCTTTTTTTTTGGTTTTGTACCTGAATGAGCACACACCTAAACAAACTTCTGTATCTGCTCACTTTGTAGCTTCTACTATGTGTTCTCAAGATAAATTCAAATCATTGTTTTAATTTTGCACAAGAAATTGCTTCTTCACCTTTAGAGGAGAAAGAGACGCGTGCTAATCCTATGCAACTATTAGAGATCAATATCTTTAAAAAAGCTAAGGACAAATGTGCATTTCAGGAACAGTAATTTGATAAGGTGGCTTCTGGCAATTTTGTCGTGAGGTAAGTGCATTCCAGTTTTACATGCTGAAATTAATATTGTGCAGATATTTATATTAGTGGAGGGTGTCCCTGCCCATGGCTGGGGGGTTGGAATTAGAGGATCTTTAAGGTCTGTTCCAACCCAAACCGTCCTATGATTCTATGATTCTTCTTACATAAACTTATTAGTTGTTGCATTCTTAAGGATTTTCGTCAATGTCATCATGGCAAACTTAACTAGAAATTTCCCCATGTCCAATAATGAAATACACCAGATATTTGCTTCCCTACCCTTGAGAAGATGAAAAACCAAATCTAACATTGTCCTTCCTTATCAAAGTCATAATCAAAATTTGGAAAATTTTGTATTCATATATCCAGAGTAAGAGGGTGACATTTTAATAAGCCAGTGACTCTGTCATTCAAAAAAGGAGAAACTGGTTAAAGAGGCATTTCCTTTCAAGAGGGATGTAACTTGAATTTTAATCAGATGACCTGCTGCTGCTGCTTCACAATTCTTACAATGAATCTATGTCAGTTTCATTCCTGTCTGCTAATGTGACTCAACTTGTTGTACATAAAAGTGTTATAAATATTGATGATAATTGTTAAGCATGATATAGTGTTCCATGTTAGCAACTCAGCTGCTCAGGAGATAATTCTCTTCCTTGGGAAATGTCAATCAATCATGAGAGGAGAGTGGAAGGGCAAAATGGGAGGGAAAATGGAAAAACAAAGGAAAGAGGAAGGGAGGGAAGAGGGAACAAATCAGCATTTTGATTCAAAGCACTAGTGCAGTTAGTGCAGTTTTGATGTAAATACCCTGACCATTCTTCTATCTTGTGTCTATATTTCATTTATAGTACTATTTAGATGTATACAAACCAGATTTCTTTTTAGGACATAAAATACAAAATTCTACTTCCGGAGTGCAGCAGAAGCTCTCCAGAACCTAATGAGGACACACTTTCAGCTTAAAGCCATTGCCCCTCATCCTATCACTATATTCCCTGGTGAGCAATCCCTCTCCCACTTTCCTGTATGACCCTTTCAAATATTGGTACACTGCAATTAGGTCACCCAGGAGCCTTCTCTTCTCCAGACAGAACAAGTCCAACTCTTGCAGCCTATCTTCATAGGAGAAGTGCTCCAGCCCCTTGATGATCTTCGTGTTCCTCCTCTGGACTCGCTCCAACAGCTCTATGTCTTTTCTGTACTGGGGACTCAGAGCTGGATGCAGTACTTATAAGAGCAGAATAGAGGGACAGAATCAACCTGCTGGCCATGCAGTTCTTGATGCAGCCCAGGACACAGTTGGCCTTCTGAGCTGCTAACGCACACTGCCAACTCATGATGAGCTTGTCATCGACAAGCACCCAGCTCAAGTCCTTCTCCTCAGGGCTGTTCTCAATCCATTCTCTGCCCAGCCTCTAGTTGTTCTTGGGTTTGCCCTGACCCACATGCAGGACCTTGCACTTGGCCTTGTTGATCTTCATGCAATTCGCATGGGCCCATCTCTCCACCCTGTAAAGGTCCCTCTGGATGGCATTCCTTCCTTCCAGCATGTTGACCTCACCACACAGCTCGGTGTCATCAGCAATCTTGCTGAGGGTGACTCGATCCCACTGTCCATGTCACTGACAAAGATACTGAACAGTGCCGGTCCCAGTACTGACCCCTAAGGAACACCACTCATTGCAGACCTCCACACGGACATTGACCTGTTGACCACAACTCTGAGTGTTACCATCCAGTCAGTCCCATATCCACTGAGTGGTCCATCTGTGGAATCCATGTCTCTCCAGTTTAGAGACAAGAATGTCTTGCTGGACAGTTTTGAAGGCCTTGCACAAGTCCAGGAAGGTGATATCCATCATCCTTCCCTTGCCCACCATCTCTGTCACTCCATGATCAAAGACCACCAGATTTGTCAGGCAAGATTTGGCTGTAGTGAAGCCATGTTGGCTGTCACAAATCACCTCCTTATTCTCCACATGTCTGAGCATAGTCTCCAGGAGGATCTTCTCCATTATCTTACCAGACACAGAGGTGAGACTGACCAGTCTGTGGTTCTCTGGGTCTTCCTTTTTCCCCTTTAAAAAAAAAAAAGGGTGTGTGGTATGGATATTCAGTAGACTAGTCTCCCCCATAGTAAACCTTTGGGCTACACATAGCTACTCATTCATGTAGGGAACTCAACTCTTTTGTATACTGATCTTTTCCTGCCATGCTAAACTAGCTCCTAAAGGAAATTATTCCCTGCTTTGCCTTTTTTAACTATAGGGAAGCCTAAAAACCGATATTGTGTACTGGTTTTATGTTGGGATAGAGTTAATTTTCTTCATACTAGCTGGTATAGTGCCATATTTCAGATTTGTGCTGAAAAACATGTTGATAATATAGAGATGGTTTTGCTATTGCTGAGCAGTGCTGACATGTTTTGGTATTCATCTGAATTCATCATTTAATAGTTCTAACTCTGGGATCTGATCCAAACCAGTGCACTGTCTATCAAAATTTCAACATGGTTTTAACTAAACTTACATTTTTAGAAAGGGATTTCACTGCATTTAAAGAATTCAAAGCACATAGCTGCCCCTGAGCATCCACTTCATAAACAAAGAAATGTATTCTGATGATCTTCCTTAAATTTTTATATGACTGGCCCTAAAATGTATCTTGATTTTTATCTTCTTTACTTCACCTATATTTAATTTGCACAGAACCATGTCATCTATGTGTCAGTTCCCAGTGTAACTTACTCTTACCATGTCTTCTGTAGAAAATGGTCTGAAGGACCTAGCAAAGATACAGTGGACACTCTTTAGCAGCTGAGCCCTCTTCACATGGCAGTTACCATGATGCTACAGCTCAGTACCTTTTTCTGGACCAGAGAACAGTTCAGTTACCTTTTGTCCTTACTGCTTTTTAATTATAGGCACTGTGTCTTGTCTGATATTTACTCCTGCATTACCTATTCCCTTGTAGTGACTTATTAAGTAATGCTATTTTCCTTGCAGCTTTAATAGACCGCTCTTCTCTAATTGAAGGAACTCTCCTATCTGAGAAGCAGCATGTTTCCAAAGTAAAGTACAGCAACAGGCAGGAGACTTAATTTCTTTTATTGTTTAGACAGTGACTCACTGTTTGACTTTGTGCAAATCACTTAGGAGGTCCAAATTTACAAGCATCTACACAAAGTTTGGGTGTCTTAATTTTGTTACCTACCACAGAGTTTTGTTCTGAGAGGCGTTCAGCACAGAAAACAACATTTAAGGGCAGTGAGAGCTGCAGTTGCTTGAGATATTCAAAAATCAGGATTGTATTGAAATGTTTCAAAGTCAACATGTTAAAACCCTAGGTGACAGCAAGCAATTTTTAACATTGCCTTGAAAAATACAGTTCCCTGATTTCCCTATATGGAAATAGAAAATAATAGCCTTCACAAAGTCTGTTAATTAGTAATGTTTATAAAACTTTGTAGGATTCTTTGTGTTATAGAAAGAGACATTTACTCAGTTGTGTTAATTATTAAGTTACACATACTGGAAGCACTACAAACACGACCAGATGGAAATAACTCAGCTGAAACTTAGACTCAGTTTGCTAGACTGTGGCTATTCGCCAGGACTTCTGATAAACAAGATTCAGTCAGTCTTCACTGCACACTGATCCACATTATTGAGTACCTTATGAGTCAAAACAAAAAATGAATTAGTCATAATCCCGTCTTTCCTCCTAGAAAGTGACATACATCTGTGAAAAATTGTCTGTGGTTATAACGGTGAAAGAAAGCATCCTGTTAATTAGACACAAAAATAAGTACTTTACCACAATTAAAAAGAATCCGAGCAAACAGATGTAACAGAAGTTGAACTCAGAGGAGTTCATCATGATATGATTACTTGCATTGGCAACCAGCAATGACAGTGTGCTGGTTTCCAAAAGGTATTATTTTACCAGCAGTGACAGCAGCAGCAGTGCCAGCAGAAACATCATCTCTGGTAGAAAGGTACAGCAGCAACGTGTCCCTTCTCTGCAAACACAAAGACCCAGTTGGATAGGAGTTTGATAACACTTTTGTCTAATGATCTTAGTTTCCTTCTCCCATAAGCCTACCCATGTTTTACTGAGTTGGAGCAAGCCTAGCTGAATGACAATGACAGGCTACTTAGGGGAGATTACACTATGACAAGACAATATGCGTGAAAAATGGAGTCTAAACTCAGTAGCAAAGAGTCATGACCTCAAAGGTTACCCAGCCTATGGGTGCACAGAGGTCACTACTGTGGGTTTGTACACTTCTGTAATACGCTAAATTTCTCTACTTTATTACAGATAATCATAAACACCATACAAATCACCTCTATGACAAAAATCACTACTGGCATGTATACCTATGACTAATAAAGTGGATGTGTGTATATATATACATATGTATGTATGTATGTATGTGCGTATATCTCCAGCTCTTACAAATTACTATCAGCAGTCCATACTATACTGTAAATCAATAGTATGGCAGCAGTCAATAATAACAGCAATTTCATAGCAACAATCAATATAATAAGAAACAATCACTGTCATAAGTTACAATAAACTATCATTAGTGAAGGAACTTATCACCAGTATAATACCAGATAAATTTATGATAGATTACTTATATGGATATATAATATCATGTCAGGTGAATTAGATTTCAGAAAGGGCCAAACCATCCCAAAGAGAAGGAGAAACCCATCACTAGACAAGACCCTGTCATCCCAGAGGTGGGAGGACAAACTGAACCAACCTAAAAAGGGGACCAGTAAGGAAACAGAGTTTCACTTCAAAATGAACCCCTTCACAGATTCTGGAGTCATCCAGGCAACCCCAATGAAAGCCCAGGATCTCATAGAAAGTTTGGGTGGAATTCAACTTGATTAGTAAACTAAAAGTATGTACAGCATGGGGAATTCTCAAAGAGAGAGGTTCCATTTTAGACAAAAAAATCAGTCCTTTTAATAGAGTAGATACATAGAAGGGTGTAGGACACCACCACTTTGAGCAGACAATAAATGTTACTATCTATTCTTAACCTGGAACTGCCAGTAGGTGTTGATGTTTCTGTTCTTTCAGCCATATTTTATTTTCCCAGACTAGTTCCACTTTTTCAGACAGTAAATTGCCTTACAGGCAAAATTGCCTTTCTTGATTGTCTGCCTACTGATGGTTTCTCAGGATGTCACCTGCTTTTAGGTTCCCACCAGTACTTCCAAGAGGTCAGTTACACTTAAGAATGTTTCTGTTCTCACGGCCTTGTTCCTAGGCTCACAGACCCCAGACCAGTGGGCATTTTCTTTTGTTAGTATTTTTCCTCTTTCTAATCAGGCTACATTTGTGGCTGTTCACATCACAAAGTTATAGTATTAGTTATGGTTTAGAATAAATTCCTAAACTAAAGCACATAGCACTGTGTTATTCATCTTTTACAGGCTTCTCTGCTGATGCTGGAGAGATAGGAAACAGAAGCCAAATATTACACCACCTACAAACATTTGCCTACTGTGAAAATAATCTGCTCTTGGAGCTAAGTGTGTGTCCTCAAAGTTTAATGTATAAGACTAGGAATTATCTCCTGATGTAGAACTTTGCTCTGTCAAAATCTACATCTAAGCAATTGGGTTCTTCATTACTGAACTCTGTGTTTTACTTGAAATGCTTATTATAATAAATCATGATACACTGCAGACAGCATCAGTGCTAGGTGTTACAGATATTGAAGTCACCATTATTATTGTTAGTCTACTGCAGAGGGGGAAGAAAGACTATTCTGGGACCATGCCTACTGTTTCTGAAGCTTGTGGAAGGAAGGTGTATGTCAGTAGTCAGTACAAAAATATTTAATATATATTCAATGACTTGAGTAACAGTCTCCACCTGCCAGAATAATTTATTATTATTATTATTATTATTATTATTATTATTATTATTATTAATACATTTGAAAGAAATTCTTGGATTCAGAGACTTTGTACAAACAAGCCTGAGGAGCAGTTTCTTGCCCTTATAATTTCCTGGTATACCTACCCTCTGTGTTCCTTCTCATATTCCCTTTTAATCTTCATCTGTGAAGACTGCACAGTACCAGAAACTGACTAAAGCAGAAAAGCAGAAGAAAAAGATGCTAAATGGAAAACATTGTGCTAAGAATTCAAGACCAGTCTTGAAACAACCATTCACAGTGGAAATACCTGTTTGGGTTTTTTTTATAGCAAGCATATTTTCAGTGCAACCTACAGTACAAGACCTCCCAAAGGACATTTAGGAACAAAGGTGTATTTGATTTTAATGGAAGCTACGTTTGCTGAGGATTGTGCTGTCTGCCTTGCAGTCACCGGGAAGCCTGGTTGCACAGCAGGATCTTCTTGCCTGTCGTATAGACACAGATAGAAAGACACATTTCAACTGTCTAAAGATGCCTGGAGTTTCCTCCCGTTCTATGTGGGAGGCATTGCATTCTTAGAGAGAGAAGCTTCTTTCTCCATACAGCTAATATTGCCCTGACATGCTTTCGAATTAGCTAGGAGTTGTGGGCCCATTTGACATAATAGGAAAGAGGCTAAACGAGGTGGGAGGAGATCTGACTTAGCTACTTCAAGAAGAAAAGTGGTGGCATTATTGAATAGGCAGGTGAGCAAAAGGTAAGTATTTTTCTGAAACATGCGGCATCAGAAGTAATAGATTTGTTTAATAAATGCAACAGAGGAAGTCAATTCTCAGGATGTTTTAAGGAAACATGAAAGTTATTGCATTTGTTCACAGAATGAAGCTTTAAAAGGGCATAATTTTCTTCTGAGAGGTCAAAAGGGGGAGAAAGATCTATATATCGCTCAAGCTATTTCTTTTCTAGCTAACTAGAGCAGGTCTCAATCAAATATCTCCCCAAACCTATTACTTCTCTATTTCCCTCTCCTACCTTGCCCGTCCACAATTTCTAATAACTTTGTCACTTCTTCCCCTTTCTAACTTATAAAAATTCACTGATTCTTAAATGGTCATTAATGAGAATGTAATGTCTTGTCTGAGGTTCACTGAGAGACTGCATAGCCCTACGGTGAGCTGTTCTTCACCTCCTTCCTGCATAGCCTTTCTGTGGATACTGATTTTATACCTCTCTTCTACTCTAATTTCCTGTTCACTCTATAGTATAGCATCTATTAGTCACAGAAAGTTGGAAAGTATATGGCTCTTCAGCTGGAGTACTCTGAGGCTTGCAAATAACCACAGAAAGGTTTTAGACCTTTGGGTGTAATGGGCTGTAAAAGTAAAAGCTGTGATTTATTGTTTCTTCCAGTTACTGAAACCTAATGGCTAGCCCACCTTCTGTGGAGTTTAGTGATCTGCAGATGTTTCTGTGTAATGAGAAGTTTATTCAAACTGTGGTTCTTTTCCTTTTAGTGCATTGTACTTTCATGTTATCGTGCAACCTTTATTGCACATTTTTTTTACATTCAGTTCAAAGCTGAAAATAAAATTTATTCCTATTTTTAAAACAAAGTATGTTTTAAAAAACCAAAAAACTGTGACCATTAATAGTAAAAATCCCAGATTAATTATTTCTGTTACTCCATGTAAAATCAGCCTAAAAATAAAAAGAAAATAAACACATTAGTATATAGGCATATGGATTTATATAAACACAGAGTAACAGCTTATATTGCATGCATACAGTGTCCAAAAAAAAAAAAGGGTAGATCAGGTACTTAGGGATATGGTTTAACATAGGATGGGAATGGTTGAACTTGATCTCAAAGGTCTTTTCCAACCCTGTGATGCTATGATTCACATACACTCAAACAAGTCATGGATATACAACTCTGCAACTTATGCAAGACCAAGAAGCTTAAGGAAACAGAATAGTGAAGTGCCAATCATATCTAAGATAAGTGATGTAGCATTATTTCAAGAGAGAATTTCTGTCTTTGCCTCTATTTTCCAGTACTAAAAATACCCCCATATATTTATATATCTATATCTAGATCTGACATGTTTCTTAAGGACATTGTCTTCTTTTCCCAGGTGTGGCTAGAAACCCTGCAGGCAAATGATTGATTGGCTTAATAACACGTAGGAATTAGTTCTAAAAGATGATGCGAGGAAGAGGAACTTTTATGCTCAAGATATTTTTATGTCCAAAAAAGAAACACTTCTTATATTTAAATTCAACAATTTATTGTTAGCATAATTTATATCCTAGCTGTCTACTTGAAGAATTCTTATTAGTTCCGTTTTTATTATTAGAGGAAAAAAGAAAAAAAAGAAAATAATACTATTGCAGAAGAAGTTGAAATCTCCATATACAGAGTTTACCACTTTTATGATTTAATTTTCGAACATCTTCTGGATCCATAAATGAGTCTGGTGAGAGGGTACAGCTAGTTTTCAGTATTCCGATTCCTTTACAGGAACTCATGTGGATGATTTATTCCTCCTCAACCTAAATTTCATATACGGGCATTTTATATGTTTGCCAACATGCTCACAATCTGCCATTTCTTTACTTGTTGTCAAGTAAATACTTCATCTGGTAAATTCTTATCCACTAGGCTGGTTTTCAGAAAGGTAATAAGAACAGTGTAGGAATTTCTCCCTTATATAATATATATAATTAATATTTGTAATAATATGCTTATATGTATTTTAATATGTTATATAATATTATATATTTATATTTTATATTGTGTATATATATTAATATTATATATAATTATTTTAAATACACAATATAAGTGAAAAATATTCTCCAGTCCTTTAATTCAGTGCCTTTCCAAAGGCAAAATCTAGGTACATTTTTCAATTCATACTTCAGGGCCAATACAGTGAGGAAAGACTTTTCATAATTCTCAAGTGCATTAGTTGTGAAAATGGTAGGTAGTTCTGCTAAAGGCATTTAAGGCATCTGATATGTTTCCTGATAATGACATAGGATGTCATTAGGTCTGACTAGGATGGTTAATTGGATTTTTTTGTTTATTATTTTTGACTAGGCCCCAAAATATTTATAAATGTTGTTCCCAGCCACTGATCATTCAGGCTGGGTACAAGAAAAACTAAAAAAATAAAAGTTTAAGGTGATAAAACTGTGTTTACCCTTTAGTTATTAAGGACTTCTTCAGGAAAAAAATTGGTTTTCAAACATCGTGTGAAAACTCACATAGAATCACAACAGTGGTTTGGGTTTTATGTTGTTGTTTGTTTGTTGTTTTTTTCCTTTTCTATATGAGGATGCTAACAATTGTTCAGATTTACTCAAAGTATTGTGAATTGTCTGTTGTTGCCACTTTAACTTACTGGTTACATATCTAGATAGAGGACTCTAGCTCAAACCTTAACTACTTTAAATAAGTCCTATGATGTAATTTTTTAGGATGATAAGCGAAATGGTGATGAATGCCTCTAGCATAATTTCAAATGAGTAAATTGAAAATTAAGTAATCAACAAATTTGAAATTTCATGTTATCTGGGAAAGAAAGCATTTTTAGAAAAAATATCAAAAAATATTTTAAATTCAAAGAAAATAAAGTAAATTTTTATATTACTTCCATTATAGATAAATATACATAAACACAAAAGACTAATAATGTAAACTTGTAACTTTTCAGTTCTTTTCAGTACTATCCTTTCTTTATAAGGTGGGAGATAAAAAAGAACTCTTCATTCCTGTTTCTTTTCTTGTTGCTGTAAGTAATACAATTTTCCCACTAGCAGTGTAAAACAAAGCACTTTTGAATCCTGTATCTCTTCTGAAACAAGAAATACATCTCAGATTTAATTCATGCCTCCAAACAACGTTCCCATGTCATGCAGCATACAAGGAATGAATCATGAGAGTCAAATGAACAGATCTCCACATACAAGATTTAGTGATCTAAGGCTTCAAACACAGCTCTACACATACATATAACTTCTGGTTTTTGGTTTTTTTTTTTTCCCCCACAGATTACTGAAAAGGAGTCCTAACACATTTCGGTTTAGTTCAGCTCCTGAGCATCATCAGTTTTCATTTATAGAAGAACTATTCTGTGAAGATCATTTCTGTTTTGAAGGACAACTTCTGTACAGCCAATAGGAGAGTTGAGGTAGTGAATACTGCTTTTGGAATATGTTTATGAGCTTTACTGCTTGCATCTATTAGTTTAAAAAATTAATATCAAAGACAATTTAACCTGAATAAGCTTACAAATGGAACATAGATAAAAAAAAATCTTTTTTTTTTTGCATAATAATTCTATGTTTCTCACCATGGATTTGCAGAAGGATCTGTCTTGAAAGTGTTTACATCATCTTGAAAATATTCTAAAATAATCACTGTTGTATGCTTTTAACCTGGGTGCACTGAATAACTTTTTAAAAATCATTTTTGTCTTATGTTTAATATCATCTGATTAGTTCTAGAAAATTGTAGACCAGATTTATAAACAAAGTCTATATTACACTTCTAACCTCCGAGGTATTACAATGTGGCTTGGTGTGATTCTAGAATATAGTGAGTTTGTTACAGGAATCTAAAATCACTGTCAAGTTCTCATGAAGGTAAACTTAAAGGTCCAGGATAATTTACACTGTTAGGCAGTCAGAATTTTTTCCTTACCCATATTAAGTGGTTTGTATAATTCAGTGCATGTTTTATTAGAATATTCAAGTAAATACAAATCTGTTTAAATGAAACAGGTGGTTGTCAAAAGTGGTCTGTTCATTAAGAGCCTATTGTGATAGAAACCAGTGTGATATAGCAACTGTACGTATGAGTTATTTAAATCTGATACTCATTATCCAGATGAATGATGGGTATTCACTTTAAATTTATCATGAATACAGCCACAGATGGAAATTGATGGAGCAAATGTCTGCGGTTATCTGTTAACTGGCGTGCTTCATCATTTAATAGCTGAATGACTTATGATCATGTAGTTCAGAACACCTCTAATTAATTTTTGAGTCGAGTCTTTATTCTCAACCTCAAACTATGGTTTATTAATAGGTCAACATAAAGAGCTTGCTAAAGTGTAATGTGTGGCTGCGCAAACATATTTGGAAGCACATAGTTCATTGCTGGATGTCAGATGTTTTACCTGCCTACCCAACTAATTGAGAATCATATCAGAAAACTAGAAAGCCATTGTAATGAATGAGACAGACAGTGACCTCTAAATAGACATAGCTGAATTAGAACTGATGAACTTGATATGAGTAGATTCACAGTGTCATTTTAAATATAACACAGTTTAACTCATTTTCCTGCTCTTGACAATGTATTGAAACCACTAAAAGCATAGAAAAGACTGGCAAGTGAATTTGAACTGCTTTCCTTTGTGTAAGCCTTACTAGGGTAGCAGATTTATTGAAGGATATTGTTTATAATTTTGGCTCTGAGTGAACACAAAGTCACTCAGAGAAGAGTTTATTCCAAAGCTATACATGAAAAATCACTCTTTCTTCTCTTTCTTGACAAAGAACAGCAAAGATAAGATTAAGCCATACATTTGTTTGAAAATTTAACTTCCTATGATTTTCTTTTTCTAAAAATAATAATTATTTTAGGCTGAATAATTGTGCATACTGTGTCAAAATTCAGTTACTGTTTAGGCTGGAGGCTTTTGATAGTCTGGTTTTGACAAACATGCCAGGATCATTTATGCAGATGTTTTTTCTGTAATATCAGGTGACAGAATTAACTTCTGGCCTGCCAGCCTTTATGCATAATGTTAACTTCACCCTCTGTGGCAACAGCGCATAACTGAGTCTTGTGTCTGTTTCTTAAATCTATGGCTGATTCCTAACAAATGTTAAAGTGTTCACTTATAGAAATTCCTATGTAAAAAAATAACATAAATTGCCAGTGAAATACAAATCATGCTGTGTTTTGTTCCACTTCTATAAAGAAGGAAGGTGATCTGGTACAACCTTATACCAAAGCAAGAGCTGCTTATTTACTGAAGAAGAATATGCCCTCAAAACAGTATCTTTGGTACTCCCTGTTCTCAGTAAGTACACAGGGTGAAATAAAACACATTCTGGAAGAGTACTCAGTTTCCCTGACTACAGTCACCTGAGCTTTTTTATCAGCTAAGGTCCAGGAATATGTTCATATGTTCTTTTGCAAAATGCACAAGATCTGAGCTTTTTCACCTTAGACTGCTAATTGCTCCATTCCATTGTTCTTTCTTTTCCATGGACTTACCTTTTGTTGGATTTCCCAGGCCTAAGATTTACGTACACAACTCTTAAACCAGAATAGCTGGTTCACGTCAAAGTCTGATTCTTCATTCTAAGTTAATCACTCAAATAAATGCAGAACAAGGGTGGAAAAGCTTATGTAAACAAAATAAATCTCTCTGATGTGTATTATTGAATAGCCTATGTTGGCCTTTTTACAGTATTTATAGCATCTATAGTACCTATCTGCTTTACCATGTGGACCTTGGCATATGACTACATTTAATAGATCTTTTTATAACTGCTCTTTCTTTCAAATTTTGCTGGGAAAAAAACACACCATTTTGGAAAAGAAAAAAAAAAACCCAGTTGCTAAAATGGGCTATATAAGGGGTTCGTATATTATTATTTTAGATGATCTGAAAATCTGACAGTTGCAACAGTGATGGACAGGAACAAAAGTAGCAGTGATTTTCAAAAATACAACCTGCGTTGTCTTCAAAAATGACTTCAATAGATTAACATACCAAGAGAGTAGAAGAACTTGACATAAATTAGTCATTTTTTGTATGTGTGGAATTTAACAATTCTTAAATGGCTCATACTGGATAAAAGAAAAACAAAAAAATGACCTTTATCTTTGTCACCACTGCAAATCATGTTGTTCCACTGTTCCAGTGATGCATAGAGGTGGAAATAACGGAGATGCGTACAATAGACTTTTCCATAGACTGAGTTTTCCAGGTCATTTAATTCTCTCTAGTGTCTTCAGAACCTTTCCAACAGAACTAATGATAACAGATTGCTACATTATCCTGTTCATGGTGACCTGTTTGGGTAGCTGCCAGAAATTCTACTCAGTCAAAACTCTGGGTGAAAAAAGTGTTTACTGAACTCACTTCTAATGGTTATTATAATGTATTCTGGACAAATGAAACAATATATTGTGTTATTGAGTACTTCATGTGTTAAGTAATGATTTGATTAGTTTGAAAATTGATACTTTAGCTCTAGGTTACTGCTCTGCTGCAGCTGGTTTTGAATTTTCCTTCCAGACTCTGGCCTTCTGCCAGTTTACATTCCGTGGGGATTGTTCCCCCAATCTTACAGAGTTGTTTTTTTCAACATACAGCCAGCTAAAGCTATCCACACTAACTCTATTTGTGCTAAAAGAGAAATAGATGTGTCTCTGAAGGTGATGAATGTAGTATTTTCCTTGTGATTGCTTTTGGGGTGCTTGAGCTTAGAAAAGTGCAAAGGAGAAAGTCTTACCACCTGTGCATTTAGCGGCATTCATTCTCAGGCATTGATCATTTTAGATTTTACTCTAATTGTTTGTATCTCTACCTTTAATATAATTTTCTGAGAAGCAGGAACCTTGAAATCAGATACACCATGCAATTTTTGCCATGAAAAAGTGAGCCTGCATTTAATTAATGAATTTAATTAAATCCACATATAGAAATCTGCCCACCGGCTATTTGAATATTCAGTTTCTCTATTCCAATCAAACCAGAATAATTTTGTAAAAGATTCTTCCTTCTATTTTTGAGATACCTTGTTTTTGCATGCTACTTCTACCTAATGTTGAAGAGATATAGGAATCTCAAATTTTAAATATTTACTGTTTATTCAAACTGATTCCTAATCTTGCATGTTTGAAAAGATACATTTTTAAAGAACTTTTTAAAACTACATTTAAGTTCCTAAAGATACATTAAGTACATCATAGTTGTTCCGTATCAATGCAAAATTCAGATTAAGGGTATTACCAAAGAATAGTTACTAACCACCAATGATTCAAATAGTCTTTCCATGTATAAGTCTTCATTTTCTATCTTATGATCAAGTCTGCATTGACCATGTAAGACATCTGCATAGCTTCCTCTGGTTACAGAACTAGAAATACTAGAGGTGAAAAATGCCATTGAGTCTATTTGAGATGTGAATGCTCTAATCAGAAGAAGTTTCTTTTGGAGTCTGTTTCACACATGAAGGGTTCAAATCTCAATATTACCTAAAGAGCTTGCATTGCTAGATGTGGCAGTTCAGCAGCTGGCTTGCTAGCAGCTGAGTCATGACCATGAGTAATAACTTCCCTTTCAAGGTGGAGAGGGCAACATAGGCTAGGGAATCATGACAGTTATTACAGGTAGTAAGGTTAATTACATCACACTAATTTTTAAAGGAAGGTTTAAAAGGTTTTGGACCTGTGTGCCTGATACCTTGTTGCCAGTGGGCATGCTTGTATTCTGAGAAGGTTTCTGTTTTCAAAGTGAGTCCCCTCTTCCCTACCTATACATTTGCAATAGAAATAACTAGGAGAACAGTGTGTTTAGACCTTGAGTCTATTTACTTTAAGAATTCAATTTTATGTTATAGTGAACTGCTTAATATTAACTTTGTGATGAACTCATATTTTGCTGATGCATAGGTTTGCAAAGGATACAATGTTATAAAATTAAGACCTGATGTTAATACAAAAATGTATTGAAAATCTTCACATTAATGTCTGAAGTCCTATTAGACTACAGTCCTGAAGTATTCAAATATTAGTATCATTTTCATTAATACTGGGTACATAAATTGATGCATTAAATTGTCATATATATGTTTACAGTTCACTACAAACTAACGTGAATCTGATATCTAATATATTAATAGTGGTTCAGTGCCTTCTATTATAGCAGAATGGGAAAAATAGAAATACTATTTTAAGTAACCATTAAGTAATTAATCACATTTCAGATCTGCTATAAATATCTCTCCTTACAAGGAGACATTTTTTATACATCTCAGTCTGATCTAAAGAAGACTTTATCTTAAGATAGTTATTTAGTCTCAGTCTGACATCACAATAGAAGCTAATCAATGACAAATCACTGCAAAACGTGCAGTTCAGTTCTTTCCTTGGTACCTTCTCTTCCCTGTAGCAGATCTAGAGATTGTATAACCAACGCATCATTGTGGGAAAGGGTTTTTGTTTTGGTTTGGTTGTTTTATTGTGTTTTGTTTTCGGCTAAAGCAATATACTAGATGTGAGGGAAATACAAGGCAGGAAGACTTCAACTTTCTGTGGCAGCTTGCTATCAGATTGGTTTTGCTATCACACTATCCACAAAGCATGCTTTGATTTTCAAGGCAGGAAAGATGCCTGCACTGATACAGCATCAGAAATCCCAGTGTGAACAAAAGTAAACTGCATGCAGAGCCACTCCACTGAGGGGGCCACTTGTCACTGCTGAGTGGTTAGGTATTTCTAATTACCCTCACTTCTTGTCTGATTTTGGGGAGAAGAGCATTTCCATGCTCTTCAGGAAAGCTGCAACGGGTCAAGCCTTTTCAAGCCATTAAGATCCAAGCAGGCTCCAGGGTTTGTTAGAAGCAGCTCTAAAATTTTTGTAAAGACCAAATATGACTAGTTTTCACACAGTGAAGATGAAAGCCCAGCGTCCCACCTGGCCATGACATGTCCAGCTGTGCCCACTGTACTACTGCAGCCAGGCAGAGATTAGCCACAGGGCAGCCACTCATCCATGATGGGACAGATGCAGGCAGGGAAAGATACTGTGTATCCATACATCCTTTCCTAAGAAATGAGCAGGAGAAAAGTCTTATATTGTTAGCCATACATACTTTGTGAGTAGTGCATGTTTCTGAATCTTGAAACAGCTCATTGACCGTGTCTTTTCAGATATTGTATGACCATTACCATTTTATATGGAATTCAGATATTTGAGTGATGGTCAGCTGTAGTAACCCCTGAGCTAGAGGTAGAGTTGAAAGATGCCCTTATTTTTCGTTATTTTTTTTCAGTATTGTCGTGGTTTTGCCCCAGCTGAGAGCCGAGCACCACGCAGTCGCTTGTTTTTTAAAAGGGGTTGGGGGGGGAAGTTGGGGCGGGGTGGGGGGGAAGTTGGGGCAAAGGCGGGGGCATGGAGAGTGGGGAAGGGAAGGGAAGGGAAGGGAAGGGAAGGGAAGGGAAGGGAAGGGAAGGGAAGGGAAGGGAAGGGAAAAAAAAAACAAACCCAAGAAACCAAAACCCCACAGGTTGGGATAAGGATAGTTTACTAGAATAGCAGAAAGATAGATATAACAATGATAACAGGACTTTAGAGCAAAAAATATATTAAACTTGTGATACACAATGCAATTTCTCACCGAACCATGCAACTCAGGCCGTGCAGCCCAGAGCCATCCCAAAAAACTGGACCGTCCCCAAAAACTGCGCGTCCTGGAGCCACCTGCTCCTCTTCCAACCAGCTCCCTTTTATGCTGAGAATGACGTAATTGGCATGGCCAGTTCAGGTCACCTGTCCTGGCTCTGTCCCCTCCTTTCTCATTAGTAGGGAAATATGAACAACTGAAAAAGTCGTTGATGCTTGGCAACAACTAGAAACATCAGGGTGCTATCAGCACTGCTTTCACCCTAACTCCCAAACACGGCATTCTATCCACTATTAGAAAAGAAATTAACTCCATCCTAGCTGAAACCAGGACAAGTATAAAACCTTGATGTACTGAAACTGATAATAAAAATCTTTTGAGAGAGCTTAAATGTTAAGGTTTTTCATTATATTGTATACAGGCACATTTCAGAATAATTTCACGTAGACATGCGTGTATTTAGTTTTGTGTTGCATTCATATACATTTCAAGTTTTCAGATGTACTTGTAAAACATATGTTTATAATCATTGCTTTGTTTTATCTCCCAAGACTTGAGAAAAAAATGTTAAAATGCCATAAAGATGCTTATACCATGCTGCCTTTTACATGACTAGAAGGAGACATAAAGAGGTTGTAAACACACTTTGATTTTGGCTCAGGTTTTCAAAACTGAATCCATATTCATAACTCAAGTCTTAAAAATATCCACATAACTTAAAATTAGTTCTATTTGCATAGTATGCAGATTTTTTCAGATGGTTTCTAGGCTGCAAATAGCAAAGTAAAACACTTATTTTAAAGTATACTTTTCTGGACCATAAACTAGAGAAGAAGTCTTGGAAAATGGAATATATTTCTCATGCTTACAATGGTTTAAAGAAAACAGTAGAAAATCTATAGCCTCATACAAAAATTAACATACTATATTGTATAACAGAGACACTGACAATAAGCATTAAACACAGCATAACTGTTTTATCAGCAGGTTTTTTTGGAAAAAAACCCAATTCTGCTTTGACAGAATGAGAAGGACTAAAGCTCAGTATCATTTGTTGTCATTATAGTCATTATTAGTATTTTTCTGTTATAGCACTGGTATTTGTCCTACCTAATGTTCTCAGAATGAAAGCTGTTTTCATCCTTTTAATAACATATACAGTGGGGTTTCAAAGAAGATTTATAATTAATTCTTTCAAATTCATGTGAACATTGTTATTGTCTTAATCTAATATTTGGTACTGATAGAAATGAGCTGCAAAATATTTAATGACATTTTGCAAGTACTCTCTTCTCAAGTTTGTTGCCACATGACACAAGCAATTTTAGAAGTCAATAGTCTTGTTAGTTAATGTTAATTTTTCATGTCTTTTTATGGGATTGTGTGGGGGCCTTCTGAAAATATAGACTTCAGATTTATTGATTGTGCAATTGAAAAATCACTTATTGTAACTGAAGTTTGCCTGGATTTTCTATCAAATGAAATAAGTTAGTTAGCTGCCAAACATGGTAAAATTAAGTAGCTCTGTATAAAAACCAAATTTCATAAAATCATAGTGTTAAGAGAGAAAAAGGACTGTCTCCAGTCCAACCTCCTGCACAGAGCAGGTGAGCTCTGAGGTCAGAGCAGGCTGCTTAGGGTTTCATCCAGTTAGGTTTGTGTCACTGCCTGACTTCTCCTTATGGTGAAAAAGCTTCTCCTTATATTCAGGCTGAACCTCTCTCATTTTATTTTATACCTGTTGTCTCTCATCTTCCCAACTCGCACTGCTCTAAAGCACCTGGCTCTGTCTCCTCAATGCAGGAGGCTCCCCGGAGACACCGAGGGCTACTGGTAGGTCCTCCTGCAAAGCCTTCTCTGCTTCAGGCTGGACAAGCCCAGCTTCCCCAGACTCTCCTCACGGAGCAAGTGCTCCAGCCCCTCACCATCTTGGTGTCCTCTGCTGTACTCCCTCCAGTTGGTCGCTGACTTGCACCGAGGGGTGCCAAAAAGGATGCAGTACTCTAGATAGGGAAATTCTTAGAGAAGTAGGGAATAAAACTTCATGAGACAAGATTCAGAAAAATGACTGAATTGGCACTTTTTTAAAAAAAATTGAGACCAAGCTTGATTTACAGTAGCATGAATCAGACTCTTATCAAGGCACCAGCAGAATTTGGGCTTCAGACATGTGCATCCAAAGGAATGCAAAGTTTCTTTAAAAAGATAATCTTACCTTACTCCTCTTAAAACTTCCTGTGTTCAGAAAAATCAGAAAGAGATAAGGTAAAAACCACAATGATCTAATTTGATTATTGTATTGTATGTAGTTCTGGGCTCACTGGTACAAAAAAAGACAGGGATCTCCTGGAAAGAGTCCAGTGAAGGGCTATGAAGATGATTAAAGGCCTGGAGTATCTCCCCTACGAGGAAAGGCTGAGTGAGCTGGGGCTGTTCAGACTTGAGAAAAGAAAACAGAGACAGGATCTTATTAATGTTTATAAATATCTGATGTGTGGGACACAGGGGGAAATATCCAGCCTCTTTTCAGTTTTCTGTGTAGACAAAACAAGGGGCGATGGCTTCAAGTTAGAGCATAGGAAGTTCCCCACCAATATGGGGAAGAACTTTTTCACAATGAGGGTGACAGGGCACTGGAACAGGCTGTCCAGGGGGGTTGTGGAGTCTCCTTCTCTGGAGATATTCAAGACCCATCTGGACACATACCTGTGTGATCTATCCTAGGGAACCTGCTTTGTCAGGGGGGTTGGACTCGATGATCTCTGGAGGTCCCTTCCAACCCCTACGATTCTCTGATTCTGTAGGGGACTTCTTCAATTGCTTCTTTTGGTGATATTTGCACAGCTACAGTTTCTTGTAAACATCATGTTCCTATTCAAGCTAGAGAGAGCAAAAAAGAAAGAACCACTTCTAACTGATGTGAAAAGCATCCCTGGGTATTTGTTTTAAAATGGACAGGAACTGTCTCAGTTCCTATTTCAAAATGAAATAGCTGAATGGGACTGCTCCACCATGCTGGTTGACACCAGCAGGCTGTTTGCAACCATGCTGGTTGCTCATGTACACCTCTGCTTTCCCAGCAACTACACTTGTCCTCAGACCTCAAACAAGTCACTCATCAGAGTAACAACTTTCAAGACTCTGAACATAATGAGGAACTCCATAAGAAACTGGTAGAAATTGACTAGAAGTTAGTTCTAGAAGTGATTTGGAAAAAGGAAGTCATAGTTTTACACATTGCTTCCAGCTTTAGATTAGGTATGTTTTGGTTGTACCCCTTAGATCCAGTTACTAGTGCATGTGTGTATATGTTTGTTTGCACAGTGTTTCCTGTTAGTTCATGGCTTTATCTCCTTGTTGGATCATTGCACGTGGTGAGGTTGTGCTTTTCTGCTTTAGATACTAAAAGATATATGTGTGGGATACTCACTGCTACTCGTTCTAGAGGCAGGAGAGAAAAGTATGTGCATGCAGAGGAACAATGTATATCACCCTAATGTAAATATCTGAGGAAGAGAAATATTCATAGCATGATTTACCTCAGGTTTATTTCTTTCCAGAAAGGGAGGGAGATCAGTGAGACACAAGAGGATGCTGTGAATAAGTGACTGTTGTTTTGACACCTTTTTTTTCTGGGTGTGGTTTTTTAATTCTTTAAGAAACATTGAAAAAGGTATTCTCAAACGCTGTAAAGCCAAGCTTTTTGATAGTCTATCCTCATTTTTGCCAAACTGTCCAAGCCGCTGTCTTCAAGAAAGTTCTTTCATGATTGGAAAAGAAAAAAAACCCTCACCCCAACAAACAAACAAACAAAAATCCAGCATATTTTTTTAACACAGTAATGGAATAAAAGTAAAATATTAACAGATTTAAATCTAAACAGATTTAAAGGAATCTTTTACAGAATTTAAAATTTAATTGGTTATAAGTACTAGGCAATATAAAAATAAATTTAGGGAAAATCCTATTTCTAGCTAGTGAATGTCTGTTTCTTGCAAATAAACATGTATTTCTAGCAAGTAAAGCACAGGATCTATAACTCATAAAATTAATACCAGTTAGTGCTTGAAAACTTTTATGCAGCATAATTTACTTTCCAGAATTAGATACTGAAAATCCTTCACCCTAGGTTAGTTAGCTAAAACTGAAACCCCTGTTTAAACTGTGATTTGTGCAAACCTGTCAATTTTCAAGACACATAACTATGAATGGCACTACACACATCTGCAGTTCCTTGGCAAACATCACTTCAAACTGAGAGAAGGCTTGGCTCAGTTTTCTCTAGTGAATGTGAACTAAAAGTGTTCAATTTGTTCACAATGAAAATCTTTTTTATTTCCAAATTTAGGACAATAAAGCTGGGTGGACACTTCAATTTCTTTATGTAAACCAAATGTATCTTCAGCAGCATGACTGGCTGGACTCTGCAGTGTGGGAAACCCTTATCCTGCATATTTCCTTACCACTTCTCAGTAGAGATAACATCCTGTGTGAAGGCATTGCTGAAGATGAGTGGTGGATATAGCTCATTCTTCTTGAGGCAAGTCTTCATTTTTGCTGCTCGTTATCCTGGAGTTTTTACTGAAGATAAAATTGGCTACACAAACTTCAGTAAACAATCTCTGAGCTCAGTTTCAAGGCTACCCTCTGAGCATTTCATTTGTATCAGCAGTACTTTGATGTATCCGTACTAGTGCCGCCCCTCAAGAATTTATACAAGTGTTTCTATCCAAGATCACTTATAATCAGTAGTTGCTTTTTTTTTTATTATCAAATGTGGTTTTGATAGCTAAAATGTACTTAAGGAGAGTTATTCATTTTTCAATATCCTTTGATCCATAGATCATAGTTAACTAATTTTGTAATGCAAATTTTTAAATAGATTCCTGTCTTCCCATCCATAGATTAGGAAAAAGATATTACTTTATTGCCTTCTTGAGATTAAAAATGAAAGCTATGTTGATATTTGGGGAAAACAACATTCAGTGTTACTTATTTGGCTCAATTTGCCTGGCATTGATTATTGTGTTTTTACTCTAGGCAGGACTTTCATAGTTCACAACATGTGAACTTGCATTTATTAAGATAAATGCAAGAAGTCATAATACAAATATAAAATGGATTTTGTGTTTTGGTTTGTTGGTTGTTTTTGGGTTTTTTTTCATTTGGATCTCTTTTACTCTGTAAGTCATGCACAAATAAAATGTAGCGAACATTGGGGTGGGACAGGAAAGGGATTTAGTCCCTTTATCAGGAAAATAATCCCTGTACAGAAACCATGGAAGTACAACAGTTGTTCTTTGTCATTCAGGGAGTAAGAAAACATGTCACCAATGACTTTTGCACGTGAAATTCCCAGCTAGCATATGTGGATAAATGAAAATTCATTTACTATGTCCTGTGAGTAACCCTGTTCACTGAAAATCCAGAGCTAGTGCTGAGAAGCAACTCGAGACAATGTAAGTAATATAGTAAAGTAGCACTATGCTTTTGTCATTACAGCGTAGTTACAAAACACAATCTTTCACTTTCTCTCTTTCTCTTTGATAAATCAACTGACATCAACTATCCCAGTTCAGTGACCTACCTGATAAAATGGTTGTGAAGAATCTCAGGTATTTTACAGGCTAATTATATTATTATTTGTATAAACAGAACCTTTAATCCAAACTGTTGGCATAAAAGGAAAGTGAGAACAGAAAATATATCTGAAAAATCTGAATCACTAGATTTCATATTATGAAATATCTTGAAAGTAGAAAGTCTATAAAAAACATCAACTAAAAATCTTTTTGAATTCCACTGTAGTTAATAGCAAGGCTTTCAGTAGTGCGAAGGGTTAAATAAGTCCATGAAATTTATTGAAATTTGAAGAACAGCATACAGTCTGCCTGGGAAGTAGAATCCTATAAAAATTCTAGATAAGCATTCTTTTCAAAGACAAATTATCTATTGATACTATAGGGAATTTGGAGTGAACATATTAACTTTCAGTAAAAACGCAAATATTAATTCAGACTTAATAGTTTAGGAACCGAGTGGAGATATGGATTCACAAAGAGCCAGAAAATATAAGTTAGCATAGAACTAGATCTTGAAGATGCAGTATATCCCTTGTTGTGTTTCTCTATCAAATAGAGTACCAAAATAACAATGCACAAACAAAATCCAAACAGAAAACCCCCAACCAATCAACAAACAAACCAACCTCATTAAGACTCTACAGTGACTAACCAGTTTGGTAGCTGTAAGGGAAGTTTAATGGTATCCCTCAAGGTGAATTAAATACATTTGTGCTTAAATATAACAAAACTAAACAAACAAAAAAAATCAATGAGCAATACATTGGGCAAAGTCCTGCCACAATGTGCAGTTCTACTTGGAGTCTGCAAAGATACTTCACAAATAGATTCCCCAAGCCCAAGAGTGATTGCATGGGACACCTCAGCCCACCACAGATACATGTGTCAGCCCAGCTCTGCTGCCCAAGGGTGTCCGCTGAGCTTGGGCCCCAGAGGTCCCATTCAGGATGGCAGCAAGACAAAGCTGAGGCTTTTTTCTTGTCTCATCACCAAAGAAAACTTCACTCCTGTCTTTGCCCTTCCTGCTTCTCTCCAACTTAACCCGTCTTGTAGTTGGACCTTCCTGCCCTCTGTGCCAGATGATTCCTCAGTCACAAATTACAACTGCTAAGAGATTACAATAAGAAGTTCTCTTTCATAGCTAAAACATATTTTAGGATTTTGGAGTAGAAAGGGTGAGTGACAGAAAACCCTCAGAAGAAGATCTGATTAAAGCAATATCAGTTGATAAAAGAACAGTTCATTCACTGAAGACAAACCCAACTGAGCTCATGGAATGCTAACAGCATCATGTCAATAGGGAAACAAATGACTCAAGATAAACAGTATTTGAAGATAAAGCGAAGAAAGATGGACAGCTGTGCCAGACAGATAGTCTCCCAAACCATTCAGCAAATAGAAGGCATGGCACACATTGCAACCTTTTAACTCACTAGAATTCTGCCAGAGCTCAAAAACTAAAAGGAAACAAGGCAGTCAAAAAGTATCAGTTGCATAAAAGTTCTTTCACATATACATTGGGAAAAAAAAGCCTAATTCGACAGATGCGGCTGAACAACTCAAAGGGGCAAGTGAAGTAAAATACATAGAATAGATGATGGCAGTGTAACTGATGACTAAATAACCATCCAGGTGGTAGAGGAAACATAAAGGATTGTGTGAGAATTAGATTGGATCATTAGAAACTAAGCTTGAACCTTCAATTCCATCTTCGCTTTTTCTATGGAATGTATAATAGAGCAGCAGAAGAATGGGAAATTTTAAAACACTGCTTTTATTAGTTATTTTTATTTTCCCTTTTGTAAAAAGGAAAATGGATGTGTACCATCATCCTACTGAGTTTCTACCAAGTAATCAGCATCATCATTATTAAAACTCCAATACATACACATAATTTGTACAAGAGACTTATTTGTGAACATAGCAAGAGAGTAATAATTCAACTGGAGATGAAGAATGAGTCTGTTTTAAACCCAAATGGATTTCTTTAATATTTTTATGCTTGCATAGAATCTATCAATATATTTTTTTCTTCATAGATTTTCATGGTAAAACCAAATAAAACCTTAATAATTCTTTAGACTTCAGCACTAGTAAGTATGAAATGGCCCTATTTGAAAATGTGGTAATTGTCATACATAAGTAATCAGTCATGTTGCTAAATTTAAAAATAATTTGGCTGATGAAGAAGAAATGTGTGTTTTTCTTGCATAGTGCATTCATTTTCCATAACAAATTAGTGCCCACATAAATTCAGTCTTCCAGACAAATGAATGTTCAGTTAAACGAGAATCTGGAACTTGCACATTAAAATAAATGCAACTGTACTGATCTTAGCAACCAAATTAACAGATGCATATGCACCAGTGTCTATTTAGCTGATAACATATATACTGTATGTTGTATGTAGTTAAAATACACCTTTTACAAAAGAGTGTGCATTTTTCAGTCCAAATTGTACAAGGTTAGAAATGCCTCCATGAATTAGAGAGCTTGATTTCTTTATTTCTCTTTAACTTTGCTCATACAAAATCTGCTGCTTGTGAAACAGCCAGATCAAGATATTAATTTTTAAAAATATAAATTAAAAAAAAAGAAGTCATTCTTCTTCTATGGACTTTACTGCAGGCGTAAGGCACATTGGCTTTGAGCCTCATTGGTGAGTGTCTGTTTGTAATCAGTGGAAAGAAACAACAGAACATAATTCAGTTCAATCAACATCTAAATCATCCTCAGGGTGTCTGTCAATAAAAGGAACCTGGGATGCCTGGTTGGGATAAATCGGCCCAGTATTATATGTTAAACTTAATTTGGCAACGCTCTACAGTGTCATGTTACAGAAGTCATCTTGTTGAGGTTTTGCAAAATAGGGTATGCAGAGAATGTATAACAGGATTTTATGTTGTAACTCTGTAAACTCTAATAAATATAAACTGTGTTTACTGTGAAATAGTTTTATTCAGAGTATGTGCTTTCTGTATTATGCATTCAGCCCTTATCATATAACTCTTTTGTTATGAAGTACTGAGGAAATTACATCCTTATGGCTAGCAAAACAAAACTTCACAGTTCTTATATTAAAAGCGCTTTATCATCATTTGGCAATCGTCAAAGAGCAGTTACTCCCAGCAGTCATACCTCAATCAACTGGCCTAATCTGAAACTTATTTAATAACTGTCAACCCCTTCATCTGCTTTAAGTTACTATACATATGAGGTCAGGACTGTAGTCACCTTCTGACCCATGTATGATAATACATATTTGTATTTGCCACTTCTATTGCAATATCTGGATTTCAACACTCTTACCAGAATTCAGACCACCATTGAAAGCTTCTGCTTAATATTTGTGTATGAAATGTGTTTGCTTTTCTGGCTCCTGGATGTTCTTTCTCTGCTATATGTTTAGAGATTGTTCAAAGACACATTCTTTAAGCCTGAAGTATATGTATAGCAATGTTGGATAGAAAAATGGCTCAACTCATGATGTTTTAAATAAAATCTGTTCCCAAGTGATTTCTTGGTTTATTAATGACCTATAATTAGCAGTGAATCAACTATATATTCAGGACCAATATTATAGAATCATAGAATGCTTTAGGTTGGTCATCTAGTCCAACCCCCCTGCAGTAAGCAAGGACATCTTCACTAGATCCGATCGCTCAGAGTCCCATCAAGCCTGACCTTGAATATCTCCAGGGATGGGTCCTCCACTGCCTTTCTGGGCAATCTGTTCCAGTGATCTACCACCCTCCCACTGAAGAACTTTTTCCTAATATCCAACCTAAATCTTCCCTTTTCGAGTTTAAAACCATTATCCCTCATCCTATTGCTACATGCCCTTGTGAATAGTTATTCCCCAGCTTTCTTATAGGCACCTTTCAGGTACGGGAAAGCCAATATTAAATTACAAAAGGTAAGCCACAATGCTAGGCATATATAAAATTGTAACAAACCCCTACAGATGTCTAAAATGGCTTCCAAAGTTCACGCCCAGAAGTGTGAACTGCACCCGTTTGCATAGCTGCCTTCGTGCCCTGGATTTGCCTGCACCCTACCAGCCCACCCGCTGGTGTGTATGCTGCATTGCAACCTGCCCTGCCGGTGCCCTGCCTGCAGGAGGGTCCATGTGGCCCCTGAACCTGAGGGTGTTCTGCCAGCAAGAGGCAGAGACAGCAATGACAGAAAGGTGACTGACATTCTGAAACTGCCATCTTCTTTTTGTACTTCTTTTCAAGCTCACTTCCTTGTTTGCAAAATCTCTTGATAGTCCTCTGCTTACCATTTAATCTAGCAGTCACTGGCATCTTCCTCCCTAGGGCTGTCGGCATTTGGGCAAACAGGACTGTGGGGGATAATCCATTCATATGGCACAAGGTTCTATCACCATTCTCCCAGATACTGTCACCTATGGCAAGGGGACCACATGGGCACTCCTCATGGGAGCATTCCATCACAGCCACACAAAAGGAGCTTAAGTTTGTCCTGTAAATGTTTTGACTTCCAAGTCACTCTTAAGTCTATGTACGCGTAGTCACTGGTTTAGGACAAAGTAGGTTGCTTACATAGGATAGAAGGTTCATTATAGAGTATTTACCTTGTGATAAGCAATTTGCATTTGTTTATCTTTCCTCTAATTTCCATGTTCTTTATGCAATTCAACTAGAGTGATTACTAACATTTGAATAAATGACAGATTTACTGCCTCTTGTGAATCAAATCATTCCTTTAAGTCATTGTGCTAATCAAATGTATTTACTCTGGAATAGAATTCTTATATAATATTATTTGAGCTTTGACATGTGAGAGAGCACTTTATTTATTTTTTATATTTGTCAGCAATTTATTTTTCTGTCAAACACTGAAACATGTCATACATTGTAAAAATAATAGGATATAGCTCAAGAATAGAGTAATAAATATCTAGCCAAAGTTTTCTTTTTAATAATAAAATAAACCAAACCCTGAATTTATTTAGTAAAGATGGAGATCTTTAGTAAGTGTAGATATTGTGTTTGACAGGGATTTTGATGTGTGGACCCAACAAGAAATCAAGTACAGTTGATTATACAGCTACCTAAATAGATTTTTAAATTTAAATTCTTATATTTTCAAAGGTGGATTTTAGTTTTATTTTAAAAATTAATTTAAAAAAAAAGATGGTAAACTCTTCTGGTTTTATTAAATTGAAAAAGAATGTATGTTTACACATCTTTTAAGTTTGTGGTGTACATTATTTATGATTTTAAAAGAACAAAGTTTTTAGCAGACTTACACCACATTTAAAACATCGCATCTGACTTTAGAATAACTACGTGTGATTAATGTCAACATCCTTAGTTCTGAAATTGCCTTTTAAAATGAATAAAACATTAATTAAGGTTCATCTAATATAATTCTGGTTTGAATTATAAACTAAAATAGTAATAGGCTAATGTCACTGAGAGCACTGAAGAGCAAGTAATGTGCCCAGAGTTTTCTATATTAGCAGAGTTATGTAAAAGCTTTTAATTTGACATCATTTGGAAAAGCAAATGCTTATATACTTTTTTGAGTTTTAACAGCCATTTCCATTTAGAAACTTTTGTCTACTTGGATCTATGGGAAGTATCTTCACTTCATCTCACCGTGGCATAAATTCTGTTTTATATATATCAAACACTGGCAATTTTGTGGAAATAAATGTCAAGTTACCTTTGTAAAAAAAAAAAAAAAAAGATTTTGCATTGATGTCAACTAAATTTCAGCAGAAGATAAAATCACAGTGAGTTTGAATTCCACACTTAATTTCTCTTGGCTTCTGAAAGATTTTTTATGTTCTCTTACACTACCATCTGATCTGTAAATAAATAAATAGTTCATAAATTTTCTTTGAAAATATCTTTGAAAAAAGCGACACTTGAATTTTATTAAAAACAATGAGCCAATTGTCACTCTAGAATAAATTGAAAAAGATAATTGATTATTCTATCCTTAGAAGCTATGAGGATTTCTTGTAATCCTAATCTCCCAGTGAAGTTTTACCCTGAGCTTTGGAAAGGTTTTGCCAAATAGAATTTATGACTGCCTTCAGAATTTTTATGGAATCAACTATGTCACATTTAACAGGGCAGAAGTTTATATATGCCGCCTATAAGAGTTCAGGCACCTAAACTATGGTACAATACAGGTGAGGAAATTAGGCTGAGTTCATCTTCCCACTGAACTTTCATATAATCATTATGAGTTAATTTCACTTAGGTTTTTTAGTTGATGTATCTTTTTTTTTTCTCTAGCATTCTAATTTCGGACAAGCACACTGCTGCTACTTTGCCTCTATACTCCTCAGTACCTCAAAACCTACTTAGGATCTGGGTGTTGTCTAATTCAGATGGATCAATAACTAGACTCACCTGACAAAATGCAATGGTACCTCCTTCAGGATGCTGACAGTAGGAGCAAAATTTAGACATTTCACAGGCAGTTTGAATGTTCTGTCTACTAAATTAAGAGAAAAGTTCTCTTTACCATGATTACGTTAGCTAAAGTAACCCTTAAATAGTCTTATCTTTGACCAGAAACTTCTCAGGAATTGTTCCTCTGGTCCCTCTTCCTTCCTAGAGTAATCCATACCCTTATTTCACATCTTAGAATAATCTGTACTTTGATTTATCCTTTGAAGAGTTTCAAAGATAGACCTTACCTGGCATCAATTCATGAAAGTGGAAAATGGAATTCACTGTCCTACATTAGTTTTAGTTGATCGATTTCCACTTGCTGAATACAATCAGTGCTGACCAGCTTTGTAGCCCCTGCAACAAGAGACTGACAACCCTGGAATTCATGGCCATTATTGATTGTTTTGGGGAAGTAAATCTGATATGTATTGCTTTGCATTTGGCTCCACAGCTGAGATAGATATGCAATATGCATCTCTTCTGGGAGTCTTCTTTTAAACAAAACTAATTAAAGATCATGATACTTCTATTTAAGTTTTATTATTTAGTGCCTTATGGGCATTTTTTTGAAGTTTAAAAGTGAAATAAGTCTATATAGCTTTACAACTGTTTAGCATTGGTAGAAGTGCTTCAAATAGCATAAGATTTTAATTAATGTGACAATTGTGTTTGTTTTCAAAATCAAATATCATGTAATTCTGTTGACTTGAATGTTTGCAAAGATTAGCAAAATCAGTATGCTGCATTTATGCAGACCAGAATCAGTGTTGTAAGATAAAAATAAACTTTATTTTTGTTCTAATGGTATGTTCACTGCTACTTGCACCAAAAGAATGCATTCACACTGCCTGTGCTGTTGTTTGTTCATAACTACTACCGTTTGCTTGAATCTCAGAGAAGGTTTCCCTTTGTATGTGATTCAGGTATATGTAGTCTGATCTGTGTTTCTAGAAACTTCCTTCTTCTTCTGTCTTTCCTCAAGTTTGTTTTTTTTGTTATTTCCTTATTTATTAAGTTAAAAAAATGAAATTCAAGGTTATCTTCATATTTTGCCTTCCACTCCTTTCAAAGCCACAATTACACAGTATCAAGGACCTCCAGAGGTATCTCCAGAGGGTGACACAAAGGAGCCTTTTATTTTCAATGGCTATGTGAAGAATGAAATCTGATTTAGGTGCTGCATGTGCCTTATGAATATTCCTGATTTTGTTAAAAACTAGAGATATCTTGCTCTGCAGAAACATCAGAAGTGAAATTCATAGTGCTTCCTAGTGTTGCCACTTTGTCACTGCTATAAATTATGGAAATCGTTTAGAAGTAAAGTTTCTTATAATTGTTTCTAGTTCATTTGGAATATCTGGTTTGAACTTTTTGAATGCCAGATGATTTTTTTTTTTTTCCTGGAAGATTACAGTTGGGGGGGGTCTGTTTCTGTCAAACTGTTCTGAAAACCCAACCAAGGTCAGGCACTAAACTTGCACAGACTGCTTGTAAAATTCACTTTACAAAAATGCCTTTGATTGGACATAAGCACTGATTTTATAGCATTTGAACTCTACAATACGGATAGAACCTAAGATAACTAGAGTAGCAAATATTCCACTGCATATATTTTAATTATTGATAAATAGTTGTCTACATTGGGTCCCCCACAGCTATCAACAATACTTTCTTTACTGAAGCTGCCAACTGGACAGCTTCAAAGCATCTGAATATCAACAGTAGGCATGAGAGCACTGCAGTGAATATCAAAAGAGATTCACAGCAGGAGTCTATTGATAACCTGTATCTCAACCCACTCTCTACCACCCTAGAGGTGACTGTTCGACAAGGACACCCTCCTGCACGGCAGATTCACATATGCCCTGGGAGGGTGGATTCACCTTGAATACTTGCCAAACAATCATTTGAGAAACTAATGTAATAAAACTACAGAATACTACTTAAAAAAAAAAAAAAGACACCCTGGGATTAAATGCAATTGTCCTCCATGTACAAACAAGCAGAACAACCAATATGTTGTTCCATGGTAGAGTCTGATATCCATCCTATAACTGAAGTATATAAGACACTGCAAAGTATCTTCCATATATGCATATACAAACCAGGTTTTTCTTTTCTAAATCTGTGTATTAAAATTGGAACTATTCAGTGCCATTCCCACAGAGATCATGATCCATGTAACAGATTTAACACATTTTTGCATTTTAGTTTGATTTTCTCATTAGAGCAAGAATATTTCCGTAGAAAGCAGAATAACAATTCATAGTGACTCTCTCTTAAAAATGAAATCCTTCAGTAGGCATTTGATCTTGGCCCACTTTTATTTTTCTTTCAAGGTTATGCTTTCAAACCTTTTGGGACAGGTTTTCCCAAGGGCATTTTTCTATAAGAAGGAGCATACATAGCTAAAAAGAGACTAAGAATAATCCTAGCTCAAGAAGAAGAAAATGCAATTCTTAGTTTAGAGCAATGTATTAGCAGCTATATAATATATAATGCTCTCCTTGAGAAAAGTTTCTTCCTTGACATTAAAGAATTCAAAATGTTCTGGGGCGATTCCAATTCACCACTAGAGGAAATTTTTCACAGTGAGAACTGGAATAATCTCCCAAGAAGTTGTGGATTCCCCAACATTGGACACTTTCAAGATTCAGTTGGACAGGGTACTGGGTCACCTTGTCTAGACCATATTTTTGCCGACAAAGGTTGGACCAGACGATCTTTGAGGTCCCTTTGAACCTGGTATTCTAGGGCTGTATGCATATATTATGGAACATAGGCAACTCAGTACAGTTTCGGACATGTGCTGAGTTAATAAATAACTTGCAGACCCTATAATAATTTCATAACTACATCATGATATCTTGAAATTACCAAGAATGCCTATTGGGCAATTATGTCAAGACCTTTGAAGTTCTTGTTATTGTGGTCATTCTGACAGCTGTAAGTAATTCCTAATAAGATGTAAACTAAACTTCTATCTTATACTCGTACAATTACAAGGATTTTCTATTACTTGCAGAAAATTAATAAGAGCCACTATGTTAAGTAGAACTAATGAGAGGGATTTATTTATCTCTTCTCCTGATTTATGCTAATATGAATGTGTCTGTAGTTTGAATTAGACTGTCTAATGCTGTTTTGGCCAGGATTAGAATTTCTCAAAGATTTTGCATTTTCACATGGTTACCACTTCCGTTCAGCTATTTCCCCAATGTTGTTCTAGCCTGGATGTTAACAGTAATTGCAGAACACTAAATAGCTCATTTTAATCTTTAATAAGTTTACATCTTTTCAAATTGATTTTTAGAGTGTGAAATGTCTGTTGTCATTGCAGTTTAATGTCTTTGCATCTCAGAATAGGAATATGAAATGAAGCTTTTTCCATTGTTTTAGAAGATGATTCAGCAACTATTGATATCTGAAAGCATCATGCCCTTTTCTTGACTTTAAACACAATTAACTGTCATAATTATAAATTCCCTTTATCGGTGTGTATCAGTGCTGACACTGACTGATCTTGGCAAACACTAGGAGCAGACAAAGTCCAACATAGTTTTGTAAATGTCAATGTATGACATCACCATGGGGAGTTGGCATCTTTCTGTACTGACAGAGTGGAGGTTGTAATTAGAAATGAACGACAAGGTGCTTTCATCTTTGATGAAAAAAGATTTTTGTGTCAAAATATCTCACTGCAGGAACAATTTTTCTCTAAGCATTTCTTGTCCTGAACATATTTTGCATAATAATAGAGGGGTGGGGGGACTGCAAAATTATTGCAGAGTGTTGCTAAGTGACAAAATAGCAGACGTTCAGCATTTGCAGATAAAAAATGTTTGAATGCTATCATATTGTGATATTGACAGATACCATTTGGAGGAAGAATTAATATATTCACTATTTGAAAAAATATAAAGAAAATCAGGGGTATTAAAATTTTTGAGGCCTTATGTAGGGAGCATTTTAAAATTACTTGAAAAAATAAATTAACTAATGTTCAGGAGGTTACAGGAGTTTTAACTTAGTGGAAGTGAGTCCCACCCTTCCTATGTATAGGCAAAGATAAGCAGACATACATTATAGCTTATAGAATAAACATCTTGTAGGCCTTGCATTAAATGTATTGGAAAAACATTTTTTCAATTTTTTTAAAAATTGGCACATCCTTTTCAAATAAGTTTGATGTTTGTTTTATTGCCTGTGCCAAACAAAACTAGTAAGATTTTGGAGTGACTCTAGAGGAGGCCTCGAAGATGATCAGAGGGCTGGAGCACCTCTACTATGAAGACAGGCTGAGAGAGTTGGGCTTGTTCAGCCTGGAGAAGAGAAGGCTCTGGGAAGACCTTACTGCAGCCTTCCAGTACCTGTAGGGGCCTAGAGGAAACCTGGAGAGGGACTGTTTGCAAGGGCAGATAGTGGTAGGACAAGGGGCTAATGGCCTTACACTGAAAGAAGGCAGATTTAAATTTGATATAAGAAAGAAATTCTTCATTCTGGGGGTGATGACACACTGGAACAGTTTTCCCGGAGGAGTTATGGCTGCCTCCTCCCTGGCAGTGTTCAAGGCCAGGTTGGATGGGACTTTGGGCAACCTGGTCTAGTGGAAGGTGCCACTGCCCATGTTAGCAGGGTGGAACTAGATGATCTTTGAGTTCCCTTCCAACCCAAACCCTTCCAGAATTCTATGATTCTATGATATATTTGTATCTGTATTTGCATAGATCTCCTTGGCAAAAATGGTGTAGAAAACCAGTCCAAGTTTCAGCTTCTCCATAATTCTTGCTGGCTTTTTTGTAAAATTGGATGATTTATTTTGTATTTAGAGCACATATATGTTGAAAACAATGCTCGTTTCCCCAGAAACAAAAGACAGACATTTGAATTTCATATCAGTGTCAATGAATGACTCTGTTTGTTCAAGATAATAAATAGTAGTTTTGTGTTTTAATGCTTTTATCTCTGTATCTGGGCTACTGCTTGCTGCTGACAAGGCAGTTTGGTACACTGATTTTTTTTTTACAGTTTCCCCCGCCACCCCCCCAAATTAGAACTTCAGGGTTTTATCCAAAGGCCAGCAAAGGAAGTCTATTGTAGATAATACCACATTTTTATAAACAATAAACATCCCTGAAGGATGACTGCAAGGATGATAAGGCAGGATATCAACATGGCCAAGAAAGAACCTCTTGGTCAAACTGAAACACAAGAGGGAAATGCATCCACAGTGGAAGCGAGACATGCACATTGGAAATAACATAGGGATACTGTCCAGAAGTATAGCAACAACATCAGGAAAGCTAAGGTACAGGTGGAGCTAAATTGAAGTGAGGAATAATAAGAAAGGCATCTACAGTTACATTAGAAAAGGAAGACAAAATACATTGTACACACACACACATCCATTTCTAAAAAGGATAAGGAGGAACCTGGGCACTACTGAACTGTTAGCCTCAACTCTATGCCTGAGAAAATCAGGGAACAGTTCCTCCTGGAAGATATGTCAATACAAATGGACAACAGAGAGGTGATTAGAGACAGTCAATATTGCCTCACAAAGGACAAATTGTACCTGAGTAACCTAGTAGCTTTCCATGGTGGAGTGACTGTATTGTTTGATGAGGGAAGAGCAACTGATGCCATCTATCTTGGCAGAGATATGGGTTTGATGGGTGGACTATTCAATGGATAAGGAACTGCCTAGATGGCCACATCAATCAATGGCTCCATGTCCAAGTGGAGATCAGTAACAAGTGGTATCCCATAAGGATATGTTCAATATCTTTATTTATGTTATAGACTGTGGGTTTAATTGCTCCACCAGTAAGCTTTCGGATGCCACCATGCTGAGTGGTGCAGTTGATATGTTTCAGGGAAGAGATGCCATCCAGAGAAACCTTAACAGGCTTGAGCAGTGGATCCATATGAACCTTACGGAGTTCAGCAAGGCCAAGTGCAAGATCTTGCATTTAGACCATGGAAATCCCCGGTATTGATACAGACTGGGTGATGGATGTTTTGAGAGCAGTTCTAAGGAGCAAGAGTTGGGGATATTGGTAGATGTAAAGTTGGACGTGAGACAGCAATGTGCAGTTGCAGGCTGGAAAGCCATAAGAATTGTGGCCATCAGGTCAAGGGACATGATTCTCCCCTTCTACTTTGCCCTTGTGAGACCTTACCTAGAGTGCTGCATCGTCTTCTGGGGTCCCCAGTATAAGAAAGACATGGATGTGTTACAGCAGGTCCATAGGAGGTCCATGAAGATGATCAGAGGGCTGGAGCACCTCTCCTATGAAGACAGGCTGAAAGAGTTGGTCTTGTTCAGCCTGCAGGAGAGAGGGCTCTGGGGAGACCTTATTGTGGCCTTTAAATTCTTACAGGAAACAGCCTAGGAGGCTCCCAGAGTGTGTGGAAGACAACTTCCTGAAACAATTGGTGAGTGAGCCAACCAGGGAAGGCGCCCCACTGGACCTGTTATTTGTAAACAGAGAAGGCCTAGTGGGAGATGTGATGGTTGGAGGACGCCTGGAGCATAGTGATCATGAGATGATAGAATTCTTAGTTCTAGGAGAAGTGAGGAGGGGGGTCAGTAAAACAGCCACCTTGGTCTTCTGTAGGGCACACTTTGGACTATTCAGAAGGCTGGTTGATAAAGTAAAGTACCATGGGAGACAGTCCTTAAGGGCAAAGGAACCCAGTAGGGATGGATGCTCTTCAAGAAGGAAATCCTGGCAGCACAAGAACAGGCTGTCCCTGTTAGCAAGCAAAGAAGAAAACCAGTTTGGCTGAGCAGAGAGATCTGGGTGGGCATTCAGAAAAAAGAGGAAAGTCTATGAACTTTGGAAAAAGGGGCAGGCATCTTGGGATGACTACAGGGATGAAGTAAGATCATGTAGAGACAAAATCAGAAGGCCTAAAGCCCAACTAGAACTCAGATTGGCCAATTCTGTGAAAGATAATAGAAAAATCTCTATAGAAACATCAACAGCTAAAGGAGGGCCAAGGACAATCTCCAGCCCTTACTGGATGCAGGGGGAACATTAGTGACAAAGAATGAGGACCACGCTGAGGTACATAATTCCTTCTTTGCCTCAGTCTTTAACAGTAAGGTGAGATGTTCCCGGGGTATTCAGCCTCACCAGCCGGAACACAGGGAGGGAGAGCGTAACTCCCATGACCCAGGGGGAAATGGTTAGAGACCCCTTTTGAATTAAACATCCACAAGTCTAGCTGATCTTTAAGGTCCTTTCCAGCCCAAACTAGTCTATGATTCTGTGATACTGTCTTGTAGTACCTGAACAGATAATATTATACCTCTATCTCCATATATATGGAAAAAAATGCTACTACGATGGACATCGCTCTAAAAGGGGAGTGACCTTTTCTATCATAAATAGAAGATTATTGATGAGTTTGTTTATGTCTGTATCCAGGATGGTCGACTGCAGTCATATCTGTGTAGTGCTGAATCACAAGCACGTAGTGTTTTCCTTAAGAAATTATTATTAATTATTTTATTTGTGTAGTCTTACATAGGTCTACCTGTTCAGTCCTATCTTGTCCTTTCTGTTCTATACGAAGAAAATAATTATCATAAAAAGAATTATTATTTTCCATAAGAACTTGACTCTGGAGTCCTCATTCAGAATATTATCAGTCTTCCAGACTGTCCTTACAGTGACTTTCTGAGGTGGCATTCTATTATCTCCACTAGGGTATTTGGTTACACATGATGAAAAGCATCTCCAGAAGTGATGACCAGTTTATATGCCTTACCCAAGAAGCTAAGAGGCTGACTTTTTTTCCAGTTTTCTTAGCTCTTTCACAGAACTTTAATTCAGAGCAGATCTCCCACTAACTTCAGTTTTGACTATCAACACTTAGGATCCTTTCAAATTTAAATGCAGCTGTCTGAAACATATAATCCTGTCTATTTCCAGTACATGGTTCCTAAATTAGGTAGGGATCCTGTGGGAAATACTGTGTGATCGTGTAACGAAAAACTGCATCACAGTGGCTACGTATGCCAGGGTGATTCCAGGTTACAAATAGTCTGGCAGGTTCTACCTTTTCATTTTTGTCTTTACAACCTGTTGTATTTGTGATGCATTTTTGTTTGATTAGTGCAGGGTAGGGGCTGGAGGGGGGGTGGAGGGTGTTGTTTTTAATTAGTTGTTTGTATTATTAGTTTAATGTATTATTTGATTTTTATTTGTTTGTTTGCTTTTTTGACAGAAATTTCATCTTACCTGTTAATTTCCTGTTAATCTTCTTCAGACTGGGCTTGTCAAAAGTACTTTACCAAAGGACATATGCAAGTGACAGACACTGAAAAGCAGCCGTTTGTTTTGTGCTTATCACTAGGGAAGCTTTGTAGTTTGCTCTGATTTTCAGGAGGTTTTGACAGGTCACAAAAAATGTTTTCTTTTTCCTCCTTCTGCTACTTATGTTTGCCCCTTTGGGCTCTCTGATTTTTACTCTTTTACCTGTTCTTTACATATTTCAGAAAATTGTTTCTTCTTTCCTTTCTTACTGACTGTAGAAAAATACAGTGGTCTTCTTTATTTGTTTTGTGCCAAGGTCCATCATGTCCTTAGCCCTAGAAGAAGTGTTTGGAGAAAGAACTCTTGCTTTCTCCACAAAGACAAGATTCAGTATGAGTTATGGATATAGGATGTCTTAAGTGAAACATGCTGAGTCCCCAGAGCATTCAGCTGCTGAGACCTAACAGATATGACCATGTGTGAACTGACAATGCAGAGATTTATAAAAAGTAAACTTTATGGATATTTTCAGAAGAATGAACAACGAACACCTAACAGCATCTTGAAAATGTAGTTCTCAAAACTGAAGTCCAGATACATGAGATAGATATGCTAGTATTTCTTATTTTTATGATTGTAACAGCTTAGGTGTTTTCACAAACAGAAAAATCATTTAACTTCAGCTTTACTGCATCATAAATTACTTTCTGATGAACTTCAGAGAACCAACAAATGGACATAGCAACATCACAAACATGTAAAATTGTGGCCAGAATGGTCAAATACTATAAGCAACTGTATCAAAGGAGTGTTTATTCAAAGTGATCAGCCACTTTAATAGTAAGCAGCACATGAGCCATCTATATTGTAATTCCAGCTAAAAGAACAGGAACTAACTTCTCTGAATACAACTTTATTTGTTAGAAAAATAAGGTTGGATGTTTTGCTATATAAAAATATCATTTGCAAAATCAGTGGTGCTTGCCTTTTGTCTTTAAATGACTCAGTTAACAGAGATGTCAAATTTAATTTACATCATTGTTCATGTGCCACCTGAGGTTAGCAGGATTCTGTCAACAAAAGTGCAAGAGCTGGTGAAGGTTATTCCTCGATATCAAGTAAACAGAAAACCAGTTGTACTTCAAAGACATGATGTAAAGCCCTTACATCATTCTTTATTTCAAAATTTGATGGTGATTAATTCAGAGAGAGAATGATTGCATTGATACTTCATTAGGATTGTCCTGAAATAGTTGAGAAATTGATGGTTATCTCAGTCTTAAAGGATAGCTCTGGCAAACATATTTTTTGCACTTGGAGGTGCAGAGCCAAAGAAGCCTATACTGATTACCTTGAACTACCATTACTACTGTAAGACAATAGAAACCAAACATTTTATATAACTTGACTTAGCACTGACATTAAACTTCCTTTAAATTTTAATGTATTACAGAATAAACAACATAGTTGGTGGTTGACCACATGGAAGTGAAGGTGTGGCTGGATATTGTATAGTCTTGAAGTGATCTAGATATATTGCCCAGGAAATTTTGGAAAGAGAAGGAGTATTTGCTATATTCTCTGACCATTAATAGAGGAATTCAATGGTTTTAGCAAGTACTGATTCACACTTGCAGATGTGAATTCAAAGCCTGTTGTTTTCTCCTGATTCACAGAATATCAAGGGAAATACTTGCAGACTTTGGATGAATTAAAGGACAGGAGAGATCATTAGGTCCTCCAGACTTCATCTAGGTTTCTCTTTGATAATCCTATATGGAAGCCAGTATCTAGTTAGGATAAAACATTTTTGCTCTTATGTATGTTCAAGAGATGAAGCAAAAGAAAGCTACATTACTCAATCATCATGTTACTCCTTAGCATTTGGTAACTCCTTAGCATTCAGCATCAAAGAAAAAAAATATTTAAAATGTACTATATTATTTTTCACAGATAAAATAATAAATATTAATACTTTTCTTACTTATCATGAATTAACTCTAGTTTTAAGCGTGTGTGTGTGAAGTCATAGAAATATTTTTTCCTGAATTAGATCTTCAGGGTTTAGTTCCAAAGGCAAACATATAAAAACATTCAAATTTTAAATAGTTTTGTAGTTTATAAAAATTAGTGGAGTAAAATAAATGTGAAAGTGCTTATAATTTTTAACTTCAGTGTACCTCAGAATTTTCAAATGTAATGCAAAAGAACATCACCCCTTTTTTATTTTCACTCTAAAGTATTCACATTCATAATTCCAAAACTGTGTCACTGGTCTTAAATTCTTTTCATCAGACTTAAGTACTGTCGTGGTTTTGCCCCAGCTGAGGGCCGCACCCCACACAGTCGCTTGTACTTTTAAAAGGAAGGGGGAGGGAAAGTTGGGGGAGGGGGAAAAGGGAAGGAAGAAAGGAGGGAAAGAAACCACAACCTATAAACCAGAACCACGCAGGTTGGGATAAGGATAGTTTACTAAACAATAACAGAAAACTAGATATAACAATAACATAAGTTTAAAGCACAAAATAGATGAAACTGGTGATACACAATGCAGTTTCTCACCAAACCACAGAACCCAGGCCGCACAGCTTAGAGCCGTCCCCGAACCCAGAAACTGCCCGTCCTGGCGTTGTCTCCTCCTCTTCCCCCCAGTCCCCCTTTATACTGAGCATGACGTAACTGGCATGAAATATCCTCTTTGGCCAGTTCGGGTCACCTGTCCTGGCTGCGTCCCCTCCTTTCTCGTTAGTAAGGAAGTAGGAAGAACTGAGAAAGGTCCTTGATTGCCCGGCAACAACCAGAAACATCAGGGTGCTATCAGCACTGTTCTCATGCTAACACCCAAACATGGCATTCCATCCACTGCTAAAAATAATTAACTCCATCATAGCTGAAACCAGGACAAGTACATAAGCCACTATATTCCACTACATTTCATTAACATGTTTTTTCTTTTTTTAGTGCAGAAATATGTGCATTCATGTCACTGGGCCAAAGATCTCAATTGGCTAGGTAAAAACGTAATATAAATATGGGTAATTGCAAAGTAATTACAGCTTTATGAATAATTTTACCTATTTTGTGATGATGAAAATACAGGTTTCCAGAGATGATACTGCAGTGCAGATATGAATGGATACAAAGAATTTTAATTAGTGTGACTCAGGGGATAAGATCAGCAAAATATATTGGTCCTTAAAGGGTTATGAAAGTAGAAATCAGGTCAAAAAGTTTCAGACTGTTGAGAAGGTTTTTGTAGCTTTCTCTTAAGACATACTCAAAACCAATCTTGAACTGTTCTATAAAATTATGATAATAATTTATCAGTGTAAGTGCCAGTTTAATGTCCCATTTTAAAAATGGGAGTTGCGTTTCACCTTTTCCAGTCAGTGGGAACTTCAACAGACTGCCATGACTTCTCAGCTATAATGAAGAGTGGCTTAGAAGTCCCATGGATTTTGTGACATCATGCTGTTAATATATAAAATACTACATTGGGTATTCTGTATTCTAAATGTCATTTACTCCTGGACAGACCACCTTTAATGTTTCCATTAATATAAGGACTTAAATTTTTCAGTAGAAGGCATAATTTTTACACTTCTAAATCAATAATTGCACTTCTGTGAACCCTCTCCAGCTGCTCAACATCCTCTGTGAATTATAAACTCAGTTTTCAAGTGGACTTGTACAAAAGAACTGACATATACACAAAATATTTCTTATTTTACCCAACAGAGCTTTTATTATTATTATATTGCCTGTGACAGTGGCTTGTAGTGATTTGATTCTGAAGTTATTCAGAGTCTTTCATCCTAGAAATATGGCCTGTGTCCTTGGTGATTTGCAACACCAATTTGCCATTAGTGACAGTGAGAAAGAAACATGGAGGGTGTGTAGATTCCTCTTTGTTTTAACGTATCAGGTATTCGAGAATTAGTAGTCTGATTGGTGTGTCATTTGCAAATCTTATTTATTAAGCTAAAGGGGTTTTAAGATTACATGAAAGGTATTAGGCATGACTAGGTATCTAGGACCCAGTAGACAACCATCCTAATACCTGACAAATCTTTTTACTCATATTATCAACTAATCAGTGTCTCATTTATTTCATTGTTCAGGATACTTTATATTTTGAAAAGAGAAAAATGTAGTTTGAATCTTTGTGGTATCAAAAGAAATGTCTAACCATATAGTATCACCACTACCATTTTTATCAGCAAAATTTATAACTGCATAAAAAAATGAAGGATCCTTCCAAGATATATGAGATCTAAGTTTCTTTATGTAAACCCATGCTGATTTGGATTAATTGCCTGTCTTTAATTATTACGTACACTATCAGCATTTTTGTATAATTTATGCCAGTTAACGCAGACTTGTCCTTCTTTATTAATTGAGTCCTATCAGATATTTTTCAACAGATTATCATGCAGCTGATAGATTGGTAATTACTGGGTTAATCCAGGTGAATTTCTTATCTTTGTTCCATGGTCCTGGACTTTGCAGTGTTTCAAGGCTTTAAACAGAATGTAAGGAGACTACATTGCTCCTTGGCTAAGCATTAAAAACCTGCTCATTTAAAACTGAGCATTTGAATTATTTTTACCAGTCTCTTTACCCTATAAACAGCTATGGCAAATATTTCTTCGTAATCTAAGAAAAGTGAATTTTTCTTCCAGTTTCTGGATACCAGATTTGATTAGTTTAAATCGTTCAAATGATTCTCTCTCTGATACCACAGTTATTTTAGTGAAACTTCTATGCATGAACAAACTATACAGATTCTCTCCATAGATAACTTCTACTGTTTGAAATGCCTTTTCACAGCTCCTTCATATGATTTTTACTTAATCTTATGCCAGCTATAACTGAAAATGTACTTCTGTCTTTTCCACTAGCAAATCTCCGGTATCTTGATATTTGACCTTGATCAAAATATAAATATAGGGGGTAGGAAGGGACCTCGAGAGATCATCAGGTCCAACCCCCCTGCTAAAGCAGGCTCCCTAGCACATATTGCACAGATAGGCATCCAGACGAGTCTTGAATATCTCCAGAGAAGGAGACTCCACCACCTCCCTGGGCAGCCTGTCCCAGGGCTCTGTCACCCTCACTGTGGGAAAGTTCTTCTGCATGTTGGTGCAGAACTTCCTGTGCTCCAGTTTACAGCCATTGCCCCTTGTCCTATCTCCACAGACCACTGAAAAGGGGTTGGCCAATTTCCACTGCATCCCATACTTAAGATATTTATAAACATTAATTAGGTCCCTCCTCAGTCTTCTTTTCTCCAGGCTGAACAGCCCCAGCTCACTCAGCCTTTCCTCATACGGGAGATGTTCCAGGCCCTTCATCATCTTCGTAGCCCTTCTCTGGACTCTCTCAAGCAGATCCCTGTCTCTTTTCTACCAGGGAGCCCAGAACTGGACACAATACTCCAGGTGGGGCCTGAGCAGGGCAGAGTAGAGGGGGAGGATCACCTCCTTCGACCTGCTGGCCACACTCTTCCTGATGCACCCCAGGATCCCATTGGCCCTCTTAGCCACCAGGGCACACTGCTGGCTCATAGCCAACCTGTCATCAACCAGGACCCCAAGGTCCTTCTCCACAGAGTTCTTCCCCATCAGGTCATCCCCCAGCCTGTACTGATACTGACGGTTATTCCTCCCCAGGTGCAAGACTCTACACTTGCTTTTATTAAACCTCATCTGGTTTCTCCCTGCCCAGCTTTCCAGCCTGTCCAGGTCTCGCTGGATGGCAGCGCAGTGTTCCTGCATGTCAGCCACCCCTCCCAGCTTTGTATCATCGGCATACTTGCTGAGGGTGGATGCTATTCCCTCATCAAGGTCGTCGATGAAGATATTAAACAGGACTGGACCCAACACCGAGCCCTGGGGAACACTGCTAGTCACAGGCCTCCAGTCAGATTTTGTTCCACTGATCACCACCCTCTGAGCCTGGTCCGACAGCCAGTTCTCAACCCACCTCACTGTCCACTCATCTATCCCATGATCTCTCAGCTTTTCTATCAGGATATCATGGGAGACAGTATCAAAAGCCTTGCTGAAGTCAAGGTAGATGACATCCACTGCTCTCCCTCCATCCACCCAGCCGGTGATGAGATCATAGAAGGCTATAAGATTGGTGGAGCACGAGCTCCCCTTGGTGAATCCATGCTGACTACTCCTCATGACCTTCTTCTCTTCCAGTTGCTTGGTAATGGCATCCAGAACAAGCTGTTCCATCACCTTTCCAGGGACAGAAGTGAGGCTGACTGCCCTATAATTGTTAGGGTCCTCCTTCTTGCCCTTTTTGAAGACTGGAGTGATATTGGCTATCCTCCAATCCTCAGGTACTTCTCCTGTTCTGCAAGAGCTGTCGAAGATGATAGCAAGCGGCTCCGCAATCACTTCCGCCAGCTCCCTCAGCACATGTGGATGTATCCCATCCGGGCCCATGGATTTGTTTGCATTAATCCCTTTGAGCCGCTCCTGGACCACCCCTACCTCAACTAGAGGAAAGCTTTTCATTCCACAAACACTCCTACTTTCATCCAGGATCTGCGGGTCCCGAGGAGCCTTTGGAGTGAAGACCAAGGCAAAGGTGGCATTCAGTATTTCCACCTTCTCATCATCAGCCGTTACCAGGACACCCACCTAATTCATCAAGGGACCTACATTATCCCTGGTCATCCTCTTACTATTCACGTATCCAAAAAAACCCTTTTTATTATCCTTTATATCCCTTGCCAGTTTCAACTCCAAGCGGGCTTTAGCCTTTCTAGTTCTGTCCTGACAACATCCCTATAATCCTCCCAGGTGCACAGACCCTTTTCCCATAGTTCATAAACCTTCTGCTTCCCTTTGAGTTTACACATTAGCTCCCTGCTCATCCACACAGGTCTTCTGCCTCTATTTCCCGATTTCTTACTCAAAGGGATGCACCTATCCTGTGCTTGGAAGAAGTGCTATTTAAATGCTAACCAGCTCTCACAGGCTCCCTTGCCTTCTAACAGCGTAGCCCATGGGATAGCTCCTAAAAGGTTGTGGAAGAGATCAAAGTTAGCTCTTCCAAAATTCAGGGTAGCTATCCTGCTTTTTGGCTTGCTTCTTCCACTCAGGATCTTGAACTGGATCGTTTCGTGGTCGCTTTGTCCTAAGCTGCCCCCGACCTTCACCTCCCTGATGAGCCCGTCCTTGTTAGTAAGAACAAGGTCCAGCACCCGCCCTCCCCTTGTAGGTTCCTGCACCATCTGTAGTAGGAAATTGTCCTCAACATACTGCAGAAATTGTCTGGACTGCATACGACTGGCCGTATAGCTTGCCCAGCAAATATCTGGGTAGTTGAAGTCCCCCATAAGGACCAGGGCCTGGGATCTCAAGGCTACTTCTAGCTGCTTTAAGAATGCACTATCAGCCCGCTCCTCTTGATCAGGGGGCCTATAGCACACACCCACAACAGTGTCACTCATACTAGCGTGACCCTTGATTCTTACCCACAAGCACTCGACTGATGGGTCATCTTTCCCCAGGTGGAGCTCAATACATTCAAGCTGCTCTCTAACATAAAGAGCAACTCCTCCACCTCGCCTCCCTAGCCTGTCCTTCCTGAAAAGCACATAGCCATCCATGACAGCGTGCCAGTCATCCAGGCTGTCCCACCACGTCTCTGTGATCACAGTGAGATCGTGGCCCTGCGACCACACAAGGATCTCTAATCCTTCCTGCTTGTTTCCCATGCTGTGTGCATTTGTATAAAGGCATTTTAGTGGGGCAGCAGGTGCAGGTATCCTCAGCAGATCACAGCGAGATATCCGACAGGGGATGGGCAATAGTGGCTCCACTGAGGAGTCCTCAGGGCAATCCCCAGAATTTTCCTTACTACCACATGGAACAACATCCCCAAGTCCGTCACTGTGCTGCTGGCATTTACCTTCTTCCACCACCAACTCACTTTGTGTCTCCCAAAGCCCATGCCTAACCCCAAGAGGCATCATAATATCCCCTCCCCCCTTCCTAACTAGTTTAAAGCACGCTCAATGAGCCCTGCCATCTCCTGGGCAAGGATTCGCTTACCCCTATGGGACAGGTGAGCCACATCAGCAGTCATCATGCCAGGAGCAGAGTACTCCTTCCCTTGGTCAAAAACCCTTAGTTCCTATGCCAGCACCAGCCTTTCAGCCACTCATTCAGTGTACAGGCAAAGATTTCCTTTTTTATTAGGCAGAATATTTTGTTTCCTGATTCCTGTAATGTGATTTTTTGTGATTTTTTGCCAGCCTGGGTATGTCTGCATATTTCCTTTACATCTTAATTTTATTCCCACTAATAATACCCTATACTCAGGTTCCTCATTCAGAAAAAACAATCCATTAAGATACTGGAAAAAAACAGAAGTCAATATAGTGATGTTGTACATGACTTCATAGGTATAGATAACTGTGGACAGTCACAGAGGAATCTGCAGAAATTAAGATAATAATGTGCAAAGTAATGACAATGCTCCCACTCTGCCTGCTGCTGAGTGCTAAATAAAGACACTAGAAAGGTCCTGCTCAAAAAAATTTAACGTATTTATGTCATCTTCCTGTGAAAATAGAATCTGAAACGTAAATCTCTAAAATATTATGGAACATTTTTTCCATGGGAAACCTCCATTTAGAAGTGTTTCTGCCTCTCATGCTTTATCCTAAAGGGGATAAATTTGAGTTTCTGGATCTGGTCTTTAACAAGAGTGCAGGAAGTTTGGGAGGACATGTTCCTCTCCCACTTCTTCCTTCCTGAGTTTGTCTCAAATGGAAACATCCACAGTAGCATTTTTTGACAGATCATTTCCAGAGCCAGTAGAAAGCATTGAATAGGACATTTTCCAAATGGGAAGCAGTTCATATGGAAGTGTACCTAAGCCATAGTGCATGCAGGTCACTGGTTCAGTCCAACAGGTTTAAAATACACTGAGCATTTTTTTTAATTTTTAAGGCATTTTTTAAGCATTTATTGAAGTGTTGGGATAAAAAAAAAATCATTAAAAGTTACTCATTCTTGAAACCATGGTTTCTCAAGAATATGAATTAATAAGATCATTAGTCCAACTTTAAAACTAAATGAATTGCAGACCAAAACCTGTCAAATTTCATTTGAGTTAGATAGTGCTATGTGTCATGTCTAATATGTTTAAGAAGTAACCTTTCCATCCCTTTATTGTCATGTCAGTCTATCCCTCCTGGACTTGAATTGGTAATGGTGACTCCTTAAAAGACCATGTAACACTGCTAGTGCCAAAGTGACAGCCAGTGCACCAATGGTAATTGAAATAATTATAGGAAATTACAGTTTCCCAAACTAGGTAATCATTGCATGGGAGGCTTTTTTTTTTTTATAAAAAAGAATGCTTCAGGAGCACTGTTTATAATGTTTTCCACTTGTGAAACAGTAACTTCTACAAATAATATTTTAATTCTCTGTCACTGTGCAAACATTTAATTCAGGTGGCTTTAAAACACCAATTTTAGTCACACAGGCTTTTTCAAGGGATTTCAAGGCAACAAGGTTATATCTCCAGGAGTGATGTGTGATTCTATAGACCTTTGAGACCTGCAAAAATACCACAGTTCCCAGGTGCTGGCCCAGATCTTTTATCATATATGTTAATTCCTTACAGGAAAAAGTGAAGTGCTTCAGGAAAAAGTATCAAAAGAACAAAGGAGAATTTGGCTTTATTTTACCAAGTTAATGGGATATTGCTAGATAATAGGATTTTCTAGTCGTTCAGTTCCCTTGGCTGAAAAAAAAATATACATATATTAAACTGAGACTGGCTTTCTCACTCTCAAAACGGTGAAGGGTTTTTTTTTTCTGACATTGTAAGATTTATTAAAATCTCTATTTGAAGAGAGGCACCGCATCTTCGAGGTGAACGGGCAATGATTAAATGCAAGCATCCTACTTATTTCTTGGAAAACTCCAAATGCACCTGGAGATATTGCTGCATTGTAAACAATCCTACCAAAGTAAATTTCAGATATAAAGCAAGTAAGAATTGGTACAATGGTTTCATAGATGATAGGAAGAAAAAAGTCCTCCACTGAGCACTTGTACAGAACTTCTGGAAAAAAAGGCCTACACATCAAACCCTGTTTTACAGTTTATGACAGTATCAATTTTATAACTTGGATCTTTAAACCTGACAAAATTAGGATGGAGATTGCTCAGGCTGAAACCCTTCACTGCACAGTGTGCTACATGGATGATGTAAAAGTCTGAGTTTGGAACTAGGATGAAGGGAAACTGCCTTCTGACTTTCCATACCAACTTTATCTTCAATTCTAACATGCTCTGCAAACTTACACCTTTGCAGCATTTTGAGGAGACTTGAAGAGAGAGTAGCAAAGGGTTAATGACTGATTGCTATGCATATGTCTTCATGCACAAATATTTTGAGTGTGTTCGACTACTATAGCTGATAATGAAAGGAAGATTTTTACGGAGTGTGAGTAAGGAAGACTGCATTAGTACAGCCTTGCAGTGCTGAGGATGCCGTTTCAAATCTTTTCATTGTTGAGACCACCTTGACCTAGATGTTCACAGGAAATCCAGGAAATGGAAGCTGAGTTTAGCTCCTTGAACGTAGACAACACTTGGATAGCCAAACATCAAAGGAACCCTGAAATTAGGAGTGGGTATTTAGGGATAAACCTGAAAAGATATTTAGACACCCATTTATGCAGAGATGAAAGGCTTATGAAACACTTCGGTGTCATAACCTTGTATTTAAGTGGAAAAAAGAGAGAAAGGTATCCCATAATGGGGTGGGTCTCTTTTTTATTATGTTTTGGATTGTTTTTTTCCTGTGGAATATTGGATTATTCTGTCCTTTAGACATAAAATTGAATTATATTAGCTGAAGAGGCAGTGATGACTGCAGGACATTGTCAAAAGTGTTTGTGCACTGCCTGTGTTTATAGAATGGCTGGGAAACGGGAAGAAGTTAAAGACCATTTTGCTGATTTTCTAGCTTCAAAGTTGTGATGAGTTTTGTATGAGCAAGGCACAATCTGAAATACAATCACTAAACACTATTATTTCCATATGATTTCATCAACAACGTTCTCTTGACACTTCAGTATTATCTATCATTTTCTCTGTTTTTGTTCTGATGGATTTAAGCCAGGCTGTCCCACTTCACCTTTAAGTAGGACGATAATATTTAATTTTAAACCATGAAGACTTAAATCGCAGAAATGCAGGAATGAAAATGATAAAATAAGTTCACTGCAAATTCCAGTCAACAGACTGGAACTTTAGTCTAGAAGGTCTAGAGAAAAATTAATGATTAATTTATTCTTAAATATTAATGGAATGAATACTTTATAAAACTGTATAAATAATAGGGGAGATAAAAAACATCTTTTGTGCATTAGCAGAAAATTTACTAGATAAAACTGGCTATGTGTAGAGACTAAGTTATATATTGCACCTGCATAGCAGACATGATGAGACTGGTATCAACAAATTTCATCTATGATATTTACACAAACATTTCACTTTTTTTTGGGTTTGCTGCCTGAGTGGTGGGGTCAACACCTACAGAAAATTGTCTGTGGCAGTCACACAAGAACATAGTATAAGCAGCTATTTGTGAATAAGATCAGTATGTTGTCAAAATGTATGTAATTCATTATGTATTTAACGAAAAGCAACATTTTAACTAAAAGATTCTCAAAAAGAAAGGAAAAAAAGAGTTCTTTTTGCTTGATCATCCACTAAGAATTTCAGTGTTTTCTCTAGTTCTATTGTTGATAATAGATTAAATAAAATTTTCAAAGACACACTGCAGATTTTCATATGCTTTTAAATAATCAGATACCACTGGATAATCATCCTGTAAGAAACAGGGTAAGTTTGGAAGATCTACTCTGGAATTTCCTTAACATTTACTACTTATTTTCTGGCTGAAATAATATTATTTTTTTAAATTATCTGTCCAATTCAATAGCAACTATTTTTCATCTTTTCAAAAAGCCTTATGAAACCTAAAGTACTTCATAAGGATAAATTCAGTAATAATAATCGTTAAACATGGCCATCCTTCAGTCAATTGCATTCATTTTCCCCTGAAACATCTAGAAGAGAAATATCTGAAAAGAAGTTTGTAGAAATCGAATATTCCTGAACAATATTTAAATGCAAGAAAATAGAAATCAGCTACTTTTTTTTTTTCTGCTAGGATTTGGAACAGATTTTGATTAGATACTGAAATAACTTTTTTGCCACTCATGATGCATGGTTTCATTTAACAATTCCGTAATGATTTCTTAATTAATAAAATTACATTTTCAAGAACAGTGACATTCCTTAATCCAGCCTAAAAGTCTGATTACTTTTAAATTCAAACTACAGTTTAATTTCAGTGATAGTTGATATAATGCTGTTTAACCCCAAGTGAGTCAACTTCAATTGATTATTTTTAATTTCAAAAGGGCCCTGAGCAAGGCTGTCATGCAGTAATTTAGCAGGTGAAGAAAAACCTGCAGCCATTTATGGCAGGGAAGTATGAAAGTCATGCGAAACACAAGAAGCAGTTTTTTCTCTTTGTGACAATTATTTATAAAAAACAAGAATCCTTTTAAACATAAATATTTAATGATACTTACAAAACCTGTAAACCAGTCTTAAATCTTGGCCAAAGGTAGCATCCATTAATAAAAATTTCAATAAAACGTTATATTTAAATTATGTCAGGGTATATTTTGCACACTGCAGAAATCTCAGAAGTGTGGATTTATTTAGGTTCAGAGTTGCATTTGGTTAAGTATTTGATGGTTAACCAAGCTGCTTAAAACTTTGAATTACCCAGTGAGTATTTTGCATCCTGTCTCTTAAGAGAGCAGGTTTTCTCCACTACCAGATGGACAGCTCACACAAAGAGACTTTTAATAGGGATTTTTCGCTATATCTCAACATTGTATGAGTTTGCAAATTTCAGGGAGAAAAAAAAAAGAGAAATCCTGAGAGTCCTCAGAAAGCTGACTTGCTTTTTCTCCTGCAGGTCTTCTTTACTTGTAATTGTAGCTTTTCAATGTGCAATAGGACACAGAAGTGTTTGTATGTAGTATAAATGGCTGAACTTACAGTCATATACTAAACCAGTACACTATTAATGCACTGCAAAAATAAAGAAATGGGAAAAAAGGTTCTCTTACAACTGTTTTTTTTCCTTTTAGTAAGGTAATGAGAAATAACTTGCTTTTTCACAATTTTAGCATGTATCTAATATGCATCATTGATGGGTTTGGTGTTTTGTTAATTTTTTGTTTTGTTTATCTTCTTCATATTCTTATCACAAAACTATTTGTTAAGATGGGCATGTCAAAATCCATGTTAACAAGTATATCCCTGAAGTTTCCTAGGTATAACATTTGAGAACAATTTGATGATAATTAGATGATGCAAACAGGTGTTTACAACAGTTCCATCTGAGCAGGCTGTTATGCTGAAAGAGGACCACTGAAATTGTATGTTTTAGTTTAATAATTTAAATTTCATAATTATTTCTTGATGTAGCATACTGTCCAAGGGGAACATTCAGGATTATTTTTCTTTATTAAGGACTGTTGTCAATAAAAGTCTACCAAAAAAATATGAAAATGTTAAAAAATATCTAAAAAGTCCTTTTCAGTGATTTGAGAACGATTTTTTTTTTGATTTTCCAGTTTCAGCATCTCATTACTTTCTACTCTATTTCATTAACTTCTAATAACTAATTTGGTTCTATTTTTTTTTTAAATTAAGTAAACAGTAAATAATACCATCAGGTGACTTTTGTTTTGCTGTGAATTTCTACTCTAATTTACTTGGATTCCTTTAATTTGGACATATTCATCTAGACCTGGGAACAGAAGAGATTTATTTGGTTGCTTGTTTTCCTCAAAAATCTCATAAATCCTTAAAGAAAAATATTTTTAGGTGGTTTTACCTGTTAGGCATCTCATTCCACAGAATGAAAACCCCTAATCTATGAACACCCAGAGATGTAAATTATTTAAATAAACTGAAAGATAGAATCAAAACTTTGTATTGTAATTAAACAGTGGAAATACATCTGACTGTATAAATAATAGTATAATAATATAATCATATATAAATAATTACTGATACATAACTATCTGTAAATCCTTTCACTAAATCTAGTAATCTAGTGCCATGGAATAAGTAACAACCCCCAAAGCAACTTCAGAAATTACATCCTGAAGATTAAAGAACCTTCTGAATAGCCTTCCTTTTCAGGATTATGCATTCCTTGTAACACATCAAATAGGTTTCCTTGTCTATTATTCTTCCCATTTTCTCCTCTTGATTTTGATTGCCTTTCCTCTTCTCCACCTCTACAATTTCTACAGAAACTTAAGATACCCTCTGCACTGAATTCTATTTAAGAATACAGGCAATTTTTCCCTTGTTTCACTTAGAGATGACGTCTCTGGTAAAATTCAATAACATCAAAGTGTAGACTAGTAATGCCTCATAGTCAAATGGTTCAGACATCACATTTAAATAGCCAATTTAATTTCTGAAATATTCAAAGACTATAACGGACACAAACCTGCCCATAATGCTCTTTGCCTTTGGGCTAGAATTTTACAACAATCTCTCTTTAAAGCTGTCCTTGACAACCCTCAAAGATTTTGTCTAGTGAGGAATGATGAGGCATAACTCCTTCAGGGCATGTCACTAAAAGAGCTGGAGACATCCATACTCCTCAGGCTTTGCTTGTTGTTCAGAATGACTCAACTTTAATGTAAGTAAGAGAAGTAAGGAGTTTGCCTTATGGAACACGGAATCAAGTATTCTGGTTCTGTTGGTTTTTTGTTAATTATACTAACAACTTTTTGTGCTGCTGATGAAATATCTTTACTTAGAAAATCTGAATTCCATGGCATGCTCTTTTTTTTTTTTTTCATTCCTGGTAGGGATAATATTTTGTGCATTCTACTAGAAAACATTGTAAAATCATTAAGTTCTGAATCTATCTGCTTTACTGTGCAATACTGTCCTGGTTTCAGCTATGATGGAGTTAAACTTTTTTTTAGCAGTGGATGGAATGCCATGTTTGGGTGTTAGCATGAGAATAGTGCTGATAGCACCCTGATGTTTTCCGATTTGTTGCCGGGCAATCAAGGACCTTTCTAAGCTCTGCATACTTCCTTACTAGTGAGAAAGGAGGGGACGCAGCCAGGACAGGTGATCCGAATTGGCCAAAGAGGATATTCCATACCAGTTAGGTCATGTTCGGTATAAGGGGGGACTGGGGGGAAGAGGGGGAGACAACGCCAGGACGTGCAGTTTCTGGGGCGGTCGGGTTGTCCGGGACGGGCTCTAAGCTGTGCGGCCTGAGTTGTGTGGTTTGGTGAGAAATTGCATTGTGTATCACCAGTTTCATCTATTTTGTGCTTTAAACTTATGTTATTGTTATATCTAGTTTTCTGTTATTGTTTAGTAAACTATCCTTATCCCAACCTGCGTGGTTCTGGTTTCTAGGTTGTGGTTTCTTTTCCTCCTTTCTTCCTTCCCTTTTCCCCTTCCCCCAACTTTCCCTCCCCCTTCCTTTTAAAAGTACAAGCGACTGTGTGGGGTGCGGCCCTTGGCTGGGGCAAAACCACGACAAATACAAACAGCATCAATAACAGCACAGTAGCCTGTGGAAACCCTGACGTTTTTTCTACCGTGTAACATATAGTCCTGTCAGAAAAAGGAAAGTTACACTTTCTTAATTGTTGGGGTTTTGTAGTGGCCTAGCAGAGATTAACCCTCCTACACCAGGTAGAGAAAGATCAGGTCTCTACCTTGAGAGGCCTTAATACAGGAAATTGAAGAGATGCAATGAATTAGGGCAGCAGATTACTAGAGGGAGGTGTCACTGGCTTAAGTCCAAGGCTGCTGAGGGAAGTTCATCTATTCTCTATAGATATCTTCTTTAATACTGGGTTTTTTCTTATTTTTATTGGTGAGGCAGTAGTAGTATCAGTCATAGACTAAGCATCCACCATACCATGTGATTTACAGCTGAAGGAAAAAAAAAGAAAATAAAATAGGTTTTCTTATTTACAGTTAATAAAAAAATACAATAATAGAGGGATGAAAGCAAGGAAAGGTTGATAATGTTCATTAGTGTGATGAAAAAAGGATTTGGTGTATCAGTAGCAAAATATTTTCATTGACAAGAAAAGTCTAAACCAGATTATATTTCCCTTATGTTTCAATACGTACGGTGATTTTCAAGGGTATTTAATCGTAAATTTGAAAATAATCCAGAAAGTAAGGTTACAGTCCTGCAGAGTCAGACTGTTCTTTTGAGACTACTAAATATCCCTTGTCATAATCCCTTTAAGGTGTTACTCTTAAAAAATTATAAGGATAATGTGGATGGGAAAAGGTATGTGGACATCTGGACTGTGATGGTATCTGTTTAATTGCAATTCAACTTGAAAGCAACAATAAAAATCAGGATAAGTAATAAATTCAATATCTAGATACAGAGTCTTAAATTATTAGAATGTAACAGAAATGATACCAAAGGCCAAGAGCTGGTAAACGAGAGGAAAGAAAATCATTGTGAGTCTCATGAGTAGAAGCAAACTTACTAAGCGACATTTGAGAGGTTTGTATGATTGTTATGATCTTGTTATGGGAAGCTTTAAGGAGATAGTGGAAATAATATAATACATATGAAGTCTAGGGGAAGGTGAAGGGTGGGGATCAAAGTGGGTGGGGAGGAACAGGTTTGGGAAAATAGAGAGGACAGGTGGTAAATGTGGCCAGTTCAGCATAAACGTACTGCTCATCCTTCCTCTGTCTGATCAAACAGAAATCCTTTGGGTCTTGAATTTTTCCACATTTGGCTTCTCTGAATATATATCACTTAAATGATTGACTTAACAGAGTAATTTCTTTTCTCTGTTATCCCAAAGCGTTCCTGTTTATGATAAGCAGGTGTAGTGCAGAGAGAGGGTGTTTGTTTTCCTCTTTTTGTTTTCTCTCTGGTGGGTAGTCTCTCTGGTGGCAGTCTCTTGTTTCTCTTCTGAAATGTAATTGAAGGGTGGGAACCACAAACAAACTTCATTATAGGGTGGAAAGGTGTGACAGCAATGAATACATATGATAACATGTAGAAAACCAAAATGGATGTTGAGTCTCGGTAGTATTCTGTGGAGAGCCTCAACAGGAGATAAGGTTTATACAACTGAATCATTTGTCTGTGAGGACAGTCTTTCTCTTCCACCCCAGTAATAGCAGAACACATTAGCCAACACAAGAGAAATTTGAAAAAATGTTCAACATCAATGTTCATAAAAATTTAGCACAAAATTCAAGCAGAGACAAAACCAAACAAACCAACCACCTCCAAATGCTTTACTGGGAGAAACTTAAGTAGTATGTAGATATTCTACACTGTTCAATACATCTGCTGAGTAAACTGCTACTTACAGTGAGAAACTGAGCACAATATATGCTTTCCACTTAACCTGCACTGATATGGTAGAGGTATTGCAAGAAGCTGATGGTACTATACTTCTGGATGTGTGATTTTGAGGAAAAAGCTGTAGATAAATAAGGTTTATTCAATTTTCTTCCAGTAAAATCTCTAAAAATAGAGATTTGATTTCCATTTTGGTGGGGGTTTTGTGTTTTGTTTTGTTTGTGGGTTATTTTTTTTTTCCCCCAGAATACTGAAATGTGCTATTTATTAGTCTTTTGGATAGTGTATTTTTTTTTCATAGTTCCATTCAACCCAGAAAAGAATATATTTATTATGTATACAGTTTCTGTGTATATGGATTTAAATATGATGCAAAAGTTTTGTTGATTTTTAAAATGTTTGTCAGAACAAAAGTCACATTACCACAGTATTTGTAGAACTTATACTCTCCCTAAGTAACGGTATGTCTCTACAGAAATCAATTAATGATTTAGGAGAAAGTCTACTTTAGGATGTTGAAGTGTGGGTCAGAATTTCTGGTATGGCAGTTCTGTATTTATCACTGATTTCTACTGACTTCTTCATGAAGAAATTAAAAATAAAAGATGTGGGTAAAACCTTTGTGATGGGAGGTGATATCCATACATCTGTCTTAGAGGCATTATATATATATATATTATCTTCTTATAAAACATGAGAATTACCATGCCCTGATGCTGCGTTTTCTGAGGCTGGATGTCCCTCAGTGTGGGTCACCCTGTGCTCAGGGCATGCTGAGTTTTCTCATGCAGTAGCCCAGCTGTCTCTGCTGCTGACATCTAGCATACCCTATATCCATACTTTTGGTGACTTCTGTTCCTACACTAAGGTAATGTGGCAGGGGGGAGTTTTGGGATCACTGCATATTTATCAATTCTAGTTCCTAGAGGCAAGATCCAACAGACAGATACTGGAAAACATGTCTGTGTGCTGTTAGGGGGAAGGGAAATACTAGAGAATATTAGCAACCATGAGACATAACAGTTTATTAGCCAGCTAAGTCTAAAGTTCATTTCCAATGCAGCCATAGAAAACTAAAATACATTTTGTTGTACCTGTGTCCTTTCCTCTGCAGAAATGTAGCACTGGAACCCGGGGCTCCCCTGCAGCCTAAGCTCAGCTTTGGGCTGCCTGCCATCCCTCCTCCTTACCTGCTTGGGTTCAGTCCTGCCAACCCCCTTTCAACTTCTCAGCCCTTTTCCTGAGGCATTTTAGCACACTAACCTCGCAGAAAACTGCTCACTTTCAGATGAATGTTCTCTGAGGTTAGCACATGGAATGAGGTTGTGAAGAGTCACATCAGTACCAGAATTAATGCAACTGGTGAGGGTAAAAACTCTGCGAGGTATTCTGAATACATAAAGTGTACAAGAAGTATGATTTCTTTTTTAATTACAACACAACTCTGAAGTTAAATATTTTTCTTCTTTTGTTTTATAGTGCATGGTAAGATATTTATTTCATATACTAGGTTAAAAAAGTAAGTAAGCAGGTATTTTGAGATGGACACAGGACTACGTAAATAAGGAAGATGAGGTGAGAGAAGAGCTAGCCAGGCCATACTCAGGTGGGCTGAGGGCTGCTCTGCACCTAAGCCAGGCTTCCCCAGCTTTCCTAGCCAGTTTCAGAGCAAAGGAAAACAGATTAGTATAAACTGTGATCGCTATAAAATAGTTAATTATGTCTGGTAGTCAAACTCTGACTCCATTTAGCACTCACTGTCTGTACTAACCTCTTCAGACTTCAGCTCAGAGAGACTGAATTTGAAAATTAATCTTATGCTACAAATAGTCTCCCAAGCAAGGAATTAGTATATTTCTAAGAAGTGTGCTTTTTGTACTGTAGTTCCCCATAATAACATAAAGTCTATCAGTTTCTAATGCAGGAAATAAAGCTATAAAAATATGTTAGTTGGTCTTTTGTTCTTTGGGTATTTTTGGATTATTTTTTTTTTATTTCAAAAAGAGCAGCTTGAAATCTCCTCACTGGGTAACAATCAGCAAAGTTCTCATTACTGGAAACTTTAAAATGTATGCTGATCTGCAAAACAGCGTATGAGTGATGTGGGCATTACTTATATAATTGGTTTTGTGCATGCTACAGTCACATACTGGCTTTAAAATATACCCCCTTAGTGTGTTCATTATATCCATCTCTCATCCACTTCTGCAATAGATATTTGCAGTCATTCATCACTTTATTATTAGAAAAGCAATGAATATGGAGCAGCATCATGTATTTTAGCAGTCTCACATTACACTCCCAGTAGAACACCCATGTTAATATACAAAGCATGGTAGAAAGTTCATGCTTCCCTTATTAACTTCTACGAATTCAACAAAACTGACCTGCTGTCATGTTTTCATCCTTTTTTTTTAATTATTTATTTTTTCTCATTTATCTCTGCTTAGTTAGTAGTGATCAGAAACGTAACCAGAATTCTTAAAATGGTAATTTGGGCTTTGTCTGCTGATAGTGTGATTTATTATTAATTTTTCCCTCTTTTCATAGTAAAATGTTCTCATTTCAAATTATTTATGAGATTTTATGATTTCTTAATGTATATCTTTTAACATATTACACTTTTTGTATAGATTTTAAAAGAATATTTAATTGCATAAACCTTTAAAGATGCAGATAAATCTCTTATAAGGCATATATAGTGTGCGTGATAACTCCATGATTTAAAGCTGTATATCACAGCATGCCATAAAATTTTCTTATCAGCAGTTCTTGGCAATATAAAATTGATGTGTTTGGTCCTATCAGGTAATGTACTCTTTCCTGTAAGTCACCTTATTCTGATTTACCCTTAAGCTAGTCTCTGCATGGAGGGTGTTGTACTCTGGATTTATTAATAAACATCTTGGTGAATCAAAAGCAGTTCATCCATAACCATAATTAGTAGAGGATGACCATGACTAATTCAGTTGTTTAGATTACCCAAGACACCTTGATTACTGTTCTGCAGCAACACACTGAATATTCAGCTCTGAATCAATGCAGTACTGGATGCAGTAGCAGATATATCCAGAGGCCCAGGGCACAATTTGTCTGTTTGCTCCCAATTGATAACCTCTTACTGCACCATTCCTCAAAGGGGTTATTTGCTGCAGTAGCTATTCCTATTGCTCTTCTGATTGCAAACTAGCTTGCCTCAGTGCTTAAGAGCGATAAGGAAAGAGGAGATCATCACTGGCAAACTGCAAGAGCTTAGTGCGGATATGAATAAAACGGTCATATGTTATAATATCCTCCTAGGAGGGACGTTGGGGCTGGGTTTTGATATTCCCAGGCCTATTGTCATGCCAGAAAATCTAATTTCACTCATGTCAATGTCTTTATGAATAACCAGGAATGAGCCATAGGTATTTTTTTCCACTATACTCATCAATGTACACATGCAAGATTTGATGGAGAAGGTGCCTCAGATGTCAGCAGCTGTGCTGTGGGTTTAATTGCTGTGCATAGTCCAACTATTAGAAGGCTGCTGCCAAGAAGAATCATTCTATCCCTTTCTCACTCCCTCTCAGACATCATCCTTGTCTCCTTTCCATCAGATTTAATAACAATGTATCCACAGGTGAGTAAGTTCAACTAGCAGATTGTTTGGGAAGGGACTCCTCTGCCCAACTCAAAATAAAAGCTTCTCTTCAGGTCACCTTAGGTCTCCCTTAGATATGATGCCAGGAAGGGAGAGGGAAGAAACTGTAGTACTGCTGCTATCACCCAAGGGTCTGAGTTCTGCCTCAATTTGTGTAATGTAAAGGAGACCCTGAGTCACCAAAGAGAAAGACATAGGCAGAATTTGTACCTTCACTAGATCAAGGAGAGGGTAATTTTTCTTTCATATATAAGAACTGGTCTGTCTAAGAAGAAGTTTCTGTTTCTAAGGAAATAAAACTTATTTTGATTCAAATGGATCATCAGAGACAAGTAAATTAATGTTAGAAAAACAGATTAAAACTCGCTAGTCCCACTAAAAGTTTCCAAAGTAGAAATTATTTTTAAAACCAAGGCTGTCTTACCAAGACAAGATTTCCTTTCAGGGATGAAAGATACCAGAGAAGTCCATATCACACCTGCTGTATAAAAGGATTTTTATTTACTCATAGATCAAATTTCTTTTTTTTTTGTCAGCTATTTTAGATTATTTTAATAACTTATTTTATGTGATTTTTTTCTTTAATATAGCTTGAGATAAAAATGATCTTAAGATAGCCCACCAATGGCACATTCCTCACTGAAGAGCAAGGCAAAACCAGAAACCTGTCCACTTGGCCTCCTTAAGAGTCCAGTTCCCCCGTATTCTCTGAAAAACTCTAAAGGGACTGGAAGGGTTTTGCACACAAAATTGTATGACCCTGGTGAGGACCTTGTGTTACATGAGTCAAGACCAACTAGATAAGTGTCTACCAGGAGGCTGACTGGCATCTACTTCAGGTACAGTAAAACATGCCTGGATTCCTAGGATCTTTATGTAATGTTTCAAAAAATCTAGAAGCAGTATGACCATAATTAGATCAGATTCCGACTTTACAGCATGTTTCTGCTATTTTCTTCATGGTGAAAAAAAACACCAGAAAGCTATTTTAAGTGTGAACTAACATTGATCATTGAGAATTTCAAGATAGAGGCCACCACACACCTGTGAGTAGTGATAAATCAATTGTAAGATAAGCTTAAAGGAAGTGAACTTCGTACTTTAAATGTTCTGTAACATAGAAAGAAGAGAAAAAGAAAGCAGAAAAACATGTTGCAAGAGTGAAGGCTGTTGAGCTGAGCAGCTATCATTTGGAGGCTGGAAATTCAGCTGTGCCCTTCTGCTTTGGAAGTAAAAAAAATTTTGAAATAGGCAGGGCAAATACTTGCCCCCTTCTGTTCTCACCTTTTTCTTTTTTCTTTTTTTTCCACACTTTGTTCCCTTCTCCTCTCCTATTTCAGTGAACTACAGAGAGAAGATGGAATTTATGGTGGAAAGTTGAAGATGCTGAGAAAAGTATTTGGTTCTTTTGGACTACAAGATGCTGTTGTGTGATACACTTTTGAGATAATTAGAATGCAAAAGATGTTCAAGACTTTAGTGTCCTGAAAGGTTATTCGAAAAAATGATAAATTTAAGATTAGTAAATCAATGGTACTAGGTAGTACACTTCCAAGAATGAAGGGATGTTGGATTAGAATAGAAAATTCCTGATTTCTAAATTAAATAGGCCATGTGCTTACCTTATTAACACTACAGTGTATGACCTTACTGCTGAGATTTATGACAATTTATTAGCATTAGAATGGTAAGCTTCACATATTTTCCTGCATTAAAATGCAAGATTTACAGATGTCACCTACGCAGAAAAATAACCTCCAATAAAAAGTAACAACATGTTTACTGGCTGATTGTCCATTAAAATTCCTATAGTTCAGCACTAAGTGAGTAAAGCCCATTATGATTCTGTATGCCTTTTAGGCAGTAGGCTTTGCTAAGGAAAATGGTCCATTTTAATTCAGGGCAAACAACAGCCCTAAGGGGGACCAGTTTTATCAACTGTGATTCTGAAACATCTAAACACTTCTAGATTACTTATCGAGGTATATCCAAATCTACTGAAGTTTTAATTTTTATGTTAGAAATCCTATTTCTCAATCCTGTAAGTATGCCTAAGGAAGGCAGAAATTTAGCATGTGGAGTGATTACAGTGATTGGAGTCCTTACCCAGAATTTCCAGAAAAGGCTCAGCATTTAAGGTGTTCCTGAGGATTTATAAGCCCTCATCAGTCTGAGAGCAGGCTGTCAGCCTGTTTACAGCAGTTCTATTTTAAAAATAGGAAATTGCTATTAATATTGAAGTATAAATCTTTCAGAATAACTTACAGATTTTATATACTTTCTCTTCTAGAATTAAACATTTTCCCATATAGGATTGAAGATAGATAGGTTGAGTAATTTTTTTTTCTTGCTGGGCTTCACCATTTTTCATTTACTAGTGTTTACTGTCCCTATGCTTTCATTCCTACACCAAGATTTTGATGGGTTTGGGCTGAAGTATCCATGCTTTTGGCTTTGTCTGTGAATTATATAATGTACATCTACCTGGAGCTTCAATTCCCTTTCCTGGTTTTATGTCATATTTACTCCTGAGCAGATGGTTGCTGCTCACAGTTGTCATTTATTTACTAAAGTAATGTACAATTGACTGTTGCTCTGCCTTAAAGTGAGTGTTGGGTGAAATGGGAGAAGTAGTTGTCCTGAAAACAAATCAACTTTTATCATAAATTTGACATGCATCACAAATTAATGGAGGCAATTTCTATAGTAATAATGTAATCCCTGGAAGGACTGCAGCTGTCTATTCAGGTGCATTCAATCTCTCCTTGATGGGAATAATTACCTTCCATCCTTGCTGGATAATTGCCTTTTGATTGAGGTCATCAGAGCAATCAAGTCTGTGAGAGGCAGGAATCATTGCTGGGGTGAAGAAAGAAGGGGGAGGAGGGTAGAGACCAGAACAGATATTTTAGAAGGGAGAATTAATAAGGAGAATTTGCATGTATTTTACTGCTTCTTTGTTTGTAGTGATATTTCAAATGATGTGATTATGTGAAAATAGATGGCTGTTAAATATACTAAAGCCCATGTCTATTTATTATTTTTTCCTCCAAAAGAAGGGTGTTACCATGTCAGTCCTTGAACAAAGAATTTTCTAATTGCAGGCTTTGAAAATAGTTTCCCTTTGTGAATGTATGCATCAGTTTGGAAAATTATTTATTTTTTTTTTAAATTTTATTTTTCTTCCCCTGTGGCTGTTCATTGCTTAAACCAATGAATTTAGTAGCTTGGATTTTTGCCCTGGTTCTTAAATCCTAGTGTTGGTTAGTATAGGGAATTGCTTTCACCTGGTTAATGATTGGACAGCAATACAGCTCAAGGATGCCATTTCTCATTCCAGTATAAAACATTCTAGTTGTTCTGTCCATCTGACATTGTCTGCAATGAAGGCAACAATTGTCCAACCTACTAGCTGAAACTTTCAGCATTGTATTCCTCAGTTGTACTGAAAAGGAATATTTTGCTTTTGTTTTACAAATTAAGAGGAAAGATCAGAAGATATTTATATGCAATATTTCTTTTATATAACAGTATTGAAATAGGCAGGGAAGCACCCCATTGCTTCAAAATATTTTGATTTTTTCATCATGTGTACAACTAGTTTCTGTATATAACAAGAAGGTATTTTGCTATCCATAGGTACTAAATTTTGTCAATAGAGAAAAATAAGCAGGGTCATTCATGTAAATTGGTCATGGAGAAGCAAGTCTTGCATTATGTGGTATATAAAAAAGTATGTATTTCAAAGGATAAACTTTGTATTACTTTTTAAGTAAATCATAAACTGGAATCATAGAATAGTATTGGACCTTTAAAAATCATCTAGTTCTACCCCTCTGCAATGAGCAGGGACATCTTCAACTATATCTGGTTACTCAGAGCCCCATCCAACCTGACCTTGAATGTTTCCAAGGAAAGGGTATTTACCACCTATCTGGGCAACCTGTTCCAATGGTTCACCATCCCCATCATAAAAGCTTTCTTCCTCACACCTATTCTGAATCTGCCCTCTTTTACTTCAAAACTATTACCCTTTGTCCTACTGCTACGGGTCCTGCTAAAATGTTTGAACCCAACAATCTTATAGCCTCCCTTCAGTTACTGGAAGGCTGATGTAAGGTTTCCCTGGACCCTTCTCTTCTCCAGGCTGAACAAGCCCAACTCAGCCTGTCTTCTTCATAGGACAGTTGCTCCAGCCCCCTCATCATCTTTATGTCCTCCTCTGGACTCACTCCAGCAGCTCCACATCTTTCTTCTACTGGGGACCCCAAACTGGGTGCAGTACTCCAGGTGGGGTTTCACATGGGCAGAGTAGAGCAGGTACCCTTGCTTGTAATCCCTGGAAGAACTGCAGCTGTCTCTGCTGGCCACACTGCTTTTGATGCAGACCAGGACCCTGTTGACTTCCTGGGCTGCAAGTGCATATTGCCAGGTCATGTTGAGCTCTTCCTTAACCAATACTCCCAAGTCTTCCTCAGGGCTGCTCTCAATTCATTCTCCACACAGCCTGTAGTTGTGCTTGGGATTGCACTAACCCATGTGCGGGCCCCTGCACTTGGCCTTCTTGAACGCCATGAGGTTCACATTGGCCCACTTCTCAAGCTTGTTCAGGTCCCTCTCTATGGCATTGTGTCCCTCAGGCATGTCAGCTCTTGGAAGAGTCATGAAGAAAATGTATTTCCTTTTGTTCAAATAATATGCTTATACGAAATGGACACTAAAACTGGAAGCACAGAATATTTCAAATGCTGAAATAAGTGGCTATATATTTGATGCATTAAATTACTCTGTTATTTGTAGTCATTCTATGGCACAACATTTTCTTTGCTAATAGGAAAATTTATCACTGAGATATTTGTTACTAAAAAGATTAACTAAAATCTGTAGTCTAAGCCTGAAATCTGACTTGTTAAACATGTTAGAATATGTGCATTTTTTTCCACAGAAGAGGTTAACAAATGCTGTCTTAGTAGTCATCTGAAAATAGAGCTGAGGAACATCACAGAAATACATTGGTTTACTGATAATCCTGCTGTATTAAACTAGAATACATATTTTTCATTTGCTAATCCTATTTACAGAAGATAAAGCCCCATGCTTCAGAGCACTGCCATGAACTGCTTGATGTTTGGCACAGTAATACCTCTGCCTGGGCAAGTGAAGCATTGCCTCTTCCTCCTTTAAGTAACTCTGCTAAACTGGCCCTGCCTACCACACCTGGGATCATGGGATGCTTCAAATTTTTTGAGGTAAACAATAGAATAATGATAATGAGCAATTTCCAAGGTACTGCCCAAATTACTCAGAAAGGGATATACAATTGAGAGAAAGGCTCTGTAGAGGAAGGAAGGTTTGTTCTGAGATTGCTGAAGAAACTATTGGATTTGACAGAAAAACACCTAAGATATCATGGTGAGTGACAGTGGGAAGAAAAAAAAAATTTGGAAGTTAATGGTGTGGAAATGAGGTAGGTTCACCAAAGCTCTACATGTAACTGAAAGGAAATTCTTGCTGGTAAACACTATCTGTGGCTGAATGCACAGACGCAGTTGGCTGCTATAAGAGGTTTCTTGCGGCTCCTTCAAGACAGTTAGTGTTAGTCACTTCTCATTCAAGCGAATGAACCAGTATTATGAGACCATCACAGTGTGTACATGGATCTGTCATTTACAAGTGGAAAACATGAAGGTTTTAGAAAAATAAAAGGAGAAATGTGTACTGATAGGTGCTTCCATGGTACAGAAGTGAATTTTCTTTATAAGCTTCCTAAGTAAGAAACTACTCCACATCTCATTACTGCTTGTGCTTGATTTATTGGTCTCCATCAGTCTCTCTTGTGGCTGTTCAATTTTCTTGCTTGAATTAAACTGTGAGCTCTTTGGAACAGGAATACATGTTCCTGAACAGTGCCCAGCAAAACCAGGGTAATGTTTCTGTGCGAGTTCTGCTGGAATATTAATCAGAAGCTGTACAGGTTTTGAGAAGACTTTGACTTAAGGGCCTTAGTATATTGGTAATATGACTGTAAATTGTATTACTTTTTTTTTTTTTTCTTTGACTATTAAGAACCTAGGCTTGAAATGATATGTGTAGAAAGGCATTTTTCTTAACCAATAGAATTACAGCTTTGATCACAGGATGAAAATGAGTGTTTGAAAACTGTGTTGTCAGCGCTTATTTATAAAAAGAGATTGAAAACTTAAAGACATGAAGCTGCCTTACCTCTTTATCCCTCATAGGCTGAGGTGAATTACTTAACAGTCTGAGTGGCTGAAAATGTTGATGGAAAGTGAATTAAATGACCGAGGACAATGCCATGAGCAATTGAGCTGTACTGATGTTTTATTAGGTAAAAAGGTTAATGCTGGACATCTTATCCTAAGTCTTTACTGCTACCTAATACAAGATGCTGACAGCAATAAAGTCTCTGAAATATGAAAGGAAATTTAAATGAATGAGAATTCTTATTTTCAAAGTGCTGAGCTTTATGATAAGATAAATCTAGGTCATATACAAATTTGGTGCTGTCTTTAGACTCTATGTTCTAAGGGTCATTCAGCTAAAACAAAGAATGAGAATAGTTGATGTAAATTACTATGGGTTTAGGGCTAATTTTTTTTATGCAGGATATGTTCAATGTACTAGTTTGTAAATCAGTATTTCATAAGGAAATATGTAGCATAATAATGACCCTCAGTGTTCTATCAGTAGATTCATTGAACTTTTAAATACTTTCTTTTGTGCACATATTTAGCTTCACTAAAAGTCTGAAATATGTTCTTTTTGTTTTCATTTGAAGTATATGGTAAAGTTGGATATGGACAACAGAGAACCTAGGCGTGCTGAAAATAACTCAGTAAACGAGAAGCATAAAAGTGTTCGTTATATGTTTGCATGAAATGCTATACATGCCAGAGTGCATACCAGAAAGACTTTGACTTTTTTCTTTTTTTTTTTAATTGAACATAAAAAGAATTAAGGAATGATATTTTTGAAGACCAGTCTAGTTCTATTAAGCAGAATAAATTAATTATCTTGTTGACTTTTTCTGTTAAGAATTATATTGGGACAGAACTGGTTAAGATTCCTCATTAGTAACTCTTCTTATCCCAAGGAAAAAATGCTGAAAGAAGCCCATAGCTTGTTTGCTTCTTCCTCTGAGACTGGGAAGATGGAGGTGGAATGGGAAGGGTACTTAGTGCAAATGGAGGTGTTTAAAACACGTGTAGATGTGGTGTTTAGGGATGTGGTTTAGTGGTGGACTTGGCAGTGCTACATTAATGGTTGGTCATGATGATCTTAAAGGTCTTTTCCAACCAAAACAACTTTATGATTCAATGAAGAAATGGTGGTCTGTCAAAGGGGTTCTATTTCCTCAGAGTCCAGCATGGCCAGAGATACTTTCCTGTGCACATAAATCTACAGCTGGGAACAACTTTCAACTTTATATGTACCTGAACACATTTGTATGTATAATGCAGCTTATAAAGCTACATTCTGCAGTATAGGTCAAAATTTGGAGACTCTACTGCTCATTATACATAATGGTGCTAGGAAATATATTTCATATCAGCATCAAATTCAGCTCAGGATTTTTTTTTTCACAAAAAAAATCAGGTTTCTATTTTTGTCAGTAAAAAAAAAAAATAAAAATTGTTGAACTTCCACTCCTTATTAGAGTTCTCTTCTGTGTTTTACCCAACATATAACAATAGAACAAGAGTGGTACCACTGAATTTTTAAAAGTGTAAAAGGAAAAAGGAAAGAAAGAAACCTACTGTGTTTCTTAGAATAGCATTTGTGAAAACAGACTGCTCTCACCAATCCCAGTTGAGTATCTAAACCTTTGAAGTCTGGAGGAGATAATTTTTAGTTCATTAAAAGATTGTTGTTTAATCTAGCTTGGTTTGTGAAATTTTCTTAGAAAGTATGAATTTTTCAGGACTCTAAATTATCTTCCCATTGAGATACAGATCTCCAATTAGGTGATGTCCATTAACATCAGACATAGCTGAAGAAGATCTGACCTGAAACATGAAGGAAGGAAGTGCCATCTGAATTTGTACAAAACTATCTGTTGAGATAAATTCAACATCCAGCCAAAGATATTGGGAAGGACAAAATGATCAAGAGTGGTTTTATTCATTTTAATTCCTCCAGAACTTCTGAATACTCCTCAATAACACCCCATATGCAGGGGTTTTCCTCTAGCATGGTAGGCTATAAACATTGGTCAACATATCAGATGAAAAATATTGCTTTCCATGGTACAATCTGAAAAGCTGGTAGCAGTATTTGATCTACTTAGGGCGTCCAGTACTGAACCCTTTTGTTAAGAAGCTAATAAACTCACTTGAGACAGCTCTTACAGACTTATCCAAAACCTTAGACAATTCCCTCTGTCAATCTCTATTACCTCCCACTTTGTCTACCTTGCACAGATGCCAGCTGTCTCTCAGGCAAGTCTAGCCTTGCTAGAAATTTAGAAAGCAGGGAAACAACATTCCGTAGCTGTGCTAAAAACCAGATGCACACTTGAAAAAAACCTCACCTTGTTGTTTCTCCAAGTGGATCTTTCTTCCAGCAGTATTTCATGAACACAGAGCATAGTGATACTCAAGAACTCCATGGTGGAACAGTAATATTATTTCTTACTAACATTGATCTTTAGTCTTGGACAGTTTTTCAACTGTTTTGACAGTGTTATGTCACATTATATTGCTCTGAATAGTATCAAAGGTAGTTGGGGGAAAAAAACCCTACTTAAGAGAACTAGTTAGTTGTAGTTATTTGGTTTTTACTGTCACAGACTTAAATTTGCATGTAACTGAAGTCTTTTTATTCTTTGAGTCAATAACTATAAAGAATATTTTTTCTTTAGTGAGTTAAAAAACACTCCTCAATCCAGTATTTGACAAAATCTAATAATCCAATATATTATTTCATCTTTCTTCAGCAGTAAATGATTCCTTATCTTCACTCTATAGCAGTGGTTCAGGATGCTACTGGAGAAATCAAAAGACCAAGCACATCAAGTCATGAAAATATTCCTCTATACTTTGTCCCTAACATTGACCATCGTGCATGCCTGAAGAAGAGTTGGGACAGTCCAGACAGATACTCCATACAAACTTTTAGCCATCAATCACTTTCAGCTCAGAAATCACATTTATCTCAGGAAACTCTTATGTATTTAGTAACTGTGCACCTCAGTTCCCTGCACTGCACCAGTCTTCCCCTTGTCCCATATAAAATCCTAACATCCACAACATCCTTTGACAAAAAAAAAAAGGAAAAAAAGAAAACACTTTTCTTTCTTAAGTTTTTGACCAGGCTTTTGCTTGTTACATTTCGTAACTTCTGGCTTTGATTTTGAAGGAGATCTATAATGCCTCTCCAAGGCCTTCATGATTTTATATAGCATATCTTCCCTAAGCAATCTTATTTCCAGACTGAACAGTCCTACCTTATTTGATCATTGCTCATAGAGAAGTTTTCCATACCATTATGACTTGTTTTCTCTGGACAAGTTCCAAATATACTGTATTCTTTTTGAGCTAAGGAACAACTGTTCTGGAATGTATCTTAGGTGTAGGAAAATCATGGATTTCTAGAATAGCTTTATGATCTTGCTTCTTTTCTTTACACTGTTGCTGTAACCCAATATTTGTTTTCCCTTTAGACTAGAGTATGCAGCAAATATCTTCAGTGAATTATTTTAGCTCCAAGAGCTTGTTCCTGAGTGAGGAACATCCTTAAGGAAATCATTATGCCCATCATCTTATGTCTTAAGGATTTATTTTCTTCCCCTAACTTTTTTGTAATTACCTTTGGAATTATTTTATCCTAAAAATATGGGAACAGTTTTCTAATTCAGACCAATGTTTCACCCTGTTGCTGTTGGTTGCAACAGAAGATGATGCTGTCTGGGCAGAGCCTGTCCATTTCATTTTCTCTGCTTCAGCATCCATAGTCATTGTTTTAGAGGTATTAAAGGATACATCTGTAAACATAATTTTTAATATCTGTTCCTGGAGATGTTTTCTGTGAATTTTTATAATTGCTATTTGAACCTGCTGGGCATTTTCAACTCTGGGGACTGCCACTGCTGACTCTTTTCCACTCTGAGAATTGATCATTAATCTTTACCTTCATACCCTTTAATGAGATTTCAGTCAGAAAAAAGAACTCTGTCTAATCCTAACACAATTCAGATTCTTGAATAGCCTCAATTTTCATATAGCCCAATAGATGGAAGGTTAAGTGATACTTTGTTTGTCAGTATATTTAAATTTAAAAAAAAACCCCTCAGAGACTTATTTTGTCTAGTTTATAAAATCTTTGGGATAAAGGCAATGTTTTATAGAGAAAGGAATTAGTAAATCATAAAAAGAAAATACTCTGGAATACATAATGATGTTTTTTAAGCCTCTGATGGGTAAGAAGGAAATGAAGGGCTGCTAGTGGGATCAGTGAAGAACAAATTTTGTCATACAAATCTAACCTTAGATTTTATAATCTTTACGTAAGGTGGTTAGATATTTGCATGGGTATAGAGGTAGTAGATAGTCCAGAGTTTTATTTTCCTGTTAGGTTTGGCTTTCTCAAACAAATCTAAAAAAGATTTGCAGAGGACTAGGAGGTGAATGCAAAATTATCTAGAAAACTATACCCAAAGAATACCTGACAGTAGTTCTTAAATAGGTAGGAAGAGTGCACTAAGTCTGTTTTGGTGAACCCCAAAATGCTTATTCTAGTCCTACTTCTAGTTGCTTTTTTGATTAAAGATCTAATGATGGAACAGAGAGCTCCATATTAAATTGTGGAACAAATATACCTGACAACTGCAGTGTTTGCAGAATTTAAAATTATCCCAATAAACTGGGTCAATTACTTAGGGGGGGGAAAGGTATAAATTAACATGTAAAAACTCAAAATACTAATTTACATAAGAACAATTAATTTGCAGGTTTGGGAGCAACTACTTTGCTCGGGACTGCATAGAAAGAGCTCAATAGAAGACAAGGTGAAAGTGAAACATAAATGTCATATTATTATCAAAACAGCACTATCTTGGGATGCACAACCAGAAGGTATGGGACAGGGCAGACATATAGAAAAGCATTGAAAATAATCTTTCTGCTAAACTCTACAATAGGTGTCAGTTGAAAGAAAGTCTAATCCTTCATATGTGATGTTAATAAATATGTACAAGTATTGGAGAGTCCAGAGAAAAGCGAGGAGAATGATCAGAGGCCTAGGAAATTTATCTATGAAAATAGATTAACCTACTTAAGGCTGTTTCCCTCAAAAAGCTGGAACTCATGCGAGACATAAAAATATAAAAAGCTATTGCACAGAGAGGTAAACATCATTTTCTCTGTACACCATGTGGATGTGACAAGAAGTTGCAGATCAGCTTGCAGAGACAAAGATGTAGTGTATCAATGAAAAGTTTCTAATTGCAGATTGAGTAATTGCATGTGGAAGTTGCAAAGTGTTGATAACTAAAAGCAGAGATTAACCACAGATTAGACAAATGCTTGTCAAAAATTATGTAGGTGAAATTGATGCTATATTGAGGCAGTGAAATCAGAATTCATTTAGCTTTTTGATACTTAGAATCTTTAGATTTTAATACAATACAAACATAATAATAGAGAGATGATACAAGTGAATGAGAAATAATGAATATCTTTCTGGAGTATTGAAGTATTTAAATTTAAAACTATATGGAAAAATTTGCAATTTCCTATCTCGTAATCCAAGTTTAGACAATTTAAACCCATTTTTTCTCTCAAATAGTAGGCAAAGGAACAGAAATATGTAAGTAATATTCCTGATAATATTGCAACCTCACAGTTAAAGCTACAAATCAGTTTAAATGTTGGGTAATTACTTATTATTATTATTTATCTTATTAAAAAAGCAATTTAGATTGAGGTTGAAATGGTACCTAATGTACCAGGAATGAAAATGAACCTGCTTAGGGATGAGAAATGATCTATGGCAATCGATACAGAATGTCTGCAATAGGAATAGTCTTAGAATAGTGCAGAAAACCAGACTGTCTTAGGAATTATGCCAGGTCTAAGGTGTTCTGTAAAGAGATTTTTTGCAGTATAGAACTGAATTAGCTAAACAATGCCTCTGTTGAATTAATATTAAGTCTGCTTCCAACCATTTTAAGTACCTTGATGAGTTTTCTCATGGTGTGGAGACCATTCACTTGTCAACACAATGTTTTCTTATTTAGAATGATAGACGTTACAGGTGAGGTAGACAAGTGAATACACTGATTATTCTTTCAGCCTTTCCTACCAGAGCAGGAATTTTCCCTGCTCTATGGCAGGCAGGGTGGGGTGAGGAGGGAAGGGGGTGCGGGAAACGTGTGTGTGTTGATAATTTGTAAACTGTTTTATTCATTTTAGCTTAAAATACCTTTCTTTGATTAACAGTTGACAACTTGTTGGTTCAGGATACTTTTTTGTAGTTTTTTTTCCCTGTTGTATAGTCCTGGGATACCATAATCAAAAAATAAATTACAACCTGAGGAATACAACATTAATTTTTTTCCCAGACAAAACCATGCCAAGAATACATGGAAAACATAATTAGATATTAATATTACAACTAAAAGTGCCAAGTAGTCTTCTTAATAAAAAGGCACCTCTGAGATTTTCTGCATTTAACTAGCATTATTAGCAACATAATGTATAACTTTCTTATAAACTTTGTCCCCAACTCTAGACATACTGCATTAAATAAATATATCTAGGGCTCATGAAGCTTAAAAATGTTGAATTCTAAAAATACACAGGAATTATTCTTACAAATGTTTATATTCCTCATGGAAAATAGTGGAGCAGGTTTTTTAATTTCCTCCGAAGTTTATCAATGTCTGTGAGCTATCCTTCCCCTCTGATTTTAGATTATGTATAACCAGTGTAAAAATTAGCCAAATTATTTTTCATAAACAAACAAACAAAAAGTCTTCCTTTCTTTACTGTAAGATGTCTCTAAAATGACATTTTTTTAAGTTTATTTTTTCCTGGACCAGTAAGGAGTAGGCAATATATACTCTAAAGTTTATAATAATAATTATGTTTAAATTTTGTGATTTTGCAGACTAAATCAGAACATGTATTTTGTGGGCTTTGAGTAGGAGGAAAACTTGAATTTTCTGAAGTATTGGTACTGTTTATTATCCTTTGTTCAGGTTTTTCTGCTTTCATTTGATTTTATTCACATAAGAGCGTAATTTGCTTTCTAAAGAGATAAAAGTTACTGAAGTCTTACTTTATATGAAAAGCATGTCTTTCTGCATATAAATAATTTAACTTGTTTTCATTTGATTTTTAGGGCTTAATCCCTTATTTTACTAATGTAAATCTTGCTTTTGATGCATCATACACTGCTGGTTTTATTTTTCTCCTGCACTTACATAATTTTTAATCTTTAACATGAACTTTAGAGCATCAGAGTGCTTTATCTGGATTTCAGCAGATCTGAGGCAATTTGATTTGCATTCTTTTTATTAAAAATGGCATTTTAACCTACACAGCACATTAATCTAGAGCTTTGGAGAATTTTTAATATTTTGGGGCTTCTGCCATTTTTATTCTGTATTTTTAAAAAAATAGAGTGTTTATAATAAGAGTGACAGGCTCCTACAAATATTCCTAAATGTTTCACTGTTAAGGTTTTAGAAACATTTCCTTTGAAATCTGTTTCGAATGCAAATATATATCATAACTAAAATAAAAAATTGTGTGAAAGTTTGAACTTCAATTACATAATTTAGCTTGAAATACATTGTTCAATTATCATGGAGAACTCTTATGTTTGTATTTGCTAACTACAAACTATATTCTATCAGTGAGTTTATGTGGAACAGCTTTTTGCTCATTTATTTGTGCTTTTATATTTATTCCAGTCATTGCAGCACTTTGAGGCAACCAATGACTGAAAAAACTATTTCTATTATTTATATTTAAAGTGAGGAATACCTTTACAACTTTCTGAGAAACTATATTGGTTTTGATCTCTGCTGTCTAATCTCATTATTTCTGGCAAAGTTTGACTTGCAACAAATGAGGAGGTATGTCAGTTAGCATCCATATGTCTCTTATTTTAAAGTCAGAAGTGAGAGTTCTGTACTAATCTGTTCATTGTAAATTGAAAAAAAACCAAACTACTGGTGGCCTTCTGAGCCAGCCAATTCTTTGAGCAGAGTAAATCTAAAGAGTACACAACATAGTAAATCCATTATTTAATGAGGACTTGTACTAGCCTTATCTTATAATTCCATAGTGAGAAGATTCTGTAAAGAATGACTTTCAGTAATATGATTTATTTATCTAATGTCTTGCTCCTGAGATGATCACAGAATCGTTCACTGTGACCTTTGGTCTGTTTAAATTCTTTCATACCAATATCCTTTGTTTTTGTTAACATCTGTTACAAAGCCTTAGATGTCTCATGCAGGTAGTTAGAAATTTGAGTTAAATAATAGAAAAATCTGAATAGCAGTTAATGATATTAACTGTATGAGTCAGAAATGACTCAAGTTGGGTTGTTTTGGTTTTTTTTTTTTTTCTTTTGGTCTAAGAAGTGCAAAAGTCACACTTGTTTCAATACTCTGATGTTTGGAATAGGTAGGAGCTCAAGAAATATTTATGCTCTAGCTTTTATGAATGATAATTGAAAGTCCAGTTCTTCTTCTAATATCAAGGACAAGTGTGCTTGACTAAATCACATGTACTGTCAAGTTCCTAATATGTAACTCCAGGAAAGAGAGAACATCCAAGGGAATTAGTAAAAATAAGAGAAATATCTTATAAATTTGGATCTGGGCTCTTGGAAACCAAAGAGGAAATGCTCTATGTTTGTTACTGATACAATGACCAGCTTCAGTCTTTCTGATGTGTCTGACAAAGAGACCAGTATAATTTTATATATTAAGCAGAATATTTTCAGTAGCAGTGATGAAATATTACTGAAGTGTTGTTAGATACTGCTAAAACTTTGTGTGGTGTACCACCTATGAATGGATGTGTATGTCCAGAAAAGGACTAGGAACAAACAGCACTAACCAGAAGAAGAAATACTTAACAATGTCTCAAATTAAAAAAAAAAAAAAAAATCCTGTAAAATGAGACAAGAAATGCAATGGTTCTTAGCCATTAAGGACTGGCAAGTCTTTCCAATAAGAATATTGTGAGTAAAAGATCATATTTGAGAATATGGCAAGGCAAGGGATAGTACAATGGGGGGCGGGGGACTAGAACTGAATTTCTTCTATCTCTCATGCATCATGCTTTCTACACAGAAGGTATAATTAATTCACAGAAAATGGAAATTAAATTGAAATGGCTTTCTTAAGAACTATTTAAAGAACAGCTAGGTAGTAAAGCAGTTCTAACAGAAAGAAAAATCTTCAAAGAAAAGATACGTGCTAAAGACATTAAATAATCTGATGTAGACAAAATAAATTCAGAAAGCACAAATACACATAACCTTGTGACTTTTGAACTGTTGTATTTGGTATATTAAATATATGCTTAAAATACATTTTTTTAATTTAATCTTAAATGTCAATATTAAAAATGTATTCTAAATATTACAGTTATCTTTGGAGATTAAGTCTAAAGAGAAAATAAGATTATTATATTAACAAATTATACACAGAATTGTTGGATTTTTTTTTTCTATCTGAAACCTTTTCTGTTATTTTACTAAGTATAGGTTTTAGTAGACTGTGAATGACAGATTTAATTTAACATCGTGATAAAGATTGTCTCTCAAGAATGCAGCAGTTGCTATCCTTAAAATTGAAGATACAGAATCATAGAATGCTTTCAATTGGAAGGGATGTTAAGGATCTAGTTCCAAACACACTGCCATGAGCAGGGGAAAAGCTCAAGGGGAAGAAGGAAGTCTACATTTCATGGAACAAGGGACTGACCACTTGGGAAGACTGCAGGAATGCTGTCAGGGTATGCAGGGATCAAACGAAAAAGGTCAAGGCTTCCTTGGAGCTAAACCTGACCAGGGATGTCAAGGTTAGCAGGAAGGGTTTCTTCAAGTATATTGGTGGCAAAAGGAAAACTAGGAAAAATGTGGGCCTACTGTTGAATGATGCAGGTGTTGTGGTGACAGAGGATACACAGGAGAGGAGTTAGTGAATGCCTTCTTTGCTTCAGTCTTTACTGCTCAGGCCAGCTGTCGGGAGCCCCAGACTTTGGAGGTAACAGATAAAGTCTGGTGGAAGGTAGATGGTCCCTTGCTTGAGGAAGAGATAGTTACGGACCAATTAAATAAACTGATATCAACAAGTCCATGGGTCCTGATGGGATGCACCCTCAAGTGCTGAGGGACCTGGAAGGTCCTTGCTAAGCCACTCTCCATCACCTTTGAAAGGTCCTGGAGAACAGCTGAGGTGCCTGAAGATTTGGAGAAAAGCCAGTATCACTCCAATCTTCAAAAAGTGTATCAAGAAAAGTGTGGCCAGCAGGTCAAGGGAGGTTCTCTTCCCCCTCTACTCTGCACTGGTGAGGCCTCATCTAGAGTACTTTGTGCAGTTCTGGGCTCTCAAGTTCAAGAAGGACATGAAACCACTCGAGAGGGTACATAAAGGGGCTATGAAGATGATTAGAGGACTAGAACATCTCTCTTACAAACTGAGGCTGAGAGACTTGGGACATTTTAGCCTAAATAAAAAAAGGGGGGTGGGGGTGGATCTAATCAGTACTTATAAATTCTTGAGGAGTGGGTGTCAGGAAGACAAAGTCAGTCTTACTTCAGTGGTGTCCAGTGACAGAACAAGAGGCCGTGGGCATAAACTTGAATATAGGAAGTTTCATCTGAACATGCGGAGGAATTTTTTCACTGTGAGGGTGCCAGAGCCCTGGGACAGAATACCCAGAGAGGTTGTTGAGTCTCCATCTCTGGAGAGATGCCTCGATGCTGACCTGTGCAGCCTGCTGTAGGTGATACTGCTCTGGCAAGGGGGTTGGACTAGGTGTTCTCCAGAGGTCACTTCCAACCCCTATCATTCTGTCATACTGTGATACCTTCTTCCAGACCAGGTTGCAGAAAACCCCATCTATCCTGTCACCTTTGGGTTTTAATGCCACTGTTTTAAGTTATTCCATGTAGGAAAATAAAGAAAATTGGAAAACCAAGAAACATCCTTTAATATTCTGATGAAAGAGGTTTTGGTTAGTCGGATGTTTTTTTTTTTTCCACTAGATATTCTTACTTTCAGATTCCCTTACCTACAGTTAGAGTTTGATAAAGATGGCAGGTTTAGGTCAGAACAAGGAGACAACTCAGATTACTGAAGCAATCTTTTTTGATGCCTGTATGCAGTGAGCCATAAATAACATTCTTGGTCTAAGTTGCTGTCAGATAACCCAGGGAGCCGTAGAGGTTTCATGATCCCCCTTGGCTAAATTAAGCTACATGGTTTGTGTCACCACCACAATTTTGGGTTTTTTGATAATTGGATGACCTACATGGCAGCAGGTATGCTGGCATCAAACAGGAGAAACCACAGGAGAAATCTTTCTTAAAGGGGGAAGAGGGTCTTTTCCCAAGAGATTGTGGGGCTGATTGATAGGGCTTTAAACTAGATGTGAAGAGGAAGTGGGATAATAATATCAAGATTGTCGGTGACAAACAGCAGGATGACACACCAGGGATGGAGGGATGGGATGTTAGTAATGGCCTTCAGCCTATTGCCCTGAGGCATGCAGTGGGCACTACAGCACAGGCAAAGTCTTGCAGAGACAAGCCAGAGGATCCTGAAGTAATAGGACCCAACAGAGTAGCTTCCATGGAACACCTTGGGAGGATAAAGGGGTGTCCATCTAAGAAGAACAAGTAGCCCCCAGCCCAGCTGAAGTGCCTCTACACCAATGCACACAGCATGGGCAAGAAACAAGAGAAGCTGGAAGCTACCATGCTACTAGAAAGCTATGGCATAGTGGCCATTACTGAAACTTGGTGGGATGAATTCCATGACTAGAGTCTGGCTACCAATGGCTACAAGCTGTTCAGAAGGGACAGGAGAAGGATAGGTGGAGGTGTTGCCCTCTCTCAAGAAATTGATAGTGCGAAGAGATGTCCCTAAAGAATAGTCATGAGCAGGTTGAAAGCTTATGGTAGGAATTACTAGGGGCAAATCCTGCTTGACCAATCTAGTGGCTTTCTACATTGAAGTAACTGCATCAATAGACAAGGGAAGACCTATGGATATCATCTATCTGGATTTCTGCAAGGTCTTGGACACAGTCCTCTACAACATCCTTTTATCTAAGTTTGATAGAGATTTGATGGGTGGACTGTTCAGTGGATAAGGAATGGGCTGGATGGTCGCATCCAGAGGGTGGTGGTCAATGACCCAAGTCCAGATGGAAGATGGTGACAAGTGGTATTCCTCAAGGGTCTGTGCTGGCACCAGTGCTGTTTAATATCTTTATCAAAGTGAATCCTCAGCAGATTTACTGGTAACACCAAGATGGGTGATGAGGTTTATGTGCCAGAGGGATGGGATGTCATTCAGAGGGACCTGGACAGTCTGGAGAAGTGGGTCCAGGTGAATCCCATGAGGTTCAACAAAGCCAAGAGCAGGGTCCTGCACCTGGGTCAGGACAATCCCAGTTATCCATACAGGTTAGGAGATGACATGCTAGACATCAGCCCTGAGGAAAAGGGCTTGGGAGTACTTGTGGATGAGAAGCTGGACATGAGCCACCATCTGAAGCCCAGAAGTCCAACTGCATCCTGGGCTGCATCAAAAGAAGTGTGGCCAGCAGCTTGAAAGAGGTCATTCTGTCCCTCTACTCTGTTCTGGTGAGACCTCACCTGGGGTACTGTGTCCAGCTTTGAAGCCCTCAACACAAGAAGGACACGGCCCTTTTGAAGCGTGTCCAGAGGAGTGCTACAAAAATGATCAAAGGGCTGGAGAACTTGTCCTGTGAAGATAGGCTGGAGACAGTTGGGATTGTTCAGCCTGGAGAAAAGAAAGCTCTGGGGAGACCTTATAGCAGCCTTCCAGTACCTGAAAGGTGCCTATAAAAAGCTGAGGAAGAACTGTTCACGAGGGCATGTAGCAGTAGGACGAAGGGTAATGGTTTTAAACTCAAAAAGGGGAGATTTAGGTTGGATATTAGGAAAACATTCTTCAATATGAGAGTGGTAGATCACTGCAACAGGTTGCCCAGACAGGCAGTGGAGGCCCCATCCCTGCAGATATTCTAGGTCAGGCTTGATTGTGCTCTGAGCAACCTGATCTAGTGAAGATGTCCTTGCTTACTGCAGGGGGGTTGGACTAGACCTTTAAAGGTCTTTTCCAACCCAATACATTCAGTGATTCTATGATTCTAAGGTGAAACAACACCAAACAATTGATTAAGCTTTTTATTTACAGTAGAAGCAACCTGAATTTGGGAAGCATAACAATAAGTAGTGTGGCGTCTTGTTGAAACATTTATAGGAAGAAAAGGAAATAGAAGAGGAAAAAGAGAGAGATATCACCACCCTTACATCCTGTGATGACAACAATGGGCATGGCAATGCTCTGGTGATGGGTATACAGGTGGCTCCATGGGTTTATGTGTTTTATGTTCTAGTTGCTGCCTCTTGATCTGATCACGCCAGTCATACCCCTTGAGGATTAATATGATTCTTGTTACAGAATGTTCTTGGTGTTCTGCACAGGTGCCATTTAAGGTGGTCTTGAGGGGGTCTTTTGGGTGGTTGTGAGACCCTTCCTCAAATGGACTAAGTATGACATCTGGCCATATATGGGAGTCAGAATACAAAACTCTGCATTCCATGATAACCAATTTTTCCTTTGTGGTTTATTATCATTATGTAAAAATATCTCTGTCACTATATTTGAGACATCAACACACATTAGCACGTTCAGTTTCTCACAGGTGTGACAATACAATGTTTTTATTTTCCGTTTCATTATTCCACTGAATACTCTAATTGTGAAATTGCTTGCTATTCTAGATAGCAAACTGTCATTATTTTCCTAAAGTTTCTGTATCCTGACTTGAAAAACTGAATTTCTGCAATCTGTAATCTATATTCTAGCTGTTGGGTAAAGGAAAAAAAAAATCCTCACATCAGAATGCTTCATAGATCTATGAACTATGCGGACTGTGTTGATTTGGATAAACTCCCGATCTCCTGAGGTATGAAGCCTCAGGCAGGATTTTGGCTCTAATGCTAAACCAGACAAATAAGAAAAAAATTCAAATTTAATTATTCCCCTGCCAACCTTACCTCTTCATTTACATTTAGTCAATCCTTTCTGTTCCAAAACTTATATAATTTCAGTTACTTGAGATTAACTGAGCAACATGTTTTGAGACTTCTGAAATAAATGTGTGGCTGTCATATAACTTAGAAAATAAAGTTAAAAAACACATAATACTCCAAAGCTAAAGAAATAAACAGTCTATATTATAGCAAAAGACATTCTTATCATTAGAGGCTTTGGAGAATAACAACCATAAATACCTTTCTGGGCAAAAGGTAGATTTTTTTTCATTAGTCAATGATACTGCTTTATTTTTTTAAATTTAATTTTTCCAAGCCAAGTGTTTCTTTAATTCTGATGTCTGACATTAAGCATTTTTCTTAGTGTACTGGATTAATTACTTCTGGTTTGAATCTCTGTTTATTCTTCAGCTCATCTCTATGTGGAGTGTACCATGTTCTTTAATAATTCTTGTAGATTTCAATAGACTGTTTATTCCAGAGGTCTTTCATGTTAATGCTATTGATATCCTTTCAATCCCTTTTAAAAGGTTAGTTTCAAGATAATACGATATAATTATGATGTTCTACTCATTTTAATAATTGTAATAATTTTGACAAAATGTGTTAGTCTTCTTTCTTATCAAAGCAGAAACATTCAGTGAAGGCTTAGGGTTTTTTTAAGAGGCAGGTTTATAAGGTATTTGATTATTTGCTAACCTTGAATAAAAATACATGTACTAAAACTTAAGGACTAAATTTGGATTTTGCATCCGTCTTCAATACAGGCAGAATTTCATCTGAAGTTTCTAATTCTAAGATTTCTTTTGCAAAATTTTGCAGCTTACATATTTCTCTGAAAAAAAAAAAAAAGAAAAAATGAATGATGCTATTGATTTTGAAGGAAGAAAAATCTATAAATTATAACTAACTTGCATTATGACTAAGACAACAGAAAAGAAACAAGTGCTTATGGAATACGTGGAAATTCAATTAATTCTGTAGCCCCAGAATCAATATTAGGGAAAAAATGAATACCTACATTGATGAATCATGGAAATGGTTATCAATCTTAAATTGTTGATAATGTTGTGCATTAAGATGTATTCAGGCATCTGTTTTGCATTTCAGGAGTGCTGCCAAAATATACAGTACCTATATGCACACAATGTTTGCTGTGTGAAAGATCTTTATGTGGGGAAGTAAGAGGTAATTATTTCTCAGCCTCTAAAGTTACTTTATTTTCTTTTTCAGATGTACTAACACATTGTTCTGTATCTTGGTCATCCAGAAAACAGTGTATATTCTTTACCATCTGTGCTAAGCAGATTTAAAAATATATTTCCCTTCCTTTTCCTTACCAGTGCTGGCCACCCCCTGAATACAGAATGCTTTGGGTTTTGATACACATCCTCTAGTGAATCTGGCTAGGCTAACATGACTCATCTATTTCCAGCTCTTTTGCCTTTTCCCTAACAAAGTTTACTGCCCCTGTGTAAAACATCATGAAAATTAAACATGTTCTACTATTTTCAGTTCACGTTATGACTCATGAATTTAAACAGCTAATGGAAGATGGCGTTTGGTGGTTTTGCTAGACTAGGACATGTGGTTTTCACTTTACAAGGTTGAAAGTTTCCATCATTAGGCAGGACATTTATACTGGGGCAGGAATATGTTAAAACACCTCTACAAGTGGACATTTGGTAGAGCTGTTTGATTTTGCCCTATGTCCGTTCATATACATTTTGCACAGGTTCTGCATCTTGGTTAAGTATGACAGGCTGTGATAGTACTTCTACCATTAAAATAGAACTTCATGGTCTAAGTAATACGTCAGGCCTAATCTTTAGCCCTCCTAAGTTATTTTCCCCTCCTCAGCTATTTTAAGCTTTAGTCTATTTACTGACAAGATTTTCAGTTTCAGAAGTGCCAAAAAATGACATAATAATGAAAAAGCCATTGCATGAAATCATGAGAAATTACAAAATTCTTGTGCCCACTTCCAAGTATGTGGAATCTGCACACTTATTTTATTGGATTCCACAGTTCATTTGAAATGATGATGCATGTCATTGATAGACCTCTAATTTAAAAAAAAAAATCTAAGAAAATGCTAACTCAGCAGCATTTTTGCTTAGAATATGCCTTTCAATTTCCTGCTCTAAGGATAAAGTATTTTGAGCAGTAGGAACCATTTATATTTATTTTGTATAAATTATTTTGCTACAGTTACTGGTCATTTTCAGATTTTTATAATACTGTGGAAGCATGGTGAGACTATGTTGATTGAGGTACTGAGATTGGAAAGTGCTAACATTTCTACGTGTCTGATCATTGTAGATTTTGTTAAAAGAGAAAACCTGTTGGCAAAAGTAGTAGCTTTTTGCTATGTCATGAATGTCAGGATGCATCTTTTTTGGGGGGCAGGGGCGGATTCGATCTCTTTTTGGTGAATTCTAGATATTAGGAAGATAAAATAGTTCATATCCAAATAACACTTTTATTTTTGGTTGAAAATACAATTTGATAAATATGCTTATCATCATTAAGTAGTAGCAAAAGCACTTTATAAAAAGCTGCCTATCATATAAAGGGGTGTGAGTCTGATATGTGGCTAAGGAAGGTCCTCCTGTTGAGTCTTGAGGTTCAGAAAGAATCCCCTTGCTTTCTAGACTCCTTCTCAGAGAATAGCCTAGGTGTCAATAGGTCCTGTCTTAATCCCAGGCTTGGTCAGCGGTTTATGTCTAAATGATTATATATATAAAACAACATATCAGAGTCAACGTTTGACTGTCAGAGCCACTGAAGGACTTTCGCTGAGATGGTTTTGGGAAGTTGAAACTAATACTTTATTGAAACGGCAGAAAATAAGAGTGTGATTGCCATTGATAAATACACTTACTGCAATAGCATTAATATATGACTTTGATTATAATTATGATGCTAAAAAAATACTGATATTCACACCAAAAAGGTGAAATCACAATTACTTACTAAGAAGAGGTCCCTGTCTTTATATATATCCTTTATACCCCAACCTTAGCTGACCACTCCCAGGGCTGATGTTTAACATAATTTGGGTGGAGAGTCAAGTACTATAGTCATCCATGTTTAGCGTGTACTGTTTTTTGCTCATTAGTATATTTAGGGGTGTCAACTTTAACATTGATTTTAATGGTTAATGAAGCAAAAAATCTCATCAATGCACTATGACCTTCAAAATTCTATGTGGAAACCATCCATCTCTTTATATTGCATTCTCCAGCCAAAACAGTGCCATCCTGCTGCCATGAGACTCCCTCCTTCAGCTGCTTCTCATACCATCGCTGTGGATCTCCATCCAAAATGTTTGCATAATAGAGAAGCAGACACTGTGAAATAATATGCTCATAGTGCATTGGTCTATGCTTAGTGTAAGCTTAGAACTGAAGGTTGAAAGCTTGCCATGATTCCACTTTTCATCAAATGAAATAGTCATTCTCTCTCACTCTCTTTCTTTCTCTCTCTCTCACACCCACCTACACAAATACATATACACACATTTTAATAGTTTTAATAGTGACAATCATAGAATCATAGAACGCTTTAGGTCGGAAGGACCTCAAAGATCATCTAGTTCCAACCTCCCTGACACTAGACCAGGTTGCCCAAAGCCCCATCCAACCTGGCTTTAAACACTTCCAGGGATGGGGCTTCCACATCCTCTCTGGGCAACCTGTGCCTGGGCCTCACTACTCTCATAGTAAAGAATGAGTCTCTGGTTCATATACAGTGTTTGACCCAGTGGAAAGAGTTACATCTATCTTTCAAGCATTTAACTAGTAATGGCTAAAAACTTGTAGTAAATGTAGAAAAGTAGGCTTATAATAAGACCATAAAGGAAATTTTATCAAGTCCTACTTATTAAGAGAGAAACAGTTTCAAGTAATTTGAAAGAATTTAAGAATGTGTTTTATTATCACATCATATGTTTTATGATTTATAGACTTGTTTTGTACATGAAAAATAGTGGTATTAAAAATATCTACTGCAATGTGAAAGCTTGCTTACTACTGTTTACAACTAAGATTAGTGTTCAAGAGTCAAGAGGCTTCAACTCCAGTCTTGATTCCTACAGATAGCTGATTCCTTGATATTGGCTTTCCTCTCAGGGAGTTTATGTAATGTGGTTGCATAGATTTCATAGAGAAAATTCAGCCTTGAATATTTTTATGTTTCCTTACATGAGATATTTGTTTGTTTGTTTGTTTTAAATGAAACACAGAATTTTTTTAATGACTTGAAAAATTGATTTAAGACCTCAAAATCTTTTTTGGTCAACCAATAGCAGAAGGTTTGCACTGGTGTAATTGCTACATGCAGACGGCATCTAAATTAGGCAAATGCATGTCATAAAATATCACCATCAGTTATGGTTAGTAAATCATGACCATGGGCAGAACAGATGACTTGACAGTTCATTAGGAAAGACAGGAGTCAGAAAGCAAGACTTTGTAAACCAAAATGCCTGATGTTGTAGACAACTAGTCTTAATATACTAGGGGGGACAGAGGAAAATTGGAGTTTAGTGAAGCTAATTTCTATTCATCATGCTTGTAAAAGTTACTACTAAAAAAGAGTCATTTGATATAAAGCTAGTTATTGGAAACCTTTGATTTATTGGAAAACTTTGATTTATTGGATTTTTATTTTTTATTTTTGAGAGGGGGATAAATGTCTATATTCATATCACTAGCACTTATGAGTCTTAAATATATGAAATAGTGTAAGAAGACAGAATAATAAGATAACTTCATGCTGGGACAGAAAGTGGTGCATAAATCAAGATGTGCAGATTGGTGGATGCATACAGTCATTCCTAGCAGGAGGAATGGATGAGTCCTTTTGGTCCCATGGCAACCTCACTGTTGTCATATTTTCAGTATTAATCATTGTTTAAGAAGTTTGAGAAGCATTCTGAAAAAAAAAATGTAGACTCTATCTGTCAGGCATTCATCCTAAGTATGAGCAACATTGTGAGATAAGGCAACAAACATTACTGTCTGCTTATTAAGATTGCGAGCAACAGATTGTATTGTGTATCAGGAATGGACATTTTTTCAGTATTGAGACATGATGCATAGAATGACAGTCATTGGTCTTCTACAATAAACTAGAGGGACAGACATAAAGGAAAAAAAAAAATAACCTCAAACTTGAAAAGGAAATTTAATAGCAATAATAACACCTTATGCTTTTTTAAAAAAATAAAAATAGATAGTATAAAAATAGTAAGACCTAGTCATTTCCAGAAAATAAGCTTCAGGTACATTTTGAGTCACTTGCTACACACAATGCAGGTGTTTTTCCAGAGATTGTCAAATGGCATTCAGGTCTGTTTCTTTAATGGTTCATGTAGGAAACAGCATTCTGTATGAGTTAGTGAAGTTCTACCTCTAAAGTAGGCATTGTCTTGATCATAGAATCATAGAATCATAGAATGGTATGAGTTGGAAGGGACCCCAAGGATCACAGAGCTCCAACCCCCCTGCCACAGGCAGGGCCACCAGCCTCAGGCCTGGATCTACACTAGATTGCCCAGGGCCCCATCCAACCTGGCCTTGAACACTTCCAGGGACGGGGCATCCACTACCTCTCTGGGCAGCCTGTTCCAGCACCTCACCACTCTCTCTGTAAAAAACTTCCCCCTAATATCTAATCTAAACCTTCCTTCCTTTAGTTTTAATCCATTCCCCCTTGTCCTGTCATTGTGTATCCTTTTAAAAAGTTGAATCCCCTCCTGCTTATAAGCTCCCTTCAGGGACTGGAAGGCTGCAATGAGGTCCCCCCGCAGCCTTCTCTTCTCCAGACTGAACAAGCCCAGCTCCCTCAGCCTCTCTTTGTAGGGCAGATGCTCCAGCCCTCTAATCATCTTTGTGGCCCTCCTCTGAACCCTCTCCATGATCTTGCATTAATGGCTGAATCTCATTTGCTTTTTTCACCTCAAAATTAGATTATGGAAATCATAGAATCATAGAATGCTTTGGGTTGGAAGGGACCTCAAAGATCATGTAGTTCCAACCCCTCTGCCATGGGCAGGGACGCCCTTTACTGGACCAGGCTGACCAAAGCTTTATCTAATCTGGCCTTGAACACTCCCAGGGATGGGGCTTCCCCAGCCTCTCTGGGCAACCAGTTCTGTCTAAAACTCTTTTAAATCAATACTCAAACAGCACCTGACATAGGTCTAGATACTCTGCTTATTTGGTTGGGTTTCCATAGGAAGATTTTGCTAGGAAAGGGGGCTGCAGGCATGGCTTGTGCGAGAACCTGCTAGAAACTTGTCCCACGTCTAACAGAGCCAATGCCAGCCAGATCCAGGATGAACCTGTCACTATCCAAAGCCCATCAGTAACAGTGGTATTACCTGTAGTAGAACAAGTTTGAGATGGAAAAAAAAAACCAAACAAACAAAAAGGTGCAGCAGCTTTTGCAGACAGAAAGAGATGTGAGAAACTGCAGGCACCAAGGTCAGTGAAGAAGGAAGGGGAGGTGTTCCTCCAGGTGCCAGAGGAGAGATTCCCCTGCAATCCCTGGAGAAAATCATGACTGTCCCCCTGCAGTCCATGGAGGATGATGGGGAGCAGAGATTCCACCTGCAGCCCACTGAGGATCCTATGCTGGAGCATGTGGAGATACCTGAAGGAGGCTGTAACCCCACACTGGAGCAAGTTCTTGGAAGGACCTGTGGAAAGAGGAGCCCATGCAAGGGCAGGTTAGAGGGTGTGACTTGTGACCCTGTGGGGGACCCATGCTGGAGTAGCTGCTGAAAAACTGCGGTCTGTGGGAAGGACTCACATTGGAAAAGTTCTTGGAGGACTGTTTCCTGTGAGAGGGACCCAAGGCTGGAGCAGGGGAACAGTGTGAGGTGTCCATCCGCTGACGAGAAATGAGTGGCAGAGACAAAGTGTGATGAACTGACACCAACCCCCATTTTCCATCCTCCTGTGCTGCTGGTGGGAGAAGGGAGTGAAATGAGTGAAATTGAGCCTGGGTAGAAGGGAGGGTTGGGGGGAAGGGGTTTTAAGATGTGGTTTTATTTCTCATTATCCTACTCTGATTTGCTTGATAATAAATTAGATTATATTTTTCTATAGTTGAGTCTGTTTTTCCATTGACAGTAACTGGTGAGTGATCTCTCCCTGTCCTTATCTTGACCCATGAGCCTTTTGTTATATCTGCTCTCCCCTGCCTAGCTGAGGAGAGCAGGGATAGAGTGGCTTTGGGGGGGCACCTGGCCTCCAGCCTGGGTTAACCTGCCACGTTACTATTCTAGCCTACTGGTAACACCAAACAGAGAAAACCAAGTGGAGAACCTGTAACTTTTCTGTGACACTTTATAATGAATATCATAAAGCCCATTATTATTTGAAAGGGTGGGATTCTTTGGTGCATTGTGCCATGCCCCACCACATTTTTGTACTGGAAACTCTAAAGCTGTAAACTGGTCAGTATAAATCTAAATCAGATTTTAAAGGTGAGCCTGAGAGTAGTCATGGCATTTAGGACAATTTCTTGAGGTTTTTTAAAAATAAATAATTCCTCCCAATTTTAACAGATAGAATCTTGTTGACATCTTGGTTTTAACAGAGAATAGACTTGCATTCAGTGTATACTGCAAACTTTATGTTAGTTAAGAGATTCATACAAATGGAAGGATTAGGAAAAGAATATCACTATTTAGTGTGACTCTTCCTTTGATATCATCTGAAGCCTCTATCAGCCTTTGAAAGTAAAGGACTAACCCCTGCCGCTTACTGTCCTCAGAATGACTACAGGGTACATCTTCACTCTAGAGGAAAATTTCCTTTTTTATTAATATTTGTTCTAGTTATTTTATAATTGCATCAAGGGTAATGTATTTGATTCTTGAAGAAGGTTAATGAGATATTTTTTCAAAGATATATGTGGATGACATTTTAATGTCTTTTACTAACATTCAAATATCTGACCAAACAATTTTATTCATCAAAATTTGATGGGCGTCTCTCCTAGTGATATTTCCCAAAACAGAAAAAAATACTCGGAATCAACGCTCTCATCTTTGTGGCTTCACTCTGATGGATGGTCTTTCTGTTTATCCTGACAGCCTGGATAAGGTACATGAAAATCCAAGAGTGACATAGCAGTCCTTTTCTTCAGTCCTCTAGGACTAGCATTCCTGGTACTTGCCATTCCAGTCTACATGAAATATAATGGAAAAGTAAACACCTTTTTATTCTAACAAGACATAAACTGGAAATATTGAGAAGAGGAAATAGAAATTATTCCAGAAATTTTTGGTTTAACTTTACTAGCAGTGTTTATTATCAACAGACTTGATAACAAGTTTTGTCTCCTGGGAGGTCTCCTCCCCTCATTTCCAGTCACTGTGATTCGTGTTGACTGCTACTCCTCACCAGGAGGGTTCCTAAAATTCTCAGCCTTCATAATTAATCAAATCAAATTATCATCCTAGAAGAACTTGCTAATGAAATACTGTCAGTGACAATATTGACTTTGGATATGCAAAAGTACATTATGAATGCTCTAGCAAGGCATCCACAGTCAGTTTTGGCAACTTGTTGATGAGTAATCAAATGCCAATGGATGCCCATGTAAATGGAAGCGGAGATATTTTCCAGAGTGTGTAACTCCAATATATCTACGGAAGCAAACATTTTTTGTGATAATAAGGAGTATTGTATATTAACTAGTGCCATTTGGAGATTGAACTAGAAAAATAGACCAGGTTTTATAGGTTTTATGTGTCTGAACATCATCTGATTATAAACACAATGTAACAAAGCTGAAGAAACATCCTTTAGTAATAGGATAATAGATAGCATTTCAGGATAATAGCTGGACAATTTTAGGGGAAAAGAGCTGGGAAAGACTGAGGGGTAGGGGGAAAAGTGTAGAAAGAAAGGGGAATTGGAGATAACAGAGAAGGTTGAAGAAAAAAATAGGCAGAGACTGGGAAAAGCAAAATATTGGTGCATAGGAGGTACTGCTCTGAGCTATAGTGATAAATTTTCTTATTTCACTGGGTTCCAGCATGACGTAGCTGTCCAGCTTCTGGTCTCCTATGGTTAGATTGAGCCTTTGTTCCTTCACCAGGATTTTCTACACCCTTGCAGATGGAGATGGAGTGATGAGGTTCTTGGCTGTATTTGGGTCCCATGCAGAGTGCTCCTTCCTGTGTCACTGTGCAACTACAGCACTTGGCTGTTGCTACATCATCTAGTGTACAAATTCTTGTTTCCACAGTTTAGCGTGACTGTGATAAAGGATGTCTTGTAAGGCAGCATTCCAGAATGGAGGACCAGGAAGAGCCGTAGTCTTTGAGCAATGACTGTTGAAGGACAGATTTCCAGAGAAAAGAGGTTTATCACTTCGTGAGGTAACAAAAGCTCAGTAAAGCTCTGAGGACAGAAAGGAGCATGTTAGCAAGTAAAAAATCCCAAGGAAGGAGTAAGAATCGTTTTCATACACTGGGCTTAACTTTTTCTTCTGCCCATTTCTTACTATGGGCCATACAGACTTCTCTTTCCACAAAGGGAGGACAGAGAGATTCAACTCAAGGAAGTGAGGGCAAAAGAGAAAACTAAGATCAGTGGATCACAGGATGGATTCTTTGAGAATGACTGAGTCTTGCATGAGTGTGAAGCAGGTGGGAAAAACAAGATTATGGGGCAAATACTTAAAGCAGTAAATAGGAATGGGTAGCAAACCAGTACCATTCCTATTAAAATAAAAATATCTGCTTTTATAAGAAAATGAATCAGCTAAAATATAAATCCTGATTTGTTTAGAAAACCTGAAACCTTTTCTAGTGCCAGACATTTACTGTATTTTTGCTATAGAGTAAAAGTAATTGCATTTCTTTAGAAAACAAAAATAAAAGAAGAAAAAAACCACTCCCTGTATTCAAAGATATTCCCATACCCAACTACACAAGGCACAAATTGGACTATATCCGAATACAAAAATACAAAAAAAAAAACCACCTTTGTGGAAGCCCCATCCCTGAAGGCATTTAAGACCAGATTAGATGGGACTTTGGGCAAGCAGGTCTAGTGAGGGTGTCCCTGACTATAGAAGGAGGTTGGAACTAGATGATCTTTGAGGTCCCTTCTGAGCTAAAGCATTCTATGATTCTATATCTGAATACAATCTGACATGGTTTAGTTTTTTTAAAAGTTAATAGAGCAAAATCTCAATGTATTTTCACAAAAAGTAGCTACCTATAGTTTTATTTCAAAGTGCTAAAAGTGCTAAAAATCATGAATTAACTTTAAATGACTTTAGAAATACACTTTTAAGAAAGTAGCACTGAAAATATTTTCATATGACATTCCTGTTCTACTACATCATAGAATGTATGTAACAACTATTGCCTGTATGAAATGCTGGAGGAACTGAGTTTGCCTCACTGCTTTTGTGAAATGATGTAAAGATATATTAAAAGTACAGAAAAATTTGGATTGCTATGGGTAAATTCATAACAACAAGTTTATCCTTATAAATGCCTATTTTAGATATATGATATGGGAGAGGAGAGAAAAAGTACAATGAGCTGTAGCATAAGAACAGACTTCCTGCTGTAGTGCCTTTGTGCAGCTTATAGTATTTAAACAACAATTCAGGTGCTTAAATTCAAGAGCAGGCGACAAAGCTTATTTGAAATGAAAAGGCATCACATACTGGACTTTGCTGTACCTTTAGCATTTACCTTTCAGTTTCTATAGGAAAGGATCTAAGAAATTATTGTTGTGATCTAAAAAAAAACCCAAAAAACCCAAAACTATTTTAAAAAAACATCACTTCAGACCGTAGTGATATCTGCTAAGTATATAGTCTTTTAAAATTTGTTTTTAAGCTGCTAGTCTTATAGAATCATAGAATCATAGAATATCCTGAGTTGGAAGGGACCCATAAGGATCATTGGGTTCAACTCCTGGCTCCTCACAGGACTCTTCTTCTTTTTCCTCAGAAAAATATCCTGTATTACAGCTCAGAACTGCTCTTTACACTAATACCATCTTGGTATGCTCCCCTTCTGCCATTAAACACTGTCGTGGTTTTGCCCCGGCCGAGGGCCGCACCCCACACAGTCGCTTGTACTTTTAAAAGGAAGGGGGAGGGAAAGTTGGGGGAGGGGAAAAAGGGAAGGAAGAAGGAGGAAAAGAAACCACAACCTATAAACCAGAACCACGCAGGTTGGGATAAGGATAGTTTACTAAACAATAACAGAAAACTAGATATAACAATAACAGAAGTTTAAAGTACAAAATAGATGAAACTGGTGATACACAATGCAGTTTCTCACCAAACCACAGAACCCAGGCCGCACAGCTTAGAGCCGTCCCCGAACCCGGAAACTGCCCGTCCTGGTGTTGTCTCCTCCTCTTCCCCCCATTCCCCCTTTATACTGAGCATGACGTAACTGGCATGGAATATTCTCTTTGGCCAGTTCGGGTCACCTGTCCTGGCTACGTCCCCTCCTTTCTCACTAGTAAGGAAGTATGCAGAGCTGAGAAAGGTACTTGATTGCCCGGCAACAACTAGAAACATCAGGGTGCTATCAGCACTGTTCTCATCCTAACACCCAAACATGGCATTCCATCCACTGCTAAAAATAATTAACTCCATCATAGCTGAAACCAGGACAAACACACAGCTGAGCTGGAGCTTCTCCTGTTATATCATACAATCACAGAAAGCTTTGGGTTGGAATCAACTTTAAAGATAACCTAATTCCACCTCCCTGCCATGGGCAGGGACACTAGCCCAGGTTGCCCAAAGCCCCATCCAACCCAGCCTTGAACGCTGCCAGGGAGGGGGCAGACACAGCTTCTCTAGGCAACCTGTGCTAGGGCCTCACCACTCTCACAGGGAAGAATTTCTTCCTTACATCTAATCTAAATCTCTCCTTTCTCAGCTTAAGGCCATTAACCCTTGTCCCGTCACCACACTCCCTGATAAATAGTCCCTCCCCAGCTTTCCTGTAGGCCTCTTCAGGTCATGGAAAGCTGCAGCAAGGTCTCCCTGGAGCCGCCTTTCCTCCATGCTGACAAGCCCAACTCTCTCAGCCTGTCTTCTTCATGGGAGAGGTGCTGCAGCCCTCTCATCATCTTTCTGGATTCCACTGGGCTTGCTCAAAAGCTGGATGGAGTACTCCGGGTGGAGTCTCACAAGAGCAGAGTACAGGGACAGAATCCCCTCCCTTGACCTGCTAGGCACACTGCTTTTGATCCAGGTCAGGACATGGTTGGCTTTCCAGACTGCAAGTGCAAATTTCTGGGTTGTGTTGAGCTTCCTCTCAACTAACCATATTTTTTTTGGCAGCGAGGGGACTTCTTTCCCCATTTCTGCACTGTATATTACTATAACATTTTTGCATTAAACCTTTATTGAGCTCAAACCCCAAAATAATTCATAGACCAGGAACTGGAATGCAGGTTTGCCAGTGTTGGAAGACATCAAATTACCTATTTTTTCTCTGTTCAGTCTGATAATTTTGTATTTCAAAACTGACTTGAGCATGAGAATCGTATCTGTTGTTTTGTGTTTGCCAATTTAGAAACTGGAAACTTGGAAATATGGCAATGACTTTTCAAAGCTGAACACAGTTACTGATATTTTGAATAGCAACTACTCTTTGCTGGACTATAGCTAATCCAGATAGATAATTATATCCCTTAAAAATAGTATAAACATCGATAGTAATAGAAAAAAAATACTTGGACATCTTTAAATTGCTTAAGGTCAATCTCTCTGGCTTCTGAAATACATTCCTAAAACAATGACTTGATACAAGGCTCTTAAAAATTATATTGAAACCTATTATACTCAAATCTTCCCTGAACTGGTTTGCCTCAGATGCTCATGAATATAAACATAAGAAGACAAATGAAGTGAGTGTCTCATACCTAAATGCACAAAGTTATAATTTTCAAATGATTTTTAAAAAGCAAAGGAGTCAGATGACATTCTGAAATCTCATTTTCATGCTATTTACCCTGCATATTATACTCTGTCAACAATAATAATAAACAGTTTATTAAGACTTTTATCTACAAGTTTTAAATTATTTGCTATTTAATATATTCCTCCTTAGTTGTCTTTTACCTACTCCATAGGTATTTATTTCCTTTGCTTTTGCCTCATTTCTTTCAAGAGGCTGATAGTGCTTTGGAGTAGAATTATAAACAGACCATATCACTTTATTGTTCCCTGAAGTAGGGATACATGGAAATCATAAATAATGCAGTGGCTGCAGCACTGGAGTAGGAAATGATAAGAATGCCAAAAAAGTCATGGTGAAAGTAAGGACTGAGTTTGGCAGTATTATGGAGGTGGCAGCAGGCATATTTTCCAAAAAAGGTACAGATAGAGGAAAATTAACTATGTTCAGTATTCTTGATTAAGAAGAAAATAATAATGGATTAAGAAGCCTAGTTGTAAGCACAGGAAGAACATTTGGTTTGGTTTGTTTGTTTTTTTTCTAAAGGAAGATATTTCGTCAGACAACATATTTTTTCCCAAAAAAAACCAGATACATACTTTCTAAAGAAAAGAAAAGTAAAGAAATAATTAGTGGTAGAGTTAGGCATGGGTATAGGCACAACCAGTGGGGAAACTAGCAGTTAATTGACAGATCTAGTACAAATGGACAATAACTTCAAAAGATGAGATGCATAAAGCTTGCAATGAGTTGACCTCAAGGATAGTTTTTCTTCTATTTAAGGGCAGACAGTCATTACTCTGCTGATAGTTACGCAGTTCCAGTACCCTCAGCTGAGAAGTTAAGCTTGCAAATGGATGTTGGACTGAAGCAGACCATATTGCTAAGTCTGGAGAAAACTCTGGTAATATTTGATATAGATGTATCATTTCTGAGCTTTTGAAATGCAAATGAGAGAGCTCTGAAGAAAGAGTAACAGAGATAGTAAAAGAACCCAGTGAATGTGATAGGATCTCGAAGGGGGTTTTATACCTAATCAGGATAGAATTTGATGAAAAAAACCCATCTCAAGCATATTTCCCAAACTGCCCATATAATCCATTTGTGATATACACATATGTGCATGAAGTATTGAGGTGCATGTTCATGTAAAAAAAAAAAAAAAAAAAGTTAGCTGGAAAGAAAGTGTTCCAAGAGCAGATAACAATGCTGTAGGCATTTTGGTTGCAAAGCTACCTCCAAGTAAATGCGCAAGCAGAAAAGAGAAATCAGATCTGACTTCTGCCTGAAAATCTGGTTCTGTTAATCTAGTGTTAGTGCTGCTAAATTTTTTTCAGATAGTAAGCAGACCAAGCAAATAGTGTGACAAATTCATACCGGTATGTTTCGTTGGCTTTTGGGATTGATTTGTTGTAGTGAAGTAAATACTCATTGTTCTCCTGAGGTTAAATTTGGCTCACTGTGGCCTCAAGCAATCACTTCAAGTAGGTAAGGGATTACTTCAGAGCGACAGAGAAGAGTTTATTTTCTCCTCTATGTAGCCACTATGCTGTAACACTTTTCAAGCTTCACACATGCATTGTTATTTTAGAGCACATGCCTCCTATGTGAAGGCTTTTTCAGCTACATTAACAAGTGTGTTTGCAAGCTAAAGCTGACTGTGAAAAGTAAAATAAAACCCTCTCACTTCTGGGAAAGATTAGCCTTGAACTGAGCTGTCTCTAGATGCCTGTTTCAAACACAGACCTGAGATTTGGGGGAGTTTGGGTGATTTGGGGTGTGTTGATAAAATTAATTTTAACCTGAAATATCATGCCAAAAATCCTGGTGATTCATGTTTGTGAACTCGTCCTTTCATTTCTCTCATGTTAATTTGGTACATCAGAAGACAAGCACAACATTCTTTTGTTCTAGACAGCTACACTTCGTACATATTAAAGCAAGTGGATTTTGTGATAGTGAAGTCTTATACGTATTTTAACATGAAAAGATGGGAGTTGCCATTGATATTATCCACAGCATAGAATAAATGTAGCTAAAAACATACATCTAGAAAGGATTGACTAATGCTACAGGAAAATGCTTTTAAGAGCACTTACTGCAGAGATCAGAAGATCAGGGTCACAGAGTCCTTTGGTTGCATCCACCTACTCTGGAGTGGGGTCCTCCACGGGCTGCAGGTGGCTATCTGCTCCATCATCATCATCCATATCACTGTGATCTCCAGGGGCTGCAGGGGAATCTCTCCTCTGGTGCCTGGAGCACTTCCTCATTGTTCCTCTCATATCTTCTCTCTCCCAGATGCTGGTGCACAGTGCTTTTAACCATTGCCTAATTCTGTTATCCCAGAGGCCTTACCAGTTGCTGATGGGCTCAGCTTTTGCCAGCAGTGGGTCCATCTTGGTGCTGTCTGGAACTGACTTTGCTCAACATGGAGACAGCATCTGGTATCTTCTCACAGAAGCCACCCCTGAAAACCTCCCCCCCTACCTCAACCAAGACCCTGCCGTGTAAGCATCCACATGGCTACCAGTTCCAGTACTGCACTGCATTGCTTGACCATTATTTTAAGCAGCAATGCCCAAGTTTGTACGAGCTAAATTTCAAAGTCATTTAAGCCTGATCCATAGACATTCTGTAGTCTCGTAAGTGCAAAGTTATCACATTGATGGAAGTATATGTGCCACAGTGGTTAATGTCAGCAAGAGATCAGAATATCCCCCAATTGACACACCCTCTGGTAAATCCTTGTTAGGATGAACAACTTTCCACAAGTTATAGACTATCAATCACTTTCAGGTTATCTGCTGCATGTATTTAATTATCCCTGCCACCTTCCCCCCCCCCCCCCCCCCCCCCCCCCCGCCCAAGTGAGGAAGCAGGACTTACATACCCTCTGAGTTTTACAGTTACATCTGATTTCTGTAACACCACATGTAGTACACTGGAGCAATTGCAAAAACTTAATTTACAGTAAGAAACTGCTGAGGGCTTGGTAACCAAAATATAAGCAGGAATATGATTAACAATACTGTAGACCTAATTTATTTTATGGATTTTTTTAGGTATTGATTTTGTCTTGTTTCCTCCTCTTCCAAGGCTCTGCCTCCACACATAATCTTTTCTTTGTGACACATGTTCATATTGATAGCATAATATGGTGTGCAGTACAAAAAAAGTCATTGAGGGAAGTGTCAAGCCTTAACGCCTGGGTATAGAGGCAGTTATGTGGTACTGCCTATCTGAGGAGGGACTTTAGGATTATTTTCCCCCTCTACTCTGCCCTGGTCAGGCCCCACCTGGAGTATTGTGACCAGTTCTGGGCTTCCAGGTACAAAAAAAGACAGGGATCTCCTGGAAAGAGTCCAGAGAAGGGCTACGAAGATGACTAAATGACTGGAGCATCTCCCCTACAAGGAAAGGCTAAATGAACTGGGGCTGTTGAGCCTTGAGAAAAGAAGACTGAGAGGTGATCTGATTAATGTTTATAAATACCTTAAGTGTGGGACACGGGGAAATAGCCTGTCTCCTTTCAGTGGTCTGTGGAAACAGGACAAGGGGCAATGGCTCCAAGTTGGAGCACAGGAAGTTCCGCAGCAATATGCAGAAGAACTTTTACACAGTGAGGGTGACAGAGCCCTGGGACAGGCTGCCCAGGGAGGTGGTGGAGTCTCCTTCTCTGGAGATATTCAAGACCGGTCTGGACGCCTATCTGTGCAATATGTGCTAGGGGGCCTGCTTTGGCAGGGGGTTGGATTTGATGATCTCTCGAGGTCCCTTCCAACCCCTACAATTCTGTGATTCATACTATAAAGTATGTCAGATACACTAGAAGAGAAAATAATCAGCTTTCATGTTCATACTCTTGGAGGTAGTGTCTCAGAGAACTAAGATGATGATTTCCAGAACTATTTTTTCTAGCTGTGATGTGTTTCATGAAGATATTGCTGACCTTTGTACACATTTCTCCCACGTCTGTAATGAGATAACTTTTGGAATTAAAACTTTAAATATAATAAAACTAGACCAATACAATACCAGTACAATAAACTGCAGAACTGCAACAGCATTCATATGTTTCCTACTTAGTATTATAAACTCTCCGGAGCAAACCACACTGTTTGACCTGGCTAGCTGTACTACTAGTAAAACAGAAATACCTAATCTAATATTACCTTCTGTCATCTGTAATCCCACTTGCAATATGCCTATGGGTACGTTTAGATAAACACACTCATGAATTGACTCTAGCCTAGAAGACATAAGTTCATGCTATTTTTCTGCTGGGCATGTATAGACTAAATTTCTATTCATCATCACCTGCCTGTAAAGTCATTTTTCATGTAGAAGTGGTGCTGTGTTTTGAGATTGTTTTGTGACAGATGTCTCACCCAAGACAAAATTCTTTAGTTTACGCTTCTACCACAGATCTCAAGGAAGTTCTCAGACAATGAACGCTTTAAGTTTACCATGATGATGTCTTAGATGTGTGAGGTTTAATAAGAATAATCACATTTTCAGTTGAGAAAAATGTGATTTCACTACAAAGGACTACATAGCATGCCCTTGTTATCAAGTACTATAACCTAATTTTCTTTCATTCTAATAATATTTGTATTTGTATTTATCCGAAAGCAAGGTGATGTTTTTTCCCAGTCTTGCAGGGATTTAATATCTGAGAGGCATGTTAAATTATGTTTTAAAGCAAAATCTGTGCTACTGAAATATGACAATTTACCACACATTAGTAGATCTAGCCAAGTCCTTCATATCCTTCAGTGAAAGGAAGATACATTTTCAACTGAAAGTTATAACTACATTTTAAAGTGTTTATTACAAAGTTCTCATATTTAATCATGTAAAATACCTCTTTCTGATGTATTCATGGTCTGACAAACATAAATTACTCACCTTAGGTTTTGCTTCATTTGTATTTACTGAACAATGGCTTGTTCTGTTCTTGTTTGGACAATGCCTGCTAGATAATTTGAAGATTTTATTCATACACATGGTACAAAACTTTTGTGTTCCATGAATCAAATTTTCTCTTAGCATGCACTTCAACCCTGAACATCCTGTAGGAACAGACCCAGATTTCTTAATTAACAGTTTTGTGTTTCTTTGTTGTAACATTCTTTCTCAAGTAACTAGTTCAAAAGAGTATGTTACCATGCTAAAAAAGGGGCATATATGTTTCCTTGTGTTCTCTCTTATAGTACTGATGTCCTAGGTTTATGATTCAAAGAAATTCTGAATCTTCTGAATGTAAGGAGAATGTATACCTTAATTCCTAAAGTTTAAGGAAGGTTCATTCTCTGAATCTAAATTTTGCAACAGTAAGGTAAAGGAATTAATTTTGTGTATTTAAATAACCAGCTGGCAGGTAGGTAGCCAGTTCTTTTTTGATAGGTACTTGATTCCAGAAGCTGTCAAGTTTAATGTCATCTTTGCAGTCCTAACAGTAACTTTTCATTCCCACAAAGCAAAAATACAAATCCTAAAGCAATGCATATATGATGCATTTTGTGTTGTACTTTATTTCTTTCAGACAGTTTTTAAATAGATAGTCTCATGCTTCTTTCAGGTAACTGAATGTTAATCTTGATTTTCTTTCAGATGCTTATTATGAAAATTGCCGTTGGTGATTGTTCTGTATTAGTAATCAATTTTTTTTCTTAGGTTGACTATCAGCTAATCTTTTATGAAAAGAAATCACTTAAATTTTCAAGGAGCAGCTTTGTAAAAAAGCCCAGAAAGTTCTTTCACATCCCAGTTGAATTCTGTTTGTACATCACTAAAATACACACTGGGTTCCTTCCAGAATTAATTTTTGATTAGTAGCAAAGTTTTCAAAACACTGTTAACTTCTTGGAAAACTTAAAGATATTAAGAGCCAAAGTCATGCTTAGAACAGCACTGATATGCATACATTAGTGTACTTGTAAATTTAGCACTGACAATTTTGATTTCAGCTTGTAAAAAGAAAACTGAAGTCTGAAGGAGACGGCTGTGAAAAAGAAACAGTTCTTTTATCTTTAGAGATGAAAGCAGTAACAGAATAGTATTAACTCTTCTAAGGTTTGGTTAATTATTCTCTGTTCTTAGAAATCTTTCAATGATTTACTGTTTAGCTTTACTATTACAAGGACTTGATATATATGATATTAACTCATTTTCTATGGCAGTCAATTCTATGAGGTCACCAACTACCACTGACTTAGTGAAAGAAGAAGTAAACCTCTAAAGCTAAGCAAGTAAAGGAATTTCATTCACTTTTTGTGTTTATGTTGCACCAGACTGTAAAGGGCAGCTGAAGATTAAGTATTATTATTTCTTAAGCATATTCATTTTAAGAAAGCATCTAGTTACAATGGTATATACTTTGACTGTTTTACCCTTTTGCTTAATTGAAAGAAGAAATTAGTTCAATATAAACTAAGATTCCTCATATCTTGAGTTTTAGGTTCTCATGAAGTCATTTAGAGAAGCAGTAGGCTTCAGAGGAGGCTGATCGTTTAGTGCTTTAAACAGAAGTTTATGGATGTGTAGAAGTTGCTCCATGGTATTGCTCAAAAATAGTATCACTGCTGCTTGTAAAATTTTTTCAAGTAAAAAAACTTGAAAAAAAGTGGCTGGGTTGGGTTGGGTTGGGTTGGGTTGGGCTGGTTTTTTTGTGAGGGGTATTTTTAGTGTACTTGTCCATTCAAGGATTTGAAGATCTTCAAGGCACTGAAAATCCAGGTACTCAAGACTATAAACTGAGAATTAAACCATTCCTACATTTCTGATGTGGAAGTCTAACATTTAAAATTACTCCCCAGGCAACTTTTACTGTTATCACTATACATTAGCTTTTGAAAAGGGTAAATCTAATTTTTCCATCCATGATTTTGCATCTAATAGGCAGTCACACAAGTACATGATTGTCAGAGCAATGTTTCCCACTCCTCCTTTTGAAGTGTTGATGGTAGGGGTGCATCTGACTCCTTAAGGCTATTTGGAAAATTCCTAGCATGGGTAAAGGAATGGAGCAGTCAGACAATGAGTAACTGAAAATGGCTCAGTTAAACGACTCAACTATATAAACAGCATTTAGGAGGTGAAAAATGGGGGGGTGGGGGTGGTTATGGTGTCTAGTTTAAAAGCGTCAACCAGATTAATGTGTGTGTACCTCTATGTGTGTGTCTGTAAAAACTACATTTTCAGTTTTGCCTGTAAAATGTTGGGTTTACTGATTTCCTGTGAAAGCAAGTTTCGCTTCATGTTTGATAGTTTATCCAATAATGACTCAGAAAGAAATATCAAGTGTTATATACGATTATAACCTCAATTCCTCTTAAGAGACAAAAAAGCATAGTGTTAAAATTGACATTGTAGTACAACTGTCTATTTTTTTTCCATGTGCAAGATAAAGTGATAAGACTTGGGGATTGAATATCAATGGAAATTTGGGGTTTTCATTGTGTACATGCTTAAAAAGAGATTCACAGGTCCAGAAACAGGAGGGAAAGCAGATATAAGTTTCTGTAAGTTTTCTTTAATCAACTTTTGCCCCAGTGCCTTCTCCCTCCCAAAATCATTATCTGCAAGATAGGTTTTATGCATGGTACCTATCACAAGCATAAAGTTATTTTCTGGAATTGATTAATAATATTTGGACCAACGCCAGTCAGAAGGAATGTTGTTCTCTGTCCCTTGCCATGTAGAAGAAACGTGTTTGTGCTCCCACTTTGTAAGGCTGCTTGTTACCCATGTGCAACTCAGAAAAACCTCTCAGATACACCAGTGCCAGTTTAATTTAGGCATTGTTCTTATCAACACTTTTGCAGATGCTGTAGGCAGTAAGCCATGTGAGTCACTTACAGAACTTTCCAAATGACTTTCCATGTCTCAGTGATGAGAGTGAAAGCATTCCTCATGGCACCTCCAAAGCCTTTTTCTGAGACAAGTACAGTTTGTTTTTAAAGCAGACCTACAATGTTACTACTTACAAAACTCAGAAGAGTTCTAAAGGGTCCAGAGTAATTTGCTTTCCACCACAGTCTGACAGGTGAATAATACAAAGACTGAATATGACCTTTACTGCTTAGATTTGGAAATTTCAAATCTGTGCCAATGGACAGTTTCAGGGAAAAGCATTGAATGGAAATAGATCTCCATGTGTTGCTGTTTGGATTTTACTGCGTAAGAACCTGAAAAGTTAACCATGAGGAAACCCTCACTGCTTCCTGCTCATTAGAATTCCCTTGAGTCAGCAATTTCCATGCCTTTCTGCCATAACAGCTTTCAGTCTTACCCACTAGCAATCCTTCAAAAAAGGAGGCTGTCTCTGTACAGCATGACTTTAGTGCTCACCTCAGTTCTTCTGCCCCATCTCACCTCCAGCCTTCTCTGAGCTACTATCAAACAGCAGCTGAGAATTCATAGCTCCATAAACTGTAGAGGGAAACAAAAATTACAGGAAGAAGTCTATCATGTCTGGTTTTTGACTTCTGTCTGGTCTAAGCAATTTTATTGGGAGGTCTCATTTTGGAAAGCAAATTACAAGTAAAGAATGCAATTTGACACAGTTTGAGGAAAGTTAGTACAATGCTGGGTCTCATTTTAAAAATGGATCAATTGTATCTGTGAAAGTCTTGCACTCCAGACAGAGGGGAGTATTTTGAACACCACATAAAGATCTGTGTACTTCTCTGATACATGCAGAAAAATTGAGGGTAAAAAAAAAGGAAACCTAACAGCAAAAAAAAAAAAAAAATGACTAGTGTAACCAAAGAGGAACAGTTGAAAGAAGGTAATTGTTTGAAGTGTTAGAAATGATTATAGCAATCTAAAGGTATGTTTGGAGCTAGACAGTCTCATATAATCCCTAACATAGTAGTAAGGCAAAAAGAGTTACCAGCACCACCAGAGAGTTCAGACTGGATGGTTGCTTTGACCTAGGGGTATTTACTCAAGATCAAACAACTTTGTGAAGCTCTTCCTGTAACATTATGCCACTACCAGTATTGTCTGTATCCTGGATCACTGGATCACAGTGCAAATACAAAAGTATTGGGAAACAATATAACAATCTATAAGTAATTAAATGTTTGAAATATCAAGACAAAAGTAATAAATTATTTTAATATAACTAGTTTCTTCATTAATTCATTGGGACTTTTTCCTAATTACTTTAGAGAGCACTAGAGAGATCTTTCTTTATAGAAAGATTTTTTTTAAAAAAAATTTGAAAGCACCATTGTTTAAGCTTTCAAAATTGCATTAGACAATAAACTTGAAAACCAAACTCTATGGCATTTAGGTATTTTATGTTTTGACTTTTGACTTGTCAAGTTCTTTATTTTTTAATTATACTTTTGCTTGAACTTTCTGCATATATAGAAAATGTGAAGAACAACAGTTTTTTTCGTGGATTCTTTACAATTTGAAATCTCCTCTTCTTTCTGAAACCTGAAATGGAAAATATGTATACCTAGAGATGTATTAGTTCATGGTTTTCACTCCTTTAAAGTAGAACTAGAAGTCCTAGAAATGGGCAAATACCTTACCTATTTTAAATTAATGCACATTTTTCTTTTTTTGAATAGCTAAAGAGAGGAGAGGACCTGATGACTATACGTGGAAAGACAAGAACAATAAATATAGAAAACTATACATGGAAAGACCAGACTGTCAAGTTCAAACATCTAGAGTTCTAGAAATAGATGAAAAATTAAAGAAGCATCAGATAGCTTTTTAGACAATATTACTAGCCACATATTAAACTGAGAATTCAGGAGACGGTACTGAACTCTGAAACCAGCTATAGAACAAAATAAAATAAAAAAAAAAAGCGTCATTTATTTGCAGCCTGTCTGGTTGGTCATAAGACTTAACAATGAGATCAAAGTATCTCATTAAATGCAGTACACTAAAAGCAATAATAAACTTCCAGTGATGTCTTTCAGTATTTCCCCCCTTTATTCGTCTCAGAGTCAAGCCACATTACACTTTAATCTGAATGTCTGCCCAAATGGGTACTATGTGCACATCACCCATCAGAGGGTTTCCAATGGAAAAAATAATCAATATGTTGGAAAGCAGTAGTATACTTTTTCTCCCATAACTACCAAGGACTCAAACACTTCTGAATTATTGTATTTCCATTGTTCTGCAGAGCTGTTTTTTCTGCTATCACAATCACTTTATAGATGTCTTCTGAAAAATACATGTTTAATACTGCTATGTATCAGAATGCATCTTCCACTTGAAAACCTGATACATCAGCCTCAGCAAAAAGAAAGGAAATGGAAAGGGTGAACACTGTAATTATATTTCATTTTAGCTTTTCCCCAAGGCATACAAAAGGCTTCGGAAGATTTTTAAGGTCTGTATGGAGAAGAATACATGTAAAATCTCAGCTAGTGTCACAGACCTTTCCCAAAAACTTTTGTCTCTATTTAAGATACCCTCCAACATATTAACAAACAAACAAATAAACAAAAATCAATATAAGGTGATATTTAGAAACTTACATATTCCAGAGACAGGTGGTGACATTTTTGTTATAGAGAAACTAAAGTCAGTTATATAGAGACTGACTGTTGACAACATCAGATAATGCTGGTGTCAATTCTGTGGAAGGACAAGTGTACACTTAAACTGCAGTTGGGACTGCTACCTTGAATACCCAGCACTGGCATTTAGAGACACAGCTACTCAGCACCTAATTCATCTAAAGCCTTTCAAATTCCACTTCTATCAAAGGCTGAATTCAGTCAGACTTCTTTAGACTCAGAAGTTGACTCTGCAGTTCCTTTTATTCAGGGTGATACAATACAGTAACAAGTTAAATTCTCTACTCAGGTATATATGTAGCACACAGTGGGATCTACCTTGTAGCAGTTTGAGCCTGTGGTCTCAAATTAGGATTCCTCTTTATACCCTTTGCATCCTACAGTCCTCATAGGCAAATGTCCAATGTTCTCTTATTAAGTGGTACCTCTTACCATGCATTACAAATTAGGCAATCATGTTATTTTCTCTCTAAATGCACATGCAAGTCCTAATCATGAACGACAATCCATTTGGTGCATGTTGTGTACCTTGTAAAGCCATGTTTGAAGTTGTTCCACACGTATGTAATAGAGGACTTCTGTAGATGTTGGTCAGGTTTTTGATATACTACCACATATCTTGCTCTTTGTCCTACACAAAGTGCTTGTTAATCATACCCTACAGCTTTCTGTGATTCCAATTGCTTGCATGGCTATATCATTTAAATTTCATGTTTCCAGGGCTGTGAAGCATCACCTCTCCCTATAGTTGAGATAATCTTGAATGACATAAAACTTATGATTCAGACAATTCGTTTTATTGCTTCAAATATGTTTGATATCAGACTAGATGAAATTTTAAATTCAATCCTTTTTCAGGGAACAATATGACTTTTGTGCAACATAAAAACAGTATGAAGGAACATAAATGAAATGCCTTTATATAATTAGCTTTATATCAAAAAGTTAATATCATTTTAGTAACCCCTTAAAATAAAACCCAACTCTTCGTTTCACTACAAACTCTATTTTTTTATATATAATTGTTAATAGTTTGCAAATAAAAGGCTAACTCTAGTTTTCTGTGCAACTGATCTTTTTAGCTGACAATCAGTCCAAAAGGAAGTTTGCACTGTCAAGCTCTCCTTTGGCAGCTCTCATTCTTAACATTTGCTGCTGACAAGTGTTGGCAAGGAGTATTTTTATCAGTAATATGAAAGAAATATTTATTTCCCTTATCATCTAAATTTTAGCAACAACAAAACAATTATTAGCTCTCTCCCTGGTGATTTCCACATCTCAAAAAATATTTACAATAAAACCCATCACCTTTGCGTTGCCATTGGAACTCACACATAGGTCACATATATTGAGAACTGAACATATGTTGTTGACAGGAAAAAAACCCAAACTAATAAATGAGGAAAAATTGGTTATTATCAAACAGGTGTTGTCATGCTCATCAGAAACTCCAGTTCATAATCTGTTCTGCTGCTTCTTCTGTCTCAACTTGCCTTTCCTGGAAACATTATTCTAACTTGGTTCTGATTTACAATATTTAGAAATAGGACAAAATAGGTCATGACACTTTTAGACATCTTTTTAATCTTGGCAGTTGACGTCCCAACAATACAGACAACACAATAGCTGATTCTCAAATGTTAGACATGCAGATACTTTATTGGGAATGTAATAAAATGTAATAATACATTAACTGACAGGAGATGGATAAAGCCCCAAACTTTTATAAAAACAATTTCATTAGTGTCAAGAACCTACAACTGACATTCTGAAATGTTTTTAGGGTTTACATTATTTTTCAGACTTTCAGTAACTGAGAACTAGTTTTTTTGAGGAAAAGTAATATGAAAACTCCGTTGACCTCAATGTAAAAATATTAATTCCTTCTCCCCATGACTCTTAACTGTAGCAGACTATTCTTCAGTGGGTTTTGGCTGTTTGTAGTGTAAAAACTTTCATAGAAAACATCAAGCTTGCTGATTTTTTTTCTTCTATTTTTCAGATAGATTTACAAAACTTTAGTATCAGTCTGTTGTTTTGCTAGCCGTCAGTAATATATTTGTCAGCTGCATACGTAAATTAGTCGCTTATATAAAAACCGCCTTCATAAACCCCTCATATTCCATTGTAAAAATGCAGTTCTGGCCATATGTTTCCTGTGCTTAGAGGTATTTCTGCTCTTCTTCTTCCACCATCCTAATCTGGGTATTTCCAATTGCTGATAGCTCATTGGTGTGTTGCTTGACTCCGTACTGTCTCAGAAAATAACTGTCCTAGAAAAATCCTTTTTGTGCTGTCATTCAAATACACTCTTTATCTTTTTACTCAGTAATGTGTGCTTTTCAAGGGAATGTAGAATTTTATTTAGAAACCCAGTAAATCATACATTATATTTTTGCAATTGGTCCCATATTTTTAATATCCAAAGAATCTCCTGACACTAGTTAAATTATCTCTAAATTTAAAAATGCATTCTTTGTCAAATCTGACTACTCCATTGTTTGGCTTTGCTTTCTAAGTCTTAAATAGCATTTGTCTTGCTTTTACAATATAATCCACTCCTTAGAAAGTGTTGGTTAGAGCATATCCTATCTTGTACCTTTTTTCTTTACTGGGTGCATGGATTCTCCTAAGTGCAGTGTTGTCCTGTACATTCATTTTTCCAAGAGCTTTACTATGTGCATTTATTTCTTTAAAAATAATTTTTAGCCCTTTTAATACATTTTACTTTGAAAAAATGGAGACTGTCCATTTCAAGGTATCAGAATATTAGTTTATGTGAATTCTGCCATTCAAAACTATATACAACGATAACAATATTAAGTAACTAAATCTTCCTTAGAATCACAAAATCACAGAATGCTTTGGGCTGGAAGGGACCTCAAAGATCATCTAGTTCCAAGCCCCTGTCATGGACAGGGAGACTTTCACTAGACCAGGCTGCCCAAAGCCTTATCCAACCTGGCCTTAAACACTTCCAGGGATGGAACTTCCACAACCTCTCTGGGAAGCCTGTTCCAGTTCCTCACCATGTTCATAGTAAAGAATTTCTTCCTAATGTCTAACCTAAACCTGCCCTCTTTTAGCTTGAAGCCATTTTCCCTTGTCCTATCACTACACTCCCTGATAAACAGTTTCTCTCCCACTTTATTATCCTGGAGTACAGCTAGTTCTCCGTGAGCCAGGAGTGTGACCTCGTGGCCAAGAAGGCCAATGGTATACTGAGGTGCATTAAGAAGAGCGTGGCTAGCAGGCCAAAGGAGGTTCTCCTCCCCCTCTACTCTGCACCAATGAGGCATCACTGGGAATATTGTGGACAGTTCTGTGCTCCCCAGTTCAAGGACACGGAGCTATTGGAGAGGGTACAAAAAAGGGCTACGAAGATGATTAAAGGACATTTCTTTTACGAAGAGAGGCTGAGGGACTTGGGACTCTTAGCCTCGAGAAGACTGAGGGGGGGATTTAATCAGTGCTTATAAATTCTTGAAGAGTGGGTATCAGGAAGATGGGGTCAGTCTTTTTTCAGTGGTGTCCAGTGACAGAACAAGAGGCCATGGGCATAAATTTAAATTTAGGCAGTTCCACCTAAATGTTAGTATACGAAAAATTAATCCATCTGTCCCTACTTCCTTGAAGGATTACTTATTTTCTGAAATGTTTTAAAGATGGCTGTTCAGTTCTCTCTCTTAATAATCAACAGAATGAAGGCAATTAAATTCCTTCAGAAAGCCCTAATATAACAGCTTATTTTTCTCAGATTGAGATGTTGTCTGCTCTGGTTTCCCACCTTCTCTCTTGTTCATTTACAGTTAAAGTATTAACTAGTGGTAGGGGCCTATTACAAATTCGAGGTAGTTATGATTTGCCATATATCTTATTTATTTAACAGGCCTTTTTAATAGATCAAGTAATACAATGAGATCTGGTTTATCTATTTAATCTTGGGGGAAAAAAACCTCAACAAAATAAAGTGGCACATGCATTAAAGCTGTCATAACTGCAAAAATAAGTAATTTCACTATGCATTTGGAAACTTCTCAATTTAAGACAACTTTCCAAGGAATATTTTCGAATGTGTTATCTGTACCAAGTTATAGTGCATGCTAGTTCTGGTAACAGTCAGCTAGCTTTTCTAGTTGCAGTAGCCATTTTGGTATTTGTAAATCATCCTCATCTGGTAACCTGATTTTTGGAGGTTTTGCTACTGTTGCTTAAGTCTGCTGAGCAATGCTTTTCATTTCATGTCATCATTTTCAGTAGTTTTTAACTTCCCCATAAATCGACATTGGACTGCAACTTCTCAAACTTGCTATCTGAGAAATGTATGTACAACTTGAAGGAAATCGATACAGGTTTTTTTTTGATTCTTCAAAGAGAAAAATAATGTATCTAATGAGTGAAGATGTACTAGAGATATTCAGTTTAGGTATAATCCTTTAAAATGGTGCTGACTGCACTTCTGCAATGCTAACTATGCTAGCTGGACCCATTTACATATGTGGTTGCTCATGGTTCGATCTCACAACTGGATTGTAAAATCCAGAATTATCATGCTGTCACGCTGTAAATAAATTACTTTCTCGTTCCTCTAATATAGAACATAATATGGTGTCCATTTGAGATGCAGCCCCACACATAGAGGATTTTCTTGAGTTAAAAATCAACCTTTCACAAACCCTTACTGGGATTGTGTAAACCAAAGACAGAATTATCTGCAGTTCTGCTAAAGGTAATTAATGTGGCAGTGTCAGAAGGCTACCCACGGCACTCGCACAACTCCTGCTGGCTGCTGTGCTGAGTGTTTGAAATCCTGTAGTGGAAGATGTGTAGATGTATGTATTCACAGACAGTATGTGTGTACAGCAGTTACCAAAACTCTTGCTTTTTTTGGGTCAGCAGTGGTGAACCAAATAGCTCAAGATTAAGTATGCGTGGCTTTGTTTCCTTCCAGAGTCTATGGTTGCAATTGATCTCTTTCCACTTCTTAGTGATAAAGCATATAAAACTGAAGGGAAAAATAACATTTAAAGGTACTTAAAAAAAACCCAAAACAGTAACAGTTATTATTTTTCTATAAAAGTTTCTATTGAGAGTAAAAATAAAGTTTTAGTATTTGATAAAATGGAGAAAATCCCAATGTATGTAGGAAAGAAATGGAATACTTAGAAGACCATCTAAGGAATAACATATTCTAGAAAATAAAAATAATAATAATAATAAATAAACAAATAAGACCGGAATATTTTAAAGCAAGATTGTTGTTTTGCCCCAACACAAAGAAAGGCCTGGACATGGGGACAGAGTCCACCATCAGTAAGTTTGCTGACAATATAAAACCAGGAGGAGGGGCCGGCACACCAGAAGTCTGTGCTGACGTTCAGTGAGACCTGGACAGACTAGAGATTCATTTGGAGAGGAACCAAATGAAATTTAACAAGGGCAAGTGTAGGGTCCTGCACTTAGGGAGGAATAACTCCAAGCACCAGTACAGGTTAGGGTTTGACCTTCTGGGAAGCAGCTCTGCAGAGAAGGACCTGTGAGTCCTGGTGGACAGCAAGTCCTCCATAAGCCAGCAGTGTGACCTCATGGCCAAGAAGGTCAATAGCATCATGGGGTGCATTAAGAAGAG